>CM068374.1:226709051-228049051 GCA_034769895.1 Magicicada septendecula | reverse complement strand
CAGATTCTGTGAAATATCGCCGCTGGAGCCGCTTGTTGTAGAAGAGGACGACGAGACGAAGAGGACGCCAGGACGAAGAGGACACCAGGAAGGAGTGAAGCTGTAGAAGAGGACGACGAGACGAAGAGGACACCAGGAAGGAGGGACAGGAAGAAGAGGACGCCAAGACGGGACCGACGAGACGAGAGGAGGACGTTGCAGCAAACAAGTAAAATCGATTTATATTATCGAACAATACAAACAATTAAATATATTATCAATACATGACAATTTAAAATAGATTATACATCTTTAAAAACAATATTTGTATATAATAAATAATTTGTCATCTCCTCCATAATAGACTTGTATCGATTTTTACACGCTCACAATATCCTTATTAGAATAATAAAGTTTGATCTGTTGCATAAGGATATTTGGCGCTTGCCAACGTTGGGCTCGATTTTTGAATTAATTTTAAAAAAGAAATATTTATTTGAGTGTGTAGAGACTAAATTCATTGAACTATTTATATATGCTGTTCTGTGTTATCAGGGAGTGTAGATAAAATTTGAATACTCTCTCTTATCAGATATTTGAACAATAGAGTAATTATCTATATGGAGGTTGAATTATTATTGGTATCTGTGTTAGATTAAGCTTGTTTACATTTGATTGAGAGACTGGACTATAATAATAAATAACATAAACGGACGTTATTAGTAAGAATACGTATAAAAAAATATTGCCGTTACTATAAATAAAACTATAATATTTTATAAATTTAAAAATAAATAAATCAATATGGCCGAATCACTAGAATTACAGAATACGTTAGCGGCAATAATGGCCAATATATAAAAGCTATCGGACGAAAATAAAGCAAATATGCAAAAACTCTCAGAAGAAGCAGCAAAACAAAATAAATAACTTCATGATGAGAATAAAAAAATTTATACAGCCGTCCATGACCAGGCTAAACAAAATAAACAACTTTTAGAGTCAACCGAAAAACGTATAGGCGAAAAGGTAGAAATAATTCGCAGCAATATTGAGACCGCTTTAGAAGCGAGCAATTCTCGCACCAGTGAATGTGAAGCTAAAATCACTGGAATAGAGGAAAGAGAAGTTCAACACACATATACTGTGAGTGATCTCGTAACTGAACAAGATCAGCAGATACAAGAATTGAAACAACAGCTGACCCGACTCCAGAATACCTCGACAACGGCGAACCAGACCACGTTCATCTATAGAACTTTAGAAGAAAACAATTCACAGTTGAAATTCTTCGGCAGGGAATCCGAAAATCCGCTTCTCTTCCTGAATAACTGCCAGCGAAAAATGGATACAATAGGCGACACCCTGAGTGAGATGGATAAAATAAACTATGTAGTCAGGAGATTAAAGGGTACTGCAGCTGAGTTGGTCACCGTAGTACAAGATAAAATAATCACATATGAAGATCTGGTACAACATTTTAGGGCGAGATACTGGAACAGCGAAATATACGCGTACAGCTGGAGTTTGGTAGGTATTCCAGTGTAAAAGGGTCTAAAGAAAATTATTTAATCCAAATCATATCTCGTGCGAAATATCTTGAACCAGAATTTACAGAGTCAGAGATAGTTAATAAATTAGCTCATCATTTCGGACGAGGTATTCAAATCGCCGTAATTACACAAGGTCTTAAGTCATTGGAGGAACTACTTCTATTGTTAACAGTCAAAGTAATAGTAATAATAATAGTGAACCGGTTCGTAAACAATTTCAACCACAACAACAACAACAACAACAAAAACAACCACAACAATTTAAAAATAAACCTAATTTAAAGAGTGCAATAAAAGAAATGTATCGGCAATTACTGAAGCAAGTACCAGCGAAGAGCAAACAAAAAACGAGTAGGGGTTGCACGGCATGAGTCCCGTGCGATAAATTGAATAAATAAAACATACCATAACGAACACCAGTGTCGAAAATCTTATGTAAACGATAATAGTAGTGAGAAAATATACATTGCTTCAGGCATATATCCTGTAGACGTTAGAGATGAATTAATATATAACAATTGGATTGATGATGATGTGGAAAATGTTAGAAATAAGAATGATAATGAGGTTGTTGTGAGAGCGAAAATTAATGGATGTGTCGGAAATGTATTATTTGATACTGGTGCGCAAATTTCTCTAATCAGCGAAAAATTCATTAACAAACATAAACACCAATTTAAAAAAACACCGATCTTACCTGTCAACAATACATTTGTCACAACAGCCACAGATGATTCACAAACTATTAATAAGCAAGCACTTATCACAATAAATTCACAAGGGATGGAAATGGAAATACCTGTTCTTATAGTAAAAAATCTAGTGTACGACGTCATAGTAGGTACGGACACATTAAGAAACATACACGCTACAATTGATTTTACTAATAAAACGCTTGAATGCACAGTTAAAAAGTCAAAATATAAAATTAAGTGGGGTTATTCCCTTAGTCAGGGAAGTGAATGTGACAATGCGGTTGACCGATATAGTCCCGTCGACTTACAGAAGCCAGCTGTTAATCGCTTAGATAAGATAGCAGCTAAGGGTGGTGCGCCTGATAAGGAGATAACGGATGGTCAACGAAAGCATTTAAATAATCTTTTAAATAAATACGAATCAATTTTCAACACACAGCACACAATTAGCAAGTTTATGAACATAAAATACAAGTTAGCGACGAGAATAAATTTATAAGAAAAACATATCCGATCCCATTACATTATCAGCAACAGGTTGAAGGCGAAATAAATACAATGTACAATGTTAGAAAATAATATTATTGAACGGGCAGACAGTAATTTTTTAAACCCGATGGTGATCGTTAAGAAAAAAAATAACGATATACCCATTTGCTTAGATATGCGAAATCTTAATAATATAACACAAAAATGTTACGATTGTGCTCCCAACGCAGAAAATTTGTTTGTAAAATGTCAAGGAGTAAAATACATGTCGCGTCTTGACCTAAAAAGTGGGTTTTGGCAGATTCCTTTAGCCAAAGAATGTCGGAAATTCACAGCCTTTTTATATAAAAATAAATGTTACCAGTTTAAGGTAGTACCTTTTGGTTTGGTTACCAGCCTTGCTGCTATGGTTAAGTGTCTTGAATTGGCATTAGGGCCGGAGGTCGACGATTTTGTGAGTGTGTTTGTTGACGACATACTTATTATATCGAAGTCGTTCGAGGAACATATGCAGCACCTGGATATCGTTTTCCGCAAGTTACGGGATGCGAAAATTGCGCTCAACTTAGAAAAATGCGAATTTGGAAAGTCACAAATAAAGTTCATCGGGCATATTATTTCTGCAGATGGTGTTAGTACTGACCCGGAGAAAATTCAGGCCATTACGGAATTCCAAATCCAACGAAAGCGAAAGATATCAGAGCGTTCCTTGGATTGACTGGATATTTTCGCCGTTTCACACCGGAATATTCAAAAACCATAGAAACGCTGTTGGAATTGTTAAGGAAGAACACCAAATGGAGATGGGAAGAGCGACATGAGGCGGCTTTCAATGCTACAAAAGAATTATATAGCAAGAACTTACACGTGTTCCACCCGGAAAAGAAGGAACGTATGTACTCAACTGTGATGCTTCAGACTACGCGATCGGTGGTGTGTTATATCAACGAAATAATAAAGGAGAACATAAGGTGATTGCACATGTAAGTAGATCTTTAAAAGGTGCTGAAAGAAATTATTTTACGTCTGAAAAAGAGATTCTTGCAATTGTGTATTGTATCAGTAAACTTAGATATTACCTGGTGGGTCAACACTTTGAAATTCTCTCAGATAATCAGGCTTTATCTTTCATGCTTAATTGTAAACTGGCCAATGCGCGGATATCGCGTTGGATCATGGCGATCCAAGAATATGATTTCAGCATCAAATATTGTAAAGCCAGTGAGAATAAAACTGCTGATACTCTGAGTAGATATCCCCCCCATCATCGAAGAACAGTACTCCGCGACCAGGAGTGAAATTCAAATTCTAGCAGTCAAGTATACAGTACCAGATGACTTAAAGAATAGGTTGAAATTGGTAAATCTTGAACAACAAAAGGACGCAAAATTAAGAAAAATTAGCGAAGAAATACAAAGGCAAGACAACCCGAAGTACAAAATCGACAGGGATGTACTGTATAAAATAATCAACGGACAATGGAAGATTATGGTTCCTGATGATCTCGTAGAAGATTTAACGTGGGCTTGTCATGAAAGTCTTGCTCATGCTGGAGCTTATAAATGTTATTTGGCGATGAGAGAAGACTTCGTATGGTTGAACATGGCAAGGAAAGTTAAGTCTATTTTGCGAACATGTCACATATGCCAAACAGCTAAATACCCAAATCAACACACCTACGTGGAGACGGGTAACATCATTACCAAGAATAAGAATGATCTACTGTGTATCGATTTTTTAGGTCCGCTACCACGTGCTACAAGGGGTATGAAGAACCTGGTTGTTTGCACAGATGCATTTTCTAAGAACGTAAGTTTATATGCAATTGGACGACCTACCACGATGGCAGTATTAAATGTTGTATTAAATAAATACATTCCGAAATATGGTCCAATGAAGAAAATTCTATCTGACCAGGGTAAGCAATTCACCAACAAGAAATGGCAGTCCGAATTAGAGAAGCACAATATACAGGCAGTGTTGACAGCAATCCGGAGACCGCAAGGTAACCTCGCCGAAAGGGTCAACAGGGAGTTAGAGCGTCTGTTTCGCACTTATTGTAATACCAACCAGAGTAGGTGGCCGGATTATCTCGAGTTTTTCGAGGCATCCATCAACGGGAATTACAATGACACGACAGGGTTTACACCTAACGAACTACAAACCAGGGAAAGGCCAAAGCGTGTCTGGGATGGGTGCATCAGGAGGATTGCAACGCAGAATTTGCTTATTCCAAATTTGGTTAAAAAGATAGAAGCAAGGAGACGCATTAAAAAGTGTGCCGAAGAACGGACGGAGAAATTTAATGCGGATCACAAACTGGTAAAGTTCAAAACTGGCGAGAAGGTACTCTTGCGTGCGTTAAATGTTGGCCACAGGGAAGATAATACGGCAGCAAAATTCTTCAGATTATACAACGGTCCATATATTTTATCGGAACAAGTGGGTAAGCAAATAAAGTTCATACATTGTCACTAACCCAAATACAAACAGGGTGATAGGGAAGTTTCATGCATCATCTTTAAGAAAATATTACATTAAGGATAATTGAATCTAATATGCCAGGATATAGGAGTATGTGTGTTATGCAATTGTATAAAAATATGTGCGGAGATAATAATTGTGATAATGTTGGAAAAAAATGCTTTGAGTGAACTGAATATACATAAAAGATAACAAAATGATGTCTGACATTGACATCCTTATCAGTGTTCAGGAATGTTTGGTGATAAGGAGCCATGTGCGGTTGTTTGTTTACAATTAGGGCGGTCAAAGTGACAGTTGGGGAAATGTTGTTTGATAGAAGCTACTCAGTTATTTTGATTTTTGAAGTTATTATGTATTATTTAGATGATTATGATTATTGGGAAGAAATTATGTCAATTTAGGTTTAAAAAAAAAAAATTTGTATTCCATATAAAAAATTTTTTTTTTTACACGTGGAGGGGTTAATCCTGCAACAGAATACAGGATGATAAGATATGCTGTTATATCAGAGTACATGAATGACGAGCATTGTCCTGTTTAAATTTGTTTTGTGTAATATTTTGTCTTTTAGTCATAAGTTTTGTATTTAAAAATTGATAAGCACATAGGTTACACCAAACTCTTCATAAAAAGATGTACTATATTGTCATGTATTTTTTGTATGAATTGGTGCGCGTGTGCGGGTGTGATAATCTGCGATCGCTATAGCGGCAGTGGTAGTTAACCGATTTACATGAAAATTTGACAAGGAATTATTTAAGTAAATAGCTTCGATTTGTGTATACTCTGAGGTTTGTAACTATTTTAGAAACATGGTTTTTTAAGTAAAGCAAAACTCAAGTGTAACTCTTATCAATGATAGGGTAATAAAAATTGTAGATAATTTCCATGCAGGACTATGCAAAATTATACAAAGTTTTTCATGAAATTTGTGTATCTGGTTGTTCCATCAATCATGTGACTTGGGCTTGGCCTTTCAAAATACACCAAATTCAGTGAGGTTCATACGTTGCAGAGCTAGGATGGACACAGTCTGTCTGTCGACGTTGCTAGGGGAAGTTGTGCCCGGGTAAGAGAGTTGTTCTCTTACAAACGTAGAAATATCTTATATAAAATAAACTATAACCTTGAAATTCTTAACGAAGTTTTGCGATAAGAACCGAGAGGGTAAATAAATAAATAAAATTTAAAATATAATACAGTGCTGTCTCGTGTAAGTTAAGATATCCGCTTAGGGAACTTAAAGGCACTACAAGATATCGTTGGAAGGTGTACATTAAACGCACCGCATTAGTAAATACCCAGTTAAATCCTGAGATTAAGAAATTATAAAATATAAATTAATAATAAACTGAATGAATTAAATTCATAATCATTGTGAGTGAACAATTTATCAAGAAACTAATAAATGTTAGCAGTCAAACATAACTATGAGACTCTGTGAAATATCGCCGCTGGAGCCGCTTGCTGTAGAAGAGGACGACGAGACGAAGAGGACGCCAGGACGAAGAGGACACCAGGAAGGAGTGAAGCTGTAGAAGAGGACGACGAGACGAAGAGGACACCAGGAAGGAGGGACAGGAAGAAGAGGACGTCAAGACGGGACCGACGAGACGAGAGGAGGACGTTGCAGCAAACAAGTAAAATCGATTTATATTATCGAACAATACAAACAATTAAATATATTATCAATACATGACAATTTAAAAAACAATATACATCTTTAAAAACAATATTTGTCTATAATAAATAATTTTTCATCTCCTCCATAATAGACTTGTATCGATTTTTACACACTCACAATATCCTTATTAGAATAATAAAGTTTGATCTGTTGCAATATATATATATATATATATCACATATACATAAAAACACACACACACACACACACACATACACACATTGTAATAGTTCTGTTTGTGGTGGTAATTAATTTGTAGTACTTACTTTTTGTGTACTTAAATAGTAACGAGTCGTTTATTACTTTTGCTAAATACTTACGAAGTCGACCGTATTCTCGCCGTTCCGTTTAAATTCTCCGCCTCGCCGCCTGATTGGTTCCCACTGTCTGGCAGAGTCGAATTGGTCAACTAATGTGTTTTTGTTGTTCGTTGATCCCAAACTCTTATATTACCTTTTAAATAATTGAAACCTACAGCAGTTGATGGGTACAAAGGTTTATTTAACTCTTTTTTATATAATTAGGTCAATTATAATTCGGAAATAAAACATATCATTTAGTTTTGCGCCGGCAGGTTTACGTGTTGTACAGTTGGCGGTCCGCTCAGTTCCGAGTGTTTACGCTTGGAAATGGCGTCTATTTCTTCGTTGGTTAATTATTCAAATTAACAATAGATTCTTATGTCTCCTCAGGTTGGGTTGGGTATCTTCTGTTCTTCCTCCAGTATTTGGTCGTCTATTAATTTGGTTAGCTTCTTTCAGGTTTTTGTTATAATATTTTTTATATAATTGTTTTAAATATTTGACATCTCACCAATAGTTAATTTATGTTTGCTTCTTGTAAATTCTTCATCCCAATTTAGTAAAACTTACTTATTTTATGACTTATTTATCTTCAAGGGCTGCATACGTCCACCCTCTATGCTAGTCAATAATGGAATAATTAAATTTCAACGGTCAAACATGTAACAAGCTTTTGTTGTCATGGCAACTCTTCAAGATATTCTAGTTCTCATTGGCCAATACCTTATAACACTGTTATATTCTAACGTTTTATTTCTGTTCAAATTTATAAAAATACTTTAAATTATAATTACTTTCTTATGCTAGCAGTAATATTAATTACACTAACACCATTGTTTTGCTTTTTTGCTACAGATTACTTTGATATCACTCATAGCTACCTTTGGTTCATTAATAACGTATTTCTTATTTTTCCTATTGATATTTCTTTATGTAATTATCTTTAAACAAAATATTATTTATACATTTTTGTACCTGATATTCTTACTCAATTACCTAAACATATTATGTACTTCAATTGACCTTTTGTTATTGTTTTGTTTTGAAACTTACAAAATTCCTTTCATTTATGCTAGGCCTACTGCCTAGGTTTCACAATACTTCTATTCAACATTCTTTACAATCCTTTTTTATTCATTATCTCTATTTATTTGTTGTTTGAACATTTTCTAAAGAAACAAATTAACTTAATAGAAACATTGGTGCTTTTAACATCACACATTTTATATAATTAATATATTTTTTTCTTTCCAGGTCCATGCCTGAAACTAAGCTTCTAATTATTATTGTTTTCTTACTTCTACATCACTTGTCTTTTAAACTTACTAATACTATGGTTCATTTAACAACAAAACTCTTATAATAATAATATTTAACACTACGGTACTCTAAGTAATATAACTCCCTTACAAACTCCTTCACTAAGATATAGTGTCTCCTTCTCCCATCTTCCACTCTAATATATCTCCTTTTATCTTATTTCTAGGTATTTTTTATTTTCTAACACTTAACTTAATAATACAACAAGTTTTAGACACTTACTAGCTAACATACTAGCAAAGATTGTTTTGCTATATGAATATAGTTTGCTGTTTATTGTACTTTACAATGTAGACACTTACACTGCACTTTTCCTTTCACATGAGGTTTTATTTATCTAATATCACTATCACTTTTTATTCTATGTTATTTACATAGTTTGTTGTCATTAGTTTCTACTTATGTAGTTCTATACTTCACCTTACATTTCACACATTGTTTATTTATTTAGTATATCAACACTGGATTGTTATTGGTCACTAACATTTGCTTTATTATTATTTATCATTTGTCACTTTTGTATTAATAATTACTAAATATCACTATAGTATTGACGACTCGGAACACTAAGTTTTTTATAAGTAAAAACGTAAAGTTTTACCTTACAGCCTAAACCTTACAGCCTCTGATGAAGCCTTCTATAGGTGAAAGCCGGTTTAGGCTGTAAGGTAAAACTTTACGTTTTTACTTATAAAAAACTTAGTGTTCCGAGTCGTCAATACTATAGTGATATTTAGTTAAGTAACGGACACGTCATGGACAACGAAATCCAAGAATTTAATTATTACATTTGCTAAGATTGATTATTTTTTACTTGCTTTTGGCTTACTGATTACTTAATAGGGTATTTTTATTCCTATCTTCCTATCTTAGATTTATACATTTATTTTTCTTTTCTTTTAACTCATATAATATATCTATTTTATTTTTTATGGTTTATATAGTTTACATTTCAATTATGCCCTATCTGATTTAGTGCATTTATTTTACATCTTATTTTAGCTACATTTTGGGTTATATTGATGGTAGTCATATTTTGTGTTGTATCATGGTTTTCTTGTTCCTTCACCTTATCCAATCTATTGTGTTAAGTCGTAGTCAGTGTCTTAGTCAATTTTTTATTTAGTAGTGTTGGGCTATCAATCTTCAGGTTATAAGTTTTTATTTTTTCTTTCTACTTTCAGCTTTTCTTCTATCAATTATTAGTGCTTTTTGGTGCTATCTTATGTCATGTTACATAATGCATCGCCTCCAAAATTGATTATTTCAAAAATAAAGATTGTTTTTCTGAAATCATCAATTATCTTTTCTTCTTGTTTACATGGTTTATTAGATATAGTTGTTATTATTATGGAATTCATCAATCATCATCTTCCTTTTTAGTTTATCTTTATTAATTCCATGGTTCATGATTCTGGATATGATATTAATCTTCTCTTCTATTCTTTTATGAGTGTTGTATCCCTTGAATGTTTATCTCCCTAAAATTTTTCTCTTCCATTCATATAAATTGGTACTAGTCAGAGGGCATGGGTGGCTCTATTACTCAGAGTAATTTACTCTGCTATCCATTTATACACATTTTGAGGTCAGAGGTCATGCCTATCTGCTCAATAAAATAATATGATTGTTGGACTTATCTCAACATACAATCACCATTTAATAATAATAATAATAATCGTCTATTTGCGACTCATATAATATCAATATAATAAACTTGGGGTTAATTATTCCGTTTTCTATTCATATCATGACCGTCTCTTCTCATCGATTTTTTTGGATTCCTTCTCTATGTTTGTGGCGATGTTCTTAACATATATTTTGTATTGACAGTTGTTTTGCACGTTATTACTTCTTTTTTCATTTATAATTAATGTTTAAGTTGTAGCTGTTTTTTAGGGTTTACTTATTCCTTTTTTCTCATCATTGATAGTCCGTTTAGCAGTTCATTGTCATCCTTTATTTGATTGTCTTGTCGGTTCTTTTTAAAATGTAATTTTTTTGTGATCCCCTTTCGTAATTGGGTTATTTAATGATGTTATGTAATGTCATCACTTTTGTTTAAAATTTTAGTATTTTGTCAGTTTTTTCATGATGCTTCATTATATTTTTTCTTCACAATTAAATTGTTTCACTTACTTTGTTTCACACACTTGGTTGTAAGTTGTTCTTACTTTTATTTTTTGGATTTAGGTAATCTTTTTTTTCTTAAAATTCTTTTTCCATAAATAATTCATTCAATTTTTTGGTTGTAAGTTGTTCTTACTTTTGTTTGGAATTTAGTTAATCTTTTTTTTTTCTTAAAATTCTTCTAACAGTCTTACACCGCCTCATAATATTTCTTCAAAGAAGACTGTTTGTAAGCTCCTTTGATTCTTTTGGTAGTTATTTCACTTATTATGTATGTGTTATTTTGGTTATTCTTAACAATGACATGGGGCCGTTGTAAAGTAATAATAGTTTCTTCGTGATACCTTCTCTAGAACTGGGTAACTCTCTATTCCGTATTAGTACCTTTTCTCCCTCTTGATATTGTATTACTTTAGGTTGGATCTTCCGATACTTGTCCTTCTTCTTCTCTACTTGTTCAGCGATTTTGCTATAGAATCTGGCATTATCAAACTTGTACTCAGGGTTGGTGGGGAAATTAATAAGTTCTTCAATTGCTCGAGGTGGTGGCCTTCCGTACATATGGTGTAAGTGGTATCTCTGATGGATTCGTGGTATGCGAGATTAATGAAATTTTCTGTTGCTTCGATATAGTCATTCCACTTATGTTGTTGATCGTGGCAGTACTTTCGAAGGATTCTTCCGACTTCACGAAGTACTCGTTCTGCTGGATTGCTGTTCGGCTGGTAAATAGAAGTTTTATAAGTTCGGACGCCCAGATCCATTAATGTTTCCTTCCATTTTATTCCTCGGAATTGGGTACCATGGTCGGTGATAATAGACGTTGGGACCCCTAATTCTGGTATGTATTTCTGCGTGACAATATTTAATACCTTATTCGTGGTAGCACGGTTGATGGGATATAACTTTACAAACTTTGTGTAGTGGTCCATAATGATCACTATAAACTTATATTGTTTCTTTCCTCCACTGCATGGCATGGGTCCACAGATGTCTAAGAAAACTCTTTCCAGTTTATGGGTTGAAGTTATGGGTTGCATTCTTCCTTCCTTTTTATCGTTATTACACTTGACTAACTGACATATGTGACAGTTTTTTATACCATTCCTTACTCTATGGTTGATGTCTTTCAAGTAGGTATGTTCCTCTAGCGCCTTGATCACTTTTAATGGTCCCATATGACCGTATCTGAGGTGATAGTCCATTATGATCTCTTCTTCGTATCCGCTAGGTAGTACCAACTTCCACGAATTTTGGTTAGGACTGGTTTGGATAAATAATGTATCTTCGTGTAAACAATAAAACTGGGTGACTCTCTCATATTGCTGGTTTAGCCGCTCTCGGATTTGGTTTAACTTAGTATCATCCTTTTGGTGTTGTTTTATCTTCTTCAATATGGTTTCTAAGTCTGCCTTGCTTTTCATTATGTTGAACACTTTTACTATTGTTTCCTTCTCTCCATCAAATGTTTGTTGTTCGGTATTGATGCAGGATAGCACATCAGCTGCAACGTTTTTACTGCCTGGGATATATTCCCAACTGATGTGGTATTGTTGGAAAGCAAGTATCCATCTGGTTAACCGTCCATGACTGAGTTTACAGTTCTTTAAAAAGGATATCGATTTATGGTCGGTTCTTACAGTTATTGGATATCCAAGGATATAAGTTCTAAACTTCCCACAAGAAAACACTAGGCTTAACAACTCCTTCTCTGTCACATGATAATTGCGTTCACACTGATTCAAAGTTCTGCTTGCGAAACTCACTACTTGATGGTTTCCGTCATCGTCTTCCTGATATAATACAGACCTCAAGCTAATATCGCTTGCATCGCAATTCATGAAAAAGGGTCGATTGAAGTCAGGGTGTTTTAACATAATTGTTTTAAGGAAGTGATCCTTAATTACTTGGAAAATTTTTTCTTGTTCCGGACCCCACATCCACTTGGTTTTAGATGATAGTTGTGGTGATAATTTGGTTGTTAGTTCAGAATAGTTTTGCTGGAATTTTCTGTAATAATTACAGATGCCCAGGAACGACTGTAATTGTTTTTTATTATTTGGGGTTGGAAAACGTTGAATAGCATCTATTTTGTCTGTTGATGGTGTTATGCTTTGTCTGGATAGATTGAATCCAAGGAATTGGACTTCTTCGGCTATTAGTTTTGATTTTTCTAATTTTAGTGTCACATTGCTTTCAGATAACGTCTCCAGTACTCGTTCTACTCTTGAACAATGCTCTTCCCAGTTGGATGAAGTGACTAGTAAATCGTCAACGTACACAGTGGTATAATGCATGGTTTCTGGACCCAATATCTGGTCCATACAGCGGACGAATATTGCTACTGAATTTACCAGCCCAAAAGGTAATCGCTTGAACTGGTAGTTCCGACCCTCGAATATAAATGCTACATACTTTCGACTGGCTGGGTGGAACTCTACTTGCCAGTACCCGCAAACTGTATCCCAGGTACTGATAAACTGGGTACCATGAAACTTTTTTAGGATCTCCTCAATTTCTCCAGGAGATGTCCTGTCGTTAATTAAAATCTTGTTTATCTCCCTTGCGTCGAGACACAGACGTACTTTCCGTCCTTCTTTGTAATAGCCACTATGGGACTGGTGTACTGTGAACAACTGTACTCGATTATGTCCTCTTCCAGCATTCTGTTGATCTACATTCTAACTACTTCCTTCGCTGCGTACGCAATTGGATATGACTTTTTATTGAAGTTAGCAACTTCTTTGAACCTCAACTCGCATTGATATCCCCTTACTTTTCCCGGTCGGTCGGAAAATACATGACAGTACTTGTTGTATATGGTAATTAAATTTTCCACCTCTTGAGTGGTTAAGGGATTTCCGTCTTGAGTACCTCGAAAGCGTCGGATATCTTCCAACTTTTGGTTCCATAAAAGGTCATTATTTATTTGGTCTTCGGTTTGTTCTTCCCACATTCTGTCTGGTGAATAACGGACTGTTCTTATATTATACACATTGTTAACTGGGATGATCCCCTTGCTTCCAGTTAGTTCAGCTATCCATTCTTTATCTTCGGACTTCATTGTTACTCTTGATTGCCTCATGTCAATAACTGCGGAGTATTTTCTTAAAATGTCACAACCAATTAAGATTTCGAAAGGTAAATTGTGTGCGATTAAAAAGATCATCGATAATGTTTCATTCTTACTTGTCACCTCTAAGGACACTTGTCCCTTGATCGTCTTGTTTTGCCTTCCAGTGGCTCCAATCAAAATAATATTACTCACAGGTAATGTAGGTAAGCTGACCTTACTTTCTTTTTGAATTTTGTTGTATATGGTTATATCAATTAGCGACACATTTGTGCCTGTGTCAATCATGAATTTTGTAGGCATTCCATTTATACTGGCGATAATATAAGCGATTTCATTGTCTGGATTGTCAATTGGTGTTGAATTCTCTTCCATCAGTTCTTCACGTATATTTTTTAAATAATGATTCTGGATGATCGCTATTGTTTGGTTAGTTGTCTGGTCAGTCAGTCTAGTTACGTACCCAATAGATCGGTTCAGTGATGGGTCCTGTTGGATTCTCACTGCCGCTGTTCGTTTAAATGTTGGGTGGTCCCTTCTGCACGGTCCTCTGGTCGATTGGAGTGGTTACCATCCGTTACTTCCATTCTTTCAACCGGGTGGTCATTGAATGTTACGCACTCCCTGCTTCTTCTGTATTCTTCGGCGCTTCTGCTCCTCAGTCCTCGGTAATACCGTCTCCCATCATTTCTATTTTCTGCGCTGATGTAATTGATCCGTCGCCTTATGTTTGATTTTGACCTTGGATGTTATTATTATTATATTGGTGGTTGGGTCTATTGTAGCTGCCACCATTATGGTTATTTCCTCGGTTGTAAGAGTTATTATGATTACCATTATTATTATAGTAATTTTGATTGTTGGTTCTTGGATAATTTCAGTTGTTATTGTTATTGAAGTTGCGATAATGATTGGGATTGTTCGGTGGGTTATTCGCAAGTGCATTATTTCCCTGGGGCCCATTTTGGTGGTTTCGTACATCGTAATTTCTGTTATTTGAGCTGTTCTTCTGCCGATTGAGTAAGTAATGTTTCTCTCTCTCATACTCCCCCAATAAAGCGGCCATATCCTGGATTGTCTTGATCCGCCCACTCAGTCTACTTTTAGTGATCTACCCGTCATAATGGTATGCCAGCTATGTCACTAAGCATTCTTCCGGGATGTTCGGCTCTAAATTTCTCGCTACACTGACTTTACCCAAGAAATAGACTGTGGGAGATTGTCCTAAGCACGGGTCGAATCTGCCGTTACTAATGTTGTTCCGTACTACGTGTTGCGTCGCCTCGGACCAGTATTTATTTTTGAAAAGGTCTTTAAATTCAGTAAAGTTGTGGATGCCCGGCCGTACTGCCGTCCACTAATTGTCGTGGACCTCCTTAAACATTTCATCCAACATGCCCTTAATAACCGTCCATCAAGTCCCCCTGGTTCTGGCTAGACTCTCTTCCACTCATTCAATAAATTCAATGGGATTATGCTTATAGTTTTTAAAATTAACTATCTCCCTGTTTTCACTGCATGAGACATGTGAACTTAGTAGTGGTCTGTCCTTCAGTGTGTTTATTTCTTCTTGGAGGTGCAAATCTCGTACTCGGGATTCTTCTAAATTTCCTTCATGGGCTGTTGCGGTACCCTTAACTTCGCTTATGGACGCGTCTAATTGGTTGTATCTCTCTTCAACTCTTGTCTGTACTTGCTCGAACTTCTCAGTTGTTTCTTGCTGGAGTCCTTCAACCCTCCTTTTGCTTTCACCTTCAGCTTCATTTACTTTGTTTAATATCTCCTCCCGGACTTGTAACACAGTTTCGTTGGTCCTCTCTATTTTCTCTTCAGTCTCCATTACGGTCTGCTTTATTTCTTCCTGGTACTCTGTTAATTGTTGTTGAAAAGTTTCTTGGTTGTATTCAATTTTATTGTTCAATGTTTCTATATATCTTCTTTCATTTGTCTCAAGGTTTCACTTGTTTTCTCATTACTTTTATCTATTTTTTCACTTATCAGCTTATTCTCCTCCTTCATTTGCTTCTTTAACTCCTTGTTATTTTTGTCCAATTTTTCATCCTCCTGTTTCTTAAAATTGTCATTTACTGACTCAAATTTCTTATTTAATTCTTCCTTGTCTTCCCTTCTGGTTTTCTTTAATTCCTCATTATTTTTGTCCAATTTTTCGTTAATTTCTTCCTTCTGTTTCCTAGAGTTTTCTTTAATTAATTCTCATAGTTGTTGTAAGTCCATTTCTCCTCTGGCCTCCTCCTGCTGTGTGGGTTTCGTATGTTCCGCCGGAGGTAATATTTCTTCCGCATCTTCAACCGATGTTATCTCCCTTTCTTCCATTCTGATATCTTTCTCGGTCTCCTGTTCTAACATCTCTGTTTCCTTGACAGTCTCCTTCTCACGTTGCTTAGACTGGTATCTTGTGTTGTGCATTGTCTGTTCTGTTTTCTGCAGCCGCCGCTAGAATCTATTTAATTTAATCGTATAGTTTTTCAATTAACTCTAGCTCTACTAGTTGGTGCGCCACTTTGTAATAGTTCTGTTTGTGGTGGTAATTACTTTGTAGTACTTACTTTTTGTGTACTTAAATAGTAATGAGTCGTTTATTACTTTTGCTAAATACTTACGAAGTCGAGCGTATTCTCGCCATTCCGTTTAAATTCTCCGCCTCGCCGCCTGATTGGTTCCCACTGTCTGGCAGAGTCGAATTGGTCAACTAATGTGTTTTTGTTGTTCGTTGATCCCAAACTCTTATATTACCTTTTAAATAATTGAAACATACAGCGGTTGATGGGTACAAAGGTTTATTAACTCTTTTTTATATAATTAGGTCAATTACAATTCGGAAATAAAACATATCATTTAGTTTTGCGCCGGCAGGTTTACGTGTTGTACAGTTGGTGGTCCGCTCAGTTCGGAGTGTTTACGCTTGGAAATGGCGTCTATTTCTTCGTTGGTTAATTATTCAAATATCTCAGGGAAAAGTTCTTTGGACTACAGAATGTTGGTTTACAGACTAATAAATGCACATAATTTTATAATATACCTTACAACTAATACAAAATCTGTGATATCTTTAAATATGAAAAGTAAGTTATTGCAAATGAGAATTAGTGCTCGCTAGGTTAATTTTTGTTAGCAAGTTACGTTTTTAAAACAGTTTAATATTAAAATCATAATCCAGTGATAGTTTTGGTTTATCAAAGGTGATTATTTAACAAAGTTCAGTTCAAAAATTTATTTAAGTGACTGGTGAAGTGAAAATAAAATTGTTCATTTACTGTTGGTTATTGAAAGTTTTAATTTTTGTGAAGTATTTAAATTATACTTAACACTTCCTTAATGCAGCTTTTCTTCGGCGATCCTCTTCTTCTGGAATACGTCTAATGGTCCCTTCTTGTATTTTTGTTTGAGATACACGTTCAAATAATCGAATTTCAAGGTTCAGCTTCCATTGGTCTTGTAGATTCTTATGTCTCCTCAGGTTGGGTTGGGTATCTTCTGTTCTTCCTCCAGTATTTGGTCGTCTATTAATTTGGTTTGCTTCTTTCAAGTTTTTTTTATAATATTTTTTATATAATTGTTTTAAATATTTGACATCTCACCAATAGTTAATTTATGTTTGCTTCTTGTAAATTCTTCATCCCAATTTAGTAAAACTTATTTATTTTATGACTTATTTGTCTTCAAGGGCTGCATACGTCCACCCTCTATGCTAGGCAATAATGGAATAATTAAATTTCAACGGTCAAACATGTAACAGGCTTTTGTTGTCATGATTACTCTTCAAGATATTCTAGTTCTCATTGGCCAATATCTTATAACATTGTAATATTCTAACGTTTTACTTCTGTTCAAATTTATAAAAATACTTTAAATTATAATTACTTTCTTATGCTAGCAGTAATATTAATTACACTAACACCATTGTTTTGCTTTTTTGCTACAGATTACTTTGATATCACTCATAGCTACCGTTGGTTCATTAATAACATATTTCTTATTTTTCCTATTGATATTTCTTTATGTAATTATCTTTAAACAAAATATTATTTATACATTTTTGTACCTGATATTCTTACTTAATTACCTAAACATATTATGTACTTCAATTGACCTTTTGTTATTGTTTTGTTTTGAAACTTACAAAATTCCTTTCATTTATGCTAGGCCTACTGCCTAGGTTTCACAATACTTCTATTCAACATTCTTTACAATCCTTTTTTATTCATTATCTCTATTTATTTGTTGTTTGAACATTTTCTAAAGAAACAAATTAACTTAATAGAAACATTGGTGCTTTTAACATCACACATTTTATATAATTAATATATTTTTTTCTTTCCAGGTCCATGCCTGAAACTAAGCTTCTAATTATTATTGTTTTCTTACTTCTACATCACTTGTCTTTTAAACTTACTAATACTATGGTTCATTTAACAACAAAACTCTTATAATAATAATTTTTAACACTACGGTACTCTAAGTAATATAACTCCCTTACAAACTCCTTCACTAAGATATAGTGTCTCCTTCTCCCATCTTCCACCCTAATATATCTCCTTTTATCTTATTTCTAGGTATTTTTTATTTTCTAACACTTAACTTAATAATACAACAAGTTTTAGACACTTACTAGCTAACATACTAGCAAAGATTGTTTTGCTATATGAATATAGTTTGTTGTTTATTGTACTTTACAATGTAGACACTTACACTGCACTTTTCCTTTCACATGAGGTTTTATTTATCTAATATCACTATCACTTTTTATTCTATGTTATTTACATAGTTTGTTGTCATTAGTTTCTACTTATGTAGTTCTATACTTCACCTTACATTTCACACATTGTTTATTTATTTAGTATATCATCACTGGATTGTTATTGGTCACTAACATTTGCTTTATTATTATTTATCATTTGTCACTTTTGTATTAATAATTACTAAATATCACTATAGTATTGACGACTCGGAACACTAAGTTTTTTATAAGTAAAAACGTAAAGTTTTACCTTACAGCCTAAACCTTACAGCCTCTGATGAAGCCTTCTATAGGTGAAAGCCGGTTTAGGCTGTAAGGTAAAACTTTACGTTTTTACTTATAAAAAACTTAGTGTTCCGAGTCGTCAATACTATAGTGATATTTAGTTAAGTAACGGACACGTCATGGACAACGAAATCCAAGAATTTAATTATTACATTTGCTAAGATTGATTATTTTTTACTTGCTTTTGGCTTACTGATTACTTAATAGGGTATTTTTATTCCTATCTTCCTATCTTAGATTTATACATTTATTTTTCTTTTCTTTTAACTCATATAATATATCTATTTTATTTTTTATGGTTTATATAGTTTACATTTCAATTATGCCCTATCTGATTTAGTGCATTTATTTTACATCTTATTTTAGCTACATTTTGGGTTATATTGATGGTAGTCATATTTTGTGTTGTATCATGGTTTTCTTGTTCCTTCACCTTATCCAATCTATTGTGTTAAGTCGTAGTCAGTGTCTTAGTCAATTTTTTATTTAGTAGTGTTGGGCTATCAATCTTCAGGTTATAAGTTTTTATTTTTTCTTTCTACTTTCAGCTTTTCTTCTATCAATTATTAGTGCTTTTTGGTGCTATCTTATGTCATGTTACATAATGCATCGCCTCCAAAATTGATTATTTCAAAAATAAAGATTGTTTTTCTGAAATCATCAATTATCTTTTCTTCTTGTTTACATGGTTTATTAGATATAGTTGTTATTATTATGGAATTCATCAATCATCATCTTCCTTTTTAGTTTATCTTTATTAATTCCATGGTTCATGATTCTGGATATGATATTAATCTTCTCTTCTATTCTTTTATGAGTGTTGTATCCCTTGAATGTTTATCTCCCTAAAATTTTTCTCTTCCATTCATATAAATTGGTACTAGTCAGAGGGCATGGGTGGCTCTATTACTCAGAGTAATTTACTCTGCTATCCATTTATACACATTTTGAGGTCAGAGGTCATGCCTATCTGCTCAATAAAATAATATGATTGTTGGACTTATCTCAACATACAATCACCATTTAATAATAATAATAATAATAATAATAATAATAATAATAATAATAATAATAATCGTCTATTTGCGACTCATATAATATCAATATAATAAACTTGGGGTTAATTATTCCGTTTTCTATTCATATCATGACCGTCTCTTCTCATCGATTTTTTTGGATTCCTTCTCTATGTTTGTGGCGATGTTCTTAACATATATTTTGTATTGATAGTTGTTTTGCACGTTATTACTTCTTTTTTCATTTATAATTAATGTTTAAGTTGTAGCTGTTTTTTAGGGTTTACTTATTCCTTTTTTCTCATCATTGATAGTCCGTTTAGCAGTTCATTGTCATCCTTTATTTGATTGTCTTGTCGGTTCTTTTTAAAATGTCATTTTTTTGTTATCCCCTTTCGTAATTGGGTTATTTAATGATGTTATGTAATGTCATCACTTTTGTTTAAAATTTTAGTATTTTGTCAGTTTTTTCATGATGCTTCATTATATTTTTTCTTCACAATTAAATTGTTTCACTTACTTTGTTTCACACACTTGGTTGTAAGTTGTTCTTACTTTTATTTTTTGGATTTAGGTAATCTTTTTTTCTTAAAATTCTTTTTCTATAAATAATTCATTCAATTTTTTGGTTGTAAGTTGTTCTTACTTTTGTTTGGAATTTAGTTAATCTTTTTTTTTTCTTAAAATTCTTCTAACAGTCTTACACCGCCTCATAATATTTCTTCAAAGAAGACTGGTTGTAAGCTCCTTTGATTCTTTTGGTAGTTATTTCACTTATGATGTATGTGTTATTTTGGTTATTCTTAACAATGACATAGGGGCCGTTGTAAAGTAATAATAGTTTCTTCGTGATACCTTCTCTAGAACTGGGTAACTCTCTATTCCGTATTAGTACCTTTTCTCCCTCTTGATATTGTATTACTTTAGGTTGGATCTTCCGATACTTGTCCTTCTTCTTCTCTACTTGTTCAGCGATTTTGCTATAGAATCTGGCATTATCAAACTTGTACTCAGGGTTGGTGGGGAAATTAATAAGTTCTTCAATTGCTCGAGGTGGTGGCCTTCCGTACATATGGTGTAAGTGGTATCTCTGATGGATTCGTGGTATGCGAGATTAATGAAATTTTTTGTTGCTTCGATATAGTCATTCCACTTATGTTGTTGATCGTGGCAGTACTTTCGAAGGATTCTTCCGACTTCACGAAGTACTCGTTCTGCTGGATTGCTGTTCGGCTGGTAAATAGAAGTTTTATAAGTTCGGACGCCCAGATCCATTAATGTTTCCTTCCATTTTATTCCTCGGAATTGGGTACCATGGTCGGTGATAATAGATGTTGGGACCCCTAATTCTGGTATGTATTTCTGCGTGACAATATTTAATACCTTATTCGTGGTAGCACGGTTGATGGGATATAACTTTACAAACTTTGTGTAGTGGTCCATAATGATCACTATAAACTTATATTGTTTCTTTCCTCCACTGCATGGCATGGGTCCACAGATGTCTAAGAAAACTCTTTCCAGTTTATGGGTTGAAGTTATGGGTTGCATTCTTCCTTCCTTTTTATCGTTATTACACTTGACTAACTGACATATGTGACAGTTTTTTATACCATTCCTTACTCTATGGTTGATGTCTTTCAAGTAGGTATGTTCCTCTAGCGCCTTGATCACTTTTAATGCTCCCATATGACCGTATCTGAGGTGATAGTCCATTATGATCTCTTCTTCGTATCCGCTAGGTAGTACCAACTTCCACGAATTTTGGTTAGGACTGGTTTGGATAAATAATGTATCTTCGTGTAAACAATAAAACTGGGTGACTCTCTCATATTGCTGGTTTAGCCGCTCTCGGATTTGGTTTAACTTAGTATCATCCTTTTGGTGTTGTTTTATCTTCTTCAATATGGTTTCTAAGTCTGCCTTGCTTTTCATTATGTTGAACACTTTTACTATTGTTTCCTTCTCTCCATCAAATGTTTGTTGTTCGGTATTGATGCAGGATAGCACATCAGCTGCAACGTTTTTACTGCCTGGGATATATTCCCAACTGATGTGGTATTCTTGGAAAGCAAGTATCCATCTGGTTAACCGTCCATGACTGAGTTTACAGTTCTTTAAAAAGGATATCGATTTATGGTCGGTTCTTACAGTTATTGGATATCCAAGGATATAAGTTCTAAACTTCCCACAAGAAAACACTAGGCTTAACAACTCCTTCTCTGTCACATGATAATTGCGTTCACACTGATTCAAAGTTCTGCTTGCGAAACTCACTACTTGATGGTTTCCGTCATCGTCTTCCTGATATAATACAGACCTCAAGCTAATATCGCTTGCATCGCAATTCATGAAAAAGGGTCGATTGAAGTCAGGGTGTTTTAACATAATTGTTTTAAGGAAGTGATCCTTAATTACTTGGAAAATTTTTTCTTGTTCCGGACCCCACATCCACTTGGTTTTAGATGATAGTTGTGGTGATAATTTGGTTGTTAGTTCAGAATAGTTTTGCTGGAATTTTCTGTAATAATTACAGATGCCCAGGAACGACTGTAATTGTTTTTTATTATTTGGGGTTGGAAAACGTTGAATAGCATCTATTTTGTCTGTTGATGGTGTTATGCTTTGTCTGGATAGATTGAATCCAAGGAATTGGACTTCTTCGGCTATTAGTTTTGATTTTTCTAATTTTAGTGTCACATTGCTTTCAGATAACGTCTCCAGTACTCGTTCTACTCTTGAACAATGCTCTTCCCAGTTGGATGAAGTGACTAGTAAATCGTCAACGTACACAGTGGTATAATGCATGGTTTCTGGACCCAATATCTGGTCCATACAGCGGACGAATATTGCTACTGAATTTACCAGCCCAAAAGGTAATCGCTTGAACTGGTAGTTCCGACCCTCGAATATAAATGCTACATACTTTCGACTGGCTGGGTGGAACTCTACTTGCCAGTACCCGCAAACTGTATCCCAGGTACTGATAAACTGGGTACCATGAAACTTTTTTAGGATCTCCTCAATTTCTCCAGGAGATGTCCTGTCGTTAATTAAAATCTTGTTTATCTCCCTTGCGTCGAGACACAGACGTACTTTCCGTCCTTCTTTGTAATAGCCACTATGGGACTGGTGTACTGTGAACAACTGTACTCGATTATGTCCTCTTCCAGCATTCTGTTGATCTACATTCTAACTACTTCCTTCGCTGCGTACGCAATTGGATATGACTTTTTATTGAAGTTAGCAACTTCTTTGAACCTCAACTCGCATTGATATCCCCTTACTTTTCCCGGTCGGTCGGAAAATACATGACAGTACTTGTTGTATATGGTAATTAAATTTTCCACCTCTTGAGTGGTTAAGGGATTTCCGTCTTGAGTACCTCGAAAGCGTCGGATATCTTCCAACTTTTGGTTCCATAAAAGGTCATTATTTATTTGGTCTTCGGTTTGTTCTTCCCACATTCTGTCTGGTGAATAACGGACTGTTCTTATATTATACACATTGTTAACTGGGATGATCCCCTTGCTTCCAGTTAGTTCAGCTATCCATTCTTTATCTTCGGACTTCATTGTTACTCTTGATTGCCTCATGTCAATAACTGCGGAGTATTTTCTTAAAATGTCACAACCAATTAAGATTTCGAAAGGTAAATTGTGTGCGATTAAAAAGATCATCGATAATGTTTCATTCTTACTTGTCACCTCTAAGGACACTTGTCCCTTGATCGTCTTGTTTTGCCTTCCAGTGGCTCCAATCAAAATAATATTACTCACAGGTAATGTAGGTAAGCTGACCTTACTTTCTTTTTGAATTTTGTTGTATATGGTTATATCAATTAGCGACACATTTGTGCCTGTGTCAATCATGAATTTTGTAGGCATTCCATTTATACTGGCGATAATATAAGCGATTTCATTGTCTGGATTGTCAATTGGTGTTGAATTCTCTTCCATCAGTTCTTCACGTATATTTTTTAAATAATGATTCTGGATGATCGCTATTGTTTGGTTAGTTGTCTGGTCAGTCAGTCTAGTTACGTACCCAATAGATCGGTTCAGTGATGGGTCCTGTTGGATTCTCACTGCCGCTGTTCGTTTAAATGTTGGGTGGTCCCTTCTGCACGGTCCTCTGGTCGATTGGAGTGGTTACCATCCGTTACTTCCATTCTTTCAACCGGGTGGTCATTGAATGTTACGCACTCCCTGATTCTTCTGTATTCTTCGGCGCTTCTGCTCCTCAGTCCTCGGTAATACCGTCTCCCATCATTTCTATTTTCTGCGCTGATGTAATTGATCCGTCGCCTTATGTTTGATTTTGACCTTGGATGTTATTATTATTATATTGGTGGTTGGGTCTATTGTAGCTGCCACCATTATGGTTATTTCCTCGGTTGTAAGAGTTATTATGATTACCATTATTATTATAGTAATTTTGATTGTTGGTTCTTGGATAATTGCAGTTGTTATTGTTATTGAAGTTGCGATAATGATTGGGATTGTTCGGTGGGTTATTCGCCAGTGCATTATTTCCCTGGGGCCCATTTTGGTGGTTTCGTACATCGTAATTTCTGTTATTTGAGCTGTTCTTCTGCCGATTGAGTAAGTAATGTTTCTCTCTCTCATACTCCCCCAATAAAGCGGCCATATCCTGGATTGTCTTGATCCGCCCACTCAGTCTACTTTTAGTGATCTACCCGTCATAATGGTATGCCAGCTATGTCACTAAGCATTCTTCCGGGATGTTCGGCTCTAAATTTCTCGCTACACTGACTTTACCCAAGAAATAGACTGTGGGAGATTGTCCTAAGCATGGGTCGAATCTGCCGTTACTAATGTTGTTCCGTACTACGTGTTGCGTCGCCTCGGACCAGTATTTATTTTTGAAAAGGTCTTTAAATTCAGTAAAGTTGTGGATGCCCGGCCGTACTGCCGTCCACTAATTGTCGTGGACCTCCTTAAACATTTCATCCAACATGCCCTTAATAACCGTCCATCAAGTCCCCCTGGTTCTGGCTAGACTCTCTTCCACTCATTCAATAAATTCAATGGGATTATGCTTATAGTTTTTAAAATTAACTATCTCCCTGTTTTCACTGCATGAGACATGTGAACTTAGTAGTGGTCTGTCCTTCAGTGTGTTTATTTCTTCTTGGAGGTGCAAATCTCGTACTCGGGATTCTTCTAAATTTCCTTCATGGGCTGTTGCGGTACCCTTAACTTCGCTTATGGACGCATCTAATTGGTTGTATCTCTCTTCAACTCTTGTCTGTACTTGCTCGAACTTCTCAGTTGTTTCTTGCTGGAGTCCTTCAACCCTCCTTTTGCTTTCACCTTCAGCTTCATTTACTTTGTTTAATATCTCCTCCCGGACTTGTAACACAGTTTCGTTGGTCCTCCCTATTTTCTCTTCAGTCTCCATTACGGTCTGCTTTATTTCTTCCTGGTACTCTGTTAATTGCTGTTGAAAAGTTTCTTGGTTGTATTCAATTTTATTGTTCAATGTTTCTATATATCTTCTTTCATTTGTCTCAAGGTTTCACTTGTTTTCTCATTACTTTTATCTATTTTTTCACTTATCAGCTTATTCTCCTCCTTCATTTGCTTCTTTAACTCCTTGTTATTTTTGTCCAATTTTTCATCCTCCTGTTTCTTAAAATTGTCATTTACTGACTCAAATTTCTTATTTAATTCTTCCTTGTCTTCCCTTCTGGTTTTCTTTAATTCCTCATTATTTTTGTCCAATTTTTCGTTAATTTCTTCCTTCTGTTTCCTAGAGTTTTCTTTAATTAATTCTCATAGTTGTTGTAAGTCCATTTCTCCTCTGGCCTCC
Organism: Magicicada septendecula; assembly: GCA_034769895.1. Taxonomy (NCBI): domain Eukaryota; kingdom Metazoa; phylum Arthropoda; class Insecta; order Hemiptera; family Cicadidae; genus Magicicada; species Magicicada septendecula. The sequence goes on along the minus strand of CM068374.1, from coordinate 228,023,444 downwards.
TCCTGCTGTGTGGGTTTCGTATGTTCCGCCGGAGGTAATATTTCTTCCGCATCTTCAACCGATGTTATCTCCCTTTCTTCCATTCTGATATCTTTCTCGGTCTCCTGTTCTAACATCTCTGTTTCTTGGATTTCGTTGTCCATGACGTGTCCGTTACTTAACTAAATATCACTATAATATTGACGACTCGGAACACAAAGTTTTTTATAAGTAAAAACGTAAAGTTTTACCTTACAGCCTAAACCGGCTTTCACCTATAGAAGGCTTCATCAGAGGCTGTCGTTAGTAGCGCTCTAACGACAGCCTCTGATGAAGCCTTCTATAGGTGAAAGCCGGTTTAGGCTGTAAGGTAAAACTTTACGTTTTTACTTATAAAAAACTTTGTGTTCCGAGTCGTCAATATTATAGTGATATCTCTGTTTCCTTGACAGTCTCCTTCTCACGTTGCTTAGACTGGTATCTTGTGTTGTGCATTGTCTGTTCTGTTTTCTGCAGCCGCCGCTAGAATCTATTTAATTTAATCGTATAGTTTTTCAATTAACTCTAGCTCTACTAGTTGGTGCGCCACTTTGTAATAGTTCTGTTTGTGGTGGTAATTACTTTGTAGTACTTACTTTTTGTGTACTTAAATAGTAATGAGTCGTTTATTACTTTTGCTAAATACTTACGAATTCGAGCGTATTCTCGCCATTCCGTTTAAATTCTCCGCCTCGCCGCCTGATTGGTTCCCACTGTCTGGCAGAGTCGAATTGGTCAACTAATGTGTTTTTGTTGTTCGTTGATCCCAAACTCTTATATTACCTTTTAAATAATTGAAACATACAGCGGTTGATGGGTACAAAGGTTTATTAACTCTTTTTTATATAATTAGGTCAATTACAATTCGGAAATAAAACATATCATTTAGTTTTGCGCCGGCAGGTTTACGTGTTGTACAGTTGGTGGTCCGCTCAGTTCGGAGTGTTTACGCTTGGAAATGGCGTCTATTTCTTCGTTGGTTAATTATTCAAATATCTCAGGGAAAAGTTCTTTGGACTACAGAATGTTGGTTTACAGACTAATAAATGCACATAATTTTATAATATACCTTACAACTAATACAAAATCTGTGATATCTTTAAATATGAAAAGTAAGTTATTGCAAATGAGAATTAGTGCTCGCTAGGTTAATTTTTGTTAGCAAGTTACGTTTTTAAAACAGTTTAATATTAAAATCATAATCCAGTGATAGTTTTGGTTTATCAAAGGTGATTATTTAACAAAGTTCAGTTCAAAAATTTATTTAAGTGACTGGTGAAGTGAAAATAAAATTGTTCATTTACTGTTGGTTATTGAAAGTTTTAATTTTTGTGAAGTATTTAAATTATACTTAACACTTCCTTAATGCAGCTTTTCTTCGGCGATCCTCTTCTTCTGGAATACGTCTAATGGTCCCTTCTTGTATTTTTGTTTGAGATACACGTTCAAATAATCGAATTTCAAGGTTCAGCTTCCATTGGTCTTGTAGATTCTTAAGTCTCCTCAGGTTGGGTTGGGTATCTTCTGTTCTTCCTCCAGTATTTGGTCGTCTATTAATTTGGTTTGCTTCTTTCAAGTTTTTGTTATAATATTTTTTATATAATTGTTTTAAATATTTGACATCTCACCAATAGTTAATTTATGTTTGCTTCTTGTAAATTCTTCATCCCAATTTAGTAAAACTTATTTATTTTATGACTTATTTGTCTTCAAGGGCTGCATACGTCCACCCTCTATGCTAGGCAATAATGGAATAATTAAATTTCAACGGTCAAACATGTAACAAGCTTTTGTTGTCATGATTACTCTTCAAGATATTCTAGTTCTCATTGGCCAATATCTTATAACATTGTAATATTCTAACGTTTTACTTCTGTTCAAATTTATAAAAATACTTTAAATTATAATTACTTTCTTATGCTAGCAGTAATATTAATTACACTAACACCATTGTTTTGCTTTTTTGCTACAGATTACTTTGATATCACTCATAGCTACCGTTGGTTCATTAATAACATATTTCTTATTTTTCCTATTGATATTTCTTTATGTAATTATCTTTAAACAAAATATTATTTATACATTTTTGTACCTGATATTCTTACTTAATTACCTAAACATATTATGTACTTCAATTGACCTTTTGTTATTGTTTTGTTTTGAAACTTACAAAATTCCTTTCATTTATGCTAGGCCTACTGCCTAGGTTTCACAATACTTCTATTCAACATTCTTTACAATCCTTTTTTATTCATTATCTCTATTTATTTGTTGTTTGAACATTTTCTAAAGAAACAAATTAACTTAATAGAAACATTGGTGCTTTTAACATCACACATTTTATATAATTAATATATTTTTTTCTTTCCAGGTCCATGCCTGAAACTAAGCTTCTAATTATTATTGTTTTCTTACTTCTACATCACTTGTCTTTTAAACTTACTAATACTATGGTTCATTTAACAACAAAACTCTTATAATAATAATTTTTAACACTACGGTACTCTAAGTAATATAACTCCCTTACAAACTCCTTCACTAAGATATAGTGTCTCCTTCTCCCATCTTCCACTCTAATACAGGGTCCGCCAGTGAAGCGGGAAAATTAAAAGTACCCAATTTTTTCATGAAACATTTATTATCAGAATTTTTTTTTACAGATTTGAGTTGAGTAAAGTATGACATTATTTTACTTTTTAAAAATAACGCCGCTCAAGTGAGAGCCATTTCTGTGTAAACATTCTTCTAATCTTGACCGAAAATTTTCCATCACTCGACGAAGCAGGTCAGGTTGAATCCGTGCAATTTCTTGTCTGATATTCGTTTTTAATTCCGGTATGGTGTGCGGTCTATCAATGTACACCTTGCTCTTCAGAAATCCCCAAAGAAAAAAGTCGCATGCGGACAAATCTGGGGATCTCGCAGGCCACGAGATGTCGCCATATCTGGATATGAGTCCGTCCGGGAAGAGCAGCCATGGACACACGAGCAGTATGACTTGTGGCCCCATCCTGCTAGAAAAAATTAATTTCTGGAAACCTAGGGAGCTGTTGCATAAAAAATGTTCTGACCATGTGTGTAGCGGTCTCCATTGACAGTTGTGGTATTTCCTCTATCGTCTTGGAAAAAATATGGCCCAATAATGCCAGATGATGAAACTGCATACCACACCGAAACTTTCGGACTATGTAATGGCTTTTCATGCAACTCACCTGGGTTTTCATCATTCCAATATCGACTATTTTGTTTGTTTACATATCCATTCAAATGAAAATGTGCTTCATCTGACATAAACATGCGGTGAATAAAGTTTTCAACATCATTTACACGTCGCAATATTTCTTCGCTGAAAATCCTGCGAGCCAGCATATCGCCATCTTTCAACTCCTGGATTACTTAAATTTTGTGAGGATGAAAAGATAAGTCTTTATGCAAAATTCGTTGTAACGATGTGTCACTAATGTTTAGTGCGGATGCATGTTTCATTGCAGAATGTTGTGGACTACGCGTCAATGCTACTCGAACTCTTTCAATGTTTTCCTCTGTTCTTACAGACCTTGTTGCTCCTCTATGCTTTAAGTTTAATGTGGAACCAGTTTCTTCAAACTTTTTTACCCATGACATAATTGCATGAGCGGACGGCACTCTTCCATGTCGTGGAATATTGAAATGATTATGAAATAATCGTTGTACAGAAGTCGCACAGTCACCATTCTTATAAAACGATTTTACGCAGAAAGCACGCTGTGCACCAGACCACTGCTCCATGTTTAACAAATGGCATTAAATGTAAAACAACAATCGAAAACCTCCACGCCCTCTCGTGAGCAGAAAATGAACTATTGGACTTTCAAAATTTCCCGCTCCACTGGCGGACCCTGTATATCTCCTTTATCTTATTTCTACGTATTTCTTACTTTCTAACACTTAACTTAATAATACAACAAGTTTTAGACACTTACTAGCTAACATACTAGCAAAGATTGTTTTGCTATACGAATATAGTTTGTATTGTACTTTACAATGTAGACACTTACACTGCACTTTTCCTTTCACATGAGGTTTTATTTATCTAATATCACTATCACTTTTTATTCTATGTTATTTACATAGTTTGTTGTCATTAGTTTCTACTTATGTAGTTCTATACTTCACCTTACATTTCACACATTGTTTATTTATTTAGTATATCATCACAGGATTGTTATTGGTCACTAACATTTGCTTTGTTATTATTTATCATTTGTCACTTTTGTATTAATTATTACATTTGCTAAGCTTGATTATTTTTTACTTGCTTTTGGCTTACTGATTACTTAATAGGATATTTTTATTCCTATCTTCCTATCTTAGATTTATACATTTATTTTTATTTTTATTTTCTTTTAACTCATATAATATATCTATTTTATTTTTATGGTTTATATAGTTTACATTCCAATTATGCCCTATCTGATTTAGTGCATTTATTTTACATCTTATTTTAGCTACATTTTGGGTTATATTGATGGTAGTCATATTTTGTGTTGTATCATGGTTTTCTTGTTCCTTCACCTCATCCAATCTATTGGGTTAAGTCGTAGTCAGTGTCTTAGTCAATTTTTTATTTAGTAGTGTTGGGCTATCAATCTTCAGGTTATAAGTTTTTATTTTTTCTTTCTACTTTCAGCTTTTCTTCTATCAATTATTAGTGCTTCTTGGTGCTATCTTATGTCATGTTACAATATATATGACTGAAGTTACATTTAGAAGTATTAAAAGAAGTGAAAGAATAAATAAAATTACTTCATGAAATGAAATTTTGAAGACAAAATGTATAGGATAAATGTGTATGGTAGGATATAACTTTGTCACCAATATTTTGGAAAGATAAATCTAGATCTGGACCTAGGAAAACATATTCAGAAGTTGTGTATGTTGTACAAACATTTTCCTCCTGTCAAAAATGTGTAAACCATTTTATTTGAATTTCAAACAATTTAAAATAAAAAATCTTAAGTTGCTCATACAATTAGTATGCAAGTGCAAAATTTGAGTTCCCTGCTGTGGGTTTACATAAAAAGTTCGGCTAAATTTGTTAGAAGCATAATTTGAAACCAAAGCCTTTCCAAATGTAAAATTGTAAGAACTTACCTTTACTTTTATAAGTAGACTATTGTTACGAGAAGTGTGCCGAACAACCCAGAACATTCCCCACTCCTCCCGTCCAGTGTGGCAGCTGTTACGTCATTCAAGAAGGTGATTCTAGTGAGTTCCAGGAACACTTGAGATACGTAGTAAGCCGCCAGTGTGCAGGTAAGGAGGGAAAGCTGTACTGGACCTCAGCGCAGCGTATATAAAGCCATAGCAGCCAGGTTCTCAGTTGAGTTATGTCAGCGACTGTCGCTAGTGCGGATTGAGTGCTTGTCAAAGTGAAGAATTATTGTGTTATGTGTTTAATAATTGTGAGAAACTCTATTATTAGACACTGTTATTGCATATGGACAAATCTAACTGGAAGTATTGTACGAGTTAATTACAAACTGTGCAATTGTGAAAATTAAAGCTGGTGATTAGTGACTGAATTGGTGACTTGTATTTTGTTTCCACTGTATCATACGACGACCATTGTATCATAACAATGTGTCTAAAAGTATTTCAGTTACTTCGTGAAATTTTCTGTACAAAAATATGCATATCTTATTAAAGTATCTTATTTGGTATTCAGAAAATTGTTGTGACAGGCCTTGCAGAGTTCGAACGTATCTAAAGAGATAACTAGAACTGTTTTTAAGTTATATTAAGAGAATACTTTATATGTTAAAATAGTAATTAAAGCTTTTGAGAAGTTTCGAGAAACAAAGTGCTACAGAGTTGCTCCACACCACTAACATATTCAAAATTTTCCTATAACATACCTTGAAATACTGAACAACTAAACTAAGTGGAAGGAATAGGAATACCAATAAGACATACAAACCCTTACACTTTGAGTTTTGCTGACAATCAGATGGTCATGAGCAGGATGAGGAAGGTCAGTTTTATGTTTAAGGGGGTTACAAGAGGAATACAGAAAGAATGGACTAGAAAGAAATTTTAATAAAAATGAATATCTGGCAACAACAGGAGAGGATGTCCAGAATCTGTAAATGGCCAACCACAAAAACTGAAGGGATAGGAAATGTTAACTACTTTAGGTTTACATAAATGAAGCACAGGGCAACAGAAAAGAGGTAAATAACAGACTACACCAAACAAGGATGTGCACACGCAATTCAGTTCAGTTCTTCGGGATTGAAGTATTATGAGACAGATGCAACCAATGACATTCAGTTCCTTAGTGTGTTGTGCAACGATATAAGGAGCAGAAATCTGGGTCATAAACAAAACGTATACAGAGAAAATAACATAAAATGGAAATGTACTTTTAGGGATGGAGCTGTAAAACTTCAAGAATGGACACGATCTCAAAGATTCAATGCTCTTTCATAAGGAGAATGAAGGTAGAAAAGCTGTGCATATGTATGCTGAAGATAAATGATTGACACTGTATGAATATATAACAAAAAGCTGGAGTGGCACATGGATAGTAAGGGTTATAAACAGGAATCCTTTGGAAAAGAAGAAGAGGGTGGCCCTGAATATCTTTGCGAGATAAGTGGGCAGGAGATTAAAAAGAAAGATCTCATAGATAGGAAAAGGGAAATACAGACTTCTGAATACTGTCGCTGAGATGATGAAGTCAGGTACAGAAATACACACACACAGCAATGCTGTGCAATTAGTAACGCTTAGGTGAGTGACAAGATTGTGGACTCTCTATAGTGAAGTATTTATAATGTAGTTTTGTCTCTAATAAGGAATACAACCAGCGTTTTACAGTTTTCTTTTAGTACAATGCTTCAGGTGAAACTATTAGTATTATGGGTGCCACAATTGAAATAGCAGAGCATGGTGTGAGTGTCCGAGTGTGTGTAATACTTACCCAAAAAGGGAAACCGCCCCGTATTCTATTTCCTGAAAGTGAGTAATGATTTGTTGAAAAGTGTAATGGAAGTGTGAATCATGCAACTGAAATTTTGATACATTGAAAATAAGAACAGTTCCACAAAACAGAGAATTTAAAGTCCCAAAATAATATATGAAATTCATTTAAAAAAATGTAAATTTATAAGAAATTTTCCACAAAATTGCAATTTCGAAAACATGGCGTAAACAAGAATTTGAAAAATTGTAACAAAAATTCTCAAAACAAAAAATTTTAAATTACAAACAGTGAACCTGAAATTTGGAAAACAAAATATGTCTAGTGTAGACACCCATCCTTGTTCACGCCTATGTGTATGTGTGTGCACGTGTGAGTTCGTACGGGTGCGTGTATAACATGCCTGCATCTCAACAGTGGCACTCATATTAATGACAGTTCCTACCAACCTCAAGCATTGTATAGTGAAAGTATAAAACACAAGTTGATTGCTTATTAGAGACATTTTCTTCAGTTTCACCAGATTACGTGTGTTCTGTTCGCCCATTCCAATTAAAATAAGTATTTTGTTGAAATACTTATTGTTTCCTATGTGAAGTTAATTACACTATTAAATATATAAAACACAGATTTTACTCCCACCTACCTGCAAAGTTATCTGGGTCCAGGATTCTGTTCGCACGAACGCAAGATGTTAGCGTGATTTATAGGTTACTGGAATAAGTGACTCGACTCATTTTGAATGAAGAGAATTCATGATCTTTTAATTTTTCAAATCTTAACAAATTTCAACAAAATTTTACTCATACTTTCGCAGATGAAATAACATCTTATTAATTTCTTCTTCTTGTTATCTGTTACATGTATACAACTTCTATTCTATCTTATTCTACTGTCTTACCTTATTCTATACCATTCAGACTGCCCAGCCTGCATTTTTACACACACACACACGCACACTATTAAAAAACCCTTAACATTTTTTAAATACCCCTCCCTGCCGGCACGTGGTTATAGCTCGAGCTATTAACTTTTCATTTTCTTGTATTTGATAATGTGTCCGAATTTACTGTTGATGTTCTTTAGCTGATTACGCACTTCACTGCCACATAATTGTTAATGGAAAACTCGAGTTTTAATATTTAAACTTAGTAAATTTTGACGAGCCCCTTTTGGGCTATACCTGTCCAGGTAAAGTCTCCAGGCAAACTGCGCAGAGCCGCTATATGTTCGCGGCCAACTCAATTTCATCTTTCTGGGTGGAAACCAAGGCCTCATGGTTCTTTGTCGCTTGTGAGTCCTATTCAAACCATGCAAGTGTTTCTGCACTATGCGCATAAGATATTAGTGCAGCACTGGCCGACGTCACGATATAGGCGGGACTTAGGCTTCACATCCGGCAGCATGGTAAACTAAGTGAACAGAAATTGTTACTCTTAGCCATCTTGGCGTAGCACAAAACTGGCGTCGCTCCGTGCCCCTGCTGGTCGGGTGCGGTTGGGCGCACTGCCACACATTCACAAAGTTCTTAGAAACTGAGGCTGGGTGCATTCCTGGTTAGCGATTGCACAACGGTGGACACGTATTACTCCTTTGTTCGACCACCGTTATTACCATACAACACGTGGCCTGGTCACCGTTGGAAATAAAATTTACAAACATTTTTTTATAAAACCCCAAAAAATTTAATAAGATGAAATAACCCTCAAATTCGGCCCGTTACAATACCCCCCCAATGAGAGATCTTCTGCCGAAACAGAAGAAATCTCATTGCTAAAACCCCTAAGAGGACCGATGAGGAACTGGTGCCAACAACCCCCTTCTGCTCTTACACTTCATGGGTAAACAACCCCCCTGGCTCGGCAACCATGGACGCATCTGAACGAGATCACTGGACTTCTCTGTGCAAGATACCAACACCGAAAAATCGAACAGATACGCACCACAGCGCACCTCACCTTCTACCATGCAACCCCAAAAATTCCAAATCCCTGGTCTTATATCATGCCAGATCCTTTATAACTGGGCTGCCTTTAGCAGTTACTGGGCTCACACACACACACTTATACTACATACTGTAAACATTGATATATTCTTAGCAGTACCATTTCATTTAAGTTAAAATCCAAAAAATCAAACTAAAATCTTTTATCTAAACAATTCTCTTCATTAGTTTTTTGTTATTAGAAAATACACAAATTGAACATTTCTTAAAATAGGAACATCCTTAACCTAACATGTGATTACACCTATATTCTAACAATACAATTCAATAAAATAAACACGATTAGTACACAAACAATAACATCATCAAAGTTCAAAATATCAATTAGATGGCAGGCGGGAAATCAAAATTTGTTTTTTTCAAAAAATTTTAAATTCAAAAATTTAAATTTATTAAAATATATTCCTTTTTTCAATATTGAAATTATTTAAAAATTATTCAAATTAATTAAAAGCAAAATTGGCTTTACTTCCTTGCTAAACATGTCTAGTATATGACCTCACCTATCAGCTGATCAAAACTGGGTCAAGTCAAAGACCTTGACCTACATACGTTATACACAAGTTACATCTGAAAATACACTGAGCACCTTTAAAAAGTCTATCTGTAAACACAAAACAAAATAAAATAAAACATTTAAAATAACAAAATATTATTATAGTTGACAATCAAATTGATATTTAAATTACTCAAAACATCAACATTTTACTTTACATTTCCAAATTCTATCAAAATTGTCACTGGTTTCAATCAAAATTTTATATTTTTACATTTTATCTATAAATCTCTTTTCTTTAATAATCGCATTCTCCATTAATTTGGGTGGTTCAATTACTTATAATAACTCGATATGCCACTTGGCAGGTATACACATATAATCTTTCTCACTCTCTGACTCTAATACCACTAACAACTATAACTATCAGGACACCCATCTCTATCAAAACATCTATCAAACTCTCTCTAACCCCAACTTACTATTAAACTCAATTCGCCACATTCTCTCGATATATAAAAAAAAAATACTCTCTAACCCTTTGTACTTAGGATAAGTGTCCCCCCCCCAAAAGCTCATTCCCTTATGTTGGTTCCTGGATTCTACCTGAGGTAACCCTTTCCGGTGCCAAACGGTCCCTTCCCGTTCCAACCCTTTTGTTGCGGACTCCTCCATTACACTATCCCCTCTTACAAAATTACCATCCCCAAATCTCATTCTTATTACCCCACTTCAACTACAAAATAACATCATCATTTATAAACATCAATATATCAATCAATACTCTACATATATTCCCCATAACTACTGTGTCAACATCAATACTTCTCTATATCTATTACATTAACTCACAACAACATTACATTAATTCAAAACAATATTTTCATCTCTAGTACCACTTTAACTTTAACTTGGACTGATCTACATGTCCCAACAAAATATTCATCACCCAAAATCTACCTTTATTATTTCTCACAAATCTTTAAAATTCTTAAACATCAAATTACTTTCCTCATCATTCAAAATAGCATCTTTAACACATTAAAACATTATATTTAACATTAATTACCTTGAACATTAATAAACAATTTAACAGTGACATTTTACTACTGATCAGCTGACATTCCTAGCAAAGTGAAAACACATTTCAAAATTATACACATTCTATTAAATACACATTTTTAGCAATCCTTACATCTACCATACTACACATCATTGTTTCCTCTCTTTCTGACTCTGGTACTATTGTGTAAACCGCCTGCCGGTCGGTCTAGTTATTTACTTTGTTATACTCATCTCAAAATTACGCAAATTATCTAACACACATATTTTTTATCAATTCTTACCTCTAACACAATAAAATAATACATTTATACAATAGAGAATGAACACATTATACTGAACGTATGGACACCTATTTATCAAAGTGTAATACAAGCATTTAATTAGAGCAAAATTGAGTTATCATTTTTTATGTTATGAAATTTAAATTCGTTGCTCATCTGAGCAACCCCCCTAATCCACACACTATTGTATTTTATGTTGGACTGTAGCGCCCATTTGCCTACACAAAGACTGCATAATTGGAGGAATTGAACATCTCCTTGTCCTTGCTTCGGCTTTACATTTTAAAAATTTTAGGTATCGACATACCCTCGTTTTATAATTATAAGCCCTTAAAACGGGTCTACCACCTGGCTATGCTGTCCCTACGTGGACAGAGTGGCAGCCGCTGTTCCATAGTTCCGGGGATTTCCCCTAGTTTCACCCCCTATTAATTTCTACTATCAACCAATTTCAAGTCAGCTATGGTCAAGGGACTTGGTATGGCCATAGCTGACCGCTAGCCAAAACCACGATTAGTGCTGGTAAGGCAGTAATCGCCCGAAAAGTTGGGGAAATCAAACTTTACTTTAATGCCTGTTCTATTCATCATTATTATGTACGGCACGAAAGTCTATCATGGCACAAATTAAGTAATTATACAAAAAAGGTGTGCCGTACATTTTCGCCATTTTGGCCTCCGATGGAGGTAACACTCACTGTTACCCCCAACCCATTCCACTATCTACTGGGGCACAGGCCACCCCAGCAATAGCATACTAATAACTAAATTAAAATTTTTATATACAACATTCTAATGTGACATTTTCATCAATCATTAATCATTTAACTCATTCATCCCTGTCTTACAATTAAATTACTTGAAATTTTCAAATTTATTATTAACATTTATTATTCATCTTATTTCAGTTACTATTATTTTTTAAATTATTATTTCAAGTTATTTTAATTATCAAAGTTAGAATTCTTTCGATTGAGTAAAACATCTGTACACATTTTATTATAGCTGACTGGTATTATAAATTTTATACTTACAGTCCATTATTCACATACTGACATACACAAAATATATACACCATACACACCAATCTCCAAGTAACCTCTGAAACATTTAATCACAGTGTTATTTCATATAAAACAATTTAACAATTAATTACCAAGTTCACATCTCCTGAAATAATTTAAATCCATTAGAAAATTCAATTATACAACATTTAAATCAATCAGAATATTTAAAACATCTCAAATTATTTTAATTAAATTAATTATTGAAAATACAAGTTACATTGCTATCAGAACAATTACAATTCTTTAATTACTGTCTTCAAAATTAATGTTGTTATTTATTTAAATTGCAAAATATTATTTTTGTTATTATCACAACCATTATTACTACATATACACATTGTTTACCTGACACCCTACCATACACACAATTAAATTCACTACACTTATTTACAAACTTTTGTCATTAACTGTTCCATTTTTTCACACTTCATTGTCCAAGTCTGCCAGGTCAAAACCATAAAACAAAGCATTTAAAATTGTCCATTGATTGTTTTATGGTTTATCCTCCATCGTCAAAAATTAATCTCTGTTTCAAATAACACTTTTCCATTTTATTGACACACATATTGCTATTGTGTGTGTCATAACCACAAAAATCAAATTCATCCGTTTTATCAAAATAATCATGAAACAAGTCAACATTAAGTATTTCTGTTAAGTCTCCATTAGTAAATTTTTCCAATATCGGGTCAGTTACCTTTTTATTATAACTTAAATCATTCTTATTTAAATACACTTCTAACATTTCTTTCCACTCATCATAATCTCTCTTTAAATTATATACTTCTATCTCTTTATCAACACACAATTCTCTATCTAACTCTCTCTCATCATAACACCATATCACACTCTCCATATTACTCCAGACAGAGGGTACAAACTTATATAAAAAGGGGACACCAATTAAATCTTCCATTAACCCGGGACTCTTGGCCTTCGAATACAACACTTGTGAACACACAATAACATCATCATAAATATAGGGAAAATTTACCCTCTGCCCCCATTCTACCACTATATTATATTTCCACTTTCTCTCTAACTCATAAGCACACATTAACATTTCATTATTACACTCTACAACTTCATCAGTACTCTCACTATTTATTTTCAACTTATCACTCTCTGATACTACCTTTTCAGTTATATTGCTATTCTCAATATTATTTTTATCATTTTCGATATCATCATCATCATTTGTTAACTCTTTATCTAGTGCCACATTTTTACACATGTCATTATAATTTTCATTCGTATTGTTCTTGTTTGGATTCATCACAACTACTCCCATCCTCTCGATACTCTGTTCTAATTTATTCAAACTAGTTCTTATTGTTTCATTGGTATTTTCTAAACATTTATTCATTTCTTGAATATCATTTTTTAATTCATCAAATTTATTATTCTGAATATTGAATTTCGCGTCAGAATCACTCTTTATTTCGTTAAATTTTAACTCTAACATCGCATATTGCTTTTCTGAACTCTCTCTGAATTTAGCGTCAGAATCACTCTTCTGTTCATCTAATTTGTTATTGAAATGACTATTTTTTACCATGTTTTCAGACATGGTTTGTATCAGGTTAAATATATCATTTATTGACAACTCTTTTGCTTTATTTATTACGGGAGTAGATTCTGCTTTTGCCCCACTCATTATTACCGATTGCGTCAAATTATTCTCGTCTATCAGGTTTGGAGTTGTCTCCATTCCTGAATCATTTATATTATCTGATTCACTTAAAACGCTTTCTTTGACCACATTAGAGTTTGAATTAATTTCTCCCTCCCCCGTGACAGTTACATCACTCATGCTAACTTTATTTTCGTATTCCATTTTTATCTTATTTATGCGATTTTGCTCTGTATAAAAATTCAATCTTAAAGATTTTCAGTATTATTCCATACAGTATAATCTAAGTATCGCTTAACTACACCTTAACATCATTTATATGTAATTAGTATTCATTTGCACTTAACCTCCAAATCACGTTTGCATCTTATTTGTAGGTGCGGTTTTTACTTTATATTTTTTACTTATAAAAACTGTCCCTGTCGGCTGCGCCACTTGTGAAGTTAATTACATTATTATATATATAAAACACAGATTTTACTCCCACCTACCTGCAAAGTTATCTGGGTCCAGGATTCTGTTCGCACGAACGTAAGATGTTAGCGTGATTTATAGGTTACTGGAATAAGTGACTCGACTCATTTTGAATGAAGAGAATTCATGATCTTTTAATTTTTCAAATCTTAATAAATTTCAACAAAATTTTACTCATACTTTCGCAGATGAAATAACATCTTATTAATTTCTTCTTCTTGTTATCTGTTACATGTATACAACTTCTATTCTATCTTATTCTACTGTCTTACCTTATTCTATACCATTCAGACTGCCCAGCCTGCATTTTTACACACACACACACGCACACTATTAAAAAACCCTTAACATTTTTTAAATACCCCTCCCTGCCGGCACGTGGTTATAGCTCAAGCTATTAACTTTTCATTTTCTTGTATTTGATAATGTGTTCGAATTTACTGTTGATGTTCTTTAGCTGATTACGCACTTCACTGCCACATAATTGTTAATGGAAAACTCGAGTTTTAATATTTAAACTTAGTAAATTTTGACGAGCCCCTTTTGGGCTATACCTGTCCAGGTAAAGTCTCCAGGCAAACTGCGCAGAGCCGCTATATGTTCGTGGCCAACTCAATTTCGTCTTTCTGGGTGAAAACCAAGGCCTCATGGTTCTTTGTCGCTTGTGAGTCCTATTCAAACCATGCAAGTGTTTCTGTGCTATGCGCATAAGATATTAGTGCAGCACTGGCCGACGTCACGATATAGGCGGGACTTAGGCTTCACATCCGGCAGCATGGTAAACTAAGTGAACAGAAATTGTTACTCTTAGCCATCTTGGCGTAGCACAAAACTGGCGTCGCTCCGCGCCCCTGCTGGTCGGGTGCGGTTGGGCGCACTGCCACACATTCACAAAGTTCTTAGAAACTGAGGCTGGGTGCATTCCTGGTTAGCGATTGCACAACGGTGGACACGTATTACTCCTTTGTTCGACCACCGTTATTACCATACAACACGTGGCCTGGTCACCGTTGGAAATAAAATTTACAAACATTTTTTTTATAAAACCCCAAAAAATTTAATAAGATGAAATAACCCTCAAATTCGGCCCGTTACACCTAGAAACGGATTTTATTTTATATGGATAACAATTATAATTAATAAGTCAGATATTAACATATATTTTACTTTATTTTCTGTAAAATACATGTATGATTATCTGGAAAATATTAATGTCACTTAAAAAGTGAGACATGTATCAAAGGTGTAGTGACTTTTCAAATCCCTTCAATCAGAGCATTAGTAATCCAACGTGTCAATAATCTGAACTAAATTCTTTCATTATTTTTACTGGCATATGCAAACAATTATTTTTAAAGCATGTTATTTTGTATTACATGTTGTAATCTGGTTGTGTCTGCAAAATGAATTGTCTCAAAATTTTTTATTGCACTAATGATAACGTGATGTATGTAATATACACACACTTATTGTTTACTAATGGTACCTACAATTTCAATTTTCTATTGTATTGTGTTTATTGTTCATAGCCTAAAGGTACCATACATATGATTTGCAATAAAATTTGTATTACTCACATTCTTAAAAACGATCGATTTCAGTCACAGACCATCGTCAGGTCATATACAGCACACTTGCGGTCACAATATCGTAAAACAGCCACTATTTACAAAAACGATTTCGTAGACATTGATTAATGAACATGATACGTACATCGTTGTCCAAAGTTTCCCGAGAACTGATTTTGTTACAGAGTGTTTATGTTTACATTCCATTCTATACATTGTATCAGCTGATTACTGAATTTTGATTTTCATTTTCCCACAATATTTCAAATGTGATACGATTTTTGAAGTCCGTCATGATGTTCAATAGATTTTCATGGCCCTCTTCTTTTACATGTTTGTATA
The DNA here is from genome assembly GCA_034769895.1 of Magicicada septendecula. Classification (NCBI taxonomy): domain Eukaryota; kingdom Metazoa; phylum Arthropoda; class Insecta; order Hemiptera; family Cicadidae; genus Magicicada; species Magicicada septendecula. The sequence goes on along the minus strand of CM068374.1, from coordinate 228,007,532 downwards.
TTCGGTATTGTTCATATATATTCGATCTTATTTCATCACTGCATGTTTTCAATATGGTTAAATGTTGCTGTATTGGACCATATTCACAAGACTGTTGTTTTATGTGTTTGGCTACCGTTGAGTTTGGATTTGAGTGTTGAGAATGTTTGGTATGTTCAATATATCTGTGTTTAAACGATCTTGATGTGAATCCTATGTATTTTTTATTGCACTGTACATTACATTCTGTCGAGTCAGCAGCCTGACATTGATATTGGTAGACTCCAGCTTTCATAAATGCTTTCCTTTTTAGTAGTGCTTATTTTCAGATTGTTGTAGATGTCATTGCTTGTTCTGAACGCTAATTGATAGTCGTATTTTGTAAATGTTCTAGCTAATTTTTGAGAGTTGTCGTCAATGTAATGTGTAGATATATAGGTTTATTCCTTTTGATTGATATGTTATTTGTTTTTGATTTATATCTTTTTTGTTTTTCAATGATTTTATCGATCATTTGAGGCTGATATCCATTGCTTTGAGCTATTTGTTTTATGATGTGTATCTCTTTTTCATACTGTTTCTTGAATAGAGGATATGTGAAGGCTCGATATACCATGCTGTTGTATGCAGAAATTTTGTATGAGTAGGGATGGTTGCTCTCTGCGTGAATGGTAATATCTGTTTGAGTATCTTCTTTTCTGTATATAGAGAAATGATGTTTGCTTGCTGGCGTTTTATGGTAAGGTCTAGTAAACACTCTGTAACAAAATCAGTTCTCGGGAAACTGTGGACAACGACGTATGTATCACGTTCATTCAACTGCTAATGAATTACAATCAGATGTTTATGAAGTGTGAAACAGGTGGTAGCAATGGATAAACTACAAACTAACAGTGGTGGGAGAGACCCACCAAAGTTCAGTTCTACAAAAGAATGATTTGTAAGAACATTATGGCCAGTTATGTCACATAAAGACCTTTCATTACTAAGCAGTTTATTTTGTTGTATCCATAGTCTTTCAATTTGACATTACAGCAATATTCAAGTTCATAAATAGAAGATATAGAAGCCATGAAGACTTTACCTTTAAAGGTAATGTTTTAACTCTACCAATGTTTAGCAAACAATTCAGCAATAAAATTGCTTGTGCTGCCAGTATCAATCAGAGCTTCTGACCTTGAAGCACTAATCCCAACTTGGGCAGTTTCCTGAGGATGCAGTTACTATTCTGCTAGTGTCTGTGGGTTCCATAGCTGCTGAATATTGTTTATTAGGATGAGAGGATCTACACACTCTCTTTTTGGAACACTCTTTACAAATGGCATCTACCATATGGATGTCTGTCATAGTAACGTGTAGATTTAGGTATTACAGCTACAATTCGAGCGTACAATTTTGTGACCTTAGATTTAGATGTTCAAATATCATGTCTATTGAAATCTGTCGAGATGGAGGGGCTCCATTAACAGAATTAACGTACAAATTAGGCCTTTGCTTGTAGCTATTACAGCCATTTCTACAGCTTTAGTCTAATCAACAGCTTCTGTAACGTGTCAAAATTTGGGTTATTTTATTTATTACAGTAGGGGGTATTCGCATATTTATTTATTTCATTTTGTGTGGGATTTTATAAATTTATTGTAAAAGTTTTATTATACGGCCAACGTTATTTCCATTACCACAGAACACATGGCAAGTGAAACAGTGTTAGAACAAAGCAGAGATGCAGTACTGTATTGTGTAACTCGGCCAAGGAATTCGTACCCCCTTCGAATTTCTCAGAACTCTGTATATGTGTGTCGATGCACGCGCGCCACTACTCTAACAGGCGCTCGGGGGACGCGGTCAGCCCGAAAACCAAGATGGCTAGAGAACAAATTTATTCATCGTCTCCTTAGCGATCCTCAGGAAATGCTGCTAAGGACTGCCCACTTTAATGACGTCAGCCAGTGCCTAGCTGAAATCGTCTGCTATCTTAACTTCAAAAAACTACATGCATAGCATGGGACGCAGCTTCGGCGACGAAGATCAAGGCAGTGCTTTCCGTAGAAAGTATGAGATCACATCAGCCATACCTGCTACGCTTTCGGCCCCAGTCTGCTAACTGAACACCCCGGCGCCGGGACGAGCAAAATTTTTATTTAACAGTAAAAGAAAATGGATCAACAGTGAAAAGTTTATGTGACCGCGGTCAATCCAACAAGTAGTACCGAGCAAAATGTTTGTCGAGCAATAAAAACCAAGATATTGTACAAAACGATAAGTGCGCGCTCGAACCACGTGCCGGCGGTTTACGTGTAAGGGCTGGGGTGGGTTATTAGAAAATGTTAAGGGATAAATAAATTTTCTGTGTGTATGCGTGAGTGAGCAATGCTGGGCTGTTTGTGTTTATAATTGTGTTGTGTATTTAGAAATGATACATAAGGTAAGCCATAGTTCGTAAGTTCAATCACAAGTAAGATGCAAGCGTTGTACAACATTGGAAACATGTATCTCAAAGTTTAATTTTGGAGAAGGAATCTTATTAATTTTACCAAAGTTCAAAAGTAAAAGAAAATTAAATTTTAGTTCTCTTCAAAAATGAGTTGAGTCAGTGATTTGTTTAACCTGTAAACCATGTTTGTATCCAACGTACATGTGATCGAATCCTGGCCCTAGAGAAACGAAACTTTCAAGGTAGGTGGAAATTATTGTGATTTGATAATTAATAATTTTAATTTAGAATAAACGTAACAAATGGCGCCCGTGACTGGCACGAATTAAATTAATATATTTAATTAAATTCCACATCTACAAAGATACAAACATGTGTTAGGTTAGCGTAGCAAAATAACATTATGTTATGGACGCAAAGTTATACCGAAAGTACTTTACAAAAAACTAGTGAAATTAATTAATTAAACTAATTAAAATATTGATTATCAATTATAAAAAATGGCAGATAATAATGATGTCAGCTTATCTGACAGCCAGATAGAAGGCCAAATAAGTAGCGACTCCGGAATTCAAATAACAGAGAGTAGTCTTGAGGAGTCAAAAATAATACAGACAGTTGAGATTCATTCAACACCTATTTTAGGAAATCAAAATAAGAAATCTGATAATGATACTATGTTAACAAGATTGTATGATATGATGTACAATAGTGTAGAAAAACAAGATAGTAATTTTAGAGAATTGAATAACAAATTTGACGAGTTGAAAAATGAGATTCAAGATTTAAATAAATGTTTAGAAAGTACTAGTGAAACAATAAGAACTAATTTGAATAAATTAGAACAGAGTGTGGAGAGAATGGAAGTAGTTGTGATGAATCCAGAGAAAAATAAAACAAATGAAAATTGTAATGACAAGTGTGAAAATAGAGAATTAATAAATAATTATGATGTTGTTGAAAATAATGAGAATAATAATGTAATTGAAAATGTCATATCAGAGAGTACTGATGAGTCTGTGGAATGTGATTATGAGATGTTAAGGTGTGTTAGTGAGTTAGAGAGAGAGAGGAAAAATAATGTTGTAGTAGAGTGGGGACTGGGGGTAGATTTTCCCTTTATTGTTTATGATGATTATTTAATGAATTCACAAATGTTGTTTTTGAAGGGCAAGAGACCCGTATTAGTAGAAGAGTTGAGTTGTTTAGTGATGTTGTATAATGTTGTACCCTCTGCCTGTAATAATAATGTTGAAAGTATGATTTGGTATTGTGATGAGAGAGAGTTAAACAGAGAAGTGTATGTGGCGAAAGTAACAGAATTATATAACTTGAATAGAAAGTATGAAGAATGGAATGAAAGTTTAAAAGTACATTTGAGTAATAATGACTATAATGATGTGACAAAAGTATTTAACCCGATAATGAGCGAATTTACCGATGGAGATGTAACAAAAATGCCTAATGTAGACTGGTTGAATGAGTATTCTGGTAAAATGAGTGAGTTTGGTTGTTCTGGTTATGACACACAAAATAACCATTTGTTTGTCGATAAAACTCAACAATATTGTATAAAACCAAGACTTATTTGGGACGATGGAGGTTAAACTGTAAAACAATAAAAGACAGTGATAAACATTATGTTTTATGGGTTTTGACATGGCAAATTTGGACAATGGAGTGTGGAAAAACTGAACAGTAAATAACAAAAGTCTGTAAATAAAAATATAGTGAATTTATTTGTGTGCATTTTGGAATGTTAAGTAAATAATGTGTGTACGTAGGATGATTGTTGTAATAATAATATTGAAATATTTGCAAGTTAAATAAATAAATAGAATGAATTGTGACAACAGTAATTGATTAATGGGAATTGTTTCGATAACTATATAATTTATATTTTGGGTAATCAATTTAATTAAAACAATTTGATACATGTTAAATATTTTGGTTGATTATTTGAATGTCAGTTAATTAAATTTTTTTTTAATGAATTTAATTTATTTTACGAGATGGAAATTTGGTAATGAATGATAAATTATTTAATTTAAACTAATATTTTTGTGAAATGTTTCAGAGATGAGGTGAAAGTAATGTGATATGGCGAGTGTGTTTTGTGTATATCATGTTAAATGGATTGTAAGTATAGAACTTTTACAATATGAATCATGTATAATAAAAATGTTTACAGGTAACTAAGATTTTAATTCAATAGTGAGATTATTTGAAATAATTGTGTTAAATAAATATGATAATTAAAAAAATTTAATAATAAATGAAAAATGATATATACTAATTATTAATAATAAATTTGGAAATAGTGTGTGTGGAAGGGAGGTGACTCAGAGGAGCCACAAATTTAAATTTTACAACATAAAAAAAAAAAAAAAATTTTTTTGTGCTAATTCAAATTTTGATCCAATAAAATTGCTTGTGCTCTGTTAAGTAACTAGCTGCTCAGACATTTAATATAAGGTGTTCATTACATGCTTTTAAATGTATTATCTTATTGTCGTAGGTTAGATCTAAGCATGGATAAAAATATGTGTTTTCATTATATGTGTATATTTTAAACTAAGCTAATAATTAAACGTCTGGCAGGCGGGTAACACAAAATGATCAGAATCAGAGAGGGGAAACAATGAGGTGAGAAGTGAGGATAAATAAATATATAGATATATTTCATGTAATTTATTCAATTTTGAGATGTGTTTTCATTGTGTTAGGAAATCAGCTGATCAGCAATAACAGGTCACTGGTATATTGGTTATAAATGTTCTAAGTAATTAGTGTTTAATGTAATGTTTTAAGGTATCACAGATGTTTTAAAGTAATGATAAAAATAATTTGACAAAGTGAGAAGTAAAGTAATAATTTATGCTAGTTAACAAGAGATAGTTTTGGGTGATGAATATTTTGTGGGACACATAGATCTGTCCAAGTTGAAGTTAAAGTTAAAGTTGAAATAGGAGAGAATAATATTGTTTTGAAGATAATGTAATGTTGTTGTGAAGTAATATATGTTATAGAATTTTGAGAAGTATTGATGCTGACACAGTAGTAATGGAGAATAATTGTAGAGTTTTGAGTGATATATTGTTGTTTATAATTGATGTGGTTATTTTGTTGTATTTGTAGTAAGGTAATGAGATTGAGATTTTGGGGATGGCAATTTTGTAGTAGGGGGTAGTGTAATGGGGGAGTCCGCAACATAATGATAAGTTGGGACGGGATAGGAACAAATTTTAGTCAGGAGGGGCCGCCTTAGGTAGAATCCAGGGGCCATATAAGGGAATTGAGTTTTTTGGGGGGAGAAAACACGTATCCTAAGTACAAAGGGTTAGAGTATTTATATATATATATATATATATATATAAATAGAGAAGGTGGCGAATTGAGTTTAATGATAAGTTGAGGTTTAGAGTGTTTTGATAGATGTTTTAATAGAGATGGGTGTCATGTTAGTAAAAGTTGTTAGAGGTTAGAGGCAGGGGGGGAAAGATTATATATGTAGACAGATCAAGTAGTAAATTAAATGAGAATAGATAATTTAAATCACCCACAGTAATAGGGAATGAGATTGTAAAATGAAAGTGTAGTTGAATATATAAAATTTTTATTTTGAAACCAGTGACAAAACTTTGAGAGAATTGGATAATGTAAAGATATAAGGTGTTTATTTTGAATAATTTAAATGTCAATTTGCTTATTATTTATAATAATATTTTGTTAATTTTAAATGTTTTATTTTATTGTTTTGTGTTTCAAGTTAGATTGTTACAGATGTTGAATGTATTTTCAGAAAGTATACATAACATATGTAGGTCAAGGGCCTTGGACTTGACCTAGTTTCGATCAGCTGATGAGGTCATACATACTAAGCTTGTGCAGTAGGAAGTCAATTTTTGTTTATTTGATCAATTCAAACAAATTATATATATAAAGGAAACATTTAAATAAAATTAAATTTTTTTCTTGAATTTTAAAATTTTTTTGGAAAATATTTTTTTTTGGGAAAATAGATTTTTGAAAAAAAAAAAAATCTTGATTTTTCGCCTGCCAGTTAATGAATATTTTGAGTATTGATTATTTTTATTGGTTGTGCATTAAACGTGTTTATTTTTATTGATTTATTTCGTATTGCATTGTATTGTTAGACTCTAAGTATTCACATGTTAGGTTAAGGATATGTTTTGATTAGGAGAAATGTCTAAATTAAGTCATTTTAAATAAAACAGAAAAACAAGGAAGAGAATTTTTTTGAGAAAATATTTTATTTTAAATTTTGAATCTTTTTGATGATACAGTAAATTTTAGGGAATTCTTTCAATGTATAATATGTAATGTGAGTGTGTGTGAGCCCAGTATCTGCTAAAGGCAGCCCAGCTTGCATACAAGGGGACACATATCGGTGGAGGATCTGGCATAATCTGAGCCAGGGATTGAGGATTTTTGGGGGTAGCATGTAAGGTGAGGTGTGCGGTGGTACTTATCTGTTCGATTTCTCGGTGTTGGGATCTCTTACGGAGAAGTCCAGTGATCTCGTTCAGATGCGTCCATGGTCACCAAGCCAGGGGGGTCGTGTACCCATGAGGAGTAAGAACCAGGGGGTTGTTGGCACCAGTTCCTCACCGATCCTCTTCGGGGATTATCAATGAGATTTCTTCTGTTGTGGACAGCAGAATTCTCATTGAGGGGGTATTGTAACGTGTCAAAATTTGGGTTATTTTATTTATTACAGTAGGGGGTATTCGCATATTTATTTATTTCATTTTGTGTGGGATTTTATAAATTTATTGTAAAAGTTTTATTATACGGCCAACGTTATTTCCATTACCACAGAACACATGGCAAGTGAAACAGTGTTAGAACAAAGCAGAGACGCAGTACTGTATTGTGTAACTCGGCCAAGGAATTCGTACCCCCTTCGAATTTCTTAGAACTCTGTATATGTGTGTCGATGCACGCGCGCCACTACTCTAACAGGCGCTCGGGGGACGCGGTCAGCCCGAAAACCAAGATGGCTAGAGAACAAATTTATTCATCATCTCCTTAGCGATCCTCAGGAAATGCTGCTAAGGACTGCCCACTTTAATGACGTCAGCCAGTGCCTAGCTGAAATCGTCTGCTATCTTAACTTCAAAAAACTACATGCATAGCATGGGACGCAGCTTCGGCGACGAAGATCAAGGCAGTGCTTTCCGTAGAAAGTATGAGATCACATCAGCCATACCTGCTACGCTTTCGGCCCGAGTCTGCTAACTGAACACCCCGGTGCCGGGACGAGCAAAGTAGGCTCGTCACAAAAAATTTTAATTTAACAGTAAAAGAAAATGGATCAACAGTGAAAAGTTTATGTGACCGCGGTCAATCCAACAAGTAGTACCGAGCAAAATGTTTGTCGAGCAATAAAAACCAAGATATTGTACAAAACGATAAGTGCGCGCTCGAACCACGTGCCGGCGGTTTACGTGTAAGGGCTGGGGTGGGTTATTAGAAAATGTTAAGGGATAAATAAATTTTCTGTGTGTATGCGTGAGTGAGCAATGCTGGGCTGTTTGTGTTTATAATTGTGTTGTGTATTTAGAAATGATACATAAGGTAAGCCATAGTTCGTAAGTTCAATCACAAGTAAGATGCAAGCGTTGTACAACATTGGAAACATGTATCTCAAAGTTTAATTTTGGAGAAGGAATCTTTTAATTTTACCAAAGTTCAAAAGTAAAAGAAAATTAAATTTTAGTTCTCTTCAAAAATGAGTTGAGTCAGTGATTTGTTTAACCTGTAAACCATGTTTGTATCCAACGTACATGTGATCGAATCCTGGCCCTAGAGAAACGAAACTTTCAAGGTAGGTGGAAATTATTGTGATTTGATAATTAATAATTTTAATTTAGAATAAACGTAACACTTCTTACAAATTAGTGTTACATTTTCTAATAGTCATGTTGCCTTTTGTTTACAGATAATGAAACTCTTATAATGTAATCATCCTTATTCTGTTCAGCAGAAACTTTCTTCGAATTACAATCTTCATTTAACATTTTTAAGCGTCAAAAGAACTGATCTATAGATTTACTAGGTTGCTGGGTTTGTCATAGCAAGGCAATGTCTGGCTTAAATTTTCTTTTTTAGTGACAGTTCTACAATTCTATGATGACTGTGGAAATAACTAATTAAATCGTTTGAATAATAAAACATATCTTTAACTATGAAAAGGCTGTAATGAACACAGATCATGTATAAATGAATTATTTCCAAAGAAGTAATCAAAACAAAACAAAAACAAAGTCATATACAAGCATAGAGACTTAATAAATAGTAACAATAATTATCTTGTTGATTCATCGTCTTCGTTCACTTTTTTAAATATTATTATATATATAAACTTTCACATATGAACTTACTTTGGTTATCACTTTCCCATACGTTTCGAGGTGATGTGCCTCTTCCTCAGTGGGAAGAATCACACTGATACACATACTGAATGTCATTTTACAGAATAACGGTTATGGACTATAGGTGTGTGTCGTGGGGGTTGATGGTGGGAGGGAATTGGCGCTGAGGTTCAAATTGTATGTTTGGATCAGTGTATCGAATAGTGTATGTGATCTATAATGTAATTGTTCATTTAATATGTTGTTTGGTTGTAGTGCGTGATATCTGTATATTTCGAATTGTTCAGCTGTGTTTAGTTTCCTACTTTTAGGTAAGTAGTGTAATATTTCCATGTTGTGTTCTATGTTTGTGTAACTGTGGTTTTCGTTTTGTAAATGTGTGGCAAATGTGGAATGTATGTAATTTGTGGTGAGGGCTTTTAAATGTTCTGAAAATCTGGAGGAAAAAGATCTTCCCGTCTGGCCGATGTAGAATTGGTGACAATCATTACAATTTAATTTATAAACCCCTGTTTTGCTGTATGTATCTGTGTCTGTTAGTATTATTTATGTGTTTCCTAATGGTGTTGTTGGTTCTGTAGGCTACTTTATAATTGTGTTTCCTAAATGTGTTAGCAATTTTGTGTGTATTGGAATTGTAGTATGTAAGTGTTATGTATTTACTAGGTTGTGTGCTGTTGGTCTGATGTGTTTTACTTTTTGTGCTTAGGATGCGTTTGTGTATTTTATTTACCAAATCGGGGTTGTATCCATTTTTGACAGCTATATATTTGATTGTGTTTAATTCTTCTTGGTAGTCATGTGTGTTTAGGGGTATTGAAGTGAGCCTATGGAGCATGTAGTTGAATGCTGCATGTTTGTGTTGAGTTGGGTGGTTGGATGAGTTATGTATGACCATGTCTGATGTGGTAGGTTTCCTGTATATTTTGTATGTGTGTGTGTTGTTTGTTTTGGTGATTGTGAGGTCTAAGAAGTTTATGCTATTATTTAGTTCTATTTCAAGTGTGAATTTTAATTTATGGTGTATAGTGTTAATGTATTTGTGGAAATTTTCTATTTGTCTTTTGTTGCTATTGTAGAGAAGTAAAATGTCATCAACATACCTGTGCCAATATATTATTTTATCGGTGTATTTGTTATTGTGCAGTATGTGTTCCTCTTCTATGGTGTGTACAAATATTTCGGCTAGTATACCTGATATAGGGGAGCCCATGGGTAGTCCATCTGTTTGTGTGTAAAACATGTTATTGTGTGTGAAATAATTTTGATCAGTGATAATTTTAGTTAGATGGATGATCTCTTTTATGTGTGTTTCAGGTGTGCTGTTTAATTTTAGTAATTGTTCTAATGTAGTTATAGTTTCTTTTATGGGAACATTGGTGTATAGGTTTGTTATGTCAAATGAAACTCATCCATCTAACTAAAATCATCACTGATCAAAATTATTTCACACACAATAACATGTTTTACACACAAACAGATGGACTACCCATGGGCTCCCCTATATCAGGTATACTAGCCGAAATATTTGTACACACCATAGAACAGGAACACATACTGCACAATAACAAATACACCGATAAAATAATATATTGGCACAGGTATGTTGATGACATTTTACTTCTCTACAACGGCAACAAAAGACAAATAGAAAATTTCCACAAATACATTAACACTATACACCATAAATTAAAATTCACACTTGAAATAGAACTAAATAATAGCATAAACTTCTTAGACCTCACAATCACCAAAACAAACAACACACACACATACAAAATATACAGGAAACCTACCACATCAGACATGGTCATACATAACTCATCCAACCACCCAACTCAACACAAACATGCAGCATTCAACTACATGCTCCATAGGCTCACTTCAATACCCCTAAACACACATGACTACCAAGAAGAATTAAACATAATCAAATATATAGCTGTCAAAAATGGATACAACCCCGATTTGGTAAATAAAATACACAAACACATCCTAAGCACAAAAAGTAAAACACATCAGACCAACAGCACACAACCCAGTAAATACATAACACTTACATACTACAATTCCAATACACACAAATTTGCTAACACATTAGGAAACACAATTATAAAGTAGCCTACAGAACCAACAACACCATTAGGAAACACATAAATAATACTAACAAAGACACAGACACATACAGCAAAACAGGGGCTTATAAATTAAATTGTAATGATTGTCACCAATTCTACATCGGCCAGACGGGAAGATCTTTTTCCTGCAGATTTTCAGAACATTTAAAAGCCCTCACCACAAATTACATACATTCCACATTTGCCACACATTTACAAAACGAAAACCACAGTTACACAAACATAGAACACAACATGGAAATATTACACTACTTACCTAAAAGTAGAAAACTAAACACAGCTGAACAATTCGAAATATACAGATATCACGCACTACAATCAAACAACATATTAAATGAACAATTACATTATAGATCACATACACTATTCGATACACTGATCCAAACACACAATTTGAACCTCAGCGCCAATTCCCTCCCACCATCAACCCCCACCACACACACCTATAGTCCATAACCGTTATTCTGTAAAATGACATTCAGTATGTGTATCAGTGTGATTCTTCCTACTGAGGAAGAGGCACATCACCTCGAAACGTATGGGAAAGTGATAACCAAAGTAAGTTCATATGTGAAAGTTTATATATATATATATATATAATAATAAGTAACAATAAGTATATAGAAATATGTAGATTTGTCACTACAATTGTGAACATGTGACATTTTGCTGCAGAAAATAAATTTCACAGACATTTCCAAGCTATTCTAAAGTTTTTATTACCATTTACTTTGGCAAACAGTTCCTAAGTTCTAGATGTTTCCAATGTAATCCTGATAATTTCTTTTTCACCACTGGTCAACAAACTAGTATAAACTGTGCAGTTATACAACACATATGAAGTTTTCCAGTAAAAATCTGGACAGTTAAATGACAATTTATACGTTTCACAATACAAATTCTCTTGTTATGGCCTGGAACATTCACTGATGTTCCGCACTCTTTGAAACTACTCTTAGCATCATATTCAACCTACATAAATATAAAACAATAACTAATATAGAAAAAAATTACCACCTGTGAAAATTATCTGATTATGATTATCATACAGTAGAAACTCTGTCAACCGAAACAACGGGGAGGAGGCAGTTTTGGATAACCAAAATTTTGGATAATAATAAGACATCATTTTTTAATGTTTGAGGTAAAATAACAGACAATATACAATATTATCAAAAGATTTTAATAAAGATCAAACTATTTACTTAAAGCCATTTTTACTTCCATATTCCTTAAGGAATGGAAGTATGGTGATGGCAAAAAAAATCGTGTTCGAGATTATTGCAGATTCTGATTCTACTACGCTCAAAACATGAAAAAAAGTCGTTTTCCGAAAAGTGTCTGTGTGTGTGTCTGTCTGTAGATTTTTTTTCTATGGCAAACGATAACTGCCGCAAATTCAAACAGAATCAAATAATTTTATGCATACAGCCCTGATTTGTAGAGTACTCGCGACCTATTGTTTTTGGTGAAGATCGGTTGAGGGAAAGGGGTAGTTTACCTGCAACGGTTTTTTTTTATCAAGGGAAATTTTTTTTTTTGGCAAACGATAACAGCCGCAAATTCAAACAGAATCAAATAATGTTTCGCATACAGCCCTGAATTGTAGAGTTCTCAAGACCTATTGTTTTTGGTGAAGATCGGTTAAGGGAAAGGGGTAGTTTACCCGTAACGTTTTATGATTTAACAAGGGTATTTCCTATGGCAAACGATAACAGCCGCAAATTCAAACAGAATCAAAAGATTATTTGCATACCGCCCTAAATTGTAGAGTTCTCAAGACCTATTGTTTTTGGTGAAGATCGGTTAAGGGAAAGGGGTAGTTTACCTACAACGTTTTTTTTGACAAGGGTATTTTCTATGGCAAACGATAACAGCCGCAAATTCAAACAGAATCAAATAATGTTTTGCATACAGCCCTGATTTGTAGAGTACTCAAGACCTATTGTTTTTGGTGAAGATCAGTTGAGGGGAAGGGGTAGTTTACCTGCAACGTTTTTTTATCAAGCGTATTTTTTATGGCAAACGATAACAGCCGCAAATTCAAACAAAATCAAATAAGTTTTTGCATACGTCCCTGAATTGTAGAGGTCTCAAGGTCTTTAGATTTTGGTGAAGATCGGTTAAGGGGAAGGGGTAGTTTACCTGCAACCTTTTACGTTTTAACAAGAGTAAAGTACTTGAAAATTTATTTAAACTTTTTGAAACAATGGTAATTGTTGAAAATAAAATAATTTTGTTGCCAGGTAACAAAAATAAAGTCATTTTGATTATAAAATATAAATATTTACAACAAGAAAAGAATTTTCAGTTTTCAAAATTTAAATATATTTTTATAAAACAATGGGTTCTTCATTGAGGTGGGGACCATGTCACTCACTCCATCTCAAGCCTCTCCCATCTTGCAGAAAAAGAGGACCCTGTCAAGGCTGATACTTTGACGACAGTGACAGGGCTTTCCACCAAATTCAGCAGAGCGACAGGTAGGCACAACTCTGATTGGCTCCTCAGATTTCCCCAGCGTTAGTAGGTTCTATGAAAATATTTTATTTCAAAAATGATTTTAAATATAAATCTTAGATATGTTTTATAAATCTCATGTTTTATGTTTTAACATGGGTAATTTTTTATATGACGAACCATAACTGCCGTAAATTCAAACAGAATCAAATAATTTTTTACATATGTGCCTGAGCTATAGAAAACTCAATGTCTGTTGATTTTGGTGAAGATCGGTTACGGGGAAAGGGCAGTTTACCTGAAACATTTTTTGTTGTAACATGAGTAAAGTACTTAATTTTGATAAAGTATCCTGATAAGATCTTAATAATCCACTGTAGAAACGTAGATGAAATATCTATAAATGAAGAGGCTAGTTGAACGGGCTGGGGGTAATTTTCTATAAATCAAAATTATAGTTGAAGGGGGAGGGGATAATTTTTTTTTATATGTGTACTATGTTATTGGCAACAAAGAAGTATTTTTTTGTTAAAATTCCTTCCCTGGCTGTTTGGCTGAAAATGATTTTAAATATAAATCTTAGAATATGGAAGTCATGTATGGTTCTCCATACCGATATTTTACTTCCATGTTCCTTAAGGAAATGGAAGTATGGTGATGGCAAAAAAAATCGTGTTCGAGATTTTTGCTGAATATGATTGTACTCAAAACATGAAAAAAGTCATTTTTCGAAAAGTGTCTGTAGATTTTTTTCTATGGCAAACGATAACAGCCGCAAATTCAAACAGAATCAAATAATTTTTTGCATACAGGCCTGATTTGTAGAGTACTCGCAACCTATTGTTTTTGGTGAAGATCGGTTGGGGGAAGGGGTAGTTTACCTGCAACGGTTTTTTTTTATCAAGGGTAATTTTGTTTGTTTGGCAAACGATAACAGCTGCAAATTAAAACAGAATCAAATAATGTTTCGCATACAGCCCTGAATTGTAGTGTTCTCAAGATCCGTTGATTTTGGTAAAGATCGGTTAAGGGAAAGGGGTAGTTTACCTGCAACGTTTTATGTTTTAACAAGGGTATTTTCTATGGCAAACGATAACAGCCGCAAATTCAAACAGAATTAAATAATGTTTCGTATACCGCCCTGAATTGTAGAGTTCTCAAGACGTATTGTTTTTGGTGAAGATCGGTTAAGGGAAAGGGGTAGTTTACCTGTAACGTTTTATGTTTTAACAAGGGTATTTCCTATGGCAAACGATAACAGCCGCAAATTCAAACAGAATCAAAAGATTATTTGCATACAGCCCTAAATTGTAGAGTTCTCAAGACCTATTGTTTTTGGTGAAGATCGGTTGGGGGAAAGGGGTAGTTTACCTGGAACAGTTTTTTTTTATCAAGGGTAATTTTGTTTGTTTGGCAAACGATAACAGCCGCAAATTCAAACAGAATCAAATAATGTTTTGCATACAGCCCTGATTTGTAGAGTACTCAAGACCTATTGTTTTTGGTGAAGATCGGTTAAGGGGAAGGGGTAGTTTACCTGCAACGTTTTTTTATCAAGCGTATTTTTTATGGCAAACGATAACAGCCGCAAATTCAAACAGAATCAAATAATTTTTTGCATATGTCCCTGAATTGTAGAGTTCTCAAGGACTTTCGATTTTGGTGAAGATCGGTCAAGGGGAAGGGGTAGTTTACCTGCAACCTTTTACGTTTTAACAAGAGTAAAGTACTTGAAAATTTATTTAAACTTTTTGAAACAATGGTAATTGTTAAAATAAAATAATTTTGTTGCCAGGCAATAAAATTATAATTTTTTCATTTTAATGTAATATAATATTTTTCATTTAATACAGCAATAAAAAGGCAGGTACGACACACACACACACACACACACACACACACACACACACACACACACACACACACACACACACACACACACACACACACACACAGAGCCGAAACCCACACCAACATAACGCGTGCAAGCCGAAAAAATGGACATCAATTTGCTTACTGGCGAAGCTAGTAGTTAATGAATGGGTAGGCAAAAATCTTATCTTAAAAATTTTTTTTAAGGAATCGCTAAAAGGACGGTGGTTCAAATCGGAAGCTGAGGTAGAGTTTGCTGTAACCGAATGGTTCCACAAACAGCCATAAGAATTTTACTAGCAGGGAATCTACAGGTTAGCGCAACAGTGGAACTCATGTCTTAATGTTATTGGAGACTTCTTTTAAAATCGTTAAATAAAAATGCTTTATAGCTCTATACGTGTTTCTATTGAACAATCCTTGTATTAGTCATACACAATAATACAACTGATTGAACTTCAAATTTTTAAACTTGATTAGTTTCTATATATATGTTTAATGTTACAAATAGTTCAAATAACAATCTTGATCATCTGTTAGTTCAGCGGAATAACAGTGACACTTTTAATAACCGCATAAAATAAACACTTAGAAACAACACAGGCACTTTAACTTAACTGTTTGGACCACAGAAGTGAGGCATGCCTCAACGCTCTATGTGTACAGCGCAAGACAATCCCCCCTCCCTACACTTCCCTATCACACCACTACATTGCTTACATACGATGTATACAAAAAACGCTGAGGCAAGTTCAGGTTGCCTCATTCGCTTTAAACGAACTATGCCGAATCTCACCTGTCACCATCTAGCGGTCGCTCAATAAAGCACGTTTCGGTTTAATAAATTTGACAGTCGCAGTAACAATGTATAATCTTTACGTTATGTAGTTCATACGTATTTATAATTTTTATTCTACAGAATTTTTTAGGGTAGGCATTGCCTCAATTGCCTCCATGTAACTTCGCCACTGATATATATGTTTTAAAGTCATTGTACTGGTATCCGCGTCACAATTATTATAATTAAATTTTTTTTACCTTAATCCGTCACTGTGACTGCTTGGTTTCTGTCTTCTAACGCGTTTCGGATTAGATTTAATCCATCATCAGAGTAAAAATTCGTCAGTTGACTTCGTTAAAACATTAAAAAGACACTAAAATACATCTATATATATATATATATATATATATATATGTTGTACAAACACAGCGACGTACGCGGATGTGAGTGCGCACTCGACACCGGTTGACGACGTACTGCACAGTTTATTTACGTTATCATGTTATCTATTGTTGTGTTGGGCGTGTACTCTATGGTTATGTTATCTATAATCTTATCATATAGTGCATGTGATTTAAATGCCAACTGTTCGTTTAGTATATTATTAGGATTATTTCTGAAGGCCCGGTAAATTTCAAACTCTTTCTACTGCATCCATATATCTTCCCTTTTTGCAAATGTGTAGGGGTTTACAATTTGCCTCAAAATTTGTGTAATTATGATTTAATGAAACGAAATGTTTAGCGTAATTTGATTTATTTGTATTTGAAATGCTCGTGGGTAAGTGTTCTTTATATCTTTCGAAAAAACCCCTGCCAGTCTGACCAATGTAATGCATGTCGCAGTCATCACATATCATCTTGTATATGCCCGTTCCTTTTTCAATTGATGTTCGTGTGGCATTATTTAACATTTTTTGGATATTGTTATTTGTTCTAAATGTGATATGGATGTTATGTTTTTTAAATGTATTTCTAATGAGCATTGAGAAGTTATTAGTATAATCAACCGCCCTGTGTATTACGTCCATCGTGACACGGTGAGGGTTGTCAATTCTGCGTTTGTGTCTAAGCATCAAGTGTTCAACTAATGAGCTGCGGTAACCGTTTGCAATTGCAATGTGTTTAATTATATCTATTTCTTCCTTGTGGTTTGTTGGATCTAAAGGTACACTGTATAGTCTGTGTATCAGACTGTTGAACGCGGCCATTTTTTGTGAGTGCGGGTGGAACGAATCGGCATGTATGACCCCATCAGTTGAGGTGGGTTTTCTGTATATCCTGTATTGAAATTTATTATTGTTTCATAAAAGTTAAATCCAAAAAATTTATTGCGTTGTTTGACTCTATTTCGAGTGTGAACTGTATGTTTTTGGCGATGTTATTCATGTAATGTAACAGCATATTTGCCTGTCTCGTTGTCCCGTCGAAGATAACAAATGTGTCATCTACATATCTTTTATAAAATGTAATGTTACGTTGCCATTTATTATGTGGTGATAGCAAATATGTATTTTCGAAGTTATTCAGGAAAATGTCAGCCAACAAACCGGATAAGGGTGAACCCATTGCAAGACCCTCCTCTTGAAATATCGGTATGGAGAACCATACATGACTTCCATATTCTAAGATTTATATTTAAAATCATTTTCAGCCAAACAGCCAGGCTGTGTCTTACCTGCCTTTTTATTGCTGTATTAAATGAAAAATATTATATTACATTAAAATGAAAAAATTATAATTTTATTGCCTGGCAACAAAATTATTTTATTTTTAACAATTACCATTGTTTCAAAAAGTTTAAATAAATTTTCAAGTACTTTACTCTTGTTAAAACGTAAAAGGTTGCAGGTAAACTACCCCTTACCCTTAATCGATCCTCACCAAAATCGAAAGTCATTGAGACCTCTACAATTCAGGGACGTATGCAAAAAATTATTTGATTCTGTTTGAATTTGCGGCTGTTATCGTTTGCATTAGAAAATACGCTTGATAAAAAAACGTTGCAGGTAAACTACCCCTTTCCCTCAACCGATCTTCACCAAAAACAACAGATCTTGAGAACTCTACAATTCAGGGCTGTATGCGAAACATTATTTGATTCTGTTTGAATTTGCGGCTGTTATCGTTTGCCATAGGAAATACCCTTGTTAAAACATAAAACGTTACAGGTAAACTACCCCTTTCCGTTAACCGATCTTCACCAAAAACAATAGGTCTTGAGTACTCTACAAATCAGGGCTGCATGCAAAACATTATTTGATTCTGTTTGAATTTGCGGCTGTTATCGTTTGCCATAGAAAATACCCTTGTTAAAAAAACGTTGCAGGTAAACTACCCCTTTCCCTCAACCGATCTTCACCAAAAACAACAGATCTTGAGAACTCTACAATTCAGGGCTGTATGCGAAACATTATTTGATTCTGTTTGAATTTGCGCCTGTTATCGTTTGCCATAGGAAATACCCTTGTTAAAAAAACGTTGCAGGTAAACTACCCCTTTCCCTTAACTGATCTTCACCACAATCAACAGATCTTGAGAACTCTACAATTCAGGGCTGTATGCGAAACATTATTTGATTCTGTTTGAATTTGCGGCTGTTATCGTTTGCCATAGGAAATACCCTTGTTAAAACATAAAACGTTACAGGTAAACTACCCCTTTCCGTTAACCGATCTTCACCAAAAACAATAGGTCTTGAGTACTCTACAAATCAGGGCTGCATGCAAAACATTATTTGATTCTGTTTGAATTTGCGGCTGTTATCGTTTGCCATAGAAAATACCCTTGTTAAAAAAACGTTGCAGGTAAACTACACCTTTCCCTCAACCGAACTTCACCAAAAACAATAGGTCTTGAGAACTCTACAATTTAGGGCTGTATGCAAATAATCTTTTGATTCTGTTTGAATTTGCGGCTGTTATCGTTTGCCATAGGAAATACCCTTGTTAAAACATAAAACGTTACAGGTAAACTACCCCTTTCCCTTAACTGATCTTCACCACAATCAACAGATGTTGAGAACTCTACAATTCAGGGCTGTATGCGAAACATTATTTGATTCTGTTTGAATTTGCGGCTGTTATCGTTTGCCAAACAAACAAAATTACCCTTGCTAAAAAAAACCGTTGCAGGTAAACTACCCCTTTCCCTCAACCGATCTTCACCAAAAACAATAGGTCGCGAGTACTCTGCAAATCAGGGCTGCATGCAAAAAAATATTTGATTCTGTTTGAATTTGCGGCAGTTATCGTTTGCCATAGAAAAAAAATCTACAGACAGACAGACAGACAGACACACACACACACAGACACTTTTCGGAAAACGACTTTTTTTCATGTTTTGAGTGTAGTAGAATCAGAATCTGCAATAATCTCGAACACGATTTTTTTTGCCATCACCATACTTCCATTCCTTAAGGAATATGGAGAATACCATAAATATCGGTATGGAGAACCATACATGACTTCCATATTCTAAGATTTATATTTAAAATCATTTTCAGCCAAACAACCAGGCTGTGTCTTACCTGCCTTTTTATTGCTGTATTAAATGAAAAATATTATATTACATTAAAATGAAAAAATTATAATTTTATTGCCTGGCAACAAAATTATTTTATTTTTAACAATTACCATTGTTTCAAAAAGTTTAAATAAATTTTCAAGTACTTTACTCTTGTTAAAACGTAAAAGGTTGCAGGTAAACTACCCCTTCCCCTTAACCGATCTTCACCAAAATCGAAAGTCATTGAGACCTCTACAATTCAGGGACGTATGCAAAAAATTATTTCATTCTGTTTGAATTTGCGGCTGTTATCGTTTGCCATAGAAAATACGCTTGATAAAAAAACGTTGCAGGTAAACTACCCCTTCCCCTTAACCGATATTCACCAAAAACAATAGGTCTTGAGTACTCTACAAATCAGGGCTGTATGCAAAACATTATTTGATTCTGTTTGAATTTGCGGCTGTTATCGTTTGCCATAGAAAATACCCTTGTTAAAAAAACGTTGCAGGTAAACTACCCCTTTCCCTCAACCGATCTTCACCAAAAACAATAGGTCTTGAGAAATCTACAATTCAGGGCTGTATGCGAAACATTATTTGATTCTGTTTGAATTTGCGGCAGTTGTCGTTTGCCATAGAAAATACGCATGATAAAAAACGTTGCTGGTAAACTACCCCTTCCCCTCAACCGATCTTCACCAAAAACAATAGGTCTTGAGTACTCTACAAATCAGGGCTGTATGCAGAAAATTATTTGATTCTGTTTGAATTTGCGGCTGTTATCGTTTGCCATAGAAAATACCCTTGTTAAAAAAACGTTGTAGGTAAACTACCCCTTTCCCTTAACCGATCTTCACCAAAAACAAAAGGTATTGAGAACTCTACAATTTAGGGCTGTATGCAAATAATCTTTTCATTCTGTTTGAATTTGCGGCTGTTATCGTTTGCCATAGGAAATACCCTTGTTAAAACATAAAACGTTACAGGTAAACTACCCCTTTCCCTTAACCGATCGTCACCAAAAACAATAGGTCTTGAGAACTCTACAATTCAGGGCTGTATGCGAAACATTATTTGATTCTGTTTGAATTTGCGGCTGTTATCGTTTGCCAAACAAACAAAATTTCCCTTGCTAAAAAAAAACCGTTGCAGGTAAACTACCCCTTTCCCTCAACCGATCTTCACCAAAAACAATAGGTCGCGAGAACTCTGCAAAACCGGGCTGTATGCAAAAAATTATTTGATTCTGTTTGAATTTGCGGCAGTTATCGTTTGCCATAGAAAAAAAATCTACAGACAGACAGACACACAGACAGACAGACACACAGACACACAGACAGACAGACAGACAGACACACAGACACTTTTCGGAAAACGACTTTTTTTCATGTTTTGAGTGTAGTAGAATCAGAATCTGCAATAATCTCGAACACGATTTTTTTTGCCATCACCATACTTCCATTCCTTAAGGAATATGGAAGTAAAAATTACCCTTGTTAAAACATAAAATGTTGCTGGTAAACTACCCCTTTCCCTTAACCGATCTTCACCAACACCAATAGGTACTGAGAACTCTACAATACAGGGCTGTATGCAAAACATCATTTGATTGTTTGAATTTGCGGCTGTTATCGTTTACTATAGAAAAAAATTATCCTTGATAAAAAACAGTTGCAGGTAAACTACCCCTTTCCCTTAACCGATCTTCACCAAAAACGACAGGTCTTGGGTACTCTACAATTCAGGCCTGTATGCAAACAATTATTTGATTCTGTTTGAATTTGCGGCTGTTATCGTTTGTCATAGTAAAACATTACCCTTGATAAAAAACCGTTGAAGGTAAACTACCCCTTTCCCTTAACCGATCTTCACCAAAAACGACAGATCTTGAGAACTCTGCAATTTAGGGCTGTATGCAAAATATTATATGATTTTGTTTGAATTTGCGGCTGTTATCGTTTGCCAATTGCCAAAAACAATAGGTCTTATTATTACTCAAGAAATCAGGGCAGTATGCAAAACCTTATTTGATTATGTTTGAATTTGCTGCTGTTATCGTTTGCCATAGAAAATACCCTTGGTAAAACATAAAACATTGCCGGTAAGCTACCCCTTTCCCTTAACCGATCTTTACCAAAATCAACAGATCTTGAGAACTCTACAATTCAGGGCTGTATGCGAAACATTATTTGATTCTGTTTGAATTTGCGGCTGTTATCGTTTGCCATAGGAAATACCCTTGTTAAAACATAAAACGTTACAGGTAAACTACCCCTTTCCCTTAACCGATCTTCACCAAAAACAATAGGTCTTGAGTACTCTATAAATCAGGGCTGTATGCAAAACATTATTTGATTCTGTTTGAATTTACGGCTGTTATCGTTTCCCATAGAAAATACCCTTGTTAAAAAAACGTTGCTGGTAAACTACCCCTTTCCCTCAACCGAACTTCACCAAAAACAATAGGTCTTGAGAACTCTACAATTTAGGGCTGTATGCAAATAATCTTTTGATTCTGTTTGAATTTGCGGCTGTTATCGTTTGCCATAGGAAATACCCTTGTTAAAACATAAAACGTTACAGGTAAACTACCCCTTTCCCTTAACTGATCTTCACCGCAATCAACAGATGTTGAGAACTCTACAATTCAGGGCTGTATGCGAAACATCATTTGATTCTGTTTGAATTTGCGGCTGTTATCGTTTACTATAGAAAAAATCGGTATGGAGAACCATACATGACTTCCATATTCTAAGATTTATATTTAAAATCATTTTCAGCCAAACAGCCAGGCTGTGTCTTACCTGCCTTTTTATTGCTGTATTAAATGAAAAATATTATATTACATTAAAATGAAAAAATTATAATTTTATTGCCTGGCAACAAAATTATTTTATTTTTAACAATTACCATTGTTTCAAAAAGTTTAAATAAATTTTCAAGTACTTTACTCTTGTTAAAACGTATAAGGTTGCAGGTAAACTACCCCTTCCCCTTAACCGATCTTCACCAAAATCGAAAGTCATTGAGACCTCTACAATTCAGGGACGTATGCAAAAAATTATTTGATTCTGTTTGAATTTGCGGCTGTTATCGTTTGCCATAGAAAATACGCTTGATAAAAAAACGTTGCAGGTAAACTACCCCTTCCCCTTAACCGATCTTCACCAAAAACAGTAGGTCTTGAGTACTCTACAAATCAGGACTGTATGCAAAACATTATTTGATTCTGTTTGAATTTGCGGCTGTTATCGTTTGCCATAGAAAATACCCTTGTTAAAAAAACGTTGCCGGTAAACTACCCCTTTCCCTCAACCGATCTTCACCAAAAACAATAGGTCTTGAGAACTCTACAATTTAGGGCTGTATGCAAATAATCTTTTGATTCTGTTTGAATTTGCGGCTGTTATCGTTTGCCATAGGAAATACCCTTGTTAAAACATAAAACGTTACAGGTAAACTACCCCTTTCCCTTAACCGATCTTCACCAAAAACAATAGGTCTTGAGTACTCTACAAATCAGGGCTGTATGCAAAACATTATTTGATTCTGTTTGAATTTGCGGCTGTTATCGTTTGCCATAGAAAATACCCTTGTTAAAAAAACGTTGCAGGTAAACTACCCCTTTCCCTCAACCGATCTTCACCAAAAACAATAGGTCTTGAGAACTCTACAATTTAGGGCCGTATGCAAATAATCTTTTGATTCTGTTTGAATTTGCGGCTGTTATCGTTTGCCATAGGAAATACCCTTGTTAAAACATAAAACGTTACAGGTAAACTACCCCTTTCCCTTAACCGATCTGTACCAAAATCGTCAGATCTTGAGAACTCTACAATTTAGGGCTGTATGCGAAACATTATTTGATTCTGTTTGAATTTGCGGCTGTTATCGCTTGCGAAACAAACAAAATTACCCTTGCTAAAAAAAAACCGTTGCAGGTAAACTACCCCTTTCCCTTAACCGATCTTCACCAAAAACAATAGGTCGCGAGAACTCTGCAAAACCGGACTGTATGCAAAAAATTATTTGATTCTGTTTGAATTTGCGGCAGTTATCGTTTGCCATAGAAAAAAAATCTACAGACAGACAGACAGACACACAGACACTTTTCGGAAAACGACTTTTTTTCATGTTTTGAGTGTAGTAGAATCAGAATCTGCAATAATCTCGAACACGATTTTTTTTGCCATCACCATACTTCCATTCCTTAAGGAATATGGAAGTAATAAAAATTGTGCTATTGAATGTGAAATAATTTTGTTTCAATATTACGTCTAGTAAAAGTAACAATTCTGTTACTTCTTGTAGATTTAACTTTCCTGTGTAGATATATATGTGTACAACGTTATCGGCAACAAAGAAGTAGTTTTTGTTAAAATTCCTTCCCGGGATATTTGGCCGTAGTCCAATGTTTTCTACAAAACCAGACATTTAGGCAATGCCATCGACTTCCATCATCAGTGAAAATAGAGTGCAATAACATGAGGTGGTATACGTTAGTGACCACAGTACTGTGGTTAAGGCTGAAGCAGTAAGTAGAAAGAAGTAGTTTCTATGGTAATATTTCATTTCGAAAATGATTTTAAATAATATAAATCTTAGAATATGGAAGTCGTGTATGGTTCTCCATACCGATATTTTACTTTTTCTATGGTAAACGATAACAGCCGCAAATTCAAACAGAATCAAATGATGTTTTGCATACAGCCCTGTATTGTAGAGTTCTAAGTACCTATTGGTGTTTGTGAAGATCAGTTAAGGGAAAGGGGTAGTTTACCTGCGACGTTTTATGTTTTAAAAGGGTATTTTCTATGGCAAACGATAACAGCCGCAAATTCAAACAGAATCAAATACGTTTTTGCATACAGCCCTGTTTTGTTGAGTACTAAAGACCTATTGTTTTTGGTGAAGATCAGTTGAGGGAAAGGGGTAGTTTACCTGCAACGTTTTATGTTTTAACAAGGGTATTTTTTCTGTGACGAACGATAACTGCCGTAAATTCAAAGAGAATCAACTAATGTTTTGCATACAGCCCTGAATTGTAGAGTTCCCAAGACCTATTGTTATTGGTGAAGATCGGTTAATGGAATAGGGTAGTTTACCAGCAACGTTTTATGTTTTAACAAGGGTAATTTTTTATATGACGAACGATAACTGCCGTAAATTCAAACAGAATCAACTAGGTTTTTGCATACCTTTTTGAACTAAAGAGAACTCAAGGTCTGTTGATTTTGTTGAAGATCGGTTAAGGGAAGGGGTAGTTTATCAGCAACGTTTTATGTTTTAGAAAGGGTAATTTTTTTTATGACGAACGATAACTGCCGAAAATTCAATGAGAATCAAATAATTTTTTGCACTCTTTCCTGAGTTGCAGAGAGCTCAAGGTTTATTGATTTTGGTGAAGATCAGTTAATGGAAAGGGGTAGTTTACCTGCAACATTTTATGTTGTAACAAGAGAAATGTTTCCATGACGAACGATAACTGCCGCACATTCAAACAGAATCAAATATTTTTTTGCATGCTTCCCTGAATTGTAGAGGACGGTAGGTCTGTTGATTTTGGAGAAGATCGGTTAAGAGAAAGGGGTAGTTTACCTGAAACATTTTATGATTTAACAAGAGTAAAGTACTTAATTTTTATAAATAAAGTATCCTGATAAGAAGCTCATAGTAATCCACTGTAGAAACGTAGATGAAATATCTATTTTGTGAACGGGGTGGGGGTAATTTTCTATTATTAAAAATTATAGTTGAAGGTGGAGGGCAGAATTTTGTATATGTGTACTACGTTATCGGCAACAAAGAAGTAGTTTTTTGTTAAAATTGCTTCCCGGGCTCTTTAGCCGTAGTTCAATGTTTTCTGCAAAACCAGACTTTTCGGCAGTGCCATCGACTGCCATCATCGGTGAAAATCGAGTGCGAAAACGTGAGGTGGTATACGTTAGTGACCACAGTACTGTGGTTAATGCTGAAGCAATAAGTAGAAAGACGTAGTTTCTATGGAAATATTTCATTTCAAATATGATTTTAAATATAAATCTTAGAACATGGAAGTCATGTATGGTTCTCCATACCGATATTTAACACTAGTTTGATTTCTTTTTTGAAAAAAAAAAATCTTTTATTTTCCTTTGATTCTTCTTTTCACATAGCTTTTTTGTAGCGATACCTCGCCATCACTTCATTAGCAGAACGTCAGAGCGTTTTGATTCTTCATATCCTTCGACGAACCGTAACACTACAACACTATCTGAAAATATAGTGGTCGGTCGTTTTGGTTAAACGGTATTTCGGTTAATGGAGATTCTACTGCATATATAAAATTTCATGTGGTAGGTTAATTGAAAAATTTAATAGCATAATGATCTTTTATAAAAACAAAAACTATATACATACACAGATTAATTACTACATAAATTTATAAAAACTGAGTCAAATTTTTGATTAGTAGAAATAACTACATTAAAAGACTTGATTACTTTATTTTTTGTTAATATTAATATAAATATTAGTTAATTCATTGTAAAATTTGTTACACTATTCATTTTATAAATTATCTACAGAATAATTTGAAGATATGTTGAAGTTGTATATACACTATCAAATCTTTACAGTTTGGCTATTACTGAAAGACAATGTGGCACTACTCTGTTTTCAAGAATTATTTATAATTTTAAATACTTAGTTAGTTCTGTATAATATCCTGTTTGCTTGGAAATTTTCATGTGTTTATTTCCAAATGTATAGCATATGGTACACTACACACTTAACAGAAACCTAATCTTGTGACCCGCTGCTGAGGAGTGGTTATTGTGTGACTTCCCCCACAGTACCTCTTGCTCAAATGCTGGTTATCAGGATTGCTGAAAATGGAATTATTGTATCAAATTTTGTGGTAAAACTAAAGGTAAACAGTATAAACACAATATTACACCTACTATCTGGAAATGCTGAAATGACTGATTAAAATTATCTGGGCTGTTAGGCCATGGTCTGAATTTATTAAAATTAGAGTTGACCCCAAGTAGCACAGACGATTAAGATCTGCTTGGTCATATGAAGTGGGAACTCTTACAACATCCACCTTACAGTCCCAACTTGTCCCCGTGTGATTACCATGTTTTTGGCCCATTAAAGAAATCACTAAAAGGACGGCAGTTCAAATTGGACGCTGAGGTAGATTTGCTGTTAGCGAATGGTTCCGCAAACAGCCGCAAGAATTTTACCAGCAGGGAAACTACAGATTAGTGCAACACTGGGACTTCATGCCTTAATGTTAATGGAGACTTCGTTGAATAAAAAATGCTTTACAGTCTCTAAACATGTTTCTATTAAACAATCCTCGTACATATGAGTTTTGAACCTAGGCAATATTATAGGAAAACATCAAATAGAACTGTTTGAACAGCAGTAAATAAAATTATGCGAGAGTGATAGTTGATGTATTAATGTTTGTGGCACTATGAACAAGAATAACAAGAACAAGAATATTGAGTTATAACTCTTTAAATTTGCCAAAGAAATCAGACATAAAAAGTAAACATGTTATGTTCAAATATTACTGCACTGACAGTCTTCAAGGGTGTACTCTGGGGGGGGGGGACAAAGAACTAAACCCTGCTGGGTCAAAAAGTTGAGGAATTTAATTAACCTTTTAAATTTTAGGCTGTTTTATTATTTTTTCAGCTGTGTGCACTAATATAGTAGTAACTCTTTTTTTAAATATACTGTTATGACGGTCTACTGATCGTCGTATGGTACAGTGGAAAACAAAATACAAGACACCAATTAAGTCACTAATCACCAGCTTTAATTATACAATTAAACAGTTTATAATCAACAAGGTAGTCTCTTACAATAAATCAAATAACAATTGTTCACGTGTAATAAAAATGTCAACTAATAGAGTCCCGCACAATTATAAAACACATAACGCTTTGCCACAATACTTCAAACCGCACTGAATAAACCGCCATTTAAACTGACTTGACCATTGCTGAATATCTATATTTATACCCTGCTGATATTCCAGAATAATCGGTCACTTTGGATGACATGTTAAACAAACAGGCACTCCTCAAGAATCCACTAGAAACAGTGTCCTTGAATATACTGCGCTGACCGGTATGGTCTGGTATAGACTCGATAGTTGACCCGTAACTGTCTTTCATGGCAAAGTAGCAGCAATATGTACGCATACACACATTACAGCTGGGATAGTTGAGATACTTGTAGAATGTTCCATATTATATAACAGTGCAAACAGACTTATTACACAGCATTACTGTATAGGTTTGAAATATGAAATATAGGAAATTCAATTCAGTCAATAAGAATCTTGTAAACAATATCTTGGTTATGTTTCAATAACGTGTACTTTTATTGGTTGTTATAATTTACTTTAATGGGACTGATTTCAGCCACTTTAAAGATAGTAATGTTGACTAGTCTTAACGTCTTTTTTCTTTTGTATGAAGCTGATCTGATCCCGGACCCTCCATCGCAAGGCCAATTGTAAATACACCACTGACTGTCTTAATAATTTTTCAGTCAGTAGAACTTCAACTTGAATTCCATTCAATATATCTGCCATTAGAAGCAATATGACCTATAATTGAATAAGAAATTTTGGCTGTAAAGAGGGATATGTAGTGATGAATCAAGTTTACCAAGTAAGGTGGTTGTGATGACATAACCATAAGATATGGTCCTGATTCTGAAGTATAGCACTGACTTTCAAAAACTGAAATCAAACTGTGTTTCAGAGGTATAACCTTCTCCCACTGAAAATGATTACCATACCTGTTGCAGACAATCTGGTAAATGTGATTGTGGGCCATGAAAATTGTAATCAAACTTATGACAGACACAAAAGTTTAAGAGGGGTTTACTCTAAGAAGTTCTTTTGTATTACATGTTACAAATCAAAATTTTGTTTTTCTTATTCACACACTTCATAAACAAGAAAGAAAAACAAAACTGGCTACACTTACAATGAGCAGTGCCTAGAAATGAGGCAAGGGTGGAAAAAATGGTGTCTGACAAAAAAAATATGTCTCTTGTATTGTCATATTAAAATTAAAAATAATTTTCCCATAAACAATATTTTTCTTAGTTTGTAGATTTTAATTTTAAAATATATTAAAACAGTGTTTATTAAAATTTAAATATTTGATTTCAAAATGTAGTACAATTACTTCTTTCAGTACTAACAAAATGTGACAGAACCCACAATACAGTTTCTAGAGAACAATTATCTGAGTTTAAAAACAGAATTTCTACTGGTTGTCTATAAAAATTTTGGAACTCAATTTGAAATATCCACCAAAAATGAACTGATAAATCATATTCCAACATAAGTTACAACCGATATTTAGATGTTTTAATTTAATACAGAATTATTCTAAAATGTTTTACAGAATTATTTCATCACTTTATTATGGACAAAAAGGTACCTGTTCTAAATATAGATCTAAATGTCTATGTCTAGTTCTAAATGCTTTTCTTGGAGAAATCTTAAATTAAAAATTATGTTAAATTAAAAAGACATTCCCCATGCTAAATTTATCTAGTGATTGCACAGTATAATTTGAACTCATGTCTTAAGTTATCATTTTTTAGTTTCATTATAAGATAGAAACACACCAAAGAAGCATAAAGGAATGGAAAGCTTGCATAGGTATGGCATACTGTATTATGAAAGAGATGGGGACATTGTAAAGACAGGAGAAGGGCTATTTCAAAGCATCAGAAATTTAGATATTAAGCAAAGTGAAAAACAAAAGGATAACATTACAAGGAATAACACTAGGAAATTTAAATTTATAGGACATTTCATAAAATGTAATGGCTTTGGTAAGTACATTCTGAAAGCCAAATCATTGAGAAGGAAGAGATGAGGAAGGCCAAAGAAAATATATTTGGAAGATATTACAATAAGAATGGACAGGTAGTTCCAAATGAAAAGAGCAGTAAAAATCAGAAGCAGACAAAACACAGCTGTTATAGGAATAAGTGCTAAGTGAACAGTATTTAATAGATCTGAAAAATCTGACATGTTATATTTCATAAAAACATTTTCGTCACATTAAGTGTTGCTGCTGGATTACTTACCTTCTGCAAGAGAATGCTGAAGTCAGAGGATGTGACTTAGCAGATAATTTGTGAGCATGCTTGACTGAATTTCTCATAATTTCTTCAAAGTGTATCAGATTCCGTCCAATTGGTTGTCTGTAAGAAATCTGGGTTTTGAATGTAATGTCTCATTAATTTCAAACCAGTTAGCTACAAGTCTATAAACTTAAAAACATTGGGTGTGTGGTAGGACACATGCTAGAAGTAAGATCTCCAGAGCCAAGTGGTGAGGGAACTGATTCTACAAGTAAAAGGTCGCTTGTTGTATTTGAAGTAAGAGAGCTTTTGCTAATAAAGAATTAAGATTCAAATAAGAGTGAACAGACAAATAAATGAGACGAGGGCATAAGAGTGTTTATATGTAGTTTATTATAAGAAATCAATATTTACAGTGAACATAACTAGAATTATATCACAAATCGTTTTACTTTCAGTATACATACATATTTAAACAATATGATTCACACAACAGTTAGTTGAAAAGTAGAATGTGATAATTATTACATATTTATATTATAATTATATTTTATATTATATATACAGGGGGTCTCATGAGGAATGGGACATCCTTCAGGAATGCATTCTACAGGCTAAAATGAAGAAGAAATTTTGTATAAACATAGGTCCGAAAACACTTCATTTTCAATTCATAACTTCCAAAAAATTTCACCTTGATTTCTGTTCCAAGGCTACAATTAAGACTTACTGAAATTCTTTGAACTTAAATTAGATGGTAAACTTGATTGTTTCATGTGGTTTACAACCTGAAAAATTGAAATAGAGGGTTTTAGAACTGTATCTTTATAGCAACGTTTATTAAATCTCACAAAAATTGGTGTCAAAAAACATGCTTTTTGGGTTTGATGTAAAATTACTTGTTTAAATTGTCAATAAATAAGTATATATTTAATTTTTTTTATTTTTTATATATTCTTTGTTATAATGAAACCTGACGATGGTCTGTGACCGAAATCGATCGCTTTAAGAATATAAATAATAACATTATATGGTACCTTTAGGCTATATAAAAAAGAATATATAAAAAATAAAAAATTGAATTATAGGTACCATTAATAAAAAACAATAAGTGTAAGTATAAAATACGTCACATTATCATAAGTATATATTTGAAACAAAATTTGTAAACAATTTAATTCTGAGAAATCAAATTTAATGTATTTTAATGTATGTAAAGTCAATAAAAAACAAATAAACGACATACAAAATCAAATTAGATGTACAAGCTATCTAATTTTATGTGAATAATGAGGTGGTGCACCATCACGGTGAAAGAACATTTGCAGCCGCCCTTTTTCAAGATGTATGGCTATTGGCAAAAATTTAATCTTAACTCACAGTCATCTGGTTGAACATGTTGGACAATATGCAAATGATAAAATTATTTTATCAATATTAGCTGAAATTGACATTTTTTATTAACTGTATAAATCATTATTATCAATAAATTGTTATTATTAACAAATAAATAATTGGTTTCCAGTACGTTACCAGAAGAAGAAATTTCTTTATTTTTGTTGTTGTGTTTCTTCTTCAATAAAATTTGATTTTTATAGAGTTAATTAGTTTTTTATTGACTTTACATACATCAAATCTCTCAGAAAATCCTTTACAAATTTCATTAGAAATGTACATTTATTTATTGGCAATTTAAACAAGTAAATTTACATCAAACCTAAAAAAGTGTGCTTTTCAACACCAATTGTTTGAGATTTACAAAACGTTTTTATAAAACTACTCAAGATACAGTTCTGAAACCCTCTTTTTTCACTTTTATGACTCAAAACTATATGAGACAATCAAATTTACCTTTAATTTAAGTTCCAAGAATTTTAGTACGGCTTAACTTTAGCCTTGGAGGAGAAATCAAGGTGAAAGTTTTCGGAAGCTGTAAATAAAAATCGGTATGGAGAACCATACATGACTTCCATGTTCTAAAATTTATATTTAAAATAATTTACTTGAATTCGATTTGATAATTTTTAATAACATGTTTGTAGGTCAAACGAAGAGCTGGCCAAAGGGAGCTGTGATCTGATTCCTGTAATGAAATGGACTCTCGTTGCTGCGAGTTATCGGTCGAGGGTGAAAGATGTCTATAGTGTTATTGAAGTCTTTCCTGTCAATACTATACTACTCATTTTTCTTTTTTAAACAATTATTATTTAAGGCACTTTCACTTGTGAAAAACTTACTTGTTATTTCCTCAAACGTCGTTTTGGAGTGGTATTCTCCTTCCTCAGTGAGGTTTACATGCGGAATGCATCAAGTTGTTGGTAATCTGTAACAGTTTTTTAGGTGACTGGTTGTGTGTGGGGGTGAGGAGATGAAAGGTGGTTGGCGCGGGATTCTGAATTGTATGCATTGTGTATTATTGTGTCGAATAGTGTGTTGGATTTAAATTGTAAATGTTCATTGAGTATGTTGTTTGGTTGTGTTTGTATATTTCGTATTGTTCTGCAGTGTTGAGTTTGCGACTTTTGGGTATGTAGTGTAAAATTTCAAGATTGTTTTTTATATTGGTGTAACTGTGGTTTTCTGTCTGGATGTGTGTGGCGAATGTGGATTGTATGTTGTTATTGGATAATGCTTTTGTGTGTTCAGAAAATCTGGAGGAAAAAGATCTTCCTGTCTGGCATATATAGAATTTATTGTAATCGTTACAGTTTAATTTATATACGCCTGTTTTGTTGTATATGTCTATGTCTTTGTTTGTGCTATTAATGTGTCTCTTGATGGTATTGTTAGTTCTGTATGCTATTTTGTAATTGTTTTCTGAATGTGTTGGCAATTTTGTGTGTGTTAGAGTTGTAGTATGTGAGTGTGATGTATTTGTTTTGTTGTGTGTTGTTTGTATTTTTTGTTGTTTTTTTTTAGGATTTGTCTATGTAATTTGTTTATTAACTCAGTGTTGTATCCATTTTTTAGTGCTATGTATTTTATTGTGTTAAGTTCTTCATTATAGTCTTGTTTATTTAGCAGTATTTTTGTGAGTCTTTGTAGCATATGGTTGAAGGCTGCATGTTTATGTTGTGTTGGATGATTTGATGTGTTGTGTATGACCATGTCAATTGTGGTTGGTTTTCTGTAGATTTTATATGTGTGCGTATTGTTTGTTTTGTTGACTGTTAAGTCTATAAAGTTTATACTGTTGTTTTTTTCTATTTATATTGGGAATTTTAATTTTGGGTATATCTTGTTTATGTATTTGTGGAAATTTTCTACTTGTCTTGTATTGCCATTGTATAATAATAATATGTCGTCTACGTATCTGTTCCAATATATAATTTTGTTGGTGTATTTGTTGTTATGTGTTATATGCTCTTGTTCTATGTGGTGTATGAATATTTCAGCTAGTATGCCCAATATCGAGGAACCCATGGGTAGTCCGTCTGTTTGTGTGTATATTTTGTTATTGTACGTGAAGTAATTTTGTTCTGTGATCATTGTATTGAGTGTGATGATTTCTTGTATGTGTGTTTCAGGTGTGTTGTTTTGTTTGAGTAATTGTTCAAGTGTTTGTATGGTGTCTTTGACGGGTACATTGGTGTATGAATTCGTTATGTCAAATGATGCTAATGTTGAGTTGTGTGGTATATAGATATGTTCTAATTTTTTGACAAGTTCTATGTTGTTTTTAACAGAAGTGTTGTTGGTTAGGTTTATATGTTTTCTGATTAGTTCATCTAGGTGTTTGGCGATTTTGTGGGATGGTGCTTGTGTGTTATTTATCAAAGGTCTAATGGGTATATTGGGTTTGTGTATTTTCGGTAATGTGTTTAATTTTGGGGGGTTTGGTTTAATTTGTTCTAGGTATTTTATGTTTTCTTTTTGTATTATGTATTTTGCATTATTTACGAATTTGTTTCTGGTATTTTATTGTGGGATCTTTGGTTATTTGTGTTATATTGTTTTTGGAGAAGAATTTCTCTGTTTTTTTTGTTTATTTCTTGTTTGTTCATTATGACTGTTAGCCTGTTAGTGTGTTGCCTTTGTCAGCTTTTAATATCGTTAGG
Source organism: Magicicada septendecula (assembly GCA_034769895.1). Classification (NCBI taxonomy): domain Eukaryota; kingdom Metazoa; phylum Arthropoda; class Insecta; order Hemiptera; family Cicadidae; genus Magicicada; species Magicicada septendecula. The sequence continues at coordinate 227,973,791 of CM068374.1, read as the reverse complement.
TTATGTTCATTTAGTTTTGTTGTATGTTTTTTAGTGTTTTATTTTCGTTATTATGTTCTTTTGGTTGTTGTTTTAGTATGTGTTTTAATCTTCGTTTTATGTCATGGCGTATGGGTATCTTTCTTAAAATCGAGTCTTTCTTTCTTTCCATTCGTCTTTTGATTTCCTGAACGACGATTCTGTTCACACGTATAATTATAAATTTCTCGGCAAAACATTTCTTCCTTAATACGTTTGTGTCTTCTGTTTAACACCCACCATTCTGATCCATGTGATAACACTATATTCCACACAGACTGGTAAATAACTAGCCATCAGGGAATATATTCCAGGAGGGGCAAACAATTTTCCAGAGGAGAAAAATATTTATACATTTTTCATACATACACACATGCACATATTAGTTTGTAATTCTTATATCATAATAGAAATAAGTAAGCAGATTGTATTAATTTATTAAAACATTTATTGATACAAAATATGCATAAAATTAATAGCTTGTAAAAGTTAATGTTTGATCTCCATTAAGTAGTGCACAAGTTTCCAAAGTTTTAATATTATGATGTCTGTAATCAAAACATCAGAGCAGGTTTTAGTGTGTATGCATTTGCACTGTGGACAAAATTTTCAACATTCCCTACGGAGCGTAGCTCAGAGTTAAGCTGTGAATCTGCAGCGTACGTTTGATAGAACAAACACGCAGAAAAGAAGGAGCGCTCTGAAGTCTCTCATGGACCCTCAGCATCTTGCAGAGGATTGATTCCCTAAAGACGAAAAGTCTGTCTATGAACCGTTCCTCTGTAAACACATGCAGTTACACTGGCCATGATCCACAGGAAGCAAATTACTGTCCACGCTGGACATATTTTCTGCTTGCACGTGTTGTGTTGGTATGGGTTTCGGTACTTTCCATTTAAAAAACGTGCAAACATAAGAAAATGAACATGACTGAGGAGAAATAATGTGAATTGTGTGTGTGTGTGTGTCCTGCCTGCCTTTTTATTGCCGTAATCACAATAATAAAACTTTGAAAACATAAACATTACATAATTGAGATATGCTTGCCTGTCAGGAATGATATATTTTCACTCAGACATGATTTAAATTAAAATTAAAATATCGGTATGGAGAACCATACATGACTTCCATGTTCTAAGATTTATATTTAAAATAATTTTCGAAATGAAATATTTCCATCGAAACTACTTCTTTCTACTTACTGCTTCAGCCTTAACCACAGTACTGTGGTCACTAACGTATACCACCTCACGTTATCGCACTCGATTTTCACTGATGATGGAAGTCGATGGCATTGCCGAACCGTCTGGTTTTGTAGAAAACATTGGACTACGGCCAAACATCCCGGGAAAGATTTTTAACAAAAACTACTTCTTTCTTGCCGATAAGGTTGTACACATATATATATATATAAAATATGCATAAAATTAATGGTTTGTATAGGTTAATGTTTGATCTCCATTAAGTAGTGCTCAAGTTTCCAAAGTTTTAATATTATGATGTCCATAATTAAAACATCAGAGCAGGTTTAGTGTGTATGAGGGTACACCGTGAACAAAAATTTTCAACATTCCCTATTGAGCGTTGCTTAGAGTAAAGCTGCGAATCTACAGTGTACGTTTCACACAACAAACACGCGGAAAAGAAGGAGCGCTCCGAAGTCACTCATGGACCCTCAGCATCTTGCAGAGGGTTCATTCCCTAAAGACGAAAAGTCTGTCTATGAATCGTTCCTCTGTAAACACGTGCAGTTACACTGCCCAGCGATCCACAGGAAGCAAATCGCTATCCACGCTGGACACTTTTTCGGCTTGCACGCGTTATGTTGGTGTGGGTTTCGGCACTTTCCATTTAACAAGCGTGCAAATGTAAGAAAATACACATGAGTGAGGCCAGAAATAACGTGAATTGTATATGTGTGTTTGTGTGTGTGTGTGTGTGTGTGCGCATGTGATCGCGCGCGAGTCTTGTCTGCCTTTTTATTGCGGTAATCATAATAATAAAATGGAAACGTAAACATTACATAATTGAGATATGCTAGCCTGCCACGAACGATACATTTTCTCTCATACATGATTTACATTAAAATGAAAAAATTATAATTTTATTGCCTGCCAACAAAATTATTTTATTACTTCCATATTCCTTAAGGAAATGGAAGTATGGTGATGGCAAAAAAAATCGTGTTCGAGATTATTGCAGATTCTGATTGTACTACACTCAAAACATGAAAAAAAGTCGTTTTTCGAAAAGTGTCTATGTGTGTGTCTGTCTGTAGATTTTTTTCTATGGCAAATGATAACAGCCGCAAATTCAAACAGAATCAAATAATTTTTTGCATACAGCCCTGATTTGTAGAGTACTCACGACCTATTGTTTTTGGTGAAGATCGGTTGAGGGAAAGGGGTAGTTTACCTGCAACAGTTTTTTTTTATCAAGGGTAATTTTTTTTTTGGCAAACGATAACAGCCGCAAATTCAAACAGAATCAAATAATGTTTCGCATACAGCCCTAAATTGTAGAGTTCTCAAGACCTATTGTTTTTGGTGAAGATCGGTTAAGGGAAAGGAGTAGTTTACCTGCAACATTTTATGTTTTAACAAGGGTATTTTCTATGGCAAATGATAACAGCCGCAAATTCAAACAGAATCAAATAATTTTTGGCATGCTACTCTGAATTGTAGAGTTTTCAAGACATATTGTTTTTGGTGAAGATTGGTTAAGGGAAAGGGGTAGTTTACCTGCAACGTTTTATGTTTTAACAAGGGTAATTTTTTCTATGACGAACGATAACTGCCGCTCATTCAAACAGAATCAAATAATTTTTTGCATACATCACTGAATTGTAGAGAACTCAAGGCCTTTTGATTTTGGTGAAGATCGGTTAAGGGGAAGGGGTAGTTTACCTGCAACCTTTTACGTTTTAACAACAGTAAAGTACTTGAAAATTCATTTAAACTCTTTCAAACAATGGTAATTGTTAAAAATAAAATAATTTTGTTGCCAGGCAATAAAATTATAATTTTTTCATTTTAATGTAAATCATGTATGAGAGAAAATATATCGTTCGTGGCAGGCAAGCATATCTCAGTTATGTAATGTTTACGTTTCCATTTTATTATTATGACTACCGCAATAAAAAGGCAGGGAACACACACACACACACACACACACACACACACACACACACACACACACACACACACACACACACACACACACACACACACACACACACACACACACACACACACACACACACACACACACACACACACACACACACAATTGGCGTTATTTCCGGCCTCATTCATGTTTATTTTCTTACATTTGCACGCTTTTTAAATGGAAATTGCCGAAACCCACATGTATCACATTACCCACATTACCTGATAATGTACCCACATTACCTGATACAATGAATGTGGGTGCGAGCAGGCTGGGCTGCCAATGTAAGGTACGATGTTAAGTGTAATATTGTAATAGTAATTGTAATTGTAATCCAATCATGTCGTAAATATCATTAAAAAGTTTTATGTATTTTAAATTTTGGCAAGAAGTAATCACTTGAGCTAAGAAGCAAATAAATGAATAAATAACAATTTGAAGTTTAAAAAATTTTTAAAGGATTAAATAACGTTCAGTTTGTTTCTCTTCATAAAATGAGAGTTGCGTCTGTTATTAACACAACCTTTAAATCACTCTTGCATCTCGACGTTCGTGTGATGGATTCTGGGATGAGAGGGCAAAACAAGGTAGGTGGAAGATAGATAATTTTATTTATCTGTATTTGTATTTTGTATAAAGTAATTAACATAACAATGGCGCCACGAACGGAAGACTTAATACGTTTGTGTCTTCTGTTTAACACCCACCATTCTGATCCATGTGATAACACTATATTCCACACAGACTGGTAAATAACTAGCCATCAGGGAATATATTCCAGGAGGGGCAAACAATTTTCCAGAGGAGAAAAATATTTATACATTTTTCATACATACACACATGCACATATTAGTTTGTAATTCTTATATCATAATAGAAATAAGTAAGCAGATTGTATTAATTTATTAAAACATTTATTGATACAAAATATGCATAAAATTAATAGCTTGTAAAAGTTTATGTTTGATCTCCATTAAGTAGTGCACAAGTTTCCAAAGTTTTAATATTATGATGTCTGTAATCAAAACATCAGAGCAGGTTTTAGTGTGTATGCATTTGCACTGTGGACAAAATTTTCAACATTCCCTACGGAGCGTAGCTCAGAGTAAAGCTGTGAATCTGCAGCGTACGTTTGATAGAACAAACACGCAGAAAAGAAGGAGCGCTCTGAAGTCTCTCATGGACCCTCAGCATCTTGCAGAGGATTGATTCCCTAAAGACGAAAAGTCTGTCTATGAACTGTTCCTCTGTAAACACATGCAGTTACACTGGCCATGATCCACAGGAAGCAAATTACTGTCCACGCTGGACATATTTTCTGCTTGCACGTGTTGTGTTGGTATGGGTTTCGGTACTTTCCATTTAAAAAACGTGCAAACATAAGAAAATGAACATGACTGAGGAGAAATAATGTGAATTGTGTGTGTGTGTGTGTCCTGCCTGCCTTTTTATTGCCGTAATCACAATAATAAAACTTTGAAAACGTAAACATTACATAATTGAGATATGCTTGCCTGTCAGGAATGATATATTTTCACTCAGACATGATTTAAATTAAAATTAAAATATCGGTATGGAGAACCATACATGACTTCCATGTTCTAAGATTTATATTTAAAATAATTTTCGAAATGAAATATTTCCATCGAAACTACTTCTTTCTACTTACTGCTTCAGCCTTAACCACAGTACTGTGGTCACTAACGTATACCACCTCACGTTATCGCACTCGATTTTCACTGATGATGGAAGTCGATGGCATTGCCGAACCGTCTGGTTTTGTAGAAAACATTGGACTACGGCCAAACATCCCGGGAAAGATTTTTAACAAAAACTACTTCTTTCTTGCCGATAAGGTTGTACACATATATATATATAAAAAATATGCATAAAATTAATGGTTTGTATAGGTTAATGTTTGATCTCCATTAAGTAGTGCTCAAGTTTCCAAAGTTTTAATATTATGATGTCCATAATTAAAACATCAGAGCAGGTTTAGTGTGTATGAGGGTACACCGTGAACAAAAATTTTCAACATTCCCTATTGAGCGTTGCTTAGAGTAAAGCTGCGAATCTACAGTGTACGTTTCACACAACAAACACGCGGAAAAGAAGGAGCGCTCCGAAGTCACTCATGGACCCTCAGCATCTTGCAGAGGGTTCATTCCCTAAAGACGAAAACTCTGTCTATGAATCGTTCCTCTGTAAACACGTGCAGTTACACTGCCCAGCGATCCACAGGAAGCAAATCGCTATCCACGCTGGACACTTTTTCGGCTTGCATGCGTTATGTTGGTGTGGGTTTCAGCACTTTCCATTTAACAAGCGTGCAAATGTAAGAAAATACACATGAGTGAGGCCAGAAATAACGTGAATTGTATGTGTGTGTTTGTGTGTGTGTGTGTGTGTGTGTGTGTGTGCGCATGTGATCGCACGCGAGTCTTGTCTGCCTTTTTATTGCGGTAATCATAATAATAAAATGGAAACGTAAACATTACATAATTGAGATATGCTAGCCTGCCACGAACGATACATTTTCTCTCATACATGGTTTACATTAAAATGAAAAAATTATAATTTTATTGCCTGCCAACAAAATTATTTTATTACTTCCATATTCCTTAAGGAAATGGAAGTATGGTGATGGCAAAAAAAATCGTGTTCGAGATTATTGCAGATTCTGATTGTACTACACTCAAAACATGAAAAAAAGTCGTTTTTCGAAAAGTGTCTATGTGTGTGTCTGTCTGTAGATTTTTTTCTATGGCAAATGATAACAGCCGCAAATTCAAACAGAATCAAATAATTTTTTGCATACAGCCCTGATTTGTAGAGTACTCACGACCTATTGTTTTTGGTGAAGATCGGTTGAGGGAAAGGAGTAGTTTACCTGCAACAGTTTTTTTTTATCAAGGGTAATTTTTTTTTTGGCAAACGATAACAGCCGCAAATTCAAACAGAATCAAATAATGTTTCGCATACAGCCCTAAATTGTAGAGTTCTCAAGACCTATTGTTTTTGGTGAAGATCGGTTAAGGGAAAGGAGTAGTTTACCTGCAACATTTTATGTTTTAACAAGGGTATTTTCTATGGCAAATGATAACAGCCGCAAATTCAAACAGAATCAAATAATTTTTGGCATGCTACTCTGAATTGTAGAGTTTTCAAGACATATTGTTTTTGGTGAAGATTGGTTAAGGGAAAGGGGTAGTTTACCTGCAACGTTTTATGTTTTAACAAGGGTAATTTTTTCTATGACGAACGATAACTGCCGCTCATTCAAACAGAATCAAATAATTTTTTGCATACATCACTGAATTGTAGAGAACTCAAGGCCTTTTGATTTTGGTGAAGATCGGTTAAGGGGAAGGGGTAGTTTACCTGCAACCTTTTACGTTTTAACAACAGTAAAGTACAAAGGTTTTGTAAAATATATAAAAAACACTTGGTAAGTTTCACAAATTTTTTAATTAACTCTGACAGCTGTTTCGACTAACTTAAGCCATTGTCAAAGAGCGAGTGAATGAAATTACTGAACACAGGATGTTAGAGTAGTGTAGGTGGTAAACATCTGTTTAGGGCGTATCTGGAACATCTGTGTTGTGATGGCGAGGGGTGGGGAGTGTGTGCATGAGACAAGGGAAGGTCTGGTGTCTTTAAAAAAACTAAATACAATCATGAATGCAAAATATAAAATTAACTGAACTAAATATAAACTGAATGCAAAATTTAAAATAATGATGAACATTCAAAATAATATAAAATAAACTAAACTAAATAACAGATTTTAATAAAGGGGATACACAAAATTCAGTCTGTTCATTGGTTAAATTTTTGTTATTTTTTATTGCTTTTTTAATTTCTAAAATTTCTAACAAATCCATTTTTCTACCTTTTTGTATGTTGTGGAGTAGTGTTATGTTTTTTGTGTCTATAAAGTGATTGTGTTGTAAGCAATGATCTGCAAAACCTGTATTAGATGTATTGGTTAAAATCGCCTTCTTATGTTCAGAAATGCGATGTTTCAGAGCACGGCCACATTGTCCGATATAAATAGCATCGCATTCTGCACAGTGTATTTCATAAACTCCATTTTTCTCCAGTGTATTAGATTTTTCTTTATTATTGACTAGTAGTGAAAAAAGATTACGTTTGTTTACTGATACCATGTTAAGACCATGGTTTTTTAACCTATTATTAATCTTATCTGTTATACACGGAATGTAATTTGTTAAGTGAAATTTTTTGTTACCCTGATCCGGCTCTATGGAATACAATTCTTTTAAAGTAATTTTCTTCTGTTTTTTTAAAATTAAAGAATTAATTATTCTTTCATCATAACCGTTATTTTGTGCTATGGCTTTTATAATATCTACCTCTTTATTGAAATTTTCTTTGGATAAAGGAACTATAAGGAGACGATTAACCATTGCATGAAAACTGCTTAATTTTATGTGCCATGATGTTAGTGATTGTTTATGTATAACGGTATCTGTAAAAGTAGGTTTTCTATATATCTGAAAACTAAGATTATTTTGTGATCTAGTAATGGTAAGATCCAAAAAATTTAAACTTTTCATATTTTCTGTTTCAAGTGTAAATTGCACGCTACTATAAAAGGAATTAATATAATCTAAGAACATATGGAGCTGTCTATCTGTTCCCGTCCAGATACAAAATATATCATCAACATACCTTGCCCAATGAAAAACATATTTTATGTTGGGGTTATCAGATGTAAAAATGTTTTCTTCCAAAAATGTCATAAAGATTTCACTTAATAAAGGTGATAAAGGAGAGCCCATAGGTAAGCCATTAAATTGTTTATAGATTTTATTATTAAACTGAAAATAATTTTGTCCTATGCAAATATCTAAGGCCGAGAATAATTCTTTTTTTTGATCACTATTTAAGGTTAAAGTATTTTGTATATGTGAGGAACAGATAGACAACAGAACATCTACAGGTATAGACGGAAATAAATTCTTAACATCAAATGAAACTAATTTTGCATTCAGTGGTAAATGTACATTTTTTATATTATTAACTAATTGTAAAGTGTTTTTAATAGCATACTTTGGGTTAAAGTTAATATATTTTGGCAATAATTCATTAAGTTTTTTACAGACTTTATATGCAGGTGCAGTTACATATGAAACAACTGGGCGCATGGGACAATTAGGTTTATGTATTTTTGGTAAACTATACAAAACAGGAGCTTTTGGGTTCATCATAGTTAGCATGAAACTTTTTGTGTCTGAAAATATATTAGGGCAATTTTTAATAAGTGATTTTATTTGTTTTTGAAACTTATTAGTGGGATCATTTAATATCTTGAAATTGTCATTCCTGAAGAGAAGTTCTGTCTTTTCAATATATTCGCTCCTATTTATTATTGTAATTGTATTGCCTTTATCAGCTTTGCAAACCACTAAACTATTTGAATTAATTTTTTGTTTTAAACTTTTAACTATGTACTTATCTGAATCTTTTAGACTGTACTTATTCTTATTACTTTTTGATATAATGTTTGCACAGGAAACTAATTCATTATTTCTTATATCTGGGTTATCTACATTACTAAGTGCTATTTCTGTATTTACACATAACATTTCCATGTCTCTTTTGTACCGTATGTTTGGACAATATTTCAAACCTTTATTTAACAGATTTAGTTCTTTCTGAGTAAAGTTTATATTTGAGAAATTTTCCACTCTGTTATAAAATTTATTTACTGGTGATGACATAGTAGTTACTCTCTTACTACTTAGCTTAGTTGTGATAAGTTTTAGTAATTTTGTTTTTTGTACTAAATATTGTTTATGAGCATGATAACTTACTTGTTCTCTGATCATATTATCAATAAGGTCAAATTCCACTGCACTGTATCTATAAGTTAATTCACAATGTATTAGTTTTTGGTGTAAAGACAAATTATTTCTTCTAGAGTACCATTTCTTGAGTTCCAAATGTAGCCAGTTCTTGTATGCCTGTTGAACAGCAGTTTTTGCTTCAGACGATTGATGGCGGCAACTAATCTTCATGTACGTTGGAAATACACTATTCTTTAGGCACTGTTTATTAAACCACAAATGGTTGTTGCACTTCCGGAATTTTAAAAGACATCTTCTGTAGAAAGTAACGAGCATTGCTTTACTTGCACTTTTCACGATATTAATTGATGACTCGTTGGGTACTTGGTGAAACATATTAATACAAAGGTTTTGTAAAATATATAAAAACACTTGGTAAGTTTCACAAATTTTTTAATTAACTCTGACAGCTGTTTCGACTAACTTAAGCCATTGTCAAAGAGCGAGTGAATGAAATTACTGAACACAGGATGTTAGAGTAGTGTAGGTGGTAAACATCTGTTTAGGGCGTATCTGGAACATCTGTGTTGTGATGGCGAGGGGTGGGGAGTGTGTGCATGAGACAAGGGAAGGTCTGGTGTCTTTAAAAAAACTAAATACAATCATGAATGCAAAATATAAAATTAACTGAACTAAATATAAACTGAATGCAAAATTTAAAATAATGATGAACATTCAAAATAATATAAAATAAACTAAACTAAATAACAGATTTTAATAAAGGGGATACACAAAATTCAGTCTGTTCATTGGTTAAATTTTTGTTATTTTTTATTGCTTTTTTAATTTCTAAAATTTCTAACAAATCCATTTTTCTACCTTTTTGTATGTTGTGGAGTAGTGTTATGTTTTTTGTGTCTATAAAGTGATTGTGTTGTAAGCAATGATCTGCAAAACCTGTATTAGATGTATTGGTTAAAATCGCCTTCTTATGTTCAGAAATGCGATGTTTCAGAGCACGGCCACATTGTCCGATATAAATAGCATCGCATTCTGCACAGTGTATTTCATAAACACACTGTATGAAATACACTGTGCAGAATGCGATGCTATTTATATCGGACAATGTGGCCGTGCTCTGAAACATCGCATTTCTGAACATAAGAAGGCGATTTTAACCAATACATCTAATACAGGTTTTGCAGATCATTGCTTACAACACAATCACTTTATAGACACAAAAAACATAACACTACTCCACAACATACAAAAAGGTAGAAAAATGGATTTGTTAGAAATTTTAGAAATTAAAAAAGCAATAAAAAATAACAAAAATTTAACCAATGAACAGACTAAATTTTGTGTATCCCCTTTATTAAAATCTGTTATTTAGTTTAGTTTATTTTATATTATTTTGAATGTTCATCATTATTTTAAATTTTGCATTCAGTTTATATTTAGTTCAGTTAATTTTATATTTTGCATTCATGATTGTATTTAGTTTTTTTAAAGACACCAGACCTTCCCTTGTCTCATGCACACACTCCCCACCCCTCGCCATCACAACACAGATGTTCCAGATACGCCCTAAACAGATGTTTACCACCTACACTACTCTAACATCCTGTGTTCAGTAATTTCATTCACTCGCTCTTTGACAATGGCTTAAGTTAGTCGAAACAGCTGTCAGAGTTAATTAAAAAATTTGTGAAACTTACCAAGTGTTTTTATATATTTTACAAAACCTTTGTATTAATATGTTTCACCAAGTACCCAACGAGTCATCAATTAATATCGTGAAAAGTGCAAGTAAAGCAATGCTCGTTACTTTCTACAGAAGATGTCTTTTAAAATTCCGGAAGTGCAACAACCATTTGTGGTTTAATAAACAGTGCCTAAAGAATAGTGTATTTCCAACGTACATGAAGATTAGTTGCCGCCATCAATCGTCTGAAGCAAAAACTGCTGTTCAACAGGCATACAAGAACTGGCTACATTTGGAACTCAAGAAATGGTACTCTAGAAGAAATAATTTGTCTTTACACCAAAAACTAATACATTGTGAATTAACTTATAGATACAGTGCAGTGGAATTTGACCTTATTGATAATATGATCAGAGAACAAGTAAGTTATCATGCTCATAAACAATATTTAGTACAAAAAACAAAATTACTAAAACTTATCACAACTAAGCTAAGTAGTAAGAGAGTAACTACTATGTCATCACCAGTAAATAAATTTTATAACAGAGTGGAAAATTTCTCAAATATAAACTTTACTCAGAAAGAACTAAATCTGTTAAATAAAGGTTTGAAATATTGTCCAAACATACGGTACAAAAGAGACATGGAAATGTTATGTGTAAATACAGAAATAGCACTTAGTAATGTAGATAACCCAGATATAAGAAATAATGAATTAGTTTCCTGTGCAAACATTATATCAAAAAGTAATAAGAATAAGTACAGTCTAAAAGATTCAGATAAGTACATAGTTAAAAGTTTAAAACAAAAAATTAATTCAAATAGTTTAGTGGTTTGCAAAGCTGATAAAGGCAATACAATTACAATAATAAATAGGAGCGAATATATTGAAAAGACAGAACTTCTCTTCAGGAATGACAATTTCAAGATATTAAATGATCCCACTAATAAGTTTCAAAAACAAATAAAATCACTTATTAAAAATTGCCCTAATATATTTTCAGACACAAAAAGTTTCATGCTAACTATGATGAACCCAAAAGCTCCTGTTTTGTATAGTTTACCAAAAATACATAAACCTAATTGTCCCATGCGCCCAGTTGTTTCATATGTAACTGCACCTGCATATAAAGTCTGTAAAAAACTTAATGAATTATTGCCAAAATATATTAACTTTAACCCAAAGTATGCTATTAAAAACACTTTACAATTAGTTAATAATATAAAAAATGTACATTTACCACTGAATGTAAAATTAGTTTCATTTGATGTTAAGAATTTATTTCCGTCTATACCTGTAGATGTTCTGTTGTCTATCTGTTCCTCACATATACAAAATACTTTAACCTTAAATAGTGATCAGAAAAAAGAATTATTCTCGGCCTTAGATATTTGCATAGGACAAAATTATTTTCAGTTTAATAATAAAATCTATAAACAATTTAATGGCTTACCTATGGGCTCTCCTTTATCACCTTTATTAAGTGAAATCTTTATGACATTTTTGGAAGAAAACATTTTTACATCTGATAACCCCAACATAAAATATGTTTTTCATTGGGCAAGGTATGTTGATGATATATTTTGTATCTGGACGGGAACAGATAGACAGCTCCATATGTTCTTAGATTATATTAATTCCTTTTATAGTAGCGTGCAATTTACACTTGAAACAGAAAATATGAAAAGTTTAAATTTTTTGGATCTTACCATTACTAGATCACAAAATAATCTTAGTTTTCAGATATATAGAAAACCTACTTTTACAGATACCGTTATACATAAACAATCACTAACATCATGGCACATAAAATTAAGCAGTTTTCATGCAATGGTTAATCGTCTCCTTATAGTTCCTTTATCCAAAGAAAATTTCAATAAAGAGGTAGATATTATAAAAGCCATAGCACAAAATAACGGTTATGATGAAAGAATAATTAATTCTTTAATTTTAAAAAAACAGAAGAAAATTACTTTAAAAGAATTTTATTCCATAGAGCCAGATCAGGGTAACAAAAAATTTCACTTAACAAATTACATTCCGTGTATAACAGATAAGATTAATAATAGGTTAAAAAACCATGGTCTTAACATGGTATCAGTAAACAAACGTAATCTTTTTTCACTACTATTCAATAATAAAGAAAAATCTAATACACTGGAGAAAAATGGAGTTTATGAAATACACTGTGCAGAATGCGATGCTATTTATATCGGACAATGTGGCCGTGCTCTGAAACATCGCATTTCTGAACATAAGAAGGCGATTTTAACCAATACATCTAATACAGGTTTTGCAGATCATTGCTTACAACACAATCACTTTATAGACACAAAAAACATAACACTACTCCACAACATACAAAAAGGTAGAAAAATGGATTTGTTAGAAATTTTAGAAATTAAAAAAGCAATAAAAAATAACAAAAATTTAACCAATGAACAGACTGAATTTTGTGTATCCCCTTTATTAAAATCTGTTATTTAGTTTAGTTTATTTTATATTATTTTGAATGTTCATCATTATTTTAAATTTTGCATTCAGTTTATATTTAGTTCAGTTAATTTTATATTTTGCATTCATGATTGTATTTAGTTTTTTTAAAGACACCAGACCTTCCCTTGTCTCATGCACACACTCCCCACCCCTCGCCATCACAACACAGATGTTCCAGATACGCCCTAAACAGATGTTTACCACCTACACTACTCTAACATCCTGTGTTCAGTAATTTCATTCACTCGCTCTTTGACAATGGCTTAAGTTAGTCGAAACAGCTGTCAGAGTTAATTAAAAAATTTGTGAAACTTACCAAGTGTTTTTATATATTTTACAAAACCTTTGTATTAATATGTTTCACCAAGTGCCCAACGAGTCATCAATTAATATCGTGAACAGTAAAGTACTTGAAAATTCATTTAAACTCTTTCAAACAATGGTAATTGTTAAAAATAAAATAATTTTGTTGCCAGGCAATAAAATTATAATTTTTTCATTTTAATGTAAATCATGTATGAGAGAAAATATATCGTTCGTGGCAGGCAAGCATATCTCAGTTATGTAATGTTTACGTTTCCATTTTATTATTATGACTACCGCAATAAAAAGGCAGGGAACACACACACACACACACACACACACACACACACACACACACACACACACACACACACACACACACACACACACACACACACACACACACACACACACACACACAATTGGCGTTATTTCCGGCCTCATTCATGTTTATTTTCTTACATTTGCACGCTTTTTAAATGGAAATTGCCGAAACCCACATGTATCACATTACCCACATTACCTGATAATGTACCCACATTACCTGATACAATGAATGTGGGTGCGAGCAGGCTGGGCTGCCAATGTAAGGTACGATGTTAAGTGTAATATTGTAATAGTAATTGTAATTGTAATCCAATCATGTCGTAAATATCATTAAAAAGTTTTATGTATTTTAAATTTTGGCAAGAAGTAATCACTTGAGCTAAGAAGCAAATAAATGAATAAATAACAATTTGAAGTTTAAAAAATTTTTAAAGGATAAAATAACGTTCAGTTTGTTTCTCTTCACAAAATGAGAGTTGCGTCTGTTATTAACACAACCTTTAAATCACTCTTGCATCTCGACGTTCGTGTGATGGATTCTGGGATGAGAGGGCAAAACAAGGTAGGTGGAAGATAGATAATTTTATTTATCTGTATTTGTATTTTGTATAAAGTAATTAACATAACAATGGCGCGACGAACGGAAGACTTAATACGTTTGTGTCTTCTGTTTAACACCCACCATTCTGATCCATGTGATAACACTATATTCCACACAGACTGGTAAATAACTAGCCATCAGGGAATATATTCCAGGAGGGGCAAACAATTTTCCAGAGGAGAAAAATATTTATACATTTTTTATACATACACACATGCACATATTAGTTTGTAATTCTTATATCATAATAGAAATAAGTAAGCAGATTGTATTAATTTATTAAAACATTTATTGATACAAAATATGCATAAAATTAATAGCTTGTAAAAGTTTATGTTTGATCTCCATTAAGTAGTGCACAAGTTTCCAAAGTTTTAATATTATGATGTCTGTAATCAAAACATCAGAGCAGGTTTTAGTGTGTATGCATTTGCACTGTGGACAAAATTTTCAACATTCCCTACGGAGCGTAGCTCAGAGTAAAGCTGTGAATCTGCAGCGTACGTTTGATAGAACAAACACGCAGAAAAGAAGGAGCGCTCTGAAGTCTCTCATGGACCCTCAGCATCTTGCAGAGGATTGATTCCCTAAAGACGAAAAGTCTGTCTATGAACTGTTCCTCTGTAAACACATGCAGTTACACTGGCCATGATCCACAGGAAGCAAATTACTGTCCACGCTGGACATATTTTCTGCTTGCACGTGTTGTGTTGGTATGGGTTTCGGTACTTTCCATTTAAAAAACGTGCAAACATAAGAAAATGAACATGAGTGAGGAGAAATAATGTGAATTGTGTGTGTGTGTGTGTCCTGCCTGCCTTTTTATTACCGTAATCACTATAATAAAACTTTGAAAATGTAAACATTACATAACTGAGATATGCTTGCCTGTCAGGAATGATATATTTTCACTCAGACATGATTTAAATTAAAATTAAAATATCGGTATGGAGAACCATACATGACATCCATGTTCTAAGATTTATATTTAAAATAATTTTTGAAATGAAATATTTCCATCGAAACTACTTCTTTCTACTTACTGCTTCAGCCTTAACCACAGTACTGTGGTCACTAACGTATACCACCTCACGTTATCGCACTCGATTTTCACTGATGATGGAAGTCGATGGCATTGCCGAACCGTCTGGTTTTGTAGAAAACATTGGACTACGGCCAAACATCCCGGGAAGGATTTTTAACAAAAACTACTTCTTTCTTGCCGATAAGGTTGTACACATATATATATATATAAAATATGCATAAAATTAATGGTTTGTATAGGTTAATGTTTGATCTCCATTAAGTAGTGCTCAAGTTTCCAAAGTTTTAATATTATGATGTCCGTAATTAAAACATCAGAGCAGGTTTAGTGTGTATGAGGGTACACCGTGAACAAAAATTTTCAACATTCCCTATTGAGCGTTGCTTAGAGTAAAGCTGCGAATCTACAGTGTACGTTTCACACAACAAACACGCGGAAAAGAAGGAGCGCTCCGAAGTCACTCATGGACCCTCAGCATCTTGCAGAGGGTTCATTCCCTAAAGACGAAAACTCTGTTAATGAATCGTTCCTCTGTAAACAAGTGCAGTTACACTGCCCAGCGATCCACAGGAAGCAAATCGCTATCCACGCTGGACACTTTTTCGGCTTGCACGCATTATGTTGGTGTGGGTTTCGGCACTTTCCATTTAACAAGCGTGCAAATGTAAGAAAATAAACATGAGTGAGGCCAGAAATAACGTGAATTGTATGTGTGTGTGCGCATGTGATCGCGCGCGAGTCTTGTCTGCCTTTTTATTGCGGTAATCATAATAATAAAATGGAAACGTAAACATTACATAATTGAGATATGCTAGCCTGCCACGAACGATACATTTTCTCTCATACATGATTTACATTAAAATGAAAAAATTATAATTTTATTGCCTGCCAACAAAATTATTTTATTACTTCCATATTCCTTAAGGAAATGGAAGTATGGTGATGGTAAATAAATCGTGTTTGAGATTATTGCAGATTCTGATTGTACTACACTCAAAACATGAAAAAAAGTCGTTTTTCGAAAAGTGTCTGTGTGTGTGTCTGTCTGTAGATTTTTTTCTATGGCAAATGATAACAGCCGCAAATTCAAACAGAATCAAATAATTTTTGCATACAGCCCTGATTTGTAGAGTACTCACGACCAATTGTTTTTGGGGAAGATCGGTTGAGGGGAAGGGGTAGTTTACCTGCAACCTTTTACGTTTTAACAACAGTAAAGTACTTGAAAATTCATTTAAACTTTTTCAAACAATGGTAATTGTTAAAAATAAAATAATTTTGTTGCCAGGCAATAAAATTATAAATTTTCATTTTAATGTAAATCATGTATGAGAGAAAATATATCGTTCGTGGCAGGCAAGCATATCTCAGTTATGTAATGTTTACGTTTCCATTTTATTATTATGACTACCGCAATAAAAAGGCAGGGAACACACACACACACAATTGGCGTTATTTCTGGCCTCATTCATGTTTATTTTCTTACATTTGCACGCTTTTTAAATGGAAAGTGCCGAAACCCACATGTATCACATTACCCACATTACCTGATAATGTACCCAAATTACCTGATACAATGAATGTGGGTGCGAGCAGGCTGGGCTGCCAATGTAAGGTACGATGTTAAGTGTAATATTGTAATAGTAATTGTAATTGTAATCCAATCATGTCGTAAATATCATTAAAAAGTTTTATGTATTTTAAATTTTGGCAAGAAGTAATCACTTGAGCTAAGAAGCAAATAAATGAATAAATAACAATTTGAAGTTTAAAAAATTTTTAAAGGATTAAATAACGTTCAGTTTGTTTCTCTTCACAAAATGAGAGTTACGTCTGTTATTAACACAACCTTTAAATCACTCTTGCATCTCGACATTCGTGTGACGGATTCTGGGATGAGAGGGCAAAACAAGGTAGGTGGAAGATAGATAATTTTATTTATCTGTATTTGTATTTTGTATAAAGTAATTAACATAACAATGGCACCACGAACGGGACGAATTTTATTAATTGAATTGCAATAAAATTCCACACCTACAACAGATGCAAGTGTGATGTAAGGTTAAGTAACGATACGCAAAAAATACGAGAAGTAACGCAAAGTGTTATGTAAGTAGAATACATTGGTATGTGAAAAGTAGATATTATATATGTTAGTATTTTGATTTAAAAGTAATAATTTTACCATTACAAAATGGAGAAGCAAGAATTAAGTTTAGAAAGCACTCTTACAGAGTCAATGTTAACCGACAATGTAGCGGCACAATCTACTCCAACGACAACACGAGTCAAAGAGTTGTCGATGGACGATATGTTTAACTTAATAAAAAACAATGTCTGAAAATATAAATAGCAACTTAAATGCAAAATTTGAGGAACAAAAAAGTCATTCCAATGATAAATATGACAAAATAGATGTTAAATTTGATAAACAAAGTAGTGATTTTAATGAAAAATTCGATAAAATAAATTGTAAATTTGATGAAATCAGAACGGTAATTAAACAACAGAATGTCAAGCTGAATGAGCGAGTAAATAAAATTAATACAAATCTTAATAATATGAAAGAACAGATAATAAAATCTATAAGTAATAACTGTGAGAAGATGGTTAACGAAGTGAATAAAAATCTAGACAGAAAATTAGAGCAGATAATGAATAAAAAGTTAGATGACAAAGTTATGAATATTAATAATGACAAAATAGTGGAAGAGAATAAAATATTGAATAGTGATGAGATAGAGATAGTGAGTGAGAGAGAGAGAGTGAGAGAGTAACAGGTTGTAACGGAGTAGTAATTAGTGTTGATGAATTAGAGAAAGAGTGGCAAGAGAGATTAGATGAGTATGTAGGGCAGAGGGTAAATTTTCCCCATAGTTATGATGAACCAAGGTGTTCACAGATGTTGTTGAAGGGCAAGAGTCCCTTGTTATTGAAAGACATGAGGTCTTTGAGTTGTTCCCCCAATTTTTATAAGTTAGTACCCTCTGTGTGGGATGGTGTCAAAAGTGTGAGATGGTGTTATGGTGAGAGAGATTTAGATAGAGAGTTGTGTATTGATAGAGAGAGAGAAGTATATACGTTGAAGAGAAATTGTAATGAGTTGAAAGAGATGTTAGAAGTGATAAAGATAAATGATATGAAATACTTACTTTGTAGAGTAGAGATTGAGATTTGTTTTGAGTATACCTGTTTAAAGAATAATAATGTTGATAACTATATTGAATGCTCACCTGTGCTTAGACGCGGAGTATTAGTAGTAAATGATTTTGAAATTGAGAGATTAAAACACTCAAGGGTGATAGGTAATAATACAGACGGTGACAAGACCAAACGCAATGATGTAGACAGGTTTTATGATTTGATGATAGTGGAACAATTTGAAGTATTAGAGAATCATTATGTTAAATTTAATAAATTGAGTGTGGACAAGAACGATTTATATTATAAATATATGAGATTATTATTTGATGATGGAGGATGAACATAAACTTAACAAATGAACATGTTAAATATTTTGATTTATGGTTCTGACCTTCCTGCTTTTGGAAATGAAGTGTGATAAAATTGAACAATTAATGGTGAAGAATTGTAAATAATTGATAGTGAAATTAGTTGTGTGTATTGTAACAAGCATATAATGTAAACAATGTGTGTAGGTAATTGTTTTAATAATAATAAGATTATTTCAGTAGACTAAATAAATAACAAAAATAATTTTGAAGACAGTAATTAACGAATTGTAATTGTTTTGATAATAATTGAACTTGTTGTGTTTTCAATAATCGATTTAATTAAAATAATTGGAGATGTTTAAATATTTTTGATTGATTTAAGAGCCTATATAATGATGGATTTAAATTATTTTATGAGATGTGAATTTGATAATAATTAATAAATAAATGTTAGATTGTTTAGTATGGAATAACATTGTTGTTAAAATGTTGCAGAAGGTACAGGGAGTTATTGATGTATATTTGTGTGCTTATGACAGGGTATGAGCGATGTACTGTGAGTATAAATTTTATAATACAAGTTAAATAGAGTAAAATGTTTACAGGTGTTGAAAATATTAAACTCAATGATGAAACTAATTTGAGATAATTGTACTAAATAGAAACCATACTCAAAAGGTAGTAATAACTGAAATATGAGATAAAATAAAGGTTAATAATAAATTTGAAATTTTTGAGGAATCTAATTGTAGTAAGTGATAAATAATTTAAATGATGATAGATTAAAGAGTTAATAAAAAATTTCAAGGAATAATGTTTATAATTTTCTGTATAAATTATTTAAAAAGAGAATTTTTATTTAATGTGAATGTAACAATGCTAGTGATCAAGGTTAATGTCGATTTGTTTATTAGGTTATGTTATGTTTTCATACAAGATATGTGGGTAATTTTGGGGGGTTGTGTGGTGTTAATAGAAGTGCTATACTTAGGGAGTGCAGAAACTGCAAATGTAGACGGGTTAGTTTAGTTATTAAGTGGCTGGTACAGTGGTAGCATGTGCCACTGTAGGTATGATAAAATGTGTAATTTGTATAATTTTGAAATGTGTTTATAGTAAGGTCATTCACCTTGCTAAGAAAATCAGCTGATCAGCTGTAGAATATCACTTATGAATGATTTGCAATTTTTTCAATGTAGTTAAATATTTGAATATGAGGAAAATGGAATGTAATTAATGTTTGAATATAATGATTTTAATGTGTTAAAGATTTTATTTTAAATGATGATAAACTGAATTGAGATAGTTAAGAATTTTAAAGGTAATGTAAAAGGTGAAGTTGATTTTGGGTGATTATTGTTTTGTTAGGACATGTAGATCAGTCCATGTTGAATTTAAAGGAGTACTAGAGAGGATAATATTGTTGTGAATTAATGTAATGTAGAATTTGAGACGTAATAGTGACACAGTAGCTATGGGGAAAATATGTAGAGTATTGAGTGATATATTGATGTAATAAGTAAATGGAGATTTATTTTGTAGTTGAAAGTGATGTATTGGGAGAGTATTTAGTTGATGGGAATTTTGTAAAGGGGGTGGTGTGATGAGGAGTCCGCAACGAAAGGTGTTGGGATGGGAAGGGACCGTTTAGCGCCGGAAAGGGTTGCCTAGGAAAGTCCAGGAACCAACATAAGGGAATGAGCTTTGGGAGGGGAACACACATCCTGAGTACAAAGGGGTAGAGAATATATTTTTTTTATGTAAGGGTAGAATGATGCGAATTAAGTTGAGTAGTAAGTTGGGTTTAGAGAATGTTTGATAGATGTTTTTGATAGAGTGGTGTCATGTTAGTTAGAGCTGTTAGTGATATTCGAGTCAGAGGGGATTAAGAGTATATATAAATGCCAAGTTGATACAATCAAGTTATTATGAATAATTAAATCACCCAAACTAATGGAGATTGAGAATGTTAAAGAAAGAGAGTCAGAGTAAAAATATAAAATTAATGGAAACAAGTGACAGATTTTAATAGAAGTTGAAAACTAATTAGAGCAATAAAATGTGTAAATTTTTAATTAGTTTAAATGTCAATTTTATTGTTAATTGTAATAATAACTATGTTAATTTTAAATGTCATATTTTATTATGTTATTATGTTTGAAGATAAAAATTTTAAAGATGTTTAATGTATTTTATGATGTAGCCTATGTATAACCTATGTAGGTCAAGATTGTTGACTTGACCCAGTTTGATCAGCTGATGGTTGATGTTATGAACTAGACCAGTTTTGGCAATGAAGTGATGCAAATTTTGTTGTTTAATTGATTTAAATAATTCTAAATTTTCTGAATATTGAGAAAAGTATATTTTAATAAATTTAAATTTGATTTTTTGTGCCTGCCATCTAATTGATGTTCTGAGTTTTAAGGGTATTATTGTTTATGTGTATTGCGAGGGTTTTGTTGAATTATATTGTTTAGAATATATGTGTAAACAAATGTTAGAGTAAGTGAATTCATGTTTAATAAGGTATTCAATTTGTTTTCTTTAGGATTGTTAGTAGTAGTGAAGAGAATTAGGGATTCATGTAAAAGATTTTTATTGCAAATTTTGAGGAAATACAATTCGATTTTAACGTAGATGAATTTTGAATATAAAGAGAAATGTTTAAGAAGTTTCAAGGATAATTTTGTTTAGTGAGTAATTATAGGTGTGTACGAGCCCAGTAACTGCTAAAGACAGCCCAGTGTGCATGGTAAGGGGGAACATATCGGTTGAGGATCTGGCATGGTATAAGACCAGGGGTTTGGATTTTGGGGCGGTATGTCAGACGGTTAGGTGCGCTGTGGTGAGTGTCTGTTCGATTTTATGGTGTTGGGATCTCGAGTAGAGAAGTCCAGTAATCTCGTTCAGGTGCAGCCATAGTCGCCGAGCCGGGGGGGGGGGGTAGTTTACCCATGAGGTATAAGAACTAATGGGGGGCTGTTGGCACCATATCCTCACCGATCCTCTTAGGGGTTTAGCAATGAGATTTCTTCTGTTTCGACTGAAGATCTCTCATTGGGGGGTATTGTAACGGGGCAAAAGGGAGGGGTTTTATTTTACTAAATATTTGCAACAATTTATTTCATATGCATGGCCAGTCACATGTTGAATCTACATCGTAGTGAACCAAGAACTCATAAGGCGAAGTTAATACAATGGAATGCGTCAACGTGCAATCACGAAATACCATTCTTAGAATTTTGAGACTGTGTGACACACACCCACAAGCGCGCAACCACCAGCAGATGCGCAACCGACGCCGAGTGGTTTAAAACAACATGGCCTGGAGAACAATTTTGTCCAGCACGTGCTCTCAACATGCCGGAAACGAAACTAAGTCACGCCTACTACAGTGACGTAAACCACTGGACAACAAATATCGTCAACGTCCAACACACGAAAATCCCATGCGTCGTGTGTGCAACTAATGAGACTTTGAGAACGAAGGCTGTGAACAACGACGAAATTGGTTCGCCGGCAAGGCAGTGATGTCCACCCGCATGAAAAAGCAGTCGGAAAAAAACACCTAGAAGTGCCGGACGTGGGTCGTAGGTGTGTCCGCCGACTGGACACAGTTTTCCATCTCGCCCGCATATAAAAATGTGAATATAGAACAGTTTTGTGGGTATGTAGTGTCGGCTACGGCCGATTCGACATAAAAGGTTCGGAATCGAAAATTTAGTAAACTTCACGGATATGAATTAAAAAGAGATATGAAGTGAAATAAATAAAACGTGAAAAGAGTGATAATTAGATTACGTAGGAATTCAATCAGCAGAACTTTTCGGACATACACAGTGAACCAGCAAAACAGAAGACTCCCAACATGTGACCTCTAGATTGGCAGAAAAGGAGACCACAATACGTAAATTCATTTTAAATAATTAATAAATTTTAATTAAAAGAGCTCGCAATAAAATAATAAGGGGAATTGTAATGAATGAATGTGGGTGCGAGCAGGCTGGGCTGCCAATGTAAGGTACGATGTTAAGTGTAATATTGTAATCGTAATTGTAATTGTAATCCAATCATGTCGTAAATATCAACAAGTTTTATGTATTTTAAATTTTGCCAAGAAGTAATCACTTGAGCTAAGAAGCAAATAAATGAATAAATAACCATTTGAAGTTTAAAAAATGTTTAAAGGATAAAATAAAGTTCAGTTTGTTTCTCTTCATAAAATGAGAGTCGCGTCTGTTATTAACACAACCTTTAAATCGCTCTTGCATCTCGACGTTCGTGTGACGGATTCTGGGATGAGAGGGCAAAACAAGGTAGGTGGAAGATAGATAATTTTATTTATCTGTATTTGTATTTGTATAAATAAGTAGCTTCACAATATATATCAAGTGAAATAATGTAATGGATTTATTCTTTTTAATACATTTCTTTATATTCTCTCTTTTCAAATTTCTTACTCTTTATCTTTTCTTTGAACAAATACTGATACTAATGTTACATCGGAAATTTAATATAGCTTTCCTGCTCTAGTTAGCTTAAATATTCTTCCTTATATCTATAGATAAGACAGCCCAGTATCTGCACATACATACATCTCTCATTCACCCGCATACCATATTTAATTAAGCGCTTTTTCTTTTTTTATTTAAGTTTTCATAAGTAATTTGTTTGATATACGGTTACGTGTTATCGACGTCCCTGCAGGTCACTTGTTGATCTCCACAAATTTTGTTCACTTTTGTCCGAATATTTCTCACTGTTAATTTTGAATACTAACGATTTATTACAGTTTCACTATTGTATCACATTATTTCTCCAACCTTTTATTTTTTGCGTCACCAAATTGTAATTGTTCGTACCTCTAATCTATTTTAGGTTATAGTTAAACGGAACTCACACGTTTTGTATAACTCCGTTTTTGTTCTTCAATCACATTATAAAATTTTGAAAGTATAAAATAAAGTTTTATACTGACGAGTCTATGTGCTGAAGCCCGGCCGGGGTTCGGTCTCTCAATAGACTGGTTTAACTATTTTCCCATTTTTAATAATAAATAAAACTTTGCCCGGCCGGCGACGCACACCACTACTGGCGTCCGCTGTTTTCAGATGTTAGTCGTCAACTGCCTTTGTTTTCCGCGCGCCGGGCCAGAAAGAATGTACCAGTTCGTACCGTTAGCGTGAGAAACTTGGCCGACTGTGTGCGCAGTTGAAAGCGCGGGCGTGCCCTCCACATACTAATGCCAATACACACTCGTCTCAACGCTACAGTCTCTTCACCGTAATTTCTTAGTTGCAAATAATATTGAAAAGATTTCATTTCCAAAGCCCTATAGGTCTGTACCGTTACAATATGCTTGCCTGCCAGGAACGATATATTTTCACTCATACGTGATTTAAATTAAAATGAAAAATATAGAATTTTGTTAAAGTGAAATGAAATGTTTCCATAGAAACTACTTCTTTGTTGTCAATAACGTAGTACACATATAAAACTTATAAAAATTTACCTCCTCCATCATCAACTACCATTTTAATTTATAAAAAAATTACCCCCTCCTCCATTCAACTACTCTTTTCATTTATAGATATTTCATCTACCTTTCTACAGTTGATTATTATGACCTTCTTTTCAGGATACTTTATTTATCAAAATTAAGCATTTTACTCTTGTTAAAACATAAAACTTTGCAGGTAAACTACCCCTTTCCCTTAACCGAACTTCACCAAAAACAACAGGCCTTGAGTCCTCTACAATTCAGGGCTGTATGCAAAAAATTGAATTTGTGGCTGTTATCGTTTGCCATAGAAAAAATTCTACATACAGACACACACACAGACACTTTTTGAAAAATGACTTTTTTCATGTTTTGATGGTAGTACAATCAGAAGCTGCCGTTATCTCGAACACGATTTTTTACTTCCTTATGGAACATGGAAGTAAAAATTACTTTTCTTCATGTTTTGAGAGTAGTACAATCAGAATCAGCCCTTATCTCAAACATGATTTTTTTCGCCATCACCATACTTCCATTTCCTTATGGAACATGGAAGTAAAAAACAAAGTGTTTTCAGACCTATGTTAATACAAATTACTTCTTTATTTTAGCCTGTAGAATGCATTCCTGAAAAATGTCTCATTTCTCATGGGACACTCTGTATATCATATATTATATTATAATTAATATATATATATATAGTATAATAATAAAATTTTTACAAATTATAAAATAGCTAAGTAACTAAATAACTAAAGTTTTTAAATATAAAAAAAACTCCAGCCAAATACAACATACAAACCAGAATTGACCTCACAGATTGATAAAAAACATACAGAGTAAACAAAGATATAAAATTATACTCTTTCAACATTTCAAACATGTACACAAACATTCTTATTGATGGTATTACAAGTATTATAATCAAAAATAGGTGTCACTGATTTTATGAATTAAACAATTGGAAAGTTGTGTAAATATATTAGGCTAATAATGAACTACGTACAAGAAAAGGATTTCAGAAGTATTCAGCTCGATCTCTCAGCATATGAGTACACTTTCTTTTATCATAAATATAATTATTTTAAATATTTACATTACTCTTGTTTAGAATTGTTTTTAGAACATTCTTTAAAATATTACGATTTGCTCAAAGCACACATATTTGTGAAGACATTTTGGTTTGATTGACCTGGCAGCACTGCTTTTATGTTACATCTATTTTATTACACATTTCACTACATGTTTCATTACACACTGAATTAGTTTACTACCCTGGGAGTGTGAAGTGTACTGGAGTGATCCAGGTACCATAGTGCTGTATGTGAAGTTCTCACTTCAATAAAATGATATTTTATTATACTACAATAAGCGACGTACTATGTAAACAACAAAATAACAGAACGCTGTTTTGAATATCACAGTTCTGTGAACAAAGACAATAATAATAATAATAATAATAATGAAGAATCCTTTTTGTTCATTAATGTAGTTAAAGAGAGGTAAGTTAAACTCCCTAACTAAGCCATTCAGTATATAAGAACGGTAGGTAGTATGGCCAACATTACCTTCCAAATGCCCATTGTGACCCCAGGATATTAATTATCCCAGGTACTCATTTCCACAGGCTGTGACAACCTAAGGGTGGAAAAAATGTACCCTGATTTTGTGATGTCTCAGGGAATTGAACCCACGGCATCTAATTAATAATCAAGAGCCATACCCAGTGGTCTACTAAGAACTCTGAATAAAGACATAACACCATTTACAGTTAATAAGTTTTAAGACAATATGTATTGATTAAGAATTGATTAATTCCAGAAACACTGCTTACCTCTCCTGCTGCTTGCGCACTTGATCCAGTTTGTATGTTAGGTATGGACGAATACTCTTACTTGGTTGCAAAGCATCTCTTACTGGAGTATCTTGCAAACCTGATATAGTGTTCATTACTACATCTTTATCACATGATATACAATTGATGTCTCTGTAATAAAAATAATCATTGTGATAACTCCAATTTAAACAATCTTCATACATTTCATATCAAGTTTTATACTGACACTTTTGAAAATCTGCCATTTCAGATCATTGAACTGGAAAATCATATCATATGAAGTACAAATAATTTCTTTGAATGTTCACACACAACACTGAAGAAGTCTTGAAACTTACTACTCTGAGTATAGTAAAACAAAAAGTATTTTCAATACAAGCATGAGAAGTTTTTTTACAGTTTTAATAATTTCATAACCTTTCATTACGGAGATACATAAACACTTTAAAATAATAGTCAGTATTCATGCCGTTAAAATTCGAAATTTTAATTCTTGAACAACGTGCAGATTTCTAAAAATCACACAATTACAAATACTCAAAGTCAACTCAAAGTCAAATGAATGGAGTGTTGACTCAGCCACTGTTAACATTATTAGACCCTAGACATGCTTATTTCCAATAATGAGACCATTTTTTTTACAAA
Organism: Magicicada septendecula; assembly: GCA_034769895.1. Taxonomy (NCBI): domain Eukaryota; kingdom Metazoa; phylum Arthropoda; class Insecta; order Hemiptera; family Cicadidae; genus Magicicada; species Magicicada septendecula. The sequence goes on along the minus strand of CM068374.1, from coordinate 227,946,874 downwards.
AATTAATTGGACACCAAACTGGTGGAGTGCAGAAAACATTGGGGATAGGCCTACAGAAGAAAATTTGTAAATATACAGTATTTTAATTATTAAAAAAATTTAGGCATAAAGTTATTTTAAAAACTATAATGGAAATTCTTTCCTCATTAAGAACATACTAGAAGCTTAAAAATTGAACAAATATGTGAGAATGAGAGTTCCAGGGCAAGAAAAACTACATGTGAAATTCAGAGATTAGATATTACCTATTTGAGGGTGGAGACAGCTTCACACATCTAAGAAAAGTTATGCGTAATGTACATCAGATCATCATCATCAGCCGTGGCTCTATAACCCTTGGTAGGTCTTGGCCTGCTCCAAGAGTTGATTCCATTCTTCCCTATTGCATGCCCTGGCTTTCCAGTTTCTTATGTTCAGCTTTCTGAGGTCCTCCTCTGTCTGGTCTTTGTATCTACTTCAGGGTCTTCCCCTTTTTCTACTACCAATTGGATTCTGGTAGAAAATATGTTTTGTAGGCTGTCCTTTCTCCATTCTCTCTATTGAACCCACCTTAGCCTGTATATTTTGATTATCCTGACAATGTCCGGCTCTTTGTAAAGATGGTATACATCATAATTATAGTTCATAATGTACATCAGATACAGAATGAAATTAACAAAAGGGTTATTGGCATGACCATGTAAAAAGACATTCAGATATGAACTGAGATGTCTACCAAACTAGGACTGAAATATGTGACTACAGGTTTGAATAAACAGTTTTAAGTATTCACAGACACAAGTAAACAACAAAAGTATGAGAAGTTTGGAAGGTGTATAGAGTATGTACACTGGGTGTAAAACATTTGAGATACAAATAAGATTATAAGTAGGTTCACCAACATTAATAAAAATATATAAACAGTAGAAGAGTACATAAGAGAGTAGCTGAAAGAGAACTGAGAACTGTATTTGAGAGAAGAATGTTAATGGGAATATATGAACTAAAAAAATAAGAGGATGTGAAGGAGTTTATTGTATATTAACAAACCAGGAGGTAAACAAAAGTTCAAAAAGTGACGACAACACAAGCATAACTTATGGTGCAGAGAATAGAGTGGTATGGTTGTTTGAAGAGACAGAAGAGAAATTGATGTTACAAAGGATAATAATACGGAGATTTTAAGAAAGTAGATTTAGGGAAAATTAAGGATGAAGCAAATAGAATCAGTCATTAAAGTTTGTGTTCATTTTTGCTAGATGATACTTGAGTTGCACCTGCTCTACTTGTATGCTCTGCAATACGTATATACAAGGCTATATTCAATGGTTCTTGTAGCACTGTAATTCTACAAGCATATACAATACAGTCCTTATAAAGTACAGTTAATGTCTCACAGTTCTAGTTACAAACATAATATAGTACAGTGTCAATTATCTGAACTATTTTGGAGTGGGGGTATGCTGCATATAGTGTTTAAAACATATTTCAATGGTATAGTGTCGAATTTATGGTTTCTTAAATGCATGTATTTTAACTTACCATACTTTAAATGAAAAATAAAAGTTATAATAAAATGTTCAATACAATAAGAAAATGTTTTAATATGGTGTTTATAGGTTTTTACTGTTTGGGCATAAAGGCCTACATGTAACTTAGGCTTGACAAAAATAATTGTTTACGTTTGTTCAGAAATTTCAAAACACTCCATTAGCAGGCACAGCTTACTGTCATATAAACAAGGTAAGCTCAGTAACTTGCGTTCACCATTAGAAACTAGCTACATGAATTACGGAGATGATTCATAACAACTTCTAATGCTATATTATATCTTATCATCACTGATTTACCGGTATATTGTTGTTCATTCAATTACTGTCTATATGCTCAATAATTATGGTATTTCAAAAGATACCAATTAAGTACTTTGTTTTACTTTCTGGTAATATGAAGTGCTAAAATACTATGAATAACTAGCATAAAATTGAACTAAATTAAATTAAAATTAGCATTAAATTGACTGACATTGTATTTGCAAAATTTTTTTAGCAAGTTAATTTGATGTTCAGATATATACGAGATTCAAATATTTAATGCTCTACTCTGTATATACAAACACAAGTGCAATAGTATGCAAATTACCCATATGATTTGACTTCTGCAAGGTCAAAACTGGATGAGTGAATAAATCTAATACTTTATATGTAACACATTGGATATTATACTTTGATATTTAATGAGCACTATGATACTGTAAAAATAGAGAAATCCAAAAATACATATACAGTATATAAAAACGTTCAATAAAATAAAATGTAGGAAAGACAAGCAAAGTTAGGGGAACAAGCAAATATGTGAATTATTAAAACCATTAATAAATATAAACTGTTGTTTAAAATAATGTTCAAATTATAAAGGCATTAATTTACAATTAACATCACAATTAAGTAACTGTATCATAAGGCAGATGAATTAAGTGCTTTGGAGTAGAAAAATAACCATAAAACCAAGATTATTTAGTTGGGTTTACCATTTTGGAAAGCTGTAACTCTAAACTTTAGGTGGCAAATCAAAGAAACTCTCAAAGACTTCAAGACAGATGCTCCAGTGAACTAGATATGAAAACATTACGATGCAAATTTGCATGGACATTGTAATCAATTACATTTATTGTTTTATTACTTATGGTGAAAATGTAAATTTTGTCTATACGTCAATAATTTTCGGGCGCCATGTTTGTTAAGGTAAAAGTAACATGATCGAAATCTACTTTTAGGGCCAGAATTCGTGTTAATACGTACCAGTTTAGTGGAACCAATTACCTGAAATAAAGACACATCAAATAACATATAAAAGTATTTATTAATATTAAACATTGATAAGTATTACATATTGCGCCATGGGCGTTGTCCACATGAAATTACATTATACAAAGAATATACGCTGCATTAATACATGTTATAGGATAAGACATATATTTATTAATTCAAAGTAAATTTCATATTAATTCAACACAGATATATAGTTATATGTGTTGCTCAACCCAGCACTTGGAAATAATTACGCACGCACACAACCACTCACCCTTTCATTCTCATGGTACAACTTTATGCATAGTGGAGCTCCTTTTAAATATAATGAAAAATTTAAATGATTTTTTAAATAATTGATTTAAAATTTGGTATTTGGAAATAATTAAAGGATTGAAAATGTAAAAGGAACGTTCTCACCAATTTCGTGTTGGCTTCCTCGCACTGCTAGTCTCGTTCGTACATCGGCACAATCGGTGTATTTTTAGGGCGCTTGACGGGACACCTTCGTGTCAACCCACGTAACCCACCGTCGTGGGACCGATTCTATACGTCGATCTTTTACGGACGATTTAATCGGTCGAGGACGCCTACACAAAGCCGAACTATAACTCTCCTTAATACATTTTGATTGTAGATATTATACTGTTTATTAACCACCTATAGTGGTCTAAAAAGTTAAAATTCACCCGGGAGTGAATTGGTTTGGCCGGCCGGCACTAATCAGTCGCTGCAGCTAAATGACGGCAATTCCTTGTTGAATTCTGCGGAAGTGGGGTGTACTGACGTCACATTTTCTTTGTCTAACGTGTTGACATCGCCGTTTTGTCGTTGTCAACACATTCTCAGCCTCTGACGTAATTAAGGCTTGGCTTGCTTATCGCAATAACTGCACACTGTTTTTATGACATTTTACAGATTCTGCTACGAATTAGTTCAAATCCTGGCAAATATTGTGATATAGTCCACTCACTGTAGATTCGATATCGGGTGTTTGTATTTATATTCGATCTCTTATATTGTTATTTATATAACAATATAAGAGACTGTAAATATGATGCATTTCATACAGTACGGCCACATGGAATCAATGCCTGACAATTGTTATCCTAATCTGGGTTCCATGTACAAGAAGGAAAAGATGGACCCCTAAGGTCCAGAAGATTGTGGAAAGAGGATATCTAAGAGAAGATGGGAAAAAGAGGTCTACAGTGAGGAGAATAGAATGACAGAGACATCTGGTAAACAGGATGTGAAAGATGTTCATGTAGCTGTACATGTACTCACACATGAAAGCATGGAGTAGTATAATTCTGTCAGTATCTCCATTATTCTCAAGTACCACAAAAGGAAATATTTAGAGCAGGCAAAAATTGCAGCCTTAACAGAATGGATTTATGGTGGGCAAATTATAGGATGATAATACACTCACAACAGTGTACGAATAAGAAAAAAAAATTAAGAAAATTTGTCAGGTGATAATATTGTTACAACATCACAGAACAATCTACGTGTTTGTCGAATGTGCCAGACGAATCTCGCTCTAATGTGTGTGGCATACGTGACTCTAGATGCATTCGTGACAGTTTTCTCGAAGCCGCCAGCCGCGCGGACTGTGTCAAGGCCGCAATTAATTACGTAGTTCACACTGGCACTAAGACGTAGTTTCAAACGTTCTGGTCTGTGAGTGGAGATATAAATACATGGCGGCAGCAGCCTTAGTTTTCAGTATAGTGGCGATATATTTACAGTGCGATTCAAGAATTATTATCGGGCGATATTACTGTGCGCGTTCAAGTGGTTATTAGTTAAGTGTTGTGTTTTATAACTGGACGGTATATTGTAATACAATTGAGTTTTAACATTAGTTGTCATTTATTTGCGTGTGAAAATTTTTCATTTGATTTGTTATAAGAGGATGTGTTGTTAATTATGAACTGTTTTTTTTTAATTTAATTTTACATTGCAACTAATCTTAGATAGATTAACGAGCAATTTGACTCTATCAATATCTTAAAACTAAATGTCTATTTACTGGGTTTACCCACTGGTATCCCTCAGATTACTCTAATGGTGAAACATACACATACAACACTTCACACTGTAGTCTGCGTTACACACACCACACTAAACCAGGTCAAAAGGTTTGGTCCTCTTGAGCCTTCTCAATATCCCATGTTGGTCAAGCAGCTGAATTGCCTCTACATTAACGTGGTTACGAAGCCGGTCTTCATGCTTCTGTGCAAATTTCCTAATCTCGTCAGCAACCATTTTCACACCCAGGTCTCTGTGCAGGTCACTATTCCTTATGTACCAAGGGGCATTACAAATATTTCTCAGTACTTTATTTTGAAATCATTGTATAGTTTCGACGTTACTCGCATTGGCACACCCCCACAGCTGGATTCCATAGGTCCAAACTGGTTTGAGCACCTGCTTATACAGCATAATTTTATTATGTATTGCAAGCTCGGAGTTTGCACCAAGGAGCCAATACATTTTTTAAAATTTGAGATTCAGTTACTCACGTTTTTTTTTTAATGTGCTCTTTCCATCTAAGCTTAGCATCTAGGTTCATGCCTAGATACTTTGCTGTGTTTGCATACGGAATAGTATGATTATTTAAAACGATTGGTATTTGTTCAGTTCTTCTATTGGTAAAGTTGACATGAACTGATTTATTCTCATTAAGTTTAATGCGCCAGCATTTTGTCCATGCACTAATCTTTTCTATTGCTTCCTGCAAATTATTATTAGCCTCCAGCTCATTACTCCCGACTGCCAAGACACCTGTGTCATCCGCAAATGTAGCAATCATTGTTTCTTCTGTTTGTGGTATATCACAGGTGTATATCAAATACAGCAGCGGAACGAACTGTTTAACTGTGAAAATTAAAACTGGTGGTTAGTGACTTAATTGGTGTCATGTATTTTGTTTCCACTGTACCTATGATGATCAAGTAGACCATCATAACAGTGGTGTCAGAAGTGGGATAGAACGGTTTCCATACAGAAAGTGCCACATGACAGCCAGAACATCTATGCCGAGTTGATAAAAGCTCTAGAATTACGCTACGGTGATAAACACTTGCGAGATGTGTACTACGCTCAGTTGAGAACAAGACGACAACGTTCCAGGGAGAGTCTTCAACAGTTTGAAGCAAGTATCGACAGATTGATTAGATTGGCCTATCCTGAAGCACCAGCAGATTTTCGAATAAGGTTTGCAGTGCAGACATTTATTGATGGCATCGGGGATTGTGAACTTCAGCAAGTGTTACGAATGGCAAGGCACCGAAATAGCTCAGAAGCTCTTGTTCACGCCCTAGAGTTTGAAGCAGCCAAGTCAGCGTCCCGCTATATTAATGGGTTTGTGCCATCACATTGCAGTCAGAAGATCCCTGTATCACATTGCCGTTACAATGGGTGCAGAAAAACAATGTTGTCGGACAAACAATTCAAAAGTTCAAGAGAGTCGCAATGATTTGAAAAAGACAGAAGACCGAAATGTTACAACTGTGGAAAACGTGGTCATCTACAGGTAGACTGTTGGGAGAAGAAGATACCGAGAGAAGAGAGTGATCGCACCAATTGGAGAAGTAAAGCCCCAGAACAGCACACAGTTTCCATGCTACATAAGACCAATGGAAACTTGATTGTTAATGGGTTTGCGGAAGGTAAACCAACATCATTTACACTTGACACGGGCACAAGAGTGTATTGTGCGCCCTGACTTAGTCATCAACCGCCAGCCTCTAAGTAGCTCTTGTACAATACAGACTGTGACTGGAAGCCCCGTCAAGGTGCTAGGAAAGGTAGACATATGTGTACGCCTGGGTCTTCTCGAGTTTAGCCACCAAATGCTCGTTGCAGACATTGTCAATGACGTGATTCTTGGCACGGACATTATGAATGCCTACGGATTCGTTGTGGACTTAAAGAGAGAATGTCCTGAAGGTTGCCCAAGAGAAGATAAAGCTTTTCCTGGTTAAAATGACAGGGTCTACCAACCATTCGATTAAGCGAGTGTCATTAGTCAAAGAAAAAGTCAACAGGTCTGGTCAAGAGGAACCCTCCCTATTGCAGGCAGAAATAGAGGAAGAACTAGCAGAGGAAATAGAAATAAGTGTAATAACAAAAGAAGTGATTGGAAAGCCAACTATGGGTGTCGAGACAAAACTCTTGCTTGTTCCTGAGCTGATAGAAGCACCCGAGGGAAAAGTGGCTGAAGATGAGGTTACAAAAGAGGTTGTTGACGAGAACCAAACAGACTTGGATCAGCCAGTGGTGTTTAGGTCATCAGTACATGATGCAATGGGAGTGATTCCAGCAAAACTAGTGGTTGAGTGGGAGACTTGCATTCCTGGGAACGTGATGTTCTGAATTCAAAGAACTGGAGAATTATCTTTTGCAAGGACGTCCACCTAGATTGCCTGGCCGAGTATTACTTCAGAGACGGTTTGTCAGTTCGGGACGAACATGCTTAAGGAGTAGGCAGTGTTACGACAACACAGAACAATCAATGTGTTTGTCGAATGTGACAGAAGAATCTCGCTCCAATGTGTATGGCATACGTGACTCTAGACGCATTCACGAGAGTTTTCTCGAAGCCGCCAGCCGCACAGACTGTGTCAAGGCCGTAATTAATTACGTAGTTCACACTGGCGCTAAGACGTAGTTTCAAACATTCTGTTCTGTGAGCGGAGGTATAAATATATGGCGGCAGCGGCCTTAGTTTTCAGTATAGTGGCGATATATTTACAGTGCGGTTCGAGAGTTATTATCGGGCGATATTACTGTGCACGTTCAAGTGGTTATTAGTTAAGTGTTGTGTTTTATAATCAGACGGTATATTGTAATACAACTGAGTTTTAATATTAGTTGATATTTATTTGCGTGTGAACAATATTCATTTGATTTGTTATAAGAGACTGTGTTGTTAATTACAAACTGTTTAACTGTGAAAATTAAAGCTGGTGATTAGTGACTTAATTGGTGTCTTGTATTTTGTTTCCACTGTACCTACAACGATCAAGTAGACCGTCATAACAATATTTTAGTCAAATTTGCCTGTATTCTGTTTTCATAATTCAGAAATACATCAAATAGTTTTATAAAAAGGAATTATTTAATAACAAATGTAGTGTAATATTGCTGTTACTTTTTTTGCATTTAAAAATGCAACTGCTTTTAAAGCAAAGAAATGTGACATGAATATTTTAGATTATTATCAGTTGCCTACTTTAACAGTTTTTACAACTTTGAATACCCAATATAACTGAAGACCTGGATAATCAGCATCCTACTATAACTGTAATATTTTAATAATATGTAAGAATAACACTATAATTACCATAATTACATACTTCAAAAGTTTACGTTTGGCACCTGCAGCCTCTGCCTGCTCTCTGAGTGATGTCAAAACAGTCAACTTATCCTGAAATGTCTTCAGTTTCTCACTTAGTGCCTCTCTCATGGGTGCAAACTCTTCTTTACCTAGTTTTGAATGAACTTCTCTTTCTATCACTTCAGCTTCTTTATCCCAATACTCTTCCTATAATATAAAGCTAAAATTTAATTTAACTATTCAGGCTACTTACTCTCTTCTGTAAAGATGAGGCTATAGTCTATTTAAGCTATATTAAACAAAACCAGAAAGGTAATTTTGTACATTGCCACCACATATGGACCTCCATCCCCAGCCTGGACTACTGGACCAATACTGATGGAGTCTGGTTACCAAATTTAATAGATATACCACTCTCAACAGCTACTGTTAACCTCAAAGTTATCACTAAGCATGGTGAACTTCTGAACCAAAGAAGGCTCATCTGTATTTTAACCATGTATATCCTTGCATCTATATATATATAGAGAGAGCAAGTACCATTTGTTTACCCTTGGATTAGACGATTTCTAAATTTTCAAATATTTGCCGTGAACCGAATCAGCTGATTTTTGACATTTGTCTCCAAATATAGGTTAATCAGACGACACTGTGGCAGAATACGACCTGGTGGATTGTCCTCTTCTTATTTATTCTGAAATTGACTACAACTACCCACTACAATAAAGGAAACACATTTTATTATTCAATATCATTCCTCAATAATATTTATTGATAATATTATCGGTTTTTCTCTTCCGCCAAAATACAAATATTACAATCGATATTTTCATTAACTAGTACATGATATCGACTTCATTGAGTAAACATGGAATTGTCAAAAAAAATATATGGTTTTGACCAATTTTATCTTTTATTTAAACATCAATCAACATATAATTCTTTTATTTATTTCCCCAGGGTTAAGGGTAAGTTCTTTTTGTTATGAGATGGTCAGAAATGGATAATTATACTACGCTTTACAAATATAGAAAAACTTCGAAAATTTGTAATTCTCTGAGTACGTAGTTCCGGCTTTGTCCGTAAGAGAGCAGATTGTTTTATTTTTATTAAAACATGTGATTACACTTGGAAAGTTTTGTACTGAACGACAATTTGATTTGAGTTTTCTTTGTTAAATATTAAAAGAACTGTTTATATTACCTCTCTTCTCGAAGTTCTTACTTGTGTGAAGCTGTTTCTCAGGTGGTGTTCTTAGTTGTTTGTAATTTCATAACCGTCTGTCAAATACTATCTCGTCAAAACTCAAAACTCGGCTAGGCTATGCCTAATCATCCAAAATGGTTTTTTCACTTTTATTATGGAGTATAGCAAGTTAACTTTAATAATTAAGGTAGTAGTACCTAATGTTTATACTGTTATTTAATTTTGTAACAATTTTGTGCTGTTCTAAGATTTCTAAAGGCTAATTTAATAAAATTTTTGTCTCATCATTTTGTCAACCAGACAGGTTTCAATTTCAAATTCAATTAAACAATACTTGTTATTTCGTTACTCTTAGTAACCCATAATTTTTTATATACCTTTTTATTGGTTCTGCTATTTACTTTTTAGTATATAGGCGGTTTGTAATTATTATAAATTTATTTTTGATTTACAGAAAAATAATTCTTTTAATTTTGGTTTCTTTCCCAATTTGATTTACATAATAGGTTTCTGTTTATTTTCTTATAACTTTGGATATAAGTCTTTAATATTATTATTAACTTTACATGAATCTATATATTATTTATTAATCTCTTATAATATTCTTACACTGCACTATTTCCTTCTGCCATTTTCCTCATACAGTATTATTTTAATTCTTGGATTTCGTTGTCCATGACGTGTCCGTTACTTAACTAAATATCACTATACTATTGACGACTCGGAACACAAAGTTTTTTATAAGTAAAAACGTAAAGTTTTACCTTACAGCCTAAACCGGCTTTCACCTATAGAAGGCTTCATCAGAGGCTGTCGTTAGTAGCGCTGCTCGTCTTGTTGTTGGCGACGAGAAAGTGTTTCAAAAGATTGAAGCTGTGTGTGTGTGGTGAGATGTGTTCGAATAATTCGATCTACCCGGTGTATATAAACTAAATTGTTCAAATTGCAGTAAATTCTACATAGGCCAGACAGGACGTAGCTTCAAAAAGAGATACATTGAACACACAAAAGCACTCCACACCACTACAGAATCTACCTTCGCAAACCACCTCATTGAAGCAAACCACACATATAAAAACATCGACAATAACATGAACATACTACACGTACACACAAAAGGCCGAAAACTAGACACTCTAGAACAATTAGAAATATACAAACACACAAAAACAAATAAAAACGACATCCTAAACGAACAGACACAATTCAAATCGCACGCATTATTCGAACACATCTCACCACACACACACAGCTTCAATCTTTCGAAACACTTTCTCGTCGCCAACAACAAGACGAGCAGCGCTACTAACGACAGCCTCTGATGAAGCCTTCTATAGGTGAAAGCCGGTTTAGGCTGTAAGGTAAAACTTTACGTTTTTACTTATAAAAAACTTTGTGTTCCGAGTCGTCAATAGTATAGTGATATTTAGTATTATTTTAATTTTTATTATCATCTGATATTTAAATATTTTATGTTTTTAAAAAACAACCCTGGGTTATCTTATACAATAACACAATTATTTTATAAAAATATAAAATTAACATAGGTATTAAATTTTGTTGTCTACACAATATAAATACTACAATAACTAAACAAAATACATAATTAGTTAGTAGCATCATAGTCTACTATTATAATAGATAAATCTCACATCTACAGCACAATTCTGTAAGAAGTTCCCTTCACCTTCACTTATTACCTCATTGGGTACACTATAACTCACTTGTCACTGTATATCACTTTAATACTGTTTAAAATGTTTAGTGATACAACTTAATTTTTAGCTAGTTATAGTTTACCCATTTCTGACCTTTATGGTATTACAAGAGTTATCATTTATTGGGACTGGGTTATGTACCGTTACATAAAGCCCCCCCACTAGAACAAATTTATTTTTGTTTTACTGGTTTACTAAAATAAATTGTTGATTGCTTCTACCTTCAGAATATTCCTGGTTTTATTCTTCATAATATCTTCCTTTATTTCAAACTGGTTGTAAACTGACTGGTAATTCAGACTGGTGGTAATTGCTGTTTTCTTACTCTACTCTCTCTCTCTTGGAGGCAAATTCATCAATTATTTATTTCTCTGGGTAGTGGTACTTCCACATTTTATTTGATAAGGACTGGTCACACTAATCATATTAAACTTGTTTTAACACTCATTTCTATTTACTTCTATAAATTAGCTTTATCAATTAAGCTTCGGTCTGCTATCTTCCTTCTATTTTCTTCATCTATACTTCTGGAATCTAATATCAATCTATACAGCTATTTTATAATTTTTATCCCCTAAATATTCAATTTCCCTAACATTTTTTCCTATCTTGTGCGGTGGTACCAGTCGGGTGGCCACTTTTGGGTCCATACTCCTCTGTCCATCCTTACACCTTCTGAGACCAAGGGAACATCATCCCTGCTCAGGAAAATTATTGCCGGAACATTTCTACGGTCAATACATAAAATAAAAAAAATTATAAGTAGTAGTCAATTAGCGACTAGTACTAAACACTTTTGGGATTCTTCATACTGTAGCTGTTTGCATTTATTTATATATTTCTTCTTCTCCTTGATTCCTTCTTCTTTTCCATTAACTAGTAGCATATAACATTATTGATAGGCCTTATGTTAAAATTCTTTTGACTTTACTTCTTGTGACATATTTCTTCGTATCATTTCTTCTTATATAATCTTCAATTCCGAGAAATTCTAATTATTGTATTAATTATCATCCTCCTTCAGTTTCATTGGAGTCATTAAATTATTCTTCTTATCTGAGCACATTACCATCAATTGTTTTTGTTCATTTCATTTTTCTTCTGTTTGTTACCATTAAAAATATTACTTTTTCCTATTATTTCATTTTAAATCAATTCTTTATAACTCTTATTTACTAATCTGTTATTATTTTTTGTTAAATCAAATGGTTTCAAAATATCTTAAATCGTATTATTTCTGAATAAATTAAGTAAGTTGTCCTTATGTACTTTTTAGAATTTTGGGGTTTTCTTCCGCTATTCAATGGGTTGCTGGGTCGGTTTTCAGAATTTCAGTCCCCTTTTCTGGTTTGTTATTATTTAGGTTAACCATGGTCCATTAACTCAGGTACTACATGTTCTCGGATTACTGGGGTGTCTATAATAATTTTGGTCCTTGTTAAATATCTCTCGTGTATCTGGTACTGTAACTCGGCTGGTACAAAGTCTTCATTTAAGTCACGGTTTTCGGTCATATTTAGATCCTTCTTAATTAATAGGTATTGTATCTCCTCTATTTTAATGTAATCACTCATATATGCCACTATTCCATTCTCTTTGACCTCTGTATTATTTACACAATGTTCTGTTGGTATACTCTGTCTTGAAAATATAATTGATGTGGTCAGATACTCCTTGATCGTCGATATTTTTAACTGATATTTAAATTTATTCAAGTTTTTTGTCATTATTCTATGGTGGTTTACCTTTGAAATTTTTATTGAGTTTTGTCTACAATTTCTAACTTTATTTAACTCCATTTGTTTATTAATGGGAGGGTTAAATATATTAATTAATCCACCCTTCCTCATCTCCATTTCTTCTTTTGTATTGAATATTTTCTTTCTTCATATTTTCCTTATTTTCAGATAGCAATGCATTCTGGTCTTCTCTAATTTCTGTTTTCTTGCTACTCTCTTCTGTGTTTGGACTTACTATAATACCTTCGGAAGTGCTGTCTAATGTTTCATCCAAACTCTTGAAACCTTCATCCATTTGCTTATTCGTCTCCTCCTTGTATGTATCTGCTTTTTGGATAAGCGTATTAACATTTTCAAACTTCTCTCCGAAAGTTTTCCATATCTCCTTATTGAACTTCTCCATCTTACTCTCAAATTGTTTTAAATTCTCATTATTCTCTTCAAATTTTGCATTCATCTCTTCTCTTTGTCCTTCAACAGTTTCTTTCAGTTCATGGTATTGTTCATTCATGGTTTGTTTGATATTTCCATGAATGGTCTCTATTATTTCATTTAGTTGTTTGACTAAACTTTCCTGAATGCTATCTATTTTCTCATTGGTCTGTCTATTTTGTTCCTCCAGTTTCTTAAAATTCTCCTTATTTTCCTCCTTGGTTTGCTTTGAGTTTTCCTCCTGTCTCCTAAAATTTTCATCTATTTTGTCAAATTTCTCGCTCAAGGTTTCATTTTGTTTCCTTGAGTTTTCATCTATTTTGTCAAATTTTTCGCTCAAGGTTTCATTTTGTTTCCTTGAGTTTTCCTCATTGGTTTGTTTTAAAGAATCCTCCTGTTTTCTAAATTGTTCAGCCATAAATTTCATCATGTCTTGCCAATTAGGTTCTTCTCTGGCTACCGCTTTGTCTGGTTGGTCCCCTTGGGCATCCTCTTCAACTATTTCCTTTTCCGTGTTCATAATTGCTTCAGTTTCTTCTTTATCACCCATTGGTTGTTCCATTTCGCTGTCCGTAAATATTTCTATCTCTCGTTCCTGTCCACCTTCTTCCTTCTCCTTTTCTTCTGCCCTCTTCTTCGATCTGCCTCTGGTATTATGCATTTCTTGTTTTCTCATAACTGCCGACGATAATTAGGTTTATTCGTATATTAATTTATTAAATATATCAAAATTCTTTTCTAATTACAGCCCTTTTACGTTGAGCGCCAATTTGTAACGTAACGCTTGTATCAGAGGTTTCCGCCTCTCCAAGAGTGTATTACAATTACGGGTTTATAATTAATTCAGCCCCAATGTTGGGTTCGCCAATTCTGTAACGTCACGCTTTGAGTGTGTCTCTCTGATCCTTAAATAGTACTTTACTTAATGGAAACTTTGTTTTATTTGCCCCACGTTGTTAGCGTCAATTTGTAACGTAACTACTATTTTAGGTGTGTGTGTGACGTCCGTCTTTTTTACAGTCTCAGATCGGTCAGAACACCTCTTAGCAGTCGCCACTTATGAATTATAAAGACTGAGGTTTAAATAAAGTTGGTGGTAATGTTACCCAAACAAAGCAGAAATCGAGTGTGTGTGATTTTGGTTAAGTAGGTAAGTTGTTTAGCCTTCTTTTGAAGAGAGAGCAAGTACCGTTTGTTTACCCTCGGATTAGACGATTTCTAAATTTTCAAATATTTGCCGTGAACCGAATCAGCTGATTTTTGACATTTGTCTCCAAATATAGGTTAATCAGACGACACTGTGGCAGAATACGACCTGGTGGATTGTCCTCTTCTTATTTATTCTGAAATTGACTACAACTACCCACTACAATAAAGGAAACACATTTTATTATTCAATATCATTCCTCAATAATATTTATTGATAATATTATCGGTTTTTCTCTTCCGCCAAAAAACAAATATCACAATCGATATTTTCATTAACTAGTACATGATATCGACTTCATTGAGTAAACATGGAATTGTCAAAAAAAATATATGGTTTTGACCAATTTTATCTTTTATTTAAACATCAATCAACATATAACTCTTTTATTTATTTCCCCAGGGTTAAGGGTAAGTTCTTTTTGTTATGAGATGGTCAGAAATGGATAATTATACTACGCTTTACAAATATAGAAAAACTTCGAAAATTTGTAATTCTCTGAGTACGTAGTTCCGGCTTTGTCCGTAAGAGAGCAGATTGTTTTATTTTTATTAAAACATGTGATTACACTTGGAAAGTTTTGTACTGAACGACAATTTGATTTGAGTTTTCTTTGTTAAATATTAAAAGAACTGTTTATATTACCTCTCTTCTCGAAGTTCTTACTTGTGTGAAGCTGTTTCTCAGGTGGTGTTCTTAGTTGTTTGTAATTTCATAACCGTCTGTCAAATACTATCTTGTCAAAACTCAAAACTCGGCTAGGCTATGCCTAATCATCCAAAATGGTTTTTTCACTTTTATTATGGAGTATAGCAAGTTAACTTTAATAATTAAGGTAGTAGTACCTAATGTTTATACTGTTATTTAATTTTGTAACAATTTTGTGCTGTTCTAAGATTTCTAAAGGCTAATTTAATAAAATTTTTGTCTCATCATTTTGTCAACCAGACAGGTTTCAATTTCAAATTCGATTAAACAATACTTGTTATTTCGTTACTCTTAGTAACCCATAATTTTTTATATACCTTTTTATTGGTTCTGCTATTTACTTTTTAGTATATAGGCGGTTTGTAATTATTATAAATTTATTTTTGATTTACAGAAAAATAATTCTTTTTAATTTTGGTTTCTTTCCCAATTTGATTTACATAATAGGTTTCTGTTTATTTTCTTATAACTTTGGATATAAGTCTTTAATATTATTATTAACTTTACATGAATCTATATATTATTTATTAATCTCTTATAATATTCTTACACTGCACTATTTCCTTCTGCCATTTTCCTCATACAGTATTATTTTAATTTTTATTATCATCTGATATTTAAATCTTTTATGTTTTTAAAAACAACCCTGGGTTATCTTATACAATAACACAATTATTTTATAAAAATATAAAATTAACATAGGTATTAAATTTTGTTGTCTACACAATATAAATACTACAATAACTAAACAAAATACATAATTAGTTAGTAGCATCATAGTCTACTATTATAATAGATAAATCTCACATCTACAGCACAATTCTGTAAGAAGTTCCCTTCACCTTCACTTATTACCTCATTGGGTACACTATAACTCACTTGTCACTGTATATCACTTTAATACTGTTTATAATGTTTAGTGATACAACTTAATTTTTAGCTAGTTATAGTTTACCCATTTCTGACCTTTATGGTATTACAAGAGTTATCATTTATTGGGACTGGGTTATGTACTGTTACATAAAGCCCCCCCACTAGAACAAATTTATTTTTGTTTTACTGGTTTACTAAAATAAATTGTTGATTGCTTCTACCTTCAGAATATTCCTGGTTTTATTCTTCATAATATCTTCCTTTATTTCAAACTGGTTGTAAACTGACTGGTAATTCAGACTGGTGGTAATTGCTGTTTTCTTACTCTACTCTCTCTATCTTGGAGGCAAATTCATCAATTATTTATTTCTCTGGGTAGTGGTACTTCCACATTTTATTTGATAAGGACTGGTCACACTAATCATATTAAACTTGTTTTAACACTCATTTCTATTTACTTCTATAAATTAGCTTTATCAATTAAGCTTCGGTCTGCTATCTTCCTTCTATTTTCTTCATCTATACTTCTGGAATCTAATATCAATCTATACAGCTATTTTATAATTTTTATCCCCTAAATATTCAATTTCCCTAACATTTTTCCCTATCTTGTGCGGTGGTACCAGTCGGGTGGCCACTTTTGGGTCCATACTCCTCTGTCCATCCTTACACCTTCTGAGACCAGGGGAACATCATCCCTGCTCAGGAAAATTATTGCCGGAACATTTCTACGGTCAATACATAAAATAAAAAAAATTATAAGTAGTAGTCAATTAGCGACTAGTACTAAACACTTTTGGGATTCTTCATACTGTAGCTGTTTGCATTTATTTATATATTTCTTCTTCTCCTTGATTCCTTCTTCTTTTCCATTAACTAGTAGCATATAACATTATTGATAGGCCTTATGTTAAAATTCTTTTGACTTTACTTCTTGTGACATATTTCTTCGTATCATTTCTTCTTATATAATCTTCAATTCCGAGAAATTCTAATTATTGTATTAATTATCATCCTCCTTCAGTTTCATTGGAGTCATTAAATTATTCTTCTTATCTGAGCACATTACCATCAATTGTTTTTGTTCATTTCATTTTTCTTCTGTTTGTTACCATTAAAAATATTACTTTTTCCTATTATTTCATTTTAAATCAATTCTTTATAACTCTTATTTACTAATCTGTTATTATTTTTTGTTAAATCAAATGGTTTCAAAATATCTTAAATCGTATTATTTCTGAATAAATTAAGTAAGTTGTCCTTATGTACTTTTTAGAATTTTGGGGTTTTCTTCCGCTATTCAATGGGTTGCTGGGTCGGTTTTCAGAATTTCAGTCCCCTTTTCTGGTTTGTTATTATTTAGGTTAACCATGGTCCATTAACTCAGGTACTACATGTTCTCGGATTACTGGGGTGTCTATAATAATTTTGGTCCTTGTTAAATATCTCTCGTGTATCTGGTACTGTAACTCGGCTGGTACAAAGTCTTCATTTAAGTCACGGTTTTCGGTCATATTTAGATCCTTCTTAATTAATAGGTATTGTATCTCCTCTATTTTAATGTAATCACTCATATATGCCACTATTCCATTCTCTTTGACCTCTGTATTATTTACACAATGTTCTGTTGGTATACTCTGTCTTGAAAATATAATTGATGTGGTCAGATACTCCTTGATCGTCGATATTTTTAACTGATATTTAAATTTATTCAAGTTTTTTGTCATTATTCTATGGTGGTTTACCTTTGAAATTTTTATTGAGTTTTGTCTACAATTTCTAACTTTATTTAACTCCATTTGTTTATTAATGGGAGGGTTAAATATATTAATTAATCCACCCTTCCTCATCTCCATTTCTTCTTTTGTATTGAATATTTTCTTTCTTCATATTTTCCTTATTTTCAGATAGCAATGCATTCTGGTCTTCTCTAATTTCTGTTTTCTTGCTACTCTCTTCTGTGTTTGGACTTACTATAATACCTTCGGAAGTGCTGTCTAATGTTTCATCCAAACTCTTGAAACCTTCATCCATTTGCTTATTCGTCTCCTCCTTGTATGTATCTGCTTTTTGGATAAGCGTATTAACATTTTCAAACTTCTCTCCGAAAGTTTTCCATATCTCCTTATTGAACTTCTCCATCTTACTCTCAAATTGTTTTAAATTCTCATTATTCTCTTCAAATTTTGCATTCATCTCTTCTCTTTGTCCTTCAACAGTTTCTTTCAGTTCATGGTATTGTTCATTCATGGTTTGTTTGATATTTCCATGAATGGTCTCTATTATTTCATTTAGTTGTTTGACTAAACTTTCCTGAATGCTATCTATTTTCTCATTGGTCTGTCTATTTTGTTCCTCCAGTTTCTTAAAATTCTCCTTATTTTCCTCCTTGGTTTGCTTTGAGTTTTCCTCCTGTCTCCTAAAATTTTCATCTATTTTGTCAAATTTCTCGCTCAAGGTTTCATTTTGTTTCCTTGAGTTTTCATCTATTTTGTCAAATTTTTCGCTCAAGGTTTCATTTTGTTTCCTTGAGTTTTCCTCATTGGTTTGTTTTAAAGAATCCTCCTGTTTTCTAAATTGTTCAGCCATAAATTTCATCATGTCTTGCCAATTAGGTTCTTCTCTGGCTACCGCTTTGTCTGGTTGGTCCCCTTGGGCATCCTCTTCAACTATTTCCTTTTCCGTGTTCATAATTGCTTCAGTTTCTTCTTTATCACCCATTGGTTGTTCCATTTCGCTGTCCGTAAATATTTCTATCTCTCGTTCCTGTCCACCTTCTTCCTTCTCCTTTTCTTCTGCCCTCTTCTTCGATCTGCCTCTGGTATTATGCATTTCTTGTTTTCTCATAACTGCCGACGATAATTAGGTTTATTCGTATATTAATTTATTAAATATATCAAAATTCTTTTCTAATTACAGCCCTTTTACGTTGAGCGCCAATTTGTAACGTAACGCTTGTATCAGAGGTTTCCGCCTCTCCAAGAGTGTATTACAATTACGGGTTTATAATTAATTCAGCCCCAATGTTGGGTTCGCCAATTCTGTAACGTCACGCTTTGAGTGTGTCTCTCTGATCCTTAAATAGTACTTTACTTAATGGAAACTTTGTTTTATTTGCCCCACGTTGTTAGCGTCAATTTGTAACGTAACTACTATTTTAGGTGTGTGTGTGACGTCCGTCTTTTTTACAGTCTCAGATCGGTCAGAACACCTCTTAGCAGTCGCCACTTATGAATTATAAAGACTGAGGTTTAAATAAAGTTGGTGGTAATGTTACCCAAACAAAGCAGAAATCGAGTGTGTGTGATTTTGGTTAAGTAGGTAAGTTGTTTAGCCTTCTTTTGAAGAGAGAGCAAGTACCGTTTGTTTACCCTCGGATTAGACGATTTCTAAATTTTCAAATATTTGCCGTGAACCGAATCAGCTGATTTTTGACATTTGTCTCCAAATATAGGTTAATCAGACGACACTGTGGCAGAATACGACCTGGTGGATTGTCCTCTTCTTATTTATTCTGAAATTGACTACAACTACCCACTACAATAAAGGAAACACATTTTATTATTCAATATCATTCCTCAATAATATTTATTGATAATATTATCGGTTTTTCTCTTCCGCCAAAAAACAAATATCACAATCGATATTTTCATTAACTAGTACATGATATCGACTTCATTGAGTAAACATGGAATTGTCAAAAAAAATATATGGTTTTGACCAATTTTATCTTTTATTTAAACATCAATCAACATATAACTCTTTTATTTATTTCCCCAGGGTTAAGGGTAAGTTCTTTTTGTTATGAGATGGTCAGAAATGGATAATTATACTACGCTTTACAAATATAGAAAAACTTCGAAAATTTGTAATTCTCTGAGTACGTAGTTCCGGCTTTGTCCGTAAGAGAGCAGATTGTTTTATTTTTATTAAAACATGTGATTACACTTGGAAAGTTTTGTACTGAACGACAATTTGATTTGAGTTTTCTTTGTTAAATATTAAAAGAACTGTTTATATTACCTCTCTTCTCGAAGTTCTTACTTGTGTGAAGCTGTTTCTCAGGTGGTGTTCTTAGTTGTTTGTAATTTCATAACCGTCTGTCAAATACTATCTTGTCAAAACTCAAAACTCGGCTAGGCTATGCCTAATCATCCAAAATGGTTTTTTCACTTTTATTATGGAGTATAGCAAGTTAACTTTAATAATTAAGGTAGTAGTACCTAATGTTTATACTGTTATTTAATTTTGTAACAATTTTGTGCTGTTCTAAGATTTCTAAAGGCTAATTTAATAAAATTTTTGTCTCATCATTTTGTCAACCAGACAGGTTTCAATTTCAAATTCGATTAAACAATACTTGTTATTTCGTTACTCTTAGTAACCCATAATTTTTTATATACCTTTTTATTGGTTCTGCTATTTACTTTTTAGTATATAGGCGGTTTGTAATTATTATAAATTTATTTTTGATTTACAGAAAAATAATTCTTTTTAATTTTGGTTTCTTTCCCAATTTGATTTACATAATAGGTTTCTGTTTATTTTCTTATAACTTTGGATATAAGTCTTTAATATTATTATTAACTTTACATGAATCTATATATTATTTATTAATCTCTTATAATATTCTTACACTGCACTATTTCCTTCTGCCATTTTCCTCATACAGTATTATTTTAATTTTTATTATCATCTGATATTTAAATCTTTTATGTTTTTAAAAACAACCCTGGGTTATCTTATACAATAACACAATTATTTTATAAAAATATAAAATTAACATAGGTATTAAATTTTGTTGTCTACACAATATAAATACTACAATAACTAAACAAAATACATAATTAGTTAGTAGCATCATAGTCTACTATTATAATAGATAAATCTCACATCTACAGCACAATTCTGTAAGAAGTTCCCTTCACCTTCACTTATTACCTCATTGGGTACACTATAACTCACTTGTCACTGTATATCACTTTAATACTGTTTATAATGTTTAGTGATACAACTTAATTTTTAGCTAGTTATAGTTTACCCATTTCTGACCTTTATGGTATTACAAGAGTTATCATTTATTGGGACTGGGTTATGTACTGTTACATAAAGCCCCCCCACTAGAACAAATTTATTTTTGTTTTACTGGTTTACTAAAATAAATTGTTGATTGCTTCTACCTTCAGAATATTCCTGGTTTTATTCTTCATAATATCTTCCTTTATTTCAAACTGGTTGTAAACTGACTGGTAATTCAGACTGGTGGTAATTGCTGTTTTCTTACTCTACTCTCTCTATCTTGGAGGCAAATTCATCAATTATTTATTTCTCTGGGTAGTGGTACTTCCACATTTTATTTGATAAGGACTGGTCACACTAATCATATTAAACTTGTTTTAACACTCATTTCTATTTACTTCTATAAATTAGCTTTATCAATTAAGCTTCGGTCTGCTATCTTCCTTCTATTTTCTTCATCTATACTTCTGGAATCTAATATCAATCTATACAGCTATTTTATAATTTTTATCCCCTAAATATTCAATTTCCCTAACATTTTTCCCTATCTTGTGCGGTGGTACCAGTCGGGTGGCCACTTTTGGGTCCATACTCCTCTGTCCATCCTTACACCTTCTGAGACCAGGGGAACATCATCCCTGCTCAGGAAAATTATTGCCGGAACATTTCTACGGTCAATACATAAAATAAAAAAAATTATAAGTAGTAGTCAATTAGCGACTAGTACTAAACACTTTTGGGATTCTTCATACTGTAGCTGTTTGCATTTATTTATATATTTCTTCTTCTCCTTGATTCCTTCTTCTTTTCCATTAACTAGTAGCATATAACATTATTGATAGGCCTTATGTTAAAATTCTTTTGACTTTACTTCTTGTGACATATTTCTTCGTATCATTTCTTCTTATATAATCTTCAATTCCGAGAAATTCTAATTATTGTATTAATTATCATCCTCCTTCAGTTTCATTGGAGTCATTAAATTATTCTTCTTATCTGAGCACATTACCATCAATTGTTTTTGTTCATTTCATTTTTCTTCTGTTTGTTACCATTAAAAATATTACTTTTTCCTATTATTTCATTTTAAATCAATTCTTTATAACTCTTATTTACTAATCTGTTATTATTTTTTGTTAAATCAAATGGTTTCAAAATATCTTAAATCGTATTATTTCTGAATAAATTAAGTAAGTTGTCCTTACGTACTTTTTAGAATTTTGGGGTTTTCTTCCGCTATTCAATGGGTTGCTGGGTCGGTTTTCAGAATTCAGTCCCCTTTTCTGGTTTGTTATTATTTAGGTTAACCATGGTCCATTAACTCAGGTACTACATGTTCTCGGATTACTGGGGTGTCTATAATAATTTTGGTCCTTGTTAAATATCTCTCGTGTATCTGGTACTGTAACTCGGCTGGTACAAAGTCTTCATTTAAGTCACGGTTTTCGGTCATATTTAGATCCTTCTTAATTAATAGGTATTGTATCTCCTCTATTTTAACGTAATCACTCATATATGCCACTATTCCATTCTCTTTGACCTCTGTATTATTTACACAATGTTCTGTTGGTATACTCTGTCTTGAAAATATAATTGATGTGGTCAGATACTCTTTGATCGTCGATATTTTTAACTGATATTTAAATTTATTCAAGTTTTTTGTTATTATTCTATGGTGGTTTACCTTTGAAATTTTTATTGAGTTTTGTCTACAATTTCTAACTTTATTTAACTCCATTTGTTTATTAATGGGAGGGTTAAATATATTAATTAATCCACCCTTCCTCATCTCCATTTCTTCTTTTGTATTGAATATTTTCTTTCTCCATATTTTCCTTATTTTCAGATAGCAATGCATTCTGGTCTTCTCTAATTTCTGTTTTCTTGCTACTCTCTTCTGTGTTTGGACTTACTATAATACCTTCGGAAGTGCTGTCTAATGTTTCATCCAAACTCTTGAAACCTTCATCCATTTGCTTATTCGTCTCCTCCTTGTATGTATCTGCTTTTTGGATAAGCGTATTAACATTTTCAAACTTCTCTCCGAAAGTTTTCCATATCTCCTTATTGAACTTCTCCATCTTACTCTCAAATTGTTTTAAATTCTCATTATTCTCTTCAAATTTTGCATTCATCTCTTCTCTTTGTCCTTCAACAGTTTCTTTCAGTTCATGGTATTGTTCATTCATGGTTTGTTTGATATTTCCATGAATGGTCTCTATTATTTCATTTAGTTGTTTGACTAAACTTTCCTGAATGCTATCTATTTTCTCATTGGTCTGTCTATTTTGTTCCTCCAGTTTCTTAAAATTCTCCTTATTTTCCTCCTTGGTTTGCTTTGAGTTTTCCTCCTGTCTCCTAAAATTTTCATCTATTTTGTCAAATTTCTCGCTCAAGGTTTCATTTTGTTTCCTTGAGTTTTCATCTATTTTGTCAAATTTTTCGCTCAAGGTTTCATTTTGTTTCCTTGAGTTTTCCTCATTGGTTTGTTTTAAAGATTCCTCCTGTTTTCTAAATTGTTCAGCCATAAATTTCATCATGTCTTGCCAATTAGGTTCTTCTCTGGCTACCGCTTTGTCTGGTTGGTCCCCTTGGGCATCCTCTTCAACTATTTCCTTTTCCGTGTTCATAATTGCTTCAGTTTCTTCTTTATCACCCATTGGTTGTTCCATTTCGCTGTCCGTAAATATTTCTATCTCTCGTTCCTGTCCACCTTCTTCCTTCTCCTTTTCTTCTGCCCTCTTCTTCGATCTGCCTCTGGTATTATGCATTTCTTGTTTTCTCATAACTGCCGACGATAATTAGGTTTATTCGTATATTAATTTATTAAATATATCAAAATTCTTTTCTAATTACAGCCCTTTTACGTTGAGCGCCAATTTGTAACGTAACGCTTGTATCAGAGGTTTCCGCCTCTCCAAGAGTGTATTACAATTACGGGTTTATAATTAATTCAGCCCCAATGTTGGGTTCGCCAATTCTGTAACGTCACGCTTTGAGTGTGTCTCTCTGATCCTTAAATAGTACTTTACTTAATGGAAACTTTGTTTTATTTGCCCCACGTTGTTAGCGTCAATTTGTAACGTAACTACTATTTTAGGTGTGTGTGTGACGTCCGTCTTTTTTACAGTCTCAGATCGGTCAGAACACCTCTTAGCAGTCGCCACTTATGAATTATAAAGACTGAGGTTTAAATAAAGTTGGTGGTAATGTTACCCAAACAAAGCAGAAATCGAGTGTGTGTGATTTTGGTTAAGTAGGTAAGTTGTTTAGCCTTCTTTTGAAGAGAGAGCAAGTACTGTTTGTTTACCCTCGGATTAGACGATTTCTAAATTTTCAAATATTTGCCGTGAACCGAATCAGCTGATTTTTGACATTTGTCTCCAAATATAGGTTAATCAGACGACACTGTGGCAGAATACGACCTGGTGGATTGTCCTCTTCTTATTTATTCTGAAATTGACTACAACTACCCACTACAATAAAGGAAACACATTTTATTATTCAATATCATTCCTCAATAATATTTATTGATAATATTATCGGTTTTTCTCTTCCGCCAAAATACAAATATTACAATCGATATTTTCATTAACTAGTACATGATATCGACTTCATTGAGTAAACATGGAATTGTCAAAAAAAATATATGGTTTTGACCAATTTTATCTTTTATTTAAACATCAATCAACATATAATTCTTTTATTTATTTCCCCAGGGTTAAGGGTAAGTTCTTTTTGTTATGAGATGGTCAGAAATGGATAATTATACTACGCTTTACAAATATAGAAAAACTTCAAAAATTTGTAATTCTCTGAGTACGTAGTTCCGGCTTTGTCCGTAAGAGAGCAGATTGTTTTATTTTTATTAAAACATGTGATTACACTTGGAAAGTTTTGTACTGAACGACAATTTGATTTGAGTTTTCTTTGTTAAATATTAAAAGAACTGTTTATATTACCTCTCTTCTCGAAGTTCTTACTTGTGTGAAGCTGTTTCTCAGGTGGTGTTCTTAGTTGTTTGTAATTTCATAACCGTCTGTCAAATACTATCTCGTCAAAACTCAAAACTCGGCTAGGCTATGCCTAATCATCCAAAATGGTTTTTTCACTTTTATTATGGAGTATAGCAAGTTAACTTTAATAATTAAGGTAGTAGTACCTAATGTTTATACTGTTATTTAATTTTGTAACAATTTTGTGCTGTTCTAAGATTTCTAAAGGCTAATTTAATAAAATTTTTGTCTCATCATTTTGTCAACCAGACAGGTTTCAATTTCAAATTCAATTAAACAATACTTGTTATTTCGTTACTCTTAGTAACCCATAATTTTTTATATACCTTTTTATTGGTTCTGCTATTTACTTTTTAGTATATAGGCGGTTTGTAATTATTATAAATTTATTTTTGATTTACAGAAAAATAATTCTTTTAATTTTGGTTTCTTTCCCAATTTGATTTACATAATAGGTTTCTGTTTATTTTCTTATAACTTTGGATATAAGTCTTTAATATTATTATTAACTTTACATGAATCTATATATTATTTATTAATCTCTTATAATATTCTTACACTGCACTATTTCCTTCTGCCATTTTCCTCATACAGTATTATTTTAATTTTTATTATCATCTGATATTTAAATCTTTTATGTTTTTAAAAACAACCCTGGGTTATCTTATACAATAACACAATTATTTTATAAAAATATAAAATTAACATAGGTATTAAATTTTGTTGTCTACAAAATATAAATACTACAATAACTAAACAAAATACATAATTAGTTAGTAGCATCATAGTCTACTATTATAATAGATAATTCTCACATCTACAGCACAATTCTGTAAGAAGTTACCTTCACCTTCACTTATTACCTCATTGGGTACACTATAACTCACTTGTCACTGTATATCACTTTAATACTGTTTATAATGTTTAGTGATACAACTTAATTTTTAGCTAGTTATAGTTTACCCATTTCTGACCTTTATGGTATTACAAGAGTTATCATTTATTGGGACTGGGTTATGTACCGTTACATAAAGCCCCCCCACTAGAACAAATTTATTTTTGTTTTACTGGTTTACTAAAATAAATTGTTGATTGCTTCTACCTTCAGAATATTCCTGGTTTTATTCTTCATAATATCTTCCTTTATTTCAAACTGGTTGTAAACTGACTGGTGGTAATTGCTGTTTTCTTACTCTACTCTCTCTCTCTTGGAGGCAAATTCATCAATTATTTATTTCTCTGGGTAGTGGTACTTCCACATTTTATTTGATAAGGACTGGTCACACTAATCATATTAAACTTGTTTTAACACTCATTTCTATTTACTTCTATAAATTAGCTTTATCAATTAAGCTTCGGTCTGCTATCTTCCTTCTATTTTCTTCATCTATACTTCTGGAATCTAATATCAATCTATACAGCTATTTTATAATTTTTATCCCCTAAATATTCAATTTCCCTAACATTTTTCCCTATCTTGTGCGGTGGTACCAGTCGGGTGGCCACTTTTGGGTCCATACTCCTCTGTCCATCCTTACACCTTCTGAGACCAGGGGAACATCATCCCTGCTCAGGAAAATTATTGCCGGAACATTTCTACGGTCAATACATAAAATAAAAAAAATTATAAGTAGTAGTCAATTAGCGACTAGTACTAAACACTTTTGGGATTCTTCATACTGTAGCTGTTTGCATTTATTTATATATTTCTTCTCTCCTTGATTCCTTCTTCTTTTCCATTAACTAGTAGCATATAACATTATTGATAGGCCTTATGTTAAAATTCTTTTGACTTTACTTCTTGTGACATATTTCTTCGTATCATTTCTTCTTATATAATCTTCAATTCCGAGAAATTCTAATTATTGTATTAATTATCATCCTCCTTCAGTTTCATTGGAGTCATTAAATTATTCTTCTTATCTGAGCACATTACCATCAATTGTTTTTGTTCATTTCATTTTTCTTCTGTTTGTTACCATTAAAAATATTACTTTTTCCTATTATTTCATTTTAAATCAATTCTTTATAACTCTTATTTACTAATCTGTTATTATTTTTTGTTAAATCAAATGGTTTCAAAATATCTTAAATCGTATTATTTCTGAATAAATTAAGTAAGTTGTCCTTACGTACTTTTTAGAATTTTGGGGTTTTCTTCCGCTATTCAATGGGTTGCTGGGTTGGTTTTCAGAATTTCAGTCCCCTTTTCTGGTTTGTTATTATTTAGGTTAACCATGGTCCATTAACTCAGGTACTACATGTTCTCGGATTACTGGGGTGTCTATAATAATTTTGGTCCTTGTTAAATATCTCTCGTGTATCTGGTACTGTAACTCGGCTGGTACAAAGTCTTCATTTAAGTCACGGTTTTCGGTCATATTTAGATCCTTCTTAATTAATAGGTATTGTATCTCCTCTATTTTAACGTAATCACTCATATATGCCACTATTCCATTCTCTTTGACCTCTGTATTATTTACACAATGTTCTGTTGGTATACTCTGTCTTGAAAATATAATTGATGTGGTCAGATACTCTTTGATCGTCGATATTTTTAACTGATATTTAAATTTATTCAAGTTTTTTGTCATTATTCTATGGTGGTTTACCTTTGAAATTTTTATTGAGTTTTGTCTACAATTTCTAACTTTATTTAACTCCATTTGTTTATTAATGGGAGGGTTAAATATATTAATTAATCCACCCTTCCTCATCTCCATTTCTTCTTTTGTATTGAATATTTTCTTTCTCCATATTTTCCTTATTTTCAGATAGCAATGCATTCTGGTCTTCTCTAATTTCTGTTTTCTTGCTACTCTCTTCTGTGTTTGGACTTACTATAATACCTTCGGAAGTGCTGTCTAATGTTTCATCCAAACTCTTGAAACCTTCATCCATTTGCTTATTCGTCTCCTCCTTGTATGTATCTGCTTTTTGGATAAGCGTATTAACATTTTCAAACTTCTCTCCGAAAGTTTTCCATATCTCCTTATTGAACTTCTCCATCTTACTCTCAAATTGTTTTAAATTCTCATTATTCTCTTCAAATTTTGCATTCATCTCTTCTCTTTGTCCTTCAACAGTTTCTTTCAGTTCATGGTATTGTTCATTCATGGTTTGTTTGATATTTCCATGAATGGTCTCTATTATTTCATTTAGTTGTTTGACTAAACTTTCCTGAATGCTATCTATTTTCTCATTGGTCTGTCTATTTTGTTCCTCCAGTTTCTTAAAATTCTCCTTATTTTCCTCCTTGGTTTGCTTTGAGTTTTCCTCCTGTCTCCTAAAATTTTCATCTATTTTGTCAAATTTCTCGCTCAAGGTTTCATTTTGTTTCCTTGAGTTTTCATCTATTTGTCAAATTTTTCGCTCAAGGTTTCATTTTGTTTCCTTGAGTTTTCCTCATTGGTTTGTTTTAAAGAATCCTCCTGTTTTCTAAATTGTTCAGCCATAAATTTCATCATGTCTTGCCAATTAGGTTCTTCTCTGGCTACCGCTTTGTCTGGTTGGTCCCCTTGGGCATCCTCTTCAACTATTTCCTTTTCCGTGTTCATAATTGCTTCAGTTTCTTCTTTATCACCCATTGGTTGTTCCATTTCGCTGTCCGTAAATATTTCTATCTCTCGTTCCTGTCCACCTTCTTCCTTCTCCTTTTCTTCTGCCCTCTTCTTCGATCTGCCTCTGGTATTATGCATTTCTTGTTTTCTCATAACTGCCGACGATAATTAGGTTTATTCGTATATTAATTTATTAAATATATCAAAATTCTTTTCTAATTACAGCCCTTTTACGTTGAGCGCCAATTTGTAACGTAACGCTTGTATCAGAGGTTTCCGCCTCTCCAAGAGTGTATTACAATTACGGGTTTATAATTAATTCAGCCCCAATGTTGGGTTCGCCAATTCTGTAACGTCACGCTTTGAGTGTGTCTCTCTGATCCTTAAATAGTACTTTACTTAATGGAAACTTTGTTTTATTTGCCCCACGTTGTTAGCGTCAATTTGTAACGTAACTACTATTTTAGGTGTGTGTGTGACGTCCGTCTTTTTTACAGTCTCAGATCGGTCAGAACACCTCTTAGCAGTCGCCACTTATGAATTATAAAGACTGAGGTTTAAATAAAGTTGGTGGTAATGTTACCCAAACAAAGCAGAAATCGAGTGTGTGTGATTTTGGTTAAGTAGGTAAGTTGTTTAGCCTTCTTTTGAAGAGAGAGCAAGTACTGTTTGTTTACCCTCGGATTAGACGATTTCTAAATTTTCAAATATTTGCCGTGAACCGAATCAGCTGATTTTTGACATTTGTCTCCAAATATAGGTTAATCAGACGACACTGTGGCAGAATACGACCTGGTGGATTGTCCTCTTCTTATTTATTCTGAAATTGACTACAACTACCCACTACAATAAAGGAAACACATTTTATTATTCAATATCATTCCTCAATAATATTTATTGATAATATTATCGGTTTTTCTCTTCCGCCAAAAAACAAATATTACAATCGATATTTTCATTAACTAGTACATGATATCGACTTCATTGAGTAAACATGGAATTGTCAAAAAAAATATATGGTTTTGACCAATTTTATCTTTTATTTAAACATCAATCAACATATAATTCTTTTATTTATTTCCCCAGGGTTAAGGGTAAGTTCTTTTTGTTATGAGATGGTCAGAAATGGATAATTATACTACGCTTTACAAATATAGAAAAACTTCGAAAATTTGTAATTCTCTGAGTACATAGTTCCGGCTTTGTCCGTAAGAGAGCAGATTGTTTTATTTTTATTAAAACATGTGATTACACTTGGAAAGTTTTGTACTGAACGACAATTTGATTTGAGTTTTCTTTGTTAAATATTAAAAGAACTGTTTATATTACCTCTCTTCTCGAAGTTCTTACTTGTGTGAAGCTGTTTCTCAGGTGGTGTTCTTAGTTGTTTGTAATTTCATAACCGTCTGTCAAATACTATCTCGTCAAAACTCAAAACTCGGCTAGGCTATGCCTAATCATCCAAAATGGTTTTTTTCACTTTTATTATGGAGTATAGCAAGTTAACTTTAATAATTAAGGTAGTAGTACCTAATGTTTATACTGTTATTTAATTTTGTAACAATTTTGTGCTGTTCTAAGATTTCTAAAGGCTAATTTAATAAAATTTTTGTCTCATCATTTTGTCAACCAGACAGGTTTCAATTTCAAATTCGATTAAACAATACTTGTTATTTCGTTACTCTTAGTAACCCATAATTTTTTATATACCTTTTTATTGGTTCTGCTATTTACTTTTTAGTATATAGGCGGTTTGTAATTATTATAAATTTATTTTTGATTTACAGAAAAATAATTCTTTTTAATTTTGGTTTCTTTCCCAATTTGATTTACATAATAGGTTTCTGTTTATTTTCTTATAACTTTGGATATAAGTCTTTAATATTATTATTAACTTTACATGAATCTATATATTATTTATTAATCTCTTATAATATTCTTACACTGCACTATTTCCTTCTGCCATTTTCCTCATACAGTATTATTTTAATTTTTATTATCATCTGATATTTAAATCTTTTATGTTTTTAAAAACAACCCTGGGTTATCTTATACAATAACACAATTATTTTATAAAAATATAAAATTAACATAGGTATTAAATTTTGTTGTCTACAAAATATAAATACTACAATAACTAAACAAAATACATAATTAGTTAGTAGCATCATAGTCTACTATTATAATAGATAATTCTCACATCTACAGCACAATTCTGTAAGAAGTTACCTTCACCTTCACTTATTACCTCATTGGGTACACTATAACTCACTTGTCACTGTATATCACTTTAATACTGTTTATAATGTTTAGTGATACAACTTAATTTTTAGCTAGTTATAGTTTACCCATTTCTGACCTTTATGGTATTACAAGAGTTATCATTTATTGGGACTGGGTTATGTACCGTTACATAAAGCCCCCCCACTAGAACAAATTTATTTTTGTTTTACTGGTTTACTAAAATAAATTGTTGATTGCTTCTACCTTCAGAATATTCCTGGTTTTATTCTTCATAATATCTTCCTTTATTTCAAACTGGTTGTAAACTGACTGGTAATTCAGACTGGTGGTAATTGCTGTTTTCTTACTCTACTCTCTCTCTCTTGGAGGCAAATTCATCAATTATTTATTTCTCTGGGTAGTGGTACTTCCACATTTTATTTGATAAGGACTGGTCACACTAATCATATTAAACTTGTTTTAACACTCATTTCTATTTACTTCTATAAATTAGCTTTATCAATTAAGCTTCGGTCTGCTATCTTCCTTCTATTTTCTTCATCTATACTTCTGGAATCTAATATCAATCTATACAGCTATTTTATAATTTTTATCCCCTAAATATTCAATTTCCCTAACATTTTTCCCTATCTTGTGCGGTGGTACCAGTCGGGTGGCCACTTTTGGGTCCATACTCCTCTGTCCATCCTTACACCTTCTGAGACCAGGGGAACATCATCCCTGCTCAGGAAAATTATTGCCGGAACATTTCTACGGTCAATACATAAAATAAAAAAAATTATAAGTAGTAGTCAATTAGCGACTAGTACTAAACACTTTTGGGATTCTTCATACTGTAGCTGTTTGCATTTATTTATATATTTCTTCTCTCCTTGATTCCTTCTTCTTTTCCATTAACTAGTAGCATATAACATTATTGATAGGCCTTATGTTAAAATTCTTTTGACTTTACTTCTTGTGACATATTTCTTCGTATCATTTCTTCTTATATAATCTTCAATTCCGAGAAATTCTAATTATTGTATTAATTATCATCCTCCTTCAGTTTCATTGGAGTCATTAAATTATTCTTCTTATCTGAGCACATTACCATCAATTGTTTTTGTTCATTTCATTTTTCTTCTGTTTGTTACCATTAAAAATATTACTTTTTCCTATTATTTCATTTTAAATCAATTCTTTATAACTCTTATTTACTAATCTGTTATTATTTTTTGTTAAATCAAATGGTTTCAAAATATCTTAAATCGTATTATTTCTGAATAAATTAAGTAAGTTGTCCTTACGTACTTTTTAGAATTTTGGGGTTTTCTTCCGCTATTCAATGGGTTGCTGGGTCGGTTTTCAGAATTTCAGTCCCCTTTTCTGGTTTGTTATTATTTAGGTTAACCATGGTCCATTAACTCAGGTACTACATGTTCTCGGATTACTGGGGTGTCTATAATAATTTTGGTCCTTGTTAAATATCTCTCGTGTATCTGGTACTGTAACTCGGCTGGTACAAAGTCTTCATTTAAGTCACGGTTTTCAGTCATATTTAGATCCTTCTTAATTAATAGGTATTGTATCTCCTCTATTTTAATGTAATCACTTATATATGCCACTATTCCATTCTCTTTGACCTCTGTATTATTTACACAATGTTCTGTTGGTATACTCTGTCTTGAAAATATAATTGATGTGGTCAGATACTCTTTGGTCGTCGATATTTTTAACTGATATTTAAATTTATTCAAGTTTTTTGTTATTATTCTATGGTGGTTTACCTTTGAAATTTTTATTGAGTTTTGTCTACAATTTCTAACTTTATTTAACTCCATTTGTTTATTAATGGGAGGGTTAAATATATTAATTAATCCACCCTTCCTCATCTCCATTTCTTCTTTTGTATTGAATATTTTCTTTCTCCATATTTTCCTTATTTTCAGATAGCAATGCATTCTGGTCTTCTCTAATTTCTGTTTTCTTGCTACTCTCTTCTGTGTTTGGACTTACTATAATACCTTCGGAAGTGCTGTCTAATGTTTCATCCAAACTCTTGAAACCTTCATCCATTTGCTTATTCGTCTCCTCCTTGTATGTATCTGCTTTTTGGATAAGCGTATTAACATTTTCAAACTTCTCTCCGAAAGTTTTCCATATCTCCTTATTGAACTTCTCCATCTTACTCTCAAATTGTTTTAAATTCTCATTATTCTCTTCAAATTTTGCATTCATCTCTTCTCTTTGTCCTTCAACAGTTTCTTTCAGTTCATGGTATTGTTCATTCATGGTTTGTTTGATATTTCCATGAATGGTCTCTATTATTTCATTTAGTTGTTTGACTAAACTTTCCTGAATGCTATCTATTTTCTCATTGGTCTGTCTATTTTGTTCCTCCAGTTTCTTAAAATTCTCCTTATTTTCCTCCTTGGTTTGCTTTGAGTTTTCCTCCTGTCTCCTAAAATTTTCATCTATTTTGTCAAATTTCTCGCTCAAGGTTTCATTTTGTTTCCTTGAGTTTTCATCTATTTGTCAAATTTTTCGCTCAAGGTTTCATTTTGTTTCCTTGAGTTTTCCTCATTGGTTTGTTTTAAAGAATCCTCCTGTTTTCTAAATTGTTCAGCCATAAATTTCATCATGTCTTGCCAATTAGGTTCTTCTCTGGCTACCGCTTTGTCTGGTTGGTCCCCTTGGGCATCCTCTTCAACTATTTCCTTTTCCGTGTTCATAATTGCTTCAGTTTCTTCTTTATCACCCATTGGTTGTTCCATTTCGCTGTCCGTAAATATTTCTATCTCTCGTTCCTGTCCACCTTCTTCCTTCTCCTTTTCTTCTGCCCTCTTCTTCGATCTGCCTCTGGTATTATGCATTTCTTGTTTTCTCATAACTGCCGACGATAATTAGGTTTATTCGTATATTAATTTATTAAATATATCAAAATTCTTTTCTAATTACAGCCCTTTTACGTTGAGCGCCAATTTGTAACGTAACGCTTGTATCAGAGGTTTCCGCCTCTCCAAGAGTGTATTACAATTACGGGTTTATAATTAATTCAGCCCCAATGTTGGGTTCGCCAATTCTGTAACGTCACGCTTTGAGTGTGTCTCTCTGATCCTTAAATAGTACTTTACTTAATGGAAACTTTGTTTTATTTGCCCCACGTTGTTAGCGTCAATTTGTAACGTAACTACTATTTTAGGTGTGTGTGTGACGTCCGTCTTTTTTACAGTCTCAGATCGGTCAGAACACCTCTTAGCAGTCGCCACTTATGAATTATAAAGACTGAGGTTTAAATAAAGTTGGTGGTAATGTTACCCAAACAAAGCAGAAATCGAGTGTGTGTGATTTTGGTTAAGTAGGTAAGTTGTTTAGCCTTCTTTTGAAGAGAGAGCAAGTACTGTTTGTTTACCCTCGGATTAGACGATTTCTAAATTTTCAAATATTTGCCGTGAACCGAATCAGCTGATTTTTGACATTTGTCTCCAAATATAGGTTAATCAGACGACACTGTGGCAGAATACGACCTGGTGGATTGTCCTCTTCTTATTTATTCTGAAATTGACTACAACTACCCACTACAATAAAGGAAACACATTTTATTATTCAATATCATTCCTCAATAATATTTATTGATAATATTATCGGTTTTTCTCTTCCGCCAAAAAACAAATATTACAATCGATATTTTCATTAACTAGTACATGATATCGACTTCATTGAGTAAACATGGAATTGTCAAAAAAAATATATGGTTTTGACCAATTTTATCTTTTATTTAAACATCAATCAACATATAATTCTTTTATTTATTTCCCCAG
Organism: Magicicada septendecula; assembly: GCA_034769895.1. NCBI lineage: Eukaryota > Metazoa > Arthropoda > Insecta > Hemiptera > Cicadidae > Magicicada > Magicicada septendecula. The sequence continues at coordinate 227,912,216 of CM068374.1, read as the reverse complement.
GGTTAAGGGTAAGTTCTTTTTGTTATGAGATGGTCAGAAATGGATAATTATACTACGCTTTACAAATATAGAAAAACTTCGAAAATTTGTAATTCTCTGAGTACATAGTTCCGGCTTTGTCCGTAAGAGAGCAGATTGTTTTATTTTTATTAAAACATGTGATTACACTTGGAAAGTTTTGTACTGAACGACAATTTGATTTGAGTTTTCTTTGTTAAATATTAAAAGAACTGTTTATATTACCTCTCTTCTCGAAGTTCTTACTTGTGTGAAGCTGTTTCTCAGGTGGTGTTCTTAGTTGTTTGTAATTTCATAACCGTCTGTCAAATACTATCTCGTCAAAACTCAAAACTCGGCTAGGCTATGCCTAATCATCCAAAATGGTTTTTTTCACTTTTATTATGGAGTATAGCAAGTTAACTTTAATAATTAAGGTAGTAGTACCTAATGTTTATACTGTTATTTAATTTTGTAACAATTTTGTGCTGTTCTAAGATTTCTAAAGGCTAATTTAATAAAATTTTTGTCTCATCATTTTGTCAACCAGACAGGTTTCAATTTCAAATTCGATTAAACAATACTTGTTATTTCGTTACTCTTAGTAACCCATAATTTTTTATATACCTTTTTATTGGTTCTGCTATTTACTTTTTAGTATATAGGCGGTTTGTAATTATTATAAATTTATTTTTGATTTACAGAAAAATAATTCTTTTTAATTTTGGTTTCTTTCCCAATTTGATTTACATAATAGGTTTCTGTTTATTTTCTTATAACTTTGGATATAAGTCTTTAATATTATTATTAACTTTACATGAATCTATATATTATTTATTAATCTCTTATAATATTCTTACACTGCACTATTTCCTTCTGCCATTTTCCTCATACAGTATTATTTTAATTTTTATTATCATCTGATATTTAAATCTTTTATGTTTTTAAAAACAACCCTGGGTTATCTTATACAATAACACAATTATTTTATAAAAATATAAAATTAACATAGGTATTAAATTTTGTTGTCTACACAATATAAATACTACAATAACTAAACAAAATACATAATTAGTTAGTAGCATCATAGTCTACTATTATAATAGATAAATCTCACATCTACAGCACAATTCTGTAAGAAGTTCCCTTCACCTTCACTTATTACCTCATTGGGTACACTATAACTCACTTGTCACTGTATATCACTTTAATACTGTTTATAATGTTTAGTGATACAACTTAATTTTTAGCTAGTTATAGTTTACCCATTTCTGACCTTTATGGTATTACAAGAGTTATCATTTATTGGGACTGGGTTATGTACTGTTACATAAAGCCCCCCCACTAGAACAAATTTATTTTTGTTTTACTGGTTTACTAAAATAAATTGTTGATTGCTTCTACCTTCAGAATATTCCTGGTTTTATTCTTCATAATATCTTCCTTTATTTCAAACTGGTTGTAAACTGACTGGTAATTCAGACTGGTGGTAATTGCTGTTTTCTTACTCTACTCTCTCTATCTTGGAGGCAAATTCATCAATTATTTATTTCTCTGGGTAGTGGTACTTCCACATTTTATTTGATAAGGACTGGTCACACTAATCATATTAAACTTGTTTTAACACTCATTTCTATTTACTTCTATAAATTAGCTTTATCAATTAAGCTTCGGTCTGCTATCTTCCTTCTATTTTCTTCATCTATACTTCTGGAATCTAATATCAATCTATACAGCTATTTTATAATTTTTATCCCCTAAATATTCAATTTCCCTAACATTTTTCCCTATCTTGTGCGGTGGTACCAGTCGGGTGGCCACTTTTGGGTCCATACTCCTCTGTCCATCCTTACACCTTCTGAGACCAGGGGAACATCATCCCTGCTCAGGAAAATTATTGCCGGAACATTTCTACGGTCAATACATAAAATAAAAAAAATTATAAGTAGTAGTCAATTAGCGACTAGTACTAAACACTTTTGGGATTCTTCATACTGTAGCTGTTTGCATTTATTTATATATTTCTTCTTCTCCTTGATTCCTTCTTCTTTTCCATTAACTAGTAGCATATAACATTATTGATAGGCCTTATGTTAAAATTCTTTTGACTTTACTTCTTGTGACATATTTCTTCGTATCATTTCTTCTTATATAATCTTCAATTCCGAGAAATTCTAATTATTGTATTAATTATCATCCTCCTTCAGTTTCATTGGAGTCATTAAATTATTCTTCTTATCTGAGCACATTACCATCAATTGTTTTTGTTCATTTCATTTTTCTTCTGTTTGTTACCATTAAAAATATTACTTTTTCCTATTATTTCATTTTAAATCAATTCTTTATAACTCTTATTTACTAATCTGTTATTATTTTTTGTTAAATCAAATGGTTTCAAAATATCTTAAATCGTATTATTTCTGAATAAATTAAGTAAGTTGTCCTTACGTACTTTTTAGAATTTTGGGGTTTTCTTCCGCTATTCAATGGGTTGCTGGGTCGGTTTTCAGAATTCAGTCCCCTTTTCTGGTTTGTTATTATTTAGGTTAACCATGGTCCATTAACTCAGGTACTACATGTTCTCGGATTACTGGGGTGTCTATAATAATTTTGGTCCTTGTTAAATATCTCTCGTGTATCTGGTACTGTAACTCGGCTGGTACAAAGTCTTCATTTAAGTCACGGTTTTCGGTCATATTTAGATCCTTCTTAATTAATAGGTATTGTATCTCCTCTATTTTAACGTAATCACTCATATATGCCACTATTCCATTCTCTTTGACCTCTGTATTATTTACACAATGTTCTGTTGGTATACTCTGTCTTGAAAATATAATTGATGTGGTCAGATACTCTTTGATCGTCGATATTTTTAACTGATATTTAAATTTATTCAAGTTTTTTGTTATTATTCTATGGTGGTTTACCTTTGAAATTTTTATTGAGTTTTGTCTACAATTTCTAACTTTATTTAACTCCATTTGTTTATTAATGGGAGGGTTAAATATATTAATTAATCCACCCTTCCTCATCTCCATTTCTTCTTTTGTATTGAATATTTTCTTTCTCCATATTTTCCTTATTTTCAGATAGCAATGCATTCTGGTCTTCTCTAATTTCTGTTTTCTTGCTACTCTCTTCTGTGTTTGGACTTACTATAATACCTTCGGAAGTGCTGTCTAATGTTTCATCCAAACTCTTGAAACCTTCATCCATTTGCTTATTCGTCTCCTCCTTGTATGTATCTGCTTTTTGGATAAGCGTATTAACATTTTCAAACTTCTCTCCGAAAGTTTTCCATATCTCCTTATTGAACTTCTCCATCTTACTCTCAAATTGTTTTAAATTCTCATTATTCTCTTCAAATTTTGCATTCATCTCTTCTCTTTGTCCTTCAACAGTTTCTTTCAGTTCATGGTATTGTTCATTCATGGTTTGTTTGATATTTCCATGAATGGTCTCTATTATTTCATTTAGTTGTTTGACTAAACTTTCCTGAATGCTATCTATTTTCTCATTGGTCTGTCTATTTTGTTCCTCCAGTTTCTTAAAATTCTCCTTATTTTCCTCCTTGGTTTGCTTTGAGTTTTCCTCCTGTCTCCTAAAATTTTCATCTATTTTGTCAAATTTCTCGCTCAAGGTTTCATTTTGTTTCCTTGAGTTTTCATCTATTTTGTCAAATTTTTCGCTCAAGGTTTCATTTTGTTTCCTTGAGTTTTCCTCATTGGTTTGTTTTAAAGATTCCTCCTGTTTTCTAAATTGTTCAGCCATAAATTTCATCATGTCTTGCCAATTAGGTTCTTCTCTGGCTACCGCTTTGTCTGGTTGGTCCCCTTGGGCATCCTCTTCAACTATTTCCTTTTCCGTGTTCATAATTGCTTCAGTTTCTTCTTTATCACCCATTGGTTGTTCCATTTCGCTGTCCGTAAATATTTCTATCTCTCGTTCCTGTCCACCTTCTTCCTTCTCCTTTTCTTCTGCCCTCTTCTTCGATCTGCCTCTGGTATTATGCATTTCTTGTTTTCTCATAACTGCCGACGATAATTAGGTTTATTCGTATATTAATTTATTAAATATATCAAAATTCTTTTCTAATTACAGCCCTTTTACGTTGAGCGCCAATTTGTAACGTAACGCTTGTATCAGAGGTTTCCGCCTCTCCAAGAGTGTATTACAATTACGGGTTTATAATTAATTCAGCCCCAATGTTGGGTTCGCCAATTCTGTAACGTCACGCTTTGAGTGTGTCTCTCTGATCCTTAAATAGTACTTTACTTAATGGAAACTTTGTTTTATTTGCCCCACGTTGTTAGCGTCAATTTGTAACGTAACTACTATTTTAGGTGTGTGTGTGACGTCCGTCTTTTTTACAGTCTCAGATCGGTCAGAACACCTCTTAGCAGTCGCCACTTATGAATTATAAAGACTGAGGTTTAAATAAAGTTGGTGGTAATGTTACCCAAACAAAGCAGAAATCGAGTGTGTGTGATTTTGGTTAAGTAGGTAAGTTGTTTAGCCTTCTTTTGAAGAGAGAGCAAGTACTGTTTGTTTACCCTCGGATTAGACGATTTCTAAATTTTCAAATATTTGCCGTGAACCGAATCAGCTGATTTTTGACATTTGTCTCCAAATATAGGTTAATCAGACGACACTGTGGCAGAATACGACCTGGTGGATTGTCCTCTTCTTATTTATTCTGAAATTGACTACAACTACCCACTACAATAAAGGAAACACATTTTATTATTCAATATCATTCCTCAATAATATTTATTGATAATATTATCGGTTTTTCTCTTCCGCCAAAATACAAATATTACAATCGATATTTTCATTAACTAGTACATGATATCGACTTCATTGAGTAAACATGGAATTGTCAAAAAAAATATATGGTTTTGACCAATTTTATCTTTTATTTAAACATCAATCAACATATAATTCTTTTATTTATTTCCCCAGGGTTAAGGGTAAGTTCTTTTTGTTATGAGATGGTCAGAAATGGATAATTATACTACGCTTTACAAATATAGAAAAACTTCAAAAATTTGTAATTCTCTGAGTACGTAGTTCCGGCTTTGTCCGTAAGAGAGCAGATTGTTTTATTTTTATTAAAACATGTGATTACACTTGGAAAGTTTTGTACTGAACGACAATTTGATTTGAGTTTTCTTTGTTAAATATTAAAAGAACTGTTTATATTACCTCTCTTCTCGAAGTTCTTACTTGTGTGAAGCTGTTTCTCAGGTGGTGTTCTTAGTTGTTTGTAATTTCATAACCGTCTGTCAAATACTATCTCGTCAAAACTCAAAACTCGGCTAGGCTATGCCTAATCATCCAAAATGGTTTTTTCACTTTTATTATGGAGTATAGCAAGTTAACTTTAATAATTAAGGTAGTAGTACCTAATGTTTATACTGTTATTTAATTTTGTAACAATTTTGTGCTGTTCTAAGATTTCTAAAGGCTAATTTAATAAAATTTTTGTCTCATCATTTTGTCAACCAGACAGGTTTCAATTTCAAATTCAATTAAACAATACTTGTTATTTCGTTACTCTTAGTAACCCATAATTTTTTATATACCTTTTTATTGGTTCTGCTATTTACTTTTTAGTATATAGGCGGTTTGTAATTATTATAAATTTATTTTTGATTTACAGAAAAATAATTCTTTTAATTTTGGTTTCTTTCCCAATTTGATTTACATAATAGGTTTCTGTTTATTTTCTTATAACTTTGGATATAAGTCTTTAATATTATTATTAACTTTACATGAATCTATATATTATTTATTAATCTCTTATAATATTCTTACACTGCACTATTTCCTTCTGCCATTTTCCTCATACAGTATTATTTTAATTTTTATTATCATCTGATATTTAAATCTTTTATGTTTTTAAAAACAACCCTGGGTTATCTTATACAATAACACAATTATTTTATAAAAATATAAAATTAACATAGGTATTAAATTTTGTTGTCTACAAAATATAAATACTACAATAACTAAACAAAATACATAATTAGTTAGTAGCATCATAGTCTACTATTATAATAGATAATTCTCACATCTACAGCACAATTCTGTAAGAAGTTACCTTCACCTTCACTTATTACCTCATTGGGTACACTATAACTCACTTGTCACTGTATATCACTTTAATACTGTTTATAATGTTTAGTGATACAACTTAATTTTTAGCTAGTTATAGTTTACCCATTTCTGACCTTTATGGTATTACAAGAGTTATCATTTATTGGGACTGGGTTATGTACCGTTACATAAAGCCCCCCCACTAGAACAAATTTATTTTTGTTTTACTGGTTTACTAAAATAAATTGTTGATTGCTTCTACCTTCAGAATATTCCTGGTTTTATTCTTCATAATATCTTCCTTTATTTCAAACTGGTTGTAAACTGACTGGTGGTAATTGCTGTTTTCTTACTCTACTCTCTCTCTCTTGGAGGCAAATTCATCAATTATTTATTTCTCTGGGTAGTGGTACTTCCACATTTTATTTGATAAGGACTGGTCACACTAATCATATTAAACTTGTTTTAACACTCATTTCTATTTACTTCTATAAATTAGCTTTATCAATTAAGCTTCGGTCTGCTATCTTCCTTCTATTTTCTTCATCTATACTTCTGGAATCTAATATCAATCTATACAGCTATTTTATAATTTTTATCCCCTAAATATTCAATTTCCCTAACATTTTTCCCTATCTTGTGCGGTGGTACCAGTCGGGTGGCCACTTTTGGGTCCATACTCCTCTGTCCATCCTTACACCTTCTGAGACCAGGGGAACATCATCCCTGCTCAGGAAAATTATTGCCGGAACATTTCTACGGTCAATACATAAAATAAAAAAAATTATAAGTAGTAGTCAATTAGCGACTAGTACTAAACACTTTTGGGATTCTTCATACTGTAGCTGTTTGCATTTATTTATATATTTCTTCTCTCCTTGATTCCTTCTTCTTTTCCATTAACTAGTAGCATATAACATTATTGATAGGCCTTATGTTAAAATTCTTTTGACTTTACTTCTTGTGACATATTTCTTCGTATCATTTCTTCTTATATAATCTTCAATTCCGAGAAATTCTAATTATTGTATTAATTATCATCCTCCTTCAGTTTCATTGGAGTCATTAAATTATTCTTCTTATCTGAGCACATTACCATCAATTGTTTTTGTTCATTTCATTTTTCTTCTGTTTGTTACCATTAAAAATATTACTTTTTCCTATTATTTCATTTTAAATCAATTCTTTATAACTCTTATTTACTAATCTGTTATTATTTTCTGTTAAATCAAATGGTTTCAAAATATCTTAAATCGTATTATTTCTGAATAAATTAAGTAAGTTGTCCTTACGTACTTTTTAGAATTTTGGGGTTTTCTTCCGCTATTCAATGGGTTGCTGGGTTGGTTTTCAGAATTTCAGTCCCCTTTTCTGGTTTGTTATTATTTAGGTTAACCATGGTCCATTAACTCAGGTACTACATGTTCTCGGATTACTGGGGTGTCTATAATAATTTTGGTCCTTGTTAAATATCTCTCGTGTATCTGGTACTGTAACTCGGCTGGTACAAAGTCTTCATTTAAGTCACGGTTTTCGGTCATATTTAGATCCTTCTTAATTAATAGGTATTGTATCTCCTCTATTTTAACGTAATCACTCATATATGCCACTATTCCATTCTCTTTGACCTCTGTATTATTTACACAATGTTCTGTTGGTATACTCTGTCTTGAAAATATAATTGATGTGGTCAGATACTCTTTGATCGTCGATATTTTTAACTGATATTTAAATTTATTCAAGTTTTTTGTCATTATTCTATGGTGGTTTACCTTTGAAATTTTTATTGAGTTTTGTCTACAATTTCTAACTTTATTTAACTCCATTTGTTTATTAATGGGAGGGTTAAATATATTAATTAATCCACCCTTCCTCATCTCCATTTCTTCTTTTGTATTGAATATTTTCTTTCTCCATATTTTCCTTATTTTCAGATAGCAATGCATTCTGGTCTTCTCTAATTTCTGTTTTCTTGCTACTCTCTTCTGTGTTTGGACTTACTATAATACCTTCGGAAGTGCTGTCTAATGTTTCATCCAAACTCTTGAAACCTTCATCCATTTGCTTATTCGTCTCCTCCTTGTATGTATCTGCTTTTTGGATAAGCGTATTAACATTTTCAAACTTCTCTCCGAAAGTTTTCCATATCTCCTTATTGAACTTCTCCATCTTACTCTCAAATTGTTTTAAATTCTCATTATTCTCTTCAAATTTTGCATTCATCTCTTCTCTTTGTCCTTCAACAGTTTCTTTCAGTTCATGGTATTGTTCATTCATGGTTTGTTTGATATTTCCATGAATGGTCTCTATTATTTCATTTAGTTGTTTGACTAAACTTTCCTGAATGCTATCTATTTTCTCATTGGTCTGTCTATTTTGTTCCTCCAGTTTCTTAAAATTCTCCTTATTTTCCTCCTTGGTTTGCTTTGAGTTTTCCTCCTGTCTCCTAAAATTTTCATCTATTTTGTCAAATTTCTCGCTCAAGGTTTCATTTTGTTTCCTTGAGTTTTCCTCATTGGTTTGTTTTAAAGAATCCTCCTGTTTTCTAAATTGTTCAGCCATAAATTTCATCATGTCTTGCCAATTAGGTTCTTCTCTGGCTACCGCTTTGTCTGGTTGGTCCCCTTGGGCATCCTCTTCAACTATTTCCTTTTCCGTGTTCATAATTGCTTCAGTTTCTTCTTTATCACCCATTGGTTGTTCCATTTCGCTGTCCGTAAATATTTCTATCTCTCGTTCCTGTCCACCTTCTTCCTTCTCCTTTTCTTCTGCCCTCTTCTTCGATCTGCCTCTGGTATTATGCATTTCTTGTTTTCTCATAACTGCCGACGATAATTAGGTTTATTCGTATATTAATTTATTAAATATATCAAAATTCTTTTCTAATTACAGCCCTTTTACGTTGAGCGCCAATTTGTAACGTAACGCTTGTATCAGAGGTTTCCGCCTCTCCAAGAGTGTATTACAATTACGGGTTTATAATTAATTCAGCCCCAATGTTGGGTTCGCCAATTCTGTAACGTCACGCTTTGAGTGTGTCTCTCTGATCCTTAAATAGTACTTTACTTAATGGAAACTTTGTTTTATTTGCCCCACGTTGTTAGCGTCAATTTGTAACGTAACTACTATTTTAGGTGTGTGTGTGACGTCCGTCTTTTTTACAGTCTCAGATCGGTCAGAACACCTCTTAGCAGTCGCCACTTATGAATTATAAAGACTGAGGTTTAAATAAAGTTGGTGGTAATGTTACCCAAACAAAGCAGAAATCGAGTGTGTGTGATTTTGGTTAAGTAGGTAAGTTGTTTAGCCTTCTTTTGAAGAGAGAGCAAGTACTGTTTGTTTACCCTCGGATTAGACGATTTCTAAATTTTCAAATATTTGCCGTGAACCGAATCAGCTGATTTTTGACATTTGTCTCCAAATATAGGTTAATCAGACGACACTGTGGCAGAATACGACCTGGTGGATTGTCCTCTTCTTATTTATTCTGAAATTGACTACAACTACCCACTACAATAAAGGAAACACATTTTATTATTCAATATCATTCCTCAATAATATTTATTGATAATATTATCGGTTTTTCTCTTCCGCCAAAAAACAAATATTACAATCGATATTTTCATTAACTAGTACATGATATCGACTTCATTGAGTAAACATGGAATTGTCAAAAAAAATATATGGTTTTGACCAATTTTATCTTTTATTTAAACATCAATCAACATATAATTCTTTTATTTATTTCCCCAGGGTTAAGGGTAAGTTCTTTTTGTTATGAGATGGTCAGAAATGGATAATTATACTACGCTTTACAAATATAGAAAAACTTCGAAAATTTGTAATTCTCTGAGTACATAGTTCCGGCTTTGTCCGTAAGAGAGCAGATTGTTTTATTTTTATTAAAACATGTGATTACACTTGGAAAGTTTTGTACTGAACGACAATTTGATTTGAGTTTTCTTTGTTAAATATTAAAAGAACTGTTTATATTACCTCTCTTCTCGAAGTTCTTACTTGTGTGAAGCTGTTTCTCAGGTGGTGTTCTTAGTTGTTTGTAATTTCATAACCGTCTGTCAAATACTATCTCGTCAAAACTCAAAACTCGGCTAGGCTATGCCTAATCATCCAAAATGGTTTTTTTCACTTTTATTATGGAGTATAGCAAGTTAACTTTAATAATTAAGGTAGTAGTACCTAATGTTTATACTGTTATTTAATTTTGTAACAATTTTGTGCTGTTCTAAGATTTCTAAAGGCTAATTTAATAAAATTTTTGTCTCATCATTTTGTCAACCAGACAGGTTTCAATTTCAAATTCGATTAAACAATACTTGTTATTTCGTTACTCTTAGTAACCCATAATTTTTTATATACCTTTTTATTGGTTCTGCTATTTACTTTTTAGTATATAGGCGGTTTGTAATTATTATAAATTTATTTTTGATTTACAGAAAAATAATTCTTTTTAATTTTGGTTTCTTTCCCAATTTGATTTACATAATAGGTTTCTGTTTATTTTCTTATAACTTTGGATATAAGTCTTTAATATTATTATTAACTTTACATGAATCTATATATTATTTATTAATCTCTTATAATATTCTTACACTGCACTATTTCCTTCTGCCATTTTCCTCATACAGTATTATTTTAATTTTTATTATCATCTGATATTTAAATCTTTTATGTTTTTAAAAACAACCCTGGGTTATCTTATACAATAACACAATTATTTTATAAAAATATAAAATTAACATAGGTATTAAATTTTGTTGTCTACAAAATATAAATACTACAATAACTAAACAAAATACATAATTAGTTAGTAGCATCATAGTCTACTATTATAATAGATAATTCTCACATCTACAGCACAATTCTGTAAGAAGTTACCTTCACCTTCACTTATTACCTCATTGGGTACACTATAACTCACTTGTCACTGTATATCACTTTAATACTGTTTATAATGTTTAGTGATACAACTTAATTTTTAGCTAGTTATAGTTTACCCATTTCTGACCTTTATGGTATTACAAGAGTTATCATTTATTGGGACTGGGTTATGTACCGTTACATAAAGCCCCCCCACTAGAACAAATTTATTTTTGTTTTACTGGTTTACTAAAATAAATTGTTGATTGCTTCTACCTTCAGAATATTCCTGGTTTTATTCTTCATAATATCTTCCTTTATTTCAAACTGGTTGTAAACTGACTGGTAATTCAGACTGGTGGTAATTGCTGTTTTCTTACTCTACTCTCTCTCTCTTGGAGGCAAATTCATCAATTATTTATTTCTCTGGGTAGTGGTACTTCCACATTTTATTTGATAAGGACTGGTCACACTAATCATATTAAACTTGTTTTAACACTCATTTCTATTTACTTCTATAAATTAGCTTTATCAATTAAGCTTCGGTCTGCTATCTTCCTTCTATTTTCTTCATCTATACTTCTGGAATCTAATATCAATCTATACAGCTATTTTATAATTTTTATCCCCTAAATATTCAATTTCCCTAACATTTTTCCCTATCTTGTGCGGTGGTACCAGTCGGGTGGCCACTTTTGGGTCCATACTCCTCTGTCCATCCTTACACCTTCTGAGACCAGGGGAACATCATCCCTGCTCAGGAAAATTATTGCCGGAACATTTCTACGGTCAATACATAAAATAAAAAAAATTATAAGTAGTAGTCAATTAGCGACTAGTACTAAACACTTTTGGGATTCTTCATACTGTAGCTGTTTGCATTTATTTATATATTTCTTCTCTCCTTGATTCCTTCTTCTTTTCCATTAACTAGTAGCATATAACATTATTGATAGGCCTTATGTTAAAATTCTTTTGACTTTACTTCTTGTGACATATTTCTTCGTATCATTTCTTCTTATATAATCTTCAATTCCGAGAAATTCTAATTATTGTATTAATTATCATCCTCCTTCAGTTTCATTGGAGTCATTAAATTATTCTTCTTATCTGAGCACATTACCATCAATTGTTTTTGTTCATTTCATTTTTCTTCTGTTTGTTACCATTAAAAATATTACTTTTTCCTATTATTTCATTTTAAATCAATTCTTTATAACTCTTATTTACTAATCTGTTATTATTTTTTGTTAAATCAAATGGTTTCAAAATATCTTAAATCGTATTATTTCTGAATAAATTAAGTAAGTTGTCCTTACGTACTTTTTAGAATTTTGGGGTTTTCTTCCGCTATTCAATGGGTTGCTGGGTCGGTTTTCAGAATTTCAGTCCCCTTTTCTGGTTTGTTATTATTTAGGTTAACCATGGTCCATTAACTCAGGTACTACATGTTCTCGGATTACTGGGGTGTCTATAATAATTTTGGTCCTTGTTAAATATCTCTCGTGTATCTGGTACTGTAACTCGGCTGGTACAAAGTCTTCATTTAAGTCACGGTTTTCAGTCATATTTAGATCCTTCTTAATTAATAGGTATTGTATCTCCTCTATTTTAATGTAATCACTTATATATGCCACTATTCCATTCTCTTTGACCTCTGTATTATTTACACAATGTTCTGTTGGTATACTCTGTCTTGAAAATATAATTGATGTGGTCAGATACTCTTTGGTCGTCGATATTTTTAACTGATATTTAAATTTATTCAAGTTTTTTGTTATTATTCTATGGTGGTTTACCTTTGAAATTTTTATTGAGTTTTGTCTACAATTTCTAACTTTATTTAACTCCATTTGTTTATTAATGGGAGGGTTAAATATATTAATTAATCCACCCTTCCTCATCTCCATTTCTTCTTTTGTATTGAATATTTTCTTTCTCCATATTTTCCTTATTTTCAGATAGCAATGCATTCTGGTCTTCTCTAATTTCTGTTTTCTTGCTACTCTCTTCTGTGTTTGGACTTACTATAATACCTTCGGAAGTGCTGTCTAATGTTTCATCCAAACTCTTGAAACCTTCATCCATTTGCTTATTCGTCTCCTCCTTGTATGTATCTGCTTTTTGGATAAGCGTATTAACATTTTCAAACTTCTCTCCGAAAGTTTTCCATATCTCCTTATTGAACTTCTCCATCTTACTCTCAAATTGTTTTAAATTCTCATTATTCTCTTCAAATTTTGCATTCATCTCTTCTCTTTGTCCTTCAACAGTTTCTTTCAGTTCATGGTATTGTTCATTCATGGTTTGTTTGATATTTCCATGAATGGTCTCTATTATTTCATTTAGTTGTTTGACTAAACTTTCCTGAATGCTATCTATTTTCTCATTGGTCTGTCTATTTTGTTCCTCCAGTTTCTTAAAATTCTCCTTATTTTCCTCCTTGGTTTGCTTTGAGTTTTCCTCCTGTCTCCTAAAATTTTCATCTATTTTGTCAAATTTCTCGCTCAAGGTTTCATTTTGTTTCCTTGAGTTTTCATCTATTTGTCAAATTTTTCGCTCAAGGTTTCATTTTGTTTCCTTGAGTTTTCCTCATTGGTTTGTTTTAAAGAATCCTCCTGTTTTCTAAATTGTTCAGCCATAAATTTCATCATGTCTTGCCAATTAGGTTCTTCTCTGGCTACCGCTTTGTCTGGTTGGTCCCCTTGGGCATCCTCTTCAACTATTTCCTTTTCCGTGTTCATAATTGCTTCAGTTTCTTCTTTATCACCCATTGGTTGTTCCATTTCGCTGTCCGTAAATATTTCTATCTCTCGTTCCTGTCCACCTTCTTCCTTCTCCTTTTCTTCTGCCCTCTTCTTCGATCTGCCTCTGGTATTATGCATTTCTTGTTTTCTCATAACTGCCGACGATAATTAGGTTTATTCGTATATTAATTTATTAAATATATCAAAATTCTTTTCTAATTACAGCCCTTTTACGTTGAGCGCCAATTTGTAACGTAACGCTTGTATCAGAGGTTTCCGCCTCTCCAAGAGTGTATTACAATTACGGGTTTATAATTAATTCAGCCCCAATGTTGGGTTCGCCAATTCTGTAACGTCACGCTTTGAGTGTGTCTCTCTGATCCTTAAATAGTACTTTACTTAATGGAAACTTTGTTTTATTTGCCCCACGTTGTTAGCGTCAATTTGTAACGTAACTACTATTTTAGGTGTGTGTGTGACGTCCGTCTTTTTTACAGTCTCAGATCGGTCAGAACACCTCTTAGCAGTCGCCACTTATGAATTATAAAGACTGAGGTTTAAATAAAGTTGGTGGTAATGTTACCCAAACAAAGCAGAAATCGAGTGTGTGTGATTTTGGTTAAGTAGGTAAGTTGTTTAGCCTTCTTTTGAAGAGAGAGCAAGTACTGTTTGTTTACCCTCGGATTAGACGATTTCTAAATTTTCAAATATTTGCCGTGAACCGAATCAGCTGATTTTTGACATTTGTCTCCAAATATAGGTTAATCAGACGACACTGTGGCAGAATACGACCTGGTGGATTGTCCTCTTCTTATTTATTCTGAAATTGACTACAACTACCCACTACAATAAAGGAAACACATTTTATTATTCAATATCATTCCTCAATAATATTTATTGATAATATTATCGGTTTTTCTCTTCCGCCAAAAAACAAATATTACAATCGATATTTTCATTAACTAGTACATGATATCGACTTCATTGAGTAAACATGGAATTGTCAAAAAAAATATATGGTTTTGACCAATTTTATCTTTTATTTAAACATCAATCAACATATAATTCTTTTATTTATTTCCCCAGGGTTAAGGGTAAGTTCTTTTTGTTATGAGATGGTCAGAAATGGATAATTATACTACGCTTTACAAATATAGAAAAACTTCGAAAATTTGTAATTCTCTGAGTACATAGTTCCGGCTTTGTCCGTAAGAGAGCAGATTGTTTTATTTTTATTAAAACATGTGATTACACTTGGAAAGTTTTGTACTGAACGACAATTTGATTTGAGTTTTCTTTGTTAAATATTAAAAGAACTGTTTATATTACCTCTCTTCTCGAAGTTCTTACTTGTGTGAAGCTGTTTCTCAGGTGGTGTTCTTAGTTGTTTGTAATTTCATAACCGTCTGTCAAATACTATCTCGTCAAAACTCAAAACTCGGCTAGGCTATGCCTAATCATCCAAAATGGTTTTTTTCACTTTTATTATGGAGTATAGCAAGTTAACTTTAATAATTAAGGTAGTAGTACCTAATGTTTATACTGTTATTTAATTTTGTAACAATTTTGTGCTGTTCTAAGATTTCTAAAGGCTAATTTAATAAAATTTTTGTCTCATCATTTTGTCAACCAGACAGGTTTCAATTTCAAATTCGATTAAACAATACTTGTTATTTCGTTACTCTTAGTAACCCATAATTTTTTATATACCTTTTTATTGGTTCTGCTATTTACTTTTTAGTATATAGGCGGTTTGTAATTATTATAAATTTATTTTTGATTTACAGAAAAATAATTCTTTTTAATTTTGGTTTCTTTCCCAATTTGATTTACATAATAGGTTTCTGTTTATTTTCTTATAACTTTGGATATAAGTCTTTAATATTATTATTAACTTTACATGAATCTATATATTATTTATTAATCTCTTATAATATTCTTACACTGCACTATTTCCTTCTGCCATTTTCCTCATACAGTATTATTTTAATTTTTATTATCATCTGATATTTAAATCTTTTATGTTTTTAAAAACAACCCTGGGTTATCTTATACAATAACACAATTATTTTATAAAAATATAAAATTAACATAGGTATTAAATTTTGTTGTCTACAAAATATAAATACTACAATAACTAAACAAAATACATAATTAGTTAGTAGCATCATAGTCTACTATTATAATAGATAATTCTCACATCTACAGCACAATTCTGTAAGAAGTTACCTTCACCTTCACTTATTACCTCATTGGGTACACTATAACTCACTTGTCACTGTATATCACTTTAATACTGTTTATAATGTTTAGTGATACAACTTAATTTTTAGCTAGTTATAGTTTACCCATTTCTGACCTTTATGGTATTACAAGAGTTATCATTTATTGGGACTGGGTTATGTACCGTTACATAAAGCCCCCCCACTAGAACAAATTTATTTTTGTTTTACTGGTTTACTAAAATAAATTGTTGATTGCTTCTACCTTCAGAATATTCCTGGTTTTATTCTTCATAATATCTTCCTTTATTTCAAACTGGTTGTAAACTGACTGGTAATTCAGACTGGTGGTAATTGCTGTTTTCTTACTCTACTCTCTCTCTCTTGGAGGCAAATTCATCAATTATTTATTTCTCTGGGTAGTGGTACTTCCACATTTTATTTGATAAGGACTGGTCACACTAATCATATTAAACTTGTTTTAACACTCATTTCTATTTACTTCTATAAATTAGCTTTATCAATTAAGCTTCGGTCTGCTATCTTCCTTCTATTTTCTTCATCTATACTTCTGGAATCTAATATCAATCTATACAGCTATTTTATAATTTTTATCCCCTAAATATTCAATTTCCCTAACATTTTTCCCTATCTTGTGCGGTGGTACCAGTCGGGTGGCCACTTTTGGGTCCATACTCCTCTGTCCATCCTTACACCTTCTGAGACCAGGGGAACATCATCCCTGCTCAGGAAAATTATTGCCGGAACATTTCTACGGTCAATACATAAAATAAAAAAAATTATAAGTAGTAGTCAATTAGCGACTAGTACTAAACACTTTTGGGATTCTTCATACTGTAGCTGTTTGCATTTATTTATATATTTCTTCTCTCCTTGATTCCTTCTTCTTTTCCATTAACTAGTAGCATATAACATTATTGATAGGCCTTATGTTAAAATTCTTTTGACTTTACTTCTTGTGACATATTTCTTCGTATCATTTCTTCTTATATAATCTTCAATTCCGAGAAATTCTAATTATTGTATTAATTATCATCCTCCTTCAGTTTCATTGGAGTCATTAAATTATTCTTCTTATCTGAGCACATTACCATCAATTGTTTTTCTTCATTTCATTTTTCTTCTGTTTGTTACCATTAAAAATATTACTTTTTCCTATTATTTCATTTTAAATCAATTCTTTATAACTCTTATTTACTAATCTGTTATTATTTTTTGTTAAATCAAATGGTTTCAAAATATCTTAAATCGTATTATTTCTGAATAAATTAAGTAAGTTGTCCTTACGTACTTTTTAGAATTTTGGGGTTTTCTTCCGCTATTCAATGGGTTGCTGGGTCGGTTTTCAGAATTTCAGTCCCCTTTTCTGGTTTGTTATTATTTAGGTTAACCATGGTCCATTAACTCAGGTACTACATGTTCTCGGATTACTGGGGTGTCTATAATAATTTTGGTCCTTGTTAAATATCTCTCGTGTATCTGGTACTGTAACTCGGCTGGTACAAAGTCTTCATTTAAGTCACGGTTTTCAGTCATATTTAGATCCTTCTTAATTAATAGGTATTGTATCTCCTCTATTTTAATGTAATCACTTATATATGCCACTATTCCATTCTCTTTGACCTCTGTATTATTTACACAATGTTCTGTTGGTATACTCTGTCTTGAAAATATAATTGATGTGGTCAGATACTCTTTGGTCGTCGATATTTTTAACTGATATTTAAATTTATTCAAGTTTTTTGTTATTATTCTATGGTGGTTTACCTTTGAAATTTTTATTGAGTTTTGTCTACAATTTCTAACTTTATTTAACTCCATTTGTTTATTAATGGGAGGGTTAAATATATTAATTAATCCACCCTTCCTCATCTCCATTTCTTCTTTTGTATTGAATATTTTCTTTCTCCATATTTTCCTTATTTTCAGATAGCAATGCATTCTGGTCTTCTCTAATTTCTGTTTTCTTGCTACTCTCTTCTGTGTTTGGACTTACTATAATACCTTCGGAAGTGCTGTCTAATGTTTCATCCAAACTCTTGAAACCTTCATCCATTTGCTTATTCGTCTCCTCCTTGTATGTATCTGCTTTTTGGATAAGCGTATTAACATTTTCAAACTTCTCCCCGAAAGTTTTCCATATCTCCTTATTGAACTTCTCCATCTTACTCTCAAATTGTTTTAAATTCTCATTATTCTCTTCAAATTTTGCATTCATCTCTTCTCTTTGTCCTTCAACAGTTTCTTTCAGTTCATGGTATTGTTCATTCATGGTTTGTTTGATATTTCCATGAATGGTCTCTATTATTTCATTTAGTTGTTTGACTAAACTTTCCTGAATGCTATCTATTTTCTCATTGGTCTGTCTATTTTGTTCCTCCAGTTTCTTAAAATTCTCCTTATTTTCCTCCTTGGTTTGCTTTGAGTTTTCCTCCTGTCTCCTAAAATTTTCATCTATTTTGTCAAATTTCTCGCTCAAGGTTTCATTTTGTTTCCTTGAGTTTTCATCTATTTTGTCAAATTTTTCGCTCAAGGTTTCATTTTGTTTCCTTGAGTTTTCCTCATTGGTTTGTTTTAAAGATTCCTCCTGTTTTCTAAATTGTTCAGCCATAAATTTCATCATGTCTTGCCAATTAGGTTCTTCTCTGGCTACCGCTTTGTCTGGTTGGTCCCCTTGGGCATCCTCTTCAACTATTTCCTTTTCCGTGTTCATAATTGCTTCAGTTTCTTCTTTATCACCCATTGGTTGTTCCATTTCGCTGTCCGTAAATATTTCTATCTCTCGTTCCTGTCCACCTTCTTCCTTCTCCTTTTCTTCTGCCCTCTTCTTCGATCTGCCTCTGGTATTATGCATTTCTTGTTTTCTCATAACTGCCGACGATAATTAGGTTTATTCGTATATTAATTTATTAAATATATCAAAATTCTTTTCTAATTACAGCCCTTTTACGTTGAGCGCCAATTTGTAACGTAACGCTTGTATCAGAGGTTTCCGCCTCTCCAAGAGTGTATTACAATTACGGGTTTATAATTAATTCAGCCCCAATGTTGGGTTCGCCAATTCTGTAACGTCACGCTTTGAGTGTGTCTCTCTGATCCTTAAATAGTACTTTACTTAATGGAAACTTTGTTTTATTTGCCCCACGTTGTTAGCGTCAATTTGTAACGTAACTACTATTTTAGGTGTGTGTGTGACGTCCGTCTTTTTTACAGTCTCAGATCGGTCAGAACACCTCTTAGCAGTCGCCACTTATGAATTATAAAGACTGAGGTTTAAATAAAGTTGGTGGTAATGTTACCCAAACAAAGCAGAAATCGAGTGTGTGTGATTTTGGTTAAGTAGGTAACTTGTTTAGCCTTCTTTTGAAGAGAGAGCAAGTACCGTTTGTTTACCTTTGGATTAGACGATTTCTAAATTTTCAAATATTTGCCGTGAACCGAATCAGCTGATTTTTGACATTTGTCTCCAAATATAGGTTAATCAGACGACACTGTGGCAGAATACGACCTGGTGGATTGTCCTCTTCTTATTTATTCTGAAATTGACTACAACTACCCACTACAATAAAGGAAACACATTTTATTATTCAATATCATTCCTCAATAATATTTATTGATAATATTATCGGTTTTTCTCTTCCGCCAAAATACAAATATTACAATCGATATTTTCATTAACTATTACATGATATCGACTTCATTGAGTAAACATGGAATTGTCAAAAAAAATATATGGTTTTGACCAATTTTATCTTTTATTTAAACATCAATCAACATATAATTCTTTTATTTATTTCCCCAGGGTTAAGGGTAAGTTCTTTTTGTTATGAGATGGTCAGAAATGGATAATTATACTACGCTTTACAAATATAGAAAAACTTCGAAAATTTGTAATTCTCTGAGTACATAGTTCCGGCTTTGTCCGTAAGAGAGCAGATTGTTTTATTTTTATTAAAACATGTGATTACACTTGGAAAGTTTTGTACTGAACGACAATTTGATTTGAGTTTTCTTTGTTAAATATTAAAAGAACTGTTTATATTACCTCTCTTCTCGAAGTTCTTACTTGTGTGAAGCTGTTTCTCAGGTGGTGTTCTTAGTTGTTTGTAATTTCATAACCGTCTGTCAAATACTATCTCGTCAAAACTCAAAACTCGGCTAGGCTATGCCTAATCATCCAAAATGGTTTTTTTCACTTTTATTATGGAGTATAGCAAGTTAACTTTAATAATTAAGGTAGTAGTACCTAATGTTTATACTGTTATTTAATTTTGTAACAATTTTGTGCTGTTCTAAGATTTCTAAAGGCTAATTTAATAAAATTTTTGTCTCATCATTTTGTCAACCAGACAGGTTTCAATTTCAAATTCGATTAAACAATACTTGTTATTTCGTTACTCTTAGTAACCCATAATTTTTTATATACCTTTTTATTGGTTCTGCTATTTACTTTTTAGTATATAGGCGGTTTGTAATTATTATAAATTTATTTTTGATTTACAGAAAAATAATTCTTTTTAATTTTGGTTTCTTTCCCAATTTGATTTACATAATAGGTTTCTGTTTATTTTCTTATAACTTTGGATATAAGTCTTTAATATTATTATTAACTTTACATGAATCTATATATTATTTATTAATCTCTTATAATATTCTTACACTGCACTATTTCCTTCTGCCATTTTCCTCATACAGTATTATTTTAATTTTTATTATCATCTGATATTTAAATCTTTTATGTTTTTAAAAACAACCCTGGGTTATCTTATACAATAACACAATTATTTTATAAAAATATAAAATTAACATAGGTATTAAATTTTGTTGTCTACAAAATATAAATACTACAATAACTAAACAAAATACATAATTAGTTAGTAGCATCATAGTCTACTATTATAATAGATAATTCTCACATCTACAGCACAATTCTGTAAGAAGTTACCTTCACCTTCACTTATTACCTCATTGGGTACACTATAACTCACTTGTCACTGTATATCACTTTAATACTGTTTATAATGTTTAGTGATACAACTTAATTTTTAGCTAGTTATAGTTTACCCATTTCTGACCTTTATGGTATTACAAGAGTTATCATTTATTGGGACTGGGTTATGTACCGTTACATAAAGCCCCCCCACTAGAACAAATTTATTTTTGTTTTACTGGTTTACTAAAATAAATTGTTGATTGCTTCTACCTTCAGAATATTCCTGGTTTTATTCTTCATAATATCTTCCTTTATTTCAAACTGGTTGTAAACTGACTGGTAATTCAGACTGGTGGTAATTGCTGTTTTCTTACTCTACTCTCTCTCTCTTGGAGGCAAATTCATCAATTATTTATTTCTCTGGGTAGTGGTACTTCCACATTTTATTTGATAAGGACTGGTCACACTAATCATATTAAACTTGTTTTAACACTCATTTCTATTTACTTCTATAAATTAGCTTTATCAATTAAGCTTCGGTCTGCTATCTTCCTTCTATTTTCTTCATCTATACTTCTGGAATCTAATATCAATCTATACAGCTATTTTATAATTTTTATCCCCTAAATATTCAATTTCCCTAACATTTTTCCCTATCTTGTGCGGTGGTACCAGTCGGGTGGCCACTTTTGGGTCCATACTCCTCTGTCCATCCTTACACCTTCTGAGACCAGGGGAACATCATCCCTGCTCAGGAAAATTATTGCCGGAACATTTCTACGGTCAATACATAAAATAAAAAAAATTATAAGTAGTAGTCAATTAGCGACTAGTACTAAACACTTTTGGGATTCTTCATACTGTAGCTGTTTGCATTTATTTATATATGTCTTCTCTCCTTGATTCCTTCTTCTTTTCCATTAACTAGTAGCATATAACATTATTGATAGGCCTTATGTTAAAATTCTTTTGACTTTACTTCTTGTGACATATTTCTTCGTATCATTTCTTCTTATATAATCTTCAATTCCGAGAAATTCTAATTATTGTATTAATTATCATCCTCCTTCAGTTTCATTGGAGTCATTAAATTATTCTTCTTATCTGAGCACATTACCATCAATTGTTTTTGTTCATTTCATTTTTCTTCTGTTTGTTACCATTAAAAATATTACTTTTTCCTATTATTTCATTTTAAATCAATTCTTTATAACTCTTATTTACTAATCTGTTATTATTTTTTGTTAAATCAAATGGTTTCAAAATATCTTAAATCGTATTATTTCTGAATAAATTAAGTAAGTTGTCCTTACGTACTTTTTAGAATTTTGGGGTTTTCTTCCGCTATTCAATGGGTTGCTGGGTCGGTTTTCAGAATTTCAGTCCCCTTTTCTGGTTTGTTATTATTTAGGTTAACCATGGTCCATTAACTCAGGTACTACATGTTCTCGGATTACTGGGGTGTCTATAATAATTTTGGTCCTTGTTAAATATCTCTCGTGTATCTGGTACTGTAACTCGGCTGGTACAAAGTCTTCATTTAAGTCACGGTTTTCGGTCATATTTAGATCCTTCTTAATTAATAGGTATTGTATCTCCTCTATTTTAATGTAATCACTTATATATGCCACTATTCCATTCTCTTTGACCTCTGTATTATTTACACAATGTTCTGTTGGTATACTCTGTCTTGAAAATATAATTGATGTGGTCAGATACTCTTTGGTCGTCAATATTTTTAACTGATATTTAAATTTATTCAAGTTTTTTGTTATTATTCTATGGTGGTTTACCTTTGAAATTTTTATTGAGTTTTGTCTACAATTTCTAACTTTATTTAACTCCATTTGTTTATTAATGGGAGGGTTAAATATATTAATTAATCCACCCTTCCTCATCTCCATTTCTTCTTTTGTATTGAATATTTTCTTTCTCCATATTTTCCTTATTTTCAGATAGCAATGCATTCTGGTCTTCTCTAATTTCTGTTTTCTTGCTACTCTCTTCTGTGTTTGGACTTACTATAATACCTTCAGAAGTGCTGTCTAATGTTTCATCCAAACTCTTGAAACCTTCATCCATTTGCTTATTCGTCTCCTCCTTGTATGTATCTGCTTTTTGGATAAGCGTATTAACATTTTCAAACTTCTCCCCGAAAGTTTTCCATATCTCCTTATTGAACTTCTCCATCTTACTCTCAAATTGTTTTAAATTCTCATTATTCTCTTCAAATTTTGCATTCATCTCTTCTCTTTGTCCTTCAACAGTTTCTTTCAGTTCATGGTATTGTTCATTCATGGTTTGTTTGATATTTCCATGAATGGTCTCTATTATTTCATTTAGTTGTTTGACTAAACTTTCCTGAATGCTATCTATTTTCTCATTGGTCTGTCTATTTTGTTCCTCCAGTTTCTTAAAATTCTCCTTATTTTCCTCCTTGGTTTGCTTTGAGTTTTCCTCCTGTCTCCTAAAATTTTCATCTATTTTGTCAAATTTCTCGCTCAAGGTTTCATTTTGTTTCCTTGAGTTTTCATCTATTTTGTCAAATTTTTCGCTCAAGGTTTCATTTTGTTTCCTTGAGTTTTCCTCATTGGTTTGTTTTAAAGATTCCTCCTGTTTTCTAAATTGTTCAGCCATAAATTTCATCATGTCTTGCCAATTAGGTTCTTCTCTGGCTACCGCTTTGTCTGGTTGGTCCCCTTGGGCATCCTCTTCAACTATTTCCTTTTCCGTGTTCATAATTGCTTCAGTTTCTTCTTTATCACCCATTGGTTGTTCCATTTCGCTGTCCGTAAATATTTCTATCTCTCGTTCCTGTCCACCTTCTTCCTTCTCCTTTTCTTCTGCCCTCTTCTTCGATCTGCCTCTGGTATTATGCATTTCTTGTTTTCTCATAACTGCCGACGATAATTAGGTTTATTCGTATATTAATTTATTAAATATATCAAAATTCTTTTCTAATTACAGCCCTTTTACGTTGAGCGCCAATTTGTAACGTAACGCTTGTATCAGAGGTTTCCGCCTCTCCAAGAGTGTATTACAATTACGGGTTTATAATTAATTCAGCCCCAATGTTGGGTTCGCCAATTCTGTAACGTCACGCTTTGAGTGTGTCTCTCTGATCCTTAAATAGTACTTTACTTAATGGAAACTTTGTTTTATTTGCCCCACGTTGTTAGCGTCAATTTGTAACGTAACTACTATTTTAGGTGTGTGTGTGACGTCCGTCTTTTTTACAGTCTCAGATCGGTCAGAACACCTCTTAGCAGTCGCCACTTATGAATTATAAAGACTGAGGTTTAAATAAAGTTGGTGGTAATGTTACCCAAACAAAGCAGAAATCGAGTGTGTGTGATTTTGGTTAAGTAGGTAAGTTGTTTAGCCTTCTTTTGAAGAGAGAGCAAGTACCGTTTGTTTACCTTTGGATTAGACGATTTCTAAATTTTCAAATATTTGCCGTGAACCGAATCAGCTGATTTTTGACATTTGTCTCCAAATATAGGTTAATCAGACGACACTGTGGCAGAATACGACCTGGTGGATTGTCCTCTTCTTATTTATTCTGAAATTGACTACAACTACCCACTACAATAAAGGAAACACATTTTATTATTCAATATCATTCCTCAATAATATTTATTGATAATATTATCGGTTTTTCTCTTCCGCCAAAATACAAATATTACAATCGATATTTTCATTAACTATTACATGATATCGACTTCATTGAGTAAACATGGAATTGTCAAAAAAAATATATGGTTTTGACCAATTTTATCTTTTATTTAAACATCAATCAACATATAATTCTTTTATTTATTTCCCCAGGGTTAAGGGTAAGTTCTTTTTGTTATGAGATGGTCAGAAATGGATAATTATACTACGCTTTACAAATATAGAAAAACTTCGAAAATTTGTAATTCTCTGAGTACATAGTTCCGGCTTTGTCCGTAAGAGAGCAGATTGTTTTATTTTTATTAAAACATGTGATTACACTTGGAAAGTTTTGTACTGAACGACAATTTGATTTGAGTTTTCTTTGTTAAATATTAAAAGAACTGTTTATATTACCTCTCTTCTTGAAGTTCTTACTTGTGTGAAGCTGTTTCTCAGGTGGTGTTCTTAGTTGTTTGTAATTTCATAACCGTCTGTCAAATACTATCTCGTCAAAACTCAAAACTCGGCTAGGCTATGCCTAATCATCCAAAATGGTTTTTTTCACTTTTATTATGGAGTATAGCAAGTTAACTTTAATAATTAAGGTAGTAGTACCTAATGTTTATACTGTTATTTAATTTTGTAACAATTTTGTGCTGTTCTAAGATTTCTAAAGGCTAATTTAATAAAATTTTTGTCTCATCATTTTGTCAACCAGACAGGTTTCAATTTCAAATTCGATTAAACAATACTTGTTATTTCGTTACTCTTAGTAACCCATAATTTTTTATATACCTTTTTATTGGTTCTGCTATTTACTTTTTAGTATATAGGCGGTTTGTAATTATTATAAACTTATTTTTGATTTACAGAAAAATAATTCTTTTTAATTTTGGTTTCTTTCCCAATTTGATTTACATAATAGGTTTCTGTTTATTTTCTTATAACTTTGGATATAAGTCTTTAATATTATTATTAACTTTACATGAATCTATATATTATTTATTAATCTCTTATAATATTCTTACACTGCACTATTTCCTTCTGCCATTTTCCTCATACAGTATTATTTTAATTTTTATTATCATCTGATATTTAAATCTTTTATGTTTTTAAAAACAACCCTGGGTTATCTTATACAATAACACAATTATTTTATAAAAATATAAAATTAACATAGGTATTAAATTTTGTTGTCTACAAAATATAAATACTACAATAACTAAACAAAATACATAATTAGTTAGTAGCATCATAGTCTACTATTATAATAGATAATTCTCACATCTACAGCACAATTCTGTAAGAAGTTACCTTCACCTTCACTTATTACCTCATTGGGTACACTATAACTCACTTGTCACTGTATATCACTTTAATACTGTTTATAATGTTTAGTGATACAACTTAATTTTTAGCTAGTTATAGTTTACCCATTTCTGACCTTTATGGTATTACAAGAGTTATCATTTATTGGGACTGGGTTATGTACCGTTACATAAAGCCCCCCCACTAGAACAAATTTATTTTTGTTTTACTGGTTTACTAAAATAAATTGTTGATTGCTTCTACCTTCAGAATATTCCTGGTTTTATTCTTCATAATATCTTCCTTTATTTCAAACTGGTTGTAAACTGACTGGTAATTCAGACTGGTGGTAATTGCTGTTTTCTTACTCTACTCTCTCTCTCTTGGAGGCAAATTCATCAATTATTTATTTCTCTGGGTAGTGGTACTTCCACATTTTATTTGATAAGGACTGGTCACACTAATCATATTAAACTTGTTTTAACACTCATTTCTATTTACTTCTATAAATTAGCTTTATCAATTAAGCTTCGGTCTGCTATCTTCCTTCTATTTTCTTCATCTATACTTCTGGAATCTAATATCAATCTATACAGCTATTTTATAATTTTTATCCCCTAAATATTCAATTTCCCTAACATTTTTCCCTATCTTGTGCGGTGGTACCAGTCGGGTGGCCACTTTTGGGTCCATACTCCTCTGTCCATCCTTACACCTTCTGAGACCAGGGGAACATCATCCCTGCTCAGGAAAATTATTGCCGGAACATTTCTACGGTCAATACATAAAATAAAAAAAATTATAAGTAGTAGTCAATTAGCGACTAGTACTAAACACTTTTGGGATTCTTCATACTGTAGTTGTTTGCATTTATTTATATATTTCTTCTCTCCTTGATTCCTTCTTCTTTTCCATTAACTAGTAGCATATAACATTATTGATAGGCCTTATGTTAAAATTCTTTTGACTTTACTTCTTGTGACATATTTCTTCGTATCATTTCTTCTTATATAATCTTCAATTCCGAGAAATTCTAATTATTGTATTAATTATCATCCTCCTTCAGTTTCATTGGAGTCATTAAATTATTCTTCTTATCTGAGCACATTACCATCAATTGTTTTTGTTCATTTCATTTTTCTTCTGTTTGTTACCATTAAAAATATTACTTTTTCCTATTATTTCATTTTAAATCAATTCTTTATAACTCTTATTTACTAATCTGTTATTATTTTTTGTTAAATCAAATGGTTTCAAAATATCTTAAATCGTATTATTTCTGAATAAATTAAGTAAGTTGTCCTTACGTACTTTTTAGAATTTTGGGGTTTTCTTCCGCTATTCAATGGGTTGCTGGGTCGGTTTTCAGAATTTCAGTCCCCTTTTCTGGTTTGTTATTATTTAGGTTAACCATGGTCCATTAACTCAGGTACTACATGTTCTCGGATTACTGGGGTGTCTATAATAATTTTGGTCCTTGTTAAATATCTCTCGTGTATCTGGTACTGTAACTCGGCTGGTACAAAGTCTTCATTTAAGTCACGGTTTTCGGTCATATTTAGATCCTTCTTAATTAATAGGTATTGTATCTCCTCTATTTTAATGTAATCACTTATATATGCCACTATTCCATTCTCTTTGACCTCTGTATTATTTACACAATGTTCTGTTGGTATACTCTGTCTTGAAAATATAATTGATGTGGTCAGATACTCTTTGGTCGTCGATATTTTTAACTGATATTTAAATTTATTCAAGTTTTTTGTTATTATTCTATGGTGGTTTACCTTTGAAATTTTTATTGAGTTTTGTCTACAATTTCTAACTTTATTTAACTCCATTTGTTTATTAATGGGAGGGTTAAATATATTAATTAATCCACCCTTCCTCATCTCCATTTCTTCTTTTGTATTGAATATTTTCTTTCTCCATATTTTCCTTATTTTCAGATAGCAATGCATTCTGGTCTTCTCTAATTTCTGTTTTCTTGCTACTCTCTTCTGTGTTTGGACTTACTATAATACCTTCGGAAGTGCTGTCTAATGTTTCATCCAAACTCTTGAAACCTTCATCCATTTGCTTATTCGTCTCCTCCTTGTATGTATCTGCTTTTTGGATAAGCGTATTAACATTTTCAAACTTCTCCCCGAAAGTTTTCCATATCTCCTTATTGAACTTCTCCATCTTACTCTCAAATTGTTTTAAATTCTCATTATTCTCTTCAAATTTTGCATTCATCTCTTCTC
Source organism: Magicicada septendecula (assembly GCA_034769895.1). Classification (NCBI taxonomy): domain Eukaryota; kingdom Metazoa; phylum Arthropoda; class Insecta; order Hemiptera; family Cicadidae; genus Magicicada; species Magicicada septendecula. The sequence goes on along the minus strand of CM068374.1, from coordinate 227,884,108 downwards.
TTTGTCCTTCAACAGTTTCTTTCAGTTCATGGTATTGTTCATTCATGGTTTGTTTGATATTTCCATGAATGGTCTCTATTATTTCATTTAGTTGTTTGACTAAACTTTCCTGAATGCTATCTATTTTCTCATTGGTCTGTCTATTTTGTTCCTCCAGTTTCTTAAAATTCTCCTTATTTTCCTCCTTGGTTTGCTTTGAGTTTTCCTCCTGTCTCCTAAAATTTTCATCTATTTTGTCAAATTTCTCGCTCAAGGTTTCATTTTGTTTCCTTGAGTTTTCATCTATTTTGTCAAATTTTTCGCTCAAGGTTTCATTTTGTTTCCTTGAGTTTTCCTCATTGGTTTGTTTTAAAGATTCCTCCTGTTTTCTAAATTGTTCAGCCATAAATTTCATCATGTCTTGCCAATTAGGTTCTTCTCTGGCTACCGCTTTGTCTGGTTGGTCCCCTTGGGCATCCTCTTCAACTATTTCCTTTTCCGTGTTCATAATTGCTTCAGTTTCTTCTTTATCACCCATTGGTTGTTCCATTTCGCTGTCCGTAAATATTTCTATCTCTCGTTCCTGTCCACCTTCTTCCTTCTCCTTTTCTTCTGCCCTCTTCTTCGATCTGCCTCTGGTATTATGCATTTCTTGTTTTCTCATAACTGCCGACGATAATTAGGTTTATTCGTATATTAATTTATTAAATATATCAAAATTCTTTTCTAATTACAGCCCTTTTACGTTGAGCGCCAATTTGTAACGTAACGCTTGTATCAGAGGTTTCCGCCTCTCCAAGAGTGTATTACAATTACGGGTTTATAATTAATTCAGCCCCAATGTTGGGTTCGCCAATTCTGTAACGTCACGCTTTGAGTGTGTCTCTCTGATCCTTAAATAGTACTTTACTTAATGGAAACTTTGTTTTATTTGCCCCACGTTGTTAGCGTCAATTTGTAACGTAACTACTATTTTAGGTGTGTGTGTGACGTCCGTCTTTTTTACAGTCTCAGATCGGTCAGAACACCTCTTAGCAGTCGCCACTTATGAATTATAAAGACTGAGGTTTAAATAAAGTTGGTGGTAATGTTACCCAAACAAAGCAGAAATCGAGTGTGTGTGATTTTGGTTAAGTAGGTAAGTTGTTTAGCCTTCTTTTGAAGAGAGAGCAAGTACCGTTTGTTTACCTTTGGATTAGACGATTTCTAAATTTTCAAATATTTGCCGTGAACCGAATCAGCTGATTTTTGACATTTGTCTCCAAATATAGGTTAATCAGACGACACTGTGGCAGAATACGACCTGGTGGATTGTCCTCTTCTTATTTATTCTGAAATTGACTACAACTACCCACTACAATAAAGGAAACACATTTTATTATTCAATATCATTCCTCAATAATATTTATTGATAATATTATCGGTTTTTCTCTTCCGCCAAAATACAAATATTACAATCGATATTTTCATTAACTATTACATGATATCGACTTCATTGAGTAAACATGGAATTGTCAAAAAAAATATATGGTTTTGACCAATTTTATCTTTTATTTAAACATCAATCAACATATAATTCTTTTATTTATTTCCCCAGGGTTAAGGGTAAGTTCTTTTTGTTATGAGATGGTCAGAAATGGATAATTATACTACGCTTTACAAATATAGAAAAACTTCGAAAATTTGTAATTCTCTGAGTACATAGTTCCGGCTTTGTCCGTAAGAGAGCAGATTGTTTTATTTTTATTAAAACATGTGATTACACTTGGAAAGTTTTGTACTGAACGACAATTTGATTTGAGTTTTCTTTGTTAAATATTAAAAGAACTGTTTATATTACCTCTCTTCTCGAAGTTCTTACTTGTGTGAAGCTGTTTCTCAGGTGGTGTTCTTAGTTGTTTGTAATTTCATAACCGTCTGTCAAATACTATCTCGTCAAAACTCAAAACTCGGCTAGGCTATGCCTAATCATCCAAAATGGTTTTTTTCACTTTTATTATGGAGTATAGCAAGTTAACTTTAATAATTAAGGTAGTAGTACCTAATGTTTATACTGTTATTTAATTTTGTAACAATTTTGTGCTGTTCTAAGATTTCTAAAGGCTAATTTAATAAAATTTTTGTCTCATTATTTTGTCAACCGGACAGGTTTCAATTTCAAATTCGATTAAACAATACTTGTTATTTCGTTACTCTTAGTAACCCATAATTTTTTATATACCTTTTTATTGGTTCTGCTATTTATTTTTTAGTATATAGGCGGTTTGTAATTATTATAAATTTATTTTTGATTTACAGAAAAATAATTCTTTTTAATTTTGGTTTCTTTCCCAATTTGATTTACATAATAGGTTTCTGTTTATTTTCTTATAACTTTGGATATAAGTCTTTAATATTATTATTAACTTTACATGAATTTATATATTATTTATTAATCTCTTATAGTATTCTTACACTGCACTATTTCCTTCTGCCATTTTCCTCATACAGTATTATTTTAATTTTTATTATCATCTGATATTTAAATCTTTTATGTTTTTAAAAACAACCCTGGGTTATCTTATACAATAACACAATTATTTTATAAAAATATAAAATTAACATAGGTATTAAATTTTGTTGTCTACAAAATATAAATACTACAATAACTAAACAAAATACATAATTAGTTAGTAGCATCATAGTCTACTATTATAATAGATAATTCTCACATCTACAGCACAATTCTGTAAGAAGTTCCCTTCACCTTCACTTATTACCTCATTGGGTACACTATAACTCACTTGTCACTGTATATCACTTTAATACTGTTTATAATGTTTAGTGATACAACTTAATTTTTAGCTAGTTATAGTTTACCCATTTCTGACCTTTATGGTATTACAAGAGTTATCATTTATTGGGACTGGGTTATGTACCGTTACAATATATATATATATATATATATATAAATATATATATATTACAACAATATTAAATGTAAGCGTGTCGTGCCACATGTTGACGGGCAACAAAATTATAACAATACAAATAACATGTGTGTAATTGGTGTTCAGGTGTAATTATAATAAGAGTAACTCTTCTTAGGAATTGTAATATGTTTCCATTTATTAATTTAAACAAACATAAAAAAAATAATGATTAATTCACCATACGATATCCATTATCTATGGTTTAAAAGTTTCTTTACTTGCCATGTTATCATCACAAACATATATCTTATATTCTAGATATTATATTATAAATTTTAGTTAAAAACTTTTCTTCATTATACTATGATTTCTTGACTACTCAGTCTAAATTGTGCTTTTTTTAAAAATTGTTAATACATTCTTATTCTATATTTTCTTTATACCTTTTTACGGCTTTATAATCATTTTAACACAAGTAATTGATTATTTTCAATGACTCTACGTTATGTACTTTTACTAAGAAAAAATTAAATAAATTAATTACTTGTTCATTTTCCAAGCAAGGATTTAACTTATCGTTACATTGACTATTCATTCATTAAAGAAAAATAATTAAAGAATATTCTGATTACACATAAATTACATTGGTTTTATCTCTATCTACATATTTATTATTTACTCTTACAAAAATGTTTTGTTTTTATTTTCTTTGCTTAATATTAAATATATTTTTAATTTAGCATTGACTTGGGGTGAGGCTGCAAACTTTCAGGATCAAACAGGCTTCACGCACACACTCTATTTACTTGTATACACACATGCAGTGGTAATCGCGTGATGTTTACCTGTTGGTTCCTGCTTGAAAGCCAGCTTCCAATCTCACACCTGCTCATCTATTATATATTATTGAAATTAACTTAAATATTTATTTTATATTATATATGTGCATTACAGCCTATGCTTGTATTGTCACGTTATGCCTCTACTTGGTAAAAAAAATTTCAATAAATTTATTTATTAAAATATTTTTTTTTCTATCATTAGACATCTTATATTTTTATATTTCATATTACTTATATATATATTTTTTATTTCTATTTATACACTACTATCCATGATAATGAATATTAATTGTTCAAATTCCCTTAGTTGGAGGGTAAAACAAGTCTAGTTCCTATCTCCCCTCCCTACGAGTTGCTAACAATGCATAAACGTAGCTGCTTCTTCCCATTGTTCTTCTTCAATCTGGTTCCACTGACCTATTTACTTTTATGTGTAGCACTTCCTACACGAGTTTGCATTCTTGCACTGATAAACATTTTGCATCTTAACATATTATACCATTCTTCAATCTGAAATTTTATATTAGCTTAATTATACATTCCTACCTTCGTTCCTTAACCCTTTTCTTACATGAACATTCTTTATCTTTCTTATATTACTTATATACTACATTAACCTTCATTACCTTTTATTACATTTCTTTAACATTACCTTTCTGATCGCTAATAATCTTCTTCATTCTTACTTGAAATACCTTCCGTAACAGAATAGTCTTTCAGCTTTGTAGCGTGTCACATGACCGGTTACAGATGAACTGCCTTAGAAAACAACGATATTTTACTTGTAGTCCTAATTTCTAAGTAGTCTCTGCCCTTTTGACTTTTCACTCTTGCTTTCTTCTGTGTCCTTGTATCTCCATTAAGTGTGAAGTTTTCGCTTGATCAGCCGTTCTGACAATTATACATTTATTGCTCATCTCTAATCCTTCTTCATATTAATAACAACATTGCTAATAACATTTCTTTACAATCATTCCTTACACTAACATTAACATTTACATTCCTTGCCATTTATAATACATTTCCTACCTTTCTTTGAACATACTTCTATTTAGCATAACATTCTTTATTATTTAATTCCTTATTTCTTTCCACTAATATTTCTTTTTATTTGCAATCATAACCTTAATAAATAACATTTCTTAATTATACTTTCTTATCTTTTTACACATATTATTTCTTATTAATTTAACTCCTTTTCTTATTATTAATAATTAATAGTAATATTATTTTTCATTTAAAAATAATTATTCATTCCATTCGGGTATTGAGTTCTGAGTTCAGTGTGTCGTTTGATCTTACACCCCTCATTATAACCATTGCATTGTCCGTCGTCTCCCGGACGTATATTAGCCTTTGTAGCATAGTATAGTAGCCGCCATATAACAATTTCTGTCTTATTTCCTGCCTCGTTAAAATCCCATTGTATTGCTGCGATGTTCGGTTTGACCGTGGAAGTCACCTGTTCATAGGGTAACGATTTAATCTTACCTGTTGACCACACAGAATTTCCCCTCTTTCTCTCGTTCTCTCCGCGTTGCTGCTCTTGCCGAATGCATTCCTTAGTAGTTCGTATGTGTTTTACATACATAGTGGAACATTCTTTTGTGCGTCGTTTATGATAATACTCACCATAGTTATTATAATTACAGTTATAATTATCGTTCGCTTTATATTTCTGATGTGTATACCTACCATCATACTTCTCACAAGTTTGCGTAGTGTTTTGTATAGTATGTTTTTCGTTACAGTGATAATTATTGTGCTTCACACGTGTTTTTATCTCATGTGATCTACTAGTGTGTGTGTGTGTCTCACAATTGGGATATCGCTACTAATAAGGTACGTTTTATTAACCTTTATTTTCTCCTCATCCTTAATGTTAATTACTTCTTTATGATTATCGTTATTAATTACGAACGTATTATCAACTATTATTGTTCGTTCACATTCTACTGCTGCTATGTGCATATTTGTGTCGCTAATTTTCTCTTTTGCTCCTTCTCTTAGTATTGTATTATATTCTTTTAATGTTTTACCTAATTGTTCTTTATTTGGTGTTAACTCTACTATGTTTCTATCTAGTCTAGCACATACATTTCGTCTTATACCATATTCGTCCATAAGGTTTCCCATCACTTTAATGATTGCCTCCATATTAATACTTCCTGATATTGCCATGTCGAAGTATTAACAAAAAAATATTTATTTATAATATTTAAGAATATTATTTTTATGGAACCGACTTATTAATTTTTTTTATTTATTATTTAGTATTATTATTTATTTATTCTTATCTACTTATATTACAATTACACCTGTTTGTTGGGGTGGGTGCCAGTTGCGTTATTACAATACAATATACACAACAAAATTAAACACACAAAATATTCATTAATACACATCAATTATTATACATAAATCCTATGCACACATTTAACAATAGAGCATACATTTATTTATTAAATGTAGGCGTGTCGGGTCCCACGTTCATGGGTGCCATTTATTTACAACGATACAACGTTATTAAATGTAAGTGTGTCGTGCCACATGTTGACGGGCGACAAAATTATAACAATACAAATAACGTGTATGTGTAATTGGGGTTCAGGTGTAATTATAATAAGAGTAACTCATTTTAGGAATCGTAATATGTTTCCATTTATTAATGTAAACAAACATAAAAAAAAATAATGATACAAAAATAATGATTAATTCACCATACAATATCCATTATCTATGGTTTCAAAGTTTCTTTACTTGCCGTGTTATCATCACAAACATATATCTTATATTCTAGATATTATATTATAAATTTTAGTTAAAAACTTTTCTTCATTATACTATGATTTCTTGACTACTCAGTCTAAATGTGTGCTTTTTTTTTAAAATTGTTAATACATTCTTATTCTATATTTCCTTTATACCTTTTTACGGATTTATAATCATTTTAACACAAGTAATTGATTATTTTCAATGACTCTACATTATGTGCTTTTACTAAGAAAAAATTAAATAAATTAATTACTTGTTCATTTTCCAAGCAAGTATTTAACTTATCGTTACATTGACTATTCATTCATTAAAGAAAAATAATTAAAGAATATTCTGATTACACATAAATTACATTGGTTTTATCTCTATCTACATATTTATTATTTACTCTTACAAAAATGTTTCTGTTGTAGATGGGATTACCAGTTTCCATTCTCCGGCGCTAGGGTTATTTTTTATGAATAATAAATTGTCATGTACTTTGTAATACTGTACAAGGGGTTCTTCTTCCTTCTGTATTCTTTCTCTGATACTCACTATCTCTGGGTCCACATTTTGCTGTTTGCTTATCTCCAGCATTATCTTTTCTAAATCTGTTCTGTCTTTAATGATGTTATATACTTTGACTAGCAACTCTTTTTCTCCATCGAATGTTTGTTGCTGGATGTTGATACGTGATAATATGTCGGCAGCAATATTTTTCTTTCCTGGTATGTATTCCCAGTTGATATGGTATTCTTGCAATAGTAATATCCATCGGGTCAGTCTTCCATGGCTAAGCTTGCATTGTTTAAGGAAAGATATTGATCGATGGTCACTCCTCACAGTTACGTTGTACCCTAAAATGTATGTCCTGAATTTGTCACGGGCGAATACAACACTAAGCAACTCCTTTTCCATGACGTGGTAGTTCCTTTCACATGCATTTAGGGTCCGGCTTGCAAAGCTTATGACCATATGTTGACCTTTATCATCTTCTTGATACAAGACAGCACCGACACTCACGTTGCTTGCATCACAATTCATGAAAAATGGTTTTTGGAAATCCGGATGGTGTAGCATGACGGTGTCTAAAAATTTCTCTTTTATCTGTTCGAATACCTTGTCTTGGTCGGCTCCCCATGTCCATTTATTTTTTGCGGATAACTGTTTTTGAAATTGTGCTGTCAGCTTGGAATAATGGTCCTGGAATTTCCGATAATAATTACATATTCCCAGGAAAGATTGCAGCTGTTTTTTATTTCTTGGTGTTGGGAATCTTTGTATTGCTTCAACCTTCTCTGCTGAAGGGGTGATAACTTCTTCGGTCAGATTAAAACCTAAAAATTGTACCTTGCTGGCTATAAATTTGGATTTGTCCAGCTTAAGGGTAATATGGTTATCAGATAATTTTTTCAAAACTGTTTCTACTCTATTACAGTGGTCTTGCCAGTTTGATGATGTGATCAATAAGTCATCCACATAGACGGTAGTAAAGTTAAGTACCTCTTGTCCCAGTATCTGATCCATACACTGGACGAATACAGCAACGGAATTAATTAGTCCGAATGGCAGTCTCTTGAATTGGTTTTTTCTCCCATCGAACAGAAAAGCTAGGTATTTTCTACTGTTTGGGTGTAGCTCTACCTGCCAGTATCCGCAGACTGTATCCCATGCGCTGATGTATTTCGTGTTATGGAATTTCTTAAGGATCTCTTCAATTTCACTTGGGGACGTTCTATCATTTACTATCATCTTGTTGATTTCTCTTGCATCAAGGCATATTCTTACCTTGCCGTCCTTCTTTGGTATTGCCACTATCAGACTTGTATACGGGGATTGGCTTAATTCTATTATATCCTCCTCCATCATCCGGTTAATCTCGGCCTTCACTGCATTTCTTTGAGAGTATGCTATAGGATATGATTTTTTCTTAAAATCTACGGGTTCCTTAAATATAATTTGATATTGATAATCTTTTACCTTTCCTGGAGCATCAGAAAAAATGTGTCGGTATTGATTGTAAATTTTTATAAGATCCTCTGCCTGGTGAGCACTAATCGGTTGATCTCGTACTTCCCTTTGGAATTGTCTGATCTCTTCCAACTTGTTTGACCATATTTCTTCGTCCTCCCACTCATCCATTATTTTTACCTGTGCTTGTTGACAGTAATTATTCTGTAATATTGTATAACAGTGGTTTATTGAAGGTAAGTTGACACCCTTCACTATACTGGTTGTCCATACTCCATTTTCCGTGTTTAATGACACTTCTCCCTGCTTTAGATTAATTATAGCAGAATATTGCCGGAGTACGTCACATCCCACCAGTATTGAGAATGGTAGGCCACTGGCAACAAGAAAAGACTTAGTGAATGTTAGTCCTTCACCTTCAAGCTCCAGGGACACTTGTTTCCGGACAGTTTTGTTTTGTCTGCCGGTAGCACCGATAATTGTTATGTTATTTATTGGTAGAGTGGGTATAGGTGTACTACATCTTTGTTGTATTTTGTTTAACTCTATTTGGTCAATTAAAGATATGTTGGATCCAGTGTCGATCATTAATATTGACATTACTCCATGGATTTGGGCATTTACGTACACTATCTCACTATTTCGGCTGGGCATTGGTGGATTATTTTCTTCGACCAATTCATCTCTGATATTTTTTAGATAATGCGTTGTAATTATAGTGATTATATCTTTCGTCGTCGTACTTTCCCCAAGAGATTGGTCCAGTGATGGGCTGTCCACAGTTTTCACTGGCCTTAAGCGTTTAAATGAGGGTTGACCTCATTGCCCCTAACTTCATTAGTGTTTGATGGTTGGTTAGCGTTCGGCTCCTGTCGATTATTCCGGTCATCCACGCTGTTCCTGTGATCTTCTTCGAATGGGTGACTTCTTGTATCGGGTACCTGGTTAGAGTACGTTCGCCGATAGTTAGATGAGGGATAGTTTCTCCTTGGACTCCGTTGTCTTTGTCCCCTCATGTAATTTACCTGTGGCCGGTATCCTGGATTATTGTTATGATTATTGTTATTGTTTCCAGGGCGATAATTGTTGTTGTAACCATTCGATGGGAAGTTACCCCTGTAGTTGTTCCTGAAGTTATTATTATTGTTTCCACTTCTGTTAAAATTTCTGGGCGCATTATTGCCCCGCGTGTTCCCTTGGTAATTGTTAGGGTTGTTTACCGGTGGCTTATTATCTCCCTGTTGATTCGGTGATAATTGTCCCTAATTGGTTCTATTATTCCTGAAACTGTACCCTCTATTTTTCCTGTACTGCCACTCGTGTTCATGGCTTTCCAATAAGCTAGCCATATCTTGGATGGTCTTTACCTGGCTGTACATCTGTGCTTTTTGGATGGCGTCGTCGTAGTGGTAAGATAACTGTATTACCAGACACTCTTCGGGTATACATGGTTCCAAATTCCTGGCCATGCAGATTTTTCCCAAGAAGTAGGAGGTAAGGGATTGTCCATTTTGGTTTTCATACTTTCCATTACTCAGGTTATTGCGGACCATGTTCTGAGTTGATTCAGACCAGTATTTAGCCTTGAACTGAGTCTTAAATTCTTGAATGTTTTGGATGTCTGGTCGGGTGGCAGTCCACCAGTTGTCATAGGTCTCCTTGAACATTTCGTCCAGCATTCCTCTTATTACTGTCCACCGGGTCTCTCGATTTTTGATGATTAACTCTTCTACCCTTTTCAAGAACTCAATAGGGTTCCTTTTATAATTACGGAAATTAATAGTATCTCTGTTGTCTGTGTTCATGACATGATTGTTATTACATGGTCGGTCACGCCAGGCGTCCACTTCTTCCCGTAATGACTCTTCTATTCTGCGCATTTCGTCAATCTTTGTTGGTTTTTGTCTACTTTGCTGTCTATTTTATTTAAGTTACTGTAAACTCCTTCCACTCGTTCTCCCAAGTCTGTTCGTACAGCTGCTACCTCTTTCTGGTTTTCCTCCCAGACTTGATGTATGTCCTGGTCCAGCTGGGCACATCTTCTGACTGTTTCTTCCTGACCCTCCTCAATTCTCCTTTTATTCTCTCCTTCGAGACAGTTCATTTTATTGAGTACTTCCTCGCGGACTCCAGAAACATTTTCGTTGGTCTTCTCTAGCTTCTCCAACGTTTCCTCTAATTTGTCATTGATTTCCGTAACCTGCTGCTTTGCTTCTTCTCGGTACTCCATTAATTGGTGTGCCATTTGCAGCTTCATTTCTTCTTTATTTTTCTCGTGGTCCTCCTTCAGCTGTTCCCTCAATTCTTCCTTCAATTCTTCGTTTCTTTGCTGAATTTCCTCCATCAATCATTTTTGTAATGTTTCATTATTTTGGTTAACTGTTTTCCTCAATTCTTCCTTAGTACTTTCATTTGTACTCACTATTTTTTCATTGATCTGTTTCAAATTGTCATTGGTTTCTTTCTTCATCTGTTTCAGACTCTCCTCATTCTTGTCGAATTTCTCCTCCTGTTTCTTGAAATTTTCACTGGTTTCCTTCTTGTTCCTGTCCAATTTTTCGTTCATACTGTTCATCAGTTCCATTATTTTCAGTATGTTCGGGTCTCCTCTAACTTCTTCCTTGTCATGCGCTTGTGGTTCCATTTCTTCATCTTGGGTTGGTTCTGTTGTGGTTATTGCTGTCTCCACTTCTTCAATCGTTGTTCCTTCCTCTTCTTCCTCTCTATTTTCTTCCATCTCTTCCTCCTTCGCCAACTTTTTCGATAAACCTCTTGTGTGCATCTTGATTTCCTTTCGTGACCGCCGCTAGAACTTCGTATCTTCCTTTTTTCAAGCTCCACTGGTTGGTCGCCAATTTATTACGAATCTCGTGTCTTGTGTTCTTTCGTATACCTCTGTAAAATATAACAGTGTGTCTGAGTGTGAAAGTGTGTCGTGTTTCTTACCACTGCGTCCTCGCACGGCGATGTACTTCACGATGTTTGGGCCCGTAGCGAACGTACTGGGGACCAGGCATCGTGGTTCCCGATTTGAGGTTCAAACGTAGTGGATTATCTCCGGGTGGCGCCAAATTGTTTATATAAAACAATTAAAATGGTTTACTTATCAATGTTCTATTTGAACAAGGCGACGAATTCAATCCGTCCCGCCTTTTCTCAATTCCGTGTCAATTGAGATAGCGGTTGTAGGATTCGCTACTTGAGCGCTAGACGTCGCATTGGAAACCTTCACTATACATTATATTTTTAAACATACACTTTGCTATAGAAATAAGACACGATTTAACACACACAGTATAAATTTATTATTAATTGGAAGTTAATATTTTATAGACACAAGTTGTAATTAATTTTTCATATACAATTCTGCACCGGATAATTCTTTATAAGACTCTTACTCAAGGTTAAACCAATCGATTTCGAATACATATAAACAGCATGGCTTTCTCTGACGCCAATCAAAAATATTTCGATCGATGGTTGTGAGTTGTTTGGATCACGTTAAAAGGTTCAGATGCAGTTACAACATTAAAAATACACAACCTTACAATGTTTTTTCCTTATGTAGGATAATGTGTAGTGGTAATTGTTTTGTTTAAGTGTCATACAAGATGTTTATAAATCGTACATAAATACGAGGTTAGTTCTATAGTTAACAAATTTTCAGTGATATAATTTTATGGATCAATCCTTCTAAGAGAATAAAAATGATTTAGTGGTATTCAACATACATTGAGAAATGTTCAAAGTGCGTTTATTTTTTGGAAGTTGAAATAATTTAACTGATACTTAACAGCATTGCAGTACGGTATTATTCGGGATGTCAAGAAGGAAGGATTATGGCATCAATATTGTTCCTGTGTTCTTTATTCAAGCTTCGGCATCTTTTTCAAAGTGGTTTGGACTTCTTTAGATATTTCATATTAAGTTAAACGTCTTCTCCCTCTGGAAACGTTATTCTGCATTCATCATACTTCTGTACTATCGATTTCTGTACTTGGTTTTACTTCTAAGATGGTTTAACTATTAAAATGTGTTGTACAGAAAATTCGCATCTGGCTTGCGATAGCGTCACTTTCCAAGTAATTGTATTTAACGGTAATTACCTCGTTAAACGGTCGTTTCCATGGCTACGTATTTGCTCTCATTGGGTGAGCTCAACCTGAACACATTGTTATCAATTTTCAAATTCCTTTCAAATCTTCCCATATCTTCGGATTTTCTTCCTCCTCTTATCTTCCTTCTGAGTTAATATCTAAATGCACTGTCATTTATATTTTCTCACAAAGATTATTTTGGTACCCCACAATATTGGGTTTTATCAAGTTTCTAAGTTTACAATGAATTTCATACTTACTAATCACATTTCTTTGTTTATATAATTCCTTAATTTAATATTTGGTTTTTAATAATAACTACTATTCATCCTTGATGAATTAATCACCTTGGATTTGTCCACTACATGGTGATTTTTGTATAATCAGTAATTGTTTATGTTTGACCGTTAGGCCTGTTTCACATTTAAGTAGCCATTACTGTATTTTTGTGGCTTCATACACAATATATTTCATTTCGTCCGAAATTGTTATTTTGCATTTATAGTTAGGTTTAATGTCTCTGGATGTGTTTTAATTTAGTCTTTGTTAGTAACAACTGCGTTATTCAATCTTACTTGCTAATTATTTGCTATTCATTTCCAATATAAAATATAACATCTAGGCCTATGGTCTGTATAACTCTTACAGCCATATCCATTTCATAACTAACAGTTTATATAATTCATTATTTTTTATTTGTTGTTCTGGTGCTAAACAATCTCACCTCTATTGAACTTTTTCCATTAAACTCCCCTTATAACATGGGTATTTAATTAATGTTAATACAAACTTATTTTCTAATGCTTTTTGCTCTCCCTTCCATGTTAACACCATCTAATTACTTTTCCTTGTGAAACACACCTTTAAACTTTTACAATACATTTTTAAGTTATAACAATACTATTTACTAGTCATCACAGTGAATATCACTACTTAGTGTTCATTATTTACTGAATAAATGTTCTATCCTAAATACCACTCATTGTAACTTGTTAAATGTTATTGTTCACTCTTAATACTAAAACATAAGTAATTTTACTAAGTCTTTACCTTAGCCTACTCTCCTCTTACTATTTATATGATAGACAATATTTGTATTTATTTTTCACTAGCAGTTTCTTAAATTATTTAGTGTTCATTATAATTTATTAAGTGTTTCTTTAGTATTATATCACTCTAGTATAAATCACTTTCACTAATTCAACTTCCATTTATTTCTCATCATATTATTCTCTTTCTCTACACACTATCTATATAAAATTATTAATATTGTGTCTTTCTTAGTTAACAAATTACATATATCCCTAACTCTTTTGGTTAGTGTATTTTTATACATTGTTTCATATTACTGACTGTTTATACTTGTCATTTTATCAATACTAACATTCATTAATAGTGTGAAGGTATCTCCTTCTACCCCTTATAATTACATATAATACACTCATCAAAAAATACTCACCGCTGCCAGAATTTTACTTACCGTCATGGTCCCCGTAAAACTTACCTTTAAAAATTACCCAAGGTCGCCACGATATTTTCTGGTTTAATATCGAAACCATTCTACACACTTGCCCTTATAAAAATCCCGCTATCTGACTATAATACAACTCAGAAAAATCCCAAAGAACGTTAGACGAGGTTTTCAGCACAGAAAACTAGGAAATGGTTATGGCGTAATGACTTACTCTAACACATACTTTATATTAAATAAAATCTGAATTTATTTTAAGGTGAAATTTTATGAATTAATAAAATAAACATTTCTTAATCAACTAGCTTCTAACAAACTATTATGAACCAGTACTAAATTTTTTCCCTTAGAGATCTCGTTTGAAATTTAACACTTTATACATAACAAAGGAAATGACTAAAAATGGTGTTTGATTTTATTCAATTGATTATGTTCTTAAGTTTGCTACTCATCTGGTCAATGCAATCCACAAATTCCGCCACCACGTGTTACGCACTTTTTGTTTGTAGAACACTCCGAAAACTGATTTTATACTGTTTAACTTGGATTATTTTCTCAATCACAAATGTTAAGGCTGTTTCACAAATGACAGCACTATTCTTTTCAATCGGTCAGCTTACATTGTTCGCAAGCACATTTTTTTTTGCAACCTGCGCGTTAACACTTTACTTGATAGGCCGATTAGATTATTTTCGGCCTATCTTGCGCCCGAGGCCACTGTTTAATTTTACATTACAACTTTACTGTCTGATGCTGGCTGTCTGTTGTTCACTCTCTACTGACACACAGCAGACTGTATGCTGCTTATTACCACTCTCTCTGATGACACACAGCAGACTGGGTTTCACACAAGCCTGCTGGTGGGTGGTTACGCAATGCGTCTGGCAGTTGTTTTGTCTGACTGTATGTGTGTTGCATTGCTGTACTGGAGGCTCCTTACAGGTGAAAGTCTGGCAATTTGGAAAGTGCTTAAAATGATGATTTGAATTAATATGAAATTAAACTGGGGTGGCTCACAAATCCGTACTGTCACAATACCCCCCCAATAAGAGATTGAAGGCCGAAGCGTTCAAACTCTTATTGCCTAAACCTAAGAGGATCAGTGAGGATATGGCGCCGCAACCCCCCTAAACACTCTACTACATCATGGGTTCTTACCCCCCTAGTCTGGCGACTGCGACAGCACCCATCCGATCTTACGGGACTTCTCTACTCGAGATCCCACCACCATAAGCTCGGACAGATACCCGCCCCAGTATCGCCTGACTTTAAAACATGTAATTAAACATTGACAAACGGCCTTCCATCACTCCATATCCCACGACTGGTTTGTTTCCTCTTAGCCGTACTGGTTCATTGACAACGTACTGGCTCATTTTATATAATAGACCCAAAAAAATATAGTATTAGTAAAACAATATAGGTTTACAGTGGTACACATAAATTTCCGTTAAATTAAATAATATTCCCCATACAATATTGCCCAACCAAAATGACACATAGATTATACAAGGTATCCTTACCTACTATATATATGAATAGGACAAAAAATTCATAGCATATGAAAAATCTATATGGACAGTAATATACACATCTTAATTCCCAAACACCGTTTCAGCTCCAACATTTCATTCAGTTTTCAGTTTAAATGAATATTTTAATAAGTTAAATCCTTATTTACATCAATTAGTATTTACTTTATAATTCCAATGTGAATTTAAATGAAGATAAAGTTAAGTTCATTGTTAAAAATCGTTTCTATTAATTTTATTACTAAATTAGTTTAATTGTATTTAATTTACTTTAATTAATTCAATTAATCTCAAAAGTTACAGTAATGGCCTCATTATTATTTTGTCTGTAAAAAAATTTAATTTCAATTCCTTTCTATCACAATAAGGTTTTACTCAGATACTGATTCAGCAGACTACAACACTTTTTGTTATTGTCACCAAGCGTGACTCCAGACATTAGTCTCAACATACCACACCTGTTTATATAAACACTAGCCTGCAAGACTCACATAGTCTAAACATCCTGGTTACATCATATTAACACCTGTACTTTTCAGTCTTTATAAATTTTTTAGATAACATATTTATCAATGTCTATTTCTTACAGTTCAACCAAATATTATTTTAATTCACCTTTCAGTTATTATTTCTCTTTTAATTACAATTTCTATTTAATGCTATTATCTCAATTCATATTATTGAATCAACATTTTTTCCACACCTGTAAGCATTTTATTCTATCTGATTAGTATTATGAACTTTATACTTACAATCCACTTATTGACATGAATACAAAATACACACCACACACACACCAATATCTCCGTGTAACCTCTGAAACATTTAACAACAATGTTATTTCATACAAACAATTTAACCATCTACTATCGAATTCCAAATCTCGTAAACCATTCAACTCAAAAAATTTCAATTATATAACTTTTAAATCAATCAGAATATTTTAAACATTTCAAATTGTTTCAATTAAATTCATTATTAAAATATAAATTCCATTATTATTGTTTGCCATTATACAAATGAGCCAATTACTGTTTCTGAACTTAATGTTATTATTTCTTTAAATTGCAAAATATTAATCTTATTATTACAACAATTAATTACCTACATACACTGTTCACTTAACCCTTTACAACACATACAATTTAATTCACTACATATTTATTTACAAATCTACTTCATTATTTATTCAGTTATCATATTTCAATGTTCAAATCAGCTAAGTCAACATCCTTAAAACAAAAATTTAACTGTCTTTTATTGTTTTATGGTCTAGCCTCCATCGTCAAAAAGGTATCTTACATATTTATAGCATAAATGATTTTTATTTACATCCAATTTATTATTATTATTCTTATCATAAACCATTACCTCTATGTCATTCATTTTCCCTTTTATTATTCCATAAGACTTGTCACTATTATTTGTTTTTATCCAGCCTCCGTGAATATTTGTTGTTACACCCAGGTAATTTATTTTCTCATCATATTCCTCCACTACACATTTATCATCAATATAATCATTGTCTACTACTACACAAGGTATGTCTACATTATTTATCATAACTCTCTTAATATCCATCTTCTCTATCAGCTCTACATAACCTCTATTTATCTTGAACCACTCTAACTCTTTCTCTCTCTCATAATCACTTTCATCACAATACCTATCACAACACCACTGACCTACTTCACTCCATGCAAAGGGCACAACAAACTTACTATACCACTTCCTGGCTTTTCCAGGTTTACAAAAAATTAGGGGACTGCTTGAAGACACCTTGTCTTCCACATAATTACCGGAGGAAACTCTGTCCTCATTAAACACCTGTGAAAACTCTGTTTCACCATAAACTTGGGGAACATCTGCCCTTTGCCCATTTAACCTCTCTACACACACACTTATAACCTCATCAACACTTTCTCTGCTCACCACCTTACACTCTAACACCACATTTTTAATTTCACCACTGTTACTTACCATATTATTCTTAGATACCCCATTCTCAGCTATATAATCATTGTTCTTATGTAATGTTATATCATCATTATGATTACTGGTAGTACTACCACTTACCTCAGAATTGTAAGTACCATCATTATCTTCACTAATCAACACTACCTCTCCCACTATTTTGTCACTGTTATTTATTAATTCATTATTGGAATTATCGTTATCACTCACCTGGTCAATTATTCCCTCACTATCATTAACAACATTATTACCACTTACCTGTTTTGATTCAACTTCTGTACTCTCTTTTAATTGATATCCATCTCCTTCCAATTTTTTGTCCCACTCGTCAAAACGTTTATCCATTTTATCAAAAAGTTTATCCCACTTTTTGTCCATTTCGTCAAACCGTTTATGCATCATATCAAAACCCTTAACCATCTCTGTTTTTATAAGGTTCAACATATACGTCTGATATTCAGATTCACTCATATTATCCCTACTTACCTTATTATCTGCCACCTGCTCGGCTTGCTTATAGTTACATTGGTCTATCTCTTCACCACTTTCTACTCCCATTATACTATCATCCTTATCACTAGGCCTATTTACTGCCTTATTTTCTACCCCTATTACTTCAACTATCTTACCTTTATCATTTGTTATCTTACCCCACTCCTTGTCAGTCATTTCACCTACTTCACCCATATTTATACTCGTACTTCAAAATTTATTTATAAACCCCACATTTACGCTACCAAAACATAACCTAATTTCCACAACGTAATTATATACGATTAATTTTACAAATACGCCGTTACCAAATCCTACTTTCTGTGCTTTAAAACAGGTCTAGCTCCTATAATATTTATACGAACATCCTGGCAGGGTCGCCACTGTGAAGGTATCTCCTTCTACCCCTTATAATTACATATAATACACTCATCAAAAAATACTCACCGCTGCCAGAATTTTACTTACCGTCATGGTCCCCGTAAAACTTACCTTTAAAAATTACCCAAGGTCGCCACGATATTTTCTGGTTTAATATCGAAACCATTCTACACACTTGCCCTTATAAAAATCCCGCTATCTGACTATAATACAACTCAGAAAAATCCCAAAGAACGTTAGACGAGGTTTTCAGCACAGAAAACTAGGAAATGGTTATGGCGTAATGACTTACTCTAACACATACTTTATATTAAATAAAATCTGAATTTATTTTAAGGTGAAATTTTATGAATTAATAAAATAAACATTTCTTAATCAACTAGCTTCTAACAAACTATTATGAACCAGTACTAAATTTTTTCCCTTAGAGATCTCGTTTGAAATTTAACACTTTATACATAACAAAGGAAATTACTAAAAATGGTGTTTGATTTTATTCAATTGATTATGTTCTTAAGTTTGCTACTCATCTGGTCAATGCAATCCACAATTTCCGCCACCACGTGTTACGCACTTTTTGTTTGTAGAACACTCCGAAAACTGATTTTATACTGTTTAACTTGGATTATTTTCTCAATCACAAATGTTAAGGCTGTTTCACAAATGACAGCACTATTCTTTTCAATCGGTCAGCTTACATTGTTCGCAAGCACATTTTTTTTTGCAACCTGCGCGTTAACACTTTACTTGATAGGCCGATTAGATTATTTTCGGCCTATCTTGCGCCCGAGGCCACTGTTTAATTTTACATTACAACTTTACTGTCTGATGCTGGCTGTCTGTTGTTCACTCTCTACTGACACACAGCAGACTGTATGCTGCTTATTACCACTCTCTCTGATGACACACAGCAGACTGGGTTTCACACAAGCCTGCTGGTGGGTGGTTACGCAATGCGTCTGGCAGTTGTTTTGTCTGACTGTATGTGTGTTGCATTGCTGTACTGGAGGCTCCTTACAGGTGAAAGTCTGGCAATTTGGAAAGTGCTTAAAATGATGATTTGAATTAATATGAAATTAAACTGGGGTGGCTCACAAATCCGTACCGTCACAATAGTTTTGGTTCTTAATCGAATTTCATTGTCTTTATTACTTTGGGTTACACTTGTTATTATTATTTTTATTGATATTAATAAAATATAATTGATTTTACTTTTGACTCATTGTTTACTTTCTAAATAATTTCTTCGGGCGCCATCTTGTATTGCCAACTACAAGAAATAAACTATATATACTTACCAAGGTTCGAATCAGCGAACCGGGAGAACAGAATATGGTTGCTTAAATAATAACAATCATTTATTTGTTCATTAATAATTAAATTTTATTGATGCTTTATCATTTTTCATATTTCTTTCACTCAACCCCTTGCAACCCAAATAATTCATAAGATTTTTTACAAAAGAAAATCGTACAGACAAAACTTGTTAGTGAATAATAATTGTTTCTACCTTGAATCTCTTATATACGAATTTACTTACTTACTCACAATACAATAACAAGCTCTTAAAATAAATTTACTAAGGGAACACAAACCAGCCTTCTTTGTTTAAATACATTCTCACATACACACGCACACGCACACACAGTTACTTAGGCCTTTAGAGATCTCATTTTATTTTATTTCCGTCTATTTGAATATTTGAATTTTCATTTAAAGTTTTGTTTTATCCTGATATGTTACTTATCTGTTCATTGAGTCCTGAAGATGTTACCCGCACAACATAGCTAGCTGTTTTCACTGAATTTACTGATTCTATTGAATTTGTATTAGTTATTTCACATTTTGATATAACGGTAATAACGGTATTAACCGTTAAGTGTTTAATTTACATTTTATATATATATATATATTATTCACATTTTATAGGTTGCGGTATTCACATTTTAGGTACGGGCGACTAAAACTTCGCCTAAACCGGCGAGCCGGCGGACGCGACAGTTCTATGCGTCTGACACTGGTAGTTGTTATTTGCCGACTGTCCTTTGTTCTGTCAGTGCAACAACAACTGCTAGCGCTGCTACACCCACATTCCAGCATTATATAAGGCACTGACGTAAGATCGTCCGATGCAGTTACATAACTTGTTTACACTGTTTTTGTATGTCATTGGTTGACCTTGGCACAGTTCTGCGGTCTGTTGATTTTGTCGTTTCAATAATTTTCATGTATAATGTCACAAGCAGTGCTACCACTGTCGCTACCAATAAATATACCTTTGTTTACGTTTTGTCCCAATCATAGTAAAAAAATGTTATTTGTTTTATTAAATTACAAATTTCTTTATATTACCCCAAAATAGGCCAAAATGTCCCGTTACAATACCCCCTCAATGAGATATTTTATGCCGAAGCATTAAAAATCTCATTGACACATTCATACTTGCTAAAGGGATCAGCCAGGATATGTCGCCACAACCCCCTGTATGGCTTACAAAAAAAAAATATAATTAACTCACCCTTGGTCCAGTGACTGTGACCGCACCTGAATGACAATACTGGACTTCTCTCTTGAGATCCCAACACCATATAGTCAGACAGATACCCAACGCCCCTGCTCTGACGCGCAGGCCAGCTCAGGACCGCTGCCACAGCATCACCAAACACTGAAACAACAAATCAAATATCAACTAGTGGCCTTATACAACACCATATCCCCAACTGATCTGTTTCCCCCTAGCGATGCTGGTTTGCGCTAAGAAGCACTGGTTTTGTTTTTTACTTACTTCTAACATATATCAGAATACCTAACAACAACATGATACCCATTTTAAAATTCCATAATCTCATTCTATCTACTTTCTCTTGTTAACTTTTATCCCAAAATTCAACATTATTGCCCTGATTCCCATCAGAATTTAAATAAACATTTCCCATTACCATATTACACATTTCTCTTATCCCCAATTTGCATCAAAAAAAAAAAGTCTTAAATTCATAAAATTCTCTTAAATACTAACAAACACAATATAACATAAGAAAACATAGTACATTCATAATTCACATTGTTATTATTATCTTAAAATAAACAATTTGTATTTAAAAATGTATACACTTTACATCATTAAATTTGCATATAAAATCATAAAGTTACCTTTTAATCTCAATTGACTTTTATTAATTTTCTCTTTCCAAAATTTTTTTTTTTTTTTTTTTTTCAATCTTCGTTTTACACATCATTTCATTTATTATTCCCTTTCATTAACTTGGGTGATTTTCAGTTATTCATTATAAATTCACTTTATCAACTTGGCATTTACCCATAATCTTCCCCTTTTATAACTCTAACGCTCCCTTACAAAATCTTTAACTAGTATGACACCCCTCTCCATCAAAAAACCTACTAACCCTTCTCTACGCCCAACTTACTACTAAACTCATTTCGCCACATTCTCTCAATATATAAAAAAAATACTCTCTAACCCTTTGTACTTAAGATAAGTGTCCCCCCCCAAAAAAAACTCATTTCCCTTATCTGGCCCCTGGATTCTACCTAAGGCGGCCCCGTCCCCACTAAATCGATCCCATCCCGTCCCAACTTATCATTATGTTGCGGACTCCCACATTACACTACCCCTTATTACAAAATTGCCATCCCCAAAAAATCTCAATCTTATTACCTTACTACAACTACAACAAAATAACATCATCAATTATAAACAACAATATATCACTCAAAACTCTACATAAATTCTCCATTTCTACTGTGTCTCCACTTATATTCAAATTCTCTTACTTGTATTTCATCTCTTATTCTCTTTAATACCCCAATATTTTTCAACTTGGACTGACTCAAACGTTTTACTCAAACAATTACTATCACCCAACTTCTATCTTTTGCAACCCATTGAAAATTTTACCTATCACAAATTTATTTCATTCTTATTTAAAATCTATAAACACATTGAAAACATATTATTATATTTTATAATCCTTATTCCTAACATACTACATGCAATTAACACAATAAGACATAATAAACACAATATAGGAAGTATGTAGTGCATCTATTTTTCAAATCAAAACAAAATCATTTAGTAGCGAGTCATCATTATTAAAATACAACAAATTTTTTAATTCGTTACCCCCTGGATAACCTCCCTGCCACACACACTATGACCCCCCCTGGACTATGGCGTCCAGTTGCGTCCACAAGGACTGAAATTTTGGAGGAATTTGACATCTCCGTGTCCTTGCTTCTGCGTTACATTTTAATAAAACTAGATATCATAATATCTAAACGTACATATTACACGCCCCTAATGCGGGTCTACCACCTGGCTTTGCTGTTCCTCCTCGCACAGAGTGGCAGCCGCTGTTCCATAGTTTCCGGGATTTCCCCTAGTTTCACCCCCCATCAATTTCTAATATAAACCAATTTCAAGCCAGCTATGTTCAAGGGACTTGATATGACCATAGCTGACCGCTAGCCAAAACCACGATTAGTGCTGGTAAGGCAGTAATCGCCCGAAAAGTTGGGGAAATCATCTCTTCCTTCAAGCATGTATTCATCATCATTAATTTGCACGGCACGGCAATTTATCAAGTTACAATATAAAATTGTACAAAAGGGTGTGCCGTGCATTTTCGCCATGTTGGCCTCCGATGGAGGTAACACTCTCTGTTACCCCCAACACTTTCCGCTATCTACTGGGGCACATGCCACCCCAGCAACAGCAACTTAATAGCTAAACTAAACATATCTACAATTGCTGTCTCTACACTCCATTGTTATAATCACTTCTATGCACACCACTCTACCCCCCAAAATTACCCACACATCTTGTATAATACATTACATAAGATAATACGCAAATGGACATTAACCTTGATTATTAGCATTGTTACATTCACATCAAACCAACAATTCTCTTTTAAATAATTTATATAAAAACTTATAAACATTCTTGTTTGAAAATTTTCATTAACTTTTTTATATATCATCATTTCATTATTTATCTTTGTCTGGAATTAGATTACTCAAAATTTTCAAATCTATTATTAATCTATTTATTTTAACAATTATGTTATTCCACAAAATAAACCATTTAACATTTATTTATTCATTAATTGTTATTAAATTAAAATCTCATCAAATAATTTAAATTCATTCTAAAAATTCAAACATATAACATTCAATCACAATACTTAAACATCTCAAATTATTTACTTCAATTGATTATTAAAACACAACATATTTCAATTATTATCAAAATTTACCAATCATTTATTATTGTCTTCATAATTATTTTTATTATTTATTTAGACTGCAAAATATAAATATTATTATTATTATCACAACATTTTCTACTACATATACACATTGTTTACCTAACATTTTACAATACACACCATTGAATTCACGACAAATATATTTACAAACTTTTGTCATTAACTGTTCCATTTTTTCACACTTCATTGTCCAAGTCTGCAAGGTCATTACCATAAATTACAATATTTAAATTGTCCATTCACTGATTTTTTATTTCAACCTCCATCATCATATATATATCGAATATATTTATAACATGCATCATTGTTATCCACACACAATTTGTTATTATTATTATTATAATAATCCATTAACTTTATTTCATTCATTATGCCATTATAATTTATAGGGTTATTCCCTATTAATGTTTCATAAACCTTGTCAACATAAGTTATTTTTGTCCAGTCTCCATCAGTATTATTGGTCAACGTCAGGTAAGCTATTTTATCATTTTTATATTCCTCTACTATTACATCAGGTAAGTGTTTATTGTTTATAAAGACATCATCAAAATATTTCTCTATCTCTCTTTCAACAGGTAAGTATTTTATATGGTTTATCTTCACCCCTTCTAATCTTTCTCTCAACTCATTATAATTTCTTTTTAACTTATATAATTCTATCTCTCTCTCAGTACACAAATCTCTCTCTAAATCTCTCTCATCATACCACCATATCACATTTTCTCTCTCACTCCATGCAGAGGGTACTAAATCATACAAAAAGGGGAAACAACTTAAATCTTCCATTAACAAGGGACTCTTGCCCTTCAACAATAACATTTTTGAACACCTTGGTTCATCATAAATAAGGAGAAAATTTACCCTCTGCCCCACATACTCATCTACTCTCTCTTTCCACTTTCTCTCTGACTCATAAACACACAATAACATCCCCTTATTACATTCTAAAACTTCATTATATGTTTCTCCATTATTCTTTACCCCCACTATACTCTCAGAACTGTAATTAATATCATCTTCACTATTTAATACTACATCTTCCACTATTTCATCATTTTTAATATTTGTCATACTTATAACATTGTCACCTAACTTCTCAACACTCTGTTCTAATCTGTTAAAAGTATCTCCTATTATGTCATTAGTTCGGTTTAAATGCTCATTAATTTCGTTAATTTGGTTTTTTAACTCATCGAATTTAATATTTTGTCCATCTAATTTCTCACTGAAGCTACTTTTAAATTCTTGCATTTCGTTTTTCTGTTCATCAAATTTGCTATCAAATTTTATTCAACAATAACTGCATCATAGTCATCATATCACTATTACTTTCTCTCTTAACTAAGGTCGGCGTTGACTGACTCGTCACACCTTCCATTATTTTCGATTCGGTCAACTGACTCTCTAAATTACTGTCATTCGTTTGAACTCCCGAATCGCTACTTAACTGACTTTCTATCTGGCTGTCAGTGAAGCTGACTTCGTTAATATTATCATTAGTATTCATCATTGTTATTTGCGTAATTCTGACTATACATCTACTTCAGTAACACTGTAACATAACCTTATGTGACCCTCGTCACCTACGTCTATTTCTACGTAATTTATTTTTTACCTCGAACAACCATTCTGCTCTCCCAGTAGGCCGTATTTATATAATTATATTTATATAAATGTCCCTGTTCACAAGCCAATTGTTATTATTATTTTTATTGATATTAATAAAATATAATTGATTTTACTTTTGACTCATTGTTTACTTTCTAAATAATTTCTTCGGGCGCCATCTTGTATTGCCAACTACAAGAAATAAACTATATATACTTACCAAGGTTCGAATCAGCGAACCGGGAGAACAGAATATGGTTGCTTAAATAATAACAATCATTTATTTGTTCATTAATAATTAAATTTTATTGATGCTTTATCATTTTTCATATTTCTTTCACTCAACCCCTTGCAACCCAAATAATTCATAAGATTTTTTACAAAAGAAAATCGTACAGACAAAACTTGTTAGTGAATAATAATTGTTTCTACCTTGAATCTCTTATATACGAATTTACTTACTTACTCACAATACAATAACAAGCTCTTAAAATAAATTTACTAAGGGAACACAAACCAGCCTTCTTTGTTTAAATACATTCTCACATACACACGCACACGCACACACAGTTACTTAGGCCTTTAGAGATCTCATTTTATTTTATTTCCGTCTATTTGAATATTTGAATTTTCATTTAAAGTTTTGTTTTATCCTGATATGTTACTTATCTGTTCATTGAGTCCTGAAGATGTTACCCGCACAACATAGCTAGCTGTTTTCACTGAATTTACTGATTCTATTGAATTTGTATTAGTTATTTCACATTTTGATATAACGGTAATAACGGTATTAACCGTTAAGTGTTTAATTTACATTTTATATATATATATATATTATTCACATTTTATAGGTTGCGGTATTCACATTTTAGGTACGGGCGACTAAAACTTCGCCTAAACCGGCGAGCCGGCGGACGCGACAGTTCTATGCGTCTGACACTGGTAGTTGTTATTTGCCGACTGTCCTTTGTTCTGTCAGTGCAACAACAACTGCTAGCGCTGCTACACCCACATTCCAGCATTATATAAGGCGCTGACGTAAGATCGTCCGATGCAGTTACATAACTTGTTTACACTGTTTTTGTATGTCATTGGTTGACCTTGGCACAGTTCTGCGGTCTGTTGATTTTGTCGTTTCAATAATTTTCATGTATAATGTCACAAGCAGTGCTACCACTGTCGCTACCAATAAATATACCTTTGTTTACGTTTTGTCCCAATCATAGTAAAAAAATGTTATTTGTTTTATTAAATTACAAATTTCTTTATATTACCCCAAAATAGGCCAAAATGTCCCGTTACAATACCCCCTCAATGAGATATTTTATGCCGAAGCATTAAAAATCTCATTGACACATTCATACTTGCTAAAGGGATCAGCCAGGATATGTCGCCACAACCCCCTGTATGGCTTACAAAAAAAAATATAATTAACTCACCCTTGGTCCAGTGACTGTGACCGCACCTGAATGACAATACTGGACTTCTCTCTTGAGATCCCAACACCATATAGTCAGACAGATACCCAACGCCCCTGCTCTGACGCGCAGGCCAGCTCAGGACCGCTGCCACAGCATCACCAAACACTGAAACAACAAATCAAATATCAACTAGTGGCCTTATACAACACCATATCCCCAACTGATCTGTTTCCCCCTAGCGATGCTGGTTTGCGCTAAGAAGCACTGGTTTTGTTTTTTACTTACTTCTAACATATATCAGAATACCTAACAACAACATGATACCCATTTTAAAATTCCATAATCTCATTCTATCTACTTTCTCTTGTTAACTTTTATCCCAAAATTCAACATTATTGCCCTGATTCCCATCAGAATTTAAATAAACATTTCCCATTACCATATTACACATTTCTCTTATCCCCAATTTGCATCAAAAAAAAAAAGTCTTAAATTCATAAAATTCTCTTAAATACTAACAAACACAATATAACATAAGAAAACATAGTACATTCATAATTCACATTGTTATTATTATCTTAAAATAAACAATTTGTATTTAAAAATGTATACACTTTACATCATTAAATTTGCATATAAAATCATAAAGTTACCTTTTAATCTCAATTGACTTTTATTAATTTTCTCTTTCCAAAATTTTTTTTTTTTTTTTTTTTTCAATCTTCGTTTTACACATCATTTCATTTATTATTCCCTTTCATTAACTTGGGTGATTTTCAGTTATTCATTATAAATTCACTTTATCAACTTGGCATTTACCCATAATCTTCCCCTTTTATAACTCTAACGCTCCCTTACAAAATCTTTAACTAGTATGACACCCCTCTCCATCAAAAAACCTACTAACCCTTCTCTACGCCCAACTTACTACTAAACTCATTTCGCCACATTCTCTCAATATATAAAAAAAATACTCTCTAACCCTTTGTACTTAAGATAAGTGTCCCCCCCAAAAAAAAACTCATTTCCCTTATCTGGCCCCTGGATTCTACCTAAGGCAGCCCCGTCCCCACTAAATCGATCCCATCCCGTCCCAACTTATCATTATGTTGCGGACTCCCACATTACACTACCCCTTATTACAAAATTGCCATCCCCAAAAAATCTCAATCTTATTACCTTACTACAACTACAACAAAATAACATCATCAATTATAAACAACAATATATCACTCAAAACTCTACATAAATTCTCCATTTCTACTGTGTCTCCACTTATATTCAAATTCTGTTACTTGTATTTCATCTCTTATTCTCTTTAATACCCCAATATTTTTCAACTTGGACTGACTCAAACGTTTTACTCAAACAATTACTATCACCCAACTTCTATCTTTTGCAACCCATTGAAAATTTTACCTATCACAAATTTATTTCATTCTTATTTAAAATCTATAAACACATTGAAAACATATTATTATATTTTATAATCCTTATTCCTAACATACTACATGCAATTAACACAATAAGACATAATAAACACAATATAGGAAGTATGTAGTGCATCTATTTTTCAAATCAAAACAAAATCATTTAGTAGCGAGTCATCATTATTAAAATACAACAAATTTTTTAATTCGTTACCCCCTGGATAACCTCCCTGCCACACACACTATGACCCCCCCTGGACTATGGCGTCCAGTTGCGTCCACAAGGACTGAAATTTTGGAGGAATTTGACATCTCCGTGTCCTTGCTTCTGCGTTACATTTTAATAAAACTAGATATCATAATATCTAAACGTACATATTACACGCCCCTAATGCGGGTCTACCACCTGGCTTTGCTGTTCCTCCTCGAACAGAGTGGCAGCCGCTGTTCCATAGTTTCCGGGATTTCCCCTAGTTTCACCCCCCATCAATTTCTAATATAAACCAATTTCAAGCCAGCTATGTTCAAGGGACTTGATATGACCATAGCTGACCGCTAGCCAAAACCACGATTAGTGCTGGTAAGGCAGTAATCGCCCGAAAAGTTGGGGAAATCATCTCTTCCTTCAAGCATGTATTCATCATCATTAATTTGCACGGCACGGCAATTTATCAAGTTACAATATAAAATTGTACAAAAGGGTGTGCCGTGCATTTTCGCCATGTTGGCCTCCGATGGAGGTAACACTCTCTGTTACCCCCAACACTTTCCGTTATCTACTGGGGCACATGCCACCCCAGCAACAGCAACTTAATACCTAAACTAAACATATCTACAATTGCTGTCTCTACACTCCATTGTTATAATCACTTCTATGCACACCACTCTACCCCCCAAAATTACCCACACATCTTGTATAATACATTACATAAGATAATACGCAAATGGACATTAACCTTGATTATTAGCATTGCTACATTCACATCAAACCAACAATTCTCTTTTAAATAATTTATATAAAAACTTATAAACATTCTTGTTTGAAATTTTTCATTAACTTTTTTATATATCATCATTTCATTATTTATCTTTGTCTGGAATTAGATTACTCAAAATTTTCAAATCTATTATTAATCTATTTATTTTAACAATTATGTTATTCCACAAAATAAACCATTTAACATTTATTTATTCATTAATTGTTATTAAATTAAAATCTCATCAAATAATTTAAATTCATTCTAAAAATTCAAACATATAACATTCAATCACAATACTTAAACATCTCAAATTATTTACTTCAATTGATTATTAAAACACAACATATTTCAATTATTATCAAAATTTACCAATCATTTATTATTGTCTTCATAATTATTTTTATTATTTATTTAGACTGCAAAATATAAATATTATTATTATTATCACAACATTTTCTACTACATATACACATTGTTTACCTAACATTTTACAATACACACCATTGAATTCACGACAAATATATTTACAAACTTTTGTCATTAACTGTTCCATTTTTTCACACTTCATTGTCCAAGTCTGCAAGGTCATTACCATAAATTACAATATTTAAATTGTCCATTCACTGATTTTTTATTTCAACCTCCATCATCATATATATATCGAATATATTTATAACATGCATCATTGTTATCCACACACAATTTGTTATTATTATTATTATTATAATAATCCATTAACTTTATTTCATTCATTATGCCATTATAATTTATAGGGTTATTCCCTATTAATGTTTCATAAACCTTGTCAACATAAGTTATTTTTGTCCAGTCTCCATCAGTATTATTGGTCAACGTCAGGTAAGCTATTTTATCATTTTTATATTCCTCTACTATTACATCAGGTAAGTGTTTATTGTTTATAAAGACATCATCAAAATATTTCTCTATCTCTCTTTCAACAGGTAAGTATTTTATATGGTTTATCTTCACCCCTTCTAATCTTTCTCTCAACTCATTATAATTTCTTTTTAACTTATATAATTCTATCTCTCTCTCAGTACACAACTCTCTCTCTAAATCTCTCTCATCATACCACCATATCACATTTTCTCTCTCACTCCATGCAGAGGGTACTAAATCATACAAAAAGGGGAAACAACTTAAATCTTCCATTAACAAGGGACTCTTGCCCTTCAACAATAACATTTTTGAACACCTTGGTTCATCATAAATAAGGAGAAAATTTACCCTCTGCCCCACATACTCATCTACTCTCTCTTTCCACTTTCTCTCTGACTCATAAACACACAATAACATCCCCTTATTACATTCTAAAACTTCATTATATGTTTCTCCATTATTCTTTACCCCCACTATACTCTCAGAACTGTAATTAATATCATCTTCACTATTTAATACTACATCTTCCACTATTTCATCATTTTTAATATTTGTCATACTTATAACATTGTCACCTAACTTCTCAACACTCTGTTCTAATCTGTTAAAAGTATCTCCTATTATGTCATTAGTTCGGTTTAAATGCTCATTAATTTCGTTAATTTGGTTTTTTAACTCATCGAATTTAATATTTTGTCCATCTAATTTCTCACTGAAGCTACTTTTAAATTCTTGCATTTCGTTTTTCTGTTCATCAAATTTGCTATCAAATTTTATTCAACAATAACTGCATCATAGTTATCATATCACTATTACTTTCTCTCTTAACTAAGGTCGGCGTTGACTGACTCGTCACACCTTCCATTATTTTCGATTCGGTCAACTGACTCTCTAAATTACTGTCATTCGTTTGAACTCCCGAATCGCTACTTAACTGACTTTCTATCTGGCTGTCAGTGAAGCTGACTTCGTTAATATTATCATTAGTATTCATCATTGTTATTTGCGTAATTCTGACTATACATCTACTTCAGTAACACTGTAACATAACCTTATGTGACCCTCGTCACCTACGTCTATTTCTACGTAATTTATTTTTTACCTCGAACAACCATTCTGCTCTCCCAGTAGGCCGTATTTATATAATTATATTTATATAAATGTCCCTGTTCACAAGCCAATTGTTATTATTATTTTTATTGATATTAATAAAATATAATTGATTTTACTTTTGACTCATTGTTTACTTTCTAAATAATTTCTTCGGGCGCCATCTTGTATTGCCAACTACAAGAAATAAACTATATATACTTACCAAGGTTCGAATCAGCGAACCGGGAGAACAGAATATGGTTGCTTAAATAATAACAATCATTTATTTGTTCATTAATAATTAAATTTTATTGATGCTTTATCATTTTTCATATTTCTTTCACTCAACCCCTTGCAACCCAAATAATTCATAAGATTTTTTACAAAAGAAAATCGTACAGACAAAACTTGTTAGTGAATAATAATTGTTTCTACCTTGAATCTCTTATATACGAATTTACTTACTTACTCACAATACAATAACAAGCTCTTAAAATAAATTTACTAAGGGAACACAAACCAGCCTTCTTTGTTTAAATACATTCTCACATACACACGCACACGCACACACAGTTACTTAGGCCTTTAGAGATCTCATTTTATTTTATTTCCGTCTATTTGAATATTTGAATTTTCATTTAAAGTTTTGTTTTATCCTGATATGTTACTTATCTGTTCATTGAGTCCTGAAGATGTTACCCGCACAACATAGCTAGCTGTTTTCACTGAATTTACTGATTCTATTGAATTTGTATTAGTTATTTCACATTTTGATATAACGGTAATAACGGTATTAACCGTTAAGTGTTTAATTTACATTTTATATATATATATATATTATTCACATTTTATAGGTTGCGGTATTCACATTTTAGGTACGGGCGACTAAAACTTCGCCTAAACCGGCGAGCCGGCGGACGCGACAGTTCTATGCGTCTGACACTGGTAGTTGTTATTTGCCGACTGTCCTTTGTTCTGTCAGTGCAACAACAACTGCTAGCGCTGCTACACCCACATTCCAGCATTATATAAGGCGCTGACGTAAGATCGTCCGATGCAGTTACATAACTTGTTTACACTGTTTTTGTATGTCATTGGTTGACCTTGGCACAGTTCTGCGGTCTGTTGATTTTGTCGTTTCAATAATTTTCATGTATAATGTCACAAGCAGTGCTACCACTGTCGCTACCAATAAATATACCTTTGTTTACGTTTTGTCCCAATCATAGTAAAAAAATGTTATTTGTTTTATTAAATTACAAATTTCTTTATATTACCCCAAAATAGGCCAAAATGTCCCGTTACAATACCCCCTCAATGAGATATTTTATGCCGAAGCATTAAAAATCTCATTGACACATTCATACTTGCTAAAGGGATCAGCCAGGATTTGTCGCCACAACCCCCTGTATGGCTTACAAAAAAAAATATAATTAACTCACCCTTGGTCCAGTGACTGTGACCGCACCTGAATGACAATACTGGACTTCTCTCTTGAGATCCCAACACCATATAGTCAGACAGATACCCAACGCCCCTGCTCTGACGCGCAGGCCAGCTCAGGACCGCTGCCACAGCATCACCAAACACTGAAACAACAAATCAAATATCAACTAGTGGCCTTATACAACACCATATCCCCAACTGATCTGTTTCCCCCTAGCGATGCTGGTTTGCGCTAAGAAGCACTGGTTTTGTTTTTTACTTACTTCTAACATATATCAGAATACCTAACAACAACATGATACCCATTTTAAAATTCCATAATCTCATTCTATCTACTTTCTCTTGTTAACTTTTATCCCAAAATTCAACATTATTGCCCTGATTCCCATCAGAATTTAAATAAACATTTCCCATTACCATATTACACATTTCTCTTATCCCCAATTTGCATCAAAAAAAAAGTCTTAAATTCATAAAATTCTCTTAAATACTAACAAACACAATATAACATAAGAAAACATAGTACATTCATAATTCACATTGTTATTATTATCTTAAAATAAACAATTTGTATTTAAAAATGTATACACTTTACATCATTAAATTTGCATATAAAATCATAAAGTTACCTTTTAATCTCAATTGACTTTTATTAATTTTCTCTTTCCAAATTTTTTTTTTTTTTTTTTTTTCAATCTTCGTTTTACACATCATTTCATTTATTATTCCCTTTCATTAACTTGGGTGATTTTCAGTTATTCATTATAAATTCACTTTATCAACTCGGCATTTACCCATAATCTTCCCCTTTTATAACTCTAACGCTCCCTTACAAAATCTTTAACTAGTATGACACCCCTCTCCATCAAAAAACCTACTAACCCTTCTCTACGCCCAACTTACTACTAAACTCATTTCGCCACATTCTCTCAATATATAAAAAAAATACTCTCTAACCCTTTGTACTTAAGATAAGTGTCCCCCCCCAAAAAAAACTCATTTCCCTTATCTGGCCCCTGGATTCTACCTAAGGCGGCCCCGTCCCCACTAAATCGATCCCATCCCGTCCCAACTTATCATTATGTTGCGGACTCCCACATTACACTACCCCTTATTACAAAATTGCCATCCCCAAAAAATCTCAATCTTATTACCTTACTACAACTACAACAAAATAACATCATCAATTATAAACAACAATATATCACTCAAAACTCTACATAAATTCTCCATTTCTACTGTGTCTCCACTTATATTCAAATTCTCTTACTTGTATTTCATCTCTTATTCTCTTTAATACCCCAATATTTTTCAACTTGGACTGACTCAAACGTTTTACTCAAACAATTACTATCACCCAACTTCTATCTTTTGCAACCCATTGAAAATTTTACCTATCACAAATTTATTTCATTCTTATTTAAAATCTATAAACACATTGAAAACATATTATTATATTTTATAATCCTTATTCCTAACATACTACATGCAATTAACACAATAAGACATAATAAACACAATATAGGAAGTATGTAGTGCATCTATTTTTCAAATCAAAACAAAATCATTTAGTAGCGAGTCATCATTATTAAAATACAACAAATTTTTTAATTCGTTACCCCCTGGATAACCTCCCTGCCACACACACTATGACCCCCCTGGACTATGGCGTCCAGTTGCGTCCACAAGGACTGAAATTTTGGAGGAATTTGACATCTCCGTGTCCTTGCTTCTGCGTTACATTTTAATAAAACTAGATATCATAATATCTAAACGTACATATTACACGCCCCTAATGCGGGTCTACCACCTGGCTTTGCTGTTCCTCCTCGAACAGAGTGGCAGCCGCTGTTCCATAGTTTCCGGGATTTCCCCTAGTTTCACCCCCCATCAATTTCTAATATAAACCAATTTCAAGCCAGCTATGTTCAAGGGACTTGATATGACCATAGCTGACCGCTAGCCAAAACCACGATTAGTGCTGGTAAGGCAGTAATCGCCCGAAAAGTTGGGGAAATCATCTCTTCCTTCAAGCATGTATTCATCATCATTAATTTGCATGGCACGGCAATTTATCAAGTTACAATATAAAATTGTACAAAAGGGTGTGCCGTGCATTTTCGCCATGTTGGCCTCCGATGGAGGTAACACTCTCTGTTACCCCCAACACTTTCCGCTATCTACTGGGGCACATGCCACCCCAGCAACAGCAACTTAATAGCTAAACTAAACATATCTACAATTGCTGTCTCTACACTCCATTGTTATAATCACTTCTATGCACACCACTCTACCCCCCAAAATTACCCACACATCTTGTATAATACATTACATAACATAATACGCAAATGGACATTAACCTTGATTATTAGCATTGTTACATTCACATCAAACCAACAATTCAATTTTAAATAATTTATATAAAAACTTATAAACATTCTTGTTTGAAATTTTTCATTAACTTTTTTATATATCATCATTTCATTATTTATCTTTGTCTGGAATTAGATTACTCAAAATTTTCAAATCTATTATTAATCTATTTATTTTAACAATTATGTTATTCCACAAAATAAACCATTTAACATTTATTTATTCATTAATTGTTATTAAATTAAAATCTCATCAAATAATTTAAATTCATTCTAAAAATTCAAACATATAACATTCAATCACAATACTTAAACATCTCAAATTATTTACTTCAATTGATTATTAAAACACAACATATTTCAATTATTATCAAAATTTACCAATCATTTATTATTGTCTTCATAATTATTTTTATTATTTATTTAGACTGCAAAATATAAATATTATTATTATTATCACAACATTTTCTACTACATATACACATTGTTTACCTAACATTTTACAATACACACCATTGAATTCACGACAAATATATTTACAAACTTTTGTCATTAACTGTTCCATTTTTTCACACTTCATTGTCCAAGTCTGCAAGGTCATTACCATAAATTACAATATTTAAATTGTCCATTCACTGATTTTTTATTTCAACCTCCATCATCATATATATATCGAATATATTTATAACATGCATCATTGTTATCCACACACAATTTGTTATTATTATTATTATAATAATCCATTAACTTTATTTCATTCATTATGCCATTATAATTTATAGGGTTATTCCCTATTAATGTTTCATAAACCTTGTCAACATAAGTTATTTTTGTCCAGTCTCCATCAGTATTATTGGTCAACGTCAGGTAAGCTATTTTATCATTTTTATATTCCTCTACTATTACATCAGGTAAGTGTTTATTGTTTATAAAGACATCATCAAAATATTTCTCTATCT
This sequence comes from Magicicada septendecula, assembly GCA_034769895.1. Classification (NCBI taxonomy): domain Eukaryota; kingdom Metazoa; phylum Arthropoda; class Insecta; order Hemiptera; family Cicadidae; genus Magicicada; species Magicicada septendecula. The sequence continues at coordinate 227,848,198 of CM068374.1, read as the reverse complement.
CTCTTTCAACAGGTAAGTATTTTATATGGTTTATCTTCACCCCTTCTAATCTTTCTCTCAACTCATTATAATTTCTTTTTAACTTATATAATTCTATCTCTCTCTCAGTACACAACTCTCTCTCTAAATCTCTCTCATCATACCACCATATCACATTTTCTCTCTCACTCCATGCAGAGGGTACTAAATCATACAAAAAGGGGAAACAACTTAAATCTTCCATTAACAAGGGACTCTTGCCCTTCAACAATAACATTTTTGAACACCTTGGTTCATCATAAATAAGGAGAAAATTTACCCTCTGCCCCACATACTCATCTACTCTCTCTTTCCACTTTCTCTCTGACTCATAAACACACAATAACATCCCCTTATTACATTCTAAAACTTCATTATATGTTTCTCCATTATTCTTTACCCCCACTATACTCTCAGAACTGTAATTAATATCATCTTCACTATTTAATACTACATCTTCCACTATTTCATCATTTTTAATATTTGTCATACTTATAACATTGTCACCTAACTTCTCAACACTCTGTTCTAATCTGTTAAAAGTATCTCCTATTATGTCATTAGTTCGGTTTAAATGCTCATTAATTTCGTTAATTTGGTTTTTTAACTCATCGAATTTAATATTTTGTCCATCTAATTTCTCACTGAAGCTACTTTTAAATTCTTGCATTTCGTTTTTCTGTTCATCAAATTTGCTATCAAATTTTATTCAACAATAACTGCATCATAGTTATCATATCACTATTACTTTCTCTCTTAACTAAGGTCGGCGTTGACTGACTCGTCACACCTTCCATTATTTTCGATTCGGTCAACTGACTCTCTAAATTACTGTCATTCGTTTGAACTCCCGAATCGCTACTTAACTGACTTTCTATCTGGCTGTCAGTGAAGCTGACTTCGTTAATATTATCATTAGTATTCATCATTGTTATCTGCGTAATTCTGACTATACATCTACTTCAGTAACACTGTAACATAACCTTATGTGACCCTCGTCACCTACGTCTATTTCTACGTAATTTATTTTTTACCTCGAACAACCATTCTGCTCTCCCAGTAGGCCGTATTTATATAATTATATTTATATAAATGTCCCTGTTCACAAGCCAATTGTTATTATTATTTTTATTGATATTAATAAAATATAATTGATTTTACTTTTGACTCATTGTTTACTTTCTAAATAATTTCTTCGGGCGCCATCTTGTATTGCCAACTACAAGAAATAAACTATATATACTTACCAAGGTTCGAATCAGCGAACCGGGAGAACAGAATATGGTTGCTTAAATAATAACAATCATTTATTTGTTCATTAATAATTAAATTTTATTGATGCTTTATCATTTTTCATATTTCTTTCACTCAACCCCTTGCAACCCAAATAATTCATAAGATTTTTTACAAAAGAAAATCGTACAGACAAAACTTGTTAGTGAATAATAATTGTTTCTACCTTGAATCTCTTATATACGAATTTACTTACTTACTCACAATACAATAACAAGCTCTTAAAATAAATTTACTAAGGGAACACAAACCAGCCTTCTTTGTTTAAATACATTCTCACATACACACGCACACGCACACACAGTTACTTAGGCCTTTAGAGATCTCATTTTATTTTATTTCCGTCTATTTGAATATTTGAATTTTCATTTAAAGTTTTGTTTTATCCTGATATGTTACTTATCTGTTCATTGAGTCCTGAAGATGTTACCCGCACAACATAGCTAGCTGTTTTCACTGAATTTACTGATTCTATTGAATTTGTATTAGTTATTTCACATTTTGATATAACGGTAATAACGGTATTAACCGTTAAGTGTTTAATTTACATTTTATATATATATATATTATTCACATTTTATAGGTTGCGGTATTCACATTTTAGGTACGGGCGACTAAAACTTCGCCTAAACCGGCGAGCCGGCGGACGCGACAGTTCTATGCGTCTGACACTGGTAGTTGTTATTTGCCGACTGTCCTTTGTTCTGTCAGTGCAACAACAACTGCTAGCACTGCTACACCCACATTCCAGCATTATATAAGGCGCTGACGTAAGATCGTCCGATGCAGTTACATAACTTGTTTACACTGTTTTTGTATGTCATTGGTTGACCTTGGCACAGTTCTGCGGTCTGTTGATTTTGTCGTTTCAATAATTTTCATGTATAATGTCACAAGCAGTGCTACCACTGTCGCTACCAATAAATATACCTTTGTTTACGTTTTGTCCCAATCATAGTAAAAAAATGTTATTTGTTTTATTAAATTACAAATTTCTTTATATTACCCCAAAATAGGCCAAAATGTCCCGTTACAATACCCCCTCAATGAGATATTTTATGCCGAAGCATTAAAAATCTCATTGACACATTCATACTTGCTAAAGGGATCAGCCAGGATATGTCGCCACAACCCCCTGTATGGCTTACAAAAAAAAATATAATTAACTCACCCTTGGTCCAGTGACTGTGACCGCACCTGAATGACAATACTGGACTTCTCTCTTGAGATCCCAACACCATATAGTCAGACAGATACCCAACGCCCCTGCTCTGACGCGCAGGCCAGCTCAGGACCGCTGCCACAGCATCACCAAACACTGAAACAACAAATCAAATATCAACTAGTGGCCTTATACAACACCATATCCCCAACTGATCTGTTTCCCCCTAGTGATGCTGGTTTGCGCTAAGAAGCACTGGTTTTGTTTTTTACTTACTTCTAACATATATCAGAATACCTAACAACAACATGATACCCATTTTAAAATTCCATAATCTCATTCTATCTACTTTCTCTTGTTAACTTTTATCCCAAAATTCAACATTATTGCCCTGATTCCCATCAGAATTTAAATAAACATTTCCCATTACCATATTACACATTTCTCTTATCCCCAATTTGCATAAAAAAAAAAGTCTTAAATTCATAAAATTCTCTTAAATACTAACAAACACAATATAACATAAGAAAACATAGTACATTCATAATTCACATTGTTATTATTATCTTAAAATAAACAATTTGTATTTAAAAATGTATACACTTTACATCATTAAATTTGCATATAAAATCATAAAGTTACCTTTTAATCTCAATTGACTTTTATTAATTTTCTCTTTCCAAATTTTTTTTTTTTTTTTTTTTTTTCAATCTTCGTTTTACACATCATTTCATTTATTATTCCCTTTCATTAACTTGGGTGATTTTCAGTTATTCATTATAAATTCACTTTATCAACTTGGCATTTACCCATAATCTTCCCCTTTTATAACTCTAACGCTCCCTTACAAAATCTTTAACTAGTATGACACCCCTCTCCATCAAAAAACCTACTAACCCTTCTCTACGCCCAACTTACTACTAAACTCATTTCGCCACATTCTCTCAATATATAAAAAAAATACTCTCTAACCCTTTGTACTTAAGATAAGTGTCCCCCCCAAAAAAAACTCATTTCCCTTATCTGGCCCCTGGATTCTACCTAAGGCGGCCCCGTCCCCACTAAATCGATCCCATCCCGTCCCAACTTATCATTATGTTGCGGACTCCCACATTACACTACCCCTTATTACAAAATTGCCATCCCCAAAAAATCTCAATCTTATTACCTTACTACAACTACAACAAAATAACATCATCAATTATAAACAACAATATATCACTCAAAACTCTACATAAATTCTCCATTTCTACTGTGTCTCCACTTATATTCAAATTCTCTTACTTGTATTTCATCTCTTATTCTCTTTAATACCCCAATATTTTTCAACTTGGACTGACTCAAACGTTTTACTCAAACAATTACTATCACCCAACTTCTATCTTTTGCAACCCATTGAAAATTTTACCTATCACAAATTTATTTCATTCTTATTTAAAATCTATAAACACATTGAAAACATATTATTATATTTTATAATCCTTATTCCTAACATACTACATGCAATTAACACAATAAGACATAATAAACACAATATAGGAAGTATGTAGTGCATCTATTTTTCAAATCAAAACAAAATCATTTAGTAGCGAGTCATCATTATTAAAATACAACAAATTTTTTAATTCGTTACCCCCTGGATAACCTCCCTGCCACACACACTATGACCCCCCCTGGACTATGGCGTCCAGTTGCGTCCACAAGGACTGAAATTTTGGAGGAATTTGACATCTCCGTGTCCTTGCTTCTGCGTTACATTTTAATAAAACTAGATATCATAATATCTAAACGTACATATTACACGCCCCTAATGCGGGTCTACCACCTGGCTTTGCTGTTCCTCCTCGAACAGAGTGGCAGCCGCTGTTCCATAGTTTCCGGGATTTCCCCTAGTTTCACCCCCCATCAATTTCTAATATAAACCAATTTCAAGCCAGCTATGTTCAAGGGACTTGATATGACCATAGCTGACCGCTAGCCAAAACCACGATTAGTGCTGGTAAGGCAGTAATCGCCCGAAAAGTTGGGGAAATCATCTCTTCCTTCAAGCATGTATTCATCATCATTAATTTGCATGGCACGGCAATTTATCAAGTTACAATATAAAATTGTACAAAAGGGTGTGCCGTGCATTTTCGCCATGTTGGCCTCCGATGGAGGTAACACTCTCTGTTACCCCCAACACTTTCCGCTATCTACTGGGGCACATGCCACCCCAGCAACAGCAACTTAATAGCTAAACTAAACATATCTACAATTGCTGTCTCTACACTCCATTGTTATAATCACTTCTATGCACACCACTCTACCCCCCAAAATTACCCACACATCTTGTATAATACATTACATAACATAATACGCAAATGGACATTAACCTTGATTATTAGCATTGTTACATTCACATCAAACCAACAATTCTCTTTTAAATAATTTATATAAAAACTTATAAACATTCTTGTTTGAAATTTTTCATTAACTTTTTTATATATCATCATTTCATTATTTATCTTTGTCTGGAATTAGATTACTCAAAATTTTCAAATCTATTATTAATCCATTTATTTTAACAATTATGTTATTCCACAAAATAAACCATTTAACATTTATTTATTCATTAATTGTTATTAAATTAAAATCTCATCAAATAATTTAAATTCATTCTAAAAATTCAAACATATAACATTCAATCACAATACTTAAACATCTCAAATTATTTACTTCAATTGATTATTAAAACACAACATATTTCAATTATTATCAAAATTTACCAATCATTTATTATTGTCTTCATAATTATTTTTATTATTTATTTAGACTGCAAAATATAAATATTATTATTATTATCACAACATTTTCTACTACATATACACATTGTTTACCTAACATTTTACAATACACACCATTGAATTCACGACAAATATATTTACAAACTTTTGTCATTAACTGTTCCATTTTTTCACACTTCATTGTCCAAGTCTGCAAGGTCATTACCATAAATTACAATATTTAAATTTTCCATTCACTGATTTTTTATTTCAACCTCCATCATCATATATATATCGAATATATTTATAACATGCATCATTGTTATCCACACACAATTTGTTATTATTATTATTATAATAATCCATTAACTTTATTTCATTCATTATGCCATTATAATTTATAGGGTTATTCCCTATTAATGTTTCATAAACCTTGTCAACATAAGTTATTTTTGTCCAGTCTCCATCAGTATTATTGGTCAACGTCAGGTAAGCTATTTTATCATTTTTATATTCCTCTACTATTACATCAGGTAAGTGTTTATTGTTTATAAAGACATCATCAAAATATTTCTCTATCTCTCTTTCAACAGGTAAGTATTTTATATGGTTTATCTTCACCCCTTCTAATCTTTCTCTCAACTCATTATAATTTCTTTTTAACTTATATAATTCTATCTCTCTCTCAGTACACAACTCTCTCTCTAAATCTCTCTCATCATACCACCATATCACATTTTCTCTCTCACTCCATGCAGAGGGTACTAAATCATACAAAAAGGGGAAACAACTTAAATCTTCCATTAACAAGGGACTCTTGCCCTTCAACAATAACATTTTTGAACACCTTGGTTCATCATAAATAAGGAGAAAATTTACCCTCTGCCCCACATACTCATCTACTCTCTCTTTCCCTTTCTCTCTGACTCATAAACACACAATAACATCCCCTTATTACATTCTAAAACTTCATTATATGTTTCTCCATTATTCTTTACCCCCACTATACTCTCAGAACTGTAATTAATATCATCTTCACTATTTAATACTACATCTTCCACTATTTCATCATTTTTAATATTTGTCATACTTATAACATTGTCACCTAACTTCTCAACACTCTGTTCTAATCTGTTAAAAGTATCTCCTATTATGTCATTAGTTCGGTTTAAATGCTCATTAATTTCGTTAATTTGGTTTTTTAACTCATCGAATTTAATATTTTGTCCATCTAATTTCTCACTGAAGCTACTTTTAAATTCTTGCATTTCGTTTTTCTGTTCATCAAATTTGAATTTGCTATCAAATTTTATTCAACAATAACTGCATCATAGTCATCATATCACTATTACTTTCTCTCTTAACTAAGGTCGGCGTTGACTGACTCGTCACACCTTCCATTATTTTCGATTCGGTCAACTGACTCTCTAAATTACTGTCATTCGTTTGAACTCCCGAATCGCTACTTAACTGACTTTCTATCTGGCTGTCAGTGAAGCTGACTTCGTTAATATTATCATTAGTATTCATCATTGTTATTTGCGTAATTCTGACTATACATCTACTTCAGTAACACTGTAACATAACCTTATGTGACCCTCGTCACCTACGTCTATTTCTACGTAATTTATTTTTTACCTCGAACAACCATTCTGCTCTCCCAGTAGGCCGTATTTATATAATTATATTTATATAAATGTCCCTGTTCACAAGCCAATTGTTATTATTATTTTTATTGATATTAATAAAATATAATTGATTTTACTTTTGACTCATTGTTTACTTTCTAAATAATTTCTTCGGGCGCCATCTTGTATTGCCAACTACAAGAAATAAACTATATATACTTACCAAGGTTCGAATCAGCGAACCGGGAGAACAGAATATGGTTGCTTAAATAATAACAATCATTTATTTGTTCATTAATAATTAAATTTTATTGATGCTTTATCATTTTTCATATTTCTTTCACTCAACCCCTTGCAACCCAAATAATTCATAAGATTTTTTACAAAAGAAAATCGTACAGACAAAACTTGTTAGTGAATAATAATTGTTTCTACCTTGAATCTCTTATATACGAATTTACTTACTTACTCACAATACAATAACAAGCTCTTAAAATAAATTTACTAAGGGAACACAAACCAGCCTTCTTTGTTTAAATACATTCTCACATACACACGCACACGCACACACAGTTACTTAGGCCTTTAGAGATCTCATTTTATTTTATTTCCGTCTATTTGAATATTTGAATTTTCATTTAAAGTTTTGTTTTATCCTGATATGTTACTTATCTGTTCATTGAGTCCTGAAGATGTTACCCACACAACATAGCTAGCTGTTTTCACTGAATTTACTGATTCTATTGAATTTGTATTAGTTATTTCACATTTTGATATAACGGTAATAACGGTATTAACCGTTAAGTGTTTAATTTACATTTTATATATATATATATATTATTCACATTTTATAGGTTGCGGTATTCACATTTTAGGTACGGGCGACTAAAAATTCGCCTAAACCGGCGAGCCGGCGGACGCGACAGTTCTATGCGTCTGACACTGGTAGTTGTTATTTGCCGACTGTCCTTTGTTCTGTCAGTGCAACAACAACTGCTAGCGCTGCTACACCCACATTCCAGCATTATATAAGGCGCTGACGTAAGATCGTCCGATGCAGTTACATAACTTGTTTACACTGTTTTTGTATGTCATTGGTTGACCTTGGCACAGTTCTGTGGTCTGTTGATTTTGTCGTTTCAATAATTTTCATGTATAATGTCACAAGCAGTGCTACCACTGTCGCTACCAATAAATATACCTTTGTTTACGTTTTGTCCCAATCATAGTAAAAAAATGTTATTTGTTTTATTAAATTACAAATTTCTTTATATTACCCCAAAATAGGCCAAAATGTCCCGTTACAATACCCCCTCAATGAGATATTTTATGCCGAAGCATTAAAAATCTCATTGACACATTCATACTTGCTAAAGGGATCAGCCAGGATATGTCGCCACAACCCCCTGTATGGCTTACAAAAAAAAATATAATTAACTCACCCTTGGTCCAGTGACTGTGACCGCACCTGAATGACAATACTGGACTTCTCTCTTGAGATCCCAACACCATATAGTCAGACAGATACCCAACGCCCCTGCTCTGACGCGCAGGCCAGCTCAGGACCGCTGCCACAGCATCACCAAACACTGAAACAACAAATCAAATATCAACTAGTGGCCTTATACAACACCATATCCCCAACTGATCTGTTTCCCCCTAGCGATGCTGGTTTGCGCTAAGAAGCACTGGTTTTGTTTTTTACTTACTTCTAACATATATCAGAATACCTAACAACAACATGATACCCATTTTAAAATTCCATAATCTCATTCTATCTACTTTCTCTTGTTAACTTTTATCCCAAAATTCAACATTATTGCCCTGATTCCCATCAGAATTTAAATAAAAATTTCCCATTACCATATTACACATTTCTCTTATCCCCAATTTGCATCAAAAAAAAAAGTCTTAAATTCATAAAATTCTCTTAAATACTAACAAACACAATATAACATAAGAAAACATAGTACATTCATAATTCACATTGTTATTATTATCTTAAAATAAACAATTTGTATTTAAAAATGTATACACTTTACATCATTAAATTTGCATATAAAATCATAAAGTTACCTTTTAATCTCAATTGACTTTTATTAATTTTCTCTTTCCAAATTTTTTTTTTTTTTTTTTTTTTTTTTTTTTCAATCTTCGTTTTACACATCATTTCATTTATTATTCCCTTTCATTAACTTGGGTGATTTTCAGTTATTCATTATAAATTCACTTTATCAACTTGGCATTTACCCATAATCTTCCCCTTTTATAACTCTAACGCTCCCTTACAAAATCTTTAACTAGTATGACACCCCTCTCCATCAAAAAACCTACTAACCCTTCTCTACGCCCAACTTACTACTAAACTCATTTCGCCACATTCTCTCAATATATAAAAAAAATACTCTCTAACCCTTTGTACTTAAGATAAGTGTCCCCCCCAAAAAAAAACTCATTTCCCTTATCAGGCCCCTGGATTCTACCTAAGGCGGCCCCGTCCCCACTAAATCGATCCCATCCCGTCCCAACTTATCATTATGTTGCGGACTCCCACATTACACTACCCCTTATTACAAAATTGCCATCCCCAAAAAATCTCAATCTTATTACCTTACTACAACTACAACAAAATAACATCATCAATTATAAACAACAATATATCACTCAAAACTCTACATAAATTCTCCATTTCTACTGTGTCTCCACTTATATTCAAATTCTCTTACTTGTATTTCATCTCTTATTCTCTTTAATACCCCAATATTTTTCAACTTGGACTGACTCAAACGTTTTACTCAAACAATTACTATCACCCAACTTCTATCTTTTGCAACCCATTGAAAATTTTACCTATCACAAATTTATTTCATTCTTATTTAAAATCTATAAACACATTGAAAACATATTATTATATTTTATAATCCTTATTCCTAACATACTACATGCAATTAACACAATAAGACATAATAAACACAATATAGGAAGTATGTAGTGCATCTATTTTTCAAATCAAAACAAAATCATTTAGTAGCGAGTCATCATTATTAAAATACAACAAATTTTTTAATTCGTTACCCCCTGGATAACCTCCCTGCCACACACACTATGACCCCCCCTGGACTATGGCGTCCAGTTGCGTCCACAAGGACTGAAATTTTGGAGGAATTTGACATCTCCGTGTCCTTGCTTCTGCGTTACATTTTAATAAAACTAGATATCATAATATCTAAACGTACATATTACACGCCCCTAATGCGGGTCTACCACCTGGCTTTGCTGTTCCTCCTCGAACAGAGTGGCAGCCGCTGTTCCATAGTTTCCGGGATTTCCCCTAGTTTCACCCCCCATCAATTTCTAATATAAACCAATTTCAAGCCAGCTATGTTCAAGGGACTTGATATGACCATAGCTGACCGCTAGCCAAAACCACGATTAGTGCTGGTAAGGCAGTAATCGCCCGAAAAGTTGGGGAAATCATCTCTTCCTTCAAGCATGTATTCATCATCATTAATTTGCACGGCACGGCAATTTATCAAGTTACAATATAAAATTGTACAAAAGGGTGTGCCGTGCATTTTCGCCATGTTGGCCTCCGATGGAGGTAACACTCTCTGTTACCCCCAACACTTTCCGCTATCTACTGGGGCACATGCCACCCCAGCAACAGCAACTTAATAGCTAAACTAAACATATCTACAATTGCTGTCTCTACACTCCATTGTTATAATCACTTCTATGCACACCACTCTACCCCCCAAAATTACCCACACATCTTGTATAATACATTACATAACATAATACGCAAATGGACATTAACCTTGATTATTAGCATTGTTACATTCACATCAAACCAACAATTCTCTTTTAAATAATTTATATAAAAACTTATAAACATTCTTGTTTGAAATTTTTCATTAACTTTTTTATATATCATCATTTCATTATTTATCTTTGTCTGGAATTAGATTACTCAAAATTTTCAAATCTATTATTAATCTATTTATTTTAACAATTATGTTATTCCACAAAATAAACCATTTAACATTTATTTATTCATTAATTGTTATTAAATTAAAATCTCATCAAATAATTTAAATTCATTCTAAAAATTCAAACATATAACATTCAATCACAATACTTAAACATCTCAAATTATTTACTTCAATTGATTATTAAAACACAACATATTTCAATTATTATCAAAATTTACCAATCATTTATTATTGTCTTCATAATTATTTTTATTATTTATTTAGACTGCAAAATATAAATATTATTATTATTATCACAACATTTTCTACTACATATACACATTGTTTACCTAACATTTTACAATACACACCATTGAATTCACGACAAATATATTTACAAACTTTTGTCATTAACTGTTCCATTTTTTCACACTTCATTGTCCAAGTCTGCAAGGTCATTACCATAAATTACAATATTTAAATTGTCCATTCACTGATTTTTTATTTCAACCTCCATCATCATATATATATCGAATATATTTATAACATGCATCATTGTTATCCACACACAATTTGTTATTATTATTATTATAATAATCCATTAACTTTATTTCATTCATTATGCCATTATAATTTATAGGGTTATTCCCTATTAATGTTTCATAAACCTTGTCAACATAAGTTATTTTTGTCCAGTCTCCATCAGTATTATTGGTCAACGTCAGGTAAGCTATTTTATCATTTTTATATTCCTCTACTATTACATCAGGTAAGTGTTTATTGTTTATAAAGACATCATCAAAATATTTCTCTATCTCTCTTTCAACAGGTAAGTATTTTATATGGTTTATCTTCACCCCTTCTAATCTTTCTCTCAACTCATTATAATTTCTTTTTAACTTATATAATTCTATCTCTCTCTCAGTACACAAATCTCTCTCTAAATCTCTCTCATCATACCACCATATCACATTTTCTCTCTCACTCCATGCAGAGGGTACTAAATCATACAAAAAGGGGAAACAACTTAAATCTTCCATTAACAAGGGACTCTTGCCCTTCAACAATAACATTTTTGAACACCTTGGTTCATCATAAATAAGGAGAAAATTTACCCTCTGCCCCACATACTCATCTACTCTCTCTTTCCACTTTCTCTCTGACTCATAAACACACAATAACATCCCCTTATTACATTCTAAAACTTCATTATATGTTTCTCCATTATTCTTTACCCCCACTATACTCTCAGAACTGTAATTAATATCATCTTCACTATTTAATACTACATCTTCCACTATTTCATCATTTTTAATATTTGTCATACTTATAACATTGTCACCTAACTTCTCAACACTCTGTTCTAATCTGTTAAAAGTATCTCCTATTATGTCATTAGTTCGGTTTAAATGCTCATTAATTTCGTTAATTTGGTTTTTTAACTCATCGAATTTAATATTTTGTCCATCTAATTTCTCACTGAAGCTACTTTTAAATTCTTGCATTTCGTTTTTCTGTTCATCAAATTTGCTATCAAATTTTATTCAACAATAACTGCATCATAGTCATCATATCACTATTACTTTCTCTCTTAACTAAGGTCGGCGTTGACTGACTCGTCACACCTTCCATTATTTTCGATTCGGTCAACTGACTCTCTAAATTACTGTCATTCGTTTGAACTCCCGAATCGCTACTTAACTGACTTTCTATCTGGCTGTCAGTGAAGCTGACTTCGTTAATATTATCATTAGTATTCATCATTGTTATTTGCGTAATTCTGACTATACATCTACTTCAGTAACACTGTAACATAACCTTATGTGACCCTCGTCACCTACGTCTATTTCTACGTAATTTATTTTTTACCTCGAACAACCATTCTGCTCTCCCAGTAGGCCGTATTTATATAATTATATTTATATAAATGTCCCTGTTCACAAGCCAATTGTTATTATTATTTTTATTGATATTAATAAAATATAATTGATTTTACTTTTGACTCATTGTTTACTTTCTAAATAATTTCTTCGGGCGCCATCTTGTATTGCCAACTACAAGAAATAAACTATATATACTTACCAAGGTTCGAATCAGCGAACCGGGAGAACAGAATATGGTTGCTTAAATAATAACAATCATTTATTTGTTCATTAATAATTAAATTTTATTGATGCTTTATCATTTTTCATATTTCTTTCACTCAACCCCTTGCAACCCAAATAATTCATAAGATTTTTTACAAAAGAAAATCGTACAGACAAAACTTGTTAGTGAATAATAATTGTTTCTACCTTGAATCTCTTATATACGAATTTACTTACTTACTCACAATACAATAACAAGCTCTTAAAATAAATTTACTAAGGGAACACAAACCAGCCTTCTTTGTTTAAATACATTCTCACATACACACGCACACGCACACACAGTTACTTAGGCCTTTAGAGATCTCATTTTATTTTATTTCCGTCTATTTGAATATTTGAATTTTCATTTAAAGTTTTGTTTTATCCTGATATGTTACTTATCTGTTCATTGAGTCCTGAAGATGTTACCCGCACAACATAGCTAGCTGTTTTCACTGAATTTACTGATTCTATTGAATTTGTATTAGTTATTTCACATTTTGATATAACGGTAATAACGGTATTAACCGTTAAGTGTTTAATTTACATTATATATATATATATTATTCACATTTTATAGGTTGCGGTATTCACATTTTAGGTACGGGCGACTAAAACTTCGCCTAAACCGGCGAGCTGGCGGACGCGACAGTTCTATGCGTCTGACACTGGTAGTTGTTATTTGCCGACTGTCCTTTGTTCTGTCAGTGCAACAACAACTGCTAGCGCTGCTACACCCACATTCCAGCATTATATAAGGCGCTGACGTAAGATCGTCCGATGCAGTTACATAACTTGTTTACACTGTTTTTGTATGTCATTGGTTGACCTTGGCACAGTTCTGCGGTCTGTTGATTTTGTCGTTTCAATAATTTTCATGTATAATGTCACAAGCAGTGCTACCACTGTCGCTACCAATAAATATACCTTTGTTTACGTTTTGTCCCAATCATAGTAAAAAAATGTTATTTGTTTTATTAAATTACAAATTTCTTTATATTACCCCAAAATAGGCCAAAATGTCCCGTTACACATTATTTCTCCCTTCTCTATTTTTCATTACTTGTCTAGTTTTCTTGATGCGTTTCATCTTGTTTTCTTCCTCATGGGTTTGTTCTCTCTTGGTTTTCATTATTCTTCTCCTTCCTCCGTCTTGTTTTCTTTATTCTGATTTCTTAACTGGTTTCTTAACTGGCCAATCTCTGGGGTTGGGGTCAATGTCGTTGGTCTGTCAGTCTATCGTTTCAGTTTCTTTGTTAATCACTTTCAGTTTATTACACCTCCTCCTTCCATGTTAATTACCTTTTATTTATTTTTTACTATCCACATAATTTATTTATTCAAACATAATATCATTTAGCATTTTTTATACATACTTATTGTTATCAAAATTTATCTGAATTTGGTGATGTTATAATATATATTGTAACGTACCAAATTTGGCAGTTACATAGAGTAACCAATTATTACGTCACGTGACGGGAGATCATGAAAATATTTCAAAGTACATAAAATAATGTAAACAAAAAGTGTGTATCTACAAAGATATATTATTGTAAAATTCCAACAAAAAAGAAGGAAGAGTAATATAGCATCATCAAGTACAAAGGAGAAAGAAAATGACCACGAGCCAATATAAAATGTTAGAAACCAAGCCCAATAGATTCCAACAGTGAGGGGAAGCAACAAAAATAATAACTATTTAAAATGAAGAGAAGACAACAGATCCAACAGTGAGGGGAAACAACGAAATAATAACTATTTAAAATGAAGAGAAGACAACAGATTCCAACAGTGAGGGGAAACAACGAAAATCATAACCATTAAAATGAAGAAGAGACAACTCTAGAGCAACCACAATGATGGCAAAACAACCAATTTATTTATAAATATAAATACTATGGAACAACGACTACCACAAATGGAAATATTGAAGAAGACGATTAAACAGGAGAAGAAAGGAAGAAGAAGAGCAAGGAAACATAACATGAAGAATGAAGATAATATATGGACAATACAAGAAGTCACCATTCACCAAGTATACAAGGAACTATACTAATGACCGGAAGAAGAATAACGATTATCAACTATGAAGAAACAGTGTTTAGCATAATTAAGCAATCACAAACAGTAATAGTGAAAACTTAATGTAAGTGTGAGAACCTGTAACAAGTTAACCATTTTTAACCCAAATAAACCCCACAGACAATACAAGTGAGAGTGTTTATAACAGAGGAAAATGCGTTACCATTATAGTGGAAACATCAGAGATTAACTAGTTGAAATGCACAGACAATTAGTGTGACCAGTTTAATCAAGATTGTAACCCAAAATAGATACAACAAATCATTGTGAGAAATGTGAGATAGAACAGTAAAATCATTTGTTCATAGAAACTGATAATAAAAGCTTTGTAAACTTTAAAATGAAATATAACTGAATGCCACGGCAAGATAGAATAAAATATAAAGAAAGTCCAGAATAAATAATAACAAACAAGCTAGTTTGTTAAGTATCAAACAAACAATGTACCAAAAACAAGGTACAACACCACAAGAAATGTAATACTATTAGATTAAGAATACTTGTGTTATTGTTTAGAAAAATAGTGTAAACATGTGTATTATGTAACAGTTAAACCATTGTAATAGAATACCATAATGAAATCATAATAGTAGAATCAAATACTGCATAAGAATATGTTGCACATTGATACATAACCTCATAGGAAGTGCACCTATAACATAAAACCATATATATTAATTAAACCAAGCAACTACCAACAATTGTTTCAATCAAAGATTCATTATGAATAGTAAAGCAAACTAATAAATAATATTTATACTGAGATACACAGCACATAAAGCAGATTCAATATGATAGCATAAAGCTAGAAGAACAGAAGCCCAAAGTGACAAGTTAGTTGAGCAAAATACACTATTAAAACTTGTTCAAGGATGACTAAAAATGTTATCAGTAGTTAGAAAAGTATCTAATACTACTATGAGAACAGATCACAATTATAATAATAGTAGTTTTATAATCAAATTATTGGAAACTAACTGACTATGGTTGTATAGCCAGATGTAAACAAACACTATGTAACAAGCTAGTTAAGCAAAATACACTATTAAAACTTGTTACAGGATTACTGAAAATGTTACCAGTAGTTAGAAAGACATCTGATACCACTATGGGAACACATGTCAAATGTAATAATAGCAATTTAGTATTTGAATTATTAGAAACTAACTGACTGTCATTGCAAAACCTGATGTAAACAAACCCAATACTAAGAACTGGAAAGCTTTCAGATAACAAAGGACTGATAAAAATATCAAATAAACAAGGTACTATAATTGTACACAGTTTTAATTCATACCATCATATACCTTATATGGTAAAATAATTGAAAAAGTGACAATTTAAAGAAAAGAGAACAGAAGGTATTTTGATAAGACTATTAGTATATGAAAAACAACATTTTTCATAAAATAAAGTGCAACCAATGTAAATAAATGTATATAGTATTGTTAGAATGTCAAACAAATGTATTTAGGTAAGAAATAATAGTGTTATAAGCGATTATAAACAATCGAATATGGTCGTTTGAGGACGCCATTACCAAATATTGTTTGAATAGTAATTACAACTATTTTCTGTATTAAACAAAAGAGAAATGGACTCAAGACGTTTAATAATGAGCGTTATAGTGTAATTGGTGCAAAATATGGCGAAATAAACTTATTCATATTAAGATTCACCATATGAATTTGTGAAACGGCTTAGTGCGTTAATAATGGACGGATTTTATCCTTGTTTAGACTTTAATTAAAGCCGCAAGTGTCCGCAATCTATTGCCACTAACCATTCAACGATACGATGATTAATAAAAAAGTTATAGCATTTATAAACTTTTTAGTCATTTTGTGTATCAACGTTTACGTCACTATAGCCTCTAACCCATACAAAAAATTGGTAAAAAATTAAAAGTTTAATTTAACTAAAGTGTTTTGGGGTAGAGAGTTCGACAATTTAAACCAATCAAATGACTTAAAATAACCAGACAAGCAGGAGGCGCTTAGATGAAGCGTTCAGTCATCATTCAGTCGTCAAAGAGTCTACCAGCACGATTCAACGAGCAAGGTTGATGAAGAAACGTATCAAGATTTTATTTAAATTGTGCGCGACACATTCATAAGTTACGCTATACACACATAACCTGTACACAACAGAGTAATAACGAGTGTCCAGTGCTAAGTGAATTAAAATAATAAACCGGCCAGTGTATAATAAAGGTCGTGTTTTCGTGTTTTGTGTTTTATAAAAAACAGGGAGTACTCTATTTTTATTATTTAATGAATTGAATGGAAATAATAATTTTCGTTAGTGAACGAAGAATTATTGTTTGGGTACTGCTCTAGTCAGAAGTACCGAAGTGTATTAATCATGATGAAAATTTTCAGAATTAAATAAAAGAATTATCTCGCATTTATTAATTTAAAAAATAAATGTGTTACGATTTTATCGTAATTAAAGAAATCAATATTAATTTAAATATCGAAAATATGAGCGTAATGAATAGTCGCTCATTTGACTCATTTCGTTTGAATTGACGAATAAATAATTTATTGCGAAAAATATTCTAACCAACTGATAATTATA
Source organism: Magicicada septendecula (assembly GCA_034769895.1). Lineage (NCBI taxonomy): Eukaryota > Metazoa > Arthropoda > Insecta > Hemiptera > Cicadidae > Magicicada > Magicicada septendecula. The sequence continues at coordinate 227,830,567 of CM068374.1, read as the reverse complement.
CATCAGAAGCAATATAAATAAAATGTATGTGTTAATATTATTAAGATTTGAATGAATAATTTATTTATTCAAAATAACTACTTACTTTTGTTAACTAACCTAGAAATAACAACGACAACTTTGTCACCAAGTAATGAATCTGTTCTCAAATAACTTCAATCCAATGAAAGCTATCACAAGAGTTTTTTTTATTATAGATACTTTTCTCTTGTCAATAAATGATTTTTATAACCAACTAATAAATAATAATAGTAATTTTTAACAGTGCAGCACAAAGCACGTGTTGTCAAAGTAACTACTGTATCCAGTATACTCACCGTACGATAGTACGATATATATCGGTTTTATGGTACCGATTTTTATTTTTAATATTTGTTTGTTTGTTTATAGTAATTCTTTATTAAATATTGTTAGAAAAGATAACATCTTGTATCTGGTATCATGCAACTTCCAAGAACACACGAATTTGGTAATGTAACTGTGTAAAGAGGACATAACCTCGTTAACTAAAATTATTGTACCAGACCCCAGTGTTACCAGCCTTGAGGTTAAAAGAGCTCAAGAATTTTTTATAATAATTATTATTTTGTAAAGACATTGTTGATTGATTGTTTTAAAAGAGTTAATGGCATTTCAGAATTGTTAATAAATCCCGATTTATTTACTAGTGGAAAGAGTTTTTGATTTCAAAATTAAAATAGTTTAATTTTCATAACTAGTTCTATCAGAAGGTGGCGGTAGAATTTGAATGTTCATTACAATTCCAATTACAATTAAGCCATTATTTTACTTACTTGTGCATGTGTATTACTTAGGATATTCAAATAGAATATCTGTATATGTGTATAAAGTGTATGTTGCAGCAGAAGAAGTCACCGAACAGAACATTGATAACATCCACATATGGTAAGTGGGGAGGTGAACAGTGAAGTGCTAAATACTTTTTTAAAACTGAAAGATTTAAACGGGAACACCCACAACCACGCTATTAATAATAATCAACACTAATAATAATCCAATTTTAAATCTTATATATTATATATTGTTGCGACTAGATACGTTACAACGTGGCGCCCAACGTCTGAGCGCGAATTAGGAAGAAAACAATTAACAATTTAGGCAATTAAACCAATAATTTCCTAACCTAATTCGACGAAAAGACAGCAAGTGCATTACCAGGGTAACAAGATGTACAGAAGGTCGACTTCGAAAAAACGAGCAGCAGAGGCAGAGAGGGAGGCCAGATTAGAAGAAAAAGAGGCAACATCAGCAGAAGATGTTGAAGAGATACTGTTGGAAATGGAAGATAGGCAGTCTGAACCGGCGGAGGAGGTTCAGCAACCGGATGATGAACCGGAAGACATACCGCGGGAAATTCAACTTGAAGTAAACCAACCCGAGAAACCGATGCAACTAGGAGACATGTACGTCGTAGAAATGTTAATAAGTATGAAAGCATTGATGGAAGAAGGCCAGAAAAAGATGGAATCCACAGACCAGAAGATAGAAACCATGAATAAGAAGATGGAATCCACAGACCAGAAGATAGAAACGATGAATAAGAAGCTGGACGAAACCAGTCGATCCACTAAGGAGGAGTTAAGTAAGAACATAGAATCCCTGAAAGAGGACTTGAATAGCAAAATAAACGAAACAGTTAAGAAGACGGAAGAATCCATCAACCAAAGGACTGAAGAGCTATTGGAAAAGAAGATGGAAATAATGAAAGAGAATTTATCTGCGGAGTTGGGAATTAAAATTGACGAAACCAACAAGAAGATTGACGAAATCAATGAAAAATTAGACCGAATGAATAAGAAAATGAAGGAAGATGCCAAGAAGAGCGTGGAGTCGATAAACCCTGTAGTGGATGATGATTATAAGCGATCGGGAGAGACAACCAAAAGATGTTGTGAAGAGACAAAAGAGAGTGTTAAGAAGATAAGAAGAGAATTAATAATAGACAATCAAATGGAGGTTGAAGAAGTACCTGAAGATAAAAACATAGAACAAGTGAGTCCAGGGTCTGAAGATAGTGAAGAAAAGAGGATCCAAATAATTAAGGTAACGGAAGAGGTGAAGATGGAAGAAAGAAGAACCATGCGTCCAAGGAAGGCAAGGGTTACAAAAGAATTAATTCAAATGACTCGAGGCGGTCTGATTAATATGGTCAACTTACCAATCGTCAACCATGAAGAAGGGGTCTTCAGGAAGGAGTATCGGAGGAGCTTCGTGACAATGGACGAGGAGGAAGATTATGTGACAACGAAGAAGATGATGACCAATAAAGTATTTCAACCAAAGATTTCCAAAAGAAGAGTGAGATATTTTAAGAAAAAGGAAGGCTATCAAGAGCAATGGGACCGGATTATCGAAGGGTACGCCAGAGAAATAAGAGAACTAAGGAAGAAGAGGAGTCAATTAATGGAAGGACCCAATCAGAAGACGGATGACGGTCAAACAGAATTGGAAGAGGTACCAAACGTCAATACTAACAACAACCAGGAGAACAATGGACACAAGTACACCGAAGAGAAAGAGAAGAAGAAGACGGAAGAACAGAAGGCAGACAAAGCCCTAATAGCATCAAAATGGAAAAACCAAATGATAGCCAGATATATGACAAAAACCGATAGGAACATGAACACTGAAGAAGTTCGAACGACAAGAAGAGAGGAGAGTGATGATTACGGATAAAAATGAATAAAAAATACACTGAAATATGGGACGGATTATTATGATAACTAATAATGCTGACTGAACAATCAATGAAACGGTATATCGAAAGTTAAATTATAAGGTAAAAGTGAAATATTGCGATGAAGATTATTTGTTATTGATACTAAGTGAAAAATGAAAATATAATTGTAAGAATAAATGTTGACTATATGAGAAAAGGGTGAAATATTGCTATGAAGATTATTTGTTGTTTATATTAAATAGGAAGTGAATATATAACTATGAAAATAAACGTTGACTATATTGTAATTATGTAATGTAAAAATGTGTTCTAAAGAAGTTATGTAAAGGATAAAGAAAATTGTATCTACAAATAATACTACTACTTAAAAGAAAATTATACGAGAAAGACAAACTACATCTTTGGCACAAAATAATTCCAAGAGCCAAGTCAACAAGTAAAACAACAACCTACCCGTACTACAATTAATATTATACGAGACGGACACCCAACATCAATGGCATAATTATATATAAATATATATTTCCAAGAGCCAAGTCAACAAGTAAAACAACAACTTACCCGTACTACAATTAATATTATACGAGACGGACACCCAACATCAAGGGCATAATTATTTATTATGAAGGGCAAAATATTTATAAAGAGACTCTTACAAATGTCCCTGAAAAATGATTTCTAGGTTATCCCTACTACTATGACTAAGAGAATTGAGTAATTTTTTCGAAATTGTTTAATACGCTATTTATCGACTTTGTAAAAGTATTCGAATGACTATTGATTTCAAAAATTAAGTAAACGATAAAACATTAATACAAAATATCACGTTTTCGTTCACGCAGTCTTGTAATTTTTTAATAAAAAATTCACGACTCTTACATACGTCCCGGAGAAAATGATTTCTAGGTTATCCCTTAAAACGATCCCTTAACAAATCCCGTAAAACGATAGATTGTCTGAAAATCACTCTTCACTACATAGAATGCCTAGATAATACTACTAAATATACTTAACATAGTATAAGTATATATATATATATATATACAGTAAAGTTTAATTAAAATATTTTGACTTTCAAGAAATTCGATTAGGTGAAGCACTACACTGTGTAGTCTACACATTTACAGAATCTTTTCCTTTTCTTACCTATGTAGATGTATGGATACGATTACTCTAATATGTAAGCAAGTTTTCTTTGTAACGTTCTTGATTATTTGCCCATTACTTTAATAAAAAGTGCAAACTAATGACCGTAACGTGCGAACTGAATTGAGATTATTACTGAGTTGGTACCAGACTGAGTTGGTTTCAGACAGCGCCACGCTCACATCTATGACTGTTCGACAGCTAGAGGTGCCTAGAACTCAAAGTGCAAAACTGCCTCGCAGTAGACCATGGATTCAAATTTAAAAATAGATTTGTTTAGTAATTATCATGCTTGTCTCGTAATTTTATTATTTTGTATGCCATTTATATGCAAAAATAATATTGCCATTTTTTTTAAATTTGCTTTTGTCAAAACATACGGTACTCGATTTTACGATTTTTTCATTAACAAATTATATCACCACGACCTTATTTAAATTAAAACAGGACAGGCTTCAACAATCAAGTTTATCGTGAGTTTACAGAAGTATAAAGACAAAAAATTAGTAGAAAACACTTTTTAAAATTTTATTTTTTGTGACGTTCTGCCCGGTCTCTTTTTATGTTTCTTTTACAATTAAAACTACACTTTGACGTTCTTGGAAAAGATAAGATGTCGGTGCAGATAAATAAAAATTTTAACAATTTATTCTTAAAAAAAAAAACTTTTTGCTTTGGGTGCCCCTCAGCTTCCGGCGCTCTAGGCGGTCACCTAGTCTGCCTTTATGGTAGTGCCGGCCCTGCACTGGACCAACTATCAGCATAATATATTCACCATTCTTAGGTTTAGTTTTTACCTTGTTCATTACAATTATCAATATTTCACATATAATACTCATAATACTCACATATACTGTATTAATTATTATGTAAATACAAACAAAAATTTTTAAACATAACTTACAGTTTCATTAAGTTTCTCCACAATATTGTTTAATTCTTTCCTGATATCTTCCAGTGTATTGTCAAAATGTTGGTAAGAGACTTTATCATGTACTTGAAATTTGTCTGCTTTCGCTGCTAGGATATCTTCTGTATTCTCCTTCTGTGTTACCAGATATTCAATCTGCTCAGCCAATGCCTATTGTAAATTATAGACATTTGTAATGACAAAAGATTGTTCACTGAACTATGATTTTAAATGTTTTGATAATTCAAATTTCAGTTAATTTAATAAGAAATAAAATAAGGCAAACAGCAAAATGTTTGTTTATGTCTTAGCTTCTGGACTTTCCCTGGTTCATTTATATAAATAATCAAATCAGTCAAACTAAAAAATAGTACTAATTTAGTTATATTTTACTTCTTTTTATGCAATTTAATGGTCATACATATGCAATGGACTATAAAAGTAAAACCTCAACTATAGTTATTGCAATGAACTGAAGGTAGAAGTCCACGATCCAGGACTGTATGGGCATATGTTAATTATTAGTTATATATATATATATATTGCAACGTTATGTTTTCCCCTTACATAAAAAGCCCCCAACTTAAACCATTTCATGACCATGATACATGAAGAACAAAATACTAAGTCATTAACTAAACTGTATTACATAAATATTGTCTGAGATAATAAAAAAGAGTTAAGAATAATGTAATGAAACTGATAAGAACATTATCAATAATAAGATTTTTCTCCAGTAAACTGCATTAAAAATTGTTAAAAAAGATAAAACTTACACTCCATACTGCAGTAATAAACTGGATACTCAATAAAGAAAATTATTAATTCAATAATTAGTTTCTAAGTACTAAAAGAATGAAATCAAATAATACATTTTATTTATGATTATGAATAGAATAATGTAAATCAAGAAGAGTATTAAAACTAGTGAGATAAAAATGTAATAATAAAACAACAATGAAGCTAAATGTAAGCCTACATGTAAGGTTATATAACATTATAATGTTTTCAACAACAGAAAGAACAAAAAAGCATTGTAAAATCCATGAATTGTAAATAGAAGGTGAAAACTACCTATGAAGTAGTAAATAAGCTCATAATAACTAGATAATAATGGTTATAATTTGAATATTATATTAATTTCTATATTAAGTTATACTGTAAAAAAAAAGAAGATGAACAATCAAAACAACTATAATTTGAATTATAACATGAAGAAGAAGAAATATGAGAAACTAAAACTTGTCAATAATCGTGGTAAAAAGAACAGTTTTTAATGTAAACTAATTAAACAAACTATATTGTATAAACAATACTAGAATCTGTATTATTATAATAATATTCTAGTAATGAAGATATGATTAACCAATCAGTATAAACAAAACAAATAATGAAACAAGATACATGGACTAAACCTTCAGAATACTGATGCTGAAGCTAATAACAATTAGAATAAGTAAGAAAAACAAGATTAAGTGACAAACTATGTTGTCAAAGTTCCAGTAAGTTATGAAGAATGTTTTAGAATAATTATATAATAGGAAGAAACAGGTACTGTCAAGATATGAATGAAATTAAGGGTCACTATAATAGGCAAATGAGCCTAGAACATTTGTTTATGTTATTTATATAAATAATGATGAAGTTATGTCATTATTATTGTAGTGAAAGTTGAATAAGGGTACCAAGAACAATGTAAAGTAACTGTCTGATAGCAAAAGTAATTATTTTAAACAAAAGAAAGAAAATAATGTGTACAGTACCATGGGCCAGTATACCTGGATAACTTATTTATATTATTTGTAAACAATTACTGCTAATAATTGTCATTATTAGTGTAACAAACGTGAAAGTCGAGGACCAAGAACAATTTAGAATAGTTGTCTTGTATTGAAAACAAGAATTGTTAAAATATGAAAAGAATAATGTTCAAACTATTATAGGCCAGTATGCCTAGACAAATTATTTATGTTAATTGTAAGAATTAATTATTAATTTTTGTCATTAATATTGTTGTAAATGTTGTAGGGAGTTATAAGGAACAATTGTGATTAGTTACATCACAATAAAGTTAAGTAATATTAATATAAGAAAGAGAATTAAGATGTCAGAAACCCAGGTTGGGTTAGGCCTAGCTAGACAAACATAATTTTTATAATATTGTGACATTATTAATTATTGTAAATAATGATACACTCAATGGTTTGTATGTAAATATCATTTTATAATCATAAATAAGTCAGGAAATTTAACATTTTTATATGAAAATCTTAAATAATGCAAATATTAAGATGAGTAGTTTGTTATTACTGAACAAAAACATATCATATGGGGCATCAAAATGTTCATCTCAAAGAGTACAGATGAATGACATTAATGAATTGTTAACTGGATATCAGATAAGGGAATTATATCAATTATAAAAGTGTTAATCAATTCTGAGCATCGGTAAATATTTTTGCGAAACCCTTTATTTTAGCCATGAACCCCCACAAACAACGCTTCAAAGCATCTATTTTCACGAGAGTTGCTGATTAATTACGGAAATTGGAACAAATTGACCAATCAGCACTCATCACCTGTCAGTCGAAGCGAGATCTGGGTCAAGGTGAGAAGACAGTCTACAGTGAGTACTCTAAGAGGACACCACGCTCCTCCTGTGACGGAAATTTCATGTTTAACCTAGTAAAGCCGGTCAGATGTTTTAACCTCAAAGTGCGAATTAGGTTATGTACTATGTCAACAATAGAAATCATAACCTCTGATCGGGTCGACTCAACGAAATATTGTATCAGTGTTGTGTAGTGGATATTAAATATCAATTATATTACACAGTGAATAAAAAATAAAAGTGAAATAAATAAAGGAGTGTACAATCAAATAAGTATGGTGTTAATTAACCAATAATACACTATCTCGGACTTAAGAATTTTGTATACCCTTTCAATTATTAGAGACACTTATAACTTTTCAAATCACTGTAACACTATTTAACCACTTTCACTAATAATTTTAAAATTAATTTAATTTAAATTAATTATTGTTTCAATATTATAAACTTTCAATGAACAATATAACCAAACTTGTTTACTTTATCACGGACATAGTCCGACATTTGTTTTGTTCACAACAGTAGATTTAAGTATTTATTTAGAATAATTCCATTGTTATTACTCTTTTGTGATGTTTTGTTCTTCATATAAGACATTTTTATTTCTATATCATGGTCAAAAGAACCCAAGAATTTAATAATTGTATAATAATTAATGCTACTGTTTACATTCGTTAGCAAATCTAATGTTATCAACTGTGAAACCACTGATTGTCTTTAGCCGGGTCAATCAGTTTCTGTTATGAGAATTATTCTATTTATTCAAGTCAGACGGAAGATAAAATGAATATCAAAAGAGAAATAAAAGCATGTAAAAAGGTTAGTGTAAAGGTGTGTTTAGGTTAGTGTGTGCGACACGCCATGCGGTCAACGGGGACGCCACGGTAAACTGTATCCAAATCAAATTTGTTATGATCATATATAAAAGGGGGTTTAAAGGAATGATATAAAAGGGGTTTTCGTATGAATGAGTGGATGGGCAATCTGGGTCGCTTTATTATGGTGATAAATATATATTAGTATAAGTTACAATGGTAAACTGAAATTTTGTATATCTGTTTTTTTTTAAAAGAAAGAGTTGCAATAATATGTGAATTAAAGTAGAAGGAGGAGTGAGTGGTGTATTTAAAGAAAGTAAAAATTGCAATTAAATTAGATTTGTTTCAAATGAAAAGCGAGTTGAGTACGTTATTCAGATAACCTGAAGGTCATACTTGTATGTCGCAGTTTCGTGCAACGGATTTTGGACTAAGAGGTAAGGCATAAAATGAATTAAAATTTTAATAATTAAATGTAATAATAAGTGATTACACAAGTGGCGCTGCGAACAGAGACTCGATTTGTAAAATAATTATAAATTGGCACCTAAAAGCGAATACAAGTATGGTTTAAAGGCTGAGTAACAATACGTAAATAATTACGCAGCACATATAAAATAGTATATCAATGTTCAGAGTTTAAGAGTTAAGTGGCAGATGTTTATGTACGAAAATCTAGATTAAGAAACTTATAAAAATGGCAGGAAAGAATGAGAGCAATATAAATGAAACGACTAGTGTCAAAAATTGTAATGAATCAAATAGTATGAGTGATTTTGAAATCCACTCGACTCCAAACGCGAGTCGGGAAAATAAAACAAAAAATAATTCAGATGAAACAAATATTATGGAGGATTCAGAGGTACAGTTAACCCCCACCTCAACAAAATGTAATAAATTAGATGATGATATAATGAGTATATTAAGAACCATATCAATGGACATTCATGAACAGAAAAACGAAATCAAAGAAATTAAAAGTAGTTTTGACAGACAAAGTAGTGATTTTAGTGAGAAATTAGATGTACAGAATAACAAATTTAACGAATTAAATAATCGTTTTGACAATAACGATATAAAATTGAATGAAATTAAGGCTGAAATTAAAAGTGAATTTAATTGTAAATTTGATGTACTTAAATTTGACATTGATGAGGTAAAAATGAAATGCGAAAGTAGTTGTAACGAATTGAAACAAGATATTGAGAGAATAGTAGAGTCAGTAGGAGAACAGAGTAAAAGTAAAAATAATAATGATAATAAAAAAGTAACTAGTGATAAAACCAATGTCGAAAATGAGAATATAATTAAAAATGTGGTATTAGAGAGTAAGGTAACAAATGTTAACAATGATATTGAAAATGGTAATGTGATTGAAAGGGTGGTATCAGAGAGTGATACGTTGAAAATAGATAGTGAAATAGTGAGCGAGAGAGAGAGAGTGATATGTTGTAACGAGGTAGTAATTAGTGTTGATGAATTAGAAAAAGAAGGGAAAGAAAGAGTAGATGAATGTGTAGGGCAGAGGGTAAATTTTCCCCTTATTTGTGATGAACCAGGGTGTTCACAAGTGTTGTTTTTGAAGGGCAAGAGTCCCATGTTAATGGAAGATTTAAGTTGTTTCCCCTTTTTGTATAAGTTAATACCCTCTGTGTGGAATGATGTTAAAAGTATGAGATGGTGTTATGATGAGAGAGATTTAGCTAGAGAGTTGTGTGTTGATAAAAAGATAGAATTATATAAGTTGAAGAAGAATTATAATGAGTTGAAAGAGATGTTAAATGATATGAAATACCTCCCGGTTAAAATAGAGAGTGAAGATCATTTTGATGATACATGTGTAAATAATAATAATTTACCCTATGATGAAAAAATAACTGACCCAATATTGAATATAATTACTAATGGAGACTGGACAGAAATAAATAATGTTGACTTGGTATATGATTATTATGGTAAAATAAATGAACTGAAATTTTATGGTTATGACACACAAGATAGCCATATGTGTGTAACTGAAATTGAAAACTGTTATTTGAAACAAAGACTAATTTTTGACGATGGAGGTTAAACAATAAATGGACAATTTTAAATATTTTGTTTTATGGTTCAGACCTCGCAACCTTGGATAATGAAGTGTGCTATAACTGAATAATTAATGATGAAGAAGTGTAAATAAATGTTTTGTGAAATTAATTGTGTATATTGTAAAATGTTAGGTAAACAATGTGTGTATGTAGTAGAAATTGTTGTGATAATAATATTAATATTTTGCAGCCTAAATAAATAACAAATATAATTTTAGAAGAAAATAATAAATGAGTTGTAATTATTGTAATTGGTGAAAGTATTTAAATTTTGTTTTTAATAACTAACTTAATTAAAATAATTTGAAATGTTTAAATATTCTGATTGATTTAAATGTTGTATAATTGAATTTTTCTAATGAGTTTCAATTATTATTTTAAGATTTGTGAATTTGATAGTAATTAATAAATAAATGTTAAATTGTTTGGTATGAAACAACTGCAACAGCTGCTAACTGTTGCAGTCTGCTGAATCATGGCCAGTAGTAAAATCCTATTATGAAATAAAAGAAATGTAAGATGTGTTGAAATGGAGGTGGCTTTTTGTTGTAATACAATTAATATTTTGCTTTGAACAAATGAGATTGATATAATGAGGTAATTACTTAGAGTAACTTAGAGTTTGAGAAATTAAATATAATTAAATTAATTTGGTAATTAAATTAATTGGAAAGATGATTTTAATAATAAATTTAAATATATTCTGATTCAAATTCCAAATGTAATTGTTAAATAAATGAAATATGTACTTTACTTAAATTGGAACCTGAAGGAAATTTTGTGAGAATGCTATCAAAAATGTTTGGGAAACTTAGAGGTGTATATTGCTGTTCATATAAATTTTATAAATGTCGATTCATGTTTTAACTGTAGATTCTCCACCTAAGTGCGGCCATGACCTCACCGGATCATGACCGTGAAAGTAGTTAATTGTGACAAATCATAAATTTTACCTGATATAACCGGCTTGTGGTTTGTTTTATTTTGTTAACCCGGTGGTTTGTTAGATTTAGTAGGGGGGTTATTTTTTGGGGAATCTACCTAATTTTGGAACAGGTCTATTTTCACCCAGATAGGGGTGGTAGTCCATTAGGGGCGTATCATTCATGAATAGTAGGTGTAATACTGAATTTTATTGTAACGCCGAAGCAAGGATGGGGGTGGAATAAAAGAAAAAATGTCCACTCCTTCCGCATCAGTCCTTGTGAAAGCAACTGGGCGCTACAGTCCAGGGGGGGAAATAGTGAGTGTGGATGGGCGGTGACCCAGTTACAGGTCATGAGGAAGATGTGGTTTACGGCTAGGATGAGGCTGTAAATGGCCAAGAAGCCTAGCGCAGAACACAGCAATATGTAATGGGTATCAAGGGTTAAGGGATTAAAAGGGGGGTAGTAGAAAAAAAAATACATATTTTTTGTGCCTGCCATCAAATTGATGTTTTGCATTTTTGATTGTATTATTGTTTATGTGTATTAATAGTGTTATTGAATTATATTGTTTAGGATATATGTATAATCAAATGTTAGGATAAGGAAGTTCATGTTTTAATTAAATGTTCCATTTATTTGTTTTTTCTAATTATTAATAATAATGAAGAGAATTAATCAATTCAGGCAAAAGATTTTATTTTCTGATTTTGCAGAAAATAATGTAGATAAAGCAATTTGATTTCAACTTAAATAGATGTTGAATATAAGAATAAATATTTTGTTAGGACGTAGTAATTATAGGTGTATGCACGCGCCCAGTATTTGCCAAAGGCGACCCAGTGTGCATGAAAAGGGGAAACATCGGTTGAGGATCTGGCATGGTATAAGACCAGGGGTTTGGATTTTGGGGCGGCATGTTAGAAGGTGAGGTGCGCTGTGGTGTGTGTCTGTTCGATTTTATGGTGTTGGGATCTCGTATAAGTCCAGTAATCTCGTTCAGATGCGGCCATAGTCACCGAACCAGGGGGGTAGTTTACCCATGATGTATAAGAACAAGGGGGGTTGTTGGCACCAAATCCTCACCGGTCCTCTTAGAGGTTTACCAATGAGATTTCTTCTGTTTCGGCAGAAGATATCTCATTGGGGGGTATTGTAATGGGGCGAATTAAAAGGGTTTTTTACTTTATTAATTTTGGTTTTCATTTTCAAAATATTTCAAATTCATTTCATATATGTATCCAGTCCGTGGTTGAATTTAACTCGCAGTCTAAACAAAGCAAAGGCACGCTGTAACTGTGGTGAAATAATTACAAAAGAATGTCGTGTTGTCAACTGTAGCACACTTCCTAGAACTTTGCAGTTGTGTGACATCCACTCACAAATGCACAAGCACCCACATCTGCGGAGCGCCTAATCCACGCTAAACGAAAGTAAAGGCAGTGAAATATCGTCGACGGCTAACACTTAAAAAATCCTATGTGCCAGGTGTACAACTACCAAGACATTGACAATGAAGGCTGTGTGCGGCGACGAAATTTGTTCGCCGGCAAGGCAGTGATGTCCGCCCGCATGTAACATCGTCAGATAAAGTTTTCTTCCCAGTCGACTAACTACCATGGCCGCAGCCGGATAAATATAACCGGTTAGCGGGCCTGAAATTTTAAACGACCATAACAGTATGCATAAATAAATAGTGTAAATCAAAGTAAAGCAGTATCAATCAGTAACTAAGTGCGGTTTCCGAAATCAGTGGAACAATAACTTTAATAACTTTTTTATGAAGAAGGGAATAGTGTGTGCGACGCACCATGCGGTCAATGGGGATGCCACGGTAAACTGTATCCAAATCAAATTTGTTATGATCATATATAAAAGGGGGTTTAAGGGAATGATATAAAAGGGGTTTTCGTATGAATGAGTGGATGGGCAATCTGGGTCGCTTTATTATGGTGATAAATATATATTAGTATAAGTTACAATGATAAACTCAAATTCTGTATATCTGTTTTTTTTTAAAGAAAGAAAGAGTTGCAATAATATGTGAATTAAAGTAGAAGGAGGAGTGAGTGGTGTATTTAAAGAAAGTAAAAATTGCGATTAAATTAGATTTGTTTCAAATGAAAAGCAAGTTGAGTACGTTATTCAGATAACCTGAAGGTCATACTTGTATGTCGCAGTTTCGTGCAACGGACTTTGTACTAAGAGGTAAGGCATAAAATGAATTAAAATTTTAATAATTAAATGTAATAATAAGTGATTACACACTACCTTAGATAAATAATGAATCAATCCATTTAACAACTCTTCACACTTCTAGAACTCTAAATTTAATTCGTATTATTGAACTGTTATTTACCAATATCGAACGCATTAACCTGTTTAAACGTCACCATAGATACCTAAATGGAGTTAGAGCCACACTGGGTTATATAATACTATTTAATGAGTTAAAATTACCGTTAACTTTAGTTATTCAATTTACAGAATTAACAGAAGAGGTAAACCAGGTAGATCAATGGCATATTACTACAACAGTACTCCTCCAATAATATAGAGGTTCATCATCAAACTTATATAAATCTATAACTAGAAATTTTTATTTGTAAAAAAGAGAGTTACTTTACAATATATATATATATATATTATTAGTTTAAAATAACTGCATGCACGTACTGTTACCCTACCCATGACCTACTAAGACTCAGTGAGTAACTAAATTGTATGACAATATACTTTCATTTTATATATCAGAAATTTCACAAGTACATAGTAATCACAGACTACTGTAACGTGCCAAATTTATGGGTATTTTTATTTATTGCATTTTTTGGGATTTATAAATGTATGTGTAAATTTGATTTCAACAAAGACAGGCCACGTGGTGAATAGAACAGTGTTGTAACGAAGCAGCAACGTAATATCACGTTGTGAAATCGGTAAAGGAATCCGCACCACCCTAGTTTTCCAAGAACTTTGTTTGAGTGTGACAGCGCGCCCAGTCGCATTATACATCCAGGCGCGCGGGGTGACGCTACTTCCAAAACCAAGATGGTCAGGAAACGATTTTAATCCACTTTCATCGACTGAGGCGACGGATATGCAAATTAAGTCACGCCCATCACGTGACGTTAGCCAGTGCCTAACCGATATCCGAATACAACTTACACAACTCCAACAGCATGAGTTGAATGGGATGAAGCTGCGGCGAACAATTATAAGGCTTTGGTTTCCTCAACAAACGACGTAATCGAGTTAGCCACGAACTCATAGCCGTTCTTGCCAGTTCGTCACAAGTAGTACCAGCCGGTATAACCCGAAGGGGTTATCTCTTTCCAAAATTTTAAAAATGTACCAGTAAAAGTGAACTAACAGTTTTAAAACCAGTGGCAGTGATGTGAATCAAAGGAAGGACACCAACTCTCATAATATTCGTGGGACGTAAATGAAGTTATCCATTAAATAAACCGAGGTTGTGGGGACGCCTCGTGCCGGCTTGAGGTATATGGGTTAATTTATAATAATGGGTATATAATTTAATAACGGGGGTTTTTAAGAATGTGAGAGAGAATGAAAGGCAGACTGGGCAGTCTATCTTAACCGTAAGTAGTTAGAACTAGAATATAATAATAATAGATGTATCACCATAGAGAGCGTATAGAAAAATGTATGAAAAGTTTAACGTAATTTGAAACCTTTATTGGAAAAAGGAATAGTACAACATGTTTTAATAATTGCTTATTAAACATATCAATTCTCTTCATTTCAAAAATGAGTAGAGTCAGTTATTTCAATAACCCCTAACACATGTTTGTATCCGACGTACGTGCGATCGAATCCTGGACCCAGATATAAGAAACTTTGCAGGTAGGTGGAAGTAATATTTATGTATTTTATATATTTAAGAGTGTTAATAATGTCACAAATGGCTTCTGATACAGGGACGATTTTATAAAATGAAAAAATTCTTGTTAAAATAAAATCCACACCTACAAAGATGCAAACGTGTGTTTAAGGTTAGCGGAATAAAATAAAAGTGCGTCATTTACGCAAAATTGACATGAAATAGAGAGTGTATTATAAAAAATCAAAGTAATTAAAATATTCTAAATATCAATTATAAAAATAAGAAATGGCAGGTAGTAACGAGAATGTCAGCTTAACTGACATCGAAAACGAAAGCCAAATGAATATCGAATTAAGCGAAACGGAATCAAAAATTATGGATGAAGGAATTCATTCAACGGCAATTCAGAATAAAAATTCTGATGATAATAATATGATGAAATACTTATGTAGCATGGTGTGTAGCATGAAAGAGAGTTCAGAAAAGCAACATGCAATGTTAGAGATAAAATTTAACGAAATAAAGAGTGATTCTGACGCTAAATTCAATATGCAAAATTCAATAATCAAGAACAAATTTGATGAGTTAAAAAGTGAGATTCAAGAAATGAATAAATGTTTTGAAAATAACAATGAAATAATAAGAACTAGTCTGAATAAATTAGAACAGAATATTGAGCAAATGGGAGTACATGTGATGAATAGAAACAAGAATAATTCTAACGAAAATTATGATGACGTGTCAAAATGTGATACTAGATAAAGAGCTAACAAATGATAATGATAATGTCGAAAATAATGAAAATAATACTGAGAATAATAATGTATTTGAAGAGTTAGTATCAGAAAGTGATACGGTGAAAATAAATAGTGAGAGTACTGATGAAGTTGCAGAATGTAGTAATGATGAAAGGTTAATGTGGGTTTATGAGTTAGAGAGAGAGTGGAAAGATAATATAGTGGTAGAATGGGGGCAGAGGGTAAATTTTCCCCTTATTATTTATGATGATGATTTAATGTATTCACAAGTGTTGTTTTTGAAGGGCAAGAGTCCCGTGTTAGTAGAAGATTTGAAGTGTTTATTTTTGTTGTATAATTTTGTACCCTCTGTCTGGAATAATATTGAGAGTGTGATATGGTATTATGATGAGAGAGATTTCAATAGAGAATTGTATGCTGATAAAGAAACAGAATTGTATGAATTGAATAGAGAGTATGATGAGTGGAAAGTAAGGTTAGAAGTGTGTCTAAATAATAATGATTTGATTGATAATACAAAAGTAACTAACCCGATAATGAATATATTTACTGATGGAGATTTAACAGAAATACTTAACGTAGACTTGGTGAATGATTATTATGATATAACGGATAGATTGAAATTGTTTGGTTATGACACACAAAGTAACCATTTGTTTGTCAATAAAACTGAAAAGTGCGATATAAAACAAAGATTAATCTTTGACGATGGAGGGTAGACTATAAAACGATAAAGGACAGTTATAAATAATTTTGTTTTGTGGTTTTGACCTGGCAGATTTGGACAATGAAGTGTGAAAAAATGGAACAGTTAAGAACAAAAGTTGGTAAATAAAAATGTTGTGAATTTATATATGTGTATTGTAGGATGTTAAGTAAACAATGTATGTAGGTAATTGTGATAATAATAATATTAATATTTGCAATTTAAATAACCGAATTAATTTTGAAAAACAGTAATTGGCTAATTGTAATTGTTTTGATAGCAATGGAATTTGCATTTGCAATAATTAATGTAATTAAAAGGATTTGAAATGTTTTAAATATTTTGATTAATTCAAAGATGATATAATTGAAATTTTTTAATGAATTTAAATTATTTTATGAGAGATGTATTTGGTAATTGATTGTTAAATTGTTGGATTTGAACTAACATTTTGTTAAACGTTTCAGAGATAAATTGGAGATATGGTGTGTATATTTTGAGTATGTCATTTTAAATGGACTGTAAGTATAAAAATTTTATAGTACGAATCAAGTATAATAAAAATGTTTACAGGTGTAACTCAGATTTTAATTCAATAATGAGATGATTTGAAATAATTGTGTGAAATAAGAATGATAATTAAAAAATTTAATAATAACTGAAAGATAATGGAAAATAATTATTAACAATGAATTTAAAAATTTCAAGGTGATGAATGAGTTAAATGATCAATGATTGATGAATATGTTACGTTAGAATGTTGTATATAAAGTTTTAAATTTTTATTATTTAGCTATTAAGGTGCTATCGCTGGGGTGGCCTGTGCCCTAGTAGATAGTGAAATGGGTTGGGGGTAACAGAGAGTGTTACCTCCATCGGAGGCCAACATGGCGAAAATGTGCGGTACACCTTTTTGTACAAATTTAATTTGTACCCTGATAGACGATCGTGCCACACATAACAATGATAATGTAGAACAGGCATTGAAATGCAAGTTAGATTTCCCCGACTTTTCGGGCGATTACTGCCTTACCAGCACTAATCGTGGCTTTGGCTAGCGGCCAGCTATGGCCATATCAAGTCCCTTGACCATAGCTGGCTTGAAATTGGTCGATAATAGAAATTAAATGGGGGGTGAAATTAGGGGAAATCGAGGAACTATGGAACAGCGGCTGCCACTCTGTCCGCGTGGGGACAGCATAGCCAGGTGGTAGACCCGTTTTAAGGGCGTTTCAATATATACCAAGGATATGTTGATATCCACAAACGTTAAAATGTAAATGCCGAAGCAAAGACACGGAGGTGTCCAATTCCTCCAAATATGCAGTCTTTGTGGAAGCAAAAAGGCGCTACAGTCTTACATAAATTACAATAGAGTGTGTGGACCAGGGGGTTGCTCAGATGAGCAACGTGCTTAAATTTTGTAAATTAAAAACGGATAAATCAATTTTGCTTTAATAAAAACGCTTGTATTCCACTCAAATAAATATGTGCTCATGCATTCAGTATAAGGTGTTCATTCTATATTTTTAAATGTATTATTTTATTGTAGTAGGGTAGATATAAGAATTGATAAAAGGTATATATTTTATATAATTTGTGTATTGTGAAACTAAGTAAATAACTAAACCGACTGGCAGGCGGTTTACATAGCACCAGAGTCAGAAAGAGGGGAAACAATGAGGGTAGATGTAAGGATTGATAACCATGTGTATTTCATGTAATTTGCACAATTTTGAAATGTGTTTACAATTAGCTAGGAATGTCAGCTGATCAGTAGTAAAATGTCACTGTTATATTGGTTGTAAATGTTCAAGGTAATCAATGTTAAATGTAATGTTTCAATGTATTACAGATGCTTTTTAAAATAATGAGAAATAAAGTAATGATTTGTGAAAGTTAATAAAAGATAGTTTTTGGGTGATAAATATTTTGTGGGACATATAGATCAGTCCAAGTTAAAGTTAAAGTTAAAAGGGTAGTAGAGAGAAAAATAATGTTGTCTTGAATTAATGTAATGTTGTTGTGAGTTAATGTTATAGAATTTGAGAAGTATTGATGTTGACACAGTAGTTATGGGGAATATATGTAGAGTATTGAGTGATATATTGATGTTTATAATTGATGATGTTATTTTGTTGTAGTTGAAGTGAGGTAATAAGATTGAGATTTGGGGATGGTAATTTTGTAATAGGGGTAGTGTAATGTGGGAGTCCGCAACAAAATGGTTGGGACGGGATGGGGCCGTTTGGCGCCGGAAAGGGTTACCTTAGGTAGAATCCAGGAACCAACATAATGGGATGAGCTTTTGGGCGGGGAACACTTATCCTGAGTACAAAGGGTTAGAGAGTATTTTTTATTATATATTGAGAGAAGGTGGCGAATTGAGTTTAATGGTAAGTTGGGTTTAGAGATTGTTTGATAGATGTTTTGATAGAGATGGGTGTCATGAGAGTTATAGTGGTAGTGAATAGTAGAGTCAGAGTGAGAAAGATATTATATATGAATACATGCCAAATGGCAAATCGAGTTATTACAATAATTAAGTCACCCAAAGTAATTTGATAAAGTGAGAATAATAAAGAAAGAGATTTATAACAAGAATATAAAATTTTTAATTGAAATCAGTGACAATTTTTGATAGAATTTAGAAATATAAAGTTAGAAAGTGTTTATTTGAATAATTTAAATGTCAATTTGATTGTTATTTATAATAATATTTTGTTCTTTTAAAGGTTTTATTTTATTATGTTTTATGTTTCAAGATGGAATTTTAGAGATGTACCATGTATTTTCAGGTGTAATTTGTGTGTAACGTATGTAGGTCAAGGTTCTTGACTTGACCCAGTTTTGATCAGCTGATGGGTGAGGTCATATACTAGGCATGTTTAGTATGGAAGTTAATTCAATTTTGGCTTTTGGTCAATTTAAACAAACTTTAAATAATTTCAATATGAAAAGAAAAAATTTTAAAAAATTTAAATTTTTTGAATTTAAAATTTTGTTGGAAAAAAAATTTTTGATTTTGCGCCTGCCAGATAATGGATATTTGTAAACTTTGATTATTTTATTGTTTGTATTCTAAATTTTGCAGTAATGTTTCAATGTTCATAATATGTAGTATCAGTGTGTGTGTGAGCCCAGTATCTGCTAAAGGCAGCCCAGTTTGCAGAAAAAGGGGAAACATATCGGTTGAGGATCTGGCATGATCTAAGCCAGGGTTTGAGGATTTTTGGGGTAGCATGATAGAAGGTGAGGTGCGCTGTGGTGCGTATCTGTTCGATTTTTCGGTGTTGGGATCTCGCACCGAGAAGTCCAGTGATCTCGTTCAGATGCGTCCATAGTCGCCGAGCCTAGGGGGTCGTTTACCCATGAAGTGTAAGAACAAAAATGGGGTTGTTGGCACCAGTTCCTCACCGGTCCTCTTAGGGGTTTTATCAATGAGATTTCTTCTGTTTTGGACAGAAGACCTCTCATTGAGGGGGTATTGTAACGTGCCAAATTTATGGGTATTTTTATTTATTGCATTTTTTGGGATCTATAAATGTATGTGTAAATTTGATTTCAACAAAGACAGGCCACGTGGTGAATAGAACAGTGTTGTAACGAAGCAGCAACGTAATATCACATTGTGAAATCGGTAAAGGAATCCGCACCACCCTAGTTTTCCAAGAACTTTGTTTGAGTGTGACAGCGTGCCCAGTCGCATTATACATCCAGGCGCGCGGGGTGACGCTACTTCCAAAACCAAGATGGTCAGGAAACGATTTTAATCCACTTTCATCGACTGAGGCGATGGATATGCAAATTAAGTCACGCCCATCACGTGACGTTAGCCAGTGCCTAACCGATATCCGAATACAACTTACACAACTCCAACAGCATGAGTTGAATGGGATGAAGCTGCGGCGAACAATTATAAGGCTTTGGTTTCCTCAACAAACGACGTAATCGAGTTAGCCACGAACTCATAGCCGTTCTTGCCAGTTCGTCACAAGTAGTACCAGCCGGTATAACCCGAAGGGGTTATCTCTTTCCAAAATTTTAAAAATGTACCAGTAAAAGTGAACTAACAGTTTTAAAACCAGTGGCAGTGATGTGAATCAAAGGAAGGACACCAACTCTCATAATATTCGTGGGACGTAAATGAAGTTATCCATTAAATAAACCGAGGTTGTGGGGACGCCTCGTGCCGGCTTGAGGTATATGGGTTAATTTATAATAATGGGTATATAATTTAATAACGGGGGTTTTTAAGAATGTGAGAGAGAATGAAAGGCAGACTGGGCAGTCTATCTTAACCGTAAGTAGTTAGAACTAGAATATAATAATAATAGATGTATCACCATAGAGAGCGTATAGAAAAATGTATGAAAAGTTTAACGTAATTTGAAACCTTTATTGGAAAAAGGAATAGTACAACATGTTTTAATAATTGCTTATTAAACATATCAATTCTCTTCATTTCAAAAATGAGTAGAGTCAGTTATTTCAATAACCCCTAACACATGTTTGTATCCGACGTACGTGCGATCGAATCCTGGACCCAGATATAAGAAACTTTGCAGGTAGGTGGAAGTAATATTTATGTATTTTATATATTTAAGAGTGTTAATAATGTCACAAATGGCTTCTGATACAGGGACGATTTTATAAAATGAAAAAATTCTTGTTAAAATAAAATCCACACCTACAAAGATGCAAACGTGTGTTTAAGGTTAGCGGAATAAAATAAAAGTGCGTCATTTACGCAAAATTGACATGAAATAGAGAGTGTATTATAAAAAATCAAAGTAATTAAAATATTCTAAATATCAATTATAAAAATAAGAAATGGCAGGTAGTAACGAGAATGTCAGCTTAACTGACATCGAAAACGAAAGCCAAATGAATATCGAATTAAGCGAAACGGAATCAAAAATTATGGATGAAGGAATTCATTCAACGGCAATTCAGAATAAAAATTCTGATGATAATAATATGATGAAATACTTATGTAGCATGGTGTGTAGCATGAAAGAGAGTTCAGAAAAGCAACATGCAATGTTAGAGATAAAATTTAACGAAATAAAGAGTGATTCTGACGCTAAATTCAATATGCAAAATTCAATAATCAAGAACAAATTTGATGAGTTAAAAAGTGAGATTCAAGAAATGAATAAATGTTTTGAAAATAACAATGAAATAATAAGAACTAGTCTGAATAAATTAGAACAGAATATTGAGCGAATGGGAGTACATGTGATGAATAGAAACAAGAATAATTCTAACGAAAATTATGATGACGTGTCAAAATGTGATACTAGATAAAGAGCTAACAAATGATAATGATAATGTCGAAAATAATGAAAATAATACTGAGAATAATAATGTATTTGAAGAGTTAGTATCAGAAAGTGATACGGTGAAAATAAATAGTGAGAGTACTGATGAAGTTGCAGAATGTAGTAATGATGAAAGGTTAATGTGGGTTTATGAGTTAGAGAGAGAGTGGAAAGATAATATAGTGGTAGAATGGGGGCAGAGGGTAAATTTTCCCCTTATTATTTATGATGATGATTTAATGTATTCACAAGTGTTGTTTTTGAAGGGCAAGAGTCCCGTGTTAGTAGAAGATTTGAAGTGTTTATTTTTGTTGTATAATTTTGTACCCTCTGTCTGGAATAATATTGAGAGTGTGATATGGTATTATGATGAGAGAGATTTCAATAGAGAATTGTATGCTGATAAAGAAACAGAATTGTATGAATTGAATAGAGAGTATGATGAGTGGAAAGTAAGGTTAGAAGTGTGTCTAAATAATAATGATTTGATTGATAATACAAAAGTAACTAACCCGATAATGAATATATTTACTGATGGAGATTTAACAGAAATACTTAACGTAGACTTGGTGAATGATTATTATGATATAACGGATAGATTGAAATTGTTTGGTTATGACACACAAAGTAACCATTTGTTTGTCAATAAAACTGAAAAGTGCGATATAAAACAAAGATTAATCTTTGACGATGGAGGGTAGACTATAAAACGATAAAGGACAGTTATAAATAATTTTGTTTTGTGGTTTTGACCTGGCAGATTTGGACAATGAAGTGTGAAAAAATGGAACAGTTAAGAACAAAAGTTGGTAAATAAAAATGTTGTGAATTTATATATGTGTATTGTAGGATGTTAAGTAAACAATGTATGTAGGTAATTGTGATAATAATAATATTAATATTTGCAATTTAAATAACCGAATTAATTTTGAAAAACAGTAATTGGCTAATTGTAATTGTTTTGATAGCAATGGAATTTGCATTTGCAATAATTAATGTAATTAAAAGGATTTGAAATGTTTTAAATATTTTGATTAATTCAAAGATGATATAATTGAAATTTTTTAATGAATTTAAATTATTTTATGAGAGATGTATTTGGTAATTGATTGTTAAATTGTTGGATTTGAACTAACATTTTGTTAAACGTTTCAGAGATAAATTGGAGATATGGTGTGTATATTTTGAGTATGTCATTTTAAATGGACTGTAAGTATAAAAATTTTATAGTACGAATCAAGTATAATAAAAATGTTTACAGGTGTAACTCAGATTTTAATTCAATAATGAGATGATTTGAAATAATTGTGTGAAATAAGAATGATAATTAAAAAATTTAATAATAACTGAAAGATAATGGAAAATAATTATTAACAATGAATTTAAAAATTTCAAGGTGATGAATGAGTTAAATGATCAATGATTGATGAATATGTTACGTTAGAATGTTGTATATAAAGTTTTAAATTTTTATTATTTAGCTATTAAGGTGCTATTGCTGGGGTGGCCTGTGCCCTAGTAGATAGTGAAATGGGTTGGGGGTAACAGAGAGTGTTACCTCCATCGGAGGCCAACATGGCGAAAATGTGCGGTACACCTTTTTGTACAAATTTAATTTGTACCCTGATAGACGATCGTGCCACACATAACAATGATAATGTAGAACAGGCATTGAAATGCAAGTTAGATTTCCCCGACTTTTCGGGCGATTACTGCCTTACCAGCACTAATCGTGGCTTTGGCTAGCGGCCAGCTATGGCCATATCAAGTCCCTTGACCATAGCTGGCTTGAAATTGGTCGATAATAGAAATTAAATGGGGGGTGAAATTAGGGGAAATCCAGGAACTATGGAACAGCGGCTGCCACTCTGTCCGCGTGGGGACAGCATAGCCAGGTGGTAGACCCGTTTTAAGGGCGTTTCAATATATACCAAGGATATGTTGATATCCACAAACGTTAAAATGTAAATGCCGAAGCAAAGACACGGAGGTGTCCAATTCCTCCAAATATGCAGTCTTTGTGGAAGCAAAAAGGCGCTACAGTCTTACATAAATTACAATAGAGTGTGTGGACCAGGGGGTTGCTCAGATGAGCAACGTGCTTAAATTTTGTAAATTAAAAACGGATAAATCAATTTTGCTTTAATAAAAACGCTTGTATTCCACTCAAATAAATATGTGCTCATGCATTCAGTATAAGGTGTTCATTCTATATTTTTAAATGTATTATTTTATTGTAGTAGGGTAGATATAAGAATTGATAAAAGGTATATATTTTATATAATTTGTGTATTGTGAAACTAAGTAAATAACTAAACCGACTGGCAGGCGGTTTACATAGCACCAGAGTCAGAAAGAGGGGAAACAATGAGGGTAGATGTAAGGATTGATAACCATGTGTATTTCATGTAATTTGCACAATTTTGAAATGTGTTTACAATTAGCTAGGAATGTCAGCTGATCAGTAGTAAAATGTCACTGTTATATTGGTTGTAAATGTTCAAGGTAATCAATGTTAAATGTAATGTTTCAATGTATTACAGATGCTTTTTAAAATAATGAGAAATAAAGTAATGATTTGTGAAAGTTAATAAAAGATAGTTTTTGGGTGATAAATATTTTGTGGGACATATAGATCAGTCCAAGTTAAAGTTAAAGTTAAAAGGGTAGTAGAGAGAAAAATAATGTTGTCTTGAATTAATGTAATGTTGTTGTGAGTTAATGTTATAGAATTTGAGAAGTATTGATGTTGACACAGTAGTTATGGGGAATATATGTAGAGTATTGAGTGATATATTGATGTTTATAATTGATGATGTTATTTTGTTGTAGTTGAAGTGAGGTAATAAGATTGAGATTTGGGGATGGTAATTTTGTAATAGGGGTAGTGTAATGTGGGAGTCCGCAACAAAATGGTTGGGACGGGATGGGGCCGTTTGGCGCCGGAAAGGGTTACCTTAGGTAGAATCCAGGAACCAACATAATGGGATGAGCTTTTGGGCGGGGAACACTTATCCTGAGTACAAAGGGTTAGAGAGTATTTTTTATTATATATTGAGAGAAGGTGGCGAATTGAGTTTAATGGTAAGTTGGGTTTAGAGATTGTTTGATAGATGTTTTGATAGAGATGGGTGTCATGAGAGTTATAGTGGTAGTGAATAGTAGAGTCAGAGTGAGAAAGATATTATATATGAATACATGCCAAATGGCAAATCGAGTTATTACAATAATTAAGTCACCCAAAGTAATTTGATAAAGTGAGAATAATAAAGAAAGAGATTTATAACAAGAATATAAAATTTTTAATTGAAATCAGTGACAATTTTTGATAGAATTTAGAAATATAAAGTTAGAAAGTGTTTATTTGAATAATTTAAATGTCAATTTGATTGTTATTTATAATAATATTTTGTTCTTTTAAAGGTTTTATTTTATTATGTTTTATGTTTCAAGATGGAATTTTAGAGATGTACCATGTATTTTCAGGTGTAATTTGTGTGTAACGTATGTAGGTCAAGGTTCTTGACTTGACCCAGTTTTGATCAGCTGATGGGTGAGGTCATATACTAGGCATGTTTAGTATGGAAGTTAATTCAATTTTGGCTTTTGGTCAATTTAAACAAACTTTAAATAATTTCAATATGAAAAGAAAAAATTTTAAAAAATTTAAATTTTTTGAATTTAAAATTTTGTTGGAAAAAAAATTTTTGATTTTGCGCCTGCCAGATAATGGATATTTGTAAACTTTGATTATTTTATTGTTTGTATTCTAAATTTTGCAGTAATGTTTCAATGTTCATAATATGTAGTATCAGTGTGTGTGTGAGCCCAGTATCTGCTAAAGGCAGCCCAGTTTGCAGAAAAAGGGGAAACATATCGGTTGAGGATCTGGCATGATCTAAGCCAGGGTTTGAGGATTTTTGGGGTAGCTGATAGAAGGTGAGGTGCGCTGTGGTGCGTATCTGTTCGATTTTTCGGTGTTGGGATCTCGCACCGAGAAGTCCAGTGATCTCGTTCAGATGCGTCCATAGTCGCCGAGCCTAGGGGGTCGTTTACCCATGAAGTGTAAGAACAAAAATGGGGTTGTTGGCACCAGTTCCTCACCGGTCCTCTTAGGGGTTTTATCAATGAGATTTCTTCTGTTTTGGACAGAAGACCTCTCATTGAGGGGGTATTGTAACGTGCCAAATTTATGGGTATTTTTATTTATTGCATTTTTTGGGATCTATAAATGTATGTGTAAATTTGATTTCAACAAAGACAGGCCACGTGGTGAATAGAACAGTGTTGTAACGAAGCAGCAACGTAATATCACATTGTGAAATCGGTAAAGGAATCCGCACCACCCTAGTTTTCCAAGAACTTTGTTTGAGTGTGACAGCGTGCCCAGTCGCATTATACATCCAGGCGCGCGGGGTGACGCTACTTCCAAAACCAAGATGGTCAGGAAACGATTTTAATCCACTTTCATCGACTGAGGCGATGGATATGCAAATTAAGTCACGCCCATCACGTGACGTTAGCCAGTGCCTAACCGATATCCGAATACAACTTACACAACTCCAACAGCATGAGTTGAATGGGATGAAGCTGCGGCGAACAATTATAAGGCTTTGGTTTCCTCAACAAACGACGTAATCGAGTTAGCCACGAACTCATAGCCGTTCTTGCCAGTTCGTCACAAGTAGTACCAGCCGGTATAACCCGAAGGGGTTATCTCTTTCCAAAATTTTAAAAATGTACCAGTAAAAGTGAACTAACAGTTTTAAAACCAGTGGCAGTGATGTGAATCAAAGGAAGGACACCAACTCTCATAATATTCGTGGGACGTAAATGAAGTTATCCATTAAATAAACCGAGGTTGTGGGGACGCCTCGTGCCGGCTTGAGGTATATGGGTTAATTTATAATAATGGGTATATAATTTAATAACGGGGGTTTTTAAGAATGTGAGAGAGAATGAAAGGCAGACTGGGCAGTCTATCTTAACCGTAAGTAGTTAGAACTAGAATATAATAATAATAGATGTATCACCATAGAGAGCGTATAGAAAAATGTATGAAAAGTTTAACGTAATTTGAAACCTTTATTGGAAAAAGGAATAGTACAACATGTTTTAATAATTGCTTATTAAACATATCAATTCTCTTCATTTCAAAAATGAGTAGAGTCAGTTATTTCAATAACCCCTAACACATGTTTGTATCCGACGTACGTGCGATCGAATCCTGGACCCAGATATAAGAAACTTTGCAGGTAGGTGGAAGTAATATTTATGTATTTTATATATTTAAGAGTGTTAATAATGTCACAAATGGCTTCTGATACAGGGACGATTTTATAAATTGAAAAAATTCTTGTTAAAATAAAATCCACACCTACAAAGATGCAAACGTGTGTTTAAGGTTAGCGGAATAAAATAAAAGTGCGTCATTTACGCAAAATTGACATGAAATAGAGAGTGTATTATAAAAAATCAAAGTAATTAAAATATTCTAAATATCAATTATAAAAATAAGAAATGGCAGGTAGTAACGAGAATGTCAGCTTAACTGACATCGAAAACGAAAGCCAAATGAATATCGAATTAAGCGAAACGGAATCAAAAATTATGGATGAAGGAATTCATTCAACGGCAATTCAGAATAAAAATTCTGATGATAATAATATGATGAAATACTTATGTAGCATGGTGTGTAGCATGAAAGAGAGTTCAGAAAAGCAACATGCAATGTTAGAGATAAAATTTAACGAAATAAAGAGTGATTCTGACGCTAAATTCAATATGCAAAATTCAATAATCAAGAACAAATTTGATGAGTTAAAAAGTGAGATTCAAGAAATGAATAAATGTTTTGAAAATAACAATGAAATAATAAGAACTAGTCTGAATAAATTAGAACAGAATATTGAGCGAATGGGAGTACATGTGATGAATAGAAACAAGAATAATTCTAACGAAAATTATGATGACGTGTCAAAATGTGATACTAGATAAAGAGCTAACAAATGATAATGATAATGTCGAAAATAATGAAAATAATACTGAGAATAATAATGTATTTGAAGAGTTAGTATCAGAAAGTGATACGGTGAAAATAAATAGTGAGAGTACTGATGAAGTTGCAGAATGTAGTAATGATGAAAGGTTAATGTGGGTTTATGAGTTAGAGAGAGAGTGTGATGGTACAATCATGGTACATTGTATAATTACCTAAAATATGGTAACGAGATAATAAATATTGTATTTTCCTATACCCAACCCAACCTAAAACACACGATATCGAATTTACAGTGAGGGGACTATATTACAGTATTTGCCAGGATTTGAACTAATTCATGACAAAAAACGGTGTCACATCACAAAAACAGTGTGCAGTTATTGAGATAAGCAGAGCCAAGCCTTCGTTACGTCAGAGGCTGAGAATGTGTTGACAGCAACCAAACTGCGATGTCAACACGATAGACAAAGGAATGTGACGTCAGTACACCCCACTTCCGCAGATTTCAACCAGAAATTGTCGTCATTTCATCTGCAGCTCTGATTTGAGCCGGCCGGCCCAAAACTCATTCACTCACGGGTGAATTTTTTAACTTTTTAGACCACTAAAGGTGGTTAATAAACAGTTATAATATATTAAATGCAGTGCGCCAACTCCAAGATGTGACCGGGAAAAACTCGCCGAACTCGCGGTGCGCGAAGTTCGTGCAAACCGAGAACAACCAGCAACACTACATTGGTGAGAACGTTCTATTACATCTTCAATCCTTTGATTCATTCCCAATTCCAAATTTTGAATCAATATAAAATCATTTTAAATTCAATACTGTAGCGGGGCATTTTTGGGGCCTACCTGAGACAATGTAAAGAAGTTTATATTTTATTGATAATAAATAACATAATTTGTATTTTTTTTATAAATAAATAATAATAACTTTATCCCTTGTTGAGTGATAGGGACAGAAATTATAGACTTGGGTAAATTTGTTATTTTGAAACGATCGCAACGTGGCTGCACTGCGGTTAACCTTATGAATACAGACTTGTTTAATAATATTCATATAAACAGTTTTAATAACCGGCAACTGTACCAAACTCAGTTCAAGGACAATGACGAACACGTTATGTAACAGTAAACACGTTACACAACCAGACATCAGGCGATGTGTTGCGTCAGCAAATTATATAACGATGTGTGTCACCAGTTTTGTCAACAAGCCAAAAACAGTCCACTGGCGAACGAATACAATATGTAAACCAATCAGAATTGAAAGAACAACGGCGACTTCATAAAATAGCGCCAGTGGCTAAGTCCCAGTATAAAATTAGTCAGTGAACCGGCCGGTCACAGATATAAGTTCCGGAACGCAAATCGGGCGCCCGTATATAACAATTGGTTTCAAAATGTGAACTTTCAATAAAAAATAAACAGTTTTATAGAGTTACAGTTCCGGAGAGTGAATAAAATAAGAAAATGTGCGGAATCGAAACGAAATACGTGGTAGAGACGGACTCATCAAGATCTTTGGCAGATAAGTAACCAACATTGGTTAAATCTAAAACCTTTTGAAAGCAAATTTTGAGAATGTTTAACAAAGAACTGGCAGCCTAAAAATAAAATTAAATTAATGAATCAATTAAACATGGGAGGGGAATAGAAATGTAGAGAGAGAGAGAGAGAGAGCGAATATAGAAATTTAAAAGAAGTGCTGGTTTGTGAAGATATATAATCATTAAATGTAATTATTGGTGAAATATAATCAAAGAAATATAATTAATAAATAAGACCAAATTAATAATGAAAAAGATGTAAGAAAAATAATTTTAATGACATTCATTTCACGAGTTCATAGTTAAGTTGGCAATAGTATGTAAGTGTAGGAAAAGAAGTTTTATTTTTTGTTGTTGTGTGTATTAAAGAATAAATAAACCTTAGGTTCATTGCCAATATGAATTAAATTAATTATTACAAATAAACCATTCTGATCTCCTGTTCGCCTAAAAAGAACCCTCATAAATTATTTTCTTGCAGTTGGCAAGATGGCGCCCGAGAAATATACAATGTTTATGTTAATTTTATGTGATACAAAAAGGTAAGTAGCTTCACATTTGGCTTCCGAACGTAGGGACGATTTATATAATAATATTATATAAATATAGGCCCACTGGGAAAGCAGAATGGTTGTTTAAGGTAAAATAAATTTTTTTTTTCATACGTAAAATAGACGTATAGAATAAGGTTATGTCATGTTTTGTAGTATGAGTGAGCAGAACATTTTTTTTCTTTTCTCAATAATAATTATGTATGACAAAATAATATTGTGCTAAGAAATATATATATAAAAAAAATTTTTTTTTAAGAAAAATGGCAGACAATCAGGAAACTGTCAGCGTCACTGACAGTGTAGATGAAAGCCAGATAAGCATAACTGAATCTCAAATCATGCATGAAGGTGTTCACTCAACACCAGTCATGAACAAAACGGCTGAAGATAATGATATGATTAAGATGATGAAATTGCTTTTTAATGAACAGAAAAACGATATGCAAGAGTTCAAAAGTAGTATCAATGAAAAGTTCGATATTCAAAAGAATAGTCTTGAGGAGTTAAAACATCAGAATAAAGAGTTGAAAAGTGAGATACAAGAAATTAATAAGCATTGTGAAAATACCAAAGTAGAATTTAATAATAAAATCAGCCAAGTAGAAACCAAGTTAGATGATTCAATACAAAAGACAGATGTTAAATTTAGTGAAATAGATAGTCAGATAGATAGAGTTGAGAAGCAAATCAATGAAAATAACGAAATATTAATAAATTCAATGAATGAGTATAACAATGACATAGAATCTAAAATTATTAAACGTAATACTGAAACTGATTGTAAATTGAGTAGTGTAGTAATGACAGTTGAAAAATTTAGTCAGAATATTGATGAACACCAAAATAAGATAGACTCAAAAATATATGAAATTGAAAGTAATTATAAGACGGAGATACAAGCAGTAAATGAATCTATTGAAATAATAGCAAAAAATAATGTACAGTCTGAATATAGTAATGATAAAAAATTGTATTCACTTGAACAAAATATTAGTAATATGCGAGATGAATTAAGTTTAGTGAAAAATCAAAATGTAAACAATGTTATTGAACGAGTATATATGACACGAGATACGAATAATGAAATAGAATTAGAAACTTTCAATTGTGACAATCGTAGAGTACACCCAATGCAATTTTTAAATAGGGTTAGGGAATTTAATCGGTTTAATAATAGTAGCTGGGAGGTTAAGTTGTTGAAGATTATCAAATGTTTCAAAGGTAGTGCCGAGATATGGTCGGAAGTACACCATACCGAATGGGAAAGTTATGAAGATTTTGAGATAGCTTTCCGCAACAAATATTGGTCAGAAGAAGACCAAGAAATACTAAGAAGTAAAATAATGGGTAATGGGAATTTTGGTAGGATTAATAACCACCTAACCATATATGTGATGACCATTTATAACGAAGCAAAGTATTTAGAACCGCCGTTGCCATTCCGATCATTTGTACGACATATTAGCAAACACCTGCCCAGAGAGGTGCAAATAACTTTAATGACTAGAGAGATTACCAATATAAGTGAGTTAGAAAACATGTTAGATGTATTACAGAATATAGGGGAACGCGACATGGGACGACGTCCAAACACACCAGTAGTACCACACCATAATAATAATAATAATAATAATTTTTTCCATCATAATAGGGGTACACAGAATTTTCATAGAGGAGCGCGGGGAGGAAGTTTCGATAATAGGGGCGAGAGTTGGAGGTGTAGAGCCTGTGAAATTGATAACTATGCTAATAGAACGAATTGTTTTAGATGTCATCGAACCAGGGAGTGCGCCAGAAATGAGAGGACAAACCCACCACCAAATCAACAGTCGAGAGGAGGAGAATTTTATAGAGGAGCGCCTCGAGGAGGAGGAAATCATAATAGAGGTAGAGGAGGAAATCATCAAGCTGTAGCAGGTCCATCCACGGAAAACTGAGGAAGACAATGGGGAAGCGGGCCCAGCCATTGTCAACGGAGGACCGGGTCCAAGTAATTAACGAATACACAAACAACGTCATCAAGGTGGATATGGCAAAAGAGTTGTTAGAAGAAGAGGAGAACAAGGTGATGGAACGCAGAACAGGATTGACTGAGGTGACGATTAACATTGAAGGTAAGAATTATAAAACTTTAATTGATACCGGTAGCGAGATATCAGTGATTTCTGAAAATGTCATGGGTGAATTAAAAGAGTTAAACAAGAATATACCGTCATTACCAGTTGCAGGGGTTACAGTAGTGGGGGTAACTGGGGTGAGAAGTAAAAGAATAACCAGACAAGTACAATTAAATATTTTAATAAATGAAGTTGAATTTGAAAACACTTTCCTAGTAGTTAAAGGGTTAAGTCTGGATGTAATATTGGGAAATGATTTTTTGGAAAGAAACGGAGCAGTAATAGATTTTAATAAACAAATAGTAAAATTTGAGAAGGGGAATAAACCAGTCAGCATAGAGTTTAAGAAAGTAGTAAATGAAGCTAAAGTCACTGGAATAAAAATGTTACATAAACAGATAAGTGATAGAGAGATAGAAACTAAAATAAATATATGTCTAGAGAGTGATGGTTTAGAAAATGAGGAGAGAGAGATGCATGAGCGTAATGAGAGTGTGTGGGCAAATAGAGCCGATAAATTTTTCAATGAAAATACAGTTGTAGGAAGTACTCAGCGAGAGGAGCTGTGGGCAGTTGTGGAGCAGTACAGAGGGGTGTTTGATGAATCACCAGGGAAAGCGAAGGACTACATCTGTGAGTTGAAAGTTCGGGACCACGCACCATACATGCAGAGAAGCTACCCGGTGCCGTTTTCGAAGAGGAGGGCTGTACAGGAGGAATTAGACCGGATGATGCAAGGAGGCATAATTGAACGCTCAGTATCACCTTATTCAAACCCTTTGGTGGTAGTGATAAAGAAGGATGGCAAGGTAAGGTTATGTTTAGATGCTAGAAAAATCAATCAGATTATTATACCGGACAGAGAATCTCCAGAACCCATAAATGAGATTTTACAAAAGTTTAGCGGAGTCAAGTACCTGACATCTTTAGACCTGACCGCTGGATACTGGCAGGTACCATTAGCATCAGAGAGTAGGAAATATACAGCTTTTCTTTTTAATGGTAAGAATTACCAGTTTAAACGCTTACCTTTTGGATTAAACACCAGTGTTGCCAGTTTTATCAAATGTTTAGATAATATTTTACAACCTAAGGACTTAGATTTTTTAACTGTGTATGTCGATGATATTTTGATAGCCTCTAGAACATTCACTGAACATTTAGAACACATAGAATATGTATTAGATAAGCTACAAGTAGGGGGTTTAACAGTGAATTGGGACAAGTCTAAGTTTCTGCAGACAGAGATACACTTTTTAGGATTTATTATTACACAAGAGGGGATATTAGCCAACCCTGACAAAGTCGAAGCAATAATGCGATTCCCTGAACCTAAAAACATTAAGCAACTACAGAGTTTTTTAGGCTTATGCAATTTTTACAGGAAATTTCAGGAGAACTACGCACACACCACCTCCAAACTGAGTTCTGTCCTGCAGAAGAATAAACAGTGGAGATGGGGCGATGCGGAACGAGCTGCATTTAATGAAATTAAGAGAAAGTTCAGTCACATGATAATGATGAATCATCCCGATTTTAATAAGATCTTTTATTTGCAGACCGACGCCAGCAATGTAGCGCTAGGTGCTGAGTTATACCAAGAGAGCTGCGACAAGGAACACCTAACGATCGCCTTCGCCAGTAGATCGCTGTTATCGGCGGAAAAGAATTACACGACAACAGAAAAGGAACTTCTGAGCATTGTGTTCGCCGTGGGTAAATTCCGCACCTACATCTTAGGGAATACTACGATAATCCGGACGGACCACAAGGCACTGTCATTTCTGAATTCATGTAAGCTAACACACAGCCGATTAACCAGGTGGGTATTAGCCTTACAGGAATATAACTTTTCATGGGAGTACATAAAGGGGTCAGATAATAAGGTACCAGATACACTTTCTAGAATAGATGTTATAGATAATAAGACTGGTAGGGACCTTAAAGAAATAGAAATTTTTAGGTTAACTAGAGAAGATAGGATTTTTGGTGAGGAATTAAGAGACATTAAAAACTTGCAAAGATCTGATAGCAAACTGGGTAAAATAATTGTTAGTTTAGAAACAGACGTAGAGGGATCTGAATATAATGAGCGATTTCAAATATATCAAGGCATTTTGTTTAAAAAAGTAGATGGTGGGGAGCGTGATTGGAGGTTAGTTATACCTGATGGGTTAATAGATAAAATTATTTGGGATTGTCATATAAGGTATGGTCATTTTGGTGCGAGAAAGTGTGCAAGTGTTTTGAAAGAGTCATGTATATTTAAGAATATGGAGAGGAGAGTGAGAAAAGTGTTGAGAGTGTGTGATTTATGTCAAAAATCGAAAGTGGTGAATTATAGAGTGGAAGGAGAGATGAATTATATAAAAGTAGATAAGCCTTTTGATCTAGTTGCGGTGGATTTATATGGACCGTTACCCAGAGGTAGAGGGGGTGTGGTATATGTATTTGTAGTTTTAGACACTTTTTCAAAATTTGTAAAATTATATAGCATCAAGAGGGCAACTAGTAGAGTACTTAGTGAGAGAATAGTAAAAGATTATATGCTTAATGTGGGAAAGCCGAAAATTATATTATCTGACCATGGTCCACAGTTTATAAGCGGCAAGTGGCGGCAGACGCTTGGATGGGAAGGCATCATACCCAAGCATACGGCAGTGTACCATCCTCAGTCGAACCAAGCAGAACGGGTGATGAGAGAGATTGGCAGGATATTTCGGGCGTACTGTCACGCCAAACACACAGAATGGCCATCCTACGTGAAAAAAGTAGAGGAGTGGCTGAATTGTACCACCCATGAGTCCACGGGATTTACGCCGCATGAGTTAATCAGGGGAACAAGGCCGCCCAGGATATTAGAACAACTTTTCACATACCCACCTGAAGGGCAAATTTTGGACAGGAATATGAAGATTAGATTGGCGAACGAGAATTTACTTACTAGAGGAGAGCGACGAAAACAGAAACATGATGCTAAGGGTAAATGGACCAAATATGAGGTAGGCCAGTTAGTGTTAGTAAGAAGACATGATTTGTCCAGTGCTCAAGATAGGGAAATAAAAAAGTTTTTCCTGTTATATGAAGGACCTTATGAAATCATAGACATAAAAATGCAGAATGCGTATGTGCTGAGGAACCCAGCGACGCAGGAAATAGTAGGTACTCAAAATGCGACGAATTTAAAATTATATAGGTCACTTTAATTGTTATGTTTATAAATAAGTTTTCAAATATTATTGTATGTTTTCAGAAGGGATCCTCCCCCATTTTCGGGCGGTCACGATCTTACCAGTCCTGGCCGTGGAATTCGGAACTCGGAGGCGGGCCATGGTTGGCGGATCTTCCTTCGGGCGGTGAAAACAACGATGGTCCGGCTCCACCAAAATTGGTATAAAGTAGAAAATCTAACTGCACATTTGAACGGGGAGGGGGACCCCACAGGTACGTGACATAAATTATTTTCTTATACACTCCCGGTGCAGCGGTTTTGGTGTGCCTGTCACGTGCCTGCACTGCCTTAGAGTGTTTGTAAATAATGGAGGCTGCATTTAAGTAAAAGGCAGTGCATTCTATTTAAATTTTTTTTAGTGTCAAGGGCAAATTTAAAATGGAGCCTTTGACAATATTTTCTGTTTGGCCCGAAACGACGAGTTTTGGGGCAAGACGGTTTGGCGCACGGTAGAAAGCGGGGTAGAAGAAATGGTAGGAGAGGGGGGGTAGTGTGTTTTAGAGGGGGGACGTGAATTCACGTAGTATATCTACCTGGTGCCGATGCGTTTTGCAGCAAGACCCGGCATTTCAGGCGATGTGTTGCGTCAGCAAATTATATTATGACAATAGAGTCAGCCTCCTATAAAAAAAAATAAAAAAAAAAAAAAAAAAAAAAAAAAAAAAAAAAAAAACCCAAAATAATTTTGGATGTGTGTAATTCTAAATTTAAGATAAAAAAAATGTTTTTTCTCTTCTAAATTTTTTAGCATTAGGTGACCAAATATAATTGTTAGATTTTAGTATTAGTGGGTATAGGAACGTTTTGAAGAAATGTGTAGTAATATAAGAACTTGTTACCAATACAAGATGTGGGGATAATTTTGGGGGGTAGTTTGGTGCTCAATGAAGTGACATAACAGTGTAGTGTGGAACTGCTATGGGGGAAGGTTGTAGATTTTGTATTAATTATTTTATGTTAATAATGGTTAAGCTTCCATACAAAGTGGGTTAAAACCCCATCTAAATTAATATTGTCATTTAAATATAAATTCGTAAATTTAATTTTACTTGTGATTCCCCAACTTTTCGGGCGGTCACGGCCTCACCGAACCCTGACCGTGGAATTGGTTTAGCTTTAACAGCTATGGTTGGGGCACATTACGATTGCGCGCTGCCATAACTGGCCATAGCTGTTATCGTTGTAAAGGTGCATTTTGAAATTGATGGGGGGTAATAAAAGGGGAATCACCAAACTATGGAACAGCGGCTGCCACTCTGTTCGAGAAGGAACAGCAGAGCCAGGTGGTAGATCCGTTTAAGGGTGTATAATTATTAACGAGAACATGTTGATGTTCAACAATTTTAAACTTAACAGCGGAAACAGAGACACGGAGAGGTAAAACCCTGCTCCAAAATATACAGTCTCTGTGGAAGCGAAAAGGCGCCACAGTCTTACATAATTGAAATAGTGTGTGTGGCTGGGAGGTTATCCAAGGGGATAACGTATTAAAAATTTGATATATTTTAATTAATAATGATGATTTGCTACTCAATAATTTTGTTTGAATTTAAAAAATAGATGCACTAAATACTTCTTATATTGTGTTATTATGTCTTATTTTGTTGATTGCATTAGTATGTTAGGAATAAGTATTATAAAAATATAATAATATGTTTTCAAGGTGTTTATAGATTTAAAAATAAAATGAAAAATAGTTGTAAATTTAAAATTTTCAATGGGTTGTAAAAGATAGAAATGGGTGATAGTAATTAGTTGAATAAAATGTTTGAATCAGTTCAAGTTGAATTTTGTGGGACATAGATTTGTCCAAATCGAAGTAAGAGTTAAAGTAATAGTGGAAATGAAAATAATGCAATGTTGTTTTGAGTTAGTATATGTTATAGAATTTTGAGAAGTATAAGTGGAGACACAGTAGTTATGGAGATTTTATGTAGAGTTTGGAGCGATATATTGTTTATTTGTTGATGTTAATTTGTTGTAATTGTAGTGAGGTTATGAGATTGAGATTTTTTGGGGATGGTAATTTTGTAGTAGTGGTAGTGTAATGTGGGAGTCCGCAACATAAGGGTTGGGACGGGATAGGGACCGATTGGCGCCGGAAAGGGTTACCTAGGGTGAGTCCAGGGACCAACATAAGGGAATGAGTTTTGGGAAGGAAACACGTATCCTATGTACAAAGGGTTAGAGAGTATTTTTTTTTTATAAGTGTAGAAGGTGGCGATTGGAGTTAAAGTAGTAAGTAGTTAGAGGTAGAGAAGGGTTAGTAAAATTTTGATAGAGGGGTGTCATACTAGTTAGAGATTTTGTAAGGGAACGTTAGAGTAATAAAAGGGGTAAGTTTATGAGTAAATGCCAAGTGGATAAAGTAAATTATAATGAATAACGTAGAATCACCCAAAGTAATGAAATGGAATAATGATGGCCATAATTGAAAAAAAAAAAAAAAAAAAAAAAAAAATAATTTTTGTAATTTTGAGAAACGAATTAATAAGAGTAAATCAAGTTTAAAAGTAATTTTTTAATTTTATATGCCAATTTAATGATGTAAAGTGTGTAACATTTTAATTGTAAGTTGTTTATTTTAAAATGAATTATTGATGTACTGTGTTTTCTTATGTTAAGTTATGTTAGGTATTCTGATATATACATGTTAGTAATAAGTGAGTAAAAACAAAACCAGTGCTTCTTAGCGCAAACCAGCACCGCTAGGGGGGAACAGATCAGTTGGGGATATGGTGTTGTATAAGGCCACTATTTAATATTTTGATTTGTTGTTTCAGTGTTTGGTGATGCTGTGGCGGCGGACCTGAGCTGGCCTGCGCGTCAGAGCAGGAGCGTGAGTATCTGTCTGACTCTACGGTGTTGGGATCTCGAGAGAGAAGTCCAGTATTGTCATGCAGATGCGGTCACAGTCACCGGACCAAGGGTGAGTTGATTATTAATATTTTTTTTTTTTGAAACCGTACAGGGGGTTGTGGCGACATATCCTGGCTGATCCCTTTAGCAAGTATGAATGTGTCAATGAGATTTTTTATGCTTCGGCATAAAATATCTCATTGAGGGGGTATTGTAGCGGGGCATTTTTGGGGCCTACCTGAGACAATGTAAAGAAGTTTATATTTTATTGATAATAAATAACATAATTTGTATTTTTTTTATAAATAAATAATAATAACTTTATCCCTTGTTGAGTGATAGGGACAGAAATTATAGACTTGGGTAAATTTGTTATTTTGAAACGATCGCAACGTGGCTGCACTGCGGTTAACCTTATGAATACAGACTTGTTTAATAATATTCATATAAACAGTTTTAATAACCGGCAACTGTACCAAACTCAGTTCAAGGACAATGACGAACACGTTATGTAACAGTAGACACGTTACACAACCAGACATCAGGCGATGTGTTGCGTCAGCAAATTATATAACGATGTGTGTCACCAGTTTTGTCAACAAGCCAAAAACAGTCCACTGGCGAACGAATACAATATGTAAACCAATCAGAATTGAAAGAACAACGGCGACTTCATAAAATAGCGCCAGTGGCTAAGTCCCAGTATAAAATTAGTCAGTGAACCGGCCGGTCACAGATATAAGTTCCGGAACGCAAATCGGGCGCCCGTATATAACAATTGGTTTCAAAATGTGAACTTTCAATAAAAAATAAACAGTTTTATAGAGTTACAGTTCCGGAGAGTGAATAAAATAAGAAAATGTGCGGAATCGAAACGAAATACGTGGTAGAGACGGACTCATCAAGATCTTTGGCAGATAAGTAACCAACATTGGTTAAATCTAAAACCTTTTGAAAGCAAATTTTGAGAATGTTTAACAAAGAACTGGCAGCCTAAAAATAAAATTAAATTAATGAATCAATTAAACATGGGAGGGGAATAGAAATGTAGAGAGAGAGAGAGAGAGAGCGAATATAGAAATTTAAAAGAAGTGCTGGTTTGTGAAGATATATAATCATTAAATGTAATTATTGGTGAAATATAATCAAAGAAATATAATTAATAAATAAGACCAAATTAATAATGAAAAAGATGTAAGAAAAATAATTTTAATGACATTCATTTCACGAGTTCATAGTTAAGTTGGCAATAGTATGTAAGTGTAGGAAAAGAAGTTTTATTTTTTGTTGTTGTGTGTATTAAAGAATAAATAAACCTTAGGTTCATTGCCAATATGAATTAAATTAATTATTACAAATAAACCATTCTGATCTCCTGTTCGCCTAAAAAGAACCCTCATAAATTATTTTCTTGCAGTTGGCAAGATGGCGCCCGAGAAATATACAATGTTTATGTTAATTTTATGTGATACAAAAAGGTAAGTAGCTTCACAATACTAAAAAATCAATTAAATTTTTCAATATATAAAGGGAGCTCCACTATGTATAATTTGTACCATGAGTATGTGAGAGTGAGTATTTGAGTGTGTGGGTTAATATCAAAATATTAAGTGTTGGGTTGTGCTAAAATTTCAATAATTTACGTTTAAATAATTATTATAATGCAGAGTATATCTTTTGTGTAGAGTAATATCATGGGGACAACGCCCATGGCGCAATATATATATCCATGTAACATTTATCATGTTTAATGTTAATAAATACTTTTTATATGTTATTTGAAGTTTCGTTATTTCAGGTAATGGGTTTCACTGAAATGGTACGTGTTAACCGAATTCTGGCCCTAATAATAGTAAATGTCGATCATACACAGTACAGTACAGACACTTACACAACATGGCACCCTAGATTGTTGTACAGACAAAATACATTGTACATTGTAATCAAACAATATAAATTAATATAAGAGATTACATTTGCGCCCTTAAGAACAAGGGACTTAATTGATTACATTTGTCGCCCGTAATAACAGGAACTCGACATAAAACTTAATTTTATGTGGAGTAATACCTACCAGGAAAGTGGAATAGTTACCTGAAGTAATTGCGTAAGTACATACACACGTGCGTAGAATAGGGTTAAATTCCTAGGTTATAAACATACATGTTTTAGTAACCTAAAATAATACAACATGAATACTGATGAAGATAAAACTGAAAAAGTCAGCCTCTCTGACGAAATAGTGATGAGTGAGATGGATGTTCCATTAACCCCACTTAGTCAGGTTGGCGAGGCGAGTGCGACCGAAAATGTAGAGACTGAACAAGTAACCTCCATCTCACTTCATGAAAACAAAACAGACGAAATGTTAACACGTCTGTATAACATGATGTGTAGCAATTTTAAAGACATGAATTTTAAATTTGATGTTCAGAAAAGTGAAATTAAAGAAATTCAAAATAGTTTTAACAGCCATTTCAATGAAATGAAAAATGAAATAAAAGTGAGTCACAATAAACTTATTAAGAAATGTGACCAGCTGATTACAAAATTAGATAAGTTACATGTGGTAGAAAGTAAATTAGAAAGTCAGAAAGTACTAGATAGTAGTACCCAGCAAAATGCTGTACTGGATAACATATTTAAAACTGATAATTCCAAAAATGAATGTACTCTAGATAATTCAAATAATACAGGTAGTAAGATAGTGGTGGTAGAAGAGGATAAACATGATAATGAAAATATAATGAATGATAATGAAATATTTGAATTTATGAAGTCAGAAAGAAAGTTGAGAGAAAGTAATTTTAGTACAAGGAATGCAGGGGGTAGAATTTTCTTTTAATGTTGTATTAGGGGGTGAAGACAAGTCTTCATGTTATTGTTATAAGGATAAGAATGCCTTTAATTTATATTTGATAGACAATAGTTCTACAAATAAAGTTTCTTTTAGTTTTTGTGTACCTAAGAGGTGCAACGATTTTATGATAGGGACCCCTGCATATTTGGAGAGAGAAAGTGTATTTTGGTGTTATGGAGAGAAATGTATTAAGAGAGAAAGTATAGAGAGATATTGTGAGAGTAAGAGAGTAATAAAAATATTTAAAGTAAACAGAAATTACAGACAACTGTTAGAAAGGTTAGGGTTATATGTGGTATATGAAAATGATGAATACTTGCCTGATAATAACAATAAATTGAAAATAACAAGAAATGAGAATAAAGACATTAGGTACTTACCTGTGGTGGAATATTATGGGGATAATTATAATATAAACCGATTAATGACATATGATACTAAGACAAACGGAACTCTACTTGATCGTGACTGGGAATATTTATTTAATAACCGTTCAATAACATATGAATATAATGTATCTAATAAAATCTATGTATTAAATAAGAATTTATATAGACCTAAGATTCGTTTGTTGTTTAATGATGGTGGATAGACTGTTATATTGTGAAATGAACATTAAATAATAATATGAAAAGTGGTTTTGAATTGGACTGTTATGGACTGATTTCGATTAATGACACAATAATGAAGTTGGAGTGTATATTTTATTGTATTTATCCATGTATTTTGATGTGTATTATGTATTACAGGTACCCCAGTGTGTATTATTATATATTTTCTATATATAACATGTTTAATAATAATATTTTAATTAATTACTAATGAATAATAATGAATGTTTAAATAAGTATATATATTTGAATTTTGAAAAGAGGTATTGTTATAAGTAGGTAAGAGAGGAATTTTATAAGAGAACTGTCAATGATTATAGTAAGTGTTTAAACAGGTATAGAGACTGGGTATAGATAAAATGCAGGTGAGTTATTTAATTAATGTAAATGGAGTTAGAAAGATAAGAATTTTTAAGAAAATATAAA
Source organism: Magicicada septendecula (assembly GCA_034769895.1). Taxonomy (NCBI): domain Eukaryota; kingdom Metazoa; phylum Arthropoda; class Insecta; order Hemiptera; family Cicadidae; genus Magicicada; species Magicicada septendecula. The sequence goes on along the minus strand of CM068374.1, from coordinate 227,788,523 downwards.
GAGAATTATTAAATATTTAGGGACACAGTAGTTAGGGATTATTTGTAAAGAAGGTGTTTAAGTAAAGGTACATACATATATTTGTTGTTGATGAATTCTGTAGTGGGGGTGAGGTGATAAAGAGTAGCCAACCAATAGTGTTGTGGCAGGTAATAGCGTAGTTTAAGGGAGTGTTTGCCGAATTATTTGGAAGGGCAAAATATTAGAGATGTATATAGCCAGTTAGGGAACACCCAACCCAGTGCAAAGACGAGCGGTGCCATATGATTTAAATGAAAGTAGTAATGGAGTATATAATTGAGATATTGGTGTCATTGATAGGTAAATTTGATGGTCAGTTAGAAGAAGGTGAGTAAAATTATATAATGAAGTATAGTGAATATAGGAGTTATCCAGACTAAACAATGATAGAAGGTGAAAGGTTAGGTAGTTAGGTAGATAGAAAGTTCAGAGGAGAGAGGTAGTAGAAAATGAATAATGAAATAATAATGTAATATGAATAGTAACAATAAGTTCAAAATGTATTTTATTATTATAAATAAATAAATTTGATGTTTAATTTATAACTGAAATGGTAATTTTTAATTTAAATAACTTTTAAGTAAATTATACAAATGTTAATGCATATCTTAGATATGATTAAATATGATTGAGTATTTAAAATGTATTAACTGTATTATTAATATATCAGTGTTAATTATTAATGTATTATGTATTTAGTTGAAAACTTTTTAACATGATTTTATAATAATGGCGTTGTTAATAATATTTATCAGCCAGATGATTAACTGTTAATAATAATAATACTAATAATCATAATAAAAGTTTATTTTAAGAGTTATAAATAAATAAATCGATTTATTAAATTTCTTGATTTGTTTTCTCCAAGTTTGGGAGATATATAATTATATTTTATATTATATATATTTTATATTTTCAATTATATTTCATCCAATTTTAATCCTTTTTCATATTCTTTTTAATCCTTGAGATTTATTATTTTTATAATTTTTATACTTTCTAATTTTATTTAATATAATTTATAATTTTATAAATAGTAAGCCAACCCAGTGCTTATTGGCACAAACCAGCACTTAGCTAAGGGGAACCATATCAGTTAAGGAGGTAGTGATTCAATAAGCCACTATATTAATATTTTTTATAAATTGTTTCAGTGTTTGGGATGTGACCGCGGTCCTGAGCTGGCTAACTCGTCAGAGCAGGGGCGTTAAGAGCCTAAGTGGCCTTATGGTGTTGGGATCTCGCAGGAGAAGTCCAGTAAGGTCATGAAGGTACAGTCATTATCACCAGACCAAGGGTGAGTGATTATTTTTTTATATAAAATTGTAAGGGGGTTTGTGGCGACTTGTCCTGGCTGATCCCTTTAGGAAGTATGAAAGGGTCAATGAAAGTTTGTGTGCTTCGTCACACCATCTTTCATTGAGGGGGTTTTGTGATGGTGCAATCATGGTACATTGTATAATTACCTAAAATATGGTAACGAGATAATAAATATTGTATTTTCCTATACCCAACCCAACCTAAAACACACGATATCGAATTTACAGTGAGGGGACTATATTACAGTATTTGCCAGGATTTGAACTAATTCATGACAAAAAACGGTGTCACATCACAAAAACAGTGTGCAGTTATTGAGATAAGCAGAGCCAAGCCTTCGTTACGTCAGAGGCTGAGAATGTGTTGACAGCAACCAAACTGCGATGTCAACACGATAGACAAAGGAATGTGACGTCAGTACACCCCACTTCCGCAGACTTCAACCAGAAATTGTCGTCATTTCATCTGCAGCTCTGATTTGAGCCGGCCGGCCCAAAACTCATTCACTCACGGGTGAATTTTTTAACTTTTTAGACCACTAAAGGTGGTTAATAAACAGTTGTAATATATTAAATGCAGTGCGCCAACTCCAAGATGTGACCGGGAAAAACTCGCCGAACTCGCGGTGCGCGAAGTTCGTGCAAACCGAGAACAACCAGCAACACTACATTGGTGAGAACGTTCTATTACATCTTCAATCCTTTGATTCATTCCCAATTCCAAATTTTGAATCAATATAAAATCATTTTAAATTCAATACTAAAAAATCAATTAAATTTTTCAATATATAAAGGGAGCTCCACTATGTATAATTTGTACCATGAGTATGTGAGAGTGAGTATTTGAGTGTGTGGGTTAATATCAAAATATTAAGTGTTGGGTTGTGCTAAAATTTCAATAATTTACGTTTAAATAATTATTATAATGCAGAGTATATCTTTTGTGTAGAGTAATATCATGGGGACAACGCCCATGGCGCAATATATATATCCATGTAACATTTATCATGTTTAATGTTAATAAATACTTTTTATATGTTATTTGAAGTTTCGTTATTTCAGGTAATGGGTTTCACTGAAATGGTACGTGTTAACCGAATTCTGGCCCTAATAATAGTAAATGTCGATCATACACAGTACAGTACAGACACTTACACAACATGGCACCCTAGATTGTTGTACAGACAAAATACATTGTACATTGTAATCAAACAATATAAATTAATATAAGAGATTACATTTGCGCCCTTAAGAACAAGGGACTTAATTGATTACATTTGTCGCCCGTAATAACAGGAACTCGACATAAAACTTAATTTTATGTGGAGTAATACCTACCAGGAAAGTGGAATAGTTACCTGAAGTAATTGCGTAAGTACATACACACGTGCGTAGAATAGGGTTAAATTCCTAGGTTATAAACATACATGTTTTAGTAACCTAAAATAATACAACATGAATACTGATGAAGATAAAACTGAAAAAGTCAGCCTCTCTGACGAAATAGTGATGAGTGAGATGGATGTTCCATTAACCCCACTTAGTCAGGTTGGCGAGGCGAGTGCGACCGAAAATGTAGAGACTGAACAAGTAACCTCCATCTCACTTCATGAAAACAAAACAGACGAAATGTTAACACGTCTGTATAACATGATGTGTAGCAATTTTAAAGACATGAATTTTAAATTTGATGTTCAGAAAAGTGAAATTAAAGAAATTCAAAATAGTTTTAACAGCCATTTCAATGAAATGAAAAATGAAATAAAAGTGAGTCACAATAAACTTATTAAGAAATGTGACCAGCTGATTACAAAATTAGATAAGTTACATGTGGTAGAAAGTAAATTAGAAAGTCAGAAAGTACTAGATAGTAGTACCCAGCAAAATGCTGTACTGGATAACATATTTAAAACTGATAATTCCAAAAATGAATGTACTCTAGATAATTCAAATAATACAGGTAGTAAGATAGTGGTGGTAGAAGAGGATAAACATGATAATGAAAATATAATGAATGATAATGAAATATTTGAATTTATGAAGTCAGAAAGAAAGTTGAGAGAAAGTAATTTTAGTACAAGGAATGCAGGGGGTAGAGTTTTCTTTTAATGTTGTATTAGGGGGTGAAGACAAGTCTTCATGTTATTGTTATAAGGATAAGAATGCCTTTAATTTATATTTGATAGACAATAGTTCTACAAATAAAGTTTCTTTTAGTTTTTGTGTACCTAAGAGGTGCAACGATTTTATGATAGGGACCCCTGCATATTTGGAGAGAGAAAGTGTATTTTGGTGTTATGGAGAGAAATGTATTAAGAGAGAAAGTATAGAGAGATATTGTGAGGTTGGGATTATTTGTAAAGAAGGTGTTTAAGTAAAGGTACATACATATATTTGTTGTTGATGAATTCTGTAGTGGGGGTGAGGTGATAAAGAGTAGCCAACCAATAGTGTTGTGGCAGGTAATAGCGTAGTTTAAGGGAGTGTTTGCCGAATTATTTGGAAGGGCAAAATATTAGAAATGTATATAGCCAGTTAGGGAACACCCAACCCAGTGCAAAGACGAGCGGTGCCATATGATTTAAATGAAAGTAGTAATGGAGTATATAATTGAGATATTGGTGTCATTGATAGGTAAATTTGATGGTCAGTTAGAAGAAGGTGAGTAAAATTATATAATGAAGTATAGTGAATATAGGAGTTATCCAGACTAAACAATGATAGAAGGTGAAAGGTTAGGTAGTTAGGTAGATAGAAAGTTCAGAGGAGAGAGGTAGTAGAAAATGAATAATGAAATAATAATGTAATATGAATAGTAACAACAAGTTCAAAATATATTTTATTATTATAAATAAATAAATTTGATGTTTAATTTATAACTGAAATGGTAATTTTTAATTTAAATAACTTTTAAGTAAATTATACAAATGTTAATGCATATCTTAGATATGATTAAATATGATTGAGTATTTAAAATGTATTAACTGTATTATTAATATATCAGTGTTAATTATTAATGTATTATGTATTTAGTTGAAAACTTTTTAACATGATTTTATAATAATGGCGTTGTTAATAATATTTATCAGCCAGATGATTAACTGTTAATAATAATAATAATAATACTAATAATCATAATAAAAGTTTATTTTAAGAGTTATAAATAAATAAATCGATTTATTAAATTTCTTGATTTGTTTTCTCCAAGTTTGGGAGATATATAATTATATTTTATATTATATATATTTTATATTTTCAATTATATTTCATCCAATTTTAATCCTTTTTCATATTCTTTTTAATCCTTGAGATTTATTATTTTTATAATTTTTATACTTTCTAATTTTATTTAATATAATTTATAATTTTATAAATAGTAAGCCAACCCAGTGCTTATTGGCACAAACCAGCACTTAGCTAAGGGGAACCATATCAGTTAAGGAGGTAGTGATTCAATAAGCCACTATATTAATATTTTTTATAAATTGTTTCAGTGTTTGGGATGTGACCGCAGTCCTGAGCTGGCTAACTCGTCAGAGCAGGGGCGTTAAGAGCCTAAGTGGCCTTATGGTGTTGGGATCTCGCAGGAGAAGTCCAGTAAGGTCATGAAGGTACAGTCATTATCACCAGACCAAGGGTGAGTGATTATTTTTTTATATAAAATTGTAAGGGGGTTTGTGGCGACTTGTCCTGGCTGATCCCTTTAGGAAGTATGAAAGGGTCAATGAAAGTTTGTGTGCTTCGTCACACCATCTTTCATTGAGGGGGTTTTGTGATGGTGCAATCATGGTACATTGTATAATTACCTAAAATATGGTAACGAGATAATAAATATTGTATTTTCCTATACCCAACCCAACCTAAAACACACGATATCGAATTTACAGTGAGGGGACTATATTACAGTATTTGCCAGGATTTGAACTAATTCATGACAAAAAACGGTGTCACATCACAAAAACAGTGTGCAGTTATTGAGATAAGCAGAGCCAAGCCTTCGTTACGTCAGAGGCTGAGAATGTGTTGACAGCAACCAAACTGCGATGTCAACACGATAGACAAAGGAATGTGACGTCAGTACACCCCACTTCCGCAGATTTCAACCAGAAATTGTCGTCATTTCATCTGCAGCTCTGATTTGAGCCGGCCGGCCCAAAACTCATTCACTCACGGGTGAATTTTTTAACTTTTTAGACCACTAAAGGTGGTTAATAAACAGTTATAATATATTAAATGCAGTGCGCCAACTCCAAGATGTGACCGGGAAAAACTCGCCGAACTCGCGGTGCGCGAAGTTCGTGCAAACCGAGAACAACCAGCAACACTACATTGGTGAGAACGTTCTATTACATCTTCAATCCTTTGATTCATTCCCAATTCCAAATTTTGAATCAATATAAAATCATTTTAAATTCAATACTAAAAAATCAATTAAATTTTTCAATATATAAAGGGAGCTCCACTATGTATAATTTGTACCATGAGTATGTGAGAGTGAGTATTTGAGTGTGTGGGTTAATATCAAAATATTAAGTGTTGGGTTGTGCTAAAATTTCAATAATTTACGTTTAAATAATTATTATAATGCAGAGTATATCTTTTGTGTAGAGTAATATCATGGGGACAACGCCCTGGCGCAATATATATATCCATGTAACATTTATCATGTTTAATGTTAATAAATACTTTTTATATGTTATTTGAAGTTTCGTTATTTCAGGTAATGGGTTTCACTGAAATGGTACGTGTTAACCGAATTCTGGCCCTAATAATAGTAAATGTCGATCATACACAGTACAGTACAGACACTTACACAACATGGCACCCTAGATTGTTGTACAGACAAAATACATTGTACATTGTAATCAAACAATATAAATTAATATAAGAGATTACATTTGCGCCCTTAAGAACAAGGGACTTAATTGATTACATTTGTCGCCCGTAATAACAGGAACTCGACATAAAACTTAATTTTATGTGGAGTAATACCTACCAGGAAAGTGGAATAGTTACCTGAAGTAATTGCGTAAGTACATACACACGTGCGTAGAATAGGGTTAAATTCCTAGGTTATAAACATACATGTTTTAGTAACCTAAAATAATACAACATGAATACTGATGAAGATAAAACTGAAAAAGTCAGCCTCTCTGACGAAATAGTGATGAGTGAGATGGATGTTCCATTAACCCCACTTAGTCAGGTTGGCGAGGCGAGTGCGACCGAAAATGTAGAGACTGAACAAGTAACCTCCATCTCACTTCATGAAAACAAAACAGACGAAATGTTAACACGTCTGTATAACATGATGTGTAGCAATTTTAAAGACATGAATTTTAAATTTGATGTTCAGAAAAGTGAAATTAAAGAAATTCAAAATAGTTTTAACAGCCATTTCAATGAAATGAAAAATGAAATAAAAGTGAGTCACAATAAACTTATTAAGAAATGTGACCAGCTGATTACAAAATTAGATAAGTTACATGTGGTAGAAAGTAAATTAGAAAGTCAGAAAGTACTAGATAGTAGTACCCAGCAAAATGCTGTACTGGATAACATATTTAAAACTGATAATTCCAAAAATGAATGTACTCTAGATAATTCAAATAATACAGGTAGTAAGATAGTGGTGGTAGAAGAGGATAAACATGATAATGAAAATATAATGAATGATAATGAAATATTTGAATTTATGAAGTCAGAAAGAAAGTTGAGAGAAAGTAATTTTAGTACAAGGAATGCAGGGGGTAGAGTTTTCTTTTAATGTTGTATTAGGGGGTGAAGACAAGTCTTCATGTTATTGTTATAAGGATAAGAATGCCTTTAATTTATATTTGATAGACAATAGTTCTACAAATAAAGTTTCTTTTAGTTTTTGTGTACCTAAGAGGTGCAACGATTTTATGATAGGGACCCCTGCATATTTGGAGAGAGAAAGTGTATTTTGGTGTTATGGAGAGAAATGTATTAAGAGAGAAAGTATAGAGAGATATTGTGAGGTTGGGATTATTTGTAAAGAAGGTGTTTAAGTAAAGGTACATACATATATTTGTTGTTGATGAATTCTGTAGTGGGGGTGAGGTGATAAAGAGTAGCCAACCAATAGTGTTGTGGCAGGTAATAGCGTAGTTTAAGGGAGTGTTTGCCGAATTATTTGGAAGGGCAAAATATTAGAAATGTATATAGCCAGTTAGGGAACACCCAACCCAGTGCAAAGACGAGCGGTGCCATATGATTTAAATGAAAGTAGTAATGGAGTATATAATTGAGATATTGGTGTCATTGATAGGTAAATTTGATGGTCAGTTAGAAGAAGGTGAGTAAAATTATATAATGAAGTATAGTGAATATAGGAGTTATCCAGACTAAACAATGATAGAAGGTGAAAGGTTAGGTAGTTAGGTAGATAGAAAGTTCAGAGGAGAGAGGTAGTAGAAAATGAATAATGAAATAATAATGTAATATGAATAGTAACAATAAGTTCAAAATGTATTTTATTATTATAAATAAATAAATTTGATGTTTAATTTATAACTGAAATGGTAATTTTTAATTTAAATAACTTTTAAGTAAATTATACAAATGTTAATGCATATCTTAGATATGATTAAATATGATTGAGTATTTAAAATGTATTAACTGTATTATTAATATATCAGTGTTAATTATTAATGTATTATGTATTTAGTTGAAAACTTTTTAACATGATTTTATAATAATGGCGTTGTTAATAATATTTATCAGCCAGATGATTAACTGTTAATAATAATAATAATAATACTAATAATCATAATAAAAGTTTATTTTAAGAGTTATAAATAAATAAATCGATTTATTAAATTTCTTGATTTGTTTTCTCCAAGTTTGGGAGATATATAATTATATTTTATATTATATATATTTTATATTTTCAATTATATTTCATCCAATTTTAATCCTTTTTCATATTCTTTTTAATCCTTGAGATTTATTATTTTTATAATTTTTATACTTTCTAATTTTATTTAATATAATTTATAATTTTATAAATAGTAAGCCAACCCAGTGCTTATTGGCACAAACCAGCACTTAGCTAAGGGGAACCATATCAGTTAAGGAGGTAGTGATTCAATAAGCCACTATATTAATATTTTTTATAAATTGTTTCAGTGTTTGGGATGTGACCGCGGTCCTGAGCTGGCTAACTCGTCAGAGCAGGGGCGTTAAGAGCCTAAGTGGCCTTATGGTGTTGGGATCTCGCAGGAGAAGTCCAGTAAGGTCATGAAGGTACAGTCATTATCACCAGACCAAGGGTGAGTGATTATTTTTTTATATAAAATTGTAAGGGGGTTTGTGGCGACTTGTCCTGGCTGATCCCTTTAGGAAGTATGAAAGGGTCAATGAAAGTTTGTGTGCTTCGTCACACCATCTTTCATTGAGGGGGTTTTGTGATGGTGCAATCATGGTACATTGTATAATTACCTAAAATATGGTAACGAGATAATAAATATTGTATTTTCCTATACCCAACCCAACCTAAAACACACGATATCGAATTTACAGTGAGGGGACTATATTACAGTATTTGCCAGGATTTGAACTAATTCATGACAAAAAACGGTGTCACATCACAAAAACAGTGTGCAGTTATTGAGATAAGCAGAGCCAAGCCTTCGTTACGTCAGAGGCTGAGAATGTGTTGACAGCAACCAAACTGCGATGTCAACACGATAGACAAAGGAATGTGACGTCAGTACACCCCACTTCCGCAGACTTCAACCAGAAATTGTCGTCATTTCATCTGCAGCTCTGATTTGAGCCGGCCGGCCCAAAACTCATTCACTCACGGGTGAATTTTTTAACTTTTTAGACCACTAAAGGTGGTTAATAAACAGTTATAATATATTAAATGCAGTGCGCCAACTCCAAGATGTGACCGGGAAAAACTCGCCGAACTCGCGGTGCGCGAAGTTCGTGCAAACCGAGAACAACCAGCAACACTACATTGGTGAGAACGTTCTATTACATCTTCAATCCTTTGATTCATTCCCAATTCCAAATTTTGAATCAATATAAAATCATTTTAAATTCAATACTAAAAAATCAATTAAATTTTTCAATATATAAAGGGAGCTCCACTATGTATAATTTGTACCATGAGTATGTGAGAGTGAGTATTTGAGTGTGTGGGTTAATATCAAAATATTAAGTGTTGGGTTGTGCTAAAATTTCAATAATTTACGTTTAAATAATTATTATAATGCAGAGTATATCTTTTGTGTAGAGTAATATCATGGGGACAACGCCCATGGCGCAATATATATATCCATGTAACATTTATCATGTTTAATGTTAATAAATACTTTTTATATGTTATTTGAAGTTTCGTTATTTCAGGTAATGGGTTTCACTGAAATGGTACGTGTTAACCGAATTCTGGCCCTAATAATAGTAAATGTCGATCATACACAGTACAGTACAGACACTTACACAACATGGCACCCTAGATTGTTGTACAGACAAAATACATTGTACATTGTAATCAAACAATATAAATTAATATAAGAGATTACATTTGCGCCCTTAAGAACAAGGGACTTAATTGATTACATTTGTCGCCCGTAATAACAGGAACTCGACATAAAACTTAATTTTATGTGGAGTAATACCTACCAGGAAAGTGGAATAGTTACCTGAAGTAATTGCGTAAGTACATACACACGTGCGTAGAATAGGGTTAAATTCCTAGGTTATAAACATACATGTTTTAGTAACCTAAAATAATACAACATGAATACTGATGAAGATAAAACTGAAAAAGTCAGCCTCTCTGACGAAATAGTGATGAGTGAGATGGATGTTCCATTAACCCCACTTAGTCAGGTTGGCGAGGCGAGTGCGACCGAAAATGTAGAGACTGAACAAGTAACCTCCATCTCACTTCATGAAAACAAAACAGACGAAATGTTAACACGTCTGTATAACATGATGTGTAGCAATTTTAAAGACATGAATTTTAAATTTGATGTTCAGAAAAGTGAAATTAAAGAAATTCAAAATAGTTTTAACAGCCATTTCAATGAAATGAAAAATGAAATAAAAGTGAGTCACAATAAACTTATTAAGAAATGTGACCAGCTGATTACAAAATTAGATAAGTTACATGTGGTAGAAAGTAAATTAGAAAGTCAGAAAGTACTAGATAGTAGTACCCAGCAAAATGCTGTACTGGATAACATATTTAAAACTGATAATTCCAAAAATGAATGTACTCTAGATAATTCAAATAATACAGGTAGTAAGATAGTGGTGGTAGAAGAGGATAAACATGATAATGAAAATATAATGAATGATAATGAAATATTTGAATTTATGAAGTCAGAAAGAAAGTTGAGAGAAAGTAATTTTAGTACAAGGAATGCAGGGGGTAGAGTTTTCTTTTAATGTTGTATTAGGGGGTGAAGACAAGTCTTCATGTTATTGTTATAAGGATAAGAATGCCTTTAATTTATATTTGATAGACAATAGTTCTACAAATAAAGTTTCTTTTAGTTTTTGTGTACCTAAGAGGTGCAACGATTTTATGATAGGGACCCCTGCATATTTGGAGAGAGAAAGTGTATTTTGGTGTTATGGAGAGAAATGTATTAAGAGAGAAAGTATAGAGAGATATTGTGAGGTTGGGATTATTTGTAAAGAAGGTGTTTAAGTAAAGGTACATACATATATTTGTTGTTGATGAATTCTGTAGTGGGGGTGAGGTGATAAAGAGTAGCCAACCAATAGTGTTGTGGCAGGTAATAGCGTAGTTTAAGGGAGTGTTTGCCGAATTATTTGGAAGGGCAAAATATTAGAAATGTATATAGCCAGTTAGGGAACACCCAACCCAGTGCAAAGACGAGCGGTGCCATATGATTTAAATGAAAGTAGTAATGGAGTATATAATTGAGATATTGGTGTCATTGATAGGTAAATTTGATGGTCAGTTAGAAGAAGGTGAGTAAAATTATATAATGAAGTATAGTGAATATAGGAGTTATCCAGACTAAACAATGATAGAAGGTGAAAGGTTAGGTAGTTAGGTAGATAGAAAGTTCAGAGGAGAGAGGTAGTAGAAAATGAATAATGAAATAATAATGTAATATGAATAGTAACAATAAGTTCAAAATGTATTTTATTATTATAAATAAATAAATTTGATGTTTAATTTATAACTGAAATGGTAATTTTTAATTTAAATAACTTTTAAGTAAATTATACAAATGTTAATGCATATCTTAGATATGATTAAATATGATTGAGTATTTAAAATGTATTAACTGTATTATTAATATATCAGTGTTAATTATTAATGTATTATGTATTTAGTTGAAAACTTTTTAACATGATTTTATAATAATGGCGTTGTTAATAATATTTATCAGCCAGATGATTAACTGTTAATAATAATAATAATAATACTAATAATCATAATAAAAGTTTATTTTAAGAGTTATAAATAAATAAATCGATTTATTAAATTTCTTGATTTGTTTTCTCCAAGTTTGGGAGATATATAATTATATTTTATATTATATATATTTTATATTTTCAATTATATTTCATCCAATTTTAATCCTTTTTCATATTCTTTTTAATCCTTGAGATTTATTATTTTTATAATTTTTATACTTTCTAATTTTATTTAATATAATTTATAATTTTATAAATAGTAAGCCAACCCAGTGCTTATTGGCACAAACCAGCACTTAGCTAAGGGGAACCATATCAGTTAAGGAGGTAGTGATTCAATAAGCCACTATATTAATATTTTTTATAAATTGTTTCAGTGTTTGGGATGTGACCGCGGTCCTGAGCTGGCTAACTCGTCAGAGCAGGGGCGTTAAGAGCCTAAGTGGCCTTATGGTGTTGGGATCTCGCAGGAGAAGTCCAGTAAGGTCATGAAGGTACAGTCATTATCACCAGACCAAGGGTGAGTGATTATTTTTTTATATAAAATTGTAAGGGGGTTTGTGGCGACTTGTCCTGGCTGATCCCTTTAGGAAGTATGAAAGGGTCAATGAAAGTTTGTGTGCTTCGTCACACCATCTTTCATTGAGGGGGTTTTGTGATGGTGCAATCATGGTACATTGTATAATTACCTAAAATATGGTAACGAGATAATAAATATTGTATTTTCCTATACCCAACCCAACCTAAAACACACGATATCGAATTTACAGTGAGGGGACTATATTACAGTATTTGCCAGGATTTGAACTAATTCATGACAAAAAACGGTGTCACATCACAAAAACAGTGTGCAGTTATTGAGATAAGCAGAGCCAAGCCTTCGTTACGTCAGAGGCTGAGAATGTGTTGACAGCAACCAAACTGCGATGTCAACACGATAGACAAAGGAATGTGACGTCAGTACACCCCACTTCCGCAGACTTCAACCAGAAATTGTCGTCATTTCATCTGCAGCTCTGATTTGAGCCGGCCGGCCCAAAACTCATTCACTCACGGGTGAATTTTTTAACTTTTTAGACCACTAAAGGTGGTTAATAAACAGTTATAATATATTAAATGCAGTGCGCCAACTCCAAGATGTGACCGGGAAAAACTCGCCGAACTCGCGGTGCGCGAAGTTCGTGCAAACCGAGAACAACCAGCAACACTACATTGGTGAGAACGTTCTATTACATCTTCAATCCTTTGATTCATTCCCAATTCCAAATTTTGAATCAATATAAAATCATTTTAAATTCAATACTAAAAAATCAATTAAATTTTTCAATATATAAAGGGAGCTCCACTATGTATAATTTGTACCATGAGTATGTGAGAGTGAGTATTTGAGTGTGTGGGTTAATATCAAAATATTAAGTGTTGGGTTGTGCTAAAATTTCAATAATTTACGTTTAAATAATTATTATAATGCAGAGTATATCTTTTGTGTAGAGTAATATCATGGGGACAACGCCCATGGCGCAATATATATATCCATGTAACATTTATCATGTTTAATGTTAATAAATACTTTTTATATGTTATTTGAAGTTTCGTTATTTCAGGTAATGGGTTTCACTGAAATGGTACGTGTTAACCGAATTCTGGCCCTAATAATAGTAAATGTCGATCATACACAGTACAGTACAGACACTTACACAACATGGCACCCTAGATTGTTGTACAGACAAAATACATTGTACATTGTAATCAAACAATATAAATTAATATAAGAGATTACATTTGCGCCCTTAAGAACAAGGGACTTAATTGATTACATTTGTCGCCCGTAATAACAGGAACTCGACATAAAACTTAATTTTATGTGGAGTAATACCTACCAGGAAAGTGGAATAGTTACCTGAAGTAATTGCGTAAGTACATACACACGTGCGTAGAATAGGGTTAAATTCCTAGGTTATAAACATACATGTTTTAGTAACCTAAAATAATACAACATGAATACTGATGAAGATAAAACTGAAAAAGTCAGCCTCTCTGACGAAATAGTGATGAGTGAGATGGATGTTCCATTAACCCCACTTAGTCAGGTTGGCGAGGCGAGTGCGACCGAAAATGTAGAGACTGAACAAGTAACCTCCATCTCACTTCATGAAAACAAAACAGACGAAATGTTAACACGTCTGTATAACATGATGTGTAGCAATTTTAAAGACATGAATTTTAAATTTGATGTTCAGAAAAGTGAAATTAAAGAAATTCAAAATAGTTTTAACAGCCATTTCAATGAAATGAAAAATGAAATAAAAGTGAGTCACAATAAACTTATTAAGAAATGTGACCAGCTGATTACAAAATTAGATAAGTTACATGTGGTAGAAAGTAAATTAGAAAGTCAGAAAGTACTAGATAGTAGTACCCAGCAAAATGCTGTACTGGATAACATATTTAAAACTGATAATTCCAAAAATGAATGTACTCTAGATAATTCAAATAATACAGGTAGTAAGATAGTGGTGGTAGAAGAGGATAAACATGATAATGAAAATATAATGAATGATAATGAAATATTTGAATTTATGAAGTCAGAAAGAAAGTTGAGAGAAAGTAATTTTAGTACAAGGAATGCAGGGGGTAGAGTTTTCTTTTAATGTTGTATTAGGGGGTGAAGACAAGTCTTCATGTTATTGTTATAAGGATAAGAATGCCTTTAATTTATATTTGATAGACAATAGTTCTACAAATAAAGTTTCTTTTAGTTTTTGTGTACCTAAGAGGTGCAACGATTTTATGATAGGGACCCCTGCATATTTGGAGAGAGAAAGTGTATTTTGGTGTTATGGAGAGAAATGTATTAAGAGAGAAAGTATAGAGAGATATTGTGAGGTTGGGATTATTTGTAAAGAAGGTGTTTAAGTAAAGGTACATACATATATTTGTTGTTGATGAATTCTGTAGTGGGGGTGAGGTGATAAAGAGTAGCCAACCAATAGTGTTGTGGCAGGTAATAGCGTAGTTTAAGGGAGTGTTTGCCGAATTATTTGGAAGGGCAAAATATTAGAAATGTATATAGCCAGTTAGGGAACACCCAACCCAGTGCAAAGACGAGCGGTGCCATATGATTTAAATGAAAGTAGTAATGGAGTATATAATTGAGATATTGGTGTCATTGATAGGTAAATTTGATGGTCAGTTAGAAGAAGGTGAGTAAAATTATATAATGAAGTATAGTGAATATAGGAGTTATCCAGACTAAACAATGATAGAAGGTGAAAGGTTAGGTAGTTAGGTAG
Organism: Magicicada septendecula; assembly: GCA_034769895.1. Taxonomy (NCBI): domain Eukaryota; kingdom Metazoa; phylum Arthropoda; class Insecta; order Hemiptera; family Cicadidae; genus Magicicada; species Magicicada septendecula. The sequence continues at coordinate 227,773,456 of CM068374.1, read as the reverse complement.
ATAGAAAGTTCAGAGGAGAGAGGTAGTAGAAAATGAATAATGAAATAATAATGTAATATGAATAGTAACAACAAGTTCAAAATGTATTTTATTATTATAAATAAATAAATTTGATGTTTAATTTATAACTGAAATGGTAATTTTTAATTTAAATAACTTTTAAGTAAATTATACAAATGTTAATGCATATCTTAGATATGATTAAATATGATTGAGTATTTAAAATGTATTAACTGTATTATTAATATATCAGTGTTAATTATTAATGTATTATGTATTTAGTTGAAAACTTTTTAACATGATTTTATAATAATGGCGTTGTTAATAATATTTATCAGCCAGATGATTAACTGTTAATAATAATAATAATAATACTAATAATCATAATAAAAGTTTATTTTAAGAGTTATAAATAAATAAATCGATTTATTAAATTTCTTGATTTGTTTTCTCCAAGTTTGGGAGATATATAATTATATTTTATATTATATATATTTTATATTTTCAATTATATTTCATCCAATTTTAATCCTTTTTCATATTCTTTTTAATCCTTGAGATTTATTATTTTTATAATTTTTATACTTTCTAATTTTATTTAATATAATTTATAATTTTATAAATAGTAAGCCAACCCAGTGCTTATTGGCACAAACCAGCACTTAGCTAAGGGGAACCATATCAGTTAAGGAGGTAGTGATTCAATAAGCCACTATATTAATATTTTTTATAAATTGTTTCAGTGTTTGGGATGTGACCGCAGTCCTGAGCTGGCTAACTCGTCAGAGCAGGGGCGTTAAGAGCCTAAGTGGCCTTATGGTGTTGGGATCTCGCAGGAGAAGTCCAGTAAGGTCATGAAGGTACAGTCATTATCACCAGACCAAGGGTGAGTGATTATTTTTTTATATAAAATTGTAAGGGGGTTTGTGGCGACTTGTCCTGGCTGATCCCTTTAGGAAGTATGAAAGGGTCAATGAAAGTTTGTGTGCTTCGTCACACCATCTTTCATTGAGGGGGTTTTGTGATGGTGCAATCATGGTACATTGTATAATTACCTAAAATATGGTAACGAGATAATAAATATTGTATTTTCCTATACCCAACCCAACCTAAAACACACGATATCGAATTTACAGTGAGGGGACTATATTACAGTATTTGCCAGGATTTGAACTAATTCATGACAAAAAACGGTGTCACATCACAAAAACAGTGTGCAGTTATTGAGATAAGCAGAGCCAAGCCTTCGTTACGTCAGAGGCTGAGAATGTGTTGACAGCAACCAAACTGCGATGTCAACACGATAGACAAAGGAATGTGACGTCAGTACACCCCACTTCCGCAGATTTCAACCAGAAATTGTCGTCATTTCATCTGCAGCTCTGATTTGAGCCGGCCGGCCCAAAACTCATTCACTCACGGGTGAATTTTTTAACTTTTTAGACCACTAAAGGTGGTTAATAAACAGTTATAATATATTAAATGCAGTGCGCCAACTCCAAGATGTGACCGGGAAAAACTCGCCGAACTCGCGGTGCGCGAAGTTCGTGCAAACCGAGAACAACCAGCAACACTACATTGGTGAGAACGTTCTATTACATCTTCAATCCTTTGATTCATTCCCAATTCCAAATTTTGAATCAATATAAAATCATTTTAAATTCAATACTAAAAAATCAATTAAATTTTTCAATATATAAAGGGAGCTCCACTATGTATAATTTGTACCATGAGTATGTGAGAGTGAGTATTTGAGTGTGTGGGTTAATATCAAAATATTAAGTGTTGGGTTGTGCTAAAATTTCAATAATTTACGTTTAAATAATTATTATAATGCAGAGTATATCTTTTGTGTAGAGTAATATCATGGGGACAACGCCCATGGCGCAATATATATATCCATGTAACATTTATCATGTTTAATGTTAATAAATACTTTTTATATGTTATTTGAAGTTTCGTTATTTCAGGTAATGGGTTTCACTGAAATGGTACGTGTTAACCGAATTCTGGCCCTAATAATAGTAAATGTCGATCATACACAGTACAGTACAGACACTTACACAACATGGCACCCTAGATTGTTGTACAGACAAAATACATTGTACATTGTAATCAAACAATATAAATTAATATAAGAGATTACATTTGCGCCCTTAAGAACAAGGGACTTAATTGATTACATTTGTCGCCCGTAATAACAGGAACTCGACATAAAACTTAATTTTATGTGGAGTAATACCTACCAGGAAAGTGGAATAGTTACCTGAAGTAATTGCGTAAGTACATACACACGTGCGTAGAATAGGGTTAAATTCCTAGGTTATAAACATACATGTTTTAGTAACCTAAAATAATACAACATGAATACTGATGAAGATAAAACTGAAAAAGTCAGCCTCTCTGACGAAATAGTGATGAGTGAGATGGATGTTCCATTAACCCCACTTAGTCAGGTTGGCGAGGCGAGTGCGACCGAAAATGTAGAGACTGAACAAGTAACCTCCATCTCACTTCATGAAAACAAAACAGACGAAATGTTAACACGTCTGTATAACATGATGTGTAGCAATTTTAAAGACATGAATTTTAAATTTGATGTTCAGAAAAGTGAAATTAAAGAAATTCAAAATAGTTTTAACAGCCATTTCAATGAAATGAAAAATGAAATAAAAGTGAGTCACAATAAACTTATTAAGAAATGTGACCAGCTGATTACAAAATTAGATAAGTTACATGTGGTAGAAAGTAAATTAGAAAGTCAGAAAGTACTAGATAGTAGTACCCAGCAAAATGCTGTACTGGATAACATATTTAAAACTGATAATTCCAAAAATGAATGTACTCTAGATAATTCAAATAATACAGGTAGTAAGATAGTGGTGGTAGAAGAGGATAAACATGATAATGAAAATATAATGAATGATAATGAAATATTTGAATTTATGAAGTCAGAAAGAAAGTTGAGAGAAAGTAATTTTAGTACAAGGAATGCAGGGGGTAGAGTTTTCTTTTAATGTTGTATTAGGGGGTGAAGACAAGTCTTCATGTTATTGTTATAAGGATAAGAATGCCTTTAATTTATATTTGATAGACAATAGTTCTACAAATAAAGTTTCTTTTAGTTTTTGTGTACCTAAGAGGTGCAACGATTTTATGATAGGGACCCCTGCATATTTGGAGAGAGAAAGTGTATTTTGGTGTTATGGAGAGAAATGTATTAAGAGAGAAAGTATAGAGAGATATTGTGAGGTTGGGATTATTTGTAAAGAAGGTGTTTAAGTAAAGGTACATACATATATTTGTTGTTGATGAATTCTGTAGTGGGGGTGAGGTGATAAAGAGTAGCCAACCAATAGTGTTGTGGCAGGTAATAGCGTAGTTTAAGGGAGTGTTTGCCGAATTATTTGGAAGGGCAAAATATTAGAAATGTATATAGCCAGTTAGGGAACACCCAACCCAGTGCAAAGACGAGCGGTGCCATATGATTTAAATGAAAGTAGTAATGGAGTATATAATTGAGATATTGGTGTCATTGATAGGTAAATTTGATGGTCAGTTAGAAGAAGGTGAGTAAAATTATATAATGAAGTATAGTGAATATAGGAGTTATCCAGACTAAACAATGATAGAAGGTGAAAGGTTAGGTAGTTAGGTAGATAGAAAGTTCAGAGGAGAGAGGTAGTAGAAAATGAATAATGAAATAATAATGTAATATGAATAGTAACAACAAGTTCAAAATGTATTTTATTATTATAAATAAATAAATTTGATGTTTAATTTATAACTGAAATGGTAATTTTTAATTTAAATAACTTTTAAGTAAATTATACAAATGTTAATGCATATCTTAGATATGATTAAATATGATTGAGTATTTAAAATGTATTAACTGTATTATTAATATATCAGTGTTAATTATTAATGTATTATGTATTTAGTTGAAAACTTTTTAACATGATTTTATAATAATGGCGTTGTTAATAATATTTATCAGCCAGATGATTAACTGTTAATAATAATAATAATAATACTAATAATCATAATAAAAGTTTATTTTAAGAGTTATAAATAAATAAATCGATTTATTAAATTTCTTGATTTGTTTTCTCCAAGTTTGGGAGATATATAATTATATTTTATATTATATATATTTTATATTTTCAATTATATTTCATCCAATTTTAATCCTTTTTCATATTCTTTTTAATCCTTGAGATTTATTATTTTTATAATTTTTATACTTTCTAATTTTATTTAATATAATTTATAATTTTATAAATAGTAAGCCAACCCAGTGCTTATTGGCACAAACCAGCACTTAGCTAAGGGGAACCATATCAGTTAAGGAGGTAGTGATTCAATAAGCCACTATATTAATATTTTTTATAAATTGTTTCAGTGTTTGGGATGTGACCGCGGTCCTGAGCTGGCTAACTCGTCAGAGCAGGGGCGTTAAGAGCCTAAGTGGCCTTATGGTGTTGGGATCTCGCAGGAGAAGTCCAGTAAGGTCATGAAGGTACAGTCATTATCACCAGACCAAGGGTGAGTGATTATTTTTTTATATAAAATTGTAAGGGGGTTTGTGGCGACTTGTCCTGGCTGATCCCTTTAGGAAGTATGAAAGGGTCAATGAAAGTTTGTGTGCTTCGTCACACCATCTTTCATTGAGGGGGTTTTGTGATGGTGCAATCATGGTACATTGTATAATTACCTAAAATATGGTAACGAGATAATAAATATTGTATTTTCCTATACCCAACCCAACCTAAAACACACGATATCGAATTTACAGTGAGGGGACTATATTACAGTATTTGCCAGGATTTGAACTAATTCATGACAAAAAACGGTGTCACATCACAAAAACAGTGTGCAGTTATTGAGATAAGCAGAGCCAAGCCTTCGTTACGTCAGAGGCTGAGAATGTGTTGACAGCAACCAAACTGCGATGTCAACACGATAGACAAAGGAATGTGACGTCAGTACACCCCACTTCCGCAGACTTCAACCAGAAATTGTCGTCATTTCATCTGCAGCTCTGATTTGAGCCGGCCGGCCCAAAACTCATTCACTCACGGGTGAATTTTTTAACTTTTTAGACCACTAAAGGTGGTTAATAAACAGTTATAGTATATTAAATGCAGTGCGCCAACTCCAAGATGTGACCGGGAAAAACTCGCCGAACTCGCGGTGCGCGAAGTTCGTGCAAACCGAGAACAACCAGCAACACTACATTGGTGAGAACGTTCTATTACATCTTCAATCCTTTGATTCATTCCCAATTCCAAATTTTGAATCAATATAAAATCATTTTAAATTCAATACTAAAAAATCAATTAAATTTTTCAATATATAAAGGGAGCTCCACTATGTATAATTTGTACCATGAGTATGTGAGAGTGAGTATTTGAGTGTGTGGGTTAATATCAAAATATTAAGTGTTGGGTTGTGCTAAAATTTCAATAATTTACGTTTAAATAATTATTATAATGCAGAGTATATCTTTTGTGTAGAGTAATATCATGGGGACAACGCCCATGGCGCAATATATATATCCATGTAACATTTATCATGTTTAATGTTAATAAATACTTTTTATATGTTATTTGAAGTTTCGTTATTTCAGGTAATGGGTTTCACTGAAATGGTACGTGTTAACCGAATTCTGGCCCTAATAATAGTAAATGTCGATCATACACAGTACAGTACAGACACTTACACAACATGGCACCCTAGATTGTTGTACAGACAAAATACATTGTACATTGTAATCAAACAATATAAATTAATATAAGAGATTACATTTGCGCCCTTAAGAACAAGGGACTTAATTGATTACATTTGTCGCCCGTAATAACAGGAACTCGACATAAAACTTAATTTTATGTGGAGTAATACCTACCAGGAAAGTGGAATAGTTACCTGAAGTAATTGCGTAAGTACATACACACGTGCGTAGAATAGGGTTAAATTCCTAGGTTATAAACATACATGTTTTAGTAACCTAAAATAATACAACATGAATACTGATGAAGATAAAACTGAAAAAGTCAGCCTCTCTGACGAAATAGTGATGAGTGAGATGGATGTTCCATTAACCCCACTTAGTCAGGTTGGCGAGGCGAGTGCGACCGAAAATGTAGAGACTGAACAAGTAACCTCCATCTCACTTCATGAAAACAAAACAGACGAAATGTTAACACGTCTGTATAACATGATGTGTAGCAATTTTAAAGACATGAATTTTAAATTTGATGTTCAGAAAAGTGAAATTAAAGAAATTCAAAATAGTTTTAACAGCCATTTCAATGAAATGAAAAATGAAATAAAAGTGAGTCACAATAAACTTATTAAGAAATGTGACCAGCTGATTACAAAATTAGATAAGTTACATGTGGTAGAAAGTAAATTAGAAAGTCAGAAAGTACTAGATAGTAGTACCCAGCAAAATGCTGTACTGGATAACATATTTAAAACTGATAATTCCAAAAATGAATGTACTCTAGATAATTCAAATAATACAGGTAGTAAGATAGTGGTGGTAGAAGAGGATAAACATGATAATGAAAATATAATGAATGATAATGAAATATTTGAATTTATGAAGTCAGAAAGAAAGTTGAGAGAAAGTAATTTTAGTACAAGGAATGCAGGGGGTAGAGTTTTCTTTTAATGTTGTATTAGGGGGTGAAGACAAGTCTTCATGTTATTGTTATAAGGATAAGAATGCCTTTAATTTATATTTGATAGACAATAGTTCTACAAATAAAGTTTCTTTTAGTTTTTGTGTACCTAAGAGGTGCAACGATTTTATGATAGGGACCCCTGCATATTTGGAGAGAGAAAGTGTATTTTGGTGTTATGGAGAGAAATGTATTAAGAGAGAAAGTATAGAGAGATATTGTGAGGTTGGGATTATTTGTAAAGAAGGTGTTTAAGTAAAGGTACATACATATATTTGTTGTTGATGAATTATGTAGTGGGGGTGAGGTGATAAAGAGTAGCCAACCAATAGTGTTGTGGCAGGTAATAGCGTAGTTTAAGGGAGTGTTTGCCAAATTATTTGGAAGGGCAAAATATTAGAAATGTATATAGCCAGTTAGGGAACACCCAACCCAGTGCAAAGACGAGCGGTGCCATATGATTTAAATGAAAGTAGTAATGGAGTATATAATTGAGATATTGGTGTCATTGATAGGTAAATTTGATGGTCAGTTAGAAGAAGGTGAGTAAAATTATATAATGAAGTATAGTGAATATAGGAGTTATCCAGACTAAACAATGATAGAAGGTGAAAGGTTAGGTAGTTAGGTAGATAGAAAGTTCAGAGGAGAGAGGTAGTAGAAAATGAATAATGAAATAATAATGTAATATGAATAGTAACAACAAGTTCAAAATGTATTTTATTATTATAAATAAATAAATTTGATGTTTAATTTATAACTGAAATGGTAATTTTTAATTTAAATAACTTTTAAGTAAATTATACAAATGTTAATGCATATCTTAGATATGATTAAATATGATTGAGTATTTAAAATGTATTAACTGTATTATTAATATATCAGTGTTAATTATTAATGTATTATGTATTTAGTTGAAAACTTTTTAACATGATTTTATAATAATGGCGTTGTTAATAATATTTATCAGCCAGATGATTAACTGTTAATAATAATAATAATAATACTAATAATCATAATAAAAGTTTATTTTAAGAGTTATAAATAAATAAATCGATTTATTAAATTTCTTGATTTGTTTTCTCCAAGTTTGGGAGATATATAATTATATTTTATATTATATATATTTTATATTTTCAATTATATTTCATCCAATTTTAATCCTTTTTCATATTCTTTTTAATCCTTGAGATTTATTATTTTTATAATTTTTATACTTTCTAATTTTATTTAATATAATTTATAATTTTATAAATAGTAAGCCAACCCAGTGCTTATTGGCACAAACCAGCACTTAGCTAAGGGGAACCATATCAGTTAAGGAGGTAGTGATTCAATAAGCCACTATATTAATATTTTTTATAAATTGTTTCAGTGTTTGGGATGTGACCGCAGTCCTGAGCTGGCTAACTCGTCAGAGCAGGGGCGTTAAGAGCCTAAGTGGCCTTATGGTGTTGGGATCTCGCAGGAGAAGTCCAGTAAGGTCATGAAGGTACAGTCATTATCACCAGACCAAGGGTGAGTGATTATTTTTTTATATAAAATTGTAAGGGGGTTTGTGGCGACTTGTCCTGGCTGATCCCTTTAGGAAGTATGAAAGGGTCAATGAAAGTTTGTGTGCTTCGTCACACCATCTTTCATTGAGGGGGTTTTGTGATGGTGCAATCATGGTACATTGTATAATTACCTAAAATATGGTAACGAGATAATAAATATTGTATTTTCCTATACCCAACCCAACCTAAAACACACGATATCGAATTTACAGTGAGGGGACTATATTACAGTATTTGCCAGGATTTGAACTAATTCATGACAAAAAACGGTGTCACATCACAAAAACAGTGTGCAGTTATTGAGATAAGCAGAGCCAAGCCTTCGTTACGTCAGAGGCTGAGAATGTGTTGACAGCAACCAAACTGCGATGTCAACACGATAGACAAAGGAATGTGACGTCAGTACACCCCACTTCCGCAGATTTCAACCAGAAATTGTCGTCATTTCATCTGCAGCTCTGATTTGAGCCGGCCGGCCCAAAACTCATTCACTCACGGGTGAATTTTTTAACTTTTTAGACCACTAAAGGTGGTTAATAAACAGTTATAATATATTAAATGCAGTGCGCCAACTCCAAGATGTGACCGGGAAAAACTCGCCGAACTCGCGGTGCGCGAAGTTCGTGCAAACCGAGAACAACCAGCAACACTACATTGGTGAGAACGTTCTATTACATCTTCAATCCTTTGATTCATTCCCAATTCCAAATTTTGAATCAATATAAAATCATTTTAAATTCAATACTAAAAAATCAATTAAATTTTTCAATATATAAAGGGAGCTCCACTATGTATAATTTGTACCATGAGTATGTGAGAGTGAGTATTTGAGTGTGTGGGTTAATATCAAAATATTAAGTGTTGGGTTGTGCTAAAATTTCAATAATTTACGTTTAAATAATTATTATAATGCAGAGTATATCTTTTGTGTAGAGTAATATCATGGGGACAACGCCCATGGCGCAATATATATATCCATGTAACATTTATCATGTTTAATGTTAATAAATACTTTTTATATGTTATTTGAAGTTTCGTTATTTCAGGTAATGGGTTTCACTGAAATGGTACGTGTTAACCGAATTCTGGCCCTAATAATAGTAAATGTCGATCATACACAGTACAGTACAGACACTTACACAACATGGCACCCTAGATTGTTGTACAGACAAAATACATTGTACATTGTAATCAAACAATATAAATTAATATAAGAGATTACATTTGCGCCCTTAAGAACAAGGGACTTAATTGATTACATTTGTCGCCCGTAATAACAGGAACTCGACATAAAACTTAATTTTATGTGGAGTAATACCTACCAGGAAAGTGGAATAGTTACCTGAAGTAATTGCGTAAGTACATACACACGTGCGTAGAATAGGGTTAAATTCCTAGGTTATAAACATACATGTTTTAGTAACCTAAAATAATACAACATGAATACTGATGAAGATAAAACTGAAAAAGTCAGCCTCTCTGACGAAATAGTGATGAGTGAGATGGATGTTCCATTAACCCCACTTAGTCAGGTTGGCGAGGCGAGTGCGACCGAAAATGTAGAGACTGAACAAGTAACCTCCATCTCACTTCATGAAAACAAAACAGACGAAATGTTAACACGTCTGTATAACATGATGTGTAGCAATTTTAAAGACATGAATTTTAAATTTGATGTTCAGAAAAGTGAAATTAAAGAAATTCAAAATAGTTTTAACAGCCATTTCAATGAAATGAAAAATGAAATAAAAGTGAGTCACAATAAACTTATTAAGAAATGTGACCAGCTGATTACAAAATTAGATAAGTTACATGTGGTAGAAAGTAAATTAGAAAGTCAGAAAGTACTAGATAGTAGTACCCAGCAAAATGCTGTACTGGATAACATATTTAAAACTGATAATTCCAAAAATGAATGTACTCTAGATAATTCAAATAATACAGGTAGTAAGATAGTGGTGGTAGAAGAGGATAAACATGATAATGAAAATATAATGAATGATAATGAAATATTTGAATTTATGAAGTCAGAAAGAAAGTTGAGAGAAAGTAATTTTAGTACAAGGAATGCAGGGGGTAGAGTTTTCTTTTAATGTTGTATTAGGGGGTGAAGACAAGTCTTCATGTTATTGTTATAAGGATAAGAATGCCTTTAATTTATATTTGATAGACAATAGTTCTACAAATAAAGTTTCTTTTAGTTTTTGTGTACCTAAGAGGTGCAACGATTTTATGATAGGGACCCCTGCATATTTGGAGAGAGAAAGTGTATTTTGGTGTTATGGAGAGAAATGTATTAAGAGAGAAAGTATAGAGAGATATTGTGAGGTTGGGATTATTTGTAAAGAAGGTGTTTAAGTAAAGGTACATACATATATTTGTTGTTGATGAATTCTGTAGTGGGGGTGAGGTGATAAAGAGTAGCCAACCAATAGTGTTGTGGCAGGTAATAGCGTAGTTTAAGGGAGTGTTTGCCGAATTATTTGGAAGGGCAAAATATTAGAAATGTATATAGCCAGTTAGGGAACACCCAACCCAGTGCAAAGACGAGCGGTGCCATATGATTTAAATGAAAGTAGTAATGGAGTATATAATTGAGATATTGGTGTCATTGATAGGTAAATTTGATGGTCAGTTAGAAGAAGGTGAGTAAAATTATATAATGAAGTATAGTGAATATAGGAGTTATCCAGACTAAACAATGATAGAAGGTGAAAGGTTAGGTAGTTAGGTAGATAGAAAGTTCAGAGGAGAGAGGTAGTAGAAAATGAATAATGAAATAATAATGTAATATGAATAGTAACAACAAGTTCAAAATGTATTTTATTATTATAAATAAATAAATTTGATGTTTAATTTATAACTGAAATGGTAATTTTTAATTTAAATAACTTTTAAGTAAATTATACAAATGTTAATGCATATCTTAGATATGATTAAATATGATTGAGTATTTAAAATGTATTAACTGTATTATTAATATATCAGTGTTAATTATTAATGTATTATGTATTTAGTTGAAAACTTTTTAACATGATTTTATAATAATGGCGTTGTTAATAATATTTATCAGCCAGATGATTAACTGTTAATAATAATAATAATAATACTAATAATCATAATAAAAGTTTATTTTAAGAGTTATAAATAAATAAATCGATTTATTAAATTTCTTGATTTGTTTTCTCCAAGTTTGGGAGATATATAATTATATTTTATATTATATATATTTTATATTTTCAATTATATTTCATCCAATTTTAATCCTTTTTCATATTCTTTTTAATCCTTGAGATTTATTATTTTTATAATTTTTATACTTTCTAATTTTATTTAATATAATTTATAATTTTATAAATAGTAAGCCAACCCAGTGCTTATTGGCACAAACCAGCACTTAGCTAAGGGGAACCATATCAGTTAAGGAGGTAGTGATTCAATAAGCCACTATATTAATATTTTTTATAAATTGTTTCAGTGTTTGGGATGTGACCGCAGTCCTGAGCTGGCTAACTCGTCAGAGCAGGGGCGTTAAGAGCCTAAGTGGCCTTATGGTGTTGGGATCTCGCAGGAGAAGTCCAGTAAGGTCATGAAGGTACAGTCATTATCACCAGACCAAGGGTGAGTGATTATTTTTTTATATAAAATTGTAAGGGGGTTTGTGGCGACTTGTCCTGGCTGATCCCTTTAGGAAGTATGAAAGGGTCAATGAAAGTTTGTGTGCTTCGTCACACCATCTTTCATTGAGGGGGTTTTGTGATGGTGCAATCATGGTACATTGTATAATTACCTAAAATATGGTAACGAGATAATAAATATTGTATTTTCCTATACCCAACCCAACCTAAAACACACGATATCGAATTTACAGTGAGGGGACTATATTACAGTATTTGCCAGGATTTGAACTAATTCATGACAAAAAACGGTGTCACATCACAAAAACAGTGTGCAGTTATTGAGATAAGCAGAGCCAAGCCTTCGTTACGTCAGAGGCTGAGAATGTGTTGACAGCAACCAAACTGCGATGTCAACACGATAGACAAAGGAATGTGACGTCAGTACACCCCACTTCCGCAGACTTCAACCAGAAATTGTCGTCATTTCATCTGCAGCTCTGATTTGAGCCGGCCGGCCCAAAACTCATTCACTCACGGGTGAATTTTTTAACTTTTTAGACCACTAAAGGTGGTTAATAAACAGTTATAATATATTAAATGCAGTGCGCCAACTCCAAGATGTGACCGGGAAAAACTCGCCGAACTCGCGGTGCGCGAAGTTCGTGCAAACCGAGAACAACCAGCAACACTACATTGGTGAGAACGTTCTATTACATCTTCAATCCTTTGATTCATTCCCAATTCCAAATTTTGAATCAATATAAAATCATTTTAAATTCAATACTAAAAAATCAATTAAATTTTTCAATATATAAAGGGAGCTCCACTATGTATAATTTGTACCATGAGTATGTGAGAGTGAGTATTTGAGTGTGTGGGTTAATATCAAAATATTAAGTGTTGGGTTGTGCTAAAATTTCAATAATTTACGTTTAAATAATTATTATAATGCAGAGTATATCTTTTGTGTAGAGTAATATCATGGGGACAACGCCCATGGCGCAATATATATATCCATGTAACATTTATCATGTTTAATGTTAATAAATACTTTTTATATGTTATTTGAAGTTTCGTTATTTCAGGTAATGGGTTTCACTGAAATGGTACGTGTTAACCGAATTCTGGCCCTAATAATAGTAAATGTCGATCATACACAGTACAGTACAGACACTTACACAACATGGCACCCTAGATTGTTGTACAGACAAAATACATTGTACATTGTAATCAAACAATATAAATTAATATAAGAGATTACATTTGCGCCCTTAAGAACAAGGGACTTAATTGATTACATTTGTCGCCCGTAATAACAGGAACTCGACATAAAACTTAATTTTATGTGGAGTAATACCTACCAGGAAAGTGGAATAGTTACCTGAAGTAATTGCGTAAGTACATACACACGTGCGTAGAATAGGGTTAAATTCCTAGGTTATAAACATACATGTTTTAGTAACCTAAAATAATACAACATGAATACTGATGAAGATAAAACTGAAAAAGTCAGCCTCTCTGACGAAATAGTGATGAGTGAGATGGATGTTCCATTAACCCCACTTAGTCAGGTTGGCGAGGCGAGTGCGACCGAAAATGTAGAGACTGAACAAGTAACCTCCATCTCACTTCATGAAAACAAAACAGACGAAATGTTAACACGTCTGTATAACATGATGTGTAGCAATTTTAAAGACATGAATTTTAAATTTGATGTTCAGAAAAGTGAAATTAAAGAAATTCAAAATAGTTTTAACAGCCATTTCAATGAAATGAAAAATGAAATAAAAGTGAGTCACAATAAACTTATTAAGAAATGTGACCAGCTGATTACAAAATTAGATAAGTTACATGTGGTAGAAAGTAAATTAGAAAGTCAGAAAGTACTAGATAGTAGTACCCAGCAAAATGCTGTACTGGATAACATATTTAAAACTGATAATTCCAGAAATGAATGTACTCTAGATAATTCAAATAATACAGGTAGTAAGATAGTGGTGGTAGAAGAGGATAAACATGATAATGAAAATATAATGAATGATAATGAAATATTTGAATTTATGAAGTCAGAAAGAAAGTTGAGAGAAAGTAATTTTAGTACAAGGAATGCAGGGGGTAGAGTTTTCTTTTAATGTTGTATTAGGGGGTGAAGACAAGTCTTCATGTTATTGTTATAAGGATAAGAATGCCTTTAATTTATATTTGATAGACAATAGTTCTACAAATAAAGTTTCTTTTAGTTTTTGTGTACCTAAGAGGTGCAACGATTTTATGATAGGGACCCCTGCATATTTGGAGAGAGAAAGTGTATTTTGGTGTTATGGAGAGAAATGTATTAAGAGAGAAAGTATAGAGAGATATTGTGAGGTTGGGATTATTTGTAAAGAAGGTGTTTAAGTAAAGGTACATACATATATTTGTTGTTGATGAATTCTGTAGTGGGGGTGAGGTGATAAAGAGTAGCCAACCAATAGTGTTGTGGCAGGTAATAGCGTAGTTTAAGGGAGTGTTTGCCGAATTATTTGGAAGGGCAAAATATTAGAAATGTATATAGCCAGTTAGGGAACACCCAACCCAGTGCAAAGACGAGCGGTGCCATATGATTTAAATGAAAGTAGTAATGGAGTATATAATTGAGATATTGGTGTCATTGATAGGTAAATTTGATGGTCAGTTAGAAGAAGGTGAGTAAAATTATATAATGAAGTATAGTGAATATAGGAGTTATCCAGACTAAACAATGATAGAAGGTGAAAGGTTAGGTAGTTAGGTAGATAGAAAGTTCAGAGGAGAGAGGTAGTAGAAAATGAATAATGAAATAATAATGTAATATGAATAGTAACAACAAGTTCAAAATGTATTTTATTATTATAAATAAATAAATTTGATGTTTAATTTATAACTGAAATGGTAATTTTTAATTTAAATAACTTTTAAGTAAATTATACAAATGTTAATGCATATCTTAGATATGATTAAATATGATTGAGTATTTAAAATGTATTAACTGTATTATTAATATATCAGTGTTAATTATTAATGTATTATGTATTTAGTTGAAAACTTTTTAACATGATTTTATAATAATGGCGTTGTTAATAATATTTATCAGCCAGATGATTAACTGTTAATAATAATAATAATAATACTAATAATCATAATAAAAGTTTATTTTAAGAGTTATAAATAAATAAATCGATTTATTAAATTTCTTGATTTGTTTTCTCCAAGTTTGGGAGATATATAATTATATTTTATATTATATATATTTTATATTTTCAATTATATTTCATCCAATTTTAATCCTTTTTCATATTCTTTTTAATCCTTGAGATTTATTATTTTTATAATTTTTATACTTTCTAATTTTATTTAATATAATTTATAATTTTATAAATAGTAAGCCAACCCAGTGCTTATTGGCACAAACCAGCACTTAGCTAAGGGGAACCATATCAGTTAAGGAGGTAGTGATTCAATAAGCCACTATATTAATATTTTTTATAAATTGTTTCAGTGTTTGGGATGTGACCGCAGTCCTGAGCTGGCTAACTCGTCAGAGCAGGGGCGTTAAGAGCCTAAGTGGCCTTATGGTGTTGGGATCTCGCAGGAGAAGTCCAGTAAGGTCATGAAGGTACAGTCATTATCACCAGACCAAGGGTGAGTGATTATTTTTTTATATAAAATTGTAAGGGGGTTTGTGGCGACTTGTCCTGGCTGATCCCTTTAGGAAGTATGAAAGGGTCAATGAAAGTTTGTGTGCTTCGTCACACCATCTTTCATTGAGGGGGTTTTGTGATGGTGCAATCATGGTACATTGTATAATTACCTAAAATATGGTAACGAGATAATAAATATTGTATTTTCCTATACCCAACCCAACCTAAAACACACGATATCGAATTTACAGTGAGGGGACTATATTACAGTATTTGCCAGGATTTGAACTAATTCATGACAAAAAACGGTGTCACATCACAAAAACAGTGTGCAGTTATTGAGATAAGCAGAGCCAAGCCTTCGTTACGTCAGAGGCTGAGAATGTGTTGACAGCAACCAAACTGCGATGTCAACACGATAGACAAAGGAATGTGACGTCAGTACACCCCACTTCCGCAGATTTCAACCAGAAATTGTCGTCATTTCATCTGCAGCTCTGATTTGAGCCGGCCGGCCCAAAACTCATTCACTCACGGGTGAATTTTTTAACTTTTTAGACCACTAAAGGTGGTTAATAAACAGTTATAATATATTAAATGCAGTGCGCCAACTCCAAGATGTGACCGGGAAAAACTCGCCGAACTCGCGGTGCGCGAAGTTCGTGCAAACCGAGAACAACCAGCAACACTACATTGGTGAGAACGTTCTATTACATCTTCAATCCTTTGATTCATTCCCAATTCCAAATTTTGAATCAATATAAAATCATTTTAAATTCAATACTAAAAAATCAATTAAATTTTTCAATATATAAAGGGAGCTCCACTATGTATAATTTGTACCATGAGTATGTGAGAGTGAGTATTTGAGTGTGTGGGTTAATATCAAAATATTAAGTGTTGGGTTGTGCTAAAATTTCAATAATTTACGTTTAAATAATTATTATAATGCAGAGTATATCTTTTGTGTAGAGTAATATCATGGGGACAACGCCCATGGCGCAATATATATATCCATGTAACATTTATCATGTTTAATGTTAATAAATACTTTTTATATGTTATTTGAAGTTTCGTTATTTCAGGTAATGGGTTTCACTGAAATGGTACGTGTTAACCGAATTCTGGCCCTAATAATAGTAAATGTCGATCATACACAGTACAGTACAGACACTTACACAACATGGCACCCTAGATTGTTGTACAGACAAAATACATTGTACATTGTAATCAAACAATATAAATTAATATAAGAGATTACATTTGCGCCCTTAAGAACAAGGGACTTAATTGATTACATTTGTCGCCCGTAATAACAGGAACTCGACATAAAACTTAATTTTATGTGGAGTAATACCTACCAGGAAAGTGGAATAGTTACCTGAAGTAATTGCGTAAGTACATACACACGTGCGTAGAATAGGGTTAAATTCCTAGGTTATAAACATACATGTTTTAGTAACCTAAAATAATACAACATGAATACTGATGAAGATAAAACTGAAAAAGTCAGCCTCTCTGACGAAATAGTGATGAGTGAGATGGATGTTCCATTAACCCCACTTAGTCAGGTTGGCGAGGCGAGTGCGACCGAAAATGTAGAGACTGAACAAGTAACCTCCATCTCACTTCATGAAAACAAAACAGACGAAATGTTAACACGTCTGTATAACATGATGTGTAGCAATTTTAAAGACATGAATTTTAAATTTGATGTTCAGAAAAGTGAAATTAAAGAAATTCAAAATAGTTTTAACAGCCATTTCAATGAAATGAAAAATGAAATAAAAGTGAGTCACAATAAACTTATTAAGAAATGTGACCAGCTGATTACAAAATTAGATAAGTTACATGTGGTAGAAAGTAAATTAGAAAGTCAGAAAGTACTAGATAGTAGTACCCAGCAAAATGCTGTACTGGATAACATATTTAAAACTGATAATTCCAAAAATGAATGTACTCTAGATAATTCAAATAATACAGGTAGTAAGATAGTGGTGGTAGAAGAGGATAAACATGATAATGAAAATATAATGAATGATAATGAAATATTTGAATTTATGAAGTCAGAAAGAAAGTTGAGAGAAAGTAATTTTAGTACAAGGAATGCAGGGGGTAGAGTTTTCTTTTAATGTTGTATTAGGGGGTGAAGACAAGTCTTCATGTTATTGTTATAAGGATAAGAATGCCTTTAATTTATATTTGATAGACAATAGTTCTACAAATAAAGTTTCTTTTAGTTTTTGTGTACCTAAGAGGTGCAACGATTTTATGATAGGGACCCCTGCATATTTGGAGAGAGAAAGTGTATTTTGGTGTTATGGAGAGAAATGTATTAAGAGAGAAAGTATAGAGAGATATTGTGAGAGTAAGAGAGTAATAAAAATATTTAAAGTAAACAGAAATTACAGACAACTGTTAGAAAGGTTAGGGTTATATGTGGTATATGAAAATGATGAATACTTGCCTGATAATAACAATAAATTGAAAATAACAAGAAATGAGAATAAAGACATTAGGTACTTACCTGTGGTGGAATATTATGGGGATAATTATAATATAAACCGATTAATGACATATGATACTAAGACAAACGGAACTCTACTTGATCGTGACTGGGAATATTTATTTAATAACCGTTCAATAACATATGAATATAATGTATCTAATAAAATCTATGTATTAAATAAGAATTTATATAGACCTAAGATTCGTTTGTTGTTTAATGATGGTGGATAGACTGTTATATTGTGAAATGAACATTAAATAATAATATGAAAAGTGGTTTTGAATTGGACTGTTATGGACTGATTTCGATTAATGACACAATAATGAAGTTGGAGTGTATATTTTATTGTATTTATCCATGTATTTTGATGTGTATTATGTATTACAGGTACCCCAGTGTGTATTATTATATATTTTCTATATATAACATGTTTAATAATAATATTTTAATTAATTACTAATGAATAATAATGAATGTTTAAATAAGTATATATATTTGAATTTTGAAAAGAGGTATTGTTATAAGTAGGTAAGAGAGGAATTTTATAAGAGAACTGTCAATGATTATAGTAAGTGTTTAAACAGGTATAGAGACTGGGTATAGATAAAATGCAGGTGAGTTATTTAATTAATGTAAATGGAGTTAGAAAGATAAGAATTTTTAAGAAAATATAAAGAGAATTATTAAATATTTAGGGACACAGTAGTTAGGGATTATTTGTAAAGAAGGTGTTTAAGTAAAGGTACATACATATATTTGTTGTTGATGAATTCTGTAGTGGGGGTGAGGTGATAAAGAGTAGCCAACCAATAGTGTTGTGGCAGGTAATAGCATAGTTTAAGGGAGTGTTTGCCGAATTATTTGGAAGGGCAAAATATTAGAGATGTATATAGCCAGTTAGGGAACACCCAACCCAGTGCAAAGACGAGCGGTGCCATATGATTTAAATGAAAGTAGTAATGGAGTATATAATTGAGATATTGGTGTCATTGATAGGTAAATTTGATGGTCAGTTAGAAGAAGGTGAGTAAAATTATATAATGAAGTATAGTGAATATAGGAGTTATCCAGACTAAACAATGATAGAAGGTGAAAGGTTAGGTAGTTAGGTAGATAGAAAGTTCAGAGGAGAGAGGTAGTAGAAAATGAATAATGAAATAATAATGTAATATGAATAGTAACAATAAGTTCAAAATGTATTTTATTATTATAAATAAATAAATTTGATGTTTAATTTATAACTGAAATGGTAATTTTTAATTTAAATAACTTTTAAGTAAATTATACAAATGTTAATGCATATCTTAGATATGATTAAATATGATTGAGTATTTAAAATGTATTAACTGTATTATTAATATATCAGTGTTAATTATTAATGTATTATGTATTTAGTTGAAAACTTTTTAACATGATTTTATAATAATGGCGTTGTTAATAATATTTATCAGCCAGATGATTAACTGTTAATAATAATAATAATAATAATAATACTAATAATCATAATAAAAGTTTATTTTAAGAGTTATAAATAAATAAATCGATTTATTAAATTTCTTGATTTGTTTTCTCCAAGTTTGGGAGATATATAATTATATTTTATATTATATATATTTTATATTTTCAATTATATTTCATCCAATTTTAATCCTTTTTCATATTCTTTTTAATCCTTGAGATTTATTATTTTTATAATTTTTATACTTTCTAATTTTATTTAATATAATTTATAATTTTATAAATAGTAAGCCAACCCAGTGCTTATTGGCACAAACCAGCACTTAGCTAAGGGGAACCATATCAGTTAAGGAGGTAGTGATTCAATAAGCCACTATATTAATATTTTTTATAAATTGTTTCAGTGTTTGGGATGTGACCGCGGTCCTGAGCTGGCTAACTCGTCAGAGCAGGGGCGTTAAGAGCCTAAGTGGCCTTATGGTGTTGGGATCTCGCAGGAGAAGTCCAGTAAGGTCATGAAGGTACAGTCATTATCACCAGACCAAGGGTGAGTGATTATTTTTTTATATAAAATTGTAAGGGGGTTTGTGGCGACTTGTCCTGGCTGATCCCTTTAGGAAGTATGAAAGGGTCAATGAAAGTTTGTGTGCTTCGTCACACCATCTTTCATTGAGGGGGTTTTGTGATGGTGCAATCATGGTACATTGTATAATTACCTAAAATATGGTAACGAGATAATAAATATTGTATTTTCCTATACCCAACCCAACCTAAAACACACGATATCGAATTTACAGTGAGGGGACTATATTACAGTATTTGCCAGGATTTGAACTAATTCATGACAAAAAACGGTGTCACATCACAAAAACAGTGTGCAGTTATTGAGATAAGCAGAGCCAAGCCTTCGTTACGTCAGAGGCTGAGAATGTGTTGACAGCAACCAAACTGCGATGTCAACACGATAGACAAAGGAATGTGACGTCAGTACACCCCACTTCCGCAGATTTCAACCAGAAATTGTCGTCATTTCATCTGCAGCTCTGATTTGAGCCAGCCGGCCCAAAACTCATTCACTCACGGGTGAATTTTTTAACTTTTTAGACCACTAAAGGTGGTTAATAAACAGTTATAATATATTAAATGCAGTGCGCCAACTCCAAGATGTGACCGGGAAAAACTCGCCGAACTCGCGGTGCGCGAAGTTCGTGCAAACCGAGAACAACCAGCAACACTACATTGGTGAGAACGTTCTATTACATCTTCAATCCTTTGATTCATTCCCAATTCCAAATTTTGAATCAATATAAAATCATTTTAAATTCAATACTAAAAAATCAATTAAATTTTTCAATATATAAAGGGAGCTCCACTATGTATAATTTGTACCATGAGTATGTGAGAGTGAGTATTTGAGTGTGTGGGTTAATATCAAAATATTAAGTGTTGGGTTGTGCTAAAATTTCAATAATTTACGTTTAAATAATTATTATAATGCAGAGTATATCTTTTGTGTAGAGTAATATCATGGGGACAACGCCCATGGCGCAATATATATATCCATGTAACATTTATCATGTTTAATGTTAATAAATACTTTTTATATGTTATTTGAAGTTTCGTTATTTCAGTTAATGGGTTTCACTGAAATGGTACGTGTTAACCGAATTCTGGCCCTAATAATAGTAAATGTCGATCATACACAGTACAGTACAGACACTTACACAACATGGCACCCTAGATTGTTGTACAGACAAAATACATTGTACATTGTAATCAAACAATATAAATTAATATAAGAGATTACATTTGCGCCCTTAAGAACAAGGGACTTAATTGATTACATTTGTCGCCCGTAATAACAGGAACTCGACATAAAACTTAATTTTATGTGGAGTAATACCTACCAGGAAAGTGGAATAGTTACCTGAAGTAATTGCGTAAGTACATACACACGTGCGTAGAATAGGGTTAAATTCCTAGGTTATAAACATACATGTTTTAGTAACCTAAAATAATACAACATGAATACTGATGAAGATAAAACTGAAAAAGTCAGCCTCTCTGACGAAATAGTGATGAGTGAGATGGATGTTCCATTAACCCCACTTAGTCAGGTTGGCGAGGCGAGTGCGACCGAAAATGTAGAGACTGAACAAGTAACCTCCATCTCACTTCATGAAAACAAAACAGACGAAATGTTAACACGTCTGTATAACATGATGTGTAGCAATTTTAAAGACATGAATTTTAAATTTGATGTTCAGAAAAGTGAAATTAAAGAAATTCAAAATAGTTTTAACAGCCATTTCAATGAAATGAAAAATGAAATAAAAGTGAGTCACAATAAACTTATTAAGAAATGTGACCAGCTGATTACAAAATTAGATAAGTTACATGTGGTAGAAAGTAAATTAGAAAGTCAGAAAGTACTAGATAGTAGTACCCAGCAAAATGCTGTACTGGATAACATATTTAAAACTGATAATTCCAAAAATGAATGTACTCTAGATAATTCAAATAATACAGGTAGTAAGATAGTGGTGGTAGAAGAGGATAAACATGATAATGAAAATATAATGAATGATAATGAAATATTTGAATTTATGAAGTCAGAAAGAAAGTTGAGAGAAAGTAATTTTAGTACAAGGAATGCAGGGGGTAGAATTTTCTTTTAATGTTGTATTAGGGGGTGAAGACAAGTCTTCATGTTATTGTTATAAGGATAAGAATGCCTTTAATTTATATTTGATAGACAATAGTTCTACAAATAAAGTTTCTTTTAGTTTTTGTGTACCTAAGAGGTGCAACGATTTTATGATAGGGACCCCTGCATATTTGGAGAGAGAAAGTGTATTTTGGTGTTATGGAGAGAAATGTATTAAGAGAGAAAGTATAGAGAGATATTGTGAGAGTAAGAGAGTAATAAAAATATTTAAAGTAAACAGAAATTACAGACAACTGTTAGAAAGGTTAGGGTTATATGTGGTATATGAAAATGATGAATACTTGCCTGATAATAACAATAAATTGAAAATAACAAGAAATGAGAATAAAGACATTAGGTACTTACCTGTGGTGGAATATTATGGGGATAATTATAATATAAACCGATTAATGACATATGATACTAAGACAAACGGAACTCTACTTGATCGTGACTGGGAATATTTATTTAATAACCGTTCAATAACATATGAATATAATGTATCTAATAAAATCTATGTATTAAATAAGAATTTATATAGACCTAAGATTCGTTTGTTGTTTAATGATGGTGGATAGACTGTTATATTGTGAAATGAACATTAAATAATAATATGAAAAGTGGTTTTGAATTGGACTGTTATGGACTGATTTCGATTAATGACACAATAATGAAGTTGGAGTGTATATTTTATTGTATTTATCCATGTATTTTGATGTGTATTATGTATTACAGGTACCCCAGTGTGTATTATTATATATTTTCTATATATAACATGTTTAATAATAATATTTTAATTAATTACTAATGAATAATAATGAATGTTTAAATAAGTATATATATTTGAATTTTGAAAAGAGGTATTGTTATAAGTAGGTAAGAGAGGAATTTTATAAGAGAACTGTCAATGATTATAGTAAGTGTTTAAACAGGTATAGAGACTGGGTATAGATAAAATGCAGGTGAGTTATTTAATTAATGTAAATGGAGTTAGAAAGATAAGAATTTTTAAGAAAATATAAAGAGAATTATTAAATATTTAGGGACACAGTAGTTAGGGATTATTTGTAAAGAAGGTGTTTAAGTAAAGGTACATACATATATTTGTTGTTGATGAATTCTGTAGTGGGGGTGAGGTGATAAAGAGTAGCCAACCAATAGTGTTGTGGCAGGTAATAGCGTAGTTTAAGGGAGTGTTTGCCGAATTATTTGGAAGGGCAAAATATTAGAGATGTATATAGCCAGTTAGGGAACACCCAACCCAGTGCAAAGACGAGCGGTGCCATATGATTTAAATGAAAGTAGTAATGGAGTATATAATTGAGATATTGGTGTCATTGATAGGTAAATTTGATGGTCAGTTAGAAGAAGGTGAGTAAAATTATATAATGAAGTATAGTGAATATAGGAGTTATCCAGACTAAACAATGATAGAAGGTGAAAGGTTAGGTAGTTAGGTAGATAGAAAGTTCAGAGGAGAGAGGTAGTAGAAAATGAATAATGAAATAATAATGTAATATGAATAGTAACAATAAGTTCAAAATGTATTTTATTATTATAAATAAATAAATTTGATGTTTAATTTATAACTGAAATGGTAATTTTTAATTTAAATAACTTTTAAGTAAATTATACAAATGTTAATGCATATCTTAGATATGATTAAATATGATTGAGTATTTAAAATGTATTAACTGTATTATTAATATATCAGTGTTAATTATTAATGTATTATGTATTTAGTTGAAAACTTTTTAACATGATTTTATAATAATGGCGTTGTTAATAATATTTATCAGCCAGATGATTAACTGTTAATAATAATAATAATAATACTAATAATCATAATAAAAGTTTATTTTAAGAGTTATAAATAAATAAATCGATTTATTAAATTTCTTGATTTGTTTTCTCCAAGTTTGGGAGATATATAATTATATTTTATATTATATATATTTTATATTTTCAATTATATTTCATCCAATTTTAATCCTTTTTCATATTCTTTTTAATCCTTGAGATTTATTATTTTTATAATTTTTATACTTTCTAATTTTATTTAATATAATTTATAATTTTATAAATAGTAAGCCAACCCAGTGCTTATTGGCACAAACCAGCACTTAGCTAAGGGGAACCATATCAGTTAAGGAGGTAGTGATTCAATAAGCCACTATATTAATATTTTTTATAAATTGTTTCAGTGTTTGGGATGTGACCGCGGTCCTGAGCTGGCTAACTCGTCAGAGCAGGGGCGTTAAGAGCCTAAGTGGCCTTATGGTGTTGGGATCTCGCAGGAGAAGTCCAGTAAGGTCATGAAGGTACAGTCATTATCACCAGACCAAGGGTGAGTGATTATTTTTTTATATAAAATTGTAAGGGGGTTTGTGGCGACTTGTCCTGGCTGATCCCTTTAGGAAGTATGAAAGGGTCAATGAAAGTTTGTGTGCTTCGTCACACCATCTTTCATTGAGGGGGTTTTGTGATGGTGCAATCATGGTACATTGTATAATTACCTAAAATATGGTAACGAGATAATAAATATTGTATTTTCCTATACCCAACCCAACCTAAAACACACGATATCGAATTTACAGTGAGGGGACTATATTACAGTATTTGCCAGGATTTGAACTAATTCATGACAAAAAACGGTGTCACATCACAAAAACAGTGTGCAGTTATTGAGATAAGCAGAGCCAAGCCTTCGTTACGTCAGAGGCTGAGAATGTGTTGACAGCAACCAAACTGCGATGTCAACACGATAGACAAAGGAATGTGACGTCAGTACACCCCACTTCCGCAGATTTCAACCAGAAATTGTCGTCATTTCATCTGCAGCTCTGATTTGAGCCGGCCGGCCCAAAACTCATTCACTCACGGGTGAATTTTTTAACTTTTTAGACCACTAAAGGTGGTTAATAAACAGTTATAATATATTAAATGCAGTGCGCCAACTCCAAGATGTGACCGGGAAAAACTCGCCGAACTCGCGGTGCGCGAAGTTCGTGCAAACCGAGAACAACCAGCAACACTACATTGGTGAGAACGTTCTATTACATCTTCAATCCTTTGATTCATTCCCAATTCCAAATTTTGAATCAATATAAAATCATTTTAAATTCAATACTAAAAAATCAATTAAATTTTTCAATATATAAAGGGAGCTCCACTATGTATAATTTGTACCATGAGTATGTGAGAGTGAGTATTTGAGTGTGTGGGTTAATATCAAAATATTAAGTGTTGGGTTGTGCTAAAATTTCAATAATTTACGTTTAAATAATTATTATAATGCAGAGTATATCTTTTGTGTAGAGTAATATCATGGGGACAACGCCCATGGCGCAATATATATATCCATGTAACATTTATCATGTTTAATGTTAATAAATACTTTTTATATGTTATTTGAAGTTTCGTTATTTCAGGTAATGGGTTTCACTGAAATGGTACGTGTTAACCGAATTCTGGCCCTAATAATAGTAAATGTCGATCATACACAGTACAGTACAGACACTTACACAACATGGCACCCTAGATTGTTGTACAGACAAAATACATTGTACATTGTAATCAAACAATATAAATTAATATAAGAGATTACATTTGCGCCCTTAAGAACAAGGGACTTAATTGATTACATTTGTCGCCCGTAATAACAGGAACTCGACATAAAACTTAATTTTATGTGGAGTAATACCTACCAGGAAAGTGGAATAGTTACCTGAAGTAATTGCGTAAGTACATACACACGTGCGTAGAATAGGGTTAAATTCCTAGGTTATAAACATACATGTTTTAGTAACCTAAAATAATACAACATGAATACTGATGAAGATAAAACTGAAAAAGTCAGCCTCTCTGACGAAATAGTGATGAGTGAGATGGATGTTCCATTAACCCCACTTAGTCAGGTTGGCGAGGCGAGTGCGACCGAAAATGTAGAGACTGAACAAGTAACCTCCATCTCACTTCATGAAAACAAAACAGACGAAATGTTAACACGTCTGTATAACATGATGTGTAGCAATTTTAAAGACATGAATTTTAAATTTGATGTTCAGAAAAGTGAAATTAAAGAAATTCAAAATAGTTTTAACAGCCATTTCAATGAAATGAAAAATGAAATAAAAGTGAGTCACAATAAACTTATTAAGAAATGTGACCAGCTGATTACAAAATTAGATAAGTTACATGTGGTAGAAAGTAAATTAGAAAGTCAGAAAGTACTAGATAGTAGTACCCAGCAAAATGCTGTACTGGATAACATATTTAAAACTGATAATTCCAAAAATGAATGTACTCTAGATAATTCAAATAATACAGGTAGTAAGATAGTGGTGGTAGAAGAGGATAAACATGATAATGAAAATATAATGAATGATAATGAAATATTTGAATTTATGAAGTCAGAAAGAAAGTTGAGAGAAAGTAATTTTAGTACAAGGAATGCAGGGGGTAGAATTTTCTTTTAATGTTGTATTAGGGGGTGAAGACAAGTCTTCATGTTATTGTTATAAGGATAAGAATGCCTTTAATTTATATTTGATAGACAATAGTTCTACAAATAAAGTTTCTTTTAGTTTTTGTGTACCTAAGAGGTGCAACGATTTTATGATAGGGACCCCTGCATATTTGGAGAGAGAAAGTGTATTTTGGTGTTATGGAGAGAAATGTATTAAGAGAGAAAGTATAGAGAGATATTGTGAGGTTGGGATTATTTGTAAAGAAGGTGTTTAAGTAAAGGTACATACATATATTTGTTGTTGATGAATTCTGTAGTGGGGGTGAGGTGATAAAGAGTAGCCAACCAATAGTGTTGTGGCAGGTAATAGCGTAGTTTAAGGGAGTGTTTGCCGAATTATTTGGAAGGGCAAAATATTAGAGATGTATATAGCCAGTTAGGGAACACCCAACCCAGTGCAAAGACGAGCGGTGCCATATGATTTAAATGAAAGTAGTAATGGAGTATATAATTGAGATATTGGTGTCATTGATAGGTAAATTTGATGGTCAGTTAGAAGAAGGTGAGTAAAATTATATAATGAAGTATAGTGAATATAGGAGTTATCCAGACTAAACAATGATAGAAGGTGAAAGGTTAGGTAGTTAGGTAGATAGAAAGTTCAGAGGAGAGAGGTAGTAGAAAATGAATAATGAAATAATAATGTAATATGAATAGTAACAACAAGTTCAAAATGTATTTTATTATTATAAATAAATAAATTTGATGTTTAATTTATAACTGAAATGGTAATTTTTAATTTAAATAACTTTTAAGTAAATTATACAAATGTTAATGCATATCTTAGATATGATTAAATATGATTGAGTATTTAAAATGTATTAACTGTATTATTAATATATCAGTGTTAATTATTAATGTATTATGTATTTAGTTGAAAACTTTTTAACATGATTTTATAATAATGGCGTTGTTAATAATATTTATCAGCCAGATGATTAACTGTTAATAATAATAATAATAATACTAATAATCATAATAAAAGTTTATTTTAAGAGTTATAAATAAATAAATCGATTTATTAAATTTCTTGATTTGTTTTCTCCAAGTTTGGGAGATATATAATTATATTTTATATTATATATATTTTATATTTTCAATTATATTTCATCCAATTTTAATCCTTTTTCATATTCTTTTTAATCCTTGAGATTTATTATTTTTATAATTTTTATACTTTCTAATTTTATTTAATATAATTTATAATTTTATAAATAGTAAGCCAACCCAGTGCTTATTGGCACAAACCAGCACTTAGCTAAGGGGAACCATATCAGTTAAGGAGGTAGTGATTCAATAAGCCACTATATTAATATTTTTTATAAATTGTTTCAGTGTTTGGGATGTGACCGCAGTCCTGAGCTGGCTAACTCGTCAGAGCAGGGGCGTTAAGAGCCTAAGTGGCCTTATGGTGTTGGGATCTCGCAGGAGAAGTCCAGTAAGGTCATGAAGGTACAGTCATTATCACCAGACCAAGGGTGAGTGATTATTTTTTTATATAAAATTGTAAGGGGGTTTGTGGCGACTTGTCCTGGCTGATCCCTTTAGGAAGTATGAAAGGGTCAATGAAAGTTTGTGTGCTTCGTCACACCATCTTTCATTGAGGGGGTTTTGTGATGGTGCAATCATGGTACATTGTATAATTACCTAAAATATGGTAACGAGATAATAAATATTGTATTTTCCTATACCCAACCCAACCTAAAACACACGATATCGAATTTACAGTGAGGGGACTATATTACAGTATTTGCCAGGATTTGAACTAATTCATGACAAAAAACGGTGTCACATCACAAAAACAGTGTGCAGTTATTGAGATAAGCAGAGCCAAGCCTTCGTTACGTCAGAGGCTGAGAATGTGTTGACAGCAACCAAACTGCGATGTCAACACGATAGACAAAGGAATGTGACGTCAGTACACCCCACTTCCGCAGATTTCAACCAGAAATTGTCGTCATTTCATCTGCAGCTCTGATTTGAGCCGGCCGGCCCAAAACTCATTCACTCACGGGTGAATTTTTTAACTTTTTAGACCACTAAAGGTGGTTAATAAACAGTTATAATATATTAAATGCAGTGCGCCAACTCCAAGATGTGACCGGGAAAAACTCGCCGAACTCGCGGTGCGCGAAGTTCGTGCAAACCGAGAACAACCAGCAACACTACATTGGTGAGAACGTTCTATTACATCTTCAATCCTTTGATTCATTCCCAATTCCAAATTTTGAATCAATATAAAATCATTTTAAATTCAATACTAAAAAATCAATTAAATTTTTCAATATATAAAGGGAGCTCCACTATGTATAATTTGTACCATGAGTATGTGAGAGTGAGTATTTGAGTGTGTGGGTTAATATCAAAATATTAAGTGTTGGGTTGTGCTAAAATTTCAATAATTTACGTTTAAATAATTATTATAATGCAGAGTATATCTTTTGTGTAGAGTAATATCATGGGGACAACGCCCATGGCGCAATATATATATCCATGTAACATTTATCATGTTTAATGTTAATAAATACTTTTTATATGTTATTTGAAGTTTCGTTATTTCAGGTAATGGGTTTCACTGAAATGGTACGTGTTAACCGAATTCTGGCCCTAATAATAGTAAATGTCGATCATACACAGTACAGTACAGACACTTACACAACATGGCACCCTAGATTGTTGTACAGACAAAATACATTGTACATTGTAATCAAACAATATAAATTAATATAAGAGATTACATTTGCGCCCTTAAGAACAAGGGACTTAATTGATTACATTTGTCGCCCGTAATAACAGGAACTCGACATAAAACTTAATTTTATGTGGAGTAATACCTACCAGGAAAGTGGAATAGTTACCTGAAGTAATTGCGTAAGTACATACACACGTGCGTAGAATAGGGTTAAATTCCTAGGTTATAAACATACATGTTTTAGTAACCTAAAATAATACAACATGAATACTGATGAAGATAAAACTGAAAAAGTCAGCCTCTCTGACGAAATAGTGATGAGTGAGATGGATGTTCCATTAACCCCACTTAGTCAGGTTGGCGAGGCGAGTGCGACCGAAAATGTAGAGACTGAACAAGTAACCTCCATCTCACTTCATGAAAACAAAACAGACAAAATGTTAACACGTCTGTATAACATGATGTGTAGCAATTTTAAAGACATGAATTTTAAATTTGATGTTCAGAAAAGTGAAATTAAAGAAATTCAAAATAGTTTTAACAGCCATTTCAATGAAATGAAAAATGAAATAAAAGTGAGTCACAATAAACTTATTAAGAAATGTGACCAGCTGATTACAAAATTAGATAAGTTACATGTGGTAGAAAGTAAATTAGAAAGTCAGAAAGTACTAGATAGTAGTACCCAGCAAAATGCTGTACTGGATAACATATTTAAAACTGATAATTCCAAAAATGAATGTACTCTAGATAATTCAAATAATACAGGTAGTAAGATAGTGGTAGTAGAAGAGGATAAACATGATAATGAAAATATAATGAATGATAATGAAATATTTGAATTTATGAAGTCAGAAAGAAAGTTGAGAGAAAGTAATTTTAGTACAAGGAATGCAGGGGGTAGAATTTTCTTTTAATGTTGTATTAGGGGGTGAAGACAAGTCTTCATGTTATTGTTATAAGGATAAGAATGCCTTTAATTTATATTTGATAGACAATAGTTCTACAAATAAAGTTTCTTTTAGTTTTTGTGTACCTAAGAGGTGCAACGATTTTATGATAGGGACCCCTGCATATTTGGAGAGAGAAAGTGTATTTTGGTGTTATGGAGAGAAATGTATTAAGAGAGAAAGTATAGAGAGATATTGTGAGAGTAAGAGAGTAATAAAAATATTTAAAGTAAACAGAAATTACAGACAACTGTTAGAAAGGTTAGGGTTATATGTGGTATATGAAAATGATGAATACTTGCCTGATAATAACAATAAATTGAAAATAACAAGAAATGAGAATAAAGACATTAGGTACTTACCTGTGGTGGAATATTATGGGGATAATTATAATATAAACCGATTAATGACATATGATACTAAGACAAACGGAACTCTACTTGATCGTGACTGGGAATATTTATTTAATAACCGTTCAATAACATATGAATATAATGTATCTAATAAAATCTATGTATTAAATAAGAATTTATATAGACCTAAGATTCGTTTGTTGTTTAATGATGGTGGATAGACTGTTATATTGTGAAATGAACATTAAATAATAATATGAAAAGTGGTTTTGAATTGGACTGTTATGGACTGATTTCGATTAATGACACAATAATGAAGTTGGAGTGTATATTTTATTGTATTTATCCATGTATTTTGATGTGTATTATGTATTACAGGTACCCCAGTGTGTATTATTATATATTTTCTATATATAACATGTTTAATAATAATATTTTAATTAATTACTAATGAATAATAATGAATGTTTAAATAAGTATATATATTTGAATTTTGAAAAGAGGTATTGTTATAAGTAGGTAAGAGAGGAATTTTATAAGAGAACTGTCAATGATTATAGTAAGTGTTTAAACAGGTATAGAGACTGGGTATAGATAAAATGCAGGTGAGTTATTTAATTAATGTAAATGGAGTTAGAAAGATAAGAATTTTTAAGAAAATATAAAGAGAATTATTAAATATTTAGGGACACAGTAGTTAGGGATTATTTGTAAAGAAGGTGTTTAAGTAAAGGTACATACATATATTTGTTGTTGATGAATTCTGTAGTGGGGGTGAGGTGATAAAGAGTAGCCAACCAATAGTGTTGTGGCAGGTAATAGCGTAGTTTAAGGGAGTGTTTGCTGAATTATTTGGAAGGGCAAAATATTAGAGATGTATATAGCCAGTTAGGGAACACCCAACCCAGTGCAAAGACGAGCGGTGCCATATGATTTAAATGAAAGTAGTAATGGAGTATATAATTGAGATATTGGTGTCATTGATAGGTAAATTTGATGGTCAGTTAGAAGAAGGTGAGTAAAATTATATAATGAAGTATAGTGAATATAGGAGTTATCCAGACTAAACAATGATAGAAGGTGAAAGGTTAGGTAGTTAGGTAGATAGAAAGTTCAGAGGAGAGAGGTAGTAGAAAATGAATAATGAAATAATAATGTAATATGAATAGTAACAATAAGTTCAAAATGTATTTTATTATTATAAATAAATAAATTTGATGTTTAATTTATAACTGAAATGGTAATTTTTAATTTAAATAACTTTTAAGTAAATTATACAAATGTTAATGCATATCTTAGATATGATTAAATATGATTGAGTATTTAAAATGTATTAACTGTATTATTAATATATCAGTGTTAATTATTAATGTATTATGTATTTAGTTGAAAACTTTTTAACATGATTTTATAATAATGGCGTTGTTAATAATATTTATCAGCCAGATGATTAACTGTTAATAATAATAATAATAATACTAATAATCATAATAAAAGTTTATTTTAAGAGTTATAAATAAATAAATCGATTTATTAAATTTCTTGATTTGTTTTCTCCAAGTTTGGGAGATATATAATTATATTTTATATTATATATATTTTATATTTTCAATTATATTTCATCCAATTTTAATCCTTTTTCATATTCTTTTTAATCCTTGAGATTTATTATTTTTATAATTTTTATACTTTCTAATTTTATTTAATATAATTTATAATTTTATAAATAGTAAGCCAACCCAGTGCTTATTGGCACAAACCAGCACTTAGCTAAGGGGAACCATATCAGTTAAGGAGGTAGTGATTCAATAAGCCACTATATTAATATTTTTTATAAATTGTTTCAGTGTTTGGGATGTGACCGCGGTCCTGAGCTGGCTAACTCGTCAGAGCAGGGGCGTTAAGAGCCTAAGTGGCCTTATGGTGTTGGGATCTCGCAGGAGAAGTCCAGTAAGGTCATGAAGGTACAGTCATTATCACCAGACCAAGGGTGAGTGATTATTTTTTTATATAAAATTGTAAGGGGGTTTGTGGCGACTTGTCCTGGCTGATCCCTTTAGGAAGTATGAAAGGGTCAATGAAAGTTTGTGTGCTTCGTCACACCATCTTTCATTGAGGGGGTTTTGTGATGGTGCAATCATGGTACATTGTATAATTACCTAAAATATGGTAACGAGATAATAAATATTGTATTTTCCTATACCCAACCCAACCTAAAACACACGATATCGAATTTACAGTGAGGGGACTATATTACAGTATTTGCCAGGATTTGAACTAATTCATGACAAAAAACGGTGTCACATCACAAAAACAGTGTGCAGTTATTGAGATAAGCAGAGCCAAGCCTTCGTTACGTCAGAGGCTGAGAATGTGTTGACAGCAACCAAACTGCGATGTCAACACGATAGACAAAGGAATGTGACGTCAGTACACCCCACTTCCGCAGATTTCAACCAGAAATTGTCGTCATTTCATCTGCAGCTCTGATTTGAGCCGGCCGGCTCATTCACTCACGGGTGAATTTTTTAACTTTTTAGACCACTAAAGGTGGTTAATAAACAGTTATAATATATTAAATGCAGTGCGCCAACTCCAAGATGTGACCGGGAAAAACTCGCCGAACTCGCGGTGCGCGAAGTTCGTGCAAACCGAGAACAACCAGCAACACTACATTGGTGAGAACGTTCTATTACATCTTCAATCCTTTGATTCATTCCCAATTCCAAATTTTGAATCAATATAAAATCATTTTAAATTCAATACTAAAAAATCAATTAAATTTTTCAATATATAAAGGGAGCTCCACTATGTATAATTTGTACCATGAGTATGTGAGAGTGAGTATTTGAGTGTGTGGGTTAATATCAAAATATTAAGTGTTGGGTTGTGCTAAAATTTCAATAATTTACGTTTAAATAATTATTATAATGCAGAGTATATCTTTTGTGTAGAGTAATATCATGGGGACAACGCCCATGGCGCAATATATATATCCATGTAACATTTATCATGTTTAATGTTAATAAATACTTTTTATATGTTATTTGAAGTTTCGTTATTTCAGGTAATGGGTTTCACTGAAATGGTACGTGTTAACCGAATTCTGGCCCTAATAATAGTAAATGTCGATCATACACAGTACAGTACAGACACTTACACAACATGGCACCCTAGATTGTTGTACAGACAAAATACATTGTACATTGTAATCAAACAATATAAATTAATATAAGAGATTACATTTGCGCCCTTAAGAACAAGGGACTTAATTGATTACATTTGTCGCCCGTAATAACAGGAACTCGACATAAAACTTAATTTTATGTGGAGTAATACCTACCAGGAAAGTGGAATAGTTACCTGAAGTAATTGCGTAAGTACATACACACGTGCGTAGAATAGGGTTAAATTCCTAGGTTATAAACATACATGTTTTAGTAACCTAAAATAATACAACATGAATACTGATGAAGATAAAACTGAAAAAGTCAGCCTCTCTGACGAAATAGTGATGAGTGAGATGGATGTTCCATTAACCCCACTTAGTCAGGTTGGCGAGGCGAGTGCGACCGAAAATGTAGAGACTGAACAAGTAACCTCCATCTCACTTCATGAAAACAAAACAGACAAAATGTTAACACGTCTGTATAACATGATGTGTAGCAATTTTAAAGACATGAATTTTAAATTTGATGTTCAGAAAAGTGAAATTAAAGAAATTCAAAATAGTTTTAACAGCCATTTCAATGAAATGAAAAATGAAATAAAAGTGAGTCACAATAAACTTAT
The DNA here is from genome assembly GCA_034769895.1 of Magicicada septendecula. NCBI lineage: Eukaryota > Metazoa > Arthropoda > Insecta > Hemiptera > Cicadidae > Magicicada > Magicicada septendecula. The sequence continues at coordinate 227,738,946 of CM068374.1, read as the reverse complement.
TAAGAAATGTGACCAGCTGATTACAAAATTAGATAAGTTACATGTGGTAGAAAGTAAATTAGAAAGTCAGAAAGTACTAGATAGTAGTACCCAGCAAAATGCTGTACTGGATAACATATTTAAAACTGATAATTCCAAAAATGAATGTACTCTAGATAATTCAAATAATACAGGTAGTAAGATAGTGGTGGTAGAAGAGGATAAACATGATAATGAAAATATAATGAATGATAATGAAATATTTGAATTTATGAAGTCAGAAAGAAAGTTGAGAGAAAGTAATTTTAGTACAAGGAATGCAGGGGGTAGAATTTTCTTTTAATGTTGTATTAGGGGGTGAAGACAAGTCTTCATGTTATTGTTATAAGGATAAGAATGCCTTTAATTTATATTTGATAGACAATAGTTCTACAAATAAAGTTTCTTTTAGTTTTTGTGTACCTAAGAGGTGCAACGATTTTATGATAGGGACCCCTGCATATTTGGAGAGAGAAAGTGTATTTTGGTGTTATGGAGAGAAATGTATTAAGAGAGAAAGTATAGAGAGATATTGTGAGAGTAAGAGAGTAATAAAAATATTTAAAGTAAACAGAAATTACAGACAACTGTTAGAAAGGTTAGAGTTATATGTGGTATATGAAAATGATGAATACTTGCCTGATAATAACAATAAATTGAAAATAACAAGAAATGAGAATAAAGACATTAGGTACTTACCTGTGGTGGAATATTATGGGGATAATTATAATATAAACCGATTAATGACATATGATACTAAGACAAACGGAACTCTACTTGATCGTGACTGGGAATATTTATTTAATAACCGTTCAATAACATATGAATATAATGTATCTAATAAAATCTATGTATTAAATAAGAATTTATATAGACCTAAGATTCGTTTGTTGTTTAATGATGGTGGATAGACTGTTATATTGTGAAATGAACATTAAATAATAATATGAAAAGTGGTTTTGAATTGGACTGTTATGGACTGATTTCGATTAATGACACAATAATGAAGTTGGAGTGTATATTTTATTGTATTTATCCATGTATTTTGATGTGTATTATGTATTACAGGTACCCCAGTGTGTATTATTATATATTTTCTATATATAACATGTTTAATAATAATATTTTAATTAATTACTAATGAATAATAATGAATGTTTAAATAAGTATATATATTTGAATTTTGAAAAGAGGTATTGTTATAAGTAGGTAAGAGAGGAATTTTATAAGAGAACTGTCAATGATTATAGTAAGTGTTTAAACAGGTATAGAGACTGGGTATAGATAAAATGCAGGTGAGTTATTTAATTAATGTAAATGGAGTTAGAAAGATAAGAATTTTTAAGAAAATATAAAGAGAATTATTAAATATTTAGGGACACAGTAGTTAGGGATTATTTGTAAAGAAGGTGTTTAAGTAAAGGTACATACATATATTTGTTGTTGATGAATTCTGTAGTGGGGGTGAGGTGATAAAGAGTAGCCAACCAATAGTGTTGTGGCAGGTAATAGCGTAGTTTAAGGGAGTGTTTGCCGAATTATTTGGAAGGGCAAAATATTAGAGATGTATATAGCCAGTTAGGGAACACCCAACCCAGTGCAAAGACGAGCGGTGCCATATGATTTAAATGAAAGTAGTAATGGAGTATATAATTGAGATATTGGTGTCATTGATAGGTAAATTTGATGGTCAGTTAGAAGAAGGTGAGTAAAATTATATAATGAAGTATAGTGAATATAGGAGTTATCCAGACTAAACAATGATAGAAGGTGAAAGGTTAGGTAGTTAGGTAGATAGAAAGTTCAGAGGAGAGAGGTAGTAGAAAATGAATAATGAAATAATAATGTAATATGAATAGTAACAATAAGTTCAAAATGTATTTTATTATTATAAATAAATAAATTTGATGTTTAATTTATAACTGAAATGGTAATTTTTAATTTAAATAACTTTTAAGTAAATTATACAAATGTTAATGCATATCTTAGATATGATTAAATATGATTGAGTATTTAAAATGTATTAACTGTATTATTAATATATCAGTGTTAATTATTAATGTATTATGTATTTAGTTGAAAACTTTTTAACATGATTTTATAATAATGGCGTTGTTAATAATATTTATCAGCCAGATGATTAACTGTTAATAATAATAATAATAATACTAATAATCATAATAAAAGTTTATTTTAAGAGTTATAAATAAATAAATCGATTTATTAAATTTCTTGATTTGTTTTCTCCAAGTTTGGGAGATGGAGATATATAATTATATTTTATATTATATATATTTTATATTTTCAATTATATTTCATCCAATTTTAATCCTTTTTCATATTCTTTTTAATCCTTGAGATTTATTATTTTTATAATTTTTATACTTTCTAATTTTATTTAATATAATTTATAATTTTATAAATAGTAAGCCAACCCAGTGCTTATTGGCACAAACCAGCACTTAGCTAAGGGGAACCATATCAGTTAAGGAGGTAGTGATTCAATAAGCCACTATATTAATATTTTTTATAAATTGTTTCAGTGTTTGGGATGTGACCGCGGTCCTGAGCTGGCTAACTCGTCAGAGCAGGGGCGTTAAGAGCCTAAGTGGCCTTATGGTGTTGGGATCTCGCAGGAGAAGTCCAGTAAGGTCATGAAGGTACAGTCATTATCACCAGACCAAGGGTGAGTGATTATTTTTTTATATAAAATTGTAAGGGGGTTTGTGGCGACTTGTCCTGGCTGATCCCTTTAGGAAGTATGAAAGGGTCAATGAAAGTTTGTGTGCTTCGTCACACCATCTTTCATTGAGGGGGTTTTGTGATGGTGCAATCATGGTACATTGTATAATTACCTAAAATATGGTAACGAGATAATAAATATTGTATTTTCCTATACCCAACCCAACCTAAAACACACGATATCGAATTTACAGTGAGGGGACTATATTACAGTATTTGCCAGGATTTGAACTAATTCATGACAAAAAACGGTGTCACATCACAAAAACAGTGTGCAGTTATTGAGATAAGCAGAGCCAAGCCTTCGTTACGTCAGAGGCTGAGAATGTGTTGACAGCAACCAAACTGCGATGTCAACACGATAGACAAAGGAATGTGACGTCAGTACACCCCACTTCCGCAGATTTCAACCAGAAATTGTCGTCATTTCATCTGCAGCTCTGATTTGAGCCGGCCGGCCCAAAACTCATTCACTCACGGGTGAATTTTTTAACTTTTTAGACCACTAAAGGTGGTTAATAAACAGTTATAATATATTAAATGCAGTGCGCCAACTCCAAGATGTGACCGGGAAAAACTCGCCGAACTCGCGGTGCGCGAAGTTCGTGCAAACCGAGAACAACCAGCAACACTACATTGGTGAGAACGTTCTATTACATCTTCAATCCTTTGATTCATTCCCAATTCCAAATTTTGAATCAATATAAAATCATTTTAAATTCAATACTAAAAAATCAATTAAATTTTTCAATATATAAAGGGAGCTCCACTATGTATAATTTGTACCATGAGTATGTGAGAGTGAGTATTTGAGTGTGTGGGTTAATATCAAAATATTAAGTGTTGGGTTGTGCTAAAATTTCAATAATTTACGTTTAAATAATTATTATAATGCAGAGTATATCTTTTGTGTAGAGTAATATCATGGGGACAACGCTCATGGCGCAATATATATATCCATGTAACATTTATCATGTTTAATGTTAATAAATACTTTTTATATGTTATTTGAAGTTTCGTTATTTCAGGTAATGGGTTTCACTGAAATGGTACGTGTTAACCGAATTCTGGCCCTAATAATAGTAAATGTCGATCATACACAGTACAGTACAGACACTTACACAACATGGCACCCTAGATTGTTGTACAGACAAAATACATTGTACATTGTAATCAAACAATATAAATTAATATAAGAGATTACATTTGCGCCCTTAAGACAGGGACTAATAGATTACAAGAGTGGAAAGATAATATAGTGGTAGAATGGGGGCAGAGGGTAAATTTTCCCCTTATTATTTATGATGATGATTTAATGTATTCACAAGTGTTGTTTTTGAAGGGCAAGAGTCCCGTGTTAGTAGAAGATTTGAAGTGTTTATTTTTGTTGTATAATTTTGTACCCTCTGTCTGGAATAATATTGAGAGTGTGATATGGTATTATGATGAGAGAGATTTCAATAGAGAATTGTATGCTGATAAAGAAACAGAATTGTATGAATTGAATAGAGAGTATGATGAGTGGAAAGTAAGGTTAGAAGTGTGTCTAAATAATAATGATTTGATTGATAATACAAAAGTAACTAACCCGATAATGAATATATTTACTGATGGAGATTTAACAGAAATACTTAACGTAGACTTGGTGAATGATTATTATGATATAATGGATAGATTGAAATTGTTTGGTTATGACACACAAAGTAACCATTTGTTTGTCAATAAAACTGAAAAGTGCGATATAAAACAAAGATTAATCTTTGACGATGGAGGGTAGACTATAAAACGATAAAGGACAGTTATAAATAATTTTGTTTTGTGGTTTTGACCTGGCAGATTTGGACAATGAAGTGTGAAAAAATGGAACAGTTAAGAACAAAAGTTGGTAAATAAAAATGTTGTGAATTTATATATGTGTATTGTAGGATGTTAAGTAAACAATGTATGTAGGTAATTGTGATAATAGTAATATTAATATTTGCAATTTAAATAACCGAATTAATTTTGAAAAACAGTAATTGGCTAATTGTAATTGTTTTGATAGCAATGGAATTTGCATTTGCAATAATTAATGTAATTAAAAGGATTTGAAATGTTTTAAATATTTTGATTAATTCAAAGATGATATAATTGAAATTTTTTAATGAATTTAAATTATTTTATGAGAGATGTATTTGGTAATTGATTGTTAAATTGTTGGATTTGAACTAACATTTTGTTAAACGTTTCAGAGATAAACTGGAGATATGGTGTGTATATTTTGAGTATGTCATTTTAAATGGACTGTAAGTATAAAAATTTTATAGTACGAATCAAGTATAATAAAAATGTTTACAGGTGTAACTCAGATTTTAATTCAATAATGAGATGATTTGAAATAATTGTGTGAAATAAGAATGATAATTAAAAAATTTAATAATAACTGAAAGATAATGGAAAATAATTATTAACAATGAATTTAAAAATTTCAAGGTGATGAATGAGTTAAATGATCAATGATTGATGAATATGTTACGTTAGAATGTTGTATATAAAGTTTTAAATTTTTATTATTTAGCTATTAAGGTGCTATCGCTGGGGTGGCCTGTGCCCTAGTAGATAGTGAAATGGGTTGGGGGTAACAGAGAGTGTTACCTCCATCGGAGGCCAACATGGCGAAAATGTGCGGTACACCTTTTTGTACAAATTTAATTTGTACCCTGATAGACGATCGTGCCGCACATAACAATGATAATGTAGAACAGGCATTGAAATGCAAGTTAGATTTCCCCGACTTTTCGGGCGATTACTGCCTTACCAGCACTAATCGTGGCTTTGGCTAGCGGCCAGCTATGGCCATATCAAGTCCCTTGACCATAGCTGGCTTGAAATTGGTCGATAATAGAAATTAAATGGGGGGTGAAATTAGGGGAAATCCAGGAACTATGGAACAGCGGCTGCCACTCTGTCCGCGTGGGGACAGCGTAGCCAGGTGGTAGACCCGTTTTAAGGGCGTTTCAATATATACCAAGGATATGTTGATATCCACAAACGTTAAAATGTAAATGCCGAAGCAGAGACACGGAGGTGTCCAATTCCTCCAAATATGCAGTCTTTGTGGAAGCAAAAAGGCGCTACAGTCTTACATAAATTACAATAGAGTGTGTGGACCAGGGGGTTGCTCAGATGAGCAACGTGCTTAAATTTTGTAAATTAAAAACGGATAAATCAATTTTGCTTTAATAAAAACGCTTGTATTCCACTCAAATAAATATGTGCTCATGCATTCAGTATAAGGTGTTCATTCTATATTTTTAAATGTATTATTTTATTGTAGTAGGGTAGATATAAGAATTGATAAAAGGTATATATTTTATATAATTTGTGTATTGTGAAACTAAGTAAATAACTAAACCGACTGGCAGGCGGTTTACATAGCACCAGAGTCAGAAAGAGGGGAAACAATGAGGGTAGATGTAAGGATTGATAACCATGTGTATTTCATGTAATTTGCACAATTTTGAAATGTGTTTACAATTAGCTAGGAATGTCAGCTGATCAGTAGTAAAATGTCACTGTTATATTGGTTGTAAATGTTCAAGGTAATCAATGTTAAATGTAATGTTTCAATGTATTACAGATGCTATTTAAAATAATGAGAAATAAAGTAATGATTTGTGAAAGTTAATAAAAGATAGTTTTTGGGTGATAAATATTTTGTGGGACATATAGATCAGTCCAAGTTAAAGTTAAAGTTAAAAGGGTAGTAGAGAGAAAAATAATGTTGTCTTGAATTAATGTAATGTTGTTGTGAGTTAATGTTATAGAATTTGAGAAGTATTGATGTTGACACAGTAGTTATGGGGAATATATGTAGAGTATTGAGTGATATATTGATGTTTATAATTGATGATGTTATTTTGTTGTAGTTGAAGTGAGGTAATAAGATTGAGATTTGGGGATGGTAATTTTGTAATAGGGGTAGTGTAATGTGGGAGTCCGCAACAAAATGGTTGGGACGGGATGGGGCCGTTTGGCGCCGGAAAGGGTTACCTTAGGTAGAATCCAGGAACCAACATAATGGGATGAGCTTTTGGGCGGGGAACACTTATCCTGAGTACAAAGGGTTAGAGAGTATTTTTTATTATATATTGAGAGAAGGTGGCGAATTGAGTTTAATGGTAAGTTGGGTTTAGAGATTGTTTGATAGATGTTTTGATAGAGATGGGTGTCATGAGAGTTATAGTGGTAGTGAATAGTAGAGTCAGAGTGAGAAAGATATTATATATGAATACATGCCAAATGGCAAATCGAGTTATTACAATAATTAAGTCACCCAAAGTAATTTGATAAAGTGAGAATAATAAAGAAAGAGATTTATAACAAGAATATAAAATTTTTAATTGAAATCAGTGACAATTTTTGATAGAATTTAGAAATATAAAGTTAGAAAGTGTTTATTTGAATAATTTAAATGTCAATTTGATTGTTATTTATAATAATATTTTGTTCTTTTAAAGGTTTTATTTTATTATGTTTTATGTTTCAAGATGGAATTTTAGAGATGTACCATGTATTTTCAGGTGTAATTTGTGTGTAACGTATGTAGGTCAAGGTTCTTGACTTGACCCAGTTTTGATCAGCTGATGGGTGAGGTCATATACTAGGCATGTTTAGTATGGAAGTTAATTCAATTTTGGCTTTTGATCAATTTAAACAAACTTTAAATAATTTCAATATGAAAAGAAAAAATTTTAAAAAATTTAAATTTTTTTGGAAAAAAAATTTTTGATTTTGCGCCTGCCAGATAATGGATATTTGTAAACTTTGATTATTTTATTGTTTGTATTCTAAATTTTGCAGTAATGTTTCAATGTTCATAATATGTAGTATCAGTGTGTGTGTGAGCCCAGTATCTGCTAAAGGCAGCCCAGTTTGCAGAAAAAGGGGAAACATATCGGTTGAGGATCTGGCATGATCTAAGCCAGGGTTTGAGGATTTTTGGGGTAGCATGATAGAAGGTGAGGTGCGCTGTGGTGCGTATCTGTTCGATTTTTCGGTGTTGGGATCTCGCACCGAGAAGTCCAGTGATCTCGTTCAGATGCGTCCATAGTCGCCGAGCCTAGGGGGTCGTTTACCCATGAAGTGTAAGAACAAAAATGGGGTTGTTGGCACCAGTTCCTCACCGGTCCTCTTAGGGGTTTTATCAATGAGATTTCTTCTGTTTTGGACAGAAGACCTCTCATTGAGGGGGTATTGTAACGTGCCAAATTTATGGGTATTTTTATTTATTGCATTTTTTGGGATTTATAAATGTATGTGTAAATTTGATTTCAACAAAGACAGGCCACGTGGTGAATAGAACAGTGTTGTAACGAAGCAGCAACGTAATATCACGTTGTGAAATCGGTAAAGGAATCCGCACCACCCTAGTTTTCCAAGAACTTTGTTTGAGTGTGACAGCGCGCCCAGTCGCATTATACATCCAGGCGCGCAGGGTGACGCTACTTCCAAAACCAAGATGGTCAGGAAACGATTTTAATCCACTTTCATCGACTGAGGCGACGGATATGCAAATTAAGTCACGCCCATCACGTGACGTTAGCCAGTGCCTAACCAATATCCGAATACAACTTACACAACTCCAACAGCATGAGTTGAATGGGATGAAGCTGCCGCGAACAATTATAAGGCTTTGGTTTCCTCAACAAACGACGTAATCGAGTTAGCCACGAACTCATAGCCGTTCTTGCCAGTTCGTCACAAGTAGTACCAGCCGGTATAACCCGAAGGGGTTATCTCTTTCCAAAATTTTAAAAATGTACCAGTAAAAGTGAACTAACAGTTTTAAAACCAGTGGCAGTGATGTGAATCAAAGGAAGGACACCAACTCTCATAATATTCGTGGGACGTAAATGAAGTTATCCATTAAATAAACCGAAGTTGTGGGGACGCCTCGTGCCGGCTTGAGGTATATGGGTTAATTTATAATAATGGGTATATAATTTAATAACGGGGGTTTTTAAGAATGTGAGACAGAATGAAAGGCAGACTGGGCAGTCTATCTTAACCGTAAGTAGTTAGAACTAGAATATAATAATAATAGATGTATCACCATAGAGAGCGTATAGAAAAATGTATGAAAAGTTTAACGTAATTTGAAACCTTTATTGGAAAAAGGAATAGTACAACATGTTTTAATAATTGCTTATTAAACATATCAATTCTCTTCATTTCAAAAATGAGTAGAGTCAGTTATTTCAATAACCCCTAACACATGTTTGTATCCGACGTACGTGCGATCGAATCCTGGACCCAGATATAAGAAACTTTGCAGGTAGGTGGAAGTAATATTTATATATTTTATATATTTAAGAGTGTTAATAATATCACACTACTAAGAGGAAAAATTTCAATAATCTCAAAAAGAAGAGATATAGCACAATTAATGGAGATATTGAAACCAAGATGTTTACAGAAATCAACATTGAATTTAAAAAATAATCTAAAAAAAAGAAATATAACACAATTAACGGAGATATTGAAACCAAGATGTTTACAGAAATCAACACTGAATTAAAAAAAAGTGAATAAAGAAATAACTCTGAAAAAAGTGTATTGTATTCTAGTGTGTCTAATCGATGATATGAAATAGACATAGAAAGAAAGCTTTGATAAACTAAGCTTTGACAAAATAACTAAAGAAAAAATATTCCAAGTTTCATGATTCCTTTGTTTTGCATTCTGGATGTTAGAAGGATTGGTTATCATTCCTTCATCCAGATGGTTCAGCTTCATATCTACAGTAATCTTCTTTAGTCGGTGAAAACAATGTTATCTATAACTTTTGCTAACTCCTACTTAACAATCAAAGTGTCTGTCTTTAATAGAAGTAATAGTAGCGATAGCACAAGAAATATTTAAGTAACAGTAGAAAGCTAAAAACATCACAGATAAAAATACTAGTTCACAAAAGAAAAGAAATGATAGCGTTAATAATGGCAGACACAAAACTGAATACCCTGAGTGCTGCAAAACAATTTGAAAAATCTGTAACAAGAAATTCAAAGCTATAATTACAGAAAAGTACAAAATTTTATAGAAAAAACTAAGAATAATATGGATACATATCACAAACTTACCATGTGCCAAAATCGTCCAACCTACCACAATACTATTTCATTTTCTTGATTTTTAAAAACCCATAAATTGTAGTTTAGTTGTATATTCATTTAATTTTTAATTTTAATTTAATTTTTCTTTACTGCTTTTGTTATTTATGTATTTTTTCCCTCCAATACACTGTTCACGTTTTTAACTCATAAGACACTGTGGTAAACACATATTATTTAAAACTTCGTTTTTTGAGCAACAAGGAGACTTTCATAATTTGTGATTTATGGTCTCCAAGTCGCGTTATTGAAATAAAACTTATAGTTTACCTTATTTCCTTCCCATCTTGCGACTTCGTTATAATGTCATACATGACATGTTTCGGGAAACATGTTCCCATCTTCAGGTTTAAACCAAAAGCCGACAAAGGTAATACATTGGTTGTCATGTATAATTCAGATTACATAAAAAAGGGTTACGAGTTCATTACCTGCAACAACATTAAACGCCTAAGGAACGACCCCACTACAAAATACACAAAACGATTAAACTCCGTTATTAATGAATGCATAACGTTGTTTGACATATACACTAGACGCCAGATTAAACAGATGAAACTGCGGGCCCCCATATTCACTGGCTTGCCCAAAATACACAAAGAACACATGCCCATACGACCCTTAGTTAATTACACATCTGCGTCTAGTTATATAGTAGCTAAAAAACTACAACTCATTTTAAAAAATAGTATCAAACTAACGAACGTTCATAGCGTAAAGAATAGCCTGGAATTTATAAACAACATAAAGAACGTCAATTTTGACCCGAACTATAAACTAGTCTCGTTTGACATTACCAATTTATATACTAACATACCGGTAAATGAGACTATAAACATACTTCAAACCAACTTGATTAATGCCACAGTATTAAGCAAACAGCAAATTCACGAACTATTGTCATTGTTACGAGTCATGTTACAACAGAATTATTTTACTTTTGATAACAAGTTTTTCGAGCAGAAAGAGGGATTAGCGATGGGTTCCCCGCTCAGTGGTCTATTGGCAGAAATATACCTTAATTATTACAAAAATAAATATCTTTTGTCTGCTCATAACAAATTGCACGAACTTATCATTTCATACACCCGATACATTGATGACACCTGTATAATATTCAACGGCACAAATAGACAAATCGATATAATGCTCAAACACATGAACAACATAAACGGAAACATTAAATTTACTATGGAGACAGATAAATATAATAGCTTAAATTTTATGGATGTATGCATCAAGAAATGCACCGATTCTTTTAAATTTGGGATATACAGAAAACCCACAACTACAGACATGGTTATTCATGCAGATTCATATCACCCACACAAGCAAAAATTGGCTTCCTTCAATGCTTTCGTACACAGATTATTGTCGTTCCCACTAAGCCAAGAAGACCTGAAGGAAGAGATAAACGCTGTCAAATTCATTGCCGTATGGAATGGATATAAAGACACAATTATAGAGAAACTAATTCATAAACATAAATCTAAAGCAAATAAAGTGATTAAATCTAACAATACAGAGAACGCTTTCATCGCGACTGAATATACTAATCTACTTCCACACATTATAAAAAACGTATTTAAAAAACTAAACATTAATGTATTTTTTAAAACCACGAATAACTTACGGAATTTCTTCAGACATAATAAACGTTCAGAACTTGAAAATAACTCGGGTGTGTATAAAATTGTGTGCGATGATTGTGACATGTTTTACATTGGCCAGACAGCGAGAAAATTTAAAGATAGATTTAGTGAACACATACTGAAGGGCAGCATTAGATATACTACCTCCAACTTCACGTTACATTTGATCAATAATAACCATGGATACACTAGTTGCACCAAAAATTTGAAACCGTTGCATATTTGCAACAAAGGGCGAATTATGAGCGCTTTAGAAGAGTTCGAAATCTATAAAGCATCGAGAACACAAAAAAACCTAGTACTCAACAATCAATTGTCGTTTAACTCGAACAGCTTGTACGATACTGCGTTACAACATGTTTATCAGTTTACAGACAAATGAGTAATCAACAGTTGCGATTATGAACCCGAACAGTGCGCACTGATTCTTAGCGCGGTACGTTGTGACATTTTATTAATGTAGTGTGTTTTAATGATGTTAGTCAAAGTTTTTTATTTGCATTGACAAGTTCTTCATGTGAGAGCAAGAAGTTTTAAACCTGAAGATGGGAACATGTTTCTCGAAACATGTCGTGTATGACATTATAACGAAGTCGCAAGATGGGAAGGAAATAAGGTAAACTATAAGTTTTATTTCAATAACGCGACTTGGAGACCATAAATCACAAATTATGAAAGTCTCCTTGTTGCTCAAAAAACGAAGTTTTAAATAATATGTGTTTACCACAGTGTCTTATGAGTTAAAAACGTGAACAGTGTATTGGAGGGAAAAAATACATAAATAACAAAAGCAGTAAAGAAAAATTAAATTAAAATTAAAAATTAAATGAATATACAACTAAACTACAATTTATGGGTTTTTAAAAATCAAGAAAATGAAATAGTATTGTGGTAGGTTGGACGATTTTGGCACATGGTAAGTTTGTGATATGTATCCATATTATTCTTAGTTTTTTCTATAAAATTTTGTACTTTTCTGTAATTATAGCTTTGAATTTCTTGTTACAGATTTTTCAAATTGTTTTGCAGCACTCAGGGTATTCAGTTTTGTGTCTGCCATTATTAACGCTATCATTTCTTTTCTTTTGTGAACTAGTATTTTTATCTGTGATGTTTTTAACTTTCTACTGTTACTTAAATATTTCTTGTGCTATCGCTACTATTACTTCTATTAAAGACAGACACTTCGATTGTTAAGTAGGAGTTAGCAAAAGTTATAGATAACATTGTTTTCACCGACTAAAGAAGATTACTGTAGATATGACGCTGAACCATCTGGATGAAGGAATGATAACCAATCCTTCTAACATCCAGAATGCAAAACAAAGGAATCATGAAACTTGGAATATTTTTTCTTTAGTTATTTTGTCAAAGCTTAGTTTATCAAAGCTTTCTTTCTATGTCTATTTCATATCATCGATTAGACACACTAGAATACAATACACTTTTTTCAGAGTTATTTCTTTATTCACTTTTTTTTAATTCAGTGTTGATTTCTGTAAACATCTTGGTTTCAATATCTCCGTTAATTGTGTTATATTTCTTTTTTTAGATTATTTTTTAAATTCAATGTTGATTTCAGTAAACATCTTGGTTTCAATATCTCCATTAATTGTGCTATATCTCTTCTTTTTGAGATTATTGAAATTTTTCCTCTTAGTAGTGTGATATTATTAACACTCTTAAATATATAAAATATATAAATATTACTTCCACCTACCTGCAAAGTTTCTTATATCTGGGTCCAGGATTCGATCGCACGTACGTCGGATACAAACATGTGTTAGGGGTTATTGAAATAACTGACTCTACAGCACTTAGCATAAGCAGGTGGGTAACTATAGTAGTGATAAAATATTTTCACATTGAAGTTTTTTTGGTATCTCAGTAGTATAATCATTTTATATAATGACATAAAAGAGCGTGAAGAGCCCCACAGTGTGTTTGTATATAAATAAGAATACATGGGCAACAAATAATGGTATTTGGTTGAGAAAAAATATAAACACAAAAAGAAGATATATTTTGTGTGTAACATTGCTATAGAAAGAAGTTGCTGAGGTGTCCAGAAATATGCAAAATGAAAATCTCTAGACTGCTACTGTACGGTGGAATTAATAAGTTGGAAATTAAAAAGAAGCTTGCATCTGTAAGCACTTCAGAATTAAACTTCATAAATATGTTAATGACTGTAGAAACACCTTTGTGCACCAACAACTATTATGTAATAGCTTTTGATTGCACAAAATCTATAATGAAAGTAATTAACAAGATATAGAAAATGGATATTTAAAGATTATGTCTAAAACATATAACTTAACATTGCAAACTTATATTTCTTAAGCTGAGAAGGTGAAAATTGGTCTGACATAATATGCTTTTTAAGTAAAGCAATAACAGTAGATAACAGTAGAGATTATATCATTCTCCATGCTCCACTGGAATGCCAAGAATTGTCATTCAAATAAGAGCAATATGAGTGGTTTTTGGAAAGCTATGCAGTATTGTGGAATAATAAAGTCTCCTTGAAATAAAACTTATAGTTTACCTTATTTCCTTTCCATCTTGCGACTTCGTTATAATGTCATACATGACATGTTTCGGGAAACATGTTCCCATCTTCAGGTTTAAAACTTTTCGCTCTCACATGAAGAACTTGTCAACGCAAATAAAAAACTTTGACTAACATCATTAAAACACACTACATTAATAAAATGTCACAACGTACCGCGCGAAGAATCAGTGCGCACTGCTCGGGTTCATAATCGCAACTGTTGATTACTCATTTGTCTGTAAACTGATAAACATGTTGTAATGCAGTATCGTACAAGCTGTTCGAGTTAAACGACAATTGATCATTGAGTACTAGGTTTTTTTGTGTTCTCGATGCTTTATAGATTTCGAACTCTTCTAAAGCGCTCATAATTCGCCCTTTGCTGCAAATATGCAACGGTTTCAAATTTTTGGCGCAACTAGTGTATCCGTGGTTATATTGATCAAATGTAACGCGAAGTTGGAGGTAGTATGTCTAATGCTGCCCTTCAGTATGTGTTCACTAAATCTATCTTTAAATTTTCTCGCTGTCTGGCCAAAGTAAAACATGTCACAATCATCGCACACAATTTTATACACACCCGAGTTATTTTCAAGTTCTGAACGTTTATTATGTCTGAAGACATTCCGTAAGTTATTCGTGGTTTTAAAAAATACATTAATGTTTAGTTTTTTAAATACGTTTTTTATAATGTGTGGAAGTAGATTAGTATATTCAGTCGCGATGAAAGCGTTCTCTGTATTGTTAGATTTAATCACTTTATTTGCTTTAGATTTATGTTTACGAATTAGTTTGTCTGCTTCATTTAATTAGAGTTTTTGTTTGATACTTTTTGCTGTCTTAAATTCCTCTTTGTATTTTGAAGGCATTATATCGTTGTTGCTGATTTTTAGTAGTCGTGTTAGTTTGTTGTTGATTATGGATCGTGCCTCCTGTTGTGTTCCTTGATTTTTAATGTATTTTAGAGCGGCTTCGGCGTTTGTTACTTCTCATACTAAATTATTTTTATTTTTATTAAATTTGGGAAGGTTATAATTTAATCCTTTTGATAATAACTTTATCTCCTCTTCGTTGAATGTCATTTTAGTGTGATTGTCTACTCGTTTGTGGAAAACATGTTTACATTTGATGTCCCTCTGTGTATGTTGTTTGCGTTGTAATTTAGTGAATTTCTTATTGTGCGTGGCTATGATGACTTTTGTTGTGTTTGTTATCTGTATATTTATGGTTCTGATAACGTTGTTGATAATAGCCGGGTGCAATGTATTTAAAACTACTAAATGCGCTCAATATACCGTACGATTTAAACTTATTTTCTTAATATAAAGCTGTTTCATTTCTTCTTTTAACCAAAATTCCTGAGACATAATTTTTGTCTTAATTGCACTTATGGATTTGTTGTTGATCTTAACTTGGACGAATTTTGGTGTGATGTTATTTAGCATGCATTTTTTAATGAATTTGATCTTGAGGTTAGTCTTAAGCATCTTCAATTTAGTGTTATTATATTTATAGACCAAACGTGCCTGATTAGCTTCAAGATTCATAATTTGTGATTTATGGTCTCCAAGTCGCGTTATTGAAATAAAACTTATAGTTTACCTTATTTCCTTTCCATCTTGCTACTTCGTTATAATGTCATACACGACATGTTTCGGGAAACATGTTCCCATCTTCAGGTTTAAAATTTCTCGCTCTCACATGAAGAACTTGTCAACGCAAATAAAAAACTTTGACTAACATCATTAAAACACACTACATTAATAAAATGTCACACGTACCATGCGAAGAATCAGTGTGCACTGTTCGGGTTCATAGTCGCAACTGTTGATTACTCATTTGTCTGTAAACTGATAAACATGTTGTAACGCAGTATCGTACAAGCTGTTCGAGTTAAACGACAATTGATCGTTGAGTACTAGGTTTTTTGTGTTCTTGATGCTTTATAGATTTCGAACTATTGTCATTGTTACGAGTCATGTTACAACAGAATTATTTTACTTCTGATAACAAGTTTTTCGAGCAGAAAGAAGGATTAATGATGTTTTCCCCGCTCAGTGGTCTATTGGCAGAAATATACCTTAATTATTACGAAACTAATATCTTTTGTCTGCTCATAACAAATTGCACAAACTTATCATTTCATACACCCGATACGTTGATGACACTTTTATAATATTCAACGGCACAAATAGACAAATCGATATAATGCTCAAACACATGAACAACATAAACGGAAACATTAAATTTACTATGGAGACAGAGAAATATAATAGCTTAAATTTTATGGACGTATGCATCAAGAAATGCACAGATTCTTTTAAATTTGGGATATACAGAAAACCCACAACTACAGACATGGTTATTCATGCAGATTCATATCACCCACACACGCAAAAATTGGCTTCCTTCAATGCTTTCATACACAGATTATTGTCATTCCCACTAAGCCAAGAAGACCTGAAGGAAGAGATAAACACTGTCAAATTCATTGCCGTAAGGAATGGATATAAATACACAATTATAGAGAAACTAATTCGTAAACATAAATCTAAAGCAAATAAAGTGATTAAATCTAACAATACAGAGAACGCTTTCATCGCGACTGAATATACTAATCTACTTCCACACATTATAAAAAACGTATTTAAGAAACTAAACATTAATGTATTTTTTAAAACCACGAATAACTTACGGAATGTCTTCAGACATAATAAACGTTCAGAACTTAAAAATAACTCGGGTGTGTATAAAATTGTGTGCGATGATTGTGACATGTTTTACTTTGGCCAGACAGCGTGAAAATTTAAAGATAGATTTAGTGAACACATACTGAAGGGCAGCATTAGACATACTACCTCCAACTTCGCGTTACATTTGATCAATATAACCACGGATACACTAGTTGCGCCAAAAATTTGAAACCGTTGCATATTTGCAGCAAAGGGCGAATTATGAGCGCTTTAGAAGAGTTCGAAATCTATAAAGCATCGAGAACACAAAAAAACCTAGTACTCAATGATCAATTGTCGTTTAACTCGAACAGCTTGTACGATACTGCATTACAACATGTTTATCAGTTTACAGACAAATGAGTAATCAACAGTTGCGATTATGAACCCGAGCAGTGCGCACTGATTCTTCGCGCGGTACGTTGTGACATTTTATTAATGTAGTGTGTTTTAATGATGTTAGTCAAAGTTTTTTATTTGCGTTGACAAGTTCTTCATGTGAGAGCGAGAAGTTTTAAACCTGAAGATGGGAACATGTTTCCCGAAACATGTCATGTATGACATTATAACGAAGTCGCAAGATGGAAAGGAAATAAGGTAAACTATAAGTTTTATTTCAAGGAGACTTTATTATTCCACAATACTGCATAGCTTTCCAAAAACCACTCATATTGCTCTTATTTGAATGACAATTCTTGGCATTCCAGTGGAGCATGGAGAATGATATAATCTCTACTGTTATCTACTGTTATTGCTTTACTTAAAAAGCATATTATGTCAGACCAATTTTCACCTTCTCAGCTTAAGAAATATAAGTTTGCAATGTTAAGTTATATGTTTTAGACATAATCTTTAAATATCCATTTTCTATATCTTGTTAATTACTTTCATTATAGATTTTGTGCAATCAAAAGCTATTACATAATAGTTGTTGGTGCACAAAGGTGTTTCTACAGTCATTAACATATTTGTGAAGTTTAATTCTGAAGTGCTTACAGATGCAAGCTTCTTTTTAATTTCCAACTTATTAATTCCACCATACAGTAGCAGTCTAGAGATTTTCATTTTGCATATTTCTGGACACCTCAGCAACTTCTTTCTATAGCAATGTTACACACAAAATATATCTTCTTTTTGTGTTTATATTTTTTCTCAACCAAATACCATTATTTGTTGCCCATGTATTCTTATTTATACACAAACACACTGTGGGGCTCTTCACGCTCTTTTATGTCATTATATAAAATGATTATACTACTGAGATACCAAAAAAACTTCAATGTGAAAATATTTTATCACTACTATAGTTACCCACCTGCTTATGCTAAGTGCTGTTACTTGACAGGCTAAGTGCTAAGTGCTTGAGCTTGTACAAGTCATATACTTAAACCCCATACCATAAAGAATGGCCATTACTTTAATGGCCAGTATCTGATTGGTAAACAACTGTGAACCAATTGCAGTCTCTCACAGGACCTGTTACCTCTCTCCCACGCCACTGAGGAAGGCCGTTGTGGGCATGGCAAAAAAACATCTGGCTTTTGTTTTAATGTGAATCTTGTTGTTAAGTTTGCTATATATAGTTTATAGACAGTGTTGTTATGGTGCATCAGCTTTGCAAAAATATAACAACCATAACTTTAATGATGATGCACCACGGCCTAACAGCCCAGCAACTGTTTACCAACCCATTACTATAGTTAAATCATCCACTTTTGCCTGAATTGAAGTCAGTTATGTATACAGAAAACCCCCTCATAAACAAATGCATACAATATTGAAAAACAGCTATCAACTTACTGCATATTCTGCTGTACTCTTGTCCTGATTCTCTTTTAATAAGTTAACAGCATCCTGGATGTTCTGTAATTCATCTTCAAATGTGTTCAGTTTGTTTATTACAGTAGAAACACTCATTCCTAATGATTGTGCCTGAAATAAATTAAGAGAATTAAAGTTAAGTATTATTTAAATTTAGAAATATATAAAAAATATGTGAATATTTACAATAGTTATTACACATACACAACTACATAAAGTATGACTATTACCGGTATTTACCACTTTTTTCAATTACAGTTTTCTGGCAGAGTATTCGTTAAAAGAAGCTGACACAGTCGATGTCAGTACCAAAGTTTTTATAAATATTGTAAGGGTACATATCTTCCACATACATTTATGAAGCAACATGATAAGAATAAAATACTAAATGATTAACACTATGAATAAAAAGGGATGAGTCAGAGATAAAGGAATGGGTAATTAACATAATTATGCGATCAAACAAATAAAGGTAATAATAAAAGTAGCTTCTGATAAGAGAAATGTAGCAAGCAACGAAACAAAACTTGAAAAAACGATAGTACAATGCGATTTAACCATAATAACCCAATAGATGGTAAGTGAGTAGGTAGAACCAGCCCCAATACAAGTGATAGGAGATATAAAAACAAATAAAATAAGTGAGTTGGTAGTACAAGCTCCAACCCCAGTGATAGGACATATAAACGAAATAAGTGAAATCAAATGAGAAGGTGAATGAAAAGGAAACAAACAATATATTTTAACTCCTAAAGGCAATGCCTTGTCGCTGTAGCCACGTCACTCTATCCCTTGC
The DNA here is from genome assembly GCA_034769895.1 of Magicicada septendecula. NCBI lineage: Eukaryota > Metazoa > Arthropoda > Insecta > Hemiptera > Cicadidae > Magicicada > Magicicada septendecula. Next base: position 227,719,480 of record CM068374.1, on the reverse strand, counting down.
GATATTCTTCATTTCTTTATAGGACCCACTATTCACGACACTCATTGTGCTGCGGAAGTATGCAGTTCTTGGTCTTCCTTTGGGCTTCTTCCCCACTACTTTGCCCTCAAAGATGTTAGTTAAAAAAGCATTATGTCTGATCACATGCCCTATCAACTTAATCTTCCTCACCTCTATACTCCTAAGCAGTGTTCTATTCTCATTTATTTCCTCTAAGATCTGTTCATTCGTCTTCCTATCTGTCCAACTAGTTTTTGTCATTCTCCGCCAAATCCACATCTCCATTGCCTGAAGTCTGTCACTCTCCACCTTCCCTAAGGTCCACGATTCACACCCGTAAGTTAAAACACTCCATACAAATACCTTAACAAACTTTTTCCTTCACAAATATGAATATATTTGAACAATATATGAATCAAATAAAATGAGAAGAAATGAAAAGACACAACGAATAATATAGAACAGAAAAGGAGAAATGTTACACTCAAATAAAGCAATGAAAAAGAAATCAATAAATGATAAATGTAAATGATAATTATTAGTACCAACTAATTAATCAAAGTAAATGATAAGTATTAAAATCCAGTAAAGTAATGATAAACTAAAAGTACACTAACCAAATAAATAGAGAGTAAATATTATAAATCACTCTATAATGATATGAACTTGTTAACAGTATAACTAACCATTATAAAGTGAGAGATAATTAGATAGTGCACATGAGTAAGTGAGAACAAGAATTTAATGTTAGGGAATACCCACTAGTAACACTTAAATAATATAAAAAGTGTAAGTGTAAACCCCACAAAATAAATAGAAACCCTATTGATAGGGATAGACGCTCAAAAAACCAGTGATAAACACTAAAGGTTAATGGTGAACAGTGTTAGTAAATACGGATATTGTTATTATTAGGATTAAGATTAATTGTAGATGAGGGGTACAAGGATATTCAGGGAAAAAATCCCAGGAAGAGTCAAAATGTTAGTGTTACCATGGTTAGCTAGTAAAGATTAGGATAGAAAAATATGGTAAAGAATAGAAATGCAAAAACAATAAATATCCTATGTTCTAAGGGATAGTTAATTAACTAAAGTAAATGACGTGATGATGTTTATCACCAAAAAATAAATAAGAAGTAACAAATTGTAAACAAGAGTAGCATAATAACTGTTAAAGAATTGTTTGATTAAGTTTATGAATAGGAATATGGCTGAAGGAGTTATACAGACCATAAGCCTACATGTTATGTTATATTTTATAGAGAATAGTAAATAATAGACCAATTATAAACAATGTCAATATAAATAAGAAAAAAGATAAATTAATATAAATCTAATAATACTGGAAAGGCAATTAGAAAATAATAGACAAACCATAATATGTAAAATAATGAAAACATACAATTATAATAAAACAGACTCAAAACAATTCAACAAATAAACAAATCACTTGTAACACAAAACAAAACATGTATAAGGGTAAAATAATATGTAATTTGTATAAAATAAGAAAATATAGCCAATTACTACCTAGGCCTATGAAATGTCTAACTGTAAGAAACCAATAACAACAAATTGTAAGAAATTAACTATGATATTAGCAAATCCAAGGCAAGTAACTAGTCAATGATAATTAGTGAATCATTTTAAGAGAAGTGTTAAATTAAGGACATAAAATAAGAAAGAAATGTAATTAAATAATATAAACATAACTGTCAAAACATAATACATAAGCAAACCCAGCTTTCTGGGATGTCAAAATGATCTTTGAAAGAAAATACGAACAGTTGTGATAATACCTCATACTTAAATAAGAAGACCGAAGAATAATAGCAATCAGAAGATATTTAGTCATTTTGAATAAAAATTCAAATATTCTAACAATGGGCTTAAGTCATGAATAGCCAATCAGAATCAATCAGTTACCATAACAACTGAACATTATTTATGAATATTCCGTTAGAAACTGTTAAGTCCAAAGTGACGCTTAAGAGGAATAGACGCCAAGCTGTAAATGTCCCAATTTTTAATTTAAAACAACCAAAAGTAACCAAATTTACTAAAATGAAGAACCAAACTACCTGATGAGGAACTAATACATTCAACCTAGGCAAAAGACCAGATTAATTAATTCCAAATTAATTAAATTCGATCAACTAATACGAAAAAGACGCAAGGCGTGATTGAATCCCAATATGATTGAAGATTAAAGACCAAACGATGACCTAACCTAATTCAACTGAATGACACTACACCTTAAGTCAACTGATTGATAAGTATTGCTGAATTACCCGAATTCAAATTAAAAATTCTCTTTAATTTTTTTCACTACACTTTGAACTCTCACTATAAACTGATGATCTTATTTCTTTCAAAGATTAATTGAAAAACAAAACACTAAACTTATGTGAACGAGAAAAATAACCTGTACAAAAATTACGAACTTTTGAAACACACTTTATAACACTTCAAGAACAAATTGTAATTACTCCTTATAGTATATAAGTACCAGTAATGTAAGGTAGTGTACTTTATTGTAATCATAACTGATCCTTTTTCGTAAACCAAAAGAATCCAGATTTATTGAACGAAAAATTGTAAAAAGTAAACATTTTCTGTAGACACCATGTCTGACTAACTAACATCGTTCAAAATCGATTTCGCCAAGCCTTGAGAATAATTGTCTCACTGTCGGAGCAAATTTGTTTAATAACAAAATATAATTATTGTATAATACTAATGATTACTAATCACAATTTAATAAACTAGTACAGAGTCGTAACCACTGTTCTTTATTCCATATGAAATTGTGTTATATGATTTGTGTATACTAGGGACGAGCAACAGTGGCAGTAAATGCTAGACATCGGAAACTCTGCGAACTACATAATCAATTCGCACGCGGCGGGAATAATTGAATTCACCATACCGTCATAGCCACAAACGCTCAATCGTCCTATTTTCTATTTTAATTGTTTTCGGTTAAAACAATTTGGCGCCACCCGGGGAAATACAACACTTATAGAAGAACAGGTAAGGATTCCACTCGAGTGTAGCCTACTGATAATTCGAAGGATCGCTGTGGACATCGTCAGCGTGAACATTAAGTAATGACCACACGTGTGAGGTGAACGCACGATATACACATTTGGCAAAGACGACAGAGAATCGTCGTTACAATATATATACTGATGACACTTTTTAAGCAAACTGTATAAATTGTATAGACAAATTATAAAATAACTGTTCAAAAGTGACAGGTCAAATATTAATAAGCTTTATCATGAATATATTTCAGGAAACGATGTGGTGGTAAAACATTTCCCTTTACACTTTATGTACTACTTTCTCTTCCACTTTGTATATCACAGTAGGTAGCATAAATTAATTATAACACATGATTACTTATTATATTACTGTACTTATTTTATAGTCTTCTTCCTCTTGTGACTTCAGTCTGGTCACTGTTGGCCAAAACCTGATTCAGCAACCAGTTCAAATCATTCTATTCTCTCTCTCTCTTCTCTGTATTTTACAGCCCACTTCTGGAGCAACTTAATCCACAAACCTCTTTCTTATTCTCCCCCTAACATATCTCCCACTAACACCAATTGTATTGTGTGGCCCAACCAATTTCTTTCCAATAAGGCTTTTCCACTATTTTTTTATTCTTAATAAAAAATATATCTTTGTTTTCCCCATATTTTCATGAAATTTTTTGTATTCTTCCACAGTGCTATTTCTGAAAAATCTTAAATAGTTTCTTCTCTCCTTCAAAGTGTCAACAATTTGGTGCTACACAAACCTACAGTTCACACAACTCTCCCAGCTCAATTATTGTTTATATAAACTCTTGTTCTGTATTGACAGATCACTACTGATCTGCAAAACAGGGAGAGACCTTTGAAGTAGAAAATTACACAAAAAGCAGATGAGCTAATCAAGAGAACAATTTTGAGATTTAAAAATATGCCCGCCTATCAATCCCTTGGATTGAGGTTGTTCTTGTAATTAGAAGCCTTGGAAAAGAAAATTTGGAAGTCGCGCACGCGCGCGCGTGTGTGTGACAGACAGACAACAGAGGCAGGAAGGAGACTATCATGTTTGTTAACAAGAGGTTATCAAATTCATATGGTGTATTGTACATAAGACCCGTTAAGTTCTTATTTTAAGGAACCATCTAATGGTGTGCACACATTTATCATATAATCATGTTTATTACTTGTATTAATGCTGTTCAAAGCACCAATTATATTAAAATAACCATAAAACAGTATTTAGAAGCCTCTGACTTGTCTATCAGAAGTGTTCAAAGTATTATCAATGTTTTAACCCAGTAGTATGGTTGTGTGGCTATAGAATTGTGGCTCCATTTGTAGAGTCAAGTGTCACATGCATTAGTACAGAAGCCTGGGTAGATAACAACACAGTCGTTTAGTGCTGAAAATTTCTACACTCAAAAAGATACACAGAGGAAGATGATTACTTCAATATATTAACTGCTTAATTCATATTTTTGCATACTAAAATACAGTATATTTCAAGTGGTGAGAATAAGATGTTTGACCATATAATTGTTATTGTTATTTTAACAACAAAATACATGTCTTTTTGTTATGTTACAATCATGATTAATCAGTGGTTCATTATCAAATGTAGCTTTGCTGTTACTAGACTAAAACTTTTTTTAATTAATATACATACATATATACACATCTATACAATTCTGCCATACTTTTATCATACAATAACTGAAATAAGGGGCTAAGAACTACAGAAACTTTTGTTGTAATTTGCTGATGAACAATGTACATTTCCAGACCCTATCCCCTCATTGACTGAGACTGGCAGGTGAATAAATGAAATAATCTCAGCACAGAATCAAATCTAATCCATCTCATGGTATTACTTGACAGAAGGAAATAATATCTTCTATAATATACCAATACATTCAGTAGAAAGACTTAGTAGCTACTTTGTACTGAAGACTCCCAATAAACACTTTATTACATTATTTGTAATCAACTGTATGGAGATATTTTTAAAAGATGCCCATTTATTAGATTTTGTAATGATAAATTCGATTATTTCTCGATCAAAAAAAAAAAAAAAAATGACTCAAACTATCTTACAGGTGAAAGATGTTCATATTCCGAGTATAATGGAGAATACATATTGATGGAATTAATTGTTTTATACTTAAAATCAGTTTCAACCCAACAAGATTTTGTTCAGTTCTTCTACTTTACTTTGTTTAGTTTTCTTGGTTGCATCAGGTTTTCACTAAAAGTAGTGTGTGAAAAATGTGTACAAAAATCTCTTGAAATGACTAGTGCAGAACTATCAGTCAATAATCGCAGAACTGGACAAAATTTAGAAATCATTTGGATCTCAGAGTCTGCTAACAGTTGGATACAATTGAGGCTGTTGAATTTTCTAGCAAATCTTCTTACCAGAATCCTTGTCTTTCAAAATCTGTAGGAAATGTAGTAAGTAAAGAAGTACCAGAAGTCTCATCTACTCTAAAAATAATATCTAAAGCCTCTTTTATCATCATTCTGGGCTCCAGAATGTTTGCCACTGGCCTACAAAATGAAAACAAATGTTGCAAAAGAACTGACCTCTCTGATAATCAACATACTTACCACTTATGGTGCACTAAAATTCTGAGACATAGTCAATGCAATATAAAGTAACAATGAGGACTTTGTATAATATGACTTTCTACTGACAATGATTTATAAGATTTTCACGTGTTAACATCAGTAGCTGTGCTATATACAGACAAGGCCAAAAACTTGTTGGACAACCTTGTATATTCATATAAAGTGATAATTACTAAAAAATTAAAAACCAACAAATTATCTTTATTATAAATGTGTGTGTGTGTGTGTGTGTTGTAAAAGATCATCTTGTTCTAAAAGATATAAGTTTACAATACCGAAGGCCTCTCAGGAGCAGATATAAAGTTGGAACTTTCAACTGAACTGTGTGCAGAATTATCAAGACCCGGCTCTGAAATGGTATGAAGTCTCTCATGAAAAAAGTTAACCTCTCTTTCTATACTGTGAAACTTTCTATGTAGATTCTCAACGTTTTCATTTAAAATGCTGTTTATTGTTTGAAGCTGTTGCTCATGTGCATGTAATGTTGTTTCTGCAAGATTCAACCGTGCCACCATATTCTGTTTCTTTTCACCATCATCATCTGTGTCAGTGAACGCTCGTATTATCTTCTTCATTTCACTCACCTACATTAAAATTAAGATTGTGAGTCACTATGTGTTTTTGAATAAAATAAAACAAATTAGGTTTCTAATTCTTTCGGAAGTATGAAATGACATTAATACAAAAAATGCAAATTATTAAAACAAATAGTTAGCTATTATGTATGAATACAGATGTTTAAAAATTAATATGCACTAATAATTAAATTAGAATCTTTACCATAATAGAATGTTAACAACTTATAAAGATAACAGAAATGCCAGTCATTCAAAATTTAAGGCATAAATGCTGTTTTAAGTTTTATTCTACACTTAAACTGACAGTACAAGGAGCACAGTGTATCCACCGAGTGGTTAAACCATTATGACTCAATTAACAAAACGCCAAATGCATGAAAACAAAATCTGAATTGATGATCACATGGTGAATCAGTAGACAGGGATCTCAACAAGTATAATGGCAGACAAAGAGTAGGATTCAAATAAAATGTTTAGTGTATTGGCTTTTTTAATTCTAATAATTTAAAAAGACTACCAATATTTCTTTGCATAATTCATACTACTTTTGATTATTTATTTGGCATCAGCTTCCACTGCTTTCCACAGCTATACAAAGACTTTGACTGTGTCCATATATAAAAGTGCAAAGGGTAAAACAATGGTATGGCCAAATTACAGCATATGAATGATGCACTATATATGAAAAAAGTCAAGACTCTGTGTGAGTATTCCATCATGAGCATGATCCTCCAAGTCACATAATAACTATGAAGTAATATAGAAATTCTTTGGATACTGAAGGATGCTGTAAAGAGAAAATGGAAGCACTTGTAGGCTAGTGGTAACTGGTACCCTTCACCACAACAATGCACTTGCACATTCTTTTCACCTGATACAGTGATACAGGATTCCTTGGTAAAGCAATAATGTCATACAGGTTGCTTAACTGCCATATAGTCCTGATTTGACTCCCTTTTACTTCTGGACTTTCTAATATTAAAATTGCCACTGAAAGAGAGGTCTTTTAAGACAGTGAACTAGATTCAAGAGAATGCGACAAGACAGCCTCCAGATGGTGATTCCAAAAAAGAATTTGAATACTGTTTTGAGAAGTGGAAGAGATGCTGGAATAAGTGCGTGAAGTTCCAAATGGAGTACTTAAAAGGGGGACTAACGTCCCATTGTACTAGTTAAGCTATTTTTCTCAAAATATTGAATGATCAGATACTTTCTTAACATACCTCGTGTATTATAAATTCGTATACATTTGTGTTTAATTTATAATTATTTATTGAATTAGCCAAAATCAACAAACACTCCCAAGTTTTGTTACAAGGTTAATCAGGCAAATAAAAGATAATTATTTTTTTTTTTAATTTCATATACCACACTTCTCTAATGCTATAGATGTTATGCTGACATAAATTGAGAAATAGTTCAGAATAATCATGTTCCAACATATCAAATACATGTCAATGGTTGTATGCAATGAACAATGCAATAATATGTAGCAGGTTTTCATAGTGAAGGGGAAGATCAGCTGAACGAGAATATTATTATTTCTTATTAATAAATAACCAAAGTGTACAGTACTAGACTGTAGAAACATGTTATCCATCCACCATCTTTCGTGCTGGGGTGGCAACAATGAATAAATTCAGTATTTTCCAGGAGCTTGTAATATAAAATCGACTATGTGTTGTCATTTTTATAGCATGGGAATTACTCTAATTAGCTACAGGTGATGTAAAAAATAATTTAAATAATATAAATAAATAAATACTATCTAGCAATACTTATATACTCTTCTTACAGAACTTATATCTCAATTATATGTTATTGTATTTGAATTTGGAATTACTCAGGGTTACTGCACAATATAAAAGAAATAAATAAAGCATGTATATGTAAAGGTGTGCTACAATCAAAACATGTCCTTACTACCAAAACACCATCATATAAAAGCATTTTTTAGAGATAAAAAAATTCCACTTAAGTAAATAAGTTAGTACTTTTAAGAAACGTATATCATGTACTTGAGAACATGTTAACGTTTTGAGTTTATACTGATAGCAAAAGGATATTATAAAAAACTACAAATATTTTGTAGTGCAATATAGAACATATACACAATAAAGTATTTACAGGATGCTCAGGTAAAAATGAAGGTGATTAAACGAGGACCAGATGCTATAAATGCTACTGAAAATACTACTGCTAGATGTATAGAAGAGGACATTCAGATGAGCATCAAGAACTCCAATATACAAAGGAAGTGTAACTTAAATTAATGACAGACAACTAAACAAATTTAGGATATTAAAGCTGCACAGATACAACTATAAAATAACTACTTCAAAAAAAAACAGACACAAAGAGGAAATGAATGGCTGTTTCTCTTGGTTTAGTGGAAGTTTAGTTTCTCCACATAAATGCAGGACCAGTTTTGGTAAAAGTCAGTTTGTCTAAGACACTGAGCAGGAATCAGTCTGAAGATGGCAGAGATATATTGGCTGAAACATTGCATAAAACGTTTTGGGAAAATTAGCACAATTCAATGCAGAACGCAACCCAGCAACGGGATACATCATATCTGACCCATGAAAACCTAAGCATTACCACATACACAATTGAACATATATAATTTTATAGTTATAAATTTATCTGTACATCTATGTGAAAATCCATTCATGCAATTAATAATAAGTACATCATGCAACACAACTTCCTAGGTGGCTGTAAATTCACTTAAAACAGACCCACTACCATAATACCAGGTTGTGCAAATTAAACAGATTCATTGTGTGTATATTCTGACATCAAATTTAATAGTCTATTGAAAATGTTTTGAATACAATGTAATATGCATCTTGGTATGTTCTTGAGTAAGTGAGTGAAAATGTGTATGTGTGTGTGTGCATGCATGCACATACATGCGCACAAGCATGTACACGTGTGGATATGCATATCCATATATGTGCCTATGATTAAGACTTGTATTACTTTGTTACCTTAGATTTTATCTCTTGTATTTCAGATATACTTTTTGCCATCTCTTCAAATGGTGCAGTTTCTAGAAAACATGAAATATATTAATAGAGATATTAAATAATACAGTTCATACAATTTAGTTGCACTTAAAATCAAATTTTGGACATTATTTTTGTAGTACAAAGTGATTCTGGGAAACGGGAAATTAAAAAAAAAATAATATTGTTATGAAACTTTTGTTTTAAATCAAATATTATATCATATAATAATAAAAAACGTGCAATTTAAGAATACATACAGTAAATTTATTTCTTTAAGAGCTTTCTTTCTTTAATTGCAGGTGAGTTCCATTTTTAACTGACTTCAAAAAGGAGGAGGTTTTATATTCGTCCCTGTTATTTTTTTTCTATGTATGTTTGCTGAATATTTGAGAATCGCTGGAGCAATCTGAATAAACCTTTTTTCATATGAAAGCCATGTTCCTGAGGTAGTACCATAGTATTTAAAATTGGTTTTGGCCAGTACTGAGCCAGTACCAGTTCAATACTGTATTTTATACTTACACTTGTGCTTTAAAAATTTATTAGTAGATGTTTGACTATTAATTTATCATTTCTATTCTACTTGACATAAAATGACTTTTTGAAATAACTAGTTTTCTTTTATTTTTTAAAGGGCATGGTTCCACAGTGATCAAATACTGGGCCAGTAGTAATCAAGTAAGAAACCATTATGGAATGACTGGCTAAATTTTAATTAATCTTCTTTAATTTTTTTAAAGGGCATGATTGGGACAGTACAAGGCCAGTACTGGAGCCAGTAAGACCAGTATAACTCATTATCTGGCCCAAAAATAATAAAGAGCAGTTATGAGAATATATCTTTCTCTACCAAAACCATTTTTGCCATCAGGATAGAGAAATCATCAACAAGGATCTTCCATTCTTCTCTTTCATTCTATATTAAGTGGAGGTCCATTTTTCCTAGAGACATCAATGATTCGAATTTCACAATCCATGTCACTTTTATCAATAACATTGACTGTGTCATTAAGATTTGGCATAATTTCATCTATTGAATATAACATACTAATTGCAAAAATAACACGCTTTGTTGTATTAGCATTGTCTTCGCCTGATATAAATGTAGTAGTCATTGAATCAGGTGATTCGTTATGAGACAGGTAGGTGAGGAGTAACTCCATGTGAAATAATTTATTCTGTCTGAATGTAAATAAGTGTTATACAGTATACATTTAATACATTTGCATCATTAGCTTTTTTATCTTCAAATTACAATATAAAATTGTATGCAATTCTTTAATATACACAAAATGCATACAATACAATACACCTCTGGACGATGCTCTGTGATCTAGCTTGTGAATCGGACAACTAAAAGTATTTGATATCTTTGTTCTTTACATGGAATAGCTACTGAAAATGAATTAGCAGTAAGCAGAGGCGTAGCTAAGGGGGGCAAGGGTGCAGCCGCCACGGGTGCGATAGCCAGGAGGGCGGCAAAGTGAGCATAGACTTGAAAAAATTGTTTTCAGTTTATAAAAGTACAAACTACAAACAACTTGTTTCTTTGATATGACGATATCACTATTCCTTTCATTAAAGAAGCATAACCAGCCAGCTTGTCTGTTGTCATACCTTGCATGAAAACCAGTATTAGTCTATTTGTAATCAAGAATCGTAATTATGGTTCATTATGAAAACCAGTTACGCTGTAACCTGTAGCAGAGGCTCTTTGTCCCTCTCTGCACAATACAGTATTTCATTCTCTGTGTTCATTATGCCTTAGTTGGCGATGGTTGTTTAGTCTATGAGGTTTCTTATCTCGGTGTTTTAAACAGTGCGGTTTTTTATCAGTGTTTATGCTCTTTGAATTCACTTGCTGTCCCCAATATTTTTTGCGACTTTGTAGTGAGTTGTGCCACAAAGGAAAACTGATAATCATACAGTATTAGCTTTGTATAGATATTCTTACTTGTCATTTGCATACAGACAAATATATTTTTATTTATAAACGTATAAAGAAAATGTTACGTGGGCTATGTATGTTCCGTTCTTCCTGGTTCGACGCAGCGAACGTGTTGATTATCAGTTGTTTGTGAGTATCTTGAGTGTGTGGTTTGTTTTTGGTTTGTTCGTTTTGTGGGTATATCTATAATACTTCACGTGTATTCATGATACTAATACTATTATTGAAAATAAATTTTTTTGAATTTTATTTGAAGCTGATATGAAACGAAGTAAACTCAGTGGGGCCCAGTTTTGGAAGAGGAGGGAAGCCAGATTAAGAGCTACAACAAGTTCCAAAGAGTTTATGAAGGCTTTTATTCAAGGAAAATCAAACCCTGAGTATCAAAATATTACAATTAACAAGGAAACAACTTGCCATCATAAAACGTATGTTGTTAGCGACGAGGCTGTTGATAAATACAGTAAAGTTAACGACCTGAATACTTCAAACTGTGAAAGTGTCAAAGTACAGTTACAAGAATCAGTTGGTTCTAGTGCCATGGTTGATGTTGCATCGTGCAGTCTTAAAATTACAGGTGATGAAGGTCAGAACATTACTAGCAACAATGTAGACCATGTTCTTGGTGCTGCTCTACAAAATATGGGAGTTTGGCCATGCGAGATATATCAATCCTTCCGAGATATAATGGTGAATAGAGGAAAATGTCAGTTGCAGAACAGCCATTTTCCTGAAGATGAATATGGACAATCCTTAAACAAGTCCTGGTTTGATAAAACCTTGCAAAATGGCGAAAAGGTAAATCGCACTTGGATTTGTTTTTCTGCAACTAAAAAAACTCTATTTTGTTTAAAATGGCTTACCGTCATGGCAAAACTTAAATATCCGTATTCAGGATCATGAAAATAGTCCTGCTGCTCATTGGTCTGCATTTTTGGAATGGAAGGAAATGGAACGTTCTTTAAACAGAGGAGGACTTATTGACGATCTACTTCAGGAACAAATGAGTAAAGCAGCTAAAACATGATAAGAAATCCTCGAACGGGTCATTGCCACAGTACAAATGCTTGCACAGAAAAATCTGGCACTGAGAGGACATCGAGAGTCAATTACTAACGTTTGAAATCCTAGAAACTTTCTGGCTTTGTTAAAATACTTGGCTATATTTGACCCTGTCATGAGATCTCATTTGGATTCAGTCTCTCATAAATCTGGGTACAACCCATAAACCTTTCACCAACTATTCAAAATGAAATAATAAACCTGTTAGTAGAAAAAGTCCGCAAATATATTACTGCGTATAAGAAGGTGAAGTACTTTAGTATTATATTTGACACAACATCAGATGCTGCACATGTAGAACAGATGTCTCAGATTATAAGATTTGTTGAAATTAAACGCAATTCTGTTGATATCAAGGAAGCCTTTATAGACTTTATTCCTTTAGAAGTAAAAACAGCGGAGGGGATCATAGAAGCTATTACAAGTAAACTTGAGAGAGATGGCTTGAATCTTAGCGATTGCAGAGGTCAGTCGTATAACAATGAAGCAACAATGGCTGGTATCCATTCACGAGTTCAGAAGAGAATATTAGATTTGAATTCACTAGCTGTGTTTGTTCCCTGTGACAATCATTTGCTTAACTTGGTTGGAGTTCATGCAGCTCATGTAAGTGTTCAGGCAATGACATTCAGGCATGTTTTTTGGGACAGTAGGATGTCTATTCACCTTCTTTTCCTGTTCCACTCATAGATGGAGTGTTCTTAAAGACTTCATAAATATTACACTAAAAGGACATTGTGATACCAGGTGGAGCTCAAAAGCAGATGCAGTGAAAGCAATATCCACTCAGCTGGATGAAGTGATCGCTGCACTGGAGAAACTGAGGGTTACATCAACTGAAACAATCGATAGGAGGGAAGATGCAGCATTAATAACTAATGCGATAGAAAACTTTAATTTCGTGAACATTCTCTTTTTCTGGGCAGGCATTTTTAAGATTATATTGTTAATTCAATTGTATGCGCGTGTAACATCTGACTTATGTTGCTTAGTTCTGATTGGGCAGCGCGCGTGATGTCCATTCGTCCCACTATTTTTAGTACCAGTAATGTAAGGGCCTTCGGGCGATACACACGTCTATCTCGTCCAGCGTAATTCTACATTATTCAAGATATTCATGAAGTTCTACAAATGTTATTCAAGGTTCGGTGATGTATTTAAATCAACATACATTTACACGTTACATGTGCGGTATAAAATCAGTGTACATTCAAGTAAGAAATAAACTTTTACTCATACAGTCCACTATTCTTTTATTTTACGTAAATCTCCCATGACCTACTACTATTATGAATAGTTGCCACCCTTAATTTATAACAGGGACAACAAGTTCACTTAACATTGGTCCTCCGGGCCGGATCATTGCAAATGTTCAAACCTTCAGCATGTAAACGTATGTGCCAATGTAATACAATAAATACAAGTGTGAAGTGAAAATAAATACTTAAGTAAGGTCCAAATCATATGTGCACGTCCAAAACTGAAATCGGCATATTAAAACCATAATACGCATTAGTGTTCCAATATTGCGCAATCATTCGCCAGCAGTTGTGCAACACGGCAACAGGAGTCACCCACTTGGAGCCCCAGCGCAACCTTGGCCGCGGTCATTACTCCCAAGACGCACCCACGTACTACGCATTTCATGGATTCTACTCAGCTGTTTACGTCATCATAAACTTAACCTTTTCTGATTTTCAGTAACAATGATCTTCGTTCTCAAACTGTATGTATTGACATTCTATATTTCTTATTGCAAGTTATGGAAGATACTCAAACACAAGATTCATATTGTCGAGCACTATTAGTTATATATTATTATTATAGCATTATTCTAGTATATATTTATATTGTGTTCATACTTGCATTAGACCATTAATTAATAAGATTCAAAATGACTGACACAAAACAGCTAATAAAACAAAGAGCTGTTGTTAAAGCCTCAATTACTAGGATTAATAACTTTGCTGATAACTTTTACATTACAAAAAATGATGTTCATTCATTACACATACAACTGAGATCGTTAGGCGATCTTCAACGAAAATATGATGCCATTCAGTCTGAATTAGAAATATATGAAGAAACGATAGCAGATTTAGAGAATGACAGAATTCAAGTCGAAAATGTAATGCAGAATGCAAGTTACACAACCTCTTAGATAAGTTTTAAGCTAATCCTACTGACAATGCTAACACAACCCCTAATGAATTTAAGACAGAAAAGCTTGTTCATCCACTAGAATTAAACCCTCTCAAACTTCAAGATTTTAGTTGAAACACTCTAGATTAATGGAAAATTAAAATCTTACTCTTACCTTCGGGTTCGGGTCCAGGGTCGTTCAGACAAAAACAGCTGCAGACAGTTTACTTGGGTTGGAGTTACGAAATATAATAACACAGTTTATTCTGGCTAAAACAACTTATTTGGATTTTATTTAATGTAATATTTTACAGTTATGCAATAACGTATCAAATTCTAGGTTGGTTGATTACTACAATGATTAAAAGTTTTTCGTTTTGTTGAGCATAAACAACATATAAAGTTATCTGTACCGGTATATCAAACAGTAATGAAACAATTCTTATGATTATTATTCTTAAATGGCTATAACAATTTTCTTAACCTTAATAATGACCCAGTACTTTGTCGAACTCACTCTTTCATTCTTTTTTACATTTTTATTTCTAACCCCTGTTAATAGAGCTCTGTATCTGTAAGTATTTTGTATAGTTATAAAATTGATTTAGTTGTTTCTGAAGGGTACTTAACCAATCCACGGCGTTCCAGACCGCTTCACCACCGTCACGTGTTATTTACGGTATCACTCATCACTCCGAACTATTATTTCAGCAATTTATGAATATATTCACTGTCACGGTATACTCCGCCTTATTTAGTTTAACATGGTTTTAAATTACACTTTTGTAACATTTTGTCGGCCGACTTTATTTTGCTCGAGTACTTAGGTGATGACCGCGCTGCCATAAATTGCAGCAGACACTTATTATATTTTACTAGATAGGCCCTTTTACTCGAGGCCTATCTTGCACACCCGAGGCCACGATTTTTTAATGCACAAACTGTACTGTATGCTGCTGCTGGCTGTGTGTTGTTCACTCTCTGATGACAAACTGCATACTGTTATTCACCAGGTCTGCTGATTACTGGGGCAGTTACGCAATGCGTCTAGACTGTTGTTTAGACTAACAATGTATGTTGTACTGGGGCTCCTCACAGATGAAAGTTGACAATTTATTAATTACTGAATTAAATACTGATTAAAACTGAATTGCTAAAATAAAATTAAACTGGGGTAGCGCACAATTCTGTACTGTTACAATACACCCCCAATAAGAGGTTGAAGGCCGAAGCGTTCAAACTCTTATTGCCTAAACCCTAAGAGGATCAGTGAGGATATGGTGCCACAACCTCCCTGAACACTCTACTAAAATCATGGGTTCTTACCCCCCTAGTCTGGCGACTGCGGCAGCACCCATCCGATCTTACTGGACTTCTCTGTCCGAGATCCCAACACCATAAGCTCGGACAGATACCCGCCACAGTATCACCTGGCTTTATAACATGTAATTAAAAAATCGACAAATGGCCTTCCATCATTCCATATCCCACAACTGATTCATTTCCTCTTAGCCATACCGGCTTATTCTTTACAAAGTACTGGTTCTTTTATTTGCAAAGTACTGACTTTAGTTTAAAATACTAATATAACCTTACAGTCTACTTGCAGTTCCATCATATAAACTAAATAATATTCCCCGTAAACATAAAACGTAAGTTGACATTGATACAAGTTACTTGGACAATAATATATAAATCTTATTTTCCAAACACTATCTCAGCTTTAACGTTCTTTCAGTTTTTTTATTTTAAATAAATATTTTAATCATTGTTTACATCAATTAGCATTTAATTTATAATTCCAATTTGAATTCAAATGAAAATAAAGTTAAGTTCATTATTAAAAATCATCTTTTCTATTAATTTAATTACCTTTCATTAAATTTAAATCATATTGTTTTAATTAACAATTTCAAAATTAATTACATTTTTCAAAATGATCCAACATAAAAATATTACCTACATTATTCAAAAAATTTACATTCCTTTCTTCACATATGGTATTTCTTTTTATTTCATAATAGGATTTTCCTACTGGCAATGATTCAGCAGACTACAACATTTTTGTTATTGTCAACTCAGCTTCAACACCTCTGGCTGTAAACATTGGTCACAACAGACCATCTAACTGTTTACATAAACACTTGTGTGCCAGACTTGTTTTTATAAACACTCTCAGTCTCAACACTCAAAATTACATCACCTCTCATACCTGTACTTTTCTATAAATCTTTTAGTTAACATATTTATCTCTTAAAATTTTTATTCCAATTCAGATCAGATATAATTTTAATTCACAATTCCTTTAATAACATTTTACTAAAAACAATTTGGTTCTAGTTACTCATGGTTTTGGTTAACATAGTTAAAACACTTTTAATACAAACACAATTCAAAATTACTTCATTAATTATTAATTATTTTAGTGGAATAAAATATTATTATTTATTATTATAGCTTTCCCTCTCATTACAAACATATGTTACACATAAACTATAATATACATTGCAACAAAATACTATTAACACAATACATTTAACATTAACACATTTATTTATTTACAAATTTTCGTCACATCCAATTATTATTTGCCGTACTTCAATATCTATATCAGCCGGGTCATTACCATATACTAAAGTATTTAAAATTGTCCATTTATGAATTTCAGCCTCCATCGCCAAAAATTAGTCTGGGTTCCACATAACAATTTTCAATTTTATTTCCACACATACGGCTGTCTTGTGTGTAGTAATCATAAAATTTCATTTTTTCCATTATTCCAAAATAATAATCTATAGGGTTACCCCCCAAAATTATCTTATCATAAATCAAATCGACATTAGTATTATTTGTAAAGTCTCCATCAGTGTTTATTACCATTACATCATTGTTACCATATTCTGCTACTATAGGTTCATTAACAGGCAAATATTTGTCATCAATATACACATTGTTTATCACACAAGGTATGTTTTTAATTCTACCAGTTCTCTCACTATTTAAACTCTGTATTAACTCTTTATAATCTTTCTTCACCTTTTCACCTTAAATATTTCTACCACTCTCTCTCTCTCTCATAATCACTTTCATTATAATACTTCTCACAACATTTGGCATTCTCATTCCACACAGAGGGCAACACAACATTGTTACTACAACACCTGGCTTTACCAGATACACAACAATAATTTAAAGACCTTTTGTCTTTTACAAAAATTAACGAGGAACCTTTGTCCTCCAACACTACTGGTGAAACTTTTTCTTCACCTGTCTCACAAGAAAAATTTGCCCTCTTTTTATACTCTATATTTGAACTGTCTTCACGCTCTCTCTCATTCTCATCGGCATTTACTAACAACACTTCATTACTGATAAAATTATCTTTTATCTCTTGGATTTGCTCATGAACTTGTATTTTGACTGTCTCTGACACTTGTTTGTTTACATTAATAATATGATTATTGAATTGTTCATTTACTGATCCTATCACTTGTTCTCTAAATGTGTTGAAACATTCATCCATCTCATCTAGACGTTTATTAATATTATCGGTATTATCTTCTAACTTGGCATTCTGCTTATTTATTTCATCAAACCGACAATCTATAATGTCAAATTTTATGTTGAAATTGCTACTTAATTCATTTAATTTTACACTCTGTTCGCTGAAATTGCTACTTAATTCATTTAATTTTACACTCTGTTCGCTAAAAAGCAATTGCATCATTTTTATCATATCATTATCCTGATTGTTTACTTTTATTCATTACAGGTGGGGTTACCTGAATCCCTGAGTCATCTATGTCAGCTGACTTACTTGATTCTCTATTTTGAACTGGGATTGGGGTCGAATGGACCTCCAACCCACTCATGACCGTTGATTCGGTCAAACTATTATTTTCCATTTTTATTTTATTATTAAACAAATATGCCTTGTTTTGCTTTACCCCTTTGTCATCAGTCTACAGTTTACAACCTCACCCCACTCCCAAATAACCCGTTCTGCAGCTTATTTAGGTCTGGCGAATGTAAGTTGTAACCTACACTAGAGTCCCTGTTCGGGTGATGACCGAGTACTTAGGTGATGACCGCGCTGCCATAAATTGCAGCAGACACTTATTATATTTTACTAGATAGGCCCTTTTACTCGAGGCCTATCTTGCACGCCCGAGGCCACTATTTTTTAATGCACGAACTGTACTGTATGCTGCTGCTGGCTGTGTGTTGTTCACTCTCTGATGACAAACTGCATACTGTTATTCACCAGGTCTGCTGCTTACTGGGGCAGTTACGCAATGCGTCTAGACTGTTGTTTAGACTAACAATGTATGTTGTACTGGGGCTCCTCACAGGTGAAAGTTGACAATTTATTAATTACTGAATTAAATACTGATTAAAACTGAATTGCTAAAATAAAATTAAACTGGGGTAGCGCACAATTCTGTACCGTTACATAGTGGAAATGTTTTGGAATGGCAACATTATATACATATGTTCAATGATCTAGTAGATTCTAGGGTGGATCTCACTAACATTCAAAAATTACATTGCTTGCATACTTCCTTAAAGGGAGAGTCACTCGAAATAATAAAAAACCTGCCTATTACTAATGAAATCACATAGCTCTAGCTCTACTTAAAAACAGATTTGATAACAAGTTAATTATTTCTCTTCATCATGTTGAGAACACATTGAAAATCAATTCAATTGACAAAGAATCAATGAACAATATATCTAACTTTATTAATAAAATAAATTCAACTGTAAATGCACTTAAGGTCATGCATTTGCCTATAAATATTTTTGAGCTTATTGTTACTCAATTTCTAACATCCAAACTGGACCAAACTACTTCCAAACGCTGGAAACAAACACTTTCAAGTGAAATTTTCCTGATTTTGACAAATTTACTGAATTTCTGAACACAAGAAGACAAGTACTTGAAAATATAGCTGCAAACATAGAAAGTAGACAGATAAATAACTCACCCAAGTTTAAACAAACAGCTGCACAAACAAATAAATTTAAGCAAAATAAGTTGCAGTTGTTTTGATAGTTCATCTTCTTCATTCACAGCACTTAATTAATATTGATTGCTAAACTTTCACTTGTGAACTTACTTTGTTTTTTCCCGTACACGTTTCGGTGTGATGTGCGCCTTCGTCAGCAGTGTGAGCCAGAATGTGCGGAACTTGTAACAGTTTTTTGGTTGGTAGGTTGAGTGGGCGGGGTGGAAGGGAATAGGTGCGGGGATCCGAATTATTGTATGTTTTATGTATAATTGTGTCAAAGAGTGCGAGTGATTTAAAGTGTAACTGGTCGTTAAGTATGTTGTTTGGTTGTGTTGTGTAGTGTTTGTATATTTCATATTGTTCTGCTGTGTTAAGTTTCCGACTTTTAGGCAAGTAGTGTAATATCTCACGATTATTATCTATGTTGGTGTAGCTGTGGGTTTTTGTATGTATGTGTGTGGCAAACGCGGAATGTATGTTGTTGCTGGATAGAGCGTTTAGGTGTTCAGAGTAACGTGAAGAAAAAGATCTTCCCGTCTGGCCTATATAGAAACTATTACAATCACTACAGTTTAATTTGTATACCCCTGTTTTGTTGTATTGTCTATGTCCGTGTTTGTATCATTGATGTGTTTTATGATGGTATTGTTTGTTCTGTAGGATATTTTGTACTTGTGTTTCCTGAATGTGATGGCGATTTTGTGTGTGTTGGAGTTATGGTATGTGAGTGTGATGTATTTATTTTGTTGTGTGTTGTTGGTATTTATTGTTTTGTTGTTTTTGTTTATGATGTGTCTGTGTAGTTTGTTTATTAAATTAGGGTTGTAACAGTTTTTTATTGCTATATATTTGATTGTGTTGAGTTCTTCGTTATAATCTTGTTTACTTAATGGTATTTTTGTTAGTCTATGGAGCATATGGTTGAATTCCGCATGTTTGTGTTGCGTTGGATGGTTTGATGTGTTGTGTATGACCATGTCAGTTGTGGTTGGTTTCCTGTATATTTTATGTGTCCCCGTCTGTTTGTGTGTATATCTTGTTGTTGTATGTGAAGTAATTTTGTTCTGTAATTATTTTGGTGAGTGTGATGATCTCATGTATGTGTGTTTCGGGCGTGTTGTTTTGTCTGAGTAAATGTTCAAGTGTTTGTATGGTGTCTTTGATAGGTACATTGGTGTATAAATTTGGTTCTGTCAAAAGATGCTAATGTTGAATTGTGTGGAATGTGGATGTGTTCGGTTTTCTTGACCAGTTCTATGTTGTTTTTGACAGAATTGTTGTTACTGAGATTTATGTTTTTCCTGATTATTTTGTCTAGGTGTCTTGCGATTTTGTGGGAGGGTGCTTGTGTGTTGTTTATTAAGGGTCTGATGGGAATATTAGGTTTGTGTATTTTCGGTAAAGCATTTATTTTTGGGGGGTTAGGTTTGATTTGTTTGAGGTATTTGGTGCTTTCTATTTGGATTATGTGTTTTGCGTTATTTATAAATTTGTTTTTGATATTTTAATGTGGGGTCCTTATTTATTTTTGTTATATTGTTTTCGGTGAAGAATTTCTCAACTTTAATGTTTAGTTATTGTTTATCCATTATGACGTTTATGTTCCCTTTATCAGCTTTTAATATCGTTAGGTTATGTTCAAGTAATTTTTGTTTTACATTATTTAGCGTTTTAATTTCGTTGTTGTGTCCCTTTGGTTGTTTTTGTGTGCGTTGTAATTTATGTTTTGTCATGTCGTATGGAATCTTGGTCGTTAATGTGCGTGTTTTGTACAGCTGTTTCGGTGTCTATGATTAAGTCGCGTATATGTCTATTGTGGTTCTTTTGGGTGTATTGTTTTTAAAATTATGTTTGAGTCCTTTGTTTAATAAAGTTATTTCGTCATTTGTAAAACTAATGTCAGTTGTGTTTACTGTGTGTGTGTGGAATTTGTGTGTCAGTGTGGGAATTGTTTCTGTTATGCGTGTTTGAGGTTTGTTAATTTTTTGTTATGTCGATCTTGTATTATCGATTTGAGTTTGTCTATATTGTCTTGCGTGTGTTGTATTACATTTTCGAGTTCGATGTGGTGTAACATTTGTGCTAGTTTTACATGTAAATTGTAGGTCTGTCTGTTGAGTGTGTCTTTTTTGTGGTATAAATAATTGATTATGTTGTTTAGGTATATGTTTTCAGCTTTTCGTTTGGTTTGAAGTGCAGCATGTGTTTTGTTTTATTGTAATTTGTGCGTGTGCTGGTATGATGTTGTGTTCTTTAAACATGTATGACTTCCTCAAACATCGCCTTCAATAAAACATGCCGAAAACACACCATCATACCAGCATACGCACAAATTACAATAAAACAAAACACACATGGTGCACTTCAAACCAAACAAAAAGCTGAAAACATATACCTAAACAACATAATCAATCAGACACACTCAACAGACAGGCTGTAACGGTACAGAATTGGGTGGTAAAGAATTTTAAAATGTTGTCAATTCATACAGTGTACAACCTCTAGGGAACCCCTGCTTTCACAAAGCTGCATACAATGTTACTGCAAGTTGTTTATGTCTGGAGCCTGTCCGGCTAAACGTATTATGTAACCGCTGGCAACTCAGTCTCTCTGTGAATTACAGAGAAACACATGATTGCTACAAGCCCGTTTTCATCAGGAGGCCACAGTAGTCAGTCATCGCTAGACTGTTAAAGTAGACAGCAGAGCCGTGCGAGGCAGTACAGGAGCGCGCGGTTCTAGTAACTATTAATCTGTGTGAGCGAGTTACGTCGGCTGACTAAAAAGAAAAAAATGTTACTTAAATTGTTTTAAAATCAGTACAAGAGTGTAATGTGAACAGACATTCAACAACATCAGTTTTAAACAGTTCAGAACATATTTTGGAGTGTCTTGTGAAAATAATGAATCTGCAGCGGTGGTGAGATAATTGGACAATGGCTACAGCAAGGATGAGTACCACTTAAAACATTTAAACCTATAAATAAATTAATCAACCACCTTTTAAAATACTTGAAATACTAAAAGCGCTCAGTAAACGGGGTTATGACTATGTAAAAGAAAATGAGAATATATCTAAGTACTGGCTTGCCTTATTAACATGTAATATAGTTGGATAAGTAATTTTTGTTTTTGATAATGGTTCAATAGTTAACAGTTAAAAAGAAAGAGTAAGAGAAAGAAAAGTAAAGGAGAACTAGAAATTTTGAAAGAGTAATAAATGAGATGATTATTTAATGAAAATCATGTGTTAGCGTAATTATTTCGCAACTCAACCTAAATAACCCCTCTGCAACTGTTTTCGTCTATAGCACTCTGGAGGTTAACCCGAAGGTACGTAAAGTTTTATAAATTTGGAAAAAATATATTGACGCATAAAATTCGTATAGTTTCAATGGCGCCCGAACTTAGGGACGATTTGTGTGATTTATTGTAATCACACAAATTAGACCAAATGTAAGTTGCAAAAACGGATTATTTGGGAGTGAGAGCGGTTGTGTAGGTTAGGAAGTATAGTGTATATATAAAAACAATAATAATAAAACATGGAAAATACTGAGAGTACAATAATTGAAACTGACGTAACTGTCAGCGATGAATATGAAAATAAGTCAATGAGTGTAAATAAAGAAAATATGTCAACCGTGTTAGCTGACACGAGTGACTCGGGAATTCAAACAGCTTTAATGCTTACTAATGAAAGTAAGATAATTGAATCAAAAATAATGAATGAAGTTGAAATTCATTCAACGCCAATTTCAATTAGTCAAAATAAGAAAGCTGATGACAGTGGTATGTTAAAAGATTTGTATAGTATAATATGTAGTATGAAAGAAAGTTCAGAAAAGCAATATACAGTGTTAAATAATAAGTTTGATGAACAAAGTAATAAATTCGAAAGCAAGTTTGATGAATTAAACAAACGCTTTGATGTAAATGATCATAAATTTGATGTACAAAATGCAAAATTGAATGAATTGAGTAGTAATGTAAATGAACAGAAAATTAAATGTGAAAGTAGTTTTAACGAATTAAACAAACGCTTTGATATAAATGATGTTAAATTTGATGATGAACTAAGAAACGATATCAAGGGATTAAATAATAAAATGAAAAAACAAGATGAAAAGTGGGAAAGAGATAGATATAAATTAAAAGAAAATAAATAAAGCAAACCAAACCAGGTAAGTGGTTCTGATAGTGTAGGTAGTAATGATGATACTTTTACAAATAATAATGCTAGTTCCAGTGTAGTGGAGATAAAAAACGACAAGGTAGTTGATGTTAATACAAGTAATAATCAGAAAGCTGATACTTTAAAGGCAAATCAGGCGACAGTAGACAAGGTGAGTAATAATGTTAATCATGATGAGGAAATAATTAACAAGAGTAAAATAATGGTGAATAACAATAACAAAGTAGTTGATAATGAGGTATTTATGCATGATATGGTAAATAGTAGAAATAATGATGAGAGTAGAAAATTATTTGGGGTTAGTAACGGAGTAGCATTTAGTGTTTATGAGTTAGAAAGGGGGTACTGTAATGGGGCAAAAGGGGTAAAACAAATTTTAATCATTTTAAACAGTAAACCAATCTTGGTACTATTCGGTAACAGTCAGTACAAGGTACGCATTGGGAATTGTGACAAAGAATATTTGGTGAATGAACTATATCTTCGCGGCTGATACGCATCGGCACAGGAATGTAAAATTGTTAGCAAGGGGGCGTATGCGCCCACAAGTGCGCGCTCAGGCGGCCAATGTTCTCAGGCGTTTGGTCACGTATGAACAAATACCTCAGCGCTGGGTGTGCATTAGAAAAAGGCAGTCGGCAAATAACATCTGAAGGTAACGGACGCGAGCAGTGGTGTGCGTCGCCGGCCGGGCATAGTTTTATCTCGTCCACATATAAAAATTGGAAAATAATTAAAAAGCAGTCGACTAAAAAACATCCATCCAGCCGGGTGAACAAATAGGCTCGCGAGCCGAAAATTTTTTTTTAAGACTTTCAAAATTTTAACCAAATTATACCGATGTGATTAAATTAGCAAACAGAGTCATGGAAAGCATGTGAGGACAGTGTAACATCAAACAGAAGTGCAGTGAACAATTTAACAGTGAGAACGTATTTTGGACAACAAGTGACTAAAACAAACCAGTGCAGCAGGAGGTCGACCCGAATCATCAAAACCAAGTAACAGTATAATATATAAACTTTTACAATCATGAAAATTATAAAGTAAAGAGCTCTAAAGTATGGGGTAAATTTAAATAACTTATGAATGAGAGAATGAGCAAACTGGGCTGCCTTATGTAAGCTAATTAAAATAATCAGATTAAGTAAATATATAATGTTACTATAATTATTTAAGTGGCATAGTTAAAAATGTTCTGATAACGTTTATAGCAGGGCTAAAAAATAAGTAAAAGAAAGAGGAGAGAGTAGAACAAAGAAGGTCATAACATAACATAATAAATTAATACTTTATTTCACTTGATATATGTGTTAGAGTAATCATTTAAAACACCTCATTTCATTTGCTGCACTGATCAGTTCGTCGTATGAATGGGGTTAGTCCACCACCAGGGATCCGGCCGACTCACATATAAGAACTTAAGGTAGGTGGAAGTATAAAAATTCATTTATATTAGTAAATTTAATTATAAAGTTGTAATATAATATTAAATTGTATTACACCGGCCTATTTTGACAGTGCAGGAAGTGAAATCCGGTTGTGAAAGCAAAATTTAATTTACGTAAAATTTACGTAATTATGGTGTAAGATTTATGTTATAGTATAATGTTTTGAAGGGAGGATTAACCAATTGTAGTTATATAATAAGTAAAAATAAGTTATAGATCAGTTAAAAACGTCTGGCAACGAAAAATAAATTAATTTGATAGACTCGGTTACGAGTGAGAGTGGCCTTGGGTCAATGAACCCGTCACTGAGTGTGAGTGAATTAGGTCAATCAATTCAAACAGCTGATTCAAACAGTCAATCAGTAACGGAAAGCAACGTAACTGGTTACATAATAATAGATAATGCTGAAGCAAAATCTACTCCCGTAGTAACAAAAACTAAAGAAAAAGAATGGTCGATGAATGATATATTCAACCTGGTACAAACTATGTCTGAAATCATGGTAAAAAATAGTGATTTTAATAATAAGTTTGATATAGTAAATAAACGTTTTGATGCCAATGACGAAAAGTTTGACAGTAAATTCGACCAGTTAAGTAATGACATCAAAGAACAGAAAATAAAATGTGAACAACAGAATGTTAAAAATGATACTAATTTCAAAAAACTTAAAGAACAAAATATCAAGTTTGAGAAGAGTATAAATGTAAAGTTTGATCATCTAAGTAATGCATTATGTAAACGTATTGATGAACGTTTCCAGACAGTTATAACACAAATACAAGATGATGTAGATAACGTTACAAGAAAAACAGGTAAGTGCAGTGTAAACGAAAATAACGAAGAAATAAACGACAAGGTAAGAAGTGTGGTTAATACAAGAGAAAATAACAGAGATACAAGTGATACGAATAATGGTGTTACTTTAAATGCAAAACCGGTGGCAGTTGACAAGGTGAGTAATCATGATAATTATAGTAATGAGTTAAAAAGTAATACCAAAATAAAAAGTGATAACGAGAAAATTAAAAATGTGTTAGAAAATAAAGTGAATAATAATGGAGGAGATGAAGTTTTAGTGGAAATAGAGAGTAGTAATAAGATAGTGGTTGAAGAGAGGTTGGGTTTACAAAGGGCAAATTTTCCCAGTGATTTAAATGGAGTAAAGACTCCAATAGTGAGTTATGAGGGCAGAGTTTCCTCCCGTGGTTATAGAGACAAGGTGTCTCTAAGTAGGTCCCCTTTTGTGTATCATGAGTTCCTTGGAAAAGCCAAGATGGGTCATGATAACGTTATGTTGCCTTTTGTGTGGATTGAGAGAGAAAAAGTGAGAAGGTGTTATGATGAGAGGTATTGTGAGAGAGTGATAGAATTATTCACATTGAGAGAGAGAGAGAGAGAGAGAGAGAGAGGGAGAGAGAGAGAGAGAGAGAGAGAGAGAGATAATATTATTTGATGTTGTTAGAAGTTATGAAGAGCTACTAGAGAAAATAAAGAGAGAGAGAATTAGTAATATTGTTGACTTACCTTGTTATGAAGATAGTGCAGAAATAAGTAATGATAACATTGATAATTATATTGAATACTTACCTGTGCACAGACGTGGAGTATTAATAATAGATGATTCTGAAACTGAGAGGTTAAAATACTTAAGGGTGATAGATAATAATACAGACGGTGACAAGACCAAAACTAATGATGTAGACAGGCTATATGATTTATTTATAATGTGGGATAATCCAGTAAATTATTATGTGGGTTTTGTGGAACAAGTTGAAATATTAAAGAATTATTATATAAATAATAATAATGAAATGAGTGTGAGTAAAGATGAGAATGGTTATGTGAAAGTAAGGCTAATTTACGACGATGGGGGTTAGAAACAGTGAATGAACATTTTATTATTTTAGTTCATGGTAAATACTTGGCTAAATTTGGTAATGAGGTGTGGTAAACAGAAAAATAATGACAAAAAATTGTAAATAAATTTATAGTGAATTTAATTGTGTTTTGTAAAAGGTATTTTATGTAAACAATGTGTGTTTATGTAGTAGAAATCGATTTAATAATAATAATATTTTAGTAGACTAAATAAATAATGAGAGTTTGTAACAATTGTTTTGACTAGTGTAATTAAAGTAACTTTGTATTTCAATAACTGATTGAATTAAAATAAATTGTGGATGAATTAATTGATTTAAATGTGGTAGAGATAAATTTTGATAATGAATTTAAATGATTTTATGAGATTTGGACTTGAGAATAAATAGTAAATGAATAAATGTAAAATGTGTTTAGTTGTGGAGTCATATGATTGATATAATGTTTCAGAAGGTACATATGGTTGTACGGGATATTTGTGGTGATAAATTGTTTATATTTGGAATTAATGACAGTAATCATGTGTTTATTCAATTGAGTGATGTAATGTAAGTATGAAGTTTATAATGCAATTTAAATACAGTAAAATGTTTAATGTTTGAATAATAAATTTTAAATGAGTTTCAAAGTTTTAAATTAAATGATGAAACTAATTTGAGGTAGTTATGAGTTTTTTAATGTAATTTTCAAGGGTTAACTTAATGTAAAATGTTGTAAACATTGGAGTTTGGGTGATAATAATTATTTCAATAAGGCATTTAAGTCAATCAGAGTCAATTTTAAATGGGGGTTAGACAAAATAAGAATTTTTGGAATAAAAGTAATACAGAAACAGGGTAGTAGTAGGGACACAGTAGAGAGAGTGCATAATGTAGAGAAAGTGAGTAATGTAAATGAAGAATAAATAGGTGATGGTGATATTTTGTAGTGAGGGTCCGGTGTATGATCACGGTGAGTGATCAACGTGTGTCATTGGGTAGGTAATTGTGAAGGGTCGAAGAGTGTTTGCCGAGATTATGGGAAGGGAAAACGGATATGAATGGAATTGCCAGGTTCGGGAACACACATCCTAGTTACAAAGAGGGTATTAGATATTTTATTATAAGAGGAAAATGATTTAAGTGGAATTAGTGTTGAAGGGGGTTATTATTGAGAGATTGGTGTCACCCTACGCAAATCTGTTAGTGGTTGTTAGTAGAAAGAAAGGGAGTAAGGTTACATATAGAAATGCCTATTCAATAAATCAAATCATTGTGAATAACAGAGAATCACCCAAACCGATTGATAATGAAAATGTTAAACAGAAAATCAAAGTTGAAATGTAATAATAAATGAAATGTTATGTAAAATGAAGGTTGATAACAAAGTAAAAAATTTTTGGAAAAGTTAATGGTATAGTAAATGATAAATAATTGATGGCTGATTAATAAAAGTTCAATTGTAATAAAATGTAATGTTTATAATTTTATATGCAAATTTAAAGATGTAAGGTGTGTAATTTTTGGTCAAGCTTAAATGTGAATTGTTTATTTTAATGGAATAATCGCAATGTTAATTATGAGTGTATTATGTATTATGTTAAAGTGTAGGAATCTAAACATGCAATTGTATTGTATGTAATATAAACTAAAGTGATTTCCCAATTTTCGGGCGGTCACGGCCTCACCGAACCCTGACCGTGGAATGGGCTCAGCTTTGACAGCTATGGTTGGGGCTCATTGTGACTAGTTCTGCCTAAACTGGCCATAGCTGTTATCGTTGCAAGAGGTGAATTTAGAAATTAACTGGGGGGTAAATCAGGGGAATCACCAGAACTATGGAACAGCGGCTATCCATCGAATGGGATGGTAGACCATTTAAGGGCATATCCCTAAGTTTAGTAGGATTACTGGTGTCCTCGGACATCAGTAATACCGAATGTTTTGTAAGGCCGAAGCAAGAACGGGGTAGGCAGCGTCTACCCCCTAAAAAACTTCCGTTCTTGTGGAAGCAACTGGGTGCTACAGTCCAGGGGGGCCATAGTGTGTGTGGAAAGAAGGTTACTCAGGGGAGCAACGAATTAAAATTTGAAACTGAATTATGCTGACGAGCTGATGAGCTAATTAAATGATTTTATTTTGAGTCAAGAGATACTATGCAAAATGCAGATGATTAACGTTTTCCAATAGATAACTTGTTCAGAAGTAATTGAATTAAATATGTTATGCTCTGTATGATAATTGTATAAATAACTTTACTGGTTGAAAGGATTAATTCTATGAGAGAAGGTGTTTAATATGTTTTATTATGTTGTACTATGTTAGTGTGTAGGAAATATAAACATGTATTATGTATGTTATATTGTATTATTTGTATGTAGTGTGCCTATAGAAAGGTCATTCACCTGTTGGTAAGACATCAGCTGATGACTGGTGTGAACTGTATACTAGCCACTGTAGTCAAGTCATATGTCCTGTTAATAATCAATGTAATTTTATTTTATAATTTTTCTTTCTATTAATTATCAGAATATACGTTTAATACAATATTATTATATTTTATTACATTATTATTTTAAAAAAAAATTATTTGTTTTGAGGTACAGTCTGTTGGGTTTTCATGTTCAAGATATATTGCTAATTGTGTGTATTGATAATATATTAAGTGATTCATAGTATCCATATTATATGTTTGTAAACAGATGTAATGATCAGGGCATTTATAATAGAAAGAAGTTGTTTGTTTTGTTTTGTTTATGATGATTGCTAGTATTTAGATAAGAATAGATATAAAATAAATTCATTTGAAGGATTTTGGTATTTTAAGAATTGTGATTAAATTAATTAATGTAGATAATATGAATTATCACAGAAGTGAATTTTTGATAAGGGACTTGGGTTTATTGCATTATTTGAACAAAATTTAAACACTTTAATTTGATTTGAAATAACAACGTAAGTCAAACGATTATAAGTTGAAAAATGGAATTGGATTTAAAATATAAAATATTACTATGAATTTTAGATCAAGAAGTAGGATGTAGATGTAGTGTTTAATATAAGAATGAGTATGTGTACGCACCCAGTATTTGCTAAAGGTGTAACGGTACGAAATTGTAGGGCCAAGATAACATTTTAAAATTATATTCTCCATGCAGTCATTGTTCACCCTTGTAGAACCCCGAGTTAGTCAACCAAATAGGCTGTGTTTATTACAGAACAAAACGTCTATGTTTTGTCTCCGCACTCAAGCAGCATAGACCGATTGTGAAATCACACCTAACTTCGCATCAGCCGTGAATCACGGAAGAAAGTAATGTAACTTCATATTGCGCCAGGCGGCAAAATATTGCTAAATCTTACGCCTAAGTTATAGCACTCTTTTAACAACACCAATGGGAGTGCAGACTCAAGATCACGTGATCAGAAAACTCTGTGTGCTCAACTTTAGCGAACTAACGCCAGTTCCATCGTAACTCATGGCCGCGCGGCCAGACTACAACAACAACTAAGTGCAAAAAGTTATGTCAGCCGACTTGATCATATTTTATAACGTGAGATCAGTAAATCAGTGAGAATAATGAAACAAAAACCGTAAAATCAGTACCAACAGTGGCGTGAGTGCGAGAGAACTCAGAAATCGGTCAGCTAGTGAACTTGTGTCACGGTTATTACATGTGCATAATATGGGTGTGCATTGGAGTAAAACCATTATTAGGATGAGTACCACTTTTTAAGCTTCAATTATTATATTATTATTATTATATTTCAATATTCGCTTTTATAGACACCTTAATAAGAAACAGAGCTCTCTAAGAGAGGGGAGTTTATTTAAATATTAACAAAAGGAGGAAGAGTGTGTGTGTGTGTGTGTGTGTGTGTGTGTGTGGTTATATACTGGTTCATTTTCAATTTTCTTATATGTACTTAGTAATGTCCAATTATCATAGTATTTTAAAACAAAAGTTAACAAAGATACTGTCATTTGTAGAAGTAAAAGAAGGGGGCGATTTTCGATAAATAAAATAAGTATGCATTTTAGACAGTATCAAATGTGTCAACGTAATTATTGCACATATCAAATCCAAATAATCCTGTCTGCAGCTGTTTTCATCTGAACGACCCTGGACCCGAACCCGAAGGTAAGAGTAAGATATTATATATTTGTCATAAATTTATAGAGTTACATTGGCTCCCGTAACAGTGACGCGAGAGTAAAATTTTAATTACATTCGCCAGACCTAATTAAGCTGCAGAACGGGTTATTTGGGAGTGGGGCGAGGTTGTAAATTGTAGACTGTGAGGACAAAGGGGTAAAGCAAAACCAAGCATATTTGTATATGTACAAAATAATATAAAATAAAAATGGAAAATAATAGTTTGACCGAATCAACGGTCATGAGTGGGTTGGAGGTCCATTCGACCCCTGTCCCAGTTCAAAATAGAGAATCAAGTAAGTCAGCTGACATAGATGACTCAGGGATTCAGGTAACCCCACCCGTAATGAATAAAAATAAACAATCTGAGGATAATGATATGATAAAAATGATGCAATTGCTTTTTAGTGAACAGAGTGTAAAATTAAATGAATTAAGTAGCAAAATTGATGAACAGAAGAGTGATTCTGATGTTAAATTTAATAAAATTAATAGTAAGCTTGATGAACAGAATGTTAAATTCCATGAGTTAAAGGGTGATATAAATAATATTGACCAAAAATTTGATAAGCGTTTATGTGATATGAAACAACAGAGTGTTAAGTTAGAAGATAATATTAATAAACGTTTAAATGAGATGGATGAATGCTTTAACACTATTAAAGAACAAGTGATAGGCTCAGTAAATGAACAATTAAATAATCATATCATTAATGTAAATAAACAAGTGTCAGAGACAGTCAAAATACAAGTGCATGAGCAAATTCAAGAGATGAAAGATAATTTTGAAAGTAGGATAAATAAGTGTAACGTTGATAATGAGTGTAAATTTAATTATGTAGTAGAGAAAATAGAAGAAGTTAGAGATAACATTGAGACATATGAAACTGTTAATTTCAAAATAAATGAAATAGAAAGCAATTGCGACAGCAAAATAAGTGAATGTCAATTGAGTTTTGCAAATAAAATGGTAGAAATTAATGAAAATGTTGATAGTAAGATTAGTGAAACAGATAGTAGTTGTAAGTCAGAAATACAGCTACTAAAAGGTGCTGTAGAAATGGTAAATAATGCCAGTATTCAATCTGAACGCGTAACTAACAACAAGCTTCATTTAATGGAACAAAAACTAATTAATGTTAAAGATGATATAAACATGGTAATAAATAAAAAATTAGACAGTGTTAAGGAGCAAGTAGTAATCACCCGTAATGCAGATAGCGAAATAGAGTTAGAGTCATTTACTGGGGATAGGAGGGGGGTACACCCTATGCAATTCCTAAACAGAGTAAGAGACTTTAATAGATTTTGTAATAGTAATTGGGAGATGAAATTATTGAAAGTTATGAAATGTTTTAAGGGAAGCCCCTCAATTTGGGTGGAGGTACATAAGGGAGATTGGCTAGATTTCCAAAGTTTTGAAGGGGATTTTAGAAGTAAATATTGGTCTGAAGAGGACTAAGAAGTGCTTAGAAGTAAAATAATGGGGCCAGGTAATTTTGGGACCAATGGCAACAATGTCACCATGTATGTAATGAAAATGTACAATGAAGCTAAACACCTTGAACCACCATTACCGTTTAGATCATTCGTACGTCATATAAGTAAACACTTACCAAGGGAGGTACAAATTAACCTAATGACGCGGGAAGTGGAGGGTATAAATGACCTTGAACAAATATTAGATATTTTCCAGAATATCAGGGACCGGGAAATAGGTAGGCGCTCAAACCCGTCAGGGGTACATAACAATGAGAATCATAATTATAATCAATCTAGTGGGACACCAACCACATATAGAGGGACAAGGGAAGGCTACAGTAATAACTATAGACGTGATGACTGGCGATGTGGAGAGTGTCATTGCGAGAACTATGGTAGTAGAACAACTTGTTACAGGTGTCATAAAGAGAGGAGTTGCCAACGCAATAATACTGAACATAACCAAAATAGTCAACCACAGAGAGGAGGGAGTAGCAACCGAGGAGCACCGGGAAGCAGTGGAACTTCCAACAGAGGTCGTGGGGGACACACTCCAGGCCGTGTAACCACTCAGACGGAAAACTAACAAGGACAGTGAGTGAAGGGACCCCACCATTGTCGACAAATGACTGCGGGACCCAAGATAACAATGACTATATAAATAACGTCATCTGCACTGATCTGTCCAAGGAACTGATGGAGGAGGAGGACTTAGAGACAGCAAGACCAGAAACCGGACTGACAAAGGTAAGAATTCAGATTGAAGGTAAGGAAGTACAAATTTTAGTAGACACAGGTAGTGAAATTTCTGTCATTTCCGAACACATATTAGAGAGTTTGCAAGAGACAAACAAAAACATCCCAATTTTGCCAGTAGCGGGGGTGACCATTGTAGGTATTACCGGGGTTAGGAGTAAACGTGTAACTAAACAAGTACATTTGAACATGGTAATTAATGGAGTAGAGTATGATAATACATTTTTAGTAGTAAGGGGACTAAATTTGGAGGTTATTCTGGGGAATGATTTTTTGATAAAACACAAGGCGGTAATTGATTTCCAGAAGCGGTTGTTAGTACTTAATAATGAAGGTAAACCAGTTGAGATTAGCTTTGAACGGGTAGTAGAGAAAGTGAGAATTTCGGGAGTTAAGATGATACTAAATCGGGCCAGTAAAATAGAAACGGAAGCTAATACGTATGTATGTAGAGAGGGAGAGTTAGGGGGTAATATAAATAAACGAATTTGGGAGGATAGAGCGGTAAAATTTTGTAGTGAGGGGTGTGACGTAGGGAGTTCTCAACGCAAAGCGTTGTGGCAGGTGATAGAGTGTTTTCGAGAAGTGTTTGCCGATGTACCAGGGAGGGCAAGAGATTATGAGTGTGAATTAAAAGTAAGGGAGCACGCACCCTATGTACAAAGAAGCTATCCGGTACGTTATTCAAAAAGAAGGGTGGTTCAGGCGGAATTAGATAAAATGTTAGAAGGGGACATAATAGAAAGATCAGTATCACCATACTCTAACCCGTTAGTAGTAGTCATTAAGAAAGATGGCCGTGTTAGATTATGTTTAGACGCCCGTAAGATTAATCAAATAATTATCCCGGACTGGGAGTCACCCGAAGCAATAAATGAAATCTTTCAAAAATTCAGTGGAGTTAAATATATGACGTCCTTAGATTTAACCGCGGGGTACTGGCAAGTCCCGTTAGCAGGTGAAAGCAGGAAATACACAGCATTCCTGTTTAATGGAAAGAATTACCAATTTAAACGATTACCTTTTGGGCTGAATACCAGTGTGGCCAGCTTTATAAAATGTTTAGATGAAATTCTACAGCCACAGAATTTAGATTTTTTAACGATTTATGTAGACGATATATTGGTAGCATCACGAACATTTTCCGAACATGTGGAACATTTAGAATATGTATTAGATAGACTGTGTACAGGGGGGTTGACTGTCAATTGGGAGAAATCTAAATTCCTACAGAAAGAAATACATTTTTTAGGGTTTATAATTACACCAGAGGGGATAAAAGCGAACGCAGAGAAAGTAGAATCAGTTTTAAAATTCCCAGAACCTCGAAATATTAAGCAGTTACAAAGTTTTTTAGGACTATGTAATTTTTATAGAAAATTTCAGAAAAACTATGCCCATATAACTTCAAAGTTGAGCGCGGTTACAAAAGAACAAACAATGGAAATGGGGGGAAAGAGAACGAAAGGTGTTTATCGAAATAAAGGACCATTTTAGTAACATGATCATGATGAATCACCCTAATTTGGAACGCACATTTTATTTACAGACTGATGCTAGTAACATCGCACTGGGTGCAGAACTGTACCAGGAGGACGACGAAAAGGAGCATCACACCATCGCTTTCGCCAGTCGTACCTTATTAGTTGCTGAAAGAAACTACACAACAACGGAGAAGGAACTATTAAGCATTGTTTTTGCGGTGAAGAAGTTTCGAACATATCTACTGGGAAATTCTACCATCATCCGGACTGACCACAAGGCATTATCTTTTTTAAACACCTGAAAGTTGACACACAGCAGGATAACCAGGTGGGTGCTAGCTTTACAAGAGTACAATTTTAGTTGGGAGTATATAAAAGGGGTAGAAAACAAAATACCTGACACTTTATCTAGGGTAGATACAGAGGGAATGAGAACAGGGAGGGATTTAAAAGAAATAGAAATTTTCAGACTCAGTAGGGAAGATAGATTGTTTGGGGAAGAATTGAGAGATATTAATAGCATGCAAAGGATAGATCCTAAATTGAACAAAATAATAACTAGCTTAGAGTCTGATTCAGATAAGTCAGAGTATAGCCGTTATTTCCAGATTTATCAAGGGAGTTTGTTTAAGAAAGTAGAGGGGGGAGAGCGTGATTGGAGGTTAGTCATACCGGAAGGGTTGGTAGATAAGATAATATGGGACTGTCATTTTCGGTATGGGCATTTCGGTGCTAGGAAGTGTGTAAATGTATTAAAAGAATCATGTTTATTTAAGAATATGGAACGGAGGGTTAGAACTTTACTCCGGGGGTGTGATTTATGCCAAAAGTCAAAAGTAGTTAATTACCGTTTAGAGGGAGAGATGAGGTGTATTAAAGTAGAAAAGCCTTTTGATTTAGTTGCGGTAGATTTGTTTAGCCCTCTACCAAAGGGAAGGGGAGGCGTAATGTATATTTTTGTGGTACTAGACACATTCACTAAATTTGTAAGATTATACAGTGTAAAGAGGGCCACTAGTAAAGTACTAAGTGAGAAAATAACGAAGGATTATATGATTAAAACCGGAAAACCCAAAATAATATTATCTGACCATGGACCCCAATTTATTAGCGGAATATGGCGACAAACTTTGGGTTGGGAAGGTATCATACCTAAACATACGGCGGTATATCATCCTCAGTCGAACCAAGCCGAAAGGGTCATGCGAGAATTAGGGAGAATTTTCCGGGCATACTGCCATGCTAAACACAGTGAATGGCCAGGCTATGTGGGAAAAATTGAAGAATGGTTAAACTGTACAACTCATGAATCAACGGGGTTCACACCATACGAGCTAGTCAAGGGAAAACGTCCACCTAGGATCCTGGAACAGCTGTTCAACTTTCCACCGGAGAGCAACCCACGAGATCTGGAAGTGAAAATTAAACTTGCAAATGAAAACTTATTAACTAAGGGAGAAAGAAGAAAACGGCTTCATGATGCCAAAAGTAAGTGGATCAAGTATGAGATAGGTCAGCTGGTATTAGTGAGAAGACACGATTTGTCAAGTGCCCAATATAAAGAGATCAAAAAATTCTTTTTGTTGTATGAAGGACCGTGTGAAGTAGTTGAAATCAAAATGAATAATGCCTACGTTCTATGAAACCAAATGACGGGGGAAATAGTGGGTACCCATAACGCCACCAATTTAAAAAAGTATTGGCTAAAATAAAATAATAAAATAAATTTTGTAATTAAATACAACTAAATAACTAAAATAACTCTATAGTTAAATAATTATAAATAACTATAAATAATATAAAACAGTAAGTGGTAGAGGATAGATGTTCCCCACTTGTCCCAGTGGGGTTCGTCTATTTCAGGGACGCGCCCCTGCCCACACGAGCCTTGGTTTTCTCCATTTACCCTTATTTTCGGAGGAAGCTTTATCCTTACCTTTAGTCCTAGTTCTTGACCTCTTAATGATCCTTACCCTTTTATCTTCCCAATTTCCTTAACCATCCCCTTAGAGAAAACATAAACAATAGTTACATAAATTGGCACACTTTTTCGAACCATTTGATTGCCTTAATTCTAAACAATACATTAGGGTAATCCTCAAAATTGAAAACTGGCATTATTTATGATTTGTAAACTCATCCCTTAATTAGGTAGGTAGTGGAGAAGTTTTGTGGCTGAGTAGACAAACGAAATAATCAAATTTCTGTATAAGCTAATAGAATTATGGCATACTGGGATGGGGTTGGAGATTAGTGGTTGTGGTTTGTTTGTTATTGTTGGAAATGAGGGGCAGGCAAGGATTTGAGGTCTGCAAAAGGGTGGTTATTCATCGTCTTAAGATAGGGGTTCTGTTCGTCTCCCATCGCATCCCTGTATACCATAATTCTGTACACATAAAGCATAACCTATTCACGGGTAGTTGGAGAAAAAATAATTTGTGAAAATATTTTACAGTAAAAGCTATGTAACCAAAAGGTTTAATTATTATTTTGTGGTACCTGCTATGTTAGGTTAGGAGTAGAGATAAATGGTATATAGAATGTGATTGTGGAGGAATTTAAAGAGATTTGAAACAAATGATGTAATGTTTGTAAAATTTATTGAAATACTAAGGAAAAATTAAACGTTAAACCACGTAGAATCATTTTGATAAACGTAATTAAAGTAACTGAAATTGTTTGGAATGTATGAAGAGACTAAATTAAATTGGAGTTGTCATTGGAGTAACTTAATAATATGAAGGTTAGTGATATGTAACTTCATTTTTATTCAAATTGAACTGTAATTTTATATATTTTATACATTAACTGCATATAACTGTAATTAAAGCTAAACTGTTTTGAGTGGAGGTTATTAAAGAATTTTTAAGTTAAACAAATAATTTAAAAGGGTCAATTTTATTAATGAAGCAAAATTAACTCTGATCTGAATTGGTACCAGTTGATAAATATGTTAACTAAAAGATTTAGAAAAAACCAAATAACTGAAGGAAGTATATATGTCAGTATATGATGTAACCATGAATGTTGAAACTGAGAGTGTTTATAACACCAGTCTGGTAGACAACTGCTAATGTAAACAGGTGTGTTGTATGTTGTGACTAATGTCTACAGTCATGCTTGGTGACAATAACAAAAATGTTGTAGCTTGATGAATCAGTATCTTGAGTAAAATCCTATTGTGACATAAAAGAATTGAAGTTAAATTTTTACAGACAAAATAATAATGAGGCAATTCCTGTAACTTAGAGTTTGAGAAATTAAGTAAAATTAAATTAATTTGGTAATTAAATTAATTGGAAAAATGATTTTAATAAGAAATTTAAATTTATTCTGATTTAACTTTCAAATGTAATTGTGAAATAAATGAAATATGTACTTTATTTAAATGGGAACCTGAAGGAAATTTTGTGTGAACGCCAGCAAAAATGTTTGAGAAACTTAGAAGTGTATATTACTGTTCATGTAAATTTTATTAATGCTAATCTATATTTTACGTTTAACTGTAGATTCCCCACCTAAGTGCGGCCATGACCTCACCGGATCATGACCGTGAAAGTAGTTAATTGGGGCAAATCATAAATTTCACTTGATATAACCGGCTTGTGGTTTGTTTTATTTTGTTAACCCGGTGGTTTGATAGACTTAGTAGGGGGGGTTATTTTTTGGGGAATCTACCAAATTTTGGAACAGGTCTATTTTCACCCAGATAGGGGTGGTAGTCCATTAGGGGCGTATCAATCAAGAATAGTAGGTGTACTACCGAATTTTATTGTAACGCCGAAGCAAGGATGGGGGTGGAATAAAAGAAAAAAATGTCCACCCCTTCCGCATCAGTCCTTGTGAAAGCAACTGGACGCCACAGTCCAGGGGGGGAAATAGTGAGTGTGGATGGGGGGTGACCCAGTTACAGGTCACGAGGGAGATGTGGTTTACGGCTAGGATGAGGCTGTAAAGGGCCAAGAAGCCTAGCGCAGAACACATTAATATGTAACGGATATCAGGGGTTAAGGGATTAAAAGGGGGGTAGTAGAGAAAAGAAAAAAAAATTTTTTGTTTATTCTATATAAATATAGTAGGCAAGTAAGGACATAATTTGTATTTTAGGTACGATTACTGTGTGTTAATGTAATCCTGCATAATTAATGTGTCATTTTGGCTGGGCAATATTGTACGGGGAATATTATTCAATTTGACTGGAATTTATGTGTACTACTGTAAACCTATATTGTTTTATTAACACTATTTTCTAGGGTTTATAATATAAAATGAGCCAGAACGTTGTCAATGAACCAGTACGGCTAAGAGGAAACAAATCAGTTGTGGGATATGGAGTGATGGAAGGCCGCTTGTCGATTTTTTAATTGAATGTTTCAAAGTCAGGCGATACTGGGGCGGGTATCTGTCCAAGCTTATGGTGTTGGGATCTCGAACAGAGAAGTCCAGTAAGATCGGATGAGTGCTGCCGCAGCCGCCAGACTAGGGGGGTAAGAACCCATGATTTTAGTAGAGTGTTCAGGGGGGTGGCGGCGACATATCCTCACTGATCCTCTTAGGGTTTAGGCAATAAGAGTTTGAACGCGTCGGCCTTCAATCTCTTATTGGGGGGGTATTGTAACGGTACGAAATTGTAGGGCCAAGATAACATTTTAAAATTATATTCTCCATGCAGTCATTGTTCACCCTTGTAGAACCCCGAGTTAGTCAACCAAATAGGCTGTGTTTATTACAGAACAAAACGTCTATGTTTTGTCTCCGCACTCAAGCAGCGTAGACCGATTGTGAAATCACACCTAACTTCGCATCAGCCGTGAATCACGGAAGAAAGTAATGTAACTTCATATTGCGCCAGGCGGCAAAATATTGCTAAATCTTACGCCTAAGTTATAGCGCTCTTTTAACAACACCAATTGTAGCACAGACTCAAGATCACGTGATCAGAAAACTCTGTGTGCTCAACTTTAGTGAACTAACGCCAGTTCCATCGTAACTCATGGCCGCGCGGCCAGCCTACAACAACATCTAAGTGCAAAAAGTTACGTCGGCCGACTTGATCATATTTTATAACGTGAGATCAGTAAATCAGTGAGAATAATGAAACAAAAACCATAAAATCAGTACCAACAGTGGCGTGAGTGCGAGAGAACTCAGAAATCGGTCAGCTAGTGAACTTGTGTCACGGTTATTACATGTGCATAATATGGGTGTGCATTGGAGTAAAACCATTATTAGGATGAGTACCACTTTTTAAGCTTCAATTATTATATTATTATTATTATATTTCAATATTCGCTTTTATAGACACCTTAATAAGAAACAGAGATCTCTAAGAGAGGGGAGTTTATTTAAATATTAACAAAAGGAGGAAGAGAGTGTGTGTGTGTGTGTGTGTGTGTCTGTGTGTGTGCGTGGTTATATACTGGTTCATTTTCTATTTTTTTATATGTACTTAGTAATGTCAATTATCATAGTATTTTAAAACAAAAGTTAACAAAGATACTGTCATTTGTAGAAGTAAAAGAAGGGGTGATTTTCGATAAATAAAATAAGTATGTATTTTAGACAGTATCAAATGTGTCAACGTAATTATTGCACATATCAAATCCAAATAATCCTGTCTGCAGCTGTTTTCGTCTGAACGACCCTGGACCCGAACCCGAAGGTAAGAGTAAGATATTATATATTTGTCATAAATTTATAGACTTACAAAGGCAACCCAGTATGTATGTAAGGGGAGACATATCGGTTGAGGATCTGGTATGGTATAAGGCCAGTTTTGG
Source organism: Magicicada septendecula (assembly GCA_034769895.1). Lineage (NCBI taxonomy): Eukaryota > Metazoa > Arthropoda > Insecta > Hemiptera > Cicadidae > Magicicada > Magicicada septendecula. Next base: position 227,678,891 of record CM068374.1, on the reverse strand, counting down.
AATTTTATTCAGAATGTTCCAAGGCTAGGGGTACTATGGTGAGTACCGGTCCGACTTTACGGTGTTGGGATCTCGAATAGAGAAGTGCAGTAATCTCGTTCAGGTGCAGCCATAGTCGCCTAACTAGGGGGGTAGTTTACCCATGATGTGTTTAGAAATTAAAGGGGGGTTGTTGGCGCCATATCCTCACTGATCCTCTTAGGGGTTAGCAATGAGAGTTTTTCTGTTTTGGCAGAAAACCTCTCATTGGGGGGGTATTGTAACGGGGCAAAAGGGGTAAAACAAATTTTAATCATTTTAAACAGTAAACCAATCTTGGTACTATTCGGTAACAGTCAGTACAAGGTACGCATTGGGAATTGTGACAAAGAATATTTGGTGAATGAACTATATCTTCGCGGCTGATACGCATCGGCACAGGAATGTAAAATTGTTAGCAAGGGGGCGTATGCGCCCACAAATGTGCGCTCAGGCGGCCAATGTTCTCAGGTGTTTGGTCACGTATGAACAAATACCTCAGCGCTGGGTGTGCGTTAGAAAAAGGCAGTCGGCAAATAACATCTGAAGGTAACGGACGCGAGCAGTGGTGTGCGTCGCCGGCCGGGCATAGTTTTATCTCGCCCGCATATAAAAATGGGAAAATAATTAAAAAGCAGACTAAAAAACATCCATCCGGCTGGGTGAACACATAGGCTCGCGAGCCGAAAAAATTTTTTTAAGACTTTCAAAATTTTAACCAAAGTATACCGATGTGATTAAATTAGCAAACAGAGTCATGGAAAGCGTGTGAGGACAGTGTAACATCAAACAGAAGTGCAGTGAACAATTTAACGGTGAGAACGTATTTCGGACAACAAGTGACTAAAACAAACCACTGTAGCAGGAGGTCGACCCGAATCATCAAAACCAAGTAACAGTATAATATATAAACTTTTACAATCATGAAAATTATAAAGTAAAGAGCTCTGAAGTATGGGGAAAATTTAAATAACTTATGAATGAGAGAATGAACAAACTGGGCTGCCTTATGTAAGCTAATTAAAATAATCCGATTAAGTAAATATATAATGTTACTATAATTATTTAAGTGGCATAGTTAAAAATGTTCTGATAACGTTTATAGCAGGGCTAAAAAATATGTAGAAGAAAGAGGAGAGAGTAGAACAAAGAAGGTCATAACATAACATAAGAAATTAATACTTTATTTCACTTGATATATGTGTTAGAGTAATCATTTAAAACACCTCATTTCATTTGCTGCACTGATCAGTTCGTCATACAAACGGGGTTAGTCCACCACCAGAGATCCGGCCAACTCACATTTAAGAACTTAAGGTAGGTGGAAGTGTAAAAATTCATTTATATTAGCAACTTTAATTATAAAGTTACAGTACGAAGATAGTTTAAATGTAGAGTGTGAATAGAGGGCAAAATGTTCCCATGATAATGGTGAAGCAGAGACTTCACGAATGTTTCTGGAGGACAAGAGTTCCTCGATAGTTTTTGTAGAAGACAAAAGGTCTTCAAAATGTCCTGTGGTTTTTAGTGTACCTGGTAAGGCCAGATGGAGGCTAAATAGTAGTGCATTGCCCTCTGAGTGGAGTGAAAATGTGAAATTGGGTTGGGAAAGTGATTATAAAGAGAGAAATAGAATGATAGAGTTGTTTAATGTAAAGAAAGGTTATAGAGAATTTGTAGAGAGAATAAATAACATTAAATATTTACCCTATGAAGGAAATAGTGCAGTAGTAAATGATAACTATAGCGATAATGATGATAAACTCTTACCTGTTGCAAGAATTAGAGCACCAGTAGCAACTGATGGCTATAGTGATGAAAGTATAAACTATTTAAATGTGACAGATAATACTAATGGAGACTTAACCAAAAATACTGATGTAGACATGGCTTATGATAAAATAATAAAAAGGGATAACCCTGAGGATTATTATTATGGTAAAATGGATAAAAAAGATTTAAATGGTGTAGCACAACGAAGTTTTTACCTTATCCTACAAATTAAGATGATATAGGAAAAGAAGGGAAGAAGTCATCTGGAAGGAGTAATATCAACTTAAATAAAAATAACAGAAAAAAGTAATTACAATCATAAATAAAAGGACTTAACAGAACTAGAAAAATCGATTCAAAGAAATTACATATAGTCAATTTATAGCCAAAATGTGTTAAAAAACAAATAGTATGAGTATCATCTCAGTAAAATAATTAGTAGACCCAGTAAGATACGGAGTAGTAAGGAGTAACAGCCCAGGACAAATAAATTAAAAGGAAATAATATTAAGATACACAAAAACTTATTTTCAAGACAGAAAACTCTATAGCTGTAAACCACATCAATGAAGGAACTTAAACCATATTAGCTATACAAATTTAGAACCAAAAAATAACAAAATAAGAGAATCCAATACAAATGATCAGAATAATGTAAACTGAATTATGATTAAAATAAGTATGTGATTGAGGGGAACACCCCAAACCAGTTTTAAAAAGGACAACAAAATACAATCATTAATATAAGGTTTTAATGTGTTTATTTATATAATTATTATGTGTTATTATTTTTTTTGTGTATAGCATACAGAATATGTTGATAGTAGGAAATACTAGATGTTAGTACTAAGGGTAACCCAAAAGTAAGGTCTCCAAAGGACTAGAGCCGCAGGGAAATATTTTGGGCGGCAGTTGGCATCACTGCTGTGTGCAGCCATCTCCCCTCTTTCAAACAAGCAGTCGCTGAGCTCGCTCGGTCTATTAGTCTTGGCTTGGCAGCCGTTAAGAATGGAGCTCCCAATCGCTGTTCCCGCCAAGTGCGGACTTCGCGAAGTCATTTGATTTCTTAACGCAAAAGGTCTCAAAAACGTCCACAAGTGGTGTAGAGAGTTTAAAGCTGGTCGTACAGAAATTCATGATGACGAAAGAAGCAGGAGACCGTCAGTGTCAGACGAGATGATCAGGAAACTTGACGAAGTCGTGCGTGAAGGTCGGAGGATCACTATCCACGAGCTCTCTTGTTTCCTTCCTGACGTTTCAAAATCCACCATTCAAAGGATTGTGACTGAAAAGTTGAAATATTGGTGTGGGCAAGGTGGGTTCCGCGAATGCTCACAGAAGACCACAAACGGCAACACGTCGAAGCTGCCCACGAATTTCTTGAGCGCTATGCAGACGAAAGAGACGACTTTTTGAATTCCATTGTCACAGGTGATGAAACGTGGGTTCACCACTTCACACCTGAATTCAAACGACAATCACTTGCGTGGCGGCATCCAACTTCGCCAAGGGGCGAAAATTCAAACAAACACAGTCTACCGGCAAGATCATGGTGACTGTGTTTTGGGATCGGAAAGGTGTATTGTTGATCGATTTCATGCCTACTGGGACCACAATAAACGCAGATGCATATTGTGAGACACTCAAAAAACTCAAACACGCGATTCAGGACCAGAGAAGAGGAATGCTCACCAAGGGCGTGTCCATTCTTCACGACAATGCTCGCCCTTATGTCGCCTGCGCAACCGCTGATCTTCTGAACCAATTTGGATAGGACATAATCACCCACCCTGCTATAGTCCGGACTTGGCACCTTGTGACTATCATTTGTTTACACATTTGAAAGAACATTTGGGTGGAATGCGATTCGACGACGATGACGAGGTGAAAGACGAGGTCAAACGCTATCTCAATGACATGGCGGCGAGTTTCTATGACACTGGCATACTAAAACTGCCACAGCGGCTCGAAAAATGCATTGAACGTAACGGCGATTATGTTGAAAAATAGTGTGTTCTTATGCTTCACAACCATGTAAAAAGTTTTGATAATACATTTTTTTTCTATTTTTAAAAAATATGGAGACCTTATTTTTGGGTTACCCCTCGTATGTAAGAGTTTATTGTATTTGAATCATGTTAATTAATGTTGTATTTTTGTGAAGTAAGGAAAGGCAAAATAATAATTCAAACGACCCATCAATAGTAAATCAGAAAACATAAAACTAATAAGGTGAATTAATAATAACATTGCTAGGAAAATTGAAAATTGATGACCAAGACAAATTCAACTTTGACCATATAAATCAAATCAGAGAATATAAATTAATAGAACCTAGACTAAATTGATCTAAATTATCCTATTCAGAATACAAATACTTTATCATAATGATAACAACAACCTATAATAGTGATTAAAAGAATCAGCATGTAAAATTTACTTAAATTGTGATTGTACCAGATAAAGCCATAATCAGTAAAGTACACTAGTAAAATACAAATAAATTGTTAAATGTTTAGAATAATAGCCAAATATAAAAAGTAAATTACAAATATTTAATTAGTAATAGAGTGAGAGGTAAATTGTAACATAAAACATATTGTAAACCATATAATAGGTAATTATGTAAATCAAAATAAGGCCTAGAGGTAAATTTCAAGGAATGTAATTCAGAAGCTTAATTCAAACCAAAATAGGTCAAATTTAGTATTAACTTGTATAAAATAAAAGCAGGAATATTGTTATATAATTAGAATTACATAAAAGTACTAAACAAATAAGTTATAGTCAATTAAACATAACAAATGTCATTTGTTTATATAAGATTGAATTATTAGATACGAACAGCTGATGGGGAACAATGAGAAATGAGACCAAAATCTTATAGAATTTTCTATATGAAGGAACAAATATAGTTAGTTGATTGTTAAAAGCCAAGCAGGACAGACGTGTCAGAATACATTTCAGAGAATTATGAACGGAATTTTTTAACCAACACAAACCAAGATATATGATGAATTTATAAAAAGATAAAAGCATATAAATTAAAGTAAAGAATACTATAATAACGGTCATTGAAACCATAAAACTAAATTAAACACTACTAAATTAAGCTGTCACTACGTATGGACGCGACTGAAGAACAAAATTAAACTCATATAACCAGAAACTGATTGAAGGGAACCATTTGACACAACACAACTATTACCGAACAAAATCCAGTGGATGAATACAACTACACACTACCACTTGTGGATATTCCAATAGCGGCATCACAGAGGAGGAATTAAACAACTGATACGTTTATTTGAAGTGAAATCTCGGAGCTGAATTTACATAGCAGAACAACACATGGAGGCAGCCATCTTGTCATTTTGAGTCAAACGCATTCAACCTGGGAGGAGACGTGGTGACGTCAGAGACATCAGCTGGTTTGAATATCAACTTTACTATACACTATATTTTATTATATTTTTGTCTGTTTAATGAATAAGTTTTTATAATTTGTAAGTATTGAATTCTCTTGCCTTTCCTGACTATTTCTACAGTTAAAAGAACCCTTATAATATAATTTAATTTGAATACTTTTATATATGTAATAATCGACCTGGAAACTAGTCTCGAATTGTTAAAGTACACCTTTATGTGTATTAATTAAACAATTATTAATACTGAATATATGGTAGTTCATATCTGTGTAATTTACATAATAAATCTCATCACCGGAATAACACGTGTTTCGCTCAGTTACATGCATTAGGCTTTGGGTCCAGAATTGCGTTAAGCAGACAGCGGCAGAAGTCGTTGGGTATAGAAATAACGTGACACATTAGATAACGGTAACGAATTTTGGTTTTATTTTCAGTAGATACTTGGTAAATTAATATAAGCATAACAATGGTTAATGATTCAAATTTCCAAAATGGCGGCTAGACTATTCCGCCCTTGACCTTACTCAAGGTTAATTGTGTACACTTTATGATGCTATATAACTGACTTCTTTTATGTATGTAATTCTCATCATTGAACAGAATTATAGTTTTGATTTCTTTAATACTTTACTCTTAATACTGACTAAAGATGATCACAAACCAACGCCTCATTTTAATATTGGGTTGATCAACACCGTTCACACTCTCGCTTCCTCTCTCTCACTCTCTCACATGAATTTAGACAAATGTTATAGAAATTGAGCTCATCTTTTCTACTTTTTGAAATTTAGTAATGAAATGTAGGGCTTTCCTGAATAGACGTGGCGTAGTTCCTTCCTCAGCGGCTCCATGCGGTGAGCAGGTGTTTGTCCAGTTTGCTGTTGTCCATTTTCACTGACTCTACTTTGAATACATGTTTTATAAAGTTCACTGATGCTAGTAAATGTTAGTGTTTACTGTGATATTATTTAGAACATTTTTTGCAGTAAAAGGTTACATTTTGCTGGCAGAAAACTGCCCACTACTGTTAGAGCGTGTATGCTCCCTGATTTACTTTTGACGACTGAGACCGGGTTAGACGTAATTATTATGTAAGTGGTCGTGCATCTGACGTCATTGTCTATTGTTTTCCAACCACTGCCTTGGTTAATACGTAATGGTTTTATATCGTCATTGTGTTTTTGATGACGATTTGTTACAATGGACCAATAGAAAGTCAGTATTGTCAATTTTTAGCGCCTAACACTGCCATTATCGTTGTTTCACTTCACTCGTACGCCGCTGACCTTGGATCGGCTCCCCTCTGGTGAATTTGCGTATTACTGGGACTTGTGTCAAAACTAACTTGCCCTGGTTAGACTTCATGATTATAATAAAATTTACAATAAAATATATCCCTACATACCATTATTCTGGTATGGCTAATTCTGTACTGTTACAGAATCAGACTCTAGTCGCGGCAATTCAAATAATTACTTTGGACATAATAAACTTAATTATTGTTTTAAACATCGTTTTAATGATTATTTGATTCATAATTTAAATTACATTAATTATAAAATGCTAAACGTGAACTTCTGAAGGAAAGGAACTAGCAGAAGAAGAAGTACAGATACAGAATCGGCCACTACATGCAATCGATTTGGCCACGACAATCTAGTTAACGTGAAGAAACAAATAATTCTTCATCAGAGAATACACAGTTATTAATTAGTATTTTTATTAATTGAGCATTGACAATAAAACAATAAAAACAATTAAACCGATTTAAAAAATTAATTAATTAAATATATAAAAAATAAAATCAATAATAAAAAATGTATTATATTTATTTGTAAAACCGTTGATTTACAAATTGGCGCTCAACTTTAGGGGTTTAAAATAGGAATTGATAGGCAGGCCCATAAGATAAGGACAATTTGCCCAATTTCCTATTTTAGCTTGGCAGCTGTTAACCGGTCAGGAAAGTCATCAAAATGCCGAAGAGATCAACATCGAAGAAAAGGGCGGCAGAACTCGAAAAGGAGATAGACATGGAGAACAAGGAGGCGACTCCAGTGGAAGATATGGAGATGTTATTACCTCCGGCGGAACCTAACCAACCCATACAACAACAAGAGGAACAACCGGAAAACCCAAAACAAAGAGAGAATGCAACTATGCAAGAAATGTTCAGGATAATGATGGAGAAAATAGAGGAAATCAGTAAGGAAATGAGAGAGGATAACAAATCCATGAGTAAGAAAATGGAGGAAACCAGTAAGGAAATGAAGGAAGAACTGAGTAACCAAATTGGAGATACCAATAAGAAAATAGAGGAAACCAGTAAGAAAATGGAAGATGACAACCAACAGTTGAGGGAAGAGTTAAGGGAGAATAGTAAGAAGATGGAAGAGAAGATGGGGGAAAATAATAAGAAAATGGAAGAAAAGATGGGGTAGAAATTGGAAGAATTGAAAGAGGATAACCAACTATTGAGAGAAGAATTAAGGGAGGTTAACCAGGAAAATATGGACAGATTAGACGGAAACATAGAATCATTAAAGGAAAAATTGAGTCAGAAGATTGTAGAGAACAATGAAACAATCAGCAAGAAGGTAGAAGAGGAAATAACGGTAATAGAACAAAGGATTACAAAAGCTGACGAAAGATGGAGTCAGACTGAACGAGAAGTGCATAGTTTTCAATCAGAAGTCAACACCAAAGTTACGAGTATAGAAGAGAAACAAAGGGAAACGCGCGAAGAATGGGAGAAGGTGCAGAACCGATTCACAGAAAAGTGTGACAGGATAGAAGCGGCTGTTACCAGTATAAATGGCCAGGTTCGCCAAAACCAAGCAGACATAGAAACTTGTCTGAGTAGACCGACTAATATTACCCATTGTGCCACTACAGAAAACCGAGAAGGGGTTAATTTCCGGTTATACCAAAGGAAACCCATGGAATTTATATCTTGAATACAAGAATATTTCGCGAAACATAGGAGTAACCGCTGGAATACAAACAAAGAAGTACTCGATGAGTCATTCAAAGAGATGACTGATAATTGGTGGATGGCTATCAGAGATGACATCACAGACTACCAAATGTTTAAGAGATTGTTTAAGGCCAAGTATTGGTCAGAATCTACGCAAAATATAGCAAGAGACAACATATGTCATGGAAAATATAACCCATATTGGGATAACACTTTGACCTCATATTTCCTGGGAAAGGTGTGCATAGCCAAACACCTAGAGCCTCAAATACCCGAGGAGTGTCTAGTCAGCAAACTATCCTATCACTACGAGGAGGATATAATTAGAGCATGTAGGAGTAGTCATATTAAGACCGTACAAGCTATGACGGAGTTACTCGAGATGTACAAGCATGAAGACTACTACCGACAGAGTAGAAGAAGAACGGATAGACCAGAATTGAGGAATAGTAGCAGCTATGGGAAAACAATCAAAATAACGTGAATAACAATCATTTTAACCCCTCGAACTGGAATAATAATTACTATAATAATAATCGCAACAGTAATAATAATAGTAATAACCATAATGGTGGAAATGATAACAACCAATCCAATAGAAATACTTATTATAATAACAGTGAAAACAACAGAAATAGTCAGAGAAATTCAAATCAAGCTAATAATTACCCTTATCCAAATAACAGTAGAAACTACCAACAAGGTGGTAATTATAGTAATAGGACATACCGACCAAGAGTGAACTATATAAGAGCAGTAGACAGTGGTCAACGGAGGTACCAAAATCAAAGGAGGAACAGTTTCCACGAATACAGAGTACAACAGGTAAACCACGAAGGGGATGATTGGGGGAATTATGTACACAGGACAAGTTCCAGCCTGGAGGACCAAAATCGACAATGGAGGAACGAAGTGCAGTTTGATGATCGCGTGGAGCGACAGGAACCAGCCCAAGGTTTTCAGACCGACGTTGCAATTGGCCCAATCAGCAATAACACTCCACCTTTAAACTAGAGGAGGCGGTGATAGACATTCACAACCCTTCACTGCTCCTATCTACTGGGTATGAACGAGAGTTAAATGAACAAAATGAAAATAAGAAAATTACAATTATTTACAATAATTACCTCAAGGATATCAGAACAGATTTGTTAGAAGAAAACGGTATAAAAATTAATAATCAAAATAATGAAATAATATACGTAATGGCAGAAGTAGAAGGTATTTCAGCGCAAATCATGATAGACACCGGAGTGAATGTCTCGATAATTAGCAATAATGAGTTAGACTGTATACAACAAGAATGTCACCGAACATTACCGGTATTACCAATTAATAATGTTGTACTTATAGGCGCCACTGGTCGGCAAAATAAAACGATACGTAAACAAGTATCTTTAAATCTTACACGTAAGGGGGTAAGTTTGGACATGGTGTTTCTCATTGCAGCCGGGTTACCATTTAATATCTTGATAGGGTGCGACCTGTTAAGAAGAAACTCTGCTGTTATTGATCTGTGCAGAAAGAAGGTGTCATTGTTTTCAGGAGATTCAACATGGATAGCCAATTTAATAAGTAACGAAATAATAAATTCCCAACTGGGTCACAACCGACAGGTTGAATTAAATTATGTAGAGGATAAGTCATCATACAGTAACTTAGTATACCGGGAGATTGAAGATAAACTGTGGACACAGAAAATACAGGAGATACGAGATTTCCAGTGTGAAAACAACGGAAAAACTAACCGAAACCCAAATAAATCATTTGATAGGAATATACGAGAAATATCGTGCCGTATTTTCCGATGAACCATGAAAATTCTACAATGAGTAAGACCATCTTACAGTTAATATCAGAGAAAATAAGTTGAATCAAATAAGATAAACCATCTAAATTCTAAGAATCAATAAGGACATCTTATAGTATATATCAAGGAAATTATTTTAAATAAAATAAGAAAATAAAATAAATAAATTATCTCAATATTAAAATAAATAAGAACAATTTACAGAACATATTTCAGAAGGACTTTGCTTTGGATCAATTAATAAAGAGAAGGAATGAAATAAGATATCAAAGATTTAAATTAGTCAAATTTTATTATTAGTCAAAATGGACTACTTTTTATAATTTATATTGTTACAAATTACTAATTATGAGATGAGATTAATTTGTTAATTTATAAATGTTTGTGTAATTTTTTTTTTTATGTTCTGTGGTGTTTAGCACTTTTTATTATTTGTTTTAAAATAATTAAGTCCTTTTCTGTATTTTTTAAAATTCCTTCACTAGTTAATAGAATTGTCTCCAAGAACAATCGATATGTGAACTTTTCTTATTTGGAGGTTATCTTCCTTCTTGGTGGTGAAATTCTGGTAGATAGCTCAATTAAAATTACGTATTATGTTAATTATCTTTTAGGAATAAATAATGTTCAATTTTGTAGTAAATAAGGAATTTTATTAACAAATATTTAATTTATCGACTCTCTATCGATTTATAAATCGATTCTCAGGGTATCAATAGTATACAATTATTTATATTCGGGTTCTTTTAACAGTTATTTTAGGTATAGTCAGAGAGAAAAAGGGCAAAGTATTAAAAGTATAACATTGCAAAAATATACATCGACTTAAAAATTAAAATACATATATGTTATTCAATATATAATGTTAAGTAAGATGCTTTCAAACCGTTCTGTTGAATAGACTGTGTCGCGTTGGATTGTGGGAAATCAATGATGGCCGCTGCTCGTCCAGACGTAAGATGAAAGCACTTCGCTATTTCTTCTACTAATAAAAAATGCTTTCCCTACGATTTCTCGTTCCTGTTGCTGCGACTCTTTCTTCTGGTGTTGGTGGAGTGTTCCTTATTGAGTGTTAGTGTTCCACTTGGATAAAATGTGTTTAAATAGTTATGTTCCACTTTAGTGTATTGGTCGAGAATATCACTTTCCGTTTCGTGGTGTTTAATTATTGTTTTAATCGTTTAGTTGGTGTATTCACTAAGTTCTGTTCTTATCTGGTGTTGGTTTAATGTTTGTTGATGTTTGTTTCACTGTGTTTGCGTTTAAAATGTATTTTCACAAAACTCGCGTTTTTCGAATCTAGGCTTATAAAACATGCGCCATTAATGTATCAGCAATTAGGTTAAACTTTGCTTAAGAGCTCGTCAAGTGTGCTTCACGATATCTAATAATGAACTAATTTACTTCCTTCGTCTTCGACTAAAGTCTTAGCCAAATTAATATTATTCACTCCATTGTTTCTAAATTATTGGCATCCTGTGCATGTGAGAAATTTACATTATATAACTGATTATATTTTTGCTATTATTCAAATTTATTAACTATTAAATACATAATCTTCTTCTTCAGTTCATTCTGCTTAATTTGATACCAAATAATGTAGTTTTATTAAGTTTTTGATCTAAAATGGTATTTTTACCTCATTTTGAAAATTATAAGTTTTAAAAATCACTTCCTGTCCTTTTCCAAAATTCTGCCATCTTACAAGTTATATTAATGATTGTATTAAATCTCAGATTGTAATAAAAGGTTTATCTTCCCTTAATTTCTTGCAATTAGATTAATTGGTTATGTTTTAAAATATTATACAGTAATATATGACTCCCCTATCTGAATTTTGAGTTTTTACATTTGCATTTTTAACAATAATTCTGGCTATCTTTTTACAAAATCTTTCTTAACTATATTTCCAATTACATGACTTTATGACTGATTTACCTTATATAAATTCCTTCAATTTAATTGTTTTTCTGTACTTATTTCATCAATTTTGAGGCTGTTTAGTTTTTAACATTTGGCCTAGATTTCTAACAGTTTTTACATACAAAGTTTTTTAAATAATACACGTTGATTTATACCCTCTCTGACTTTCTTTGCTATTATGACATTAATTAACATTTTCTTATTTTAACAAAAGAACAATAAGTATATAAATTTATACTCTAAATACATAACACATAATTCAAATTAACATTGGTCTTTCAAACTCAGACATTTTATACTTAACTATTTTTTGTAATACACAATAAATATCATATAAATAAAGAATGTTAGTTGATTCTGACATTTTAAAACTTGATTATCTCTAATAACTTATTCTACATAAACAAAACATAATTATCATAATATTATACTCTATTTCTTACACTAGGTTCTATTATCAGTTTTTATCTGTTTTTTGTTGGATTTTGGGGTAACGATACCTTGTCACTTCACTTTTTATATATGCCTGCTCTTGTTTTATTTTGGTTCATTCTACTGAATGTTGTATAATTAAGAGTGGCAGTTATTTAAAAACACATGTATTACCTGTCATGATAATACTTTATTTTACATTATTCATAGACACAATATAAGCACTTCAAAGTTGTAATATTTCACAATTTACTTAGTTTGTGAACTGCAATATTAACACATAAGGTTTATTTATTATAACACCAAAACTTGCACTTTCCCCTTTTCATTCTTGGATTTTATTTCTAAATAGTTTTATAGTTTCATTAAAATCAAGAAATCTATCTATAGAAGATAATGAAGTTTTGTCTTTTGGCATTATATAATTATTTCACATTGGTTCACTTTCAATTCTACTTTATACACTTTTTGGCTTACATTTATTTTACATGTGGTTTCTACATTTGATAGTTTGTTATACTTTTATTTATTATTATGTTTATTAGTTTCTTTTGGGGTTTGGGTTTTTTTATAAGAGCCCTCCTTCTTGTGGATGCTGTCTTGTTCTGGTTTTCTTCATTGATTCCTTCTTGTTCCTTATAAATGTATCACCTTGTATGGTGGATCTTGTCTTGTTTTTGGGTTTCTTCCTTACCTACTCTTCTTGTTCCTTACAAAATATTTTCTTTTCTTGTTGTGGATTTAGTCATGTTCTGGGTTTCTTCCTTACCTACTCTTCTTGTTCCTTACAAAATATTTTCTTTTCTTGTTGTGGATTTAGTCATGTTCTGGGTTTCTTCCTTACCCACTCCTATCCTACCTGGGTATTACCTTTTTCATATTTAGTTTTTAAATTTATTTTGATGATTCATCACTTATTGTAACATTGGTTTTAAATGAACTTTTGCTTTAATCTATGATTGTACTTCACGGTGGTTCTTAATTAATTTTTTATTTTGCTTTCTCGGATTTAACAATGTTTTTATTTTATTTTCATGATCATTCTACCATTCAGAATTATTGGCATTATCTGTCATGCTACAATATTTTAATAACTGGATGTAGATAATTCCACCAGTTTTTTATGATTGAGCAGAGATGATAATTCCTCTGAGCTCAAATGGGTGAAGTATGGTCAGCAGAGAATGTAGCCGAAATGTGCCACTCTGAACTGTTCCAGCTCACATGTTAGGGAATGTTAGGGAGTAAATATCTCAAGGAAGAAACACTAAATAAGAAAGGAAAAATATATATATATTTAATAATAAAAAGATAAATCAGATTAAAAAGAACTATCTCATAAGAGTAAAATAAAAAGTAAAAACAGAAAAATACAAATCAACTTAGAGCTCAAACAAAGAAGGAGGAATATCAGTGTAAACCAAGCCAAGAATATAACAAAGACGAATGTCAGAAGCAATTAGTTCACCCACACTAAAAGTATGAGCTGAACTAATCACTTTTACAGGGGGGCATTTGTAGCACAATGAAGTTTTTACCTTATTCTACAAATTAAGATTATATAGGAAAAGAAGGGAAGAAGTCATCTGTAGGAGTAATATCAACTTAAATAAAAATAACAGAAAAAAGTAATTACAATCATAAATAAAAGGACTTAACAGAACTAGAAAAATCGATTCAAAGAAATTACATATAGTCAATTTATAGCCAAAATGTGTTAAAAAACAAATAGTATGAATATCATCTCAGTAAAATAATTAGTAGACCCAGTAAGATACGGAGTAGTAAGGAGTAACAGCCCAGGACAAATAAATTAAAAGGAAATAATATTAAGATACACAAAACTTATTTTCAAGACAGAAAACTCTATAGCTGTAAACCACATCAATGAAGGAACTTAAACCATATTAGCCATACAAATTTAGAACCAAAAAATAACAAAATAAGAGAATCAAATACAAATGATCAGAATAATGTAAACTGAATTATGAATAAAATAAGTATGTGATTGAGGGGAACACCCCAAACCAGTTTTAAAAAGGACAACCAAATACAATCATTAATATAAGGTTTTAATGTGTTTATTTATATAATTATTATGTGTTATTATTTTTTTTGTGTATAGCATACAGAATATGTTGATAGTAGGAAATACTAGATGTTAGTATGTAAGAGTTTATTGTATTTGAATCATGTTAATTAATGTTGTATTTTTGTGAAGTAAGGAAAGGCAAAATAATAATTCAAACGGCCCATAAATAGTGAATCAGAAAATATAAAACTAATAAGGTGAATTAATAATAACATTGCTAGGAAAATTGAAAATTGATGACCAAGACAAATTCAACTTTGACCATATAAATCAAATCAGAGAATATAAATTAATAGAGCCTAGACTAAATTGATGTAAATTATCCTATTCAGAATACAAATACTTTATCATAATGATAACAACAACCTATAATAGTGATTAAAAGAATTGTGAAGTTAATTTCATTATTAATATATTAAAATCGTAAAATTATATTGCTCTCCACTTACCTTTAAATTTTACCAAATTTTCTTCTTCGCCCAGAGTTCGTCACATGAACGTTGAAATGCAAGTATGATCATGAGGTTATATTAATAACAGACGCAACTCGCATTTATGAAGATAAATAATTAAAACTTTATTTTACTCTAACTTTATTCATTTCTTTACCTCAATTTCTTTCCATCAATCTATTACTTCTTGCCAAAAATTCAAAATAAATAAAACATTCTTATGATATTTATAACATGATTGGATATACTAAAATTATATTAAACATCTTACCTTAAAGTAGGCCGCCCAGCCTGCTCACACACACACACACACACACACACACACACACACACACACACACACACACACATACACACACACACACACACACACACACACACACATTCCATTACAAACCCCTTTTAAATATATATATACCCCATTTTATTCGAAATAATTATGAATTCGGTGTCATACTGTTGCGCAAGGTTCCTGCTGGCCGCGTGGTTTCTCCTCGAGCTAGCGACGCGTCACTCACTAAGTTCTCTTTTTAAGTGTCCGAAAAGTTTGTGTTAAAATTTTGATACTGCACTCACTTGCACATTATTAGTTTTAAATACTGCCCTCACTTTCGATTAATATTGAAACTTTATTGATGAGCCCCATTTGGCGGGCTGCCTGCGCAGGCTGGCGTCGGTGAGGAACTGCGAAGAATATCTGCCTAGTACCCCACTACTTAGATTTTTTGGACAAGACGGAAAACAATGCCTTGTGCGTTAAAGTCATCGTCACTGTTCAGGCAACACATGCAACTCCCATGTGTTGGACGTCGACGAAATCTGGTGTTCACTGGTTTCGTCACAAAGGTAGGCGAGATTTTGTCAAGATTTCCGCCATCTCCCGAGCACGTGGTTGAACAAAATTCGCGCAAAGCCATTTTGTGCGACTTTTGTTTAGCGTCGGTTATGCGCTCCGCAGATGTTTGTGCGGTTGTGCGCATTACACTGTATTAAAGTTCTGAGAATTCAACTGTTGTGGACAACACGACACATTCCATTGTTATCGTTCTGTGCCTTGCTCCTTTGTTTGATACAACTTCTACTCAACATGTGACTGGCCACGCAGATGAAAATGAATTTACAAATTTTTAATAAAATAAAAACCCCTCCCTTTTAGCCCCGTTACAATACCCTCCCCCCCAATGAGAGATCTGTCGAAACAGAAGAAATCTCATTGCTAAACCCATAAGAGGATCGGTGAGGATATGTTGCCAACAACCCCCCATTAGTTCTTACATATCATGGGTAAACTACCCCCCTGGCTCGACGACTATGGCCGCACCTGAACGAGATTACTGGACTTCTCTATACGAGATCCCAACACCATAAAATCGAACAGACACACACCACAGCGCACCTAACCTTCTAACATGCCACCCCAAACTCCAAATCCTTGGCCTTATTCCATGCCAGATCCTCAACCGATATGTTCCTCCTTACCAAGCACACTGGGCTGCCTTTAGCAAGTACTGGGCGCATACATATACTCATTAATACATTCTTTTATTAAAAATTCAGAAAATATTCGTTAAGTTAAAAAATCATTTAAGTTACTTCCTCAAAAACAAAACCAAAAAAAATCTGTTACATGAATTCATCAACTCTATTGATTCTCTTCAATACTAATACCAATTAAAAAAAATAAATTGAATACCTTACTAAAACATGAATACACTTACTCTAACATTTGTTTACACATATATTCTAAACAATATAATTAAAAAAAACACTAGCAATACACATAAACAATAATATACTTAAAACTCAAACATCATCTATATGGCAGACGGAAAAAATCAAAATTTTTTTTTCCAAAATAAATTACAAATATCAAAATATCTTTTTCAATTTTCAGAACACAAAATATTTAATTCAATAAAAAAAACAAAATGGCATCAATTAATTACTAGAAACTGGTCTGGTCTATACCATCAACCATCAGCTGATCTCACTGGGTCAAGTCAACGACCTTGACATACCTATGTCATACAAAGCTACCTCATAAAGTACACTGTACATAAAACATTTTAAACTTTCTTACCTTCAAACATAATACAATAAGACATTCAAAATTACCATGGTTATTATTACCATCAACAATAAAATTGACATTTAAATTAATCAAAATTTACACCTTTTATAGCTTTAATTACTTTCAACTTCTACTAAAATCTGTCACGGGTTTCAATTAATTTTTTATTTTAACTATGATTTACTTTCTTTAACATTCTCAATCTCCATTAGTTTGGGTGACTTAATTATTCATAATAACTTGATTTACACCTTGGCATTTATATATTTATAATCTTCCTTCTGACTCTAACGTCCCTAACAGCTTTAACTAACATGACACCCGTTCTCTATCAAAAACATCTATCAAACATTCTCTCAACCCACTTACTACTCAACTCATATCGCATCATTCTACCCTTATATATAAAAAAAACTCTCTACCCCTTTGTACTCGGATGTGTGTTCCCCTCCCAAACCTCACTCCCTTATCTGGTCCCTGGACTCTCCCTAGGCAACCCTTTCTGGCGCTAAACGGTCCCTTCCTGTCCCAACACCTTTCGTTGCGGACTCCTTATCACGCCACCCCCCTTACAAAATACCCATCAACCATTTATTCTCCCAATACATCACTTTCAACTACTACAAAATATCTCCATTTACTTATTACATCAATATATCAATCAATACTCTACATATTTTCCCCATAGCTACTGTGTCACTATTAATACTCAAATTCTACATTACATTATTCATAACAATATTATTCTCTCTAGTACCCCTTTAAACTCAACATGGACTGATTTAAATGTCCTAACTAAATAATAATAATCACCCAAAATCAACTTTACCACTTTTTACAAACCATTTAACATTCTTAACTATCTCAAATTATTTCCATCATTTAAATAAAAATCTTTAACCACCTTGAAATCATTATTCAAACATTTAATTACACTCAAATATTTAACTACATTGAAAAAATTGGAAATCATTTATAAGTGATATTCTACAGCTGATCAGCTGATTTTCTTAGCAAGGTGAATAACCTTACTATAAACGCATTTCAAAATTATACCAATTACACATTTTATCAATCCTTACCTCTAACACAATAAACTAATACAAGACATAATAAACACAGTATAATAAACATCTAATGCACCTTCTCGAATCAAGATATTATTTAATTAGCTCAGGAGCGAGTCATCATCATTAAGTTACAACAAAAAATTTTTAATTCGTTACCCCTTTGAGTAACCTCCTTAACCACACACACTATTGTTTTCTGATGGTGGACTGTTGCGTCCATTTGCATCCACAAGGACTGCATTGGTGGAGGAATTTTGGCATCTCCGTGTCCTTGCTTCAGCGTTACATTTTAAAATATTTAGATATCATCATATCTATTGTTCCATATTAATAAGCCCTTAATGCGGGTCTACCACCTGGTTTACTGTTCCCACGCGAACAGAGTGGCAGCCACTGTTCCATAGTTCCGGGGATTTCCCCTAAAGTCACCCCCCTTTAATTTCAAATTTACACCAATTTCAAGCACAGCTATGGTCAAGTTTTCAATTGTTTGGCCATAGCTGGCCGCCATCCAAAACCACGATTAATGCTGGTAAGGCAGTAATCGCCAGAAAAGGCGGGGAAATCAACTCTAAATTCAGGCATGTTCTCTTCGTCATTATGGTACATGGCACGGCAATACATCAGCATATAATATAAAATTATATAAAAGTTGTGCCGTGTATTTTACGCCAGTTTGGCCTCCGATGGAGGTAACACTCTCTGTTACCCCCAACACTTACCGCTACCTACAGTGGCACATGCCACCACTGTACTAGCCGACCTAATAACTAAACTAACCCTTCTACAGTTACAGTTTCTATATCCCATAAGTATATCACTTCGATTAACACCACACAACCCCCCAAAATGACCCACATATCTTGTATGATAACATAACATAATAAACAAATTGACATTAACCTTGATCATTAGCATTGTTACATTTACATTAAACAAACAATTCTCTTTTAAATAATTTATACAGAAAATTATAAACATTATTTGAAATTTTTATTAACTCTTCTATATATCATCATTTCATTATTTATCACTTAATACAATTAGATTCCTCAAAATTTCAAATTTATTATTAACATTTATTTTATCTCATATTTCAGTTATTACTACCTTTTGACTATGGTTTCTATTTAGTACAATTATCTCAAATTAGTTTCATCATTGAGTTTAAAATCTTTTCAACACCTGTAAACATTTTACTCTATCTAACTTGTATTATAAAATTTATACTCACAGGACATCATTCAAAACATATGATTCCAAAACAATACATCTCCATTACCTTCTGAAACAACAACGATAATATGATTCCACAACTAAATACATCTTACATTTATTCGTTTATTAATTACTATCAAATTTAGATCTCATAAAATAATTCGAATTCATTAGAAAATTCAATTATATAATATTGTAAATCAATCAAAAAAATAATTAAACATCTCAAATTATGTTAACAAACTTAATATTAAAAATAATAAAGTCACTGTGAGGGCGGCATTTGTTAACAAACTTAATAATAATGTTTTTACATTTATATGTGTGAATACTACCTTTGTCAATAAACTTTAAACATATAATCATGTCCCTAGTTCTGGGCGCAAATTTGTTAACAAACTTCTTCTTTATTTCTAAATCACTGCTATGCTCTTGTATTTTGATAATAACATACGATAAAAGAAAAAAAACAAACATCTACTTACCATAAAATTCTCTGTTTTAGTGCATGATTTAGATTCCAATTGAATTTCTTCTCTAGGGTCCAGGGTTTCGTTACAGCGAGATTCAGAAATAATAGAGGTATACGAGACAATGATTTAAACAACTTTAGTGTGGACATATGCTGAATTTAATTTTATACCTTTTCTGAGTTACATTACAATACAGTAAAATGGCGTCTTACCATTACTAGTTACGTGATTTCTACGACTCTATCAATACTGAATACACCAATTTCGTTATTGTTGGTATATCTGATTTGTTATCATACCTCTCCAAGAGACTGCAGTTCTCTCTTTATTATTTCTTTTTAATAAATGACAGAAACCAATGCCTCAATTTGCTGATTAATAATTTATGAGTACAAACACATTCTTACACACACACACACACACACTCTTTCCCCATGTTATATGATTGGTACCTTTTATAAATTTTGAATTTATAGTTAGAGCTCATTTTCACCCAAAAATAACAGTTAATTAGTTTGCACTTTCCTGATTGTTAGTTGCGGCTTTCCTTCCGATGTTTCCTGATGGACCAGTTGTTCGGCATCTCTCGTAATCTTGTTTTGTTCCTTGTTACACTGAATCTAATTACATCTCAGGTAGCCGTTAACTGTGCTACATTACTTGTATTTATTAATTACATTTTATATCAGTAAAAGAACACTTTTTACTGGCGAAACTGTGCCAGCCACAAATTTAGCGTGTAGACATCTTGATGAGTTGGAAGGAACTGGGCAGATGCAAAGCACATATTTTGTGTATGTGTTAGTGCATCCACGTCATTGTCTATTGTTCGGAATTGGCTCACGTCCTGTTGTCATGTCATTGTCTGTTAGGTCGTCACTTATTTTAATGACGTCCCGTCTTCTGGACCAATGAGAGTGCCTATTTACGGTTTATTTCCACTTGGATGGCCATGTCGTACGTTCATCTCTGCACGTCGGCTTCTGACCTTGGAGTCTTGGTGATCTATTTAAATATGTGTAGTTGTCTCTTCACAAAGGAAATTGTTCTCTGTTGCTTGTGTGTGTGATACAATAAATCTGATAATTTGTTACCACTCATACCATAATTCTGACATGGAGATTATTGTACTGTTACAAACCCCCTCAAGGAAAGATTTTATGTCGAAACATAAAAACTTTCATTGACTCATTCTCACTTTTACTAAAAGGATCGGTTCAGATATGTCACCACAACCCCCTGTAACGTTACACAAAAAAAAAAATTTATCATTACTCACCCTTGGTCCCATGATGCTGATCGCACCCTCTGACCTTACTGGACTTCTCCTGAGAGATCCCTACACCATAAGGCCATGAGGCACTCTACATTCCTGTTCTGACGCTCCAGCCAGCCCAGGACTGCGGTCACAACACCACAAAACTCTGAAACATTGCATACAAAATTTAAAATAGTGGTCTAGTACACTTACGTATCTACAACTGATATGTTCCCTTTTAGATGCATTGGTTTGTGGCTGAGGCATTGGTTTGTTCAATTAATCTCTCCAAAACAACAAGAATTCAAAACTGATTTTTATCCACACTAAAATCAATCTACTCCCTAAGAGAACAATATGTATAACTACACATAACATAATACATCAACAATTCTTTAATATACCCCCAAAATACCTTCACCTAATTAATTCTACAAATTCAGCTTACAACTATCATGGCAGACACCTTTATTATTTCAATTTTGTTACTCAACTTAGATTCACTTCTTCTATTTTGTAAATGGCAGCTTACCATAATATTTTTTTTTGTTTTCACTTCATTTGTAACTTTAGACTTCCAACTTTAAAATCTACTATATTTCAACACTTGTTATCGTCATTACCCCTGTAACAACCTCCTAACCACACACTCTATTGCCATCAACATAATAAAACATCACAAAACATTGTACATTACATATTAACATTGTTACATTTACATTAAACAATTTACATTTACATGACTTGTACCAAAACTCTATCCCATCATTACTATCAACAATTCTCTATTAACTTTTAATTATTTAACATTTGTTTAGATTCTATACAACAATTTCAAAATTATCCTTACCTTTCTGCTACAATTACCTTCCTACTATTAATTTTCCTTTCTCTAGCCCTTTTATCCTTACTAGTTTGGGTGACTCTCTATTATTCATTTTTCTCTATCTTATTTTGGCACTGTCAACCTAACCTTCCTCACCTCTTTTTTCTACACTAACCGCTTCTAACCATTAATATATTTTGACACCAATATCTCTATAATAACCCCCTTCACAAATCCCATTTAAAACCTCTGGCACCGCGCATTTTTTGTACTAGTATGTGTGTATTCCCTATCTATGCCCATTCCATTATCGGTTCCTGACCCTTTCAGATAACCCTTTCTGGCACACAACGGTTCCTTCCTGTCTCAACATCTCTCGTTGCAGACTCCTACACCAATACCCTTATTACAAAATATCACCAACAACCACAAATATAATTACCATGCACCTTACTCACCTCTACATATAATCACTAACCACTGTGTCCCTAAAATATCTAACACCTCTTTATATATTATCAACATCTCAACACTTTATTTTCCCTAACTCCCATTAACTTTATTTAACTAACTCCCATGCCCTTATCTATCACTGTTACCCAAACTCTTTTACAACATTTCAACTTAATATATCACTAGAAAATTCATCACTTACCAACTAACAACAATACCTCTCCATATCCAAATCTATTACCTGCTCAATCATTTATTAACCCTTAGAATCTGAATCTCATAATATCATTTAAACTTTCTTCAGTTATTTAAAATCCTACAATACCTGTTTACATAAAATACACAACTACAAGAATACACAAATACACTGACATTAATACACAAAAATATACAATCCACATAATCACTAAATCATTTACCATAATCAGTCCTAATCAGTCCATTTAAAAAACACTGTCCACATAATTAAATGTTCATAACACAATTAAAATAATCACCCTCCATCGTCGAATAATAGTCTTATCTTTGGTCTGTACAATTTATTTTTTATTAAATACATTATATTAACATCATTAATATAACACTTATTTAAATTCTTATATTTTACAAAACCGTCATCCTTAATAGGGTTATTACCTATCACTTCACCATACAACCTGTCACGATTGGTTATTGTCCTGTCACCTCCAGTATAATTAGTCACCACTAGGTACGTTATAAAGTCATTATTTCCATTATCATCTTCTCCTACTGCTATATCAGCTTCATTACAAGGTAAGTATTTACTTTTATTATCAATCATCTCTACTCCTAACCTTTCCATAAATTCTTCATGAGTTCTACTCATCTTAAAAATCTCTATTTCTCTCTTTCTCTCACCATATTTCTCACAATACCTCTCTACACTCTCTCTCTCTCTCAATATATCTCTCTCTATCATACCAAGCTACATTCTCTCTTTCAATAATTGCAGGGGACACTAATTCACAATTACTGCACCACCTGTGAAGTGCACTAAAAAACCCAGGGACAACTTTATTTGCAGACCTATCGTCTTCCAAATATATATTGAA
The DNA here is from genome assembly GCA_034769895.1 of Magicicada septendecula. Taxonomy (NCBI): domain Eukaryota; kingdom Metazoa; phylum Arthropoda; class Insecta; order Hemiptera; family Cicadidae; genus Magicicada; species Magicicada septendecula. The sequence continues at coordinate 227,655,541 of CM068374.1, read as the reverse complement.
GGCACTCTCGTCCTTCCTAAACACACGTGAAGTCTTTACTTCACCCCCTACTACACCATTAAGGGAAAAATCTACCCCCTGCAATTCTTTTACAATTATTCTCTCTCTACACACTGTCTTTAACCCTTTAACACACACTATCATTCCATCATTATTATATTCTATTCCCCATACAATTTCATTATTACTACTCCTGTCTACACAAAATTATATTATGTCTACTTTTATTTATATTATCATAATTTTCTACCCCACTTACCTTGTTTTTGTTTCTATCTAATTTGTCTACCTTCTCAACGTTACAATTTTGTTTCTGTATTTCCTTTTTAAATTTTTCTAATTTCTCTTCTACTTAATTTTAATTTGACATTTTGTAAAGTATTTTGCTTCTTGAGCTCATTCTCAAAACTATCTAATTTTACATTAAATGTATTATTCATCTGATTTAATTTGTCTTCAAATTTATTATTCTGTTGTTCAAATTTGTCACTAATTAACGTGAATAAATCTTCTAACGAGATTTTGTTTATACTACTTTAGGTGTTGAGCTAGCGTGTCTTTCCAATAAAATGGATTCCGTGTCTGTATTGTCCATTTCCATACTACTATTATTTTCTGCCATTTTTGTACTTTATATGTTGGGATTATTATTTCGTTCTACTTGTAATTAGTTACACAATTACTGCTTACTCTGTTTTGTCAACATAACCTTCATAACCTCTCTTATTAGGTTCTGAATTATCTCATCACTCTATGTCTCTGAATCTGGCTTATTTATATAAAGTAATTTTATATAAAGTCCCTGTTCGGGCGCCATTTGTTAACAAACTTAATATTAAAAATAATAAAGTCACTGTGAGGGCGGCATTTGTTAACAAACTTAATAATAATGTTTTTACATTTATATGTGTGAATACTACCTTTGTCAATAAACTTTAAACATATAATCATGTCCCTAGTTCTGGGCGCAAATTTGTTAACAAACTTCTTCTTTATTTCTAAATCACTGCTATGCTCTTGTATTTTGATAATAACATACGATAAAAGAAAAAAAAACAAACATCTACTTACCATAAAATTCTGTTTTAGTGCATGATTTAGATTCCAATTGAATTTCTTCTCTAGGGTCCAGGGTTTCGTTACAGCGAGATTCAGAAATAATAGAGGTATACGAGACAATGATTTAAACAACTTTAGTGTGGACATATGCTGAATTTAATTTTATACCTTTTCTGAGTTACATTACAATACAGTAAAATGGCGTCTTACCATTACTAGTTACGTGATTTCTACGACTCTATCAATACTGAATACACCAATTTCGTTATTGTTGGTATATCTGATTTGTTATCATACCTCTCCAAGAGACTGCAGTTCTCTCTTTATTATTTGTTTTTAATAAATGACAGAAACCAATGCCTCAATTTGCTGATTAATAATTTATGAGTACAAACACATTCTTACACACACACACACACTCTTTCCCCATGTTATATGATTGGTACCTTTTATAAATTTTGAATTTATAGTTAGAGCTCATTTTCACCCAAAAATAACAGTTAATTAGTTTGCACTTTCCTGATTGTTAGTTGCGGCTTTCCTTCCGATGTTCCCTGATGGACCAGTTGTTCGGCATCTCTCGTAATCTTGTTTTGTTCCTTGTTACACTGAATCTAATTACATCTCAGGTAGCCGTTAACTGTGCTACATTACTTGTATTTATTAATTACATTTTATATCAGTAAAAGAACACTTTTTACTGGCGAAACTGTGCCAGCCACAAATTTAGCGTGTAGATATCTTGATGAGTTGGAAGGAACTGGGCAGATGCAAAGCACATATTTTGTGTATGTGTTAGTGCATCCACGTCATTGTCTATTGTTCGGAATTGGCTCACGTCCTGTTGTCATGTCATTGTCTGTTAGGTCGTCACTTATTTTAATGACGTCCCGTCTTCTGGACCAATGAGAGTGCCTATTTACGGTTTATTTCCACTTGGATGGCCATGTCGTACGTTCATCTCTGCACGTCGGCTTCTGACCTTGGAGTCTTGGTGATCTATTTAAATATGCGTAGTTGTCTCTTCACAAAGGAAATTGTTCTCTGTTGCTTGTGTGTGTGATACAATAAATCTGATAATTTGTTACCACTCATACCATAATTCTGACATGGAGATTATTGTACTGTTACAATTACCTTAATTAAATCAATTATTGAAAACACAACATATTTCAATTATTATCAAAACACTTGCAATTCATCAATTACTGTCTGCAGAATTATTTTCATTATTTATTTAGTCTGACAAAATATTATTATTATTAAAATCAATTTCTACTACATACACACATTGTTTATATTACATACCCGTTACAATACAAACACAGCTAATTTCACTAAAATTTATTTACAAACTTTTGTCACTATTATTCAATTTACCACACTTCATTGTCCAAGTCAGCAAGGTCAGAACCATACATTAAAATATTTAATAATGTTCATTCCCTGATTTTTAATTCAACCTCCATCATCAAAAATTAGTCTTGTTTTCACATAACATTTTTCAATTTTATTTATGCACATCATATGGCTATCCTGTGTGTAATAACCATATAAATTTATTTTATCCATTTTACCACAATAATCATACATAGGGTTACCTCCCATTATTATTATTTTGTCATAAACCAAGTCAACATTATTTATTTTTGTCCAGTCTCCATTAGTATTTTTGTCCATCCTACAGCAATTTATTTTCTCATCATATTCATTTACTATACTCATTAAAACATCAGGTAAATTATTATTATTTAAACAGGTATCATCAAAACAATTCTCAATCTCTACTCTACAAAGTAAGTTATTTCATATCATTTATCCTTACCACTTCTAACATCTCTTTCAACTCATTATAATTTCTCTTCAACTGATATAATTCTATTTGTCTATCTGCACACAACTCTCTATCTAAATCTCTCTCACCATAACCCCTTATCACACTTTCTCTATCACTCCATGCAGAGGGTACTGCTACATTACAACATTTCCTGATTTCTCCAGGAACAACAACAAAATTCAAAAAACAATTACTGGTAGACCATTTATCTACCCAATACCTTCGTGAAGACTTTTCTTCACCCCCCACAACACCTCGAAAAAAATTTACCCTCTGCCATCCCTCTACTTGTTCACTCTCTTCACACTCTCTCTCTGTCTGATCAACATCTATTCTTACCCCTTTGCAACCCATTACTCTCTCACTCTCACTCACTATCTCACTAACTGTTTTCAACATATCACTCTCTGATACCACCTTTTCAATTACATTACCATTTCCAATATCATTTTTATCATTTGTTACCTTATTCTCTAATACCACATTTTTATACATATCGTTATAATTCTCACTTGTTTTACAGTCATCATTTACCTTGTTATTATTTATTTGATTTGCTTTACTTTTAATCTGTTTCCCTACTGACTCTACCACTTTCTCAATATCTTGTTTCAATTCGTTACAACTACTCTCACACTTAAATTTGACCTCATTAATATCTCTTTTCAGTTCATTGAATTTTATATCATTGTTATCAAAACGGTTACTGAGAAGGTTAAACAGGTCATTCATTGACATTTTTTTCTTTTATATTTGTTTTAGTTGTAATGGGAGTAGAATTTGCTCCCGCCGCACTAATTAACATAGATCCGTCTACATTACTGTCACTGATTGACAGTGACTCTGTCTGAATACCTGAATCGCTTTTATCAGCCGATTCAGTTGACATATTTTCATTACTTTCGTTCATTACTTTACATTCGGCTTTATCGCCTACAATTACATCAACTTCATTTTCGTTAGTAGCCATCTCTTATTCTTTATAATTTATATTTATTAATTTACTTTAATTAATTTAATTTATCATCACAATTTCAATCTTATGTAAATAATGTGTAAATTACGTACTTCTACGTATTTTTTGCATACCGTTACTCAACCTTACATCAAACTTGCATTCGTTGTAGGTGTGGAATTTAATGAAATTTAATTTCTAAAATTCGTCTAAGTTCGTGGCGCCAATTGTGAAGTTAATTTCTATTAATATATTAAAATCATAAAATTATTTTGCTCTCCACTTACCTTTAAATTTTACCAAATTTTCTTCTTCGCCCAGAGTTCGTCACACGAACGTTGAAATGCAAGTATGATCATGAGGTTATATTAATAACAGACGCAACTCGCATTTATGAAGATAAATAATTAAAACTTTATTTTACTCTAACTTTATTCATTTCTTTACCTCAATTTCTTTCCATTAATCTATTACTTCTTGCCAAAAATTCAAAATAAATAAAACATTCTTATGATATTTATAACATGATTGGATATACTAAAATTATATTAAACATCTTACCTTAAAGTAGGCTGCCCAGCCTGCGCGCGCGCACACACACACACACACACACATACACACACACACACACACACACACACACACACACACACACATTCCATTACAAACCCCTTTTAAATATACATATAACCCATTTTATTCGAAATAATTATGAATTCGGTGTCATACTGTTGCGCAAGGTTCCTGCTGGCCACGTGGTTTCTCCTCGAGCTAGCGACGCGTCACTCACTAAGTTCTCTTTTTAAGTGTCCGAAAAGTTTGTGTTAAAATTTTGATACTGCACTCACTTGCACATTATTAGTTTTAAATACTGCCCTCACTTTCGATTAATATTGAAACTTTATTGATGAGCCTCGTTTGGCGGGCTGCCTGCGCAGGCTGGCGTCGGTGAGGAACTGCGAAGAAAATCTGCATAGTCCCCACTACTTAGGTTTTTTGGACAAGACGGAAAGCAATGCCTTATGCGTCAAAGTCTTAGCTGTGGCACATTTAACAAGTGCAACTCCCGTGTGTTGGACGTCGACGAAATCTGGTGTTCACTGGTTTAGTCTAAAGCGTTACGAGCTTTAATTAAATATTTAAATCTAGAAAACTGTGTATACATCTGAAACTCTACTCGCTTTTTAAATCAAAATATTCGAATTTGTCCCACTTACCGTCATATGCTCGCTCTCTCCCTCTCATGCTGTAAAATTCCCCATTATTTAGTTATAACCCCATAATTTAGATTTAGCGCTTTTTATTGAATTTTCATCATTAAATTTGGTGAATTGAAACTAATTAAAATTGAAATATTTTGTCTGTTCAAACTGCTTAAATTAGGTACTCATCCCTTCATCCACGTGGTTACGCCATCACTGTTAACACTTGATTCTGCTGATACACTCCGAATATAAAGTTAGAATGTTATTATTTGTCGGTTACTTCTGCTCGATCACTATGACAAGATTGACTGTTATTTTGAATTAAAATAGCAAGATTTACTGGTCGGCCGACCCTAACTAGCTCGAGCAATGTTTTATGTGACCTCGCGAGGTCTGGAGTTCTAAGTCGACTGGCTTACGCTATCTTAGCGTCACTCCCGCCACAGTTCACCAACTTGCGCTCTGATTCGTGGATAGAATCACATGACATAGTCATTAGTGAAGTTACAGCTTACGCTCTTGGTAGCGAGTTTGGGTATTTTTTTCTGTCCTGGGGCTCGCCACAAAGTTTGTGCTTTTGCCAACGGAAAACACAATCATCCGCGCCCCGGTTCGCATTCCAACACCTCAAGGAGCAGTGCTTATTGCAGGGCGCTGACAAGATATGCGTCTTGGTGCCCCGACGAAGTAAAACAAGGAATGTTAATTGTTCAAAACTGAGGCCCTGTTTGGGTAGACCTTATGTTACACTTATAATTGCAATAAAAATAAAACCCCTCAATTTTGTCCCATCACAATACCCCCCAATGAGAAATCTTCTGTCGAAACAGAAGAAATCTCATTGCTAACCCTAAGAGGATAGGTGAGGATATGGAGCCAACAACCCCCCTTTAATTTCTTAACACATCATGGGTAAACTACCCCCCTGGCTCGGCGACTATGGATGCATCTGAACGAGATCCCTGGACTTCTCTGTAAGAGATCCCAACACCGAAAAATCGAACAGACACGCACCACGGCGCACCTTACCTTCTATCATGCTACCCCAAAAATCCTCAAACCCTGGCTTATATCATGCCAAATCCTCAACCGATGTGTTCCCCCTTATCATGCACACTGGGTCACCTTCAGCAATACTGGGCGCATACATGTTAATTCCTACCTATCAAATTTTAAAAGTTTCAGTTAAATTAATATAATTTTTTTTTTCAATGGGAGATTTATTTGAACTTATTTAAATTAATGAATAAACAAAATTGGCCTCGCTTCCTTGCCCAAACTGGTTTAGTATAGAACATCACCCATCAGCTGACCAAAACTGGGTCAAGTCCAGATCCTTGACCTACATACGTTATGTACAAGTTACCTCTGTGAATACATTAAACTCCTGTAAAATCCAGTCTTGCAACGCAAAAACATAATAAAATACAACATTTAAAATTAACAAAATATTATTATAATTAACAATTGGATTGACATTTAAATTATTCAAATAAACACCTTATACTTTTACATTTTCAAATTCTACTAAAATTTTCCTTGGTTTCAATCAAAATTTTATCTTTTTACTATGAACCTCTTTTCTTTGATAATCTCATCTCCACTACTTTGGGTGATTTAGTTATTTATACTGGCTTGAACAAATTGCAAATCATTCCTAAGTGATATTCTACAGCTGGTCAGCTGACATCCCTAGCTAATTGTAAACACATTTCAAAATTGAGCAAATTGCATGAAATATATTTTTATCAATTCTTATATCTAACGTACAACAATAAAATAATACACTTAAAATTATAGCATGAACAACTTGTATTGACTTGTCTGAGCAGCTAGTTATTTAACAGAGCACAAGCAGTTTTTATAGGATCAAATTTGAATTAGTAAAACATTTTTATGTTATAAAATTTACATTCGTGGCTCCTCTGAGCCACCTCCCGGCCACACACTCTACTGCAAATTGTGTAAGACTGTGGCGCCTTTTCGCTTCCACAAAGACTGTATATTTTGGAGCAGGTTTTACCTCTCCATGTCTTTGTTTCCGCTATTACATTTGAAAGTCTGAATATCGATATATTCTTGTTTATAATTATGCACCCTTAAACGGTTCTACCACCTGTCTCTGCTACCCCTACGCGGGCAGAGTGGCAGCCGCTGTTCTATAGTCTGGTGATTCCCCTTAATTTCACCCCCCATCAATTTCAAAGTACACCTTTACAACGATAACAGCTATGGCCAGTTATGGCAGAACGTGACGCAATGAGCCCCAACCATAGCTGTTAAAGCTAAACCAATTCCACGGTCAAGGTTCGGTGAGGCCGTGACCGCCCGAAAAGTTGGGGAATCACAAGTATAATATTTCCTTTTAAAATTAAAATTGATAATTTATATTACATGACATTTCTAGTCTTGGTGGTGTTTTAACTAATACATTTCTTTCTTAACTATCTTAATGTCCATTTACATAAAATACATAATGTGTGTATAAACAATAATAACAATTTATAATAATAGAATATAAAAATGTCTGTTTAGGTATGAAAATATTAGTATTCATAAATACATCCATCATCACTCAGCTAGATAATACTTTTTTAACTGGGTCACATTATAGGTTCCTTTTATTTCTCGAGTTTGCAAATCTACTAAAACATACGCATTCTCCATTTTCACTTGGCTAACCTCATATGGACCGTCATACAATAGGAAGAATTTCTTAATTTTTCAAAATTATTATTAACATTTATTTTTAACCTTTATGTTATTCCACAAACTAAACTATTTAAGACTTATTTAGTTATTAATTGTTTTTCAATTGAAATTTCATCAAATAATTTAAACATCTCATAAAAATTCAATCATACAACATTAAATCACAATATTTAACCATCTCAAATTATTCACTTCAATTGATTATTAAACTTTACATTTTTCAATTATTATCAAAATTTACAAAGCATCAATTATTGTCTTCATAATTATTCAACTTCATAATTATTATTACGCTAATTATTCATGTAAACTGCAAAATATTAATAATATATTGCGACAACACAAATTACTAAACTATTGGCGCATAGGATATGATAGTATGTGTATTTCAAATTACAAGTCTATATTGGAGGGTTTAAGATTATTTATTGTACAAAAACAAGTTATAGTTTATATGGTATATTTGTAATGTACAGAATGTAATGTTTGATATAGAGTCTTTCTTTTAAAGTGTTAAATAATGTTCATACGCAAGACGTGATACGTTACATAAGAAGACTCCCACGATGATGTTGTTGAAGAGAAGGGCCGGTCTTTGCGGTATAGATGGATCGTCAGGTGTGGCTTACAAATGACAGACGTTTCACCAGAAACGTTTACAGCTGGGCTGGCGTCCTGTAACAGCTTGGCTGATGTCCTGTAATAGCTGGGCTGGTCCTATAACAGCTGGGCTGATGTCCTGTAACAGCTGGGCTGATGTCCTGTAACAGCTGGGCTGATGTCCTGTAACAGCTGGGCTGATGTCCTGCAATTCCCACGATGAATCCGACACTTCGCACACACAACGGTACCACGGATTTTATCACTCGCAAAACTTATATAGAGTTGAAGACCAAGTAATATCTCAGGTGACAGTGAGTTTAATCAATAACGGTATATTGAGCTTATACCTCTCCGGCTTCTTCAAGTGTTCTCGCGAATATCAAGGTCTACCGCGATCAGCAGACCACCCTATGAGGAAATCTTGCACTAGCACGGAAACGTCTTGATGGAACTATTGCGTAACAATTAATGATACTGTCACTGTGGAAAATCTCGCACAGCGATACAGTTACACTCACTTCTTACACACGTAATACTACAATATTAATATCGTGTGTAAAGATATAAATCAATTGTTATGCGTCACGCGCGTTACTATCCCGAAAAGTCTTAACAGATCCTTGCAAGCGGTAGAGTCTTGTACAAGGAATTGTATGTACCGTTCACGGTAGCAGCAGTGAAGAACTGCTTGTAAATTTTCGCACAATGCGTTAAAACACTGGTGTGTGCAAATGTAACACACACACAGTTCTGAGTCTTCCCGTTTCACTAACGACGAATAGTTTTTACAACACCTTGCAAGCGGTAGAATTCTTGTACAAGGAGTGCACGACCCGTTCGCGGTAGATGGCGTAGAAGAACTGCCTGTGTAACGACAGGCATAAGAAAATTTCCAACCACCAGTCAGCATTCTATTGGTGGATGGAAGTCACATGGTTAGTAAAAGTGACAATGCACTTTTCATGCATTAGAGTGCATTTACCTTGTAACAGCATGCATAGCGGTAATCAGACTACTCGTATCTCATGCATGCTGCCTACATATTAATAATATACATGAACGTAAACAATAGTCCGACAGGTATAGGGATTGTAGCGATACACATGTCTCAGTTCAGCTAATGTCAAAACAACGATAATACTTCACGCACCGCCCGGGAAACGTTTTCCACACGCACACGCGCGCACATTTCCACTAACACAGTACATGAATCACCATAACTAATAATGCACAGTTTTTCTAAACTAAACCCTTAACCTTACTAAATACAATTGATAACAACCAAACTTAACCATCTACCAATATAATATGAATGTCCATTGTCTGTGTAATATATGACTTGCCCCGCCTATCATGATCCTGTGATTCGTTGCAGGATTAACTCCCTCCCGCATAAAAAAAAATTTTTTTTTTTCTTTAGTTAACTAACAAAAAAAATAAAAATTTTTTTTTTTTCAATATAACCAAAACAACTTCCTAATCCTGAAATAATAATAATACCCTCAAACTAAAATCAAATAAACATCCTCAATTAATACTAACATTTCCAACTGTCACTTTGACAGAAGCATCAAATCAAAAGACACGTGGTAACCTTCAAACCAAAACAAACACACATGTTCTTGACACACAGATAACGACATCTAATGCAGGATCATAGCGTACACAGACAACATTCCTTATCAAAACTAGATTATTGTTCATTCACAGAGCCAACTTACATACAACATTTAAACCTGAATTGACATATTTAAATCACTACACATTCTTACCCCTATATCCTGACATTTATTTCTAAGTTTACGGATCCTTTGTATAATACTTCCTCAATGAGGACGCATGGAATTTACCAATCGCACGGTTGGTATTTGGGTTGGTTAAGATAAAAGTATTTTTCCCAACTTGTTCCGACAGGGTACACGGACCATTATACAGCCTAAAAAACTTCGCAGCTGTGTTGTCCTCCCTTCTTCCAACATTTAATGCTCGTAAAAGCACACTCTCTCCAGTCTTGAACTTGACTAGTTTATGTTCCGCATTAAATTTTTCCGTGCGCTCCTCGGCGCACTTTTTAATGCGTCTTCTAGCTTCGATTTTCTTTACCTCAACTGGTATAGGCATATTATGCGTCGCTATCCTTTCAATGTGTTTACCCCAGACCCGGCCTGGCATTTCTCCGGTTTGGAGTTCATTCGGAGTATACCCAGTAGTAGAATTATAATTTCCATTTATGGCATACTCAAAAAATTCTAGGAATTCTGGCCACTTACTCTGGTTAGTATTACAGTACGTACGGAACAACCGTCCCAACTCCTTGTTGACCCGCTCGGCCAAGTTACCTTGCGGTCTCCGGATCGCAGTCAAGACCGTCTGGACCCCGTGTTTCTCAAGCTCGGAGTGCCACTTGGTGTTCGTAAATTGCTTACCTTGATCTGAGAGTATCTTCCTTACGGGACCATTTTTCGGCATGTATTTATTTAGCATAATGTTTATGACAGCCGACGTAGTAGGTCTACCAATAGCATATAGGCTAACATGTTTGGTAAAGGCATCCGTAACAACCACCAGGTTCTTCATTCCACGTGCCGCCCGAGGAAGTGGACCCCAAAAATCAATGCATACAAGGTCATTTTTATTACGGACGACAATGTTACCCATTTCAACCTGTGTATGTTGGTTCGGATATTTCGCTGTTTGGCAGATGTGGCAAGAGCGGAGTATGGCCTTTATTTTCCTGGTCATATTTAGCCACACAAAATCCTCCCGCATTGGCAGGTAACATTTATAAGGCCCCGCATGAGCCAGACTCTCATGACACATCCAGGTGAGGTCTTCCACCATGGCGTCCGGTACCATAATCTTCCATCCGCCATTGATAATTTTATACACTACGTCTTTATATATTCTGTACTTAGGGTTTTCTTGTATCCGGATAGCGTCACATATCCGCTTCAACTTTGTGTCACGCTGCTGTTCCATACCAATATTTCTTAGCTTATTTTTGAGACTGTCTTCTAATTTATATTTGACAGCTAGAATTTGAACCTCCTGGTTATTAGACGCATGACGTTCTTCCACCATTGGAGGGTATCGGCTTAACGTGTCAGCTGCTTGGTTCTCGCTTGCCTTACAGTACTTAATGGTAAAGTCGTACTCTTGGATGGCCATGATCCAACGGGATATGCGAGCATTCGCTAACTTGCAGCGCAACATGAACGATAAGGCCTGGTTGTCCGAAAGGATTTCGAAGTGTTGTCCAACCAGGTAATAACGAAATTTACTAATGCAGTACACAATAGCCAATATTTCTTTTTCCGATGTGAAATAGTTACGTTCGGCCCCTTTTAGTGACCTACTACTGTGCGCAATTATTTTGTTTTCGCCCTTCTCATTCCGTTGGTAGAGTACCCCCCCAATGGCATAATCAGAAGCATCGCAATTCAGGACATATGTGCCCCTTTTCTCAGGATGGAACACGTGCAGGTTTCTACTATACAAATTTTTAGTCGCGTCGAAAGCATGCTGATGACGCTCCTCCCATCTCCATTTATTACTCTTACGAAGTAGTTCTAACAACGGCTCAATTGTCCCAGAATATTCTGGAGTAAAACGTCTGAAGTAACCAGTCAATCCGAGGAACGCTCTGATATCCCTGGGTTTTGTGGGTTTCGGGAACTCCATGATCGCATGTATTTTTTCCGGGTCCGTTGTTATACCTTCCGCTGAGATAATATGACCCAAAAATTTAATTTGCGATTTCCCGAATTCACACTTTTCAAGATTGAGAGTCAGGTTAGCGGCTTGCAATTTCTGAAATACAATCTTGAGATGTTCAAGATGTTCTTCAAATGATTTGGATATGACCAAAATATCATCAACAAATATGCTGACGAAGTCCTCCACCTCGGGTCCCAGAGCTAACTCCAAACATCTGACCATGGCCGCTAAACTGGTAACCAAACCAAATGGAACTACTTTAAACTGATAGCATTTATTTCGATATAGAAATGCTGTGTATCTTCTCGACTCCTTGGCAAGGGGAATCTGCCAGAATCCACTTTTGAGATCAAGGCGAGACATGTATTTAACCCCTTGACATTTTATGAATAAGTTCTCCGCATTCGGAGCACAGTCGTAGCATTTTTTCGTAATAGAATTTAGATTTCTCATGTCGAGACATAATCGAATGTCGTTATTTTTCTTTTTAACAACAACCATAGGATTTAAAAAATTGCTATCAGTTCGTTCAATCACACCATTCTGAAGCATACTCTTAACTTCGGCATCAACCTGTTGTTGATAGTGAAGGGGGATGGGGTACGTCTTCCGTACAAATTTATTTTCATCCGTGACCTGAATACTGTGTTCATAAACATTCGTGACGGTAGGATTTTTGGAAAACACAGATTCAAATTTATCAAGCATACTTTGCAGCTTATCTTGCTCATTGCTCGTTATCTGCCTGCTGTGAGTCCGCAGATTATGTGTTATCTTATCGGCAAGTTGAACCGCTGGGCGAGTTATAGTAATAGGTTCACAATCAGACCCCGTCTTACCCCTCCTGCGTCCTAACCTGATATTGTGTTTACTATTATTTACAGTACATTTCAGTATTTTACTTGGAAAATCAATGGTCGCGTGCAGTTTATTTAATGTGTCCACTCCCAAAATAACATTATACACGAGTTTCTTGACCATAAGCACGGTGACCTCTATTTCCATTCCCTGAATGGATACTGTTATCATAGCTTGACGGTCAACCCTCTGAGATTCACCCGTCGCTGATTTTATGATTTTGTGGGCTGCTGGCAGAATCGGGATTTTTTTAAAATGTTTCCTGTGCCTCTCTAGGAATCGCTCATCCATTAACGAAATTTCTGCGCCGCTGTCAAATAAAACTTCGCCGACACATCCGTTAATTTTCGCGTTGACAATGAGGTCAGTGTCATTTTCAACGCTAATACCTTTCTCATTTTCTTTACTATGGTTATTGCAAATTAAACTATCTCTAATTACGGCAGGATATAGGCCGGACACTACAAAGTTTTTCTTACAATTAACATCTTTCACATTTGATTTATTGAACTGCTTTTTATAGTTACCCCGGGCTTTTGAAACTTCATTCCTACCTTTACGTGTACTAGTTATTTTGTTGCACGGACTCACGCCGTGCAGCCTTACACGTTTTTTGACTGTTCTATATCGGAATCCTCTTCCGCTACTACTGCTACTTTATTGGCATTAAATTTTTGATTGGTATTTCTATTAGCCATCTTAGGTCGTTGTTGTTGTTGCGACTGTGTTTGCTTGGTTTGATTCTGATATTGAAAACTTTTATGCGGTGTTTCATTACTGTTACCATTTATATTCGGGTTGTCGATACCTTCCCATTTTGCAAGTAATGTGAGTAGCTCATTCCACGACTTAACTCCTTGCGTAAGGACGGCCACCTGTATCCCGCGTCCAAAGTGGTGCGCAAGTTTACTTACCATGTCAGGTTCGGTTAAGCTAGGCTCAAGATATCTCGCTCTGGATATCAACTGCATCACATATGCATCTTTAGGACCTCTGGTATTGGAATATTTTCCAAACTCCAGCTGCGTACGTATCTTCCGCTGGATCTCCTCATTCCAGTATCTAGCTCTGAAATGTCTTATCAGGTCTTCCAACGTGTTGATTTTATCCTGGACGATACTAAACCACTCCGCAGCGGTACCCTTAAGTCGCCGCACTATGAAATTAATTCTATCCGCTTCACTTAAGGTATCACCAATTTGCTCCAGATCCCGCTGGCAACTTTGAATGAAATCCATGGGGTTTTCATTCTGCCGTCCATAAAATCTTTGCTGTGAATTAACGTCATCCAAAGTCTTATATACATACGTAGTACAGTTTAGTGGTGACGAGGTACTTTGCAATCGTGACACTTGCTGTTGCAGCTCTTGAATCCGCACGTCTTGCTCAGCCATTAATTCACTCACCGTGGATCTGTGTTGTATTACCTGCTCCTCCACTCCAGCGAGTTTCGCACCATATTCATTAAGTCGTGACTTATTAACCTCCAAACTCGCCTCTATATCAGCTTTCATAGCTTCCACGGTCTCGCTAATACGCTTTTCTGCCGCTTCTATCATTTGTTTGCTTTGTTTAGATTGCTCCTGCACGGCCGCATATATTCTTTTGTTTTCGTCGTGGATCGATTTACTTCTTTTCTCGGCTTCTGCTGAAAGCTTCTGTATACTCACTTTCACCTCCTCTTGACGGGCCTTATTTTCCTCTTTATCAGTTTTCCGCTCTTCTTTATTTTCTGCTGAAATTTTCTCCATCTTTTCTTCCATGGTTTTCATCTTCGCTAATATGGCCGCTAAAGCATTCTCTATCCCTTGTGACTCCGCCATAGTGATTAAAATTTAATTTAAAATTTAATAAATTTAAATTTATTGATTTATACGCAAAGCAAGTTATTATTATCACAACAAGATTACAACATATGGTAACCAGTTTATATGCACGCAGAAAAAGCAGTTCAAAATATCAACATGTAAATACCTTATCTAACATACAACAACTAATAATCTACCTCCAATATACTGATAAAATCTGTTCATATATGATATACAAGAGAATATGCACACTTGAAAAATTATATCCTCAGCTTTTCACATGAACAATACACATACAATTATTACGTTAATTATATTTATACGTCGGATTTTTCCAACAAATTTTATATTCATAGACAAATATGTAATAGCGTAAATTTCCGCTATTTTACGAGCCCTACGTTGCTAAGCGCCAAAATATCTCTATGCGACAACACAAATTACTAAACTATTGGCGCATAGGATATGATAGTATGTGTATTTCAAATTACAAGTCTATATTGGAGGGTTTAAGATTATTTATTGTACAAACACAAGTTATAGTTTATATGGTATATTTGTAATGTAAGAATGTAATGTTTGATATAGAGTCTTTCTTTTAAAGTGTTAAATAATGTTCATACGCAAGACGTGATACGTTACATAAGAAGACTCCCACGATGATGTTGTTGAAGAGAAGGGCCGGTCTTTGCGGTATAGATGGATCGTCAGGTGTGGCTTACAAATGACAGACGTTTCACCAGAAACGTTTACAGCTGGGCTGGCGTCCTGTAACAGCTTGGCTGATGTCCTGTAATAGCTGGGCTGGTCCTATAACAGCTGGGCTGATGTCCTATAACAGCTGGGCTGATGTCCTGTAACAGCTGGGCTGATGTCCTGTAACAGCTGGGCTGATGTCCTGCAATTCCCACGATGAATCCGACACTTCGCACACACAACGGTACTACGGATTTTAT
Organism: Magicicada septendecula; assembly: GCA_034769895.1. NCBI lineage: Eukaryota > Metazoa > Arthropoda > Insecta > Hemiptera > Cicadidae > Magicicada > Magicicada septendecula. The sequence goes on along the minus strand of CM068374.1, from coordinate 227,639,831 downwards.
CACTCGCAAAACTTATATAGAGTTTAAGACCAAGTAATATCTCAGGTGACAGTGAGTTTAATCAATAACGGTATATTGAGCTTATACCTCTCCGGCTTCTTCAAGTGTTCTCGCGAATATCAAGGTCTACCGCGATCAGCAGACCACCCTATGAGGAAATCTTGCACTAGCACGGAAACGTCTTGATGGAACTATTGCGTAACAATTAATGATACTGTCACTGCGGAAAATCTCGCACAGTGATACAGTTACACTCACTTCTTACACACGTAATACTACAATATTAATATCGTGTGTAAAGATATAAATCAATTGTTATGCGTCACGCGCGTTACTATCCCGAAAAGTCTTAACAGATCCTTGCAAGCGGTAGAGTCTTGTACAAGGAATTGTATGTACCGTTCACGGTAGCAGCAGTGAAGAACTGCTTGTAAATTTTCGCACAATGCGTTAAAACACTGGTGTGTGCAAATGTAACACACACACAGTTCTGAGTCTTCCCGTTTCACTAACGACGAATAGTTTTTACAACACCTTGCAAGCGGTAGAATTCTTGTACAAGGAGTGCACGACCCGTTCGCGGTAGATGGCGTAGAAGAACTGCCTGTGTAACGACAGGCATAAGAAAATTTCCAACCACCAGTCAGCATTCTATTGGTGGATGGAAGTCACATGGTTAGTAAAAGTGACAATGCACTTTTCATGCATTAGAGTGCATTTACCTTGTAACAGCATGCATAGCGGTAATCAGACTACTCGTATCTCATGCATGCTGCCTACATATTAATAATATACATGAACGTAAACAATAGTCCGACAGGTATAGGGATTGTAGCGATACACATGTCTCAGTTCAGCTAATGTCAAAACAACGATAATACTTCACGCACCGCCCGGGAAACGTTTTCCACACGCACACGCGCGCACATTTCCACTAACACAGTACATGAATCACCATAACTAATAATGCACAGTTTTTCTAAACTAAACCCTTAACCTTACTAAATACAATTGATAACAACCAAACTTAACCATCTACCAATATAATATGAATGTCCATTGTCTGTGTAATATATGAATTGCCCCGCCTATCATGATCCTGTGATTCGTTGCAATATATACACAAATGAATTCACAAATTATTTACAAATCATTCGTCAAGAACTGTTCAGTTGTTTCACACTTCATTTGGTAAAGCAGTCCATTCCAAAACCATTAATTACATGATTATTGGAATTGGTTAATTACATGATTAAACGTTCAATAAACATTTATTGTCTCTACCCCCAATCATCGTACAAAAATCTGGTTTTACGTGTACACAGTTCATTCTTTACTAAACACACTATATTATTTTTATTAATATAAAGATTATCCAAATTCTTATATTCTTCCACAATATCAACAGGATTATTCTCTGTTATTAAATTATGTAATTTATTATCATCGAGTATAGTCCAGTCGCCTTTAGTACGATCTGTCATAGTTATGTCAATTACAGTTTCATTATCATTATTATCTGCTGCTGTATTCGCTTTGTCATAAAGTAAGTAGTCTATTACATCAATTGCTGTACTAACTATTTCACAAGGTAAGTACTTATTATTAATAACTCTTTCAATGTCTAATCTCTGCAATAATTCGTCATAATCTCTACTAACCTTAAATAACATTACCTTCTTGCAACATCTCTTTCATCATAACACCAATTCACACTTTTTCTATCATTCCGTACAGAGGGTATTAAATCATAAAAATGCCTACTACAAATTAAAAAATTATTTAGATATATATCACTTTCTTGTAAGGGACTCTTGCCCTTCAAAAATATTCGTAACCAGCTTGGTTTACCATATAACTGGGGAAAATTTACCCTCTGCCCTACATTCACAAACTCATTCTCTTCAAACTCTCTCTGTAACTTATAAACACTCTCTTCTCTCTCTCTCTCACATTAGTTAATTTCTGATTAATGGTTACATTCAAGTCTTTTCTGACTTTAATTATTTCACGCTCATGTTCTGCTTGTTTATTCTTTAAACTAGTCACATTAATTTTAATTGTATCAACTGGTTCACAGTTACTTCTGAATTCATCATTTATAGTCTTATTCTGTTCTTCTAACTTATTGTCTATTTCTCTTAATTTTTGGTCTTGTTTGTTTATTTCTGTTTTCGACTCTATTTTACGAACATTTATTGATGATTTTATTTCAGTCTTTAAATTACGTATGTCTGATATGATTTCAGCTTTCATTTCTGACATCATCTCCATTATTAACGCTAACTGATTAGATATCTTTACATTATCGCTTATTTTTGCGGCTACTGTCTCAATCGTTAATTCATGTGTTGTACTGTCTACACTCTCATTAACATTTGTCGATATTAGATCGTCTTGCGTAACATTTAAAATTGACCCCTCCACAATATCTACACATAAATTTACACTCTCGCTTTTCTCTGCCATTTTTCGATCAGGTTATAAATTAATTTATATTATATTACATTAAAAATTAATTTACAATGTCAACTGTTCAGGCGCCAATTAAAGCGTTACGAGCTTTAATTAAATATTTAAATCTAGAAAACTGTGTATACATCTGAAACTCTACTCGCTTTTTAAATCAAAATATTCGAATTTGTCCCACTTACCGTCATTGCGAAACAACCAGGGTGTCGTCTGATGTACTTAGGCAGAGAAAAACAACAGGTAATGCAATGACACACACGTATTTTACAAACATAAATAAAATGATATTTTATTTATATAGCATGACAATTTTTCTGTTTACCTCCTGGTTTAGATTTATTAAAATACGCCTTATGACTGAATTGTGAAACTACGTCAAATTATGATTTCTACTGTAGTTATGCTTTTCTACCAATAACCCTCCGAACGATATTTGATTCACCTAGCCATGCTATCAAGATTTATTTATCACTGACTATATATAGACTTACGACTAACTTATGTCTACTCAATAAAACGACCCAGTATATGCTCGCTCTCTCCCTCTCATGCTGTAAAATTCCCCATTATTTAGTTATAACCCCATAATTTAGATTTAGCGCTTTTTATTGAATTTTCATCATTAAATTTGGTGAATTGAAACTAATTAAAATTGAAATATTTTGTCTGTTCAAACTGCTTAAATTAGGTACTCATCCCTTCATCCACGTGGTTACGCCATCACTGTTAACACTTGATTCTGCTGATACACTCCGAATATAAAGTTAGAATGTTATTATTTGTCGGTTACTTCTGTTCGATCACTATGACATGATTGACTGTTATTTTGAATTAAAATAGCAAGATTTACTGGTCGGCCGACCCTAACTAGCTCGAGCAATGTTTTATGTGACCTCGCGAGGTCTGGAGTTCTAAGTCGACTGGCTTACGCTATCTTAGCGTCACTCCCGCCACAGTTCACCAACTTGCGCTCTGATTCGTGGATAGAATCACATGACATAGTCATTAGTGAAGTTACAGCTTACGCTCTTGGTAGCGAGTTTGGGTATTTTTGTTCTGGCCTGGGGCTCGCCACAAAGTTTGTGCTTTTGCCAACGGAAAACACAATCATCCGCGCCCCGGTTCGCATTCCAACACCTCAAGGAGCAGTGCTTATTGCAGGGCGCTGACAAGATATGCGTCTTGGTGCCCCGACGAAGTAAAACAAGGAATGTTAATTGTTCAAAACTGAGGCCCTGTTTGGGTAGACCTTATGTTACACTTATAATTGCAATAATAAATAAAACCCCTCAATTTTGTCCCATCACAAGTCACAAAGGTAGGCGGGATTTCGTCAAGACTTCCGCCATCTCCCGAGCACGTGGTTGAACAAAATTCGTGCAAAGCCATTTTGTGCGACTTTTGTTTAGCGTCGGTTATGCGCTCCGCAGATGTTTGTGCAGTTGTGCGCATTACACTGTATTAAAGTTCAGAGAATTCAACTGTTGTGGACAACACGACACATTCCATTGTTATCGTTCTGTGCCTTGCTCCTTTGTTTGATACAACTTCTACTCAACATGTGACTGGCCACGCAGATGAAAATGAATTTACAAATTTTTAATAAAATAAAAACCCCTCCCTTTTAGCCCCGTTACAGAATCAGCATGTAAAATTGACTTAAATGGTGATTGTACCAGATAAAGCCATAATCAGTAAAGTACACTAGTAAAATACAAATAAATTGTTAAATGTTTAGAATAACAGCCAAATATAAAAATGTAATGGGACAGATTTGAGGGGTTTGTCATTATTCCAATTGTAAGTGAGACGCAGTGTAGTCACCTACACAAGGTTTACCCAAACAGGGCCCCAGTTTAGAACAATAAACATTCCTTGTAGGAACACCAAGTTGCACTTTTGTCAGTATGCCCTGAAATAAGCACAGTTTTTCAGGTGCTCAGGAAATTGAATGAGTGCGCGTCTGCTTGCACGACCGTAGTTTTTGTCACGTACATTTTGCGAGCCCCAAGACGCAGAGTAAATATACCCAGACTCGCTCCACAAGTGATACCACGTGACAACTCATTACCGTATCATGTGATGCTTGTTAACGAATCACGCACCAAGTTGCCGTGGATCAAGAAGGCATGGCTTTATGTAGACGCTCAGAGAACAGTTTCTGTCGTCTAACATCTATGGCCGCGGCTGGCTGAATAATAGGCTCTCAAGCCGAAAGAAAAATCTTTTTATTGTAAAAATGTGAATTTAAAAACCGTAAAACAGTGCTACATGGAACTTTTAAAACAGTGAATCGAGTTAAAATCAATTCAACCTTTTTAAAATTAAAACAGTAACATTTTCGGACGTTTAGTGGTGAAAATGCAGGGTGCAGCACGTGGCCAGCAGTGACGACGCTTCCAACCGTAAATGTATCACATCAAATCTATTATGCAAATTTTAAAATAGAGATCTCTTGTTTTTAAATCAATGGGGTAAAGGTGTGAAAGAAGTGTGTGAGCAAATGCTGGGTTGCTTTATAAAATCTAAGTAACTATTTACTTTAATGATAAGAAAAGGAATGTCAACTTTTGAGTGTCTTTGTTAAATGGGGTGTATGCCTCTATTTTAAAATCTGTCAGATTCCAATTCCGAAAAATTATATAAAAAAGAAGTTATATCATTATGTTATGCGTAAAAGGAGAATATTAAACAGAATGTTCAATAAAAGTTGAATTAGTTAACAAGAAATGAGAGTTGAATTTCTTAGTAACATGAATCCTAAATCACGTTTATTCTTCACGAGTTTGTGCGAAGGACCTGGGACCCGATAGAAGGTAAGAAGTGTGGAATATGAGTATTTTTATTAATTATTATTTTGTAAATTGAAAATAACATTACATTTGGCGCCACGAACTTGGACTGTTTTTATAAATTTAATAATATATAAACCTCACTTACTCGTGAACATAAGTGTGATTTGGAGGTTAAGCAGTAATACTGTGATATAATCTTTACTGATAATTTTGAATTTAATTAATTTTAATGTTATTCATTGTTTACTTTCTAAATTTCTTCGGGCGCCATCTTGCATTTGTACCAACTGCAAGAAAAAATATCTGTACTTACCATATTTCGGGCCAGTTTCTTTTCGGCGAACACAAGAGATCAGAATGGTTTGTTTGCAATAAATAACTCTTTTATTTATTTGTTACCAAATGACATTCCCTTTCATTTTCCTTTCACTCCCACACTTGTATATTTCACTCTTTTTAAATCATCTTGAACATATTTGGCCACGAGGCTCAATTAATAAAACAAACTAATTATTTAATCTAGAAATTGTAAAACAACAAATCATATAATTTTATAAATATGCGCAACCAGCACTTCTATATTAACATACTTTTCATTCACTCACGCACACGCCAATACCCCATACCCTTAAGAGATCTCATTTTTTCCTTTTAAAATAACATTATAATGATAAATTTTGGTTTAGCCCTTATTACAATTTTGTTCAAACCCCATTTTGTTACTCAGTTTTGAAGACGCCGCATTGTTCTGTGCACTACATCGATCGCTGATTTCACTGAATTTATGTTTTTATCAAATTGACATTAATTATTTCACATTCTTTAAAACTTTAGGCGTATCGTATTTACATTTTATATATGTTATTCACATTTTTTGTGCGGGCGCAAGGAAATTTACGCCCGGTTGGCAGACGCGCGGACTGTTTGCGTCCTTAGTTGTTAGTTGTTCATGGCCGACTGACTAGTCGAACGGCACTATTTTGTAAAGTGGCTGTGGCTGTTTGACAAACTTTCATTGTTCTAAATGTTGTATCACTACGCCAATATGCATTTAATATGTGAGGTCGAGCTGCCACGCCTGAATTCCAGCGTGATGTAAGCACTGACGTAATATCGTCTGACTCGAGGTTACATAATACTTAACTGTTTTCTTCCGTCTGTATGTTGACCTTGACACAATTTCTCCCGTTTGTCTACTACGTCGTTATAATTCATGAATAATATTTTACAATTACTTTTTCTAATTGTTTCAATAAAATTTACCATATGATGAATTTACGTTTATGTCTCCCAAAATCATTATTACATATTACTTTTATGTTTCCCAAATTTAATGTTACATTACCAATATTATTTCTTATCAAAATACACTGATTTTTTATATTACCCCAGGTAGGCCTAAATGTCCCGTTACAATACTCCCTCAATGAGAGGTTTTATGCCGAAGCATAAAAACTCTCATTGACACATTCATACTTGCTAAAGGGATCAGTCAGGATATGTCGCCACAACCCCCTGATGGTTTATAAAAAAAATATAATTAACTCACCCTTGGTCCAGTGACTGTGACCGCACCTGAATGACCTTACTGGACTTCTCTCTCGAGATCCCAACACCATAAAGTCAGCCAAGTACATAACGCTCCTGCTCTGACGCGCTGGCCAGCTCAGGATCACCGCCACAGCATCACCAGACTCTGAAACAACAAATCAAAATATCAACTAGTGGCCTTATACAATACTATACCCTTAACTGATCTGTTTCCCCTTAGCTGTGCTGGTTTGCGTTAAGAAGCACTGTTTTTTTTTTCTCTTAACCTCTAACATATATATGAATACATAACATAACATGATACATATTTTAAAATTCCATACTAACATTCTGTATACCCTTCTCTCATTAAATCTTATCCCAAAAATACAAAACATATTGCCCTGATTCCCATCAGAATTTAAATAAACATTTCCCATTACAATACTACAAATACCTTACCTGCTAGGATTAATATTTCAAAACAATTAAATTCATTTAAAATTTCTTATATATGACAAAATCAACTACATCTAAACACATTATTTCCTTATATCTTTCTCAAACTTGGTTAAACAATTCACATTTTAATTTGCATATAAAATTATAAACATTACATTTTAATTTCAATTGAACTTTTATTAATTATCATTTCCCAAATTTTTTTTCCATCAACCTTCATTTTACATAACATTTCATTTATTATTACATTTCAACTATGAATTTTCTATTGTTTATTTTCATCATTTATTAATTTGGGTGATTCTCAGTTATTCATAATAATTCACTTTATCAACTTGGCATTTACCTATAATCTTACCCCTTTTATGACTCTAACACCCCCTTAACAGCTTTAACTAATCTGACACCATTCTCTCAAAATATCTACCAATAATTTTCTAACTCCATTCCCATCATTCTAACTTTATAACAAAATACTCTCTACCCCTTTGTACTCAGGATGTGTGTTCCCTTCCCAATGCTCATTCCCTTATTTGGTTCCCAGACCCTCCCTAGGTAAACCTTTCCAGCGCCTATCGGTTCCCCTCCCGCCACAACGCTGTTCGTTGAGGACTCCTCATCACACCACCCACCTTACAAAATTCCCCTTTCAACTAATTGCTCTCCCATTACCTCACTTTCATCTACAAAATATCTCCATTCATTTATTACCTCAATATATCACTCATTACTCTACATATTTTCCCCATAGCTACTGTGTCACTATCAATACTCAAATTCTACATTACGTTTATTCACAATAATATTGTTCTCTCTAACTTCCATTAAAATTACCTTTGACTAACTCACATAACTTATTTATCATTATCACCCCAACTCTATCTTTTACAACTTTATATTTATTCACTATTTGTTATCAAGTTTAAATCTCATAAAATCATTTAAATTCATCATCAAAATTTCTTTATATAACAATCATTAATCGATTAATTCATCTCAAATCATTTCATTCAATCAATTCTTGAAAACACAAAATATTTTAATTACTTTACTCCAAAACAATTACAATTCATTTATTACCACCTTCATAATTATTATTGTTATTTATTTAGTCTGCCAAAATTTTATGATTATTATTGTTAAAACAATTTCTACTACATACATTATATTGTTTACATAATACACCTTTTCTAACACGCACAATTAATTTCACTATAAATTTATGTACAAATTCTTGTGTTAATTTTTACTTCCATATTCCTTAAGGAATGGAAGTATGGTGATGGAAAAAAAATCGTGTTCGAGATTATTGCAGATTCTGATTCTACTACACTCAAAACATGAAAAAAAGTCGTTTTCCGAAAAGTGTCTGTGTGTGTGTCTGTCTGTGTGTCTGTCTGTAGATTTTTTTTCTATGGCAAACGATAACTGCCGCAAATTCAAACAGAATCAAATAATTTTTTGCATGCAGCCCTGATTTGCAGAGTACTCGCGACCTATTGTTTTTTGTGAAGATCGGTTGAGGGAAAGGGGTAGTTTACCTGCAACGGTTTTTTTTTAGCAAGGGTAATTTTCTTTGTTTGGCAAACGATAACAGCCGCAAATTCAAACAGAATCAAATAATGTTTCGCATACAGCCCTGAATTGTAGAGTTCTCAAGATCTGTTGATTTTGGTGAAGATCGGTTGAGGGAAAGGGGTAGTTTACCTGTAACGTTTTATGTTTTAACAAGGGTATTTCCTATGGCAAACGATAACAGCCGCAAATTCAAACAGAATCAAATAATGTTTTGCATACAGCCCTGATTAGTAGAGTACTCAAGACCTATTGTTTTTGGTGAAGATCGGTTAAGGGAAAGGGGTAGTTTACCTGTAACGTTTTATGTTTTAACAAGGGTATTTCCTATGGCAAACGATAACAGCCGCAAATTCAAACAGAATCAAAAGATTATTTGCATACAGCCCTAAATTGTAGAGTTCTCAAGACCTATTGTTTTTGGTGAAGATCGGTTGAGGGAAAGGGGTAGTTTACCTGCAACGTTTTTTTAACAAGGGTATTTTCTATGGCAAACAATAACAGCCGCAAATTCACACAGAATCAAATAATGTTTTGCATACAGCCCTGATTTGTAGAGTACTCAAGACCTATTGTTTTTGGTGAAGATCGGTTAAGGGAAAGGGGTAGTTTACCTGTAACGTTTTATGTTTTAACAAGGGTATTTCCTATAGCAAACGATAACAGCCGCAAATTCAAACAGAATCAAAAGATTATTTGCATACAGCCCTAAATTGTAGAGTTCTCAAGACCTATTGTTTTTGGTGAAGATCGGTTGAGGGAAAGGGGTAGTTTACCTGCAACGTTTTTTTAACAAGGGTATTTTCTATGGCAAACGATAACAGCCGCAAATTCAAACAGAATCAAATAATTTTTTGCATACATCCTTGAATTGTAGAGGTCTCAATGACTTTCGATTTTGGTGAAGATCGGTTAAGGGGAAGGGGTAGTTTACCTCCAACCTTTTACGTTTTAACAAGAGTAAAGTACTTGAAAATTTATTTAAACTTTTTGAAACAATGGTAATTGTTAAAAATAAAATAATTTTGTTGCCAGGCAATAAAATTATAATTTTTTCATTTCAATGTAATATAATATTTTTCATTTAATACAGCAATAAAAAGGCAGGTAAGACACAGCCTGGCTGTTTGGGTGAAAATGATTTTAAATATAAATCTTAGAATATGGAAGTCGTGTATGGTTCTCCATACCGATATTTACTTCCATATTCCTTAAGGAATGGAAGTATGGTGATGGCAAAAAAAATCGTGTTCGAGATTATTGCAGATTCTGATTCTACTACACTCAAAACATGAAAAAAGTCGTTTTCCGAAAAGTGTCTGTGTGTGTGTCTGTCTGTGTGTCTGTCTGTCTGTGTGTCTATAGATTTTTTTTCTATGGCAAACGATAACTGCCGCAAATTCAAACAGAATCAAATAATTTTTTGCATGCAGCCCTGATTTGCAGAGTACTCGCGACCTATTGTATTTGGTGAAGATCGGTTGAGGGAAAGGGGTAGTTTACCTGCAACGGTTTTTTTTTAGCAAGGGTAATTTTGTTTGTTTGGCAAACGATAACAGCCGCAAATTCAAACAGAATCAAATAATGTTTCGCATACAGCCCTGAATTGTAGAGTTCTCAAGATCTGCTGATTTTGGTGAAGATCGGTTAAGGGAAAGGGGTAGTTTACCTGTAACGTTTTATGTTTTAACAAGGGTATTTCCTATGGCAAACGATTACAGCCGCAAATTTAAACAGAATCAAAAGATTATTTGCATACAGCCCTAAATTGTAGAGTTCTCAAGACCTATTGTTTTTGGTGAAGATCGGTTGAGGGAAAGGGGTAGTTTACCTGCAACGTTTTTTTAACAAGGGTATTTTCTATGGCAAACGATAACAGCCGCAAATTCAAACAGAATCAAATAATGTTTCGCATACAGCCCTGAATTGTAGAGGTCTCAACGACTTTCGATTTTGGTGAACATCGGTTAAGGGAAAGGGGTAGTTTACCTGCAACGTTTTTTTAACAAGGGTATTTTCTATGGCAAACGATAACAGCCGCAAATTCAAACAGAATCAAATAATTTTTTGCATACGTCCCTGAATTGTAGAGGTCTCAACGACTTTCGATTTTGGTGAACATCGGTTAAGAGGAAGGGGTAGTTTACCTGCAACGTTTTTTTAACAAGGGTATTTTCTATGGCAAACGATAACAGCCGCAAATTCAAACAGAATCAAATAATGTTTTGCATACAGCCCTGATTTGTAGAGTACTCAAGACCTATTGTTTTTGGTGAAGATCGGTTAAGGGGAAGGGGTAGTTTACCTGCAACGTTTTTTTATCAAGCGTATTTTCTATGGCAAACGATAACAGCCGCAAATTCAAACAAAATCAAATAATATTTTGCATACGTCCCTGAATTGTAGAGGTCTCAATGACTTTCGATTTTGGTGAAGATCGGTTAAGGGGAAGGGGTAGTTTACCTGCAACCTTTTAAGTTTTAACAAGAGTAAAGTACTTGAAAATTTATTTAAACTTTTTGAAACAATGGTAATTGTTAAAAATAAAATAATTTTGTTGCCAGGCAATAAAATTATAATTTTTTTCATTTTAATGTAATATAATATTTTTCATTTAATACAACAATAAAAAGGCAGGTAAGACACAGCCTGGCTGTTTGGCTGAAAATGATTTTAAATATAAATCTTAGAATATGGAAGTCATGTATGGTTCTCCATACCGATATTTACTTCCATATTCCTTAAGGAATGGAAGTATGGTGATGGCAAAAAAAATCGTGTTCGAGATTATTGCAGATTCTGATTCTACTAAACTCAAAACATGAAAAAAAGTCGTATTCCGAAAAGTGTCTGTGTGTGTGTCTGTCTGTCTGTGTGTCTGTAGATTTTTTTTCTATGGCAAACGATAACTGCCGCAAATTCAAACAGAATCAAATAATTTTTTGCATGCAGCCCTGATTTGCAGAGTACTCGCGACCTATTGTTTTTGGTGAAGATCGGTTGAGGGAAAGGGGTAGTTTACCTGCAACTGTTTTTTTTTAGCAATGGTAATTTTGTTTGTTTTGCAAACGATAACAGCCGCAAATTCAAACAGAATCAAATAATGTTTCGCATACAGCCCTGAATTGTAGAGTTCTCAAGATCTGTTAATTTTGGTGAAGATCGGTTAAGGGAAAGGGGTAGTTTACCAGTAACGTTTTATGTTTTAACAAGGGTATTTCCTATGGCAAACGATAACAGCCGCAAATTCAAACATACTCAAATAATGTTTTGCATACTGCCCTGAATTGTAGAGTTCTCAAGACCTTTTGTTTTTGGTGAAGATCGGTTAAGGGAAAGGGGTAGTTTACCTGCAACGTTTTATGTTTTTAAGGGTATTTTCTATGGCAAACGATAAGAGCCGCAAATTCAAACAGAATCAAATACATTTTTGCATACAGCCCTGATTTCTTGAGTACTAAAGACCTAATGTTTTTGGTGAAGATCGTTTAAGGGAAAGGGGTAGTTTACCTGCCACGATTTTTGTTTTATCAAGGGTATTTTTATGGCAAACGATAACAGCCGCAAATTCACACAAAATCATATAATATTTTGCATACAACCCTAAATTGTAGAGTTCTCAAGACCTGTCGTTTTTGGTGAAGATCGGTTAAGGGAAAGGGGTAGTTTACCTGTAACGGTTTTTTATCAAGGGTAATTTTACTTCCATATTCCTTAAGGAATGGAAGTATGGTGATGGCAAAAAAAATCGTGTTCGAGATTATTGCAGATTCTGATTCTACTACACTCAAAACATGAAAAACAGTCGTTTTCCGAAAAGTGTCTGTGTGTGTGTCTGTCTGTCTGTCTGTCTGTGTGTGTGTCTGTCTGTCTATAGATTTTTTTCTATGGCAAACGATAACTGCCGCAAATTCAAACAGAATCAAATAATTTTTTGCATGCTGGCCGGATTTGCAGAGTACTCGCGACCTATTGTTTTTGGTGAAGATCGGTTGAGGGAAAGGGGTAGTTTACCTGCAACGGTTTTTTTTTAGCAAGGGTAATTTTGTTTGTTTGGCAAACGATAACAGCCGCAAATTCAAACAGAATCAAATAATGTTTCGCATACAGCCCTGAATTGTAGAGTTCTCAAGATCTGTTGATTTTGGTGAAGATCGGTTAAGGGAAAGGGGTAGTTTACCTGTAACGTTTTATGTTTTAACAAGGGTATTTCCTATGGCAAACGATAACAGCCGCAAATTCAAACAGAATCAAAAGATTATTTGCATACAGCCCTGATTTGTAGAGTACTCGTGACCTATTGTTTTTGGTGAAGATCGGTTGAGGGAAAGGGGTAGTTTACCTGCAACGTTTTTTTAACAAGGGTATTTTCTATGGCAAACGATAACAGCTGCAAATTCAAACAGAATCAAATAATGTTTTGCATACAGCCCTGATTTGTAGAGTACTCAAGACCTATTGTTTTTGGTGAAGATCGGTTAAGGGGAAGGGGTAGTTTACCAGCAACGTTTTTTTATCAAGCGTATTTTCTATGGCAAACGATAACTGCCACAAATTCAAACAGAATCCAATAATTTTTTGCATACGTCCCTTAATTGTAGAGGTCTCAAGGACTTTCGATTTTGGTGAAGATTGGTTAAGGGGAAGGGGTAGTTTACCTGCAACATTTTACGTTTTAACAAGAGTAAAGTACTTGAAAATTTATTTAAACTTTTTCAAACAATGGTAATTGTTAAAAATAAAATAATTTTGTTGCCAAGCAAAAAAAATTAAAATTTTTTCATTTTAATGTACATCATGTATAAGAGAAAATATATCGCGCTTGGCAGGCGATATTAAGATTTAAATATAAATCTTAGAATATGGAAGTCATGTATGGTTCTCCATACCGATATTTTTATTACTTCCATATTCCTTAAGGAATGGAAGTATGGTGATGGCAAAAAAAACGTGTTCGAGATTATTGCAGATTATGATTCTACTACACTCAAAACATGAAAAAAAGTCGTTTTCCGAAAAGTGTCTGTGTGTGTGTCTGTCTGTCTATCTGTCTGTGTGTCTGTAGATTTTTTTTCTATGGCAAACGATAACTGCCGCAAATTCAAACAGAATCAAATAATGTTTTGCATACAGCCCTGATTTGTAGAGTACTCAAGACCTATTGTTTTTGGTGAAGATCGGTTAAGGGGAAGGGGTAGTTTACCTGCAACGTTTTTTTATCAAGCGTATTTTCTATGGCAAACGATAACAGCCGCAAATTCAACCAAAATCAAATAATATTTTGCATACGTCCCTGAATTGTAGAGGTCTCAATGACTTTCGATTTTGGTGAAGATCGGTTAAGGGGAAGGGGTAGTTTACCTGCAACCTTTTAAGTTTTAACAAGAGTAAAGTACTTGAAAATTTATTTAAACTTTTTGAAACAATGGTAATTGTTAAAAATAAAATAATTTTGTTGCCAGGCAATAAAATTATAATTTTTTTCATTTTAATGTAATATAATATTTTTCATTTAATACAACAATAAAAAGGCAGGTAAGACACAGCCTGGCTGTTTGGCTGAAAATGATTTTAAATATAAATCTTAGAATATGGAAGTCATGTATGGTTCTCCATACCGATATTTACTTCCATATTCCTTAAGGAATGGAAGTATGGTGATGGCAAAAAAAATCGTGTTCGAGATTATTGCAGATTCTGATTCTACTAAACTCAAAACATGAAAAAAAGTCGTATTCCGAAAAGTGTCTGTGTGTGTGTCTGTCTGTCTGTGTGTCTGTAGATTTTTTTTCTATGGCAAACGATAACTGCCGCAAATTCAAACAGAATCAAATAATTTTTTGCATGCAGCCCTGATTTGCAGAGTACTCCCGACCTATTGTTTTTGGTGAAGATCGGTTGAGGGAAAGGGGTAGTTTACCTACAACTGTTTTTTTTTAGCAAGGGTAATTTTGTTTGTTTGGCAAACGATAACAGCCGCAAATTCAAACAGAATCAAATAATGTTTCGCATACAGCCCTGAATTGTAGAGTTCTCAAGATCTGTTAATTTTGGTGAAGATCGGTTAAGGGAAAGGGGTAGTTTACCAGTAACGTTTTATGTTTTAACAAGGGTATTTCCTATGGCAAACGATAACAGCCGCAAATTCAAACATACTCAAATAATGTTTTGCATACTGCCCTGAATTGTAGAGTTCTCAAGACCTTTTGTTTTTGGTGAAGATCGGTTAAGGGAAAGGGGTAGTTTACCTGCAACGTTTTATGTTTTTAAGGGTATTTTCTATGGCAAACGATAAGAGCCGCAAATTCAAACAGAATCAAATACATTTTTGCATACAGCCCTGATTTCTTGAGTACTAAAGACCTAATGTTTTTGGTGAAGATCGTTTAAGGGAAAGGGGTAGTTTACCTGCCACGTTTTTTGTTTTATCAAGGGTATTTTTATGGCAAACGATAACAGCCGCAAATTCACACAAAATCATATAATATTTTGCATACAACCCTAAATTGTAGAGTTCTCAAGACCTGTCGTTTTTGGTGAAGATCGGTTAAGGGAAAGGGGTAGTTTACCTGTAACGGTTTTTTATCAAGGGTAATTTTACTTCCATATTCCTTAAGGAATGGAAGTATGGTGATGGCAAAAAAAATCGTGTTCGAGATTATTGCAGATTCTGATTCTACTACACTCAAAACATGAAAAACAGTCGTTTTCCGAAAAGTGTCTGTGTGTGTGTCTGTCTGTCTGTCTGTCTGTGTGTGTGTCTGTCTGTCTATAGATTTTTTTCTATGGCAAACGATAACTGCCGCAAATTCAAACAGAATCAAATAATTTTTTGCATGCTGCCCGGATTTGCAGAGTACTCGCGACCTATTGTTTTTGGTGAAGATCGGTTGAGGGAAAGGGGTAGTTTACCTGCAACGGTTTTTTTTTAGCAAGGGTAATTTTGTTTGTTTGGCAAACGATAACAGCCGCAAATTCAAACAGAATCAAATAATGTTTCGCATACAGCCCTGAATTGTAGAGTTCTCAAGATCTGTTGATTTTGGTGAAGATCGGTTAAGGGAAAGGGGTAGTTTACCTGTAACGTTTTATGTTTTAACAAGGGTATTTCCTATGGCAAACGATAACAGCCGCAAATTCAAACAGAATCAAAAGATTATTTGCATACAGCCCTGATTTGTAGAGTACTCGTGACCTATTGTTTTTGGTGAAGATCGGTTGAGGGAAAGGGGTAGTTTACCTGCAACGTTTTTTTAACAAGGGTATTTTCTATGGCAAACGATAACAGCTGCAAATTCAAACAGAATCAAATAATGTTTTGCATACAGCCCTGATTTGTAGAGTACTCAAGACCTATTGTTTTTGGTGAAGATCGGTTAAGGGGAAGGGGTAGTTTACCAGCAACGTTTTTTTATCAAGCGTATTTTCTATGGCAAACGATAACTGCCGCAAATTCAAACAGAATCAAATAATTTTTTGCATACGTCCCTTAATTGTAGAGGTCTCAAGGACTTTCGATTTTGGTGAAGATTGGTTAAGGGGAAGGGGTAGTTTACCTGCAACATTTTACGTTTTAACAAGAGTAAAGTACTTGAAAATTTATTTAAACTTTTTCAAACAATGGTAATTGTTAAAAATAAAATAATTTTGTTGCCAAGCAAAAAAAATTAAAATTTTTTCATTTTAATGTACATCATGTATAAGAGAAAATATATCGCGCTTGGCAGGCGATATTAAGATTTAAATATAAATCTTAGAATATGGAAGTCATGTATGGTTCTCCATACCGATATTTTTATTACTTCCATATTCCTTAAGGAATGGAAGTATGGTGATGGCAAAAAAAACGTGTTCGAGATTATTGCAGATTCTGATTCTACTACACTCAAAACATGAAAAAAAGTCGTTTTCCGAAAAGTGTCTGTGTGTGTGTCTGTCTGTCTATCTGTCTGTGTGTCTGTAGATTTTTTTTCTATGGCAAACGATAACTGCCGCAAATTCAAACAGAATCAAATAATGTTTTGCATACAGCCCTGATTTGTAGAGTACTCAAGACCTATTGTTTTTGGTGAAGATCGGTTAAGGGGAAGGGGTAGTTTACCTGCAACGTTTTTTTTATCAAGCGTATTTTCTATGGCAAACGATAACAGCCGCAAATTCAAACAAAATCAAATAATATTTTGCATACGTCCCTGAATTGTAGAGGTCTCAATGACTTTCGATTTTGGTGAAGATCGGTTAAGGGGAAGGGGTAGTTTACCTGCAACCTTTTAAGTTTTAACAAGAGTAAAGTACTTGAAAATTTATTTAAACTTTTTGAAACAATGGTAATTGTTAAAAATAAAATAATTTTGTTGCCAGGCAATAAAATTATAATTTTTTTCATTTTAATGTAATATAATATTTTTCATTTAATACAACAATAAAAAGGCAGGTAAGACACAGCCTGGCTGTTTGGCTGAAAATGATTTTAAATATAAATCTTAGAATATGGAAGTCATGTATGGTTCTCCATACCGATATTTACTTCCATATTCCTTAAGGAATGGAAGTATGGTGATGGCAAAAAAAATCGTGTTCGAGATTATTGCAGATTCTGATTCTACTAAACTCAAAACATGAAAAAAAGTCGTATTCCGAAAAGTGTCTGTGTGTGTGTCTGTCTGTCTGTGTGTCTGTAGATTTTTTTTCTATGGCAAACGATAACTGCCGCAAATTCAAACAGAATCAAATAATTTTTTGCATGCAGCCCTGATTTGCAGAGTACTCCCGACCTATTGTTTTTGGTGAAGATCGGTTGAGGGAAAGGGGTAGTTTACCTACAACTGTTTTTTTTTAGCAAGGGTAATTTTGTTTGTTTGGCAAACGATAACAGCCGCAAATTCAAACAGAATCAAATAATGTTTCGCATACAGCCCTGAATTGTAGAGTTCTCAAGATCTGTTAATTTTGGTGAAGATCGGTTAAGGGAAAGGGGTAGTTTACCAGTAACGTTTTATGTTTTAACAAGGGTATTTCCTATGGCAAACGATAACAGCCGCAAATTCAAACATAATCAAATAATGTTTTGCATACTGCCCTGAATTGTAGAGTTCTCAAGACCTTTTGTTTTTGGTGAAGATCGGTTAAGGGAAAGGGGTAGTTTACCTGCAACGTTTTATGTTTTTAAGGGTATTTTCTATGGCAAACGATAAGAGCCGCAAATTCAAACAGAATCAAATACATTTTTATCTCTCTCAACAACAACTTGAGTACTAAAGACCTAATGTTTTTGGTGAAGATCGTTTAAGGGAAAGGGGTAGTTTACCTGCCACGTTTTTTGTTTTATCAAGGGTATTTTTATGGCAAACGATAACAGCCGCAAATTCACACAAAATCATATAATATTTTGCATACAACCCTAAATTGTAGAGTTCTCAAGACCTGTCGTTTTTGGTGAAGATCGGTTAAGGGAAAGGGGTAGTTTACCTGTAACGGTTTTTTATCAAGGGTAATTTTACTTCCATATTCCTTAAGGAATGGAAGTATGGTGATGGCAAAAAAAATCGTGTTCGAGATTATTGCAGATTCTGATTCTACTACACTCAAAACATGAAAAACAGTCGTTTTCCGAAAAGTGTCTGTGTGTGTGTCTGTCTGTCTGTCTGTCTGTGTGTGTGTCTGTCTGTCTATAGATTTTTTTCTATGGCAAACGATAACTGCCGCAAATTCAAACAGAATCAAATAATTTTTTGCATGCTGCCCGGATTTGCAGAGTACTCGCGACCTATTGTTTTTGGTGAAGATCGGTTGAGGGAAAGGGGTAGTTTACCTGCAACGGTTTTTTTTTAGCAAGGGTAATTTTGTTTGTTTGGCAAACGATAACAGCCGCAAATTCAAACAGAATCAAATAATGTTTCGCATACAGCCCTGAATTGTAGAGTTCTCAAGATCTGTTGATTTTGGTGAAGATCGGTTAAGGGAAAGGGGTAGTTTACCTGTAACGTTTTATGTTTTAACAAGGGTATTTCCTATGGCAAACGATAACAGCCGCAAATTCAAACAGAATCAAAAGATTATTTGCATACAGCCCTGATTTGTAGAGTACTCGTGACCTATTGTTTTTGGTGAAGATCGGTTGAGGGAAAGGGGTAGTTTACCTGCAACGTTTTTTTAACAAGGGTATTTTCTATGGCAAACGATAACAGCTGCAAATTCAAACAGAATCAAATAATGTTTTGCATACAGCCCTGATTTGTAGAGTACTCAAGACCTATTGTTTTTGGTGAAGATCGGTTAAGGGGAAGGGGTAGTTTACCAGCAACGTTTTTTTATCAAGCGTATTTTCTATGGCAAACGATAACTGCCGCAAATTCAAACAGAATCAAATAATTTTTTGCATACGTCCCTTAATTGTAGAGGTCTCAAGGACTTTCGATTTTGGTGAAGATTGGTTAAGGGGAAGGGGTAGTTTACCTGCAACATTTTACGTTTTAACAAGAGTAAAGTACTTGAAAATTTATTTAAACTTTTTCAAACAATGGTAATTGTTAAAAATAAAATAATTTTGTTGCCAAGCAAAAAAAATTAAAATTTTTTCATTTTAATGTACATCATGTATAAGAGAAAATATATCGCGCTTGGCAGGCGATATTAAGATTTAAATATAAATCTTAGAATATGGAAGTCATGTATGGTTCTCCATACCGATATTTTTATTACTTCCATATTCCTTAAGGAATGGAAGTATGGTGATGGCAAAAAAAACGTGTTCGAGATTATTGCAGATTCTGATTCTACTACACTCAAAACATGAAAAAAAGTCGTTTTCCGAAAAGTGTCTGTGTGTGTGTCTGTCTGTCTATCTGTCTGTGTGTCTGTAGATTTTTTTTCTATGGCAAACGATAACTGCCGCAAATTCAAACAGAATCAAATAATGTTTTGCATACAGCCCTGATTTGTAGAGTACTCAAGACCTATTGTTTTTGGTGAAGATCGGTTAAGGGGAAGGGGTAGTTTACCTGCAACGTTTTTTTATCAAGCGTATTTTCTATGGCAAACGATAACAGCCGCAAATTCAAACAAAATCAAATAATATTTTGCATACGTCCCTGAATTGTAGAGGTCTCAATGACTTTCGATTTTGGTGAAGATCGGTTAAGGGGAAGGGGTAGTTTACCTGCAACCTTTTAAGTTTTAACAAGAGTAAAGTACTTGAAAATTTATTTAAACTTTTTGAAACAATGGTAATTGTTAAAAATAAAATAATTTTGTTGCCAGGCAATAAAATTATAATTTTTTTCATTTTAATGTAATATAATATTTTTCATTTAATACAACAATAAAAAGGCAGGTAAGACACAGCCTGGCTGTTTGGCTGAAAATGATTTTAAATATAAATCTTAGAATATGGAAGTCATGTATGGTTCTCCATACCGATATTTACTTCCATATTCCTTAAGGAATGGAAGTATGGTGATGGCAAAAAAAATCGTGTTCGAGATTATTGCAGATTCTGATTCTACTAAACTCAAAACATGAAAAAAAGTCGTATTCCGAAAAGTGTCTGTGTGTGTGTGTGTCTGTCTGTGTGTCTGTAGATTTTTTTTCTATGGCAAACGATAACTGCCGCAAATTCAAACAGAATCAAATAATTTTTTGCATGCAGCCCTGATTTGCAGAGTACTCCCGACCTATTGTTTTTGGTGAAGATCGGTTGAGGGAAAGGGGTAGTTTACCTACAACTGTTTTTTTTTAGCAAGGGTAATTTTGTTTGTTTGGCAAACGATAACAGCCGCAAATTCAAACAGAATCAAATAATGTTTCGCATACAGCCCTGAATTGTAGAGTTCTCAAGATCTGTTAATTTTGGTGAAGATCGGTTAAGGGAAAGGGGTAGTTTACCAGTAACGTTTTATGTTTTAACAAGGGTATTTCCTATGGCAAACGATAACAGCCGCAAATTCAAACATACTCAAATAATGTTTTGCATACTGCCCTGAATTGTAGAGTTCTCAAGACCTTTTGTTTTTGGTGAAGATCGGTTAAGGGAAAGGGGTAGTTTACCTGCAACGTTTTATGTTTTTAAGGGTATTTTCTATGGCAAACGATAAGAGCCGCAAATTCAAACAGAATCAAATACATTTTTGCATACAGCCCTGATTTCTTGAGTACTAAAGACCTAATGTTTTTGGTGAAGATCGTTTAAGGGAAAGGGGTAGTTTACCTGCCACGTTTTTTGTTTTATCAAGGGTATTTTTATGGCAAACGATAACAGCCGCAAATTCACACAAAATCATATAATATTTTGCATACAACCCTAAATTGTAGAGTTCTCAAGACCTGTCGTTTTTGGTGAAGATCGGTTAAGGGAAAGGGGTAGTTTACCTGTAACGGTTTTTTATCAAGGGTAATTTTACTTCCATATTCCTTAAGGAATGGAAGTATGGTGATGGCAAAAAAAATCGTGTTCGAGATTATTGCAGATTCTGATTCTACTACACTCAAAACATGAAAAACAGTCGTTTTCCGAAAAGTGTCTGTGTGTGTGTCTGTCTGTCTGTCTGTGTGTGTGTCTGTCTGTCTATAGATTTTTTTCTATGGCAAACGATAACTGCCGCAAATTCAAACAGAATCAAATAATTTTTTGCATGCTGCCCGGATTTGCAGAGTACTCGCGACCTATTGTTTTTGGTGAAGATCGGTTGAGGGAAAGGGGTAGTTTACCTGCAACGGTTTTTTTTTAGCAAGGGTAATTTTGTTTGTTTGGCAAACGATAACAGCCGCAAATTCAAACAGAATCAAATAATGTTTCGCATACAGCCCTGAATTGTAGAGTTCTCAAGATCTGTTGATTTTGGTGAAGATCGGTTAATGGAAAGGGGTAGTTTACCTGTAACGTTTTATGTTTTAACAAGGGTATTTCCTATGGCAAACGATAACAGCCGCAAATTCAAACAGAATCAAAAGATTATTTGCATACAGCCCTGATTTGTAGAGTACTCGTGACCTATTGTTTTTGGTGAAGATCGGTTGAGGGAAAGGGGTAGTTTACCTGCAACGTTTTTTTAACAAGGGTATTTTCTATGGCAAACGATAACAGCTGCAAATTCAAACAGAATCAAATAATGTTTTGCATACAGCCCTGATTTGTAGAGTACTCAAGACCTATTGTTTTTGGTGAAGATCGGTTAAGGGGAAGGGGTAGTTTACCTGCAACGTTTTTTTATCAAGCGTATTTTCTATGGCAAACGATAACTGCCGCAAATTCAAACAGAATCAAATAATTTTTTGCATACGTCCCTTAATTGTAGAGGTCTCAAGGACTTTCGATTTTGGTGAAGATTGGTTAAGGGGAAGGGGTAGTTTACCTGCAACATTTTACGTTTTAACAAGAGTAAAGTACTTGAAAATTTATTTAAACTTTTTCAAACAATGGTAATTGTTAAAAATAAAATAATTTTGTTGCCAAGCAAAAAAAATTAAAATTTTTTCATTTTAATGTACATCATGTATAAGAGAAAATATATCGCGCTTGGCAGGCGATATTAAGATTTAAATATAAATCTTAGAATATGGAAGTCATGTATGGTTCTCCATACCGATATTTTTATTACTTCCATATTCCTTAAGGAATGGAAGTATGGTGATGGCAAAAAAAACGTGTTCGAGATTATTGCAGATTCTGATTCTACTACACTCAAAACATGAAAAAAAGTCGTTTTCCGAAAAGTGTCTGTGTGTGTGTCTGTCTGTCTATCTGTCTGTGTGTCTGTAGATTTTTTTTCTATGGCAAACGATAACTGCCGCAAATTCAAACAGAATCAAATAATGTTTTGCATACAGCCCTGATTTGTAGAGTACTCAAGACCTATTGTTTTTGGTGAAGATCGGTTAAGGGGAAGGGGTAGTTTACCTGCAACGTTTTTTTATCAAGCGTATTTTCTATGGCAAACGATAACAGCCGCAAATTCAAACAAAATCAAATAATATTTTGCATACGTCCCTGAATTGTAGAGGTCTCAATGACTTTCGATTTTGGTGAAGATCGGTTAAGGGGAAGGGGTAGTTTACCTGCAACCTTTTAAGTTTTAACAAGAGTAAAGTACTTGAAAATTTATTTAAACTTTTTGAAACAATGGTAATTGTTAAAAATAAAATAATTTTGTTGCCAGGCAATAAAATTATAATTTTTTTCATTTTAATGTAATATAATATTTTTCATTTAATACAACAATAAAAAGGCAGGTAAGACACAGCCTGGCTGTTTGGCTGAAAATGATTTTAAATATAAATCTTAGAATATGGAAGTCATGTATGGTTCTCCATACCGATATTTACTTCCATACTCCTTAAGGAATGGAAGTATGGTGATGGCAAAAAAAATCGTGTTCGAGATTATTGCAGATTCTGATTCTACTAAACTCAAAACATGAAAAAAAGTCGTATTCCGAAAAGTGTCTGTGTGTGTGTCTGTCTGTCTATGTGTCTGTAGATTTTTTTTCTATGGCAAACGATAACTGCCGCAAATTCAAACAGAATCAAATAATTTTTTGCATGCAGCCCTGATTTGCAGAGTACTCCCGACCTATTGTTTTTGGTGAAGATCGGTTGAGGGAAAGGGGTAGTTTACCTGCAACTGTTTTTTTTTAGCAAGGGTAATTTTGTTTGTTTGGCAAACGATAACAGCCGCAAATTCACACAGAATCAAATAATGTTTCGCATACAGCCCTGAATTGTAGAGTTCTCAAGATCTGTTAATTTTGGTGAAGATCGGTTAAGGGAAAGGGGTAGTTTACCAGTAACGTTTTATGTTTTAACAAGGGTATTTCCTATGGCAAACGATAACAGCCGCAAATTCAAACATACTCAAATAATGTTTTGCATACTGCCCTGAATTGTAGAGTTCTCAAGACCTTTTGTTTTTGGTGAAGATCGGTTAAGGGAAAGGGGTAGTTTACCTGCAACGTTTTATGTTTTTAAGGGTATTTTCTATGGCAAACGATAAGAGCCGCAAATTCAAACAGAATCAAATACATTTTTGTATACAGCCCTGATTTCTTGAGTACTAAAGACCTATTGTTTTTGGTGAAGATCGTTTAAGGGAAAGGGGTAGTTTACCTGCCACGTTTTATGTTTTATCAAGGGTATTTTTATGGCAAACGATAACAGCCGCAAATTCACACAAAATCATATAATATTTTGCATACAACCCTAAATTGTAGAGTTCTCAAGACCTGTCGTTTTTGGTGAAGATCGGTTAAGGGAAAGGGGTAGTTTACCTGTAACGGTTTTTTATCAAGGGTAATTTTACTTCCATATTCCTTAAGGAATGGAAGTATGGTGATGGCAAAAAAAATCGTGTTCGAGATTATTGCAGATTCTGATTCTACTACACTCAAAACATGAAAAACAGTCGTTTTCCGAAAAGTGTCTGTGTGTGTGTCTGTCTGTCTGTGTGTGTGTCTGTCTGTCTATAGATTTTTTGTCTATGGCAAACGATAACTGCCGCAAATTCAAACAGAATCAAATAATTTTTTGCATGCTGCCCGGATTTGCAGAGTACTCGCGACCTATTGTTTTTGGTGAAGATCGGTTGAGGGAAAGGGGTAGTTTACCTGCAACGGTTTTTTTTTAGCAAGGGTAATTTTGTTTGTTTGGCAAACGATAACAGCCGCAAATTCAAACAGAATCAAATAATGTTTCGCATACAGCCCTGAATTGTAGAGTTCTCAAGATCTGTTGATTTTGGTGAAGATCGGTTAAGGGAAAGGGGTAGTTTACCTGTAACGTTTTATGTTTTAACAAGGGTATTTCCTATGGCAAACGATAACAGCCGCAAATTCAAACAGAATCAAAAGATTATTTGCATACAGCCCTGATTTGTAGAGTACTCGTGACCTATTGTTTTTGGTGAAGATCGGTTGAGGGAAAGGGGTAGTTTACCTGCAACGTTTTTTTAACAAGGGTATTTTCTATGGCAAACGATAACAGCTGCAAATTCAAACAGAATCAAATAATGTTTTGCATACAGCCCTGATTTGTAGAGTACTCAAGACCTATTGTTTTTGGTGAAGATCGGTTAAGGGGAAGGGGTAGTTTACCAGCAACGTTTTTTTATCAAGCGTATTTTCTATGGCAAACGATAACTGCCGCAAATTCAAACAGAATCAAATAATTTTTTGCATACGTCCCTTAATTGTAGAGGTCTCAAGGACTTTCGATTTTGGTGAAGATTGGTTAAGGGGAAGGGGCAGTTTACCTGCAACATTTTACGTTTTAACAAGAGTAAAGTACTTGAAAATTTATTTAAACTTTTTCAAACAATGGTAATTGTTAAAAATAAAATAATTTTGTTGCCAAGCAAAAAAAATTAAAATTTTTTCATTTTAATGTACATCATGTATAAGAGAAAATATATCGCGCTTGGCAGGCGATATTAAGATTTAAATATAAATCTTAGAATATGGAAGTCATGTATGGTTCTCCATACCGATATTTTTATTACTTCCATATTCCTTAAGGAATGGAAGTATGGTGATGGTAAAAAAAACGTGTTCGAGATTATTGCAGATTCTGATTCTACTACACTCAAAACATGAAAAAAAGTCGTTTTCCGAAAAGTGTCTGTGTGTGTGTCTGTCTGTCTATCTGTCTGTGTGTCTGTAGATTATTTTCTATGGCAAACGACAACTGCCGCAAATTCAAACAGAATCAAATAATTTTTTGCATGCAGCCCTAATTTGCAGAGTACTCGCGACCTATTGTTTTTGGTGAAGATCGGTTGAGGGAAAGGGGTAGTTTACCTGCAACGGTTTTTTTTTAGCAAGGGTAATTTTGTTTGTTTGGCAAACGATAACAGCCGCAAATTCAAACAGAATCAAATAATGTTTCGCATACAGCCCTGAATTGTAGAGTTCTCAAGATCTGTTGATTTTGGTGAAGATCGGTTAAGGGGAAGGGGTAGTTTACCAGTAACGTTTTATGTTTTAACAAGGGTATTTCCTATGGCAAACGATAACAGCCGCAAATTCAAACATAATCAAATAATGTTTTGCATACTGCCCTGAATTGTAGAGTTCTCAAGACCTTTTGTTTTTGGTGAAGATCGGTTAAGGGAAAGGGGTAGTTTACCGGCAACGTTTTATGTTTTTAAGGGTATTTTCTATGGCAAACGATAAGAGCCGCAAAATTCAAACAGAATCAAATACATTTTTGCATACAGCCCTGATTTCTTGAGTACTAAAGACCTATTGTTTTTGGTGAAGATCGTTTAAGGGAAAGGGGTAGTTTACCTGCCACGTTTTTTGTTTTATCAAGGGTATTTTTATGGCAAACGATAACAGCCGCAAATTCACACAAAATCATATAATATTTTGCATACAACCCTAAATTGTAGAGTTCTCAAGACCTGTCGTTTTTGGTGAAGATCGGTTAAGGGAAAGGGGTAGTTTACCTGTAACGGTTTTTTAACAAGGGTAATTTTACTTCCATATTCCTTAAGGAATGGAAGTATGGTGATGGCAAAAAAAATCGTGTTCGAGATTATTGCAGATTCTGATTCTACTACACTCAAAACATGAAAAAAAAGTCGTTTTCCGAAAAGCGTCTGTGTGTCTGTGTGTCTGTCTGTAGATTTTTTTCTATGGCAAACGATAACTGCCGCAAATTCAAACATAATCAAATAATTTTTTGCATGCAGCTCTGATTTGCAGAGTACTCGCGACCTATTGTTTTTGGTGAAGATCGGTTGATGGAAAGGGGTAGTTTACCTGCAACGGTTTTTTTTTAGCAAGGGTAATTTTGTTTGTTTGGCAAACGATAACACCCGCAAATTCAAACAGAATCAAATAATGTTTCGCATACAGCCCTGAATTGTAGAGTTCTCAAGATCTGTTGATTTTGGTGAAGATCGGTTAAGGGAAAAGGGTAGTTTACCTGTAACGTTTTATGTTTTAACAAGGGTATTTCCTATGGCAAACGATAACAGCCGCAAATTCAAACAGAATCAAAAGATTATTTGCATACAGCCCTAAATTGTAGAATTCTCAAGACCTATTGTTTTTGGTGAAGTTCGGTTGAGGGAAAGGGGTAGTTTACCTGCAACGTTTTTTTAACAAGGGTATTTTCTATGGCAAACGATAACAGCCGCAAATTCAAACAGAATCAAATAATGTTTTGCATACAGCCCTGATTTGTAGAGTACTCAAGACCTATTGTTTTTGGTGAAGATCGGTTAACGGAAAGGGGTAGTTTACCTGTAACGTTTTATGTTTTAACAAGGGTATTTCCTATGGCAAACGATAACAGCCGCAAATTCAAACAGAATCAAAAGATTATTTGCATACAGCCCTAAATTGTAGAGTTCTCAAGACCTATTGTTTTTGGTGAAGATCGGTTGAGGGAAAGGGGTAGTTTACCTGCAACGTTTTTTTAACAAGGGTATTTTCTATGGCAAACGATAACAGCCGCAAATTCAAACAGAATCAAATAATGTTTTGCATACAGCCCTGATTTATAGAGTACTCAAGACCTATTGTTTTTGGTGAAGATCGGTTAAGGGGAAGGGGTAGTTT
The DNA here is from genome assembly GCA_034769895.1 of Magicicada septendecula. NCBI lineage: Eukaryota > Metazoa > Arthropoda > Insecta > Hemiptera > Cicadidae > Magicicada > Magicicada septendecula. The sequence goes on along the minus strand of CM068374.1, from coordinate 227,612,443 downwards.
ACCTGCAACGTTTTTTTATCAAGCGTATTTTCTATGGCAATCGATAACAGCCGCAAATTCAAACAGAATCAAATAATGTTTTGCATACGTCCCTGAATTGTAGAGGTCTCAATGACTTTCGATTTTGGTGAAGATCGGTTAAGGGGAAGGGGTAGTTTACCTGCAACCTTTTACGTTTTAACAAGAGTAAAGTACTTGAAAATTTATTTAAACTTTTTGAAACAATGGTAATTGTTAAAAATAAAATAATTTTGTTGCCAGGCAATAAAATTACAATTTTTTCATTTTAATGTAATATAATATTTTTCATTTAATACAGCAATAAAAAGGCAGGTAAGACACAGCCTGGCTGTTTGGCTGAAAATGATTTTAAATATAAATCTTAGAATATGGAAGTCATGTATGGTTCTCCATACCGATATTTTTATTACTTCCATATTCCTTAAGGAATGGAAGTATGGTGATGGCAAAAAAAATCGTGTTCGAGATTATTGCAGATTCTGATTCTACTACACTCAAAACATGAAAAAAAGTCGTTTTCCGAAAAGTGTCTGTGTGTCTGTCTGTCTGTCTGTCTGTGTCTGTAGATTTTTTTTTCTATGGCAAACGATAACTGCCGCAAATTAAAACAGAATCAAATAATTTTTTGCATACAGGCCTGATTTGTAGAGTACTCGCGACCTATTGTTTTTGGTGAAGATCGGTTGAGGGAAAGGGGTAGTTTACCTGCAACGGTTTTTTTTTAGCAAGGGTAATTTTGTTTGTTTGGCAAACGATAACAGCCGCAAATTCAAACAGAATCAAATAATGTTTCGCATACAGCCCTGAATTGTAGAGTTCTCAAGATATGTTGATTTTGGTGAAGATCGGTTAAGGGAAAGGGGTAGTTTACCTGTAACGTTTTATGTTTTAACAAGGGTATTTCTTATGGCAAACGATAACAGCCGCAAATTCAAACAGAATCAAAAGATTATTTGCATACAGCCCTAAATTGTAGAGTTCTCAAGACCTATTGTTTTTGGTAAAGATCGGTTGAGGGAAAGGGGTAGTTTACCTGCAACGTTTTTTTAACAAGGGTATTTTTTTTCTATGGCAAACGATAACTGCCGCAAATTCAAACAGAATCAAATAACTTTTTGCATACAGCCCTGATTTGTAGAGTACTCACGACCTATTGTTTTTGGTGAAGATCGGTTGAGGGAAAGGGGTAGTTTACCTGCAACGGTTTTTTTTTAACAAGGGAAATTTTTTTTTTTGCCAAACGATAACAGCCGCAAATTCAAACAGAATTAAATAATGTTTCGCATACAGCCCTAAATTGTAGAGTTCTCAAGACCTATTCTTTTTGGTGACGATCGGTTAAGGGAAAGGGGTAGTTTACCTGTAACGTTTTATGTTTTAACAAGGGTATTTCCTATGGCAAACGATAACAGCCGCAAATTCAAACAGAATCAAAAGATTATTTGCATACAGCCCTAAATTGTAGAGTTCTCAAGACCTATTGTTTTTGGTGAAGATCGGTTAAGGGAAAGGGGTAGTTTACCTACAACGTTTTTTAACAAGGTTATTTTCTACGGCAAACGATAACAGCCGCAAATTCAAACATAATCAAATAATTTTCTGCATACAGCCCTGGTTTGTAGAGTACTCTAGACGTACTGTTTTTGGTTAAGATCGGTTAAGGGAAAGGGGTAGTTTACCTACAACGTTTTTTACTTCCATATTCCTTAAGGAATGGAAGTATGGTGATGGCAAAAAAAATCGTGTTCGAGATTATTGCAGATTCTGATTCTACTACACTCAAAACATGAAAAAAAGTCGTTTTCCGAAAAGTGTCTGTCTGTGTGTCTGTCTGTGTGGCTGTCTGTGTGTGTGTGTCTGTAGATTTTTTTTCTATGGCAAACGATAACTGCCGCAAATTCAAACAGAATCAAATAATTTTTTGCATGCAGCCCTGATTTGCAGAGTACTCGCGACCTATTGTTTTTGGTGAAGGTCGGTTGAGGGAAAGGGGTAGTTTACCTGCAACGGTTTTTTTTTAGCAAGGGTAATTTTGTTTGTTTGGCAAACGATAACAGCCGCAAATTCAAACAGAATCAAATGATGTTTTGCATACAGCCCTGTATTGTATAGTTCTCAATACCTATTGGTGTTGGTGAAGATCGGTTACGGAAAAGGTGTAGTTTACCAGCAACGTTTTATGTTTTAAAAGAGTATTTTCTATGGCAAACGATAAGAGCCGCAAATTCAAACAGAATCAAAAGATTATTTGCATCCAGCTCTAAATTGTAGAGTTCTCAAGACCTATTGTTTTTGGTGAAGTTCGGTTGAGGGAAAGGGGTAGTTTACCTGCAACGTTTTTTTAACAAGGGTATTTTCTATGGCAAACGATAACAGCCGCAAATTCAAACAGAATCAAATAATGTTTTGCATACAGCCCTGATTTGTAGAGTACTCAAGACCTATTGTTTTTGGTGAAGATCGGTTAAGGGAAAGGGGTAGTTTACCTGTAACGTTTTATGTTTTAACAAGGGTATTTCCTATGGCAAACGATAACAGCCGCAAATTCAAAAAGAAGCAAAAGATTATTTGCATACTGCCCTATATTGTAGAGTTCTCAAGACCTATTGTTTTTGGTGAAGATCGGTTGAGGGAAAGCGGTAGTTTACCTGCAACGTTTTTTTAACAAGGGTATTTTTTATGGCAAACGATACAGCCGCAAATTTAAACAGAATCAAATAATGTTTTGCCTACAGCCCTGATTTGTAGAGTACTCAAGACCTATTGTTTTTGGTGAAGATCGGTTAAGGGGAAGGGGTAGTTTACCTGCAACGTTTTTTTATCAAGCGTATTTTCTATGGCAAACGATAACAGCCGCAAATTCAAACAGAATCAAATAATTTTTTGCATACGTCCCTGAATTGTAGAGGTCTCAATGACTTTCGATTTTGGTGAAGATCGGTTAAGGGGAAGGGGTAGTTTACCTGCAACCTTTTACGTTTTAACAAGAGTAAAGTACTTGAAAATTTATTTAAACTTTTTGAAACAATGGTAATTGTTAAAAATAAAATAATTTTGTTGCCAGGCAATAAAATTATAATTTTTTCATTTTAATGTAATATAATTTTTTTCATTTAATACAGCAATAAAAAGGCAGGTAAGACACAGCCTGGCTGTTTGGCTGAAAATGATTTTAAATATAAATCTTAGAATATGGAAGTCATGTATGGTTCTCCATACCGATATTTCTGTTTACCACACTTCATTTTATAATCTAGCCAGGTCATAGCCATAAACTAAAATATTTAAAATGTTCATTCATTGAGTTTATATTCACCCTCCATCATCGTGTATTAGTCTTACATATTTATAACACAAGTCATTTTTCTCAACATACATTACATTGTGATGATCATTATAACGGCTACTTTCGTTAATTACATTAACACAATAATTAACTACATTTTTGTCTACCATGAATTATTTTGTTTATTTATATAATTATTATGTGTTATTATTTTTTTTTTGTGTATACCATACAGAATATGTTGATAGTAGGAAATACTAGATGTTAGTATGTAAGAGTTTATTGTATTTGAATCATGTTAATTAATGTTGTATTTTTGTGAAGTAAGGAAAGGCAAAATAATAAGTCAAACGGCCCATAAATAGTGAATCAGAAAATATAAAACTAATAAGGTGAATTAATAATAACATTGCTAGGAAAATTGAAAATTGAAGACCAAGACAAATTCAACTTAGACCATATAAATCAAATCAGAGAATATAAATTAATAGAGCCTAGACTAAATTGATGTAAATTATCCTATTCAGAATACAAATACTTGTGACGTTAAAAAATAGGCCGAAATATAAAATAAATAAGATCCACTGCCAGAACTTACCTGCACGCAATTACAACACTTACCTGTTATTGAAATTTTACCAGAAGACCAAGGTCGCCACGATTATTTTTTATAGGATAAAATATCGAAAACCTTTACACTCCACCTTAAATAAAACAGACAATTTAGCAATCTGACCCACCCAATTAATAACTCAGAAAGATTCCGGAACGTTAGACGAATTTCGCAACACAGAAATGAGAAAGTGGTAATGACGAAATAACTTAGTCTAACACATATTCAAGGTAAACCAACTGACTTTAATGAATGTTAAAAGACACTGAAAAAATAGGTTTTAAAATATACATTGATCCCTCAGATTTAACTAACATAAAATATCCTCTAACCTATCAAGTATTATAATAATTAAGGTAGCCCATTCTGCATCATTCACACACACATGCCATTTTTTACACTTTACCCATTGATGTTTCATATTGAATTCCCGGTAATAGTATTTAATTCATGTTTAATTCACTTTTCACTGCCGACCGAACACGTGTTTCTGTTATCCGATTCCTCTTTTAAAGATTACGTATTTAGTTAATCACTCTATGTCACTGCACCAACTGCCCGCCAATCACGGTAATATGGTTATTAATGTCTTGGGTCCCGGTCGGTCTTACTGGGTTAATTACATTTTATAACACCACCGACCGGGGCCTAAACGAAACGGTAAGCGTCTGTAGTTGGGGTCGGGTTCTAGTTGACTGTATGGCGTCTCTGACTAATGTAGACTGTCACGCAGAACGTAACAGGTACATGTTGCTTTTTAGAGAAAGCTGTTGGTCACTGACACGATTATTTCGTCGCCGCTCCTTGTTCCTTTGCTGTCGTGTAACCATTTTATATAGGGAATGGAGCTGACATATGTGGATGTCCAGAGCTTAATATTGGGCTTGGCTCTGCCGATGTCATTTAAGTGGGCGTGGTCTAAACGACACTTCCGTCGTGAACCCAACAGGACGATGAAAATTTCACTCTCTGGCCATCTTAGTTTTTTGTCAGAGCGTCACTTGGAGCGTGATTGAGCAGTTGCGTATGTGCGCTGCCACACACAGGTACAAAGTTCTCAGAATTTTGTGGAGGTGCAAATGCTCCACTGCATTCCTCAACAACTGCGTCCTATTGCGTTGTTTCACTGTTCTGTTATGTTGCACAATAATGCAGCTTTACCATACTTTATACCAGTCCGCCCGAAAACGAAATAAATAAAAACATAAATATATGCCCCAAACGGTTAAAACAAAAACACCCAAAAATCGACCCGCTACAATACCCCCTCGATGAGAATTCTGCTGTCCACGACAGAAGAAATCTCATCGATAAACCCCAAAGAGGACCGGTGAGGAACTGGTGCCAACAACCCCCTGGTTCTTAATCTGCATGGGTACACGACCCCCCTGGCTCAGCGACCATGGACTCATCTGAACGAGATCACTGGACTTCTCCGTAAGAGATCCCAACACCGAGAAATCGATCAGACTCGCACCACAGCCCACCTTGCCTTCTAACATGCTACCCCCAAAAATCCTCAATCCCTGGCTAAAATCGTTCCAGCTCCTCCGCCGATGTGGATCCCCTTTTTGCAAGCTGGGCTGCCTTTGGCAAATACTGGGCTCACACACTCTAACATTACATATTACCATAACACATAAGAATAAAACTTTCTTTTAAAATTTTTCAAACATTTAAAAAATTCAAAATTCAAAAAATAATCGTTTATCAAAAAATTCTCTTCCTCTTTTTTCTAATTTTTGTTACAAATGACTTAACCTAGACATTTCTACTAATACAAATACATCCTTACTCTAGCATGAGAACAATTTATAGCCTACCAATATAAAGCAATACAATAAAAGGAACATCATTAATACATACACAATAAAATAATCATTACCCAACATATTCACTCGCTGGCAGGCGACAAATCAAGTTTTTTTTTCTTCAAAAAAATTTAAAATTTTCAAAATTTTAAAATTCAAAAAAATTATTCATTAAATATTTATTAAATTTATTTATTAAATAACATTTATTAAAATTATTCAAAGATTAGTTTGAATTAATCAAACAAACAAATTAAAATTGAATTCCTACTCTACAAGCTTAGTAGGTGTATGAACTCAGCTGATCAAAACTAGGTCAAGTACAAAACCCTTGACCTACATATGTTATGTATGATTTCTGAAAACACTTTAAATATCTGTAATATCCTACCTTGAAATACAAAACATAGTAACATAGAATATTTATAATAAACAAAATATTAATATAAATAATAATCAAATTGGCATTTAAATCATTTAAATTAAACACTTCTTGACTTTACATTATTTTCACTTCTATCAAAATTCTGTCACTGGTTGAAAAAAATAAACAATTGCATATTCTTTATCATGAATCTCTCTTTCTTTTCAACAATCCTACTTTAATATACTGTGGGTGATGTAAATTATTTATTCTCGTTTTTCTGTATTAGATTTCTATACCTATATAAACTTTCTCCCTCTGACTCTAATATTCATCAACTCAATTATCATGACACCCATCTCTATCAAAAATATCTACTAATCAAAACACTCTAATCCACAACTTACCATTTAACTCAAAACGCCACCTTCTCTACATATATAAAAAAAAATACTCTCCAACCCTTTGTACATATAGGATACGTGTTTCCCCTACCCAAAACTCATTTCCCTTATTTGGCGGCCCGGATTCTACCTAAGGCGGCCCCTTCCCCACTAAAATCTATTCTAATCCCGTCCCAACCCTTGTTGCGGACTCCCCAAATACACTACCCCTAATACAAAATTGCCATCCCCAAAATTCTCAATCTCATTTCATTACTACAAATACACAAAATAACCTCATTAACTATAAAAACAACCATATATCATTCAAAACTCTACATAAAGTCTCCATTACCACTGTGTCAACATCTATATTTCACAAAATCCTGTTATATCACATCAACTCAAAAACAACATTACATTATATTCCTCTCTATCATTTCACATTTAACGTTTAATTCAATTTGGACAGGTCTACGTGTCCCATAAAACATTTATCACCCACGAATTATCTTTTATTAATTTGCATAAATTATTTTATTTCTCATATTCTTTTTGTCTTTACTTCAAAATGTCTGTAGTACACTAAACATTAATTACTTGTAACATTCCTAAACCAATATACCAGTGACATGGTATTGCTGATCAGCTGATATCCTAACATAATAAAAACACCATGAATACCATTCAAAATTGGACAATTACATGTAATACATTATCAACACTTACTTCTATTATGTTGATTGCCTGCCAGGCGTCTAATGCTTGGCTTAGAAAAAAAATTACACACATAATGAAAATACTATTTTAAAACATCACATAACACAATACACAAATAGCAATAAACCTGGATTTAACTGTTTTTATTTATCATCATTATTTATTTATCCTGTGTTGCAATCAGATTTTCAAAATTGCTTAAAATTTATTATTAACATATATTTTTAACCATTAAGTTCCACAAAATAGACCAGTTAACATTTATTTACTTATTAATTATTATTAAATCAACATCTCACCACCCAATTTAAATTCATTATAAAATTCAAACACATAACATTCAATCACTCTATCTACACATCTCCACTTATTTAATTCAATTTATTATTAAAATTGAATATTCATTTGATTATTAAGATAACATATTTCAATTATTATCAACATTCTACAAATCATTAACTATTGTCTTCGTAATTATTTTGTTATTTAATTAGAGTACAAAAATATTAATAATATTATTATTATTAATACATTTTTTTTTTTTTTTTTTAAACATATACACATTACATTTCACAATACACACAAATGAATTCAATATTATTTACAAAATATACGTCAAAACTGTTCAAGTGTATCTCACTTCAGATGTCCAAATCAGCAAGGTCATTACCAAAAATTTACAGTATCTAACAAGGTCTATACACTGATATTCTAGTTCAGCCACCATCGTCAAAAATTAATCTTGGTTCTATATAACACTGTTGCTTTTTATTTACAAACAAATGGTTACTTTGTGTGTCATAACCAGAACAACCAAATTCACTCATTTTACCAGAATACTCATTAAACCAGTCTACGTTAAGTATTTTTGTTAAGTCTCCGTCATTACATTCATTCACTATCGGTCTAATTATTTTTTTCAAATCATTGTAATCATTATTATTCAAATATATTTCTAAGCCTTCTTTCCATTCATCATACTTTCTATTCAAATTATACAATTCTGTTACATACCATTCTCTATTTACTTCTCTCTCTTCATAACACCACATCACACTCTCACAATTATTCCGGACAGAGGGTACACAATTACTCCACAAAAATAAACACCTCAATTCATCTACCAATACGGGACTCTTGCCCTTCAACCACAACACTTGTGGACTCAATAAATCATCATAAACATCATAAATAATAAAGGGAAAATTTTCCCTCTGTCCCCACTCTACTACAACATTATTTTTTCTCTCTCTCTCTAACTCACTGACACACATTAACATCTCATCATCCCTACCTTCCACCAACTCATCAGTACTCTCATTCTTTATTTTTACCGTATCAGTCTCCGATACTAATTCTTCAAATACATTACTATTATTCTCATTATTTTCAACATTATTGTTATCATTTATTAACTCTTTCTCTGGTATCATATTTTTACATTTGTCATTACAATTTTCATTTGTTTTATTTTTCTCTGTCCTCATCACATGTACTCCCATTCGCTCCACACTCTGTTCTAACTTATTCAAATTAGTTCTTATCGTTTCATCAGTACTTTCTACACATTTATTCATTTCTTGTATTTCATTTTTTAACTCATTAAAATTATGATTTTGTATTTCAAATTTAATACTTTGTTGCTCCAAAATTAATTGCAACATATTCATAATTTTGTCATCTTTATCTACCTCTTGTTTACTTTGGACAGGTGTCGCTATACTTTCTATTTTATCATCAGCGAAGCTGGCTTCGTTATTTTTTGCCATTTTTTATCTGGTACTTAACTCATAACACAAACCTAACCTACGTACGTAATTATATACGATAAATCATATTTATAAATTCGTCATTACCCCATCCTATTTTCTGTGCATTAAAATAGGTCTATCTCGTATAAAATTAAAGTTAAACGAGAATCCTGGCAGGGAGAGCCAGTGTGACGTTAAAAAATGGGCCGAAATATAAAATAAATAAGATCCACTGCCAGAACTTACCTGCACGCAATTACAACACTTACCTGTTATTGAAATTTTACCAGAAGACCAAGGTCGCCACGATTATTTTTTATAGGATAAAATATCGAAAACCTTTACACTCCACCTTAAATAAAACGGACAATTTAGCAATCTGACCCACCCAATTAATAACTCAGAAAGATTCCGGAACGTTAGACGAATTTCGCAACACAGAAATGAGAAAGTGGTAATGACGAAATAACTTAGTCTAACACATATTCAAGGTAAACCAACTGACTTTAATGAATGTTAAAAGACACTGAAAAAATAGGTTTTAAAATATACATTGATCCCTCAGATTTAACTAACATAAAATATCCTCTAACCTATCAAGTATTATAATAATTAAGGTAGCCCATTCTGCATCATTCACACACACATGCCATTTTTTACACTTTACCCATTGATGTTTCATATTGAATTCCCGGTAATAGTATTTAATTCATGTTTAATTCACTTTTCACTGCCGACCGAACACGTGTTTCTGTTATCCGATTCCTCTTTTAAAGATTACGTATTTAGTTAATCACTCTATGTCACTGCACCAACTGCCCGCCAATCACGGTAATATGGTTATTAATGTCTTGGGTCCCGGTCGGTCTTACTGGGTTAATTACATTTTATAACACCACCGACCGGGGCCTAAACGAAACGGTAAGCGTCTGTAGTTGGGGTCGGGTTCTAGTTGACTGTATGGCGTCTCTGACTAATGTAGACTGTCACACAGAACGTAACAGGTACATGTTGCTTTTTAGAGAAAGCTGTTGGTCACTGACACGATTATTTCGTCGCCGCTCCTTGTTCCTTTGCTGTCGTGTAACCATTTTATATAGGGAATGGAGCTGACATATGTGGATGTCCAGAGCTTAATATTGGGCTTGGCTCTGCCGATGTCATTTAAGTGGGCGTGGTCTAAACGACACTTCCGTCGTGAACCCAACAGGACGATGAAAATTTCACTCTCTGGCCATCTTAGTTTTTTGTCAGAGCGTCACTTGGAGCGTGATTGAGCAGTTGCGTATGTGCGCTGCCACACACAGGTACAAAGTTCTCAGAATTTTGTGGAGGTGCAAATGCTCCACTGCATTCCTCAACAACTGCGTCCTATTGCGTTGTTTCACTGTTCTGTTATGTTGCACAATAATGCAGCTTTACCATACTTTATACCAGTCCGCCCGAAAACGAAATAAATAAAAACATAAATATATGCCCCAAACGGTTAAAACAAAAACACCCAAAAATCGACCCGCTACATACTTTATCATAATGATAACAACAACCTATAATAGTGATTAAAAGAATCAGCATGTAAAATTGACTTAAATGGTGATTGTACCAGATAAAGCCATAATCAGTAAAGTACACTAGTAAAATACAAATAAATTGTTAAATGTTTAGAATAATAGCCAAATATAAAAATGTAATGGGACAGATTTGAGGGGTTTGTCATTATTCCAATTGTAAGTGAGACGCAGTGTAGTCACCTACACAAGGTTTACCCAAACAGAGGCCCAGTTTAGAACAATAAAAATTCCTTGTAGGGGCACCAAGTCGCACTTTTGTCAGTATGCCCTGCAATAAGCGCAGTTTTCCAGGTGCTCAGGAATGTGAATAAGTGCGCGTCTGCTTGCACGACCATAGTTTTTGTCACGTACATTTTGTGAGCCCCAAGATGCAGAATAAATATACCCAGACTCGCTCCACAAGTGATACCACGTGACAACTCATTACCGTATCATGTGATACTTGTTAACGAATCCCGCACCAAGTTGCCGTGGATCAAGAAGGCGTGGCTTTATGTAGACGCTCAGAGAACAGTTTCTGTCGTCTAACATCTATGGCCGCGGCTGGCTGAATAATAGGCTCTCAAGCCGAAAGAAAAATCTTTTTATTGTAAAAATGTGAATTTAAAAACCGTAAAACAGTGCTACATGGAACTTTTAAAACAGTGAACCGAGTTAAAATCAATTAAACCTTTTTAAAATTAAAACAGTAACATTTTCGGACGTTTAGTGGTGAAAATGCAGGGTGCAGCACGTGGCCAGCAGTGACGACGCTTCCAACCGTAAATGTATCACATCAAATCTATTATGCAAATTTTAAAATAGAGATCTCTTGTTTTTAAATCAATGGGGTAAAGGTGTGAAAGAAGTGTGTGAGCAAATGCTGGGTTGCTTTATAAAATCTAAGTAACTATTTACTTTAATGATAAGAAAAGGAATGTCAACTTTTGAGTGTCTTTGTTAAATGGGGTGTATGCCTCAATTTTAAAATCTGTCAGATTCCAATTCTGAAAAATTATAAAAAAAAGAAGTTATATCATTACGTTATGCGTAAAAGGAGAATATTAAACAGAATGTTCAATAAAAGTTGAATTAGTTAACAAGAAATGAGAGTTGAATTTCTTAGTAACATGAATCCTAAATCACGTTTATTCTTCACGAGATTGTGCGAAGGACCTGGGACCCGATAGAAGGTAAGAAGTGTGGAATATGAGTATTTTTATTAATTATTATTTTGTAAATTGAAAATAACATTACATTTGGCGCCACGAACTTGGACTGTTTTTATAAATTTAATAATATATAAACCTCACCTACTCGTGAACATAAGCGTGATTTGGAGGTTAAGCAGTAATACTGTGATATAATCTTTACTGATAATTTTGAATTTAATTAATTTTAATGTTATTCATTGTTTACTTTCTAAATTTCTTCGGGTGCCATCTTGCATTTGTACCAACTGCAAGAAAAAATATCTGTACTTACCATATTTCGGGCCAGTTTCTTTTCGGCGAACACAAGAGATCAGAATGGTTTGTTTGCAATAAATAACTCTTTTATTTATTTGTTACCAAATGACATTCCCTTTCATTTACCTTTCACTCCCACACTTGTACATTTCACTCTTTTTAAATCATCTTGAACATATTTGGCCACGAGGCTCAATTAATAAAACAAACTAATTATTTAATCTAGAAATTGTAAAACAACAAATCATATAATTTTATAAATATGCGCAACCAGCACTTCTATATTAACATACTTTTCATTCACTCACGCACACGCCAATACCCCATACCCTTAAGAGATCTCATTTTTTCCTTTTAAAATAACATTATAATGATAAATTTTGGTTTAGCCCTTATTACAATTTTGTTCAAACCCCATTTTGTTACTCAGTTTTGAAGACGCCGCATTGTTCTGTGCACTACATCGATCGCTGATTTCACTGAATTTATGTTCTTATTAAATTGACATTAATTATTTCACATTCTTTAAAACTTTAGGCGTATCGTATTTACATTTTATATATGTTATTCACATTTTTTGTGCGGGCGCCAGGAAATTTACGCCCGGTCGGCAGACGCGCGGACTGTTTGCGTCCTTAGTTGTTAGTTGTTCATGGCTGACTGACTAGTCGAATGGCACTATTTTGTAAAGTGGCCGCGGCTGTTTTACAAACTTTCATTGTTCTAAATGTTGTATCACTACGCCAATATGCGTTTAATATGTGAGGTCGGGCTGCCACGCCTGAATTCCAGCGTGATGTAAGCACTGACGTAATATCGTCTGACTCGAGGTTACATAATACCTAACTGTTTTCTTGCGTCTGTATGTTGACCTTGACACAATTTCTCCTGTTTGTCTACTACGTCGTTATAATTCATGAATAATATTTTACAATTACTTTTTCTAATTTTGTTTCAATAAAATTTACCATATGATGAATTTACGTTTATGTCTCCCAAAATCATTATTACATATTACTTTTATGTTTCCCAAATTTAATGTTACATTACCAATATTATTTCTTATCAAAATACACTGATTTTTTATATTACCCCAGGTAGGCCTAAATGTCCCGTTACAATACGTATAAATTACGTAATACTACTATAGTTACATAATACTTAATAAGTGTAAAATAAGGATTGTGAAAATAGATAGTTTCATAATCTAAAAAATGGCAAGAAATAATGAAAATGAGATAGAGGAAATAATTAATTTTAATGAATCAGCTGTCATGAGTAACCTGGGAGTTCATTCAACTCCGAATGTGGGTGTTGAATGAACTCCCAGTTAACTGAAATTAACTCCAACCTCAACAAAATGTAATAGTAAATTTGATGATGACAGGATGAGTATTTTACTAAATCAATTCAAGGAATTGAAAGAACACAATAAAGAAATAAAGAGTCGTTTTGACGGTCAAAATAGTAATTTTAATGATAAATTTAATGAGATCAGAGATGAAATAAAACAACAAAATATTAATTTTAGTAAACAAGTGAATGAAATTAATACACGTTGTGATGGTATTAAAGAGCAGATATTAGAATCAGTAGATTGTAAGTTCAATGAACAGATTAGTGAAATCACAGAAAATATTGAAAGTAATATAAATGAGGTAAATGAACAAATGACAGACCGAATTCAAACACAGGTTAAAGAACAGTGTGTAGAGATAGAAAGTAAGTGTATAAATAAAATTAATGAAAATAATGATGACATAAAAATTAAAATAATGGAGGTAGAAAGTGTGTGTAAACAATCTGTGCAAGAGAGTATGGGGGCTATGAGTAAACATAACCTTCAATACGAAATTAAAAATGATAATAAATTAAGAGTAATTGAGCAAGATATAGTAGAAATTGAAGATGAATTACATGTGGCCGTAAGCCAAAATTTAAATAGTGTTGCGGAGCGAATATTGTATACTCGCGAAGCAAAAGATGATATAGAACTTGAACAATTTAATTGTGAAAACCGGAGAGTACATCCGATGCAATTTTTGAGTAGGGTAAGGGAATTTAACCGGTTTAATAGTAGTAGTTGTAGATAAAATTGTTAAAGATTTTAAAGTGTTTTAAGGGTAGTTCTGAAATATGGGCAGAGGTACATAATACCGAGTGGAGTAGTTATGAAAAATTCGAGGTAGCATTCCGGAATAAATATTGGTCCGAAGAGGATCAGGAAATTTTACATAGTAAAATCATGGGAACCGGGAATTTTGGGGGAATAAACAACCACATAACCATGTATGTAATGAGAATATTCAATGAGGCAAAGTACTTAGAACCGCCGTTGCCGTTTCGGTCATTTGTTAGACATGTTAGTAAACACCTGCCCAGAGAAGTACAGATTACTCTAATGACGAGAGAGATAGCAGACATAAACGAGCTAGAAAACATGTTAGATGTATTGCAAAACATTAGGTAAATATCACTATAGTATTGACGACTCGGAACACTAAGTTTTTTATAAGTAAAAACGTAAAGTTTTACCTTACAGCCTAAACCGGCTTTCACCTTTAGAAGGCTTCATCAGAGGCTGCCATAGGTAGCGTTGTCCGTCTTGTTGTTGGCGACGGGATAGTTATTCGAAAGATTGAAGCTGTGTGTGTGTGGTGAGATGTGTTCGAATAATGCGTGCGATTTGAATTGTGTCTGTTCGTTTAGGATGTAGTTTTTATTTGTTTTTGTGTGTTTGTATATTTCTAATTGTTCTAGAGTGTCTAGTTTTCGGCCTTTTGTGTGTACGTGTAGAATGTTCATGTTATTGTCGATGTTTTTATATGTGTGGTTTGCTTCAATGAGGTGGTTTGCAAAGGTAGATTCTGTAGTGGTGTGGAGTGCTTTTGTGTGTTCAATGTATCTCTGTTTGAAGCTACGTCCTGTCTGGCCTATGTAGAATTTATTGCAATTTGAGCAATTTAGCTTGTATACACCAGGTAGATCGAATTTGTTTTGTGCTTTGGGCATGCGTTTTGATAGTGTGTGTTCTGTTTTGTTAGTAGTTTTGTAAGCGATTCTGTATCCTGCTTTTTTGAATTTGTGGGCAATTTTTTCAGTTTGTTTGTTGATGTATGTTAGTGTTATGAATTTGTTGTTTTCTGTCTTTGTCTGTTGTTTGTTTTGTGTTTTGTGTAGGAGTTTACTGACTATTGTTCTGTCATAACCATTAGATTCTGCTAGATAGACTATCCCGTCGCCAACAACAAGACGGACAACGCTACCTATGGCAGCCTCTGATGAAGCCTTCTAAAGGTGAAAGCCGGTTTAGGCTGTAAGGTAAAACTTTACGTTTTTACTTATAAAAAACTTAGTGTTCCGAGTCGTCAATACTATAGTGATATTTAGTTAAGTAACGGACATGTCATGGACAACGAAATCCAAGAAAAAACATTAGGGACCGCGAAATGGGTAGGCGCGTCCGAACCCACCAGCGGCACATACTAACGAGAATTATCATCAATCCAGGGGGATACCAAACTCTTATAGAGGGGCGCGTGGAAGCAATAATAGTAACCATAGAGGCGAGATGTGGAAATGCCCAAATTGTGAATACAAGAATTTTGCTACCCGAACAATATGTTACAGATGCAACAAGGTGAGAGATTGTCAACGGAGCAACATGGCCTCAAATTATCATAATCAACAGCAACGAAGCAGAGGTAACGACAGAGGAGGTGGAAATGCGATGAGAGGTAGAAGAGGATACAACCAAGCTGTGGTGGGTACGTCTACGGGAAACTAGACGAGACAATGGGGAACCGGGCCCCGCCATTGTCAGCAGGTAGCAGTGGGGTCCAAGAAGAATACCACTACCAGAGCAATATTATCATCACAGACATGTCAAAGGAGTTGTTGGGAGGAGGACGATGCAAGAGTTATGGAAACAAAAGCCGGTTTGACAGAGGTGATCGTAAACATAGAAGGTAAGAACTTTAAAACATTGATAGATACAGGAAGTGAGATATCAGTAATTTCAGAAAATGTAATGGGAGAGTTACAAAAAATAAATAAGCATATTCCATCATTACCAGTTGCGGGTGTAACAGTAGTGGGGGTAACCAAAGTACGGAGTAAATGGGTTACTAGACAAGTACAATTGAACACATGTATGAATGAAACTGAATTTGAAAATACTTTTCTGGTGGTTAAGGGACTGAATTTAGATGTAATCTTGGGAAATGATTTTTTGGAGAGAAATAAAGCAGTGATATATTTCAATAAAAGAATAGTAGAATTTAATAAGGGGAGTGAACCAGTCACGGTTAATTTTAAGAGGGTGACAGACGAGATTAAAGTTACGGGGATAAAAATAATACATAAACGAGTAGGCGATAGAGACATGGAAACAAGAGTAAATATATGTCAAGAGAGTGAGATTGTGGAGGATGAGGAGAGAGAGATGTATGCAAGTGGTGAGAGAGTATGGGAAAACAGGGCAGATAAATTTTTTAATGAGGGTGGAGTTGTAGGGATTCCCCAGCGACAGGCGTTGTGGGCAGTTGTGGAACGTTTTAGAGAAGTGTTTGCGGAGTTGCCTGGAAAAGCCAGGAACTATGTATGCGAGTTGAAGGTTCGAGAACACTCACCCTATATGCAGAGGAGTTATCCAGTACCGTTTTCAAAGAGGAGAGCCGTGCAAGAAGAGTTGGACAGAATGATGGAGGGAGACATTATTGAGAGATTGATATCACCATACTCGAACCCATTAGTAGTGGTAATCAAGAAGGACGGAAAGGTAAGGTTGTGTTTAGATGCTAGAAAAATTAATTAAATTATAATACCTGACCAGGAGTCACCGGAACCCATTAATGAGATTTTTCAGAAATTCAGCGGAGTCAAATATATGACATCTTTAGATTTGACAGAAGGATACTGGCAAGTTCCACTAGCAGCAGAGAGCCGGAGATATACGGCATTTCTCTTCAATGGTAAGAATTATCAGTTCAAACGTTTGCCATTTGGACTTAATACTAGTGTAGCAAGTTTCATAAAATGTCTAGATATGATATTGCAGCCCAAGGACTTGGATTTTTTAACTGTATATGTTGATGACATATTAATAGCATCACGAACATTTTCAGAACATTTAGAACATCTTGAATATGTGTTAGATAAATTACAACAAGGGGGTCTAACAGTTAATTGGGATAAATCCAAGTTTCTACAAACAGAAATACACTTTTTAGGTTTCATTATTACTCCAGAGGGAATTCTAGCTAACCCTGATAAAGTAGAAGCTATTATGCGTTTTCCAGAACCGAAAAATATTAAGCAGTTACAAAGTTTTTTGGGACTTTGCAACTTTTATAGAAAATTTCAGAAGAACTACGCGCAGACGACAGCAAGATTAAGTGCTGTACTACAGAAAAATAAACAATGGAATTGGGGAGAGAAGGAATGGGAGACTTTCGAGGAGATAAAGAAAAAATTTTCAAATATGGTAATGATGAATCACCCTGATTTTTTGAAAACTTTCTATTTGAAGACTGACGCCAGTAACGTCGCCCTGAGAGCGGAGTTACATCAAGAAAATGATGAAAAGGAACATTAGATGATAGCCTTCGCCAGCAGATCTCTCTTGGCGGCCGAGCATAATTATACAACTACAGAAAAAGATCTGCTAAGCATCGTGTTCGCCATAGGAAAGTTCCGGACTTACATCTTGGCCAACCGGACAATCATCAGAACAGATCATAAGGTGTTGTCATTCCTGAACACGTGCCGATTAACCCATAGCCGGCTAACCAGGAATAACCTGGGTATTAACCTTACAGGAATATAACTTTTCATGGGAGAATATTAAAGGGACAGATAATAAAGTACCAGACGCTCTTTCCAGGGTAGATGTCATAGAAAATAAAACAGGGAGGGATCTTAAAGAAATAGAGATTTTTCGGTTAGCAAGGGAAGATAGAGTTTTTGGTGAGGAATTAAGGGAGATTAAAAAACTACAACGATTAGAAAATAAATTGGGTAAAATAATCGCTAGTTTAGAAGCAGATATAGATGGGTCTGAATATAATGCACATTTCCAAATATATCAGGGAATTCTGTTCAAGAAAGTAGAAGGGGGTGAACGCGATTGGAGGTTGGTTGTACCTGAAGAGTTGATAGACAAAATCATTTGGGATTGTCATATAAGATATGGGCATTTTGGGGCGAAAAAGTGTACGAATGTGTTAAAAGAGTCTTGTGTTTTTAAGAATATGGGGAGGCGAGTTAGAAGAGTGTTAAAGGTATGCGATTTGTGTCAGAGATCAAAAGTAGTGAACTATAGGGTAGAAGGGGAGATGAACTATATCAAAGTGGAAAGACCGTTTGACTTAGTGGCTGTAGATTTGTATGGGCCATTGCCCAAAGGTAGAGGTGGAGTAGTGTATGTTTTAGTTGTTTTGGACACTTTTTCTAAGTTTGTTAGGTTGTACAGCGTGAAGAGAGCTACGAGCCGGGTGCTGAGTGAAAATATCACCAAGGATTACATGATAAACGTAGGTAAGCTGAAGATAATTTTATCTGATCACGGACCCCAATTCATCAGCGGTAGGTGGAGACAGACTCTTGGCTGGGAAGGCATCATACCCAAGCATACAGCAGTATACCATCCACAGTCGAACCAGGAAGAGCGGGTGATGAGGAAAATTGGTAGAATAGTTCGGGCGTATTGTCACGCTAAACATACTGAATGGCCTTTGTACTTGAAGAAAGTGAAAGAATGGTTAAATAGTACTACCCACGATTCAACCGGGTTTACGCCATATGAACTAATAAAGGGAACCAGGCCATCTAGAATATTAGAACAACTCTTCGAATTACCACCCGAGGAACAGACCATCGACAGAAATGTAAAAATCCAGCTAGCGAATGAGAGTCTACTCACCAGAGGGGAGAGGAGAAAGCGGAGACATGACGAAAAGGGTAAGTGGACTAAATACGAGGTAGGACAATTGGTGTTGGTAAGGAGACATGATCTGTCTAGTGCGCAAGAGAAAGAAATAAAAAAGTTTTTCCTGTTGTATGAAGGACCCTATGAAATAGTGGAAATAAAGATGAATAATGCTTATGTATTATGCAACCAAGCAACGCAAGAGATAGTGGGTACACAGAATGCTACGAATTTAAAATTATATTGGTCAAAGTAAGAAAGTGAATTTTAATATGTTTTGTTTGTTTTCAGAAGAGATCATCCCCCATTTTCGGGCGGTCATGAACTTACCAATCCTGACCGTGGGTTTTGGCACTTTGGAGGCGGACCATGGTTGGCGGAACTTCCTTCGGGTGGTGAAGGCGACGATGGTCCGGCTCCACAAAATTGGTAACAATTAGAAATTTAACTACATTATTGAACGGGGAGGGGGACCCCTAAGGTACGTGGTAAAATGTATTTTTTACACTCCAGGTGCAAAAAAAAAAAAAATGTGCACAACACCATGTACCAACATTGCCTAAGAGTGTATTAAAATAAAAAATAAAGTAAGGCAATGTTTTAAGTAAAAGTCACCGGTGTCATTTGCCAAATAAAAATTAGCAAATGACAGAAGTTTAGTATATTCAGAAAAATGGGTTTTGTGGGGATGGACTAGGCGATGAACAGATGGCGGGTTTGGATAAATGGGAGAGTAAAGAGAGTAAATGGGGGTCAAAGGTTGGTACAGGGTCTCAGAGGCGATCTGGGTTGCTGGTGCCCAGATAGCAACAAAACTCTGAGAAAGGCCCACTGTTTTCTGACGAAAGAGTCAGAGGTTCTAGATGAACTCAGCTCTGCCTACAAATCCTACTCTCACGTCCTCGAAGACTAATCATAATTGCGTAACCCCTGGGTGCATGGCGTGCCTGTTTGTGCGCCATGTAGCAAACATGAGAGAGGATGAAGGGCGAGTTTCCAGTGCCCGAAATAATTAACTGGAACAGACCAGCTAAGGTATGGTAACCCCGACAGAAGTGTCCCTGGTCCTCCAGGATGGGGGTTGGTCGTGGAGCTTAGGACCCACACCATAAAATATAACTGTAGAGAAACCCAATGACTTGTCAGTGGGAAAGAAGAAGTTGAAGGAAAACATCATGAATGATCCTAATGCTCAAAATATATCCGGAGGTAAAACAGTCCCCCATTCGGATCTCCGGGGTGGGACAGTATTAGGAGAAGCACACATCACGAATCATCGGATTAAGATAAGAAAAAAAGATGACAAATGGAAGCATAAATTGATCATTGGAACGTGGAACGTACAGACCATGCTGCAACCAGGAAAGATGAGGGAAGTTGCTGATGAAATGAACAGATTACATTTGGATATTATTGCCTTACAAGAGATTAGATGGCAACGACAAGGAGTGATCGAGAAAAGAGATTTCAAGTTCATTTACAGTGGACCTACAGCAAGAACAGGTCAGTTTGGGACTGGGTTCATAATGAACAAGAAAATATCTGACAGGGTAATTGGAATTGAACCAATATCTGATAGAATATGCAAGCTAAGAATGAAAGGCCATTTCAGAAATATAACACTCATATCAGTACATGCACCAACTGAGGATAAATCAGATGAAGAGAAGGACTTTTATGGAAAATTAACAAGAGTGTATGGAGCAGTCCCAAAATACGACTTAGTTATCATTCTGGGGGACTTTAATGCTAAGATTGGAAAAGAGAATTTTCTGAAGGGCGTTGCTGGGAAATTCTCCCTGCACAATGAATCCAGTGACAATGGAAGAATGCTTGCAGAGTTCGCTACAGCGTGCGGAATGATCATAAAAAGCACCAGTTTTGATCATAAAAGAATCCACTTAGGGACATGGAGAGCCCCTGGGACTGACCTAATGAATCAGATTGATCATGTTCTTGTTAGCAAAAGACATGCAACCTCTGTGGTAGACACTAGAGCAATGAGAGGTCCAAACTGTGATACTCATCACTATCTGGTGAGAGCAGTGGTCAGAGAAAAGCTAGCTATGATCCAAAAAGATAAAGGAGAGAAAAGAATGAAATGGGATGTCGATAAACTTAAAGATGGTCAGTGTTGTGGTCAATACCAACTAATGATAGCTAACAAACTTGATAAGGAAATCAATAATATTGAAGAAAAGTGGGCAAACATGAAAGAAGCTGTTATAGAGGCGGCTAGAGAGATAGTAGGTGTGAAAAGGAGAAAACAGTCGAATGGTTTGATGACGAGTGCAGAGAAGCTATACAAAGAAAGAATGAATACAGAAGGAAAATGTTGGAGAGAAACACTAGACAGAATAGTGACCGATATAGAGCTAGCAGACGCGAGGCAAACCATTTATGTAAGAAGAAAAAAAGAGAATACATGAAGGAGAAGGTGCGCAAAATAGAGGAATTATCAGAACAGAAGAAAACAAAAAACCTGTATAATGAGGTAAGAAGTATAAACAGAAGTTACCAACCAAAGCTAAATATCTGCAAAGACAAAGATGGAAAACTAATAGCAGAAGACAGGCTGATCCTCAACAGATGGGCTGAATATTTTGAAGAAATATTAAATAAGCCTGACATAATGGAGACTGTAGAAGAGAATGTAAGAATAGGTCCAGAACCATATGTAGAAACTCCCTCAGTTGAGGAAGTGAGAAGAGCAATTAATCGACTAAAGAACGGGAAAGTGCCTGGCGAAGATCAGCTTAGCCCTGAACTGATCAAAAAAGGCGGTGGAGCACTAACTGCACAAATTCATGATATAGTATGTAGTGTATGGGAGGAAGAGACAATGCCAAATGACTGGAAGACTGGAGTAATATGCCCAGTTTTTAAAAAAGGAGATAAAACTGTATGCAGCAATTATAGGGGCATAACACTGCTAAGCTGTGTCTATAAGATATTGTCCATGATTCTCCTTGATAGGCTAAATGTATATGCAGAGGAAATCCTAAGTGAACATCAAAGTGGATTTAGAGCCGACCGGAGCACAGTCGATCAAATTTTCGTCATGAGGCAGTCACTCGAAAGATGTTTCGAATATGGTATTGACATCCATATACTGTTTATAGATTTCAGGCAAGCCTTCGATAGTGTAAATCGAATAATGTTGCGAATAGCATTGGAAGAATTGGGAGTACCTCAAAAGATTGTGAGACTGGTACTGCTCAGTCTAAACGATTTCAGGGGAAAAGTAGTTCTGGGAAGAAACAAAAGCCGAGATTTTACGGTTGGTACTGGAGTGAAGCAGGGTGATGCATTATCTGCTACCCTCTTTAACTTGGCACTACACTATGCTATAAACAAGATAGACTTCAGAGGACACATCTTCAAAAGGACGAGGCAACTAGGAGCATATGCGGATGATATTGTGCTGGTAGCCAGGAACAAAAATGTATTAAAAGACACCTTTATTGAAATAGAGAGGGAAGTGAGCAGGATTGGTTTGGAAGTCAATGAGGCTAAAACAAAATACATGAAAGTGTCTGCGAAGGAAAATAGAGAACTGCTAGACCTACACACAGGCCATTACTGTTTCCAAGGAGTTACAGAATTTAAGTACCTAGGTGTTATTCTGAATAATGAAAACCGAGTGAGCAGCGAAATAGTAAATAGAATCATAACCGGTAATAGAGCCTACTATGCAAACCAATCATTACTGAAATCAAAGCTTCTAATTCCAAGAACCAAATTGATGTTATATAAAACACTGATCAGACCTGTTGTTACTTATGCATCCGAGACATGGACTCTCGAAAATAAGGATATAAGTGCACTAAGAATTTTTGAAAGAAGAATTTTGAGACAGATATTTGGACCGGTGAAGGAAGGGAATATGTATAGGATCCGAAATAACGGTGAAATAAATGAGTTGATTGGTGGACAAGACCTGGTGAGACACATAAAATCAGCTAGAATTAGATGGCTGGGACACGTATTCCGTAAGAATGTTACGAGGATGCCCAAAACTATATTAAGTGGAATGATACTGGGCAAAAGAAGAAGAGGAAGCCCTCGAAGAAGATGGCAGCAGGATGTGGAAGAAGATCTAAGAAAGATGGGCATTAGGAACTGGAGACTGAAGGCAGTGGGCAGAGATGAGTGGAGACGGGTCGTAGCGGAGGCCAAGGCTCACCATGGGCTGTAGTGCTGGAGAGTAGTAGTAGTAAAGAGAGTAAATTTGGTATTGCAATTAATGTAAGGTAGGGTAATTTAGTGGTAGGAAAAGGGGGACGTGAATTCACGTAGTGTCTGTCCATCGCCTACGCCATCCCAACAAACCCCCATTTTTTGGGCGGTTACGAACTTATCATTTTTGGCTAGTAATAAAAAGTAGTTTCTAAGTGTAAAATATCGGTATGGAGAACCATACACAACTTCCATGTTCTAAGATTTATATTTAAAATAATTTTCGAAATGAAATATTACCACAGAAACTACTTCTTTCTACTTACTGCTTCAGCCTTAACCACAGTACTGTGGTCACTAACGTATACCACCTCATGTTATCGCACTCGATTTTCACTGACGATGGAAGTCGATGGCATTGCCGAAACGTCTGGTTTTGTAGAAAACATTGGACTACGGCCGAACATCCCGGGAAGGAATTTTAACAAAAACTACTTCTTTCTTGCCGATATATATATATAAAAAATATGCATAAAATTAATGGCTTGTATAAGTTAATGTTTGATCTCCATTAAGTAGTGCTCAAGTTTCCAAAGTTTTAATATTATGATGTCCGTAATTAAAACATCAGAGCAGGTTTAGTGTGTATGAGGGTACACCGTGGACAAAAATTTTCAACATTTCCTATTGAGCATTGCTTACAGTAAAGCTGCGAATCTACAGTGTACGTTTCACAAAACAAACACGCGGAAAAGAAGGAGCGCTCCGAAGTCACTCATGGACCCTCAGCATCTTGCAGAGGGTTCATTCCCTAAAGATGAAAATTCTGTCTATGAATAGTTCCTCTGTAAACACGTGCAGTTACACTGCCCAGCGATCCACAGGAAACAAATCGCTATCCACGCTGGACAATTTTTCGGCTTGCACGCGTTATGTTGGTGTGGGTTTCGGCACTTTCCACTTAAAAAGCATGCAAATGTAAGAAAATAAACATGAGTGAGGCCAGAAATTACACGAATTTTGTGTGTGTGTGTGTGTGTTCCCTGCCTTTTTATTGCAGTAATAATAATAATAAAATGGAAACGTAAACATTACATAATTGAGATATGCTTGCCTGCCACGAACGATATATTTTCTCTCATACATGATTTACATTAAAATGAAAAAATTATAATTTTATTGCCTGGCAACAAAATTATTTTATTTTACTTCCATATTCCTTAAGGAAATGGAAGTACGGTGATGGCAAAAAAAATCGTGTTCGAGATTATTGCAGATTCTGATTGTACTACACTCAAAACATGAAAAAAGTCGTTTTTTGAAAAGTGTCTCTGCGTGTGTCTGTCTGTCTGTGTGTCTGTCTGTAGATTTTTTTCTATGGCAAACGATAACAGCCGCAAATTCAAACAGAATCAAATAATTTTTTGCATACAGCCATGATTTGTAGAGTACTCACGACCTATTGTTTTTGGTGAAGATCGGTTGAGGGAAAGGGGTAGTTTACCTGCAACGGTTTTTTTCAAGAATAATTTTTTTTTTTTGGCAAACGATAACAGCCGCAAATTCAAACAGAATCAAATAATGTTTCGCATACAGCCCTGCATTATGTAGTTCTCAAGACCTATTGTTTATGGTGAAGATCGGTTTAGGGGAAGGGGTAGTTTACCTGCAACCTTTTACGTTTTAACAACAGTAAAGTATTTGAAAATTCATTTAAACTTTTTCAAACAATGGTAATTGTTAAAAATAAAATAATTTTGTTGCCGGCAATAAAATTATAATTTTTTCATTTTAATGTAAATCATGTATGAGAGAAAATATATCGTTCGTGGCAGGCAAGCATATCTCAGTTATGTAATGTTTATGTTTCCATTTTATTATTATGCCTACTGCAATAAAAAGGCAGGGAAGACACACACACACACACACATACACACACACAATTAGTGTTATTTCTGGCCTCATTCATGTTTATTTTCTCACATTTGCACGCTTTTTAAATGGAAAGTGTTGAAACCCATACCAACATAACGCGTGCAAGCCGAAAAAGTGTCCAGCATGGATAGCGATTTGTTTCCTGTGGATTTGTTTCCTGTGTGCTGGGCAGTGTAACTGCACGTGTTTACAGAGGAACGATTCATAGACAGATTTTTCATCTTTAGGGAATGAACCCTCTGCAAGATGCTGAGGGTCCATGAGTGACTTCAGAGCACTCCTTTTTTTCCGCGTTTTTGTTCTGTGAAACGTACACTGTAGATTCGCAGCTTTACTCTAAGCAATGCTCAATAGGAAATGTTGAAAATTTTTGTCCACGGTGTACCCTCATACACACTAAACCTGCTCTGATGTTTTAATTACGGACATCATAATATTAAAACTTTGGAAACTTGAGCACTACTTAATGGAGATCAATCATTAACTTATACAACCATTAATTTTATTCATATTTTATATATATATATATATATATAGGCAACAAAGAAGTAGTTTTTGTTAAAATTCCTTCCCGGGATGTTTGACCGTAGTCCAATGTTTTCTACAAAACCAGACGTTTCGGCAATGCCATCGACTTCCATCATCAGTAACAATCGAGTGCGATAACGTGAGGTGGTATACGTTAGTGACCACAGTACTGTGGTTAAGGCTGAAGCAGTAAGTAGAAAGAAGTAGTTTCTATGGTAATATTTCATTTCGAAAATGATTTTAAATATAAATCTTAGAATATGGAAGTCATGTATGGTTCTCCATACCGATATTTTAACAATTACCATTGTTTGAAAAAGTTTAAATGAATTTTCAAGTACATTGCTGTTGTTAAAACGTAAAAGGTTGCTGGTAAACTACCCCTTCCCCTTAACCGATCTTCACCAAAATCAAAAGGCCTTGAGATCACTACAATTCAGGGACGTATGCAAAAAATTATTTGATTCTGTTTGAATATGCGGCAGTTACTGTTCGTCATAGAAAAAATTACCCTTGTTAAAACATAAAATGTTGCAGGTAAACTACCCTATTCCCTTAACCGATCTTCACCAAAACCAAAAGATCTTGAGAACTCTACAATTCAGGACTGTATGCACAAAATTATTTGATTCTGTTTGAATTTGCTGCTGTTATCGTTTGTCATAGAAAATACCCTTGTTAAAACATAAAACGTAGTAGGTAAACTACCCCTTTCCCTTAACCGATCTTCACCAAAAACAATAGGTCTTGAGTACTCTACAAATCAGGGCTGTATGCAAAAACGTATTTGATTCTGTTTGAATTTGCGGCTGTTATTGTTTGCCATAGAAAATACCCTTTTTAAAACATAAAATGTTGCAGGTAAACTACCCCTTTCCCTTAACCGATCTTCACCAAAAACATCAGATCTTGAGAACTCTACAATTCAGGGCTGTATGCAAAAGAGTAGTAGATTCTGTTTAAATTTGCGGCTGTTATCGTTTGACATAAGAAAAAATTACCCTTGATTAAAAAAAAACGTTGCAGGTAAACTACCCCTTTCCCTTAACCAATCTTCACCAAAAACAATAGGTCTTGAGTCCTCTACAAATCAGAGCTGCATGCAAAAAATTATTTGATTCTGTTTGAATTTGCGGCTGTTATCGTTTGCCATAGAAAACAAATCTATAGATAGACAGACACACACACAGACACTTTTCGAAAAATGACTTTTTTTCATATTTTGAGTGTAGTACAATCAGAATCTGCAATAATCTCGAACACGATTTTTTTTGCCATCACCATACTTCCATTTCCTTAAGGAACATGGAAGTAATAATTGTCAATATATAATTCGGAATGTTTATAATTTTGGGTCTATGACAGTGTTAGTATTTTATGTAAGTGAATAATTGACCATATCGAGGTAGGAATTTTATAATGCAATTTAAAAAGAGTAAAATGTTTGGACAGTAAATTTTAAATGAGTTTCAGAGGTGTGAATTAAATGATGAAATTAATTTGAGGGAGTAATTAATGTAAAATGTAAAAGATAGGGTTTGGGTGATCATTATTTAAATAAGGCATTTAAGTTAGGCAGAGTAATTTTAAATGGGTGTTAGACAGAATAAGAATTCTGGAATAAAAGCAATATAGAAACTGAGTATTAGTAGGGACACAGTAGTGATAGTGCATATATGTAGAGTAATGAGAGTGAGGTAATTGGGGAATAAATAGTTGGTGGTGAAATTTTGCAAAGAGGGTGGTGTGGTAAGGAGTCCTCAACGAAAGGCGTTGTGGCAGGAAGTGAACCGTATGTGCGTTGGCGGAGTTACCTGGGGGAAACCAGGAACTAATAAGGGAATGAGTATAGGGAGGGAACACACATCCTAAGTACAAAGAGGGTAGAGGGTATTTTGTTATAAGGGTAGAATGATTCAAGGTGAGTTAGAGTAGTAAGTTAATGGAGGTAAATATTTTGAGAGCTTGGTGTCACCCTATGTAAATCTGTTAGTGATTGTTAGAAGGAAGAAGGGGGTAAGTTATGTTGTAATGCCATTCTAATAAATCGAATTGTTGTGAATAACTGGGAATCACCCAAACCAATTGAGAAAAAAAAATGATTAATAGAAATTCATAATTGAAAGGTAATAATAAAGGTAACAAAATAAAAGTTAATAGAATTTGAAACTAAACCAAAAAGTGAAATGTTTGTAATTTTTATTCAGATGCAGATTAAATGTTTATTTTAATGAAGTGAAGGAGAGTAAAACCTTTTTATTAAATGGTCAATTAAATTGTCATTAAAGATTCAATCATTAGTTGGTGATAGCCTAATCTAGTAGGAATAGATTAGTTTAGATGAATAAGTAAATATTTTGTTGTACTCACTATTTTAGGTTAAGGGAAGTCAAAGTAGGGAAAGTTAAGAAAGAAAATGTATGATGTTAGAACACACAACCAAGAATAGAAATTTCATGAAATGTAAATTGTAAATTTTAAATGGAACGAAATATCAAACATATATATTTTACTTGTGATTCCCCAACTTTCGGGCGATCACGAAGTCACCAAACCCTGACCGTGGATTTGGATTATTGGTACCAAGTGTGGTTATGCAGATTGTATCCGAGCCATACTTGTTATTATTTTCAAAATTGGTGAATTTAGAAATGAACCGGGGGGTCAATTCAGGGGAATCACCAAACTACGGAACAGCAGCTAACATCTTAGGGGGTGATAGTGCCGTGTTAAGGGTGTGTAGATCATTATAGTAGGATTACTGGTGTCCTTGGACATCAGTAATGCCGAATTTTTTTTATAACGTTGAACCAAGAACGGTATAGGCAGCGTCTATACCCGATATATATAATAAACTTCAATTCTTGGGGATGCAAATGGGCGCCACAGTCCACCCTCAGAAAACAATAGTGTGTGTGGAAAAGGAGCTGGCCGTTACAAGCCAGGGGCACAGATACCGCATCTGTGCATAAGGCAAGCGCTCGATCCGGTTTATCCGGCGGGTGGTTACCTAATTGTAACTGGGTAAAGGGGGAATTAAGAAAACGATGTAGTAGGAGTGGTAACTGAGCAATCAGTGAGAGGGTGACGACATCTGTAAACAGCGGGCCGATCAATTTCACTTACTCTAAAGAGAGAGTTGGTGGTTGGTGACCCAGTTCCTGTTCAGTAACAGTTGCTATAACTATGATTCGATGATTAGTGATGTATTTCACTTATGAGAACAAACGATTTTAAGTACTAGATTCAATTGTAATGATTTTAAATCCACAAGAACCTTTTATGATGATAACTATATAAGTTTGTATATTTGTGTTAATTGTATGTAATGTGCCTATAGAAAGGTCATTCACCTGTTAGTAAGACATCAGCTGATGACTGGTAGGAACTATATAATGGTCAGTGTAACCAATTCCTATGTTCTTTTAATCAATGTAAGTTTGATTAATATTTTATTTTATAATTTTCTTTTTATTGTCAGAATAGATGTTTAATAAAACATTATTGCATTTTATTACATTATTATTTAATTATGAAAAAAAATTTTTAATTTTGTATTTTTTGCTTGAAGTACAGATTGTGTTTTGATGTTCAGGATATATTGTTGATTATGTGTGTTGCTAATGTATTAACTGATTTATATTGTGTTGTAAACAAATGTAGTGATAAGGGAGTTTATGTTAAAATAAGGTGTTCATTTTATTTGGTTTATTATGATTGTCAGCAGCTAGTTAAGAGGAGTTGTAAATTCATTTAAAAGATTTTGGAATTTTGAGAGTCAATGGAAAGAGAGGATCGAATTAATGGTAATATGAATCTTTGATAATGGACTTAGATTAATTTCTCTAGGTGAACAAAATTTAAATGATTTAATTTGATTTGTTCAATTTATTTTTGATTTGAAACCGTAACGTCAAGCCGTTAAAAAATTGAGAAAAGGAATTAAAGTTAAAATATAAAATATTTTTATCAATTTTAGATCAGGCAGTAGGATATAGATGTTGTGTATAATATAATAATGAGTATGTGTACGCACCCAGTATTTGCTAATAGCAACCCAGTATGTATGTAAGGGGAGATACGAGGGCTATTCAGAAAGTAACAGACGTTTTGACCGACCGCGGCGGTGGGCGGGGATAGAGCCGCCATCTTGGTGTCAGAACATTCCTACACTCAGTACACATCCAGCTGTGGTAGCGTGCGGTCTGTGCCCCTCTTACTTTGCTCTCTGTGACGTGTTAAAATGTGCGCTGCAATAGAAAATCCCGCCACTTGTGAGGTGCGTTCTGTGATTAGGTTTTTGTTGGCAAAAAATCACAAACCAATTGAAATTTATCGCCAACTTTGTGATGTGTATGGAAAAGGAATAATGAGTGAAAGCGGAGTGAGGCAATGGTGCATTGATTTTAAAAATGGCCGTACCAATGTTCACGATGAGGACCGCAGTGGTAGACCTAGCCTTGTGACTGATGAACTGGTGATGAAAATCAACGACAAAATTCGTGAAGATCGTCGTTTCACGATTACGGAACTTTCGAAACATTTTCCCCAAATTTCACGGAGTTTGGTGCATGAAATTGTGGCGGAAAAGCTTGGTTACCACAAATTTTGTGCTAGGTGGATTCCGAAAATCCTAACAGAAGACCACAAAAAACAGAGACTGGCTGCAGCACTAACTTTCCTCGAAGATTACGACAAAAATGGTAACAAAGTTATCGATCGTATCGTAACTGGGGACGAGACTTGGGTGAAGCATGTCAATAGTGAAACAAAAAGGCAGTCGATGGAATGGGGACACACAAATTCTCAAAAGAAACCAAGGAAGTGTTTGCAAACGCTGTCAGCAAGAAAGATCATGGCTACTGTGTTTTGGGACTCTGAAGGAGTGATTCTCGTTGATTTTCTTCAACGTGGCACAACAATTAACTCAGAGAGGTATTGTGAAACACTGAGAAAGTTAAGGCGTGCGATACAAAACAAGCATCGGGGAAAACTTAGTGCGAAGGTTTTGTTTTTTCATGACAACGCACGTCCACACACGGCCAATCGTACCCGAGAGCTCTTCGATGGTTTTGGATGGGAGGTGTTCGATCATCCACCATACAGCCCGGATTTGGCGCCGAGCGACTATCACCTCTTCCCAGCGATGAAGACATGGCTCGCTACACAACGCTTTGATACTAACGCCGAACTGCATGCCGGTGTAAACCAGTGGTTGAAATCGCAGGCGGCAGATTTCTACAGAGACGGTATTGAAAAACTTGTGCCACGGTATGATAAGTGCCTTAATTTGAATGGCGATTATGTAGAAAAATAGTTTAAGAGTGTACCTTTCAAATGTATAATATAAAATTTTGTTTTTTCATTTTGTAAATTTTTTATTTCAAAACGTCTGTTACTTTCTGGATAGCCCACGTATATCGGTTGAGGATCTGGTATGGTATAAGGCCAGTTTTGGAATTTTATTCAGAATGTTACAAGGCAAGGTGGTACTGTGGTGAGTACCTGTCCTATTTTATGGTGTTGGGATCTCGCACAGAGAAGTCCAGTAACGTCGTTCAGGTGCTGCCATGGTCGCCGAGCTAGGGGGGTAGTTTACCCATGATGTGTTAAGAAATTAAAGGGGGGTCGTTGGCACCATATCCTCACTGATCCTCTTAGGGTTAGCAATGAGAGTTTTTCTGTTTCGGCAGAAAACCTCTCATTGGGGGGTATTGTAATGGGACAGATTTGAGGGGTTTGTCATTATTCCAATTGTAAGTGAGACACAGTGTAGTCACCTACACAAGGTTTACCCAAACAGGGCCCCAGTTCAGAACAATAAACATTCCTTGTAGGGGCACCAAGTCGCACTTTTGTTAGTATGCCCTGCAATAAGCACAGTTTTTCAGGTGCTCAGGAATGTGAATGAGTGCGCGTCTGTTTGCACGACCATAGTTTTTGTCACATACATTTTGCGAGCCCCAAGACGTAGAATAAATATACCCAGACTCAGTCCACAAGTGATACCACGTGACAAATCATTACCATATCATGTGATGCTTGTTAACGAATCCCGCACCAAGTTGCCGTGGATCAAGAAGGCATGGGTTTATGTAGACGCTCAGAGAACAGCTTCTGTCGTCTAACACCTATGGCCGCGGCCGGCTGAATAATAGGCTCTAGAGCCGAAAGAAAAATCTTTTTATTGTAAAATGTGAATTTAAAAACCGTAAAACAGTGCTACATGGAACTTTTAAAACAGTGAACCAAGTTAAAATCAATTAAACCTTTTTAAAATTAAAACAGTAACATTTTCGGACGTTTAGTGGTGAAAATGCAGGGTGCAGCACGTGGCCAGCAGTGACGACGCTTCCAACCGTAAATGTATCACATCAAATCTATTATGCAAATTTTAAAATAGAGATCTCTTGTTTTTCAATCAATGGGGTAAAGGTATGAAAGAAGTGTGTGAGCAAATGCTGGGTTGCTTTATAGAATCTAAGTAACTATTTACTTTAATGATAAGAAAAGGAATGTCAACTTTTGAGTGTCTTTGTTAAATGGGGTGTATGCCTCAATATTAAAATCTGTCAGATTCCAATTCTGAAAAATTATACAAAAAAGAAGTTATATCATTACGTTATGCGTAAAAGGAGAATATTAAACAGAATGTTCAATAAAAGTTGAATTAGTTAACAAGAAATGGGAGTTGAATTTCTTAGTAACATGAATCCTAAATCACGTTTATTCTTCACGAGTTCGTGCGAAGGACCTGGGACCCGATAGAAGGTAAGAAGTGTGGAATATGAGTATTTTTATTAATTATTATTTTGTAAATTTAAAATAACATTACAAAAAGTAAATTACAAATATTTAATTAGTAATAGAGTGAGAGGTAAATTGTAACATAAAACATATTGTAAACCATATAATAGGTAATTATGTGAATCAAAATAAGGCCTAGAGGTAAATTTCAAGGAATGTAATTCAGAAGCTTAATTCAAACCAAAATAGGTCAAATTTAGTATTAACTTGTATAAAATAAAAGCAGGAATATTGTTATATAATTAGAATTACATAAAAGTACTAAACAAATAATTTATAGTCAATTAAACATAAAAAATGTCATTTTTTATATAAGATTGAATTATTAGATACGAACAGCTGATGGGGAACAATGAGAAATGAGACCAAAATCTTATAGAATTTTCTATATGAAGGAACAAATATAGTTAGTTGATTGTTAAAAGCCAAGAAGGACAGACGTGTCAGAATACATTTCACAGAATTATGAATGGAATTTTTTTAACCAACACAAACCAAGATATATGATGAATTTATAAAAAGATAAAAGAATATAAATTAAAGTAAAGAATACTATAATAACGGTCATTGAAACCATAAAACTAAATTAAACACTACTAAATTGAGCTGTCACTACGTATGGACACGACTGAAGAACGAAATTAAATTCATATAACCAGAAACTGATTGAAGGGAACCATTTGACACAACACAGCTATTACCGAACAAAATCCAGTGGATGAATACAACTACACACTACCACTTGTGGATATTCCAATAGCGGCATCACAGAGGAGGAATTAAACAACTGATACGTTTATTTGAAGTGAAATCTCGGAGCTGAATTTACATAGCAGAACAACACATGGAGGCAGCCATCTTGTCATTTTGAGTCAAACGCATTCAACCTGGGAGGAGACGTGGTCACGTCAGAGACATCAGCTGGTTCGAATATCAACTTTACTATACACTATATTTTATTATATTTTTGTCTGTTTAATGAATAAGTTTTTATAATTTGTAAGTATTGAATTCTCTTGCCTTTCCTGACTATTTCTACAGTTAAAAGAACCCTTATAATATAATAATTTAATTTGAATACTTTTACATATGTAATAATCGACCTGGAAACTAGTCTCGAATCAGACTCTAGTTAGTCGCGGCAATTCAAATAATTACTTTGGACATAATAAACTTAATTATTGTTTTAAACATTGTTTTATTGATTATTTGATTCATAATTTAAATTACATTAATTATAAAATGCTAAACGTGAACTTCTGAAGGAAAGGAACTAGCAGAAGAAGAAGTACAGATACTGAATCGGCCACTACATGCAATCGATTTGGCTATGACAATGTAGTTACCGTGAAGAAACAAATAATTCTTCATCAGAGAATACACAGTTATTAATTAGTATTTTTATTAATTGAGCATTACAAATAAAACAACAAAAACAATTAAACCAATTAAAATAATTAAATATATAAAAAATAAAATCAATAATAAAAATTTTATTAACCAATTATTATTCCACGTATTTGTTTTATTACAATGGTTACTACATAAACAATAGCCATACAATGTATGTAAATAAGAATGAAAAATGTTATGTGAAAATCAGACTAATTTTCAACGACCGTGGTTAGATAAATAGTGAATGAGCATTTAATTATTTAAGTTAATGGTAATTACTTGGCTTACTTATGTAATGAGGTGTGGCAAACAATGAAATGATATGACAAAAATTGTAAATAAATTGGTGTTAGTGTTAAATGTATTGTGTCAAGGTTATATTGTTGGAATGTATACAATAGTTTATGTAACACATGTTTGTAGTAAGGATGGATGTTATAATAATAATATTTTATTTGACCAAATAATTAACAGGAGGTAATAATGAATTTTATGAATGGAAACTGTTTATTTATATCAAAAGTGTCTTCAAAAACATAATCAAAGTTAAATTGTTTTGATGGGAGTCAGATTAAATTAATTTAAAATGTGAATCTTGGTAAGAAAGTTAAATTTATTTTGTTTTGAATTGTGCAACAGCTGATTGAAGTATGTAATAATGATTGAACGTTATAATGAAAGGTAAACAATTAAGAAAATGGTAACTTGGTGTTACCTGTAATATGTATTCTACAGTAAGGTTGTTATGATTTACTTGTATTATATGTAGTCAATTTGTAATTTTGTGGGGCATAATGTTTTGTTAGGGAAAAAAGTACCAGTATATAATTTGTATGGGGTTTATATGTATTAGATGTAAGTATACAGTAAGTTTATGTTGCCATGTGGACATTGTATTCTATGCAATCCAGTTACAGGGTTGTTTGAGACTAATGTAAAATGTTTATGATGAATTGAAATTGTTGTGATAGTGTATGAGTATGAATTAAAATAATTGGAGTTGAGTTAATTAATTTAACAGATGGAAAATGTAATAAATTTGAATAATTTATTTTTGACTTGAAGTGAATAAGGTGGTAATGTTTTGTTTGTAATTTGATGTAAATTCAAAGGTGAAAGATTTAGTTCAATATAAAAATGGTAATGTTTATTTGGAATGTTTATTATGTTGTATCCTGTTTAAGGGCGAACCATAAAGGGGGGCATTGAGTATTATGTAACTGCATCTGAATATAGAACAGCTGTATTAGTATATTAGCAAATTAAATAAGCAACCAGTACTTTGCAAATAGTTAACCAGTACTTTGATAACAACGAACCAGTGCAACTAAGACGAGACAAATCAGTTGGGGATATGGGATAGTGAAACGCCAGTTGTTGATATTTTAATTGAATGTTTCAGAGTCAGGTGATACTGTGGTGACATGCCTGTCTGATTTTATGGTGTTGGGATCTTGAGAGGGAAGTCCAGTAAGGTCGGATAGGTGCAGCCACAGTCATCGGACTAGGGGGGTAAGTAACCCTTGATTTTAGTAAGGATTTAAGGAGGGTCATGGCGCTATATCCTCACTGATCCTCTTAGGCTTAGGCAATGAGAGTGTTTACGCTTCGGCATAAAACCTCTCATTGGGGGGGTATTGCAACGGTACAGAATTGGGTGGTAAAGAATTTTAAAATGTTGTCAATTCATACAGTGTACAACCTCTTGGGAACCCCTGCTTTCACAAAGCTGCATACAATGTTATTGCAAGTTGTTTATGTCTGGAGCCTGCCCGGCTAAACGTATTATGTAACCGCTGGCAACTCAGTCTCTCTGTGAATTACAGAGAAACACGTGATTGCCACAAGCCAGTTTTCATCAGGAAGCCACAGTAGTCAGTCATCGCTAGACCGCTAAAGTAGACAGCAGAGCCATGCGAGGCAGTACAGGAGCGCGCGGTTCTAGTAACTATTAATCTGTGTGAGCAAGTTACGTCGGCCGACTAAAAAGAAAAAAATGTTACTTAAATTGTTTTAAAATCAGTACAAGAGTGTAATGTGAACAGACATTCAATAACATCAGTTTTAAACAGTTCAGAACATATTTCGGAGTGTCTTGTAAAAATAACGAATCTACAGCGGTGGTGAGATAATTGGACAATGGCTACAGCAAGCATGAGTACCATTTAAAACATTTAAACCTTTAAACCTATAAATAAATTAATCAACCACCTTTTAAAATACTTGAAATACTAAAAGCGCTCAGTAAACGGCGTTATGATTATGTAAAAGAAAATGAGAATATGTCTAAGTACTGGCTTGCCTTATTAATATGTAATATAGTTGGAAAGTAATTTTTGTTTTTGATAGTGGTTCAATAGTTAACAGTTAAAAAGAAAGAGTAAGAGAAAGAAAAGTAAAGGAGAACTAGAAATTTTGAAAGAGTAATAAATGAGATGATTATTTAATGAAAACCATGTGTTGGCATAATTATTTCGCAACTCAACCTAAATAACCCCTCTGCAACTGTTTTCGTCTATAGGACCCTGGAGATTAAACCGAAGGTACGTAAATTTTTATAAACTTGGAAAGAATATATTAATGCATAAAATTCGAATAGTTTCATGGCCTACAATTTACATGTAAAACTAACACAAATGTTACACCACATCAAACTCGAAAATGTAATACAACACACGCAAGACAATATAGACAAACTCAAATTGATAATACAAGATCGACATAACAAAAAATTAACAAACTTCAAAACACGCATAATAGAAACAATTCCCACACCGACACACAAATTCCACACACACATACACACACACACACACACACACACACACACACACACACACACACAGTAAACACAACTGAAATTAGTTTCACAAATGACAAAATAACTTTATTAAACAAAGGACTCAAACATAATTTAAAAATAATACACCCAACAACAACAACCACAATAGACATATACGCGATTTAATCATAGCACTGAAACAGCTGTACAAAACACGCACATTAACGACCAAGATTCCATACGACATGACAAAACGTAAACTACAACGCACACAAAAACAACCAAAGGGACACAACAACGAAATTAAAATGCTAAATAAGGTAAAACAAAAATTACTTGAACATAACCTAACGATATTAAAAGCTGATAAAGGGAACATAAACGTCACAATGGATAAACAAGAACTAAACATTAAAGTTGAGAAATTCTTCACCGAAAACAATATAACAAAAATAAATAAGGACCCCACATTAAAATATCAAAAACAAATACACAAATTTATAAATAACGCAAAACACATAATCCAAACAGAAAGCACCAAATACCTCAAACAAATCAAACCTAACCCCCCAAAACTAAATGCTTTACCGAAAATACACAAACCTAATATTCCCATCAGACCCTTAATAAACAACACAAGCACCCTCCCACAAAATCACAAGACACCTAGACAAAATAATCAGGAAAAACATAAATCTCAGTAACAACAATTCCGTCAAAAACAACATAGAACTGGTCAAGAAAACCGAACACATCCACATTCCACACAATTCAACATTAGCATCTTTTGACATAACCAAATGTATACACCAATGTACCCATCAAAGACACCTTATAAACACTTGAACATTGTAACGATACAATTAAGCCAAATCTCGTACCAGTGATAAGAAAGATAATTCTTGATATAAAATTACTTCATATGAAATAAAATGTATAAAAAATGATGAAAATGGAAATACTTTGACAAGACGTACAACGATATTACCCAACCCAAGTGATTGAGCCGAAAACACAAACATAAAGAAGGGAACCACGTAACATACTTATTAAAATGTAAATATTTTGACATGATTGAGCGAACAACCCAAACATAAAGAAGGGAACCACGTAACATACTTATTAAAATGTAAATATTTTGACATGATTGAGCCAACAACCCAAACATAAAGAAGGGAACCACGTAACATACTTAAGAAAAATATGATAGACAAAACAATGATGGACACAGAACTAAAGAAGAACCAGAAGAAGAGGACAGATCCATACAAATAAACAGAATTTAAACCAGAAGAGAAGAAGAGGAGAACCGAACCGGATTGAAGAAGAAGAAGAGGAAGAATGAAGAGGAGACAGATAAAACCCAAGGGGAAACTAACACACATATATAAAAGGGAAAGATTGTATGTTTAGAGATAGAATACGGTCAATAAACCTTGAATAATTATATATTAATGAAACCAATGTTATTATTAGCATTAATTTAACATATGTACCCATTTTTAAGACAATACAATTGTAAAGCAATGTAGTATAGGAAAAATACACTAACCCTGTCAGAAAGGTTAGATTCAACCAAAACACAACTAGCCTAATATTGTTTATAGTAAATATAATACTAAAACAAAATAGTGAGAAATGGTAGGAGAAAGTATAGGGATTACCCATTAAATAACACTAATTACAAAACAGTGAACCAAAGTGAAGTGCTTTAGTGAAGTGTAAATGCCCTAAAAAATAGTGAAAGTGGATGTGAAACATTCAAAATAGAATGCTAAGTAAATAGACACTCTGTAAAACATTGATAAACCACAAATGATTGGAGTGAGATTATAATTAGTTATATACCTAGAAGTAATTAGAAATAGTAATCCAAATTAATATTATGGAAGCTTGTAATAATATTCAGGGAGAAAGCCCAGTACAATAACTTGTGTTAACATGGCATGATAGGATAGATGACTTGTAAAGAATAGTTGATTCAATGTTAAGGAAGGAATATGGCTGAAGGGGACTTACAGTCCATAAACCTAACTATTATATTTTAAATGAAGAGTAATGAAAATGTATTTTGAATAGTAATTAAAACACAAACAAATAAGTGAAGCCCATCAGGCTGAATTCAGAATGTAATTTAAAAAGGAAATACACTAAAAAACAATAATGGCTGTTTGTGACTATGAAAACAGTTAACTGCCAAAGACATTCAAATGCAAATTGTATCAATTTCACAAAAAAATCTTACTAATCTAAGAACAGTGAATGGACAGTAATTATATATCAGTTATTTCAACACAGAAATATTATTGTAATAATTTAATTCAAGAAAGATATGTTATTTATTAAATGTCAAATAATTAGACTATAGTTAAAGTGTAACAGAATATGACCTTATGAGGTATCATTGTAAACTTTGAAAGGAAAGAAAAATAATAGTGATGTCATTTATTATCCCAAAGGAATTATAAGGGAATAAAATCATTAGGAAAATACTTAATAAATTTGAATAAAAATTCAAATATTTCTAACAATGTATGTAAGGAGTAATTAACCAAGCATTGAATTATTGGTTACTATGACAACGAGACGTTTGAGGGCTTATTTTTCCGTTAAATTTTATAGACGCTGAAGAAACGAAGCGTGGGTAAAGCCACACAAAAAATTGGACAAACTAAAACTTTAATTTAAACAGTTATAAAAAGTCGAATCAATGAACCAAGATAACCCAATATGAAGAGACGTCGATCTATACAGAATTAATGATGTCCAGGAACGAAATTAAATAAACTAATTAAAGAAAAAACCCAGACCAGTTTGAAGAAGATGTTGGAAGCCTTCAACCAGCCCAAATTCGAAAAATATACGACTATCCTGATGACGATACAGACAACGTGAGATAAACTGATAAGTACCGAATAATTTCTTACTCCCAAAACCCCGAATTACTTAAATTATTTTCAAATGATAAAATTTCTCACTATTTAAAAAGTAGTATTTTCTTTCAAAGTTAAAGGCATAATTTACTTACATTAAAAAACATTTATAAAGATAACCTTATTTGTGAACATAACTACTGTAGCAGAAATACGACACTACAGAACAAATTGTACAAACACATTATAAATCCTAAGTACGTATAAGGTATAGTAGTGTACTTTCTTTTCATGTAATCAACGTTTATGTCTATTTTCATGATCCAAAGAACCCCAGATTTTAAAACTGGTAATATTTTGTATGTAACTTAATGCCGTGTCGGCAACGATAAGGTTTTGAAATCCATTTTGCCAACCTTGAGATATTGGTGTTTCAAGCTCTAAGCCGGAGCATAATATTATAAATTTGTTTATGATTCATTTTTCATATTTATTGATAATTAAATGTGTATTAAAAAACGCAGTACAGAACATTACTATCTTGTTATTTCATAGGAATTTTGTAGAATATATGTGTGTTAGCGAAGTTTTAAGTTATAGTCAACTAGCGCTCACCACGAGCGGCCGAGTCGACAACCTGTGTAGCAGCGGGAACAATTCGAACATCACAGCTGTCTAGCTAATATCACGTATTACCTTAAAAATTAAATGTTTTAATTGTTTTAACAAAAACAATTTGGCGCCACCCGGGAATCGTAATCCCTATGAATTAACAGGTAGGTTGTACTGGTGACATTGACAACGCTACGGACTCCAGTAGTGACGTCGATTTATGTAACAACCAGTGTGAGGCAAACACACTACATTCACACTAATACACAAAATAAACAAGTGTGATACATTTTAATAGGTACGACCCTAGTTAATTGTTACATATTGGCTTCCATCGCGGGGCTTGAACAAGGGCGCACCCCATTTTCTTGTTACATATTGGCGACCAGCAACGTGTGGCTAGGAAGAATAACTAGCGGCGATCATGAATAGACACGGGATGGTTACGAGACGCAAAGGGAAGGAAACATCAAACCAAGAAGGAAACCCAGAAGAAATGGAGGAAGTTGAAGAAGTAGAAATGGAGGAAACGACTGGAGAATTGTCAGAAGAAAGCCCACAGGAGGATCAAATGGAAAATCCCAATCCACATGAACCGGAATTGGAAGCAGAAGTCATGGCAAATAACCAACCAATCAAACCGACAGAAGAAACGAATTTAGATAGCATGATGAAGTTCATGATGGAACAATTCGGACAAATGAATAAGGAGAGAAGACAAGACAAGGAAGAGTTAAATAAAAAACTGGAAAAACTGGACCAAAACAGTGAAGATTTGAATAACAAATTAGAGAAACTAGACCTAAACAGTGAAGAATTGAAGAAGCAAATGAAGGAGAGTATAGAATTCCTGAATGATAAAATAGAAAGCAACCATGAAGACTTGAAAAGAAGTCAAGAGGCATTGGAGAAGAAGAGCAAGGAGCTGAAGAAACAGATCAGAAAGGATCTAGAATTAGTAAACAAAAAGATGGAAAATAACCATGATATTCTCCAACGGAAAATCGAGGAAGAAAGTAAGAAGAACAGAGAAGAATTGAGATTCATGTTTGCAGAGTTTCGTGAAGAAGACAAACGGACAAAAACAAGGATGAATAAGAGATGGGAAGAAACAAGTTACCCAGTAAATCAACTTCAAGAAACAGTAGTTAGTGATTTCAAACAATGGAATGAAACACTAGACAGCACTCCTGAAAGTATCAAAGAGACGTTAAATGAGAACATGGAACCGGGGAATCAGAAAATAACACAGAAGGAGATGGTCAAGGAACTGGAGGAGAGGCACCAAGAACTACAAATAGGTGTAAACAGTCATATGAAGAAGAATCGAATCATTAAGAAGATTAAGAAAACAGAGGAACTGAGAAAGGTATATAAGAGGAAACTCATCAAAACACGAGAAGAAGTGGAGATGATGAAGAACGGACTGATTGATGTGTTTAATTTGCCCATTACCTACCAAAGCAAATTAATAAAGTACAAAGATTGTAGGAGGACTCTGAGGGAAATTATAAAAGGAATTCAGAACCAAACAGCGGATGAAAAATTCAACAAATCAATACTTAGATGGAAGATGCCAGAAATAGAAATGACTGACGACAAAACAGAGTATAGCAAATCAAGAAGGTGAATAAAATACTGGAGCACACCAGAAATGGAAATACCAAATAAAAAGGCAAAAATAATATTAATGAGAGAGGCACAAATAACTTCTCTGATTAATCGACAAACTAATCAAATGATGGAGGTAGAAATAAATACTACGGAACATATGGTATTAAAGGAATTATGGTACAAGACGGAGACCTATTTCACCAGTAAGAAAACAGTTCTACACGCCAGAGTTATCCGAACCATAAGGGCAGAGGAACTGATGGACCATGGGTAAACTAAGTGAAGATACCACAA
The DNA here is from genome assembly GCA_034769895.1 of Magicicada septendecula. NCBI lineage: Eukaryota > Metazoa > Arthropoda > Insecta > Hemiptera > Cicadidae > Magicicada > Magicicada septendecula. Next base: position 227,570,528 of record CM068374.1, on the reverse strand, counting down.
ACCAAGAAAAGGGACGGATCTTCAAGTTACTGACCCAGCAACCCAATGGAATAGAAGGAGATATTAAAATTAAATGAAGCTACTAGACAATCACCAAAACAAGAGGGTACAAGAAATGACGACGACCAAGACGATTTAAATCAGAAAAATTAAACTATAATAAATAAATTTAATAATATTATCCAGAATAAGTGTGTCTATCAAGCACTTGAAGGAGAAGAGGTGCATAATAACAAAGAGTCAAACAAGAGAAGGAAATAATAAAGGAAAGAAAAGGAGAAGTCAACTTACAAAAATATAAATAACAAGGTCCAGTGTATAGCGATATGAATAGAACAAATGTATATCATAATGGACCGTATATCATCACAAGAGACAATGGTAATAATACTTACCAGATCAGTAATATCAATACAAGGAAAATCAAGGGAGTTTACAATCAAACTTCAATAAAAAAGTTTTACGAAGAAGAATAAAACCATTGTGAAATGAAACCGATTTCAAAATTCTAAAAGAGATTGTAAGAGCAGCTTACTCAAATATTTAGATGATATATGCGGAACAATAAAAAAGTTTTAATGAAAAAAAAAAAAAAAACAAAGGAAACAGTTACACAAATTCCTTTCAATTTAAATCAGTTTAAAATATAAGAAAAGATTGATATATGAAGTATGAAGTAAAAAGTGAGATAATCAGGAATAAGTTACACACATTCCTATGCAATAAAAATGTAAGAAGCACAAACTTACAATTATAATTAAAACAAAAAATAGCTAAAAAGGAATACGCTACAAACATTCCTTTAAGGTAAGACCATTAACTTACCAAAGAATTATCAAAAATGATGTTGAATACAGAGTAAAATAAACAAAAATAAAATCAAGTTCAAATTACTGAGATAAATACTTGAAATTATACTGAATCAAAAGTATTATCAGAAAAAATAAATAAAACTTTACCTGGTACAAGGAGAGAGGGAGATTATGTATAAAACCAATATACAAATATGGTTAAAGCAGAATCCTGCTAAATGTCTAAAACAATTAAAATGATCACAACGAGCATTGAAAACAAAATAATGAAAAGTGAGATATGATGAAATTAACATATGAATAAAGATAAAAATTCTCAATATAGTATATGAGTAGATGTTAGTGTATAGTTAAGGTATAGCGGAAGGAAGAATGAGTAGTAATGATAAAGTGATCTAAAAACAAACCACAAGGTGGACGATCCCAATTATATTATTATATTATTATTATTATTAAGTCACAAGTTGACAAAGATTTAAGATTGACTGTTGAAAAGTCCAGCAATCTATATGAACTGAGTAGAGAAGATGTGCCTCTAGTCTCAGAAAAATGAGTAGTAATGGGAGAAACCAGCTACTATATAAAGTTAGGGAAAAAAATTTGTGTATGAGGGAATATGCACCAATGGAAATAAATAAAAACAGATCCAAATAAAATGGAGTGAATTAAGTAAGAAGAGAAGTGGAGAATGGAGAAACAAACAAGGAAGAGAAAAAAAAAAAAAAAGTTATCTATAACTGATAATTGTTAAATAACAGATACTTACGTCCCAGTGAGGGCGGCATCTGTTAACTACCATCTATTATTCTTTTTATATACATAAACTATGGTACTTATATATGTATAATGTTGGTCAAAACATGGTACACATGTGTACTTACCGGGATCCTTGCCGGTGAACATGTGCTTCTCCGTTTTAAACACTTTTTTACCTAAGGGGTGCCAGGATTCGTAACAGCGAGATTTGTTTAAACAGAAAAAGTGACACAATGAAGACACAAACTCTTTAGCTACTGTAACTACTCGTTTTAATTTCCCACATAATAAAATATACATTCGTAAAACATACATAAAGGCCTAACCCAAAATGGCTGCCAGTATTAACTCAAAAAACAAAATGGCGGCTATCTTTCTTCATTGTTTTCTTTTATTAATTTAATTAAATCAGTACTGAGAAGCCTCATCATTAAAATTAGTTAGATTCCTTTTTATTTTATACTGCAGTTAAAGTATCGTATATCAACACAAACCAATGCCCTATACGTATATAGGCATGGCCACGCCCTAGTGCAATCACACGCTCACTCACACGTTACTGTAATTACATTTTATACAATTTATTATTTCATTTATTGAGCTCATGAATAAATATAAAGAGAGATAAATTGTGACTTCTCTGTGGTAAGCGGATCGTCGCTCCCTCGCTGGCCTCAGATGTATCCCAGGAGTATGATCGGTGTTGAATTCATTACAAGTTAGATTTTTCTGCACTGACTCTACATTAAAGGTGTTATAATATGTACTTTGGTTTACTGTTCTCTACTACATGTTTGATATCACATTTTACAAGATTCTAATTGTTGTTCACAACTTTTGATGAAAATTAATTCCACCAGCGATACATCGCTGTGGCCTCTCTAGTGGACGGTGATGAACTGAGACCGATTAATGTACAATTTTATGCTTGTGTGCGTGACTTTGACGTCATTAAGCTCTGTTCTGCAGAACAACGCCCTAGTCGTACGCATTGTTTTCAGTGCGTCATTGTTTTTTCTATGACGGAATAACTTTATTGTCCAATCACAATGTAACAGACTTCATCACCATCTCCACCATGGCTGTTTCCGACTCCCGCACGTTCCAACGGTGACCTTGGTATGATACACTGCCTGATTCTGCTTGGATCTCTCTTTATATTGGGACAATGGACCTAACCACTCTGTATGTTCATAGTTACACAATAAAACATTGCAAATCACCCTTATAACCCATAATTATGTAATGGGGTCAAAATGTACTGTTACAAACCCCCTCAAGGAAAATTTTTGTGTCGGAACACAAAAAATTTCCTTGACTCATTCACACTTTCCTAAAAGGATCGGTCTAGATATGTCACCACAACCCCCTGTATTGTTATTATATAAAAATTTTATCATCACTTACCCTTGGTCCTATGATGCTGGTCGCACCCTCTGACCTTACTGGACTTCTCCGGAGAGATCCCTACACCATAAGGCCATGAGGCACTCTACACTCCTGTTCTGACGCGCCAGCCAGCCCAGGACTGCGGTCACAACACCACAAAACTCTGAAACATTGCATACAAAATTAAAATAGTGGTCCAGTACACTTCCATATCTACAACTGATATGTTCCCTTTTAGATACATTGGTTTGTGTTCGGGCATTGGTTTGTTTTTTTTTTTTTTCAAAAGTTTCACTTATCCACAACAAGACTTAAAATACATCGATTTTTTTCCACCACCAAATTCAACTACTTCCTTGTAAGAAAATAAACAACCTATATAGGTAACTACATATAACACAATATATCAACAATTCTTTAGTATACCCCAAAATACCTTCACCTACTTATTTCTATAAATTCAGCTTACAACTATCATGGCAGACACCTTTACTTTAAACTTTGTTGCTCAACTTATAATCATTTATCTATTTTTGTAAATGGCAGCTTACTAGACTATTTCATTTAACTTCATTTTTAACTTTAAACTTCCAACTTTAAAATATACTATCTTTTAACACTTGTTATCGTCATTACCCCTGTAGTGACCTCCTAACCACACACTCTATTGCCCCCCAACCTAATAAAACATCATAAAACATTGTACATTACATATTAACATTGTTACATTTACCTTACATTAAACAATTTAAATTTACATGATTTGTACCAAACTTTATCACATTACTACTTCAACAATTTTCTATTCACTTTTAATTATTTGACATTCATCAGATTATATACAACAATTTCAAATTTATCCTTACCTTTCTGTTACAATTACCTTCCTATCATGAATGTCCCTTTTCTAATCCTTTTATCCTTACTCGTTTGGGTGACTCTCTATTACTCATTTTTCTCTGTCTTATTTTGGCATTGTCAATCTAACCTTACTACCCCCTTTTCTCTACTAACAACCGCTTCTAACCATTAATATACATTTTGACACCAATATCTCTTAATAACCCCCTTCAAATCCCATTTAAAACCTCTGGCACCGCTCATTTTTGTACTAGTATGTGTGTATTCCCTCTAACCAACTCATTCCCTTATCGGTTTCTGACCCTTTCAGATAACCCTTTCCGGCACACAACGATCCCTCCTGTCTCAACATCTCTCGTTGGACTCCTACACCAATACCCTTATTACAAAATATCACCATCAACAACAAATATAATTACCATGCACATCACTCAACTCTACATATAATTACTAACCACTGTGTCCCTAAAATATCTAACACCTCTTTATATTTTATCAGCATCTCAACACTTTATTTTTCCTAACTCCCAATAACTCTATTTAACTAACTCCCATGCCTCTATTTTATCCTTACTACCCAAACTCTTTTACAACATTTCAACTTAATACATTAGAAAATTCATCACTTACCAACTAACAATACTTCCTCTCAATACCCAAATCTATTACCTGCTTAATCATTTACTAACCCTTATAACCTGAATCTCATAATATCATTTAAACTTCCTTTAGTTATTTAAAATCGTACAACACATGCTTACCTAAAAAAAATACATAAAGTACACAACAGCAAAAATACATAAATACATAGACATCACTACACAAAAATATACAATTCACATAATCACTAAATCATTTGCCATAATCAGTCCTAATCAGTCCATTTTTAAAAACACTGTCCACACAATTAAATGTTCATAACACAATAAACAATTACCCCATATCGTCGAACAATAGTCTTATCTTATATCTATATACATTGCTTATTATTGAATCTCTTATATTAACATCATAAATGCATATACCCTTCAAATTTTCATTATTTTCCACAAACTCATTTAATCTGTCATGATTGGTCATTGTCCTGTCACCTCCAGTATAATTCGTCACCACTAGGTATGTTATAAAGTCATTATTTTCATTATCACCTCCTACTACTGCTATATCCGCTTCATTACAAGGTAAGTACTTATTATTTTTATTATATATCATCTCTACACCTAACCTTTTCCTAAACTCTTCATAATTTTTCTTTACTTTATATATCTCAATTTCTCTCTTTCTCTCTCTCTCAAAACATTTCTCACCATCATACCAAGCTACACACTCTCTCTCCATATATGCAGGGGACTCTACTACTTTATCACTGCACCACCTGTGAAGTGCACAAAAAAACCCAGGGACCACTTTATTTGTAGACCTTTTGTCTTCCAAATACTCATTGAAGGCACTCTCGTCCTTCCTAAACACACGTGAAGTCTTTACTTCACCCCCTACTACAACATTAAGGGACCATTTTACCCCCTGCAACCCCTTTATCTGTAAATTCTCTCTATACTTTCTCTCTAATTCATCAACACTTTTTATCACTTCATTATCAAATTCTACTCCCATTATACTTTTATCACCACTCTCAATACTCACACAATTATTTTCTAACACCATATTTGTAATTCTATTATAATTCTCACCACTACTAACCTTGTTTTTGTTTCTATCTGATTTGTCTACCTTGTCCATGTTACAATTTTGTTTCTGTATTTCGTTTTTAAATTTTTCTAATCTCTCTTCTAATTGGTTCAATTTTACATCTTGCACATTATTTTGTTTTTTCAATTCATTTTCGAGGCTATCAAACTTCTCGTCAATCTCTTTTAACACACTATTTTGTGTTTTAATCAATGCGAACAGGTCTTCTAATGATATTTTATTTTCGACTGCCTTAGGCGTCGAATTCGCGCTTATTCTGTCTAATAAAACAGACTCTGTGTGTGTGTCGTTTACACCTAACATACTATTATTGTGTTCTGCCATAATTTAGCTGTTTCTATTACTCTCTGTATTTTTATTATATAATTATTGGTTGTTTTGTTTCGTCAACATAACCTTTTGTGTTTTTTGGTTATGTTCTGTTTTGCACCACCTTCTCTGTTTTCAAATCTGGCTGTTTATATAAATTAATATTTATATCGTCCTAAGTAAGGGCGCCATCTGTTAACTAACAGATACTTACGTCCCAGTGAGGGCGGCATCTGTTAACTACCATCTATTATTCTTTTTATATACATAAACTATGGTACTTATATATGTATAATGTTGGTCAAAACATGGTACACATGTGTACTTACCGGGATCCTTGCCGGTGAACATGTGCTTCTCCGTTTTAAACACTTTTTTACCTAAGGGGTGCCAGGATTCGTAACAGCGAGATTTGTTTAAACAGAAAAAGTGACACAATGAAGACACAAACTCTTTAGCTACTGTAACTACTCGTTTTAATTTCCCACATAATAAAATATACATTCGTAAAACATACATAAAGGCCTAACCCAAAATGGCTGCCAGTATTAACTCAAAAAACAAAATGGCGGCTATCTTTCTTCATTGTTTTCTTTTATTAATTTAATTAAATCAGTACTGAGAAGCCTCATCATTAAAATTAGTTAGATTCCTTTTTATTTTATACTGCAGTTAAAGTATCGTATATCAACACAAACCAATGCCCTATACGTATATAGGCATGGCCACGCCCTAGTGCAATCACACGCTCACTCACACGTTACTGTAATTACATTTTATACAATTTATTATTTCATTTATTGAGCTCATGAATAAATATAAAGAGAGATAAATTGTGACTTCTCTGTGGTAAGCGGATCGTCGCTCCCTCGCTGGCCTCAGATGTATCCCAGGAGTATGATCGGTGTTGAATTCATTACAAGTTAGATTTTTCTGCACTGACTCTACATTAAAGGTGTTATAATATGTACTTTGGTTTACTGTTCTCTACTACATGTTTGATATCACATTTTACAAGATTCTAATTGTTGTTCACAACTTTTGATGAAAATTAATTCCACCAGCGATACATCGCTGTGGCCTCTCTAGTGGACGGTGATGAACTGAGACCGATTAATGTACAATTTTATGCTTGTGTGCGTGACTTTGACGTCATTAAGCTCTGTTCTGCAGAACAACGCCCTAGTCGTACGCATTGTTTTCAGTGCGTCATTGTTTTTTCTATGACGGAATAACTTTATTGTCCAATCACAATCTATATGTAACAGACTTCATCACCATCTCCGCCATGGCTGTTTCCGACTCCCGCACGTTCCAACGGTGACCTTGGTATGATACACTGCCTGATTCTGCTTGGATCTCTCTTTATATTGGGACAATGGACCTAACCACTCTGTATGTTCATAGTTACACAATAAAACATTGCAAATCACCCTTATAACCCATAATTATGTAATGGGGTCAAAATGTACTGTTACATAATTTCATAAAACACTATGCTAGTATTTTATTAAAATGATCAATTTTAGAGGAGAGGCATTATGTAACGATACAATTAAGCCAAATCTCGTACCAGTGATAAGAAAGATAATTCTTGATATAAAATTACTTCATATGAAATAAAATGTATAAAAAATGATTAAAATGGAAATACTTTGACAAGACGTACAACGATATTACCCAACCCAAGTGATTGAGCCGAAAACACAAACATAAAGAAGGGAACCACGTAACATACTTATTAAAATGTAAATATTTTGACATGATTGAGCGAACAACCCAAACATAAAGAAGGGAACCACGTAACATACTTATTAAAATGTAAATATTTTGACATGATTGAGCCAACAACCCAAACATAAAGAAGGGAACCACGTAACATACTTAAGAAAAATATGATAGACAAAACAATGATGGACACAGAACTAAAGAAGAACCAGAAGAAGAGGACAGATCCATACAAATAAACAGAATTTAAACCAGAAGAGAAGAAGAGGAGAACCGAACCGGATTGAAGAAGAAGAAGAGGAAGAATGAAGAGGAGACAGATAAAACCCAAGGGGAAACTAACACACATATATAAAAGGGAAAGATTGTATGTTTAGAGATAGAATACGGTCAATAAACCTTGAATAATTATATATTAATGAAACCAATGTTATTATTAGCATTAATTTAACATATGTACCCATTTTTAAGACAATACAATTGTAAAGCAATGTAGTATAGGAAAAATACACTAACCCTGTCAGAAAGGTTAGATTCAACCAAAACACAACTAGCCTAATATTGTTTATAGTAAATATAATACTAAAACAAAATAGTGAGAAATGGTAGGAGAAAGTATAGGGATTACCCATTAAATAACACTAATTACAAAACAGTGAACCAAAGTGAAGTGCTTTAGTGAAGTGTAAATGCCCTAAAAAATAGTGAAAGTGGATGTGAAACATTCAAAATAGAATGCTAAGTAAATAGACACTCTGTAAAACATTGATAAACCACAAATGATTGGAGTGAGATTATAATTAGTTATATACCTAGAAGTAATTAGAAATAGTAATCCAAATTAATATTAAGGAAGCTTGTAATAATATTCAGGGAGAAAGCCCAGTACAATAACTTGTGTTAACATGGCATGATAGGATAGATGACTTGTAAAGAATAGTTGATTCAATGTTAAGGAAGGAATATGGCTGAAGGGGACTTACAGTCCATAAACCTAACTATTATATTTTAAATGAAGAGTAATGAAAATGTATTTTGAATAGTAATTAAAACACAAACAAATAAGTGAAGCCCATCAGGCTGAATTCAGAATGTAATTTAAAAAGGAAATACACTAAAAAACAATAATGGCTGTTTGTGACTATGAAAACAGTTAACTGCCAAAGACATTCAAATGCAAATTGTATCAATTTCACAAAAAAATCTTACTAATCTAAGAACAGTGAATGGACAGTAATTATATATCAGTTATTTCAACACAGAAATATTATTGTAATAATTTAATTCAAGAAAGATATGTTATTTATTAAATGTCAAATAATTAGACTATAGTTAAAGTGTAACAGAATATGACCTTATGAGGTATCATTGTAAACTTTGAAAGGAAAGAAAAATAATAGTGATGTCATTTATTATCCCAAAGGAATTATAAGGGAATAAAATCATTAGGAAAATACTTAATAAATTTGAATAAAAATTCAAATATTTCTAACAATGTATGTAAGGAGTAATTAACCAAGCATTGAATTATTGGTTACTATGACAACGAGACGTTTGAGGGCTTATTTTTCCGTTAAATTTTATAGACGCTGAAGAAACGAAGCGTGGGTAAGCCACACAAAAAATTGGACAAACTAAAACTTTAATTTAAACAGTTATAAAAAGTCGAATCAATGAACCAAGATAACCCAATATGAAGAGACGTCGATCTATACAGAATTAATGATGTCCAGGAACGAAATTAAATAAACTAATTAAAGAAAAAACCCAGACCAGTTTGAAGAAGATGTTGGAAGCCTTCAACCAGCCCAAATTCGAAAAATATACGACTATCCTGATGACGATACAGACAACGTGAGATAAACTGATAAGTACCGAATAATTTCTTACTCCCAAAACCCCGAATTACTTAAATTATTTTCAAATGATAAAATTTCTCACTATTTAAAAAGTAGTATTTTCTTTCAAAGTTAAAGGCATAATTTACTTACATTAAAAAACATTTATAAAGATAACCTTATTTGTGAACATAACTACTGTAGCAGAAATACGACACTACAGAACAAATTGTACAAACACATTATAAATCCTAAGTACGTATAAGGTATAGTAGTGTACTTTCTTTTCATGTAATCAACGTTTATGTCTATTTTCATGATCCAAAGAACCCCAGATTTTAAAACTGGTAATATTTTGTATGTAACTTAATGCCGTGTCGGCAACGATAAGGTTTTGAAATCCATTTTGCCAACCTTGAGATATTGGTGTTTCAAGCTCTAAGCCGGAGCATAATATTATAAATTTGTTTATGATTCATTTTTCATATTTATTGATAATTAAATGTGTATTAAAAAACGCAGTACAGAACATTACTATCTTGTTATTTCATAGGAATTTTGTAGAATATATGTGTGTTAGCGAAGTTTTAAGTTATAGTCAACTAGCGCTCACCACGAGCGGCCGAGTCGACAACCTGTGTAGCAGCGGGAACAATTCGAACATCACAGCTGTCTAGCTAATATCACGTATTACCTTAAAAATTAAATGTTTTAATTGTTTTAACAAAAACAATTTGGCGCCACCCGGGAATCGTAATCCCTATGAATTAACAGGTAGGTTGTACTGGTGACATTGACAACGCTACGGACTCCAGTAGTGACGTCGATTTATGTAACAACCAGTGTGAGGCAAACACACTACATTCACACTAATACACAAAATAAACAAGTGTGATACATTTTAATAGGTACGACCCTAGTTAATTGTTACATATTGGCTTCCATCGCGGGGCTTGAACAAGGGCGCACCCCATTTTCTTGTTACATATTGGCGACCAGCAACGTGTGGCTAGGAAGAATAACTAGCGGCGATCATGAATAGACACGGGATGGTTACGAGACGCAAAGGGAAGGAAACATCAAACCAAGAAGGAAACCCAGAAGAAATGGAGGAAGTTGAAGAAGTAGAAATGGAGGAAACGACTGGAGAATTGTCAGAAGAAAGCCCACAGGAGGATCAAATGGAAAATCCCAATCCACATGAACCGGAATTGGAAGCAGAAGTCATCGCAAATAACCAACCAATCAAACCGACAGAAGAAACGAATTTAGATAGCATGGTGAAGTTCATGATGGAACAATTCGGACAAATGAATAAGGAGAGAAGACAAGACAAGGAAGAGTTAAATAAAAAACTGGAAAAACTGGACCAAAACAGTGAAGATTTGAATAACAAATTAGAGAAACTAGACCTAAACAGTGAAGAATTGAAGAAGCAAATGAAGGAGAGTATAGAATTCCTGAATGATAAAATAGAAAGCAACCATGAAGACTTGAAAAGAAGTCAAGAGGCATTGGAGAAGAAGAGCAAGGAGCTGAAGAAACAGATCAAAAAGGATCTAGAATTAGTAAACAAAAAGATGGAAAATAACCATGATATTCTCCAACGGAAAATCGAGGAAGAAAGTAAGAAGAACAGAGAAGAATTGAGATTCATGTTTGCAGAGTTTCGTGAAGAAGACAAGCGGACAAAAACAAGGATGAATAAGAGATGGGAAGAAACAAGTTACCCAGTAAATCAACTTCAAGAAACAGTAGTTAGTGATTTCAAACAATGGAATGAAACACTAGACAGCACTCCTGAAAGTATCAAAGAGACGTTAAATGAGAACATGGAACCGGGGAATCAGAAAATAACACAGAAGGAGATGGTCAAGGAACTGGAGGAGAGGCACCAAGAACTACAAATAGGTGTAAACAGTCGTATGAAGAAGAATCGAATCATTAAGAAGATTAAGAAAACAGAGGAACTGAGAAAGGTATATAAGAGGAAACTCATCAAAACACGAGAAGAAGTGGAGATGATGAAGAACGGACTGATTGATGTGTTTAATTTGCCCATTACCTACCAAAGCAAATTAATAAAGTACAAAGATTGTAGGAGGACTCTGAGGGAAATTATAAAAGGAATTCAGAACCAAACAGCGGATGAAAAATTCAACAAATCAATACTTAGATGGAAGATGCCAGAAATAGAAATGACTGACGACAAAACAGAGTATAGCAAATCAAGAAGGTGAATAAAATACTGGAGCACACCAGAAATGGAAATACCAAATAAAAAGGCAAAAATAATATTAATGAGAGAGGCACAAATAACTTCTCTGATTAATCGACAAACTAATCAAATGATGGAGGTAGAAATAAATACTACGGAACATACGGTATTAAAGGAATTATGGTACAAGACGGAGGAGACCTATTTCACCAGTAAGAAAACAGTTCTACACGCCAGAGTTATCCGAACCATAAGGGCAGAGGAACTGATGGACCATGGGTAAACTAAGTGAAGATACCACAAACCAAGAAAAGGGACGGATCTTCAAGTTACTGACCCAGCAACCCAATGGAATAGAAGGAGATATTAAAATTAAATGAAGCTACTAGACAATCACCAAAACAAGAGGGTACAAGAAATGACGACGACCAAGACGATTTAAATCAGAAAAATTAAACTATAATAAATAAATTTAATAATATTATCCAGAATAAGTGTGTCTATCAAGCACTTGAAGGAGAAGAGGTGCATAATAACAAAGAGTCAAACAAGAGAAGGAAATAATAAAGGAAAGAAAAGGAGAAGTCAACTTACAAAAATATAAATAACAAGGTCCAGTGTATAGCGATATGAATAGAACAAATGTATATCATAATGGACCGTATATCATCACAAGAGACAATGGTAATAATACTTACCAGATCAGTAATATCAATACAAGGAAAATCAAGGGAGTTTACAATCAAACTTCAATAAAAAAGTTTTACGAAGAAGAATAAAACCATTGTGAAATGAAACCGATTTCAAAATTCTAAAAGAGATTGTAAGAGCAGCTTACTCAAATATTTAGATGATATATGCGGAACAATAAAAAAGTTTTAATGAAAAAAAAAAAAAAAAAAACAAAGGAAACAGTTACACAAATTCCTTTCAATTTAAATCAGTTTAAAATATAAGAAAAGATTGATATATGAAGTATGAAGTAAAATGTGAGATAATCAGGAATAAGTTACACACATTCCTATGCAATAAAAATGTAAGAAGCACAAACTTACAATTATAATTAAAACAAAAAATAGCTAAAAAGGAATACGCTACAAACATTCCTTTAAGGTAAGACCATTAACTTACCAAAGAATTATCAAAAATGATGTTGAATACAGAGTAAAATAAACAAAAATAAAATCAAGTTCAAATTACTGAGATAAATACTTGAAATTATACTGAATCAAAAGTATTATCAGAAAAAATAAATAAAACTTTACCTGGTACAAGGAGAGAGGGAGATTATGTATAAAACCAATATACAAATATGGCTAAAGCAGAATCCTGCTAAATGTCTAAAACAATTAAAATGATCACAACGAGCATTGAAAACAAAATAATGAAAAGTGAGATATGATGAAATTAACATATGAATAAAGATAAAAATTCTCAATATAGTATATGAGTAGATGTTAGTGTATAGTTAAGGTATAGCGGAAGGAAGAATGAGTAGTAATGATAAAGTGATCTAAAAACAAACCACAAGGTGGACGATCCCAATTATATTATTATATTATTATTATTATTAAGTCACAAGTTGACAAAGATTTAAGATTGACTGTTGAAAAGTCCAGCAATCTATATGAACTGAGTAGAGAAGATGTGCCTCTAGTCTCAGAAAAATGAGTAGTAATGGGAGAAACCAGCTACTATATAAAGTTAGGGAAAAAAATTTGTGTATGAGGGAATATGCACCAATGGAAATAAATAAAAACAGATCCAAATAAAATGGAGTGAATTAAGTAAGAAGAGAAGTGGAGAATGGAGAAACAAACAAGGAAGAGAAAAAAAAAAAAAAGTTATCTATAACTGATAATTTCATAAAACACTATGCTAGTATTTTATTAAAATGATCAATTTTAGAGGAGAGGCATTATGTAACGATACAATTAAGCCAAATCTCGTACCAGTGATAAGAAAGATAATTCTTGATATAAAATTACTTCATATGAAATAAAATGTATAAAAAATGATTAAAATGGAAATACTTTGACAAGACGTACAACGATATTACCCAACCCAAGTGATTGAGCCGAAAACACAAACATAAAGAAGGGAACCACGTAACATACTTATTAAAATGTAAATATTTTGACATGATTGAGCCAACAACCCAAACATAAAGAAGGGAACCACGTAACATACTTAAGAAAAATATGATAGACAAAACAATGATGGACACAGAACTAAAGAAGAACCAGAAGAAGAGGACAGATCCATACAAATAAACAGAATTTAAACCAGAAGAGAAGAAGAGGAGAACCGAACCGGATTGAAGAAGAAGAAGAGGAAGAATGAAGAGGAGACAGATAAAACCCAAGGGGAAACTAACACACATATATAAAAGGGAAAGATTGTATGTTTAGAGATAGAATACGGTCAATAAACCTTGAATAATTATATATTAATGAAACCAATGTTATTATTAGCATTAATTTAACATATGTACCCATTTTTAAGACAATACAATTGTAAAGCAATGTAGTATAGGAAAAATACACTAACCCTGTCAGAAAGGTTAGATTCAACCAAAACACAACTAGCCTAATATTGTTTATAGTAAATATAATACTAAAACAAAATAGTGAGAAATGGTAGGAGAAAGTATAGGGATTACCCATTAAATAACACTAATTACAAAACAGTGAACCAAAGTGAAGTGCTTTAGTGAAGTGTAAATGCCCTAAAAAATAGTGAAAGTGGATGTGAAACATTCAAAATAGAATGCTAAGTAAATAGACACTCTGTAAAACATTGATAAACCACAAATGATTGGAGTGAGATTATAATTAGTTATATACCTAGAAGTAATTAGAAATAGTAATCCAAATTAATATTAAGGAAGCTTGTAATAATATTCAGGGAGAAAGCCCAGTACAATAACTTGTGTTAACATGGCATGATAGGATAGATGACTTGTAAAGAATAGTTGATTCAATGTTAAGGAAGGAATATGGCTGAAGGGGACTTACAGTCCATAAACCTAACTATTATATTTTAAATGAAGAGTAATGAAAATGTATTTTGAATAGTAATTAAAACACAAACAAATAAGTGAAGCCCATCAGGCTGAATTCAGAATGTAATTTAAAAAGGAAATACACTAAAAAACAATAATGGCTGTTTGTGACTATGAAAACAGTTAACTGCCAAAGACATTCAAATGCAAATTGTATCAATTTCACAAAAAAATCTTACTAATCTAAGAACAGTGAATGGACAGTAATTATATATCAGTTATTTCAACACAGAAATATTATTGTAATAATTTAATTCAAGAAAGATATGTTATTTATTAAATGTCAAATAATTAGACTATAGTTAAAGTGTAACAGAATATGACCTTATGAGGTATCATTGTAAACTTTGAAAGGAAAGAAAAATAATAGTGATGTCATTTATTATCCCAAAGGAATTATAAGGGAATAAAATCATTAGGAAAATACTTAATAAATTTGAATAAAAATTCAAATATTTCTAACAATGTATGTAAGGAGTAATTAACCAAGCATTGAATTATTGGTTACTATGACAACGAGACGTTTGAGGGCTTATTTTTCCGTTAAATTTTATAGACGCTGAAGAAACGAAGCGTGGGTAAGCCACACAAAAAATTGGACAAACTAAAACTTTAATTTAAACAGTTATAAAAAGTCGAATCAATGAACCAAGATAACCCAATATGAAGAGACGTCGATCTATACAGAATTAATGATGTCCAGGAACGAAATTAAATAAACTAATTAAAGAAAAAACCCAGACCAGTTTGAAGAAGATGTTGGAAGCCTTCAACCAGCCCAAATTCGAAAAATATACGACTATCCTGATGACGATACAGACAACGTGAGATAAACTGATAAGTACCGAATAATTTCTTACTCCCAAAACCCCGAATTACTTAAATTATTTTCAAATGATAAAATTTCTCACTATTTAAAAAGTAGTATTTTCTTTCAAAGTTAAAGGCATAATTTACTTACATTAAAAAACATTTATAAAGATAACCTTATTTGTGAACATAACTACTGTAGCAGAAATACGACACTACAGAACAAATTGTACAAACACATTATAAATCCTAAGTACGTATAAGGTATAGTAGTGTACTTTCTTTTCATGTAATCAACGTTTATGTCTATTTTCATGATCCAAAGAACCCCAGATTTTAAAACTGGTAATATTTTGTATGTAACTTAATGCCGTGTCGGCAACGATAAGGTTTTGAAATCCATTTTGCCAACCTTGAGATATTGGTGTTTCAAGCTCTAAGCCGGAGCATAATATTATAAATTTGTTTATGATTCATTTGTCATATTTATTGATAATTAAATGTGTATTAAAAAACGCAGTACAGAACATTACTATCTTGTTATTTCATAGGAATTTTGTAGAATATATGTGTGTTAGCGAAGTTTTAAGTTATAGTCAACTAGCGCTCACCACGAGCGGCCGAGTCGACAACCTGTGTAGCAGCGGGAACAATTCGAACATCACAGCTGTCTAGCTAATATCACGTATTACCTTAAAAATTAAATGTTTTAATTGTTTTAACAAAAACAATTTGGCGCCACCCGGGAATCGTAATCCCTATGAATTAACAGGTAGGTTGTACTGGTGACATTGACAACGCTACGGACTCCAGTAGTGACGTCGATTTATGTAACAACCAGTGTGAGGCAAACACACTACATTCACACTAATACACAAAATAAACAAGTGTGATACATTTTAATAGGTACGACCCTAGTTAATTGTTACAACATTTACTCAGACAAAACAACATGCCCGAAACACACATACATGAGATCATCACACTCACCAAAATAATTACAGAACAAAATTACTTCACATACAACAACAAGATATATACACAAACAGACGGCCTCCCTATGGGCTTCTCCATATCAGGAATACTAGCTGAAATATTCAAACACAATATGGAACAAAAACATATAATAAACAACAACAAATACACCAACAAAATCATTTATTGGCACAGGAACGTGGATGACATATTACTTTTATTTAATGGCAATACAAGACAGGTCGAAAATTTCCACAAATAGATAAACACAATACACCACAAACTAAAATTTACACTGGACATAGAACAAAACAATAGTATAAATTTTCTGGACCTAACAATTAACAAAACAAACACGCACACATATAAAATATACAGGAAACCAACCACAACTGACATGGTCATACACAACACATCAAACCATCCGACGCAACACAAACATGCAGAATTCAACCATATGCTCCATAGACTAACAAAAATACCATTAAGTAAACAAGATTATAAGGAAGAACTCAACACAATCAAATATATAGCAATAAAAAACGGTTACAACCCTAATTTAATAAACAAACTACACAGACACATCATAAAAAAAAACAACAAAACAATAAATACCAACAACACACAACAAAATAAATACATCACACTTACATACCATAACTCCCACCCAACACACACAAAATCGCCAACACATTCAGGAAACACAAGTACAAAATACCCTACAGAACAAACAATACCATCAAAAAACACATCAATGATACAAACACGGACATAGACAAATACAACAAAATGGGGGTATACAATTTAAACTGTAGTGATTGTAATAGTTTCTATATAGGCCAGACGGGAAGATCTTTTTCTTCACGTTACTCTGAACACCTAAACGCTCTATCCAGCAACAACATACATTCCGCGTTTGCCACATACATACACACAAAAAACCACAGCTACACCAACATAGATAATAATCTTGAGATATTACGCTACTTGCCTAAAAGTCGGAAACTTAACACAGCAGAACAATATGAAATATACAAACACTACACAACACAACCAAACAACATACTTAACGACCAATTACACTTTAAATCACACGCACTCTTTGACACAATTATACATAAAACATACAATAATTCGGATCCCCGCGCCTATTCCCTTCCACCACACACACCCCCCACTCAACCTACCAACCAAAAAACCGTTACAAGTTCCGGACACTCTGTCTCACACCGCTGACGAAGGCGCACATCACGCTGAAACGCATACAGGAAAAAACAAAGTAACTTCACTAGTGAAAGTTTAACAATCAATATTAATCAAATAAGTTGGTTAACTATCACATTAACTCTAAGACGATTCAATGTACCATGTGCAAGGCTGATCACTATTTATACGCTTGCAAACAATTTGAAGGTGTATCAGTTGAAAAACGCAAGGAATTCCTAATCAAAAGCAAATGTTGCTTCAATTGTTTACGTATCGGTCATTCTGTAAATGAATGTCGTAACAAACATGTTTGCAAAACTTGTTCCAAAAGGCATCATTCTTTAATCCACACAGAGCAGCATGTGGCTGAAAGTAATACAAACAAGGCTGAAAGCAGCAGGTTTTGTGCTCTTAAACTACAAACTAATAAAACCATATTACTATCTACAGCAATATGTAAAACTACAGACAAGTTTGGCAATCGTCACCTTTGTAGGATTCTTCTGGATTCTGGCAGTCAAGTTAATTTCTGTATCCAAGCTTTCGCTAGAAAACTCAAATTGGATTTCATAAAAAATGAATTGCCAATCTCAGGTATTAATAATTCTTCTTGTAAATCTCATTATAGTACAACCATCAATTTACAGTCTCTCTATGAAAACTTCAATTTTAACATTCAGTGTTCTATTCTACCTAATCTGACTGACAATCTTCCTACAGAATCATTTGATCCTTCACAACTTGGCTTGCCTCAAGGTATATTTCTGGCAGATCTTCATTATTTCATCTAACATTGACATCTATTAGGAGTCAATTCTTCTTGAGCCATATCAAACCCGGTAAGTTTATCAGAGATGTGAACTTTCCAATTATTCAAGAAACCAAACTTGGTTACATTCTTTCTGGAAATCTTCCAATAAAACTCAAGTCTTCTCTGTTTCATAATTTTTCGTTAGAGATGACTACAAAAATCTTTCCTCTATGGTTGAAAGGTTCTGGCAAGTTGAAGAATATCCAACTGATATACCATCTTCAGAAGATACATTATGTGAAAAACACTTTACTGATAATACTTTAAGAAACAATGATGGCAGATTCATTGTTAAACTTCCTCGTAAGCCTGACAATATAGGACTTGGTGATTCGCTAGTTCATGCCAAGCAGCAATTTCTAACTTTAGAACGCAAATTCAATAAAAATTCGAATTTGAAGGATAATTATGCTAAGTTCATCAATGAATACCAAGTTTTAGGTCATATGTTGTTATTCAATTCCAATGACCATTTAGTTGATCAATCCAAGGTGTTTTATCTGCCACATCATGTGGTTTTCAAGGACTCTAGCTTGACCACAAAAATTCGTGTAGTTTTTGATGGTTCTGCAACAACTACTAATGGCTTGTCCCTCAATGATACGCTCTTAGTGGGACCAACAATACAGCAAGATATATTCTCAATCATTTTGAGATTTAGAAATCATATTTATGTCTTAACATCTGACATATACTACTAGTGGATTTCACAGATTGTAATTTGCAAAGAATACTTGGCGTGATTCACCTGATCAAGAGTTGAAACATTTTGTACTGAAAACTGTAACATATGGTACAGTTAGTGCTTCGTTTCTAGCCACTAGATGTCTTGTACAGATAGCTAATGACAATCAAAATCAATTTCCTGTAGCATGTACGGCTATAGCCAATGATTTTTATGTTAATGATCTAATTACTGGATGTGACAATCTAAATGAAATCAAACAATTAAAGATAGATGTAAGTGATCTACTCCAACAATATGGTTATCCTCTACACAAATGGTTTTCAAACAGTCAAGAAATTATAAATTCAAATGATGTTACTATCTCATTAAATAAAAATGAGAATGTAAGCACTTTAGGTTTACTATGGAACAATAGTTCTGGCACATTTGTTTATTAAATAACGCTCACAAACTGTCATGAGACATTTAAAAAAGAATTGTCTTGTCAATAATTGCAGGAATTTATGATCCTTTGGTTTTAATTGGCCCCATAGTTTTCTTATGCAAACATTTCATGCAACAACTTTGGCATGCAAAAACAAACTGGGATGATGTTCTACCAGTTTCACTCCTATCCAAATGGCAAGAAATATACAATAAGTTAAGTTTAGTTAGTAAGATCAGTGTAAATAGGTGTATAAAATCAAACCTTTGTATAAGATTGTTTCAAATTCATGGCTTCGCAGATGTGTCCATTGAAGGTTATTGTTGTTGTGTGTATGTGAGAATTGTTTATAACAATGATTATGTCTCTTCTAATCTGCTTTGTTCCAAATCTAGGGTAGCTCCCTTAAAACAAATTACATTGCCTAGACTCGAACTTTGTGGTTGTTTGCTCCTCGCTTGCTTGCTTCAAAAAGTCACTTATTCATTGAACACACGTATTGATGAGATTCATTTGTACTCAAGACTCTATGGTTGCCTTACACTGGATACACGGTGAGTCCTCTAGGTGGAAGGTTTTTGTTTACAATCGTGTATCTGAAATTCAACACATTATTACAAACGCCAATTGGCACCATGTGAAGTCTCAGGAAAACCCTGCCGACATGTTATACCGTGGTTGTCTTCCAGATAAATTACAAACTTTTCAGTTGTGGTGGCATGGTCCTTCATGGTTTTCACAAGATCCGATTTGTTACCTCAATGATAATTTTAATGAATCTGACACTATTCAAGAATGTTCTTATAAACAGAAACAACCTTCAATTGTTGTATCTTTATCAACCTCTAACACGTCAAACATAGCTGAAGGCTTCTCAACTTTACAAAGATTGATTTGTGTGATTAGTTATTGCTTTAGATTCATTCACAACTTGAAATCCGACTCCTTTGAGAGAATACATGACTTTCGCTTAAGTACTGAAGAATTAAATCACACTTTGAATTTCTTCATACATCAGTCTCAATTGACACATTTTAACACTGAAATTAATGATATTCAAAACAATCATGTATCGAAACATAGTAAACTCATCTCACTTGATCCTTTCATAGATAATTCTGGGTTACTTCGAGTTGGTGGTCGTCTCCAACATTCTGACTTGTGCTACAACAGCAAACATCAACTCATTCTTCATCCTAAGGCTCACATAACAAGGTTAATAACTGAAAGTGAACACTTAAGACTTCTTCACGCAGGTGTTCAAATGACTCATAACTCCATTCGTCAAAGATTTTGGATTATAAATGGTAAAATTGTTATTCGTTCAATTATTCACAAATGCTCAAATGTTTCCGTTTGAAGGCTCAGAAACAATCTCAGCAACTCAGACAACTACCATCCTCGAGAGTAGTTATCTCTAAGGCTTTCTCTTCATCAGCTGTTGATTACGGTGGCCCCATCATGAACCGTCACGGCGGGCAGAGATCTAAGGTAATTTCTAAGACATACATATGCATATACTACTATTATACTATATATATGCATATATATACATATACTACTATTATGAATAGTTGCCACCCTTAATTTATAACAGGGACAACAAGTTCACTTAACAGACATTCTTTCTTCAGACAAAATCCAGAAAATCTTGCAGACAATAGAAATAAGCTTTATTCATGCATTGAAACTTTTGGAGACGCTCACGGACAAATTAAAAGTTTGGAGGAATGAGCTGTGCGACAATGTCATTTCTAAGGCAGAGCAGGTATGTAATGAATGGGGTGTCAGTATCACAAAAAAGGATAAGAAAGAAGTGCACAATGCCAGGGGAGTATGCAGACGACTCTGCATTGTGTTCAGCAAGAAATGCCATGTTCTCTAATAGAAATGTTGGACAAATCCATTGAAATTTCAAGCCGTTTCTCTAACATACAAGAGTTAGAAAAATGCTTTGGGTTCCTCTCTAAATTTGAGGCTTACTTAAATGATGGGGATATACATTTTAAGGAACAGCTTTCTCAAATCAATATTAAGTGAACAGTGCTTGCAAAACTGTATCCACATGACCTAAACAGTGAAGAATTGTTCAGTGACTTGAAAGACGTCATACTTTTATTAAAAAGGGCAAAAATTAACGGAGAACAAATGGACTTTAACACCTCAGGGCCTACTACAACAAATTTCTTCAATGGCATTAGAAGCCTACAAAACACTAGCAACAGCTTTAAAAAATTTTCTTACTTTACCAGTGTCTGTGTCTTCTTGTGAAAGATCGTTTAGTAAACTTAAATTTATTAAATTGTACCTACGATCAACAATATCTCAGGACAGGGTATCAAATCTAGCGATACTTTCAATTGAAAACGACATTGGTTCATCTTTAGATTATAGTGATTTAATAACCGACTTTGCAGCAATTAAGACCAGGAAAGTTACATTCTAGAACGTCTTGTTTTAAATATTTATTAAATATTAAAAATAAATATTAAGCCTTTATCAATAGAAGACGGAACTATTAACCTGTAATGGTAAGTGATTTATTTTATTACTTTTAATGTAGTTCTTTGTTTAACTTTATGTTGCTTTAGGATATTGTTTTGACAATGCGCTTTAGACACAAGGAATTTGCATATTCATTCAAACATTTTTATGTTATAAATTTGTTATATTACTACATTTTTTACTAATAAATGTATACAAACTGAATACCGATAATATTAAACTTATAATATGTAATTTAATAATTTTGACTTAACAAATATTCTTAAGACGTTTTCTGGACGTGCTTTCATATAAAATTCTACACATTTGCACTTATTAAGTACTTTGTTCACTGGATGGGCCTTCATTTTTGCTCTTTTGTTCCCTTTTAATTGTGAAGACGAGGCGGCCAACGATCTTCTTGCCCCAGGCACCAAAAAGCCTAGCTACGCCACTGGTAGTAAGAATCCCCTACTTGTGATTTTTTTTTAAAAAGCGATCAAACCATTTTTCAATCTTGAAAAACCTTTATTACGTTCATCTTCGTCAGTATTACCATCAATAGAAATATCAAAACATACATTCAAATTTATCCAAAGACTATTAAAATATAACCGTGACTGAAGGTTATATAGGAAGGTTATTGCTAAATACTCCCCATTTTCCTCTTGAGTATTAGGATTTGCTTGCATTCTCTACAATACCAATCACCTAATATAACAATCGTAATCTATTTCACTTATAGTCCAAATATTTGCTTCTAATAAGAAAAAAGCTACACAAGCAACTGCTGCTATGCCAATACACTGTTTACTACATGAATCAATATTTTAACGAGAATCTTATTGAACAACCCAGAACATTCTCCACACGTCCAGTGTGGCATGTGTTGCCTCAGTCAAGACCACTCACAAGTAGGTTCTAGTGTGTTCAAGAACACTTGAGACATGCATTACACCGCCATGCAGTAAGAAGGGAAAGCTATACTGGACCTCTGTGCGACCTATAAAAGCAAGAGCATCTGGCATTGTCAAGTTAGTTATGTGAGCAATTTTCATATGTGCGGATCAAGTGTTTGTCGAAGTATAGTGTGAAGTGTTATTGTGTCATAAATTGTGTGGAACTCTATTATTTATGATGAACTGTTTATCACCATGATGAAATGAACTACGTAAAATTGACATGTTATCGTTTATAGTTACATATTTTTTTGATTCATCAGTCAGTGCTTAGATATTTCTTTGTTGCATCTCCTGAGTCTGCAATTGCACGTCATATCTGTCTTCTGCATTTTCCATCACCTGGACTATGTCAGACACATTGTAATTCAATACATTTGCAAAGTTGGGTCTAGCGTCAAGATATCAATTGTTATTCTTTAATGACCCCTGAAATTAAATTCTCAGTCATTCAATATTTATTTGGAACTAGTGGTCGCCCAGTGGTCGAAATTCGACCGTAATTCATTAAATTTTTAAGTTT
This sequence comes from Magicicada septendecula, assembly GCA_034769895.1. Lineage (NCBI taxonomy): Eukaryota > Metazoa > Arthropoda > Insecta > Hemiptera > Cicadidae > Magicicada > Magicicada septendecula. The sequence goes on along the minus strand of CM068374.1, from coordinate 227,546,963 downwards.
GAACGTTATTGAGGTTCTTTTGTCAAAGAGTATACCACTATGATCATTGCATATAATTTTTTTTAAATTTTGTTCTATTACGTCAGCTGCGAGCGTGTACAAATACGTCATTAGCGTGTGTTGTTTGCCTTAATTCCCTGCAATACCTATGAAATTTAAAATTTAATGTTAGTAACAGTTGAAAAAAAAAACACAATTACAGCTTGTATTCGTATTTATTTTTTGATATAATTCATTGTCAGTTTTAATTTTTTCATGTTATTATTGAATCAAATAAATGCTAATAAAAATGAGACTTGACATTCATAGAAGTAAAGATACATTGTTTTCAATTCCAGTGGATTACATTTCATTTTTGGTAAGATACAAAATTCGAAAACAGTTTGAAGATTATCTGCTACAAAGCTTATATAATTTTTTTTCTATGCATTAATTTTCGAGTTATTTGAAAAATATGAAAGATAGGATATGAGGTTTAGCTTGGCTAAGCCATATTTAAAAAGCAATAACGTGTTTTTTGACATTTCCTTGGGTTTTTTTTTATTGCCATACTGACCAGGTTTCGCCAAGGCTACACAGTTATTTTGCCTATCTTTTTTGAATTATATAAAATTTAAATAAAAAATTAATACAAAATAAAAAATGAAATAAAAAATACGTGCCTCGTATTTTTTCATATATTTTTCATTAAATCAAAAAAATCATTTGCTAAATTCCCTTGGCTATTATATTCAGAAATATAAAATCTCAAACCATCGAATGATCGAACTCTACTTGCTGTGACGTACAATTGACCATGTGTAAAAACTGGCTGCCTCAATAAAATTCCAATTTTTTCGAATGTTTGTCCTTGAGACTTATTTATTGTCATCGCAAATACAGGTATAATTGGAAATTGAGTTCTTTGAAAGTTAAATGGTAAAACAGTACCAGAATATGTTAAATTTATACGTGGAAACAAAATTCTCTTATTGCGTGCAGTTCCAGTTAAAACTTCGCAATCAATAGCATTACGATGCATACACTTGATGCACATTCTTGTTCCATTGACTAACGCTTCCTTTGTATTTAAGTTTCTGATCAGTAAAACGATGCAATTAACTTTCAATACTAACTTATGTGGTGGCAAACCACTAATAGTCAAAGAATTCAAAAACTCTACTGGATAGTTATTGATTTCATTGTCATCATCACAAATTATTTTATCGTAGCTATGATATGTTTTCTGTTCACCTGGTATTCGATTAAGTATATCAGTATTAATAAAAGTACAATCATCATTTTTAGGTGCTAAAATAACTGACTTCAATATGTTATCTGAGATTATGTTTTCGGAAATATTTCCATACACCTCACTAATAATATTATTTTCATCTCCTATTAATTGCTGAGGTATTTCAATAATATTTTCACCAAACTGAGGGAATTGTGGGGCTTCATCACTACCAATTTTTTTCAAGAATTCGACAAATTCTATTTCACTTGGTAAGGCTCTCATATTTTGAGTAAACGTTACTTTATGAAAATAAACAAATTTATGCCAACTTGTGACACAATTTTCAATTAAAGCTGCACGTGATCCATGTGGGACAACTGGTAAGATTTGCCGAAAATCACCGCACAGAAGTATCGTTTTCACTCCAAATGGTTTATGTTTATCATTTTCATCGCATAGATCCTGCAATAATCTATCTATGATTTTCAACACTTGCAGTGGGCACATAGAAATTTCATCAATAATTATCAATGATGATGAATTTATGTAACGTCCAAAGCTACTATTTGCAGTAATATTCGCTACAGAATTTTCCAAAATGGGTATAGGCAATTTAAACACATTGTGTAAAGTTCTACCTCCAAGTAATAGAGTTGAAGCTATGCCACTGAACGCTGTTGCAATGCAACTAAGATTAAGCGAATTTAATTTGTGAATGATTGCTGTTTGTGTGAATGTTTTTCCACAACCTGCATGAGCGGTTAAACAAAAAACATTAGATCCAGTATCATGATGCAAAACTTCACGAATCACACGATCAATTAGATTACGCTGTTCAATATTTGCAGTTTCATAATGCTCAGAAAACAGAAACTCTTGTTCTATTGGATCAATAGCATTTGCTTCGTCTGTTCTCTGCGAATACGTGGGAACTGGTAAACCAAGTTCTTGACATGACAAATTATGAACATTCAAAATATCTTCAATTTCTAATAGAGCTGTGTTAAAGAATACTTCTTCGTTGTAATCTCTCAAAAAATCTTTACTAAGATATACTGTAAATTCATTCCATAACGCCAATGCATTGGCTGGCACATTTAATGCACAAATGTAACCAAATAAATTTCGCATTTGTTTTGGTGAATGTAATTCTTTTGCTTCATTTAAACATTTGCGCCATTCATTATCATTTGAAGCAATGCCACGAGCATGGCACGCTTCAACAAAAGAAGTGTGTATAATTCCATTGTATGTTCTAACATCCTCAAATGATTTTGGACCACAGACATGTAATAAAAGCAATCGTAAATAGAAAAGTTCGATGTCTTTTGGTGATACTACATATATGCGTGTAATGATTTTAACACCCCCACGCCTTCTCTTCTTCCATTTTTTTCGGGAATCTTCCCACACATAATGCAAAGGAATTTCAATATACTTATATTCATGCACTGATGGATCTGATCGATTCAATTCAAAAAATGCTATTAATTTTGTTTGTCTTGCATTTTCAATTGCTTGACGTTCTTGCCCTTCTCGAAAGTAAACATTCTGTCTATGCGGTAAATGAATGTCAAGTCTAACGATGATATGTGATTGAAAATGCATTGGTAATTCATAGATGCGCCATACAGCTTCAGTTGATCCAACATAATGGCCATTTAAAAAATTTTTAACTTCATCAATTTGTATTTCTTGACCTGGTTCCTTTCTCTCTGAACCTAATTCAACAGATGCACTGTCATAGCCTTTATACATGTATTTATAAATGTATTTAACACTTTTAACTGTAGTGCATACTTCAACATTTATATGGCAATTAAATTTTGCAAGTAAATACGGATTGTATGGTACAACATAACGATTGTCGAAGCAACTACCGCGAACTTCAGCATTAATACCATTATCACGGCTTCTGTATAATGGATATCCATTTAATGATTCACATGTAAATTCATTAAATCATTTTGGATAATCTTTTGTGCATTTTCCATCTCTCATACATACAGAATTTGGATTAAGTACACCGCATGGACCATGCATCATGTGTTTTACAACATATTCATGTAATGTAGGATGTGTTTGAATGTTAGGAATCTCCGCAGATACAACTTTATCAATATCGGTAGCGTTAACAATTTTATCTTGCTCATTTAAAGAGAGTAAAATGTGAGCATGAGGCAATCCTCTCTTTTTAAACTCAATTGTATAAATGAGTCCTTCAACTTTACCGAAGATTTTTTTAGTGTAAGGCCCTCAATTAATGCTTTCAGTTTGGACTTGAATACATGCACAACAATATCAGGTCGAAAATTAGCTGACTCACCTACACCAATATTGCTAACTATTTCAGGCCAACTTGGATTGCAAGTCATTGTAATAAACAAAGAAGGCTTTCCGAAATGTTGTACAATTGACATTGCATCTAAATAATTCTGATACATATTTCTTGGAGATCCACTGAATGAAGACGGTAAAATTACTCTACGGCCAACGTTATTAGCATTGGGGTTCAATTCTAAATAATCTGTTAAATTGTTGTAAACTTCAGACCTAAGACTTGTTTGATTTTGTCGAATTAAATGTAACCTTGTGCCCTCTATTCTCACATACATATCAACTATCCACTGCAGAAATAATTTTTGTGAATGGTGCAACATGCTAAAATCTTCTCTAATTGCAAGTCGATAGGCTGCATACTGAAGCATGGTTAATTTATTTCTGGGCGCTCTTGAATTAGATGTAGTTGGTACATTATGAGAAATATTGATATGCCACCCAGTATCACCATTTGGAAAAAGTAATGGATACGCTAAAGGGTCCAATGATGAATCCAAAACAGAGATATTTTTAATGGTACCATTAACTTTTGAAAACGAAACCATATTTCGTTCAAAGGGTGGCTCACCATCAACTGTACTAAATATTACTGCTACATCAGTTTGAACTGCATCATTATAACGGCGTAGATCTAAATCACGATTTACTTCAATGAGCATACAAATTTCTTTATTTTGATTTTCAACTCTCTGACAATGATCTTCATTGCAATGAATGACCGAACGAAAGGATTAATGCGTTCCAATTCAAGAGAGATTTCGCGCATTATATTGTTATTGCATGTTTGATTATAGTGTTCATGTAATCTATAATTGACAGCAGTGTCAACATCATAAAAATATAATTGCGCATAACATGGTGAGCGACCATATCCAGCAGTCATTGGACCTGATCTGTGATAAAAAACATCTTTTATTTTAAAATGATACACTCCACGCATAACTGTATCCGAAATTTTAGCTTCTGAGCTAACCATAGCAAATGATGAATTGTATTTACGAATGTTTTCAAAATAATTTTTTGATTTTCTTTTTATTGAAGGTTTATTTGAAGTAAGTCCATCATACAATGATTTAAAGTATTCATTTTGACTTAAGGCCGGTAATATTGCTTTACCCTTATGACAACATGAAGTGAATGCAGTCCTTTCACCTAAAGTGACCTCAGATTCGAAACGTTTTGCATTGCAAAACCTGCATTGTAAATGCATTAATCCACAATCAGAAGTATTAAAATTTCTTGGAATGACAATCAGTGCGCATTTAAATGTATCCCTCAAAATAATTTCATCATTTTGTATACTATTTACACTATTTAAATTTGCATTTGGTCTATTATCATTTTGACTTTCACGCGAATATATATTCCTTCTTCTTTGTCTCTCACTCCGACCCGTCAATGTTCTATGTCGAGGCATAATGGAAGTTTGGAATGTAAAAAAAAATATGTAATGAAATTACTGAAACTAAGATTAGACAGGGTTTAATTTAAAAATAATAAAATGTACTCACTTTTTTGAAACCACCAATAATAATTAGGCGAGAGTAAGTCAATTCAAACTGCTGCTACAAAATTTTCCTTTTGCAACAGGTGTATATTAAGCAAGCTGTATTTCACTTTCAACTGCACATTAATATATAAAACACAGATATCTAATATACAAAATATAAAATAAACGCTTTTTTGCCTTGACATACATTCCACAGACTATTGAAAAAGGAACATTTTAAATCACACAAAATTCACAGCTCATTCAGTCAATCTGTCAGTAATTATTTGTTGGCAACATTTTAAAATTCTTTGGCGACAATCTCTACTCTGTGCGACTGTTTGACCACAGACTATTATGTGTTTGACATTGGCAGTATGAACGTAAACAAACGACAGACTATTATGTGTTTGACATTGGCAGTATGAACGTACACCAAAATGAAAAAATTATAATTTTATTGCCTGGCAACAAAATTATTTTATTTTTAACAATTACCATTGTTTGAAAAAGTTTAAATGAATTTTCAAGTGCAAATGAATGTTTTATTTTATTTTATTTAATGTTTTTGTAACACATATTATATATAAATTTTAGCTTTCTGCACTCCTTCTCCATATAAACTTTAACTATGCCAAATCTCACACTCCTCCGTGCGCGCAATATGCTTAAAAAGGGGTACGAAGTTTTCTCTTCACGTATTAATATATAGATTCTCTGTGCTGCTGCAGATTATTGCTAATTTATGCTATAATTACTTATTCTGCATTACACAAAGGTACTGGCAATTGTTCAGCAGCTTCTACAATATCTGGAGCAAATAAAACTAATTGCCCTTTACACCAATTTTAGGTAAATCTAATCTGTGCCTTCATTATTTTTAATAATGGAATTAATGTTGCCAGCATTTGTTGGTCTATATCCAATAAATTCTTCAATTCTTGTGGTACAGATGACGTACATTTTATTCCAAACCACTTGAGAAGTGGATTGCCTCTTTATATTGCTACAGCAACAAGTGCATACCACGACATTAGGCAATCCAACTAAATCAATGGATAGAAAATCAGCATAGGACAATATCTGAAGTTTTCAGTGCTGCCTTGGGTTCAAAAATTTTTTACATATTGTAACATGACATAAGATAGCGCAAAATAACACTAATGATTAATAAAAGAAAAAGCTGAAGGTAGGAAGAAATGTTAAAAAACTTATAACTTGAAGATTAATGACCAAACTATGAAATAACAATTGACTAAGAAACTGACTATGACTTGACCCAATAGATTGGAGAAAACAAGAAAAATAGAAACAAGAAGGAAGGAACGAGAAACCAAGATGTAACCCAAAGTATGACCACGATCATTGTAACCCCAAGATGTAACTAACAAATAATATGTAAAGTAAATGCACTAAATCAAATAGGGCATAAATAAGATGTAAAAAATATAAACTATAAAAAATAAACTAGAGATATTATGTATGTTAAATGAAAAGAAAAGAAACATGAATTTATAAATATAAGATAGGAAGTTAGAAATAAAAAATACCTATTAAATAATAAACTAGTCAAAGGCAAGTAAAAAATATAATTGAGCTGAATAAAGGCAATAATTAATAACAAAAGTGACCAATGTGAAATGAGAATAAAACAGATACTAATGACCAATAACCACATTGTGATACGAAACTAAATAAACAAACAATATGTGAAATATCAAGTGAAGGATATAAATAAATAAAAAGAAATAAGTGACAACAATCTATGGAAATAACATAGTATAAAAGTGAAAGTGATGATAAATAAAGAAACCTCATATGAAAGGAAAAGTGCAGTGTAGGTGTATACAGTATAAAATACTATAAGAAGCAGACTATAGTAATATAGCAAAACAGTCTTTAATAGAATATTATCTAAAAAGTATGAAACTAATTGTACCATTATTAATTTAAGTGATAGTAAGTAAGAATTACAAAAAAAAATAAAGTAAAGTTTAATTATTAGAGTGGAAGAGATAGGAGAAGCAGACACTATATTTTAGTGAAGGAATCTGTAAGTGAGTTATATTGTGTAGGGTACTGTTAAAAATTATTGTTATAAGAGTTTCGTTTTGTAAAAAACCATAGAATTATTTAACTTAGAAGATAGGTGAGATAGGAGTAAGAAACCAATAACAGTTAGAAGTTTAATTTCAGGCTTGAACCTGGTAAGAAAATATTTTAATAATAAAAGGTGTGTTGTTAAAAGCACCAATGTTTTTTGTTTATCTGTTTCTATAAAAAAAATGTTTAACGAACCAATAAATAAAGTTTATGAATTGTAAAGAATGTTGAATAGGAGTATTGGGAAACCTAGGATTTAGGCCTAGCATGAAGGAAGGAATTTTGTAAGTTTAAAAAAGAAAACAATAACCAAGGGTCAATTAGAGTATATAAAATGTATAAGTACTTAAGCAAGTGTATCAGGTATAAAAATGTATAAATATTATTCAGTTTAAAGATAATTATAAAAGAAATATCAATAAGAAAATAAGGAAAATGTTATTAACTAATCAAAAGTAACCACGAGGGATATCAAAATAATCTTTAGTAAAAAAGCAGAACAATGGTGTTAGTATAATTAATATTATTACTAGCATAAGGAAGTAATCATAATTTAAAGGATTTTTATATACTTGAACATAAATAAAACGTTAGATTATAACAATGTTATAAGATGTTGACCAATGAGAACTAGTATAATTTGAAAGGTTACCATGACAACTCATGCTTGTTACATGGAGTGACCGTTGAAATCTAATTACTTCATTACTGACTAACATAGAGGGTGGACGTATGAAGCCCTTGAAGCCAAATTAATTTTAAAAGCTTTAAATTTTTCCAAATTTGAAAGAAGAAGTGTAAGAAGAATATTTTAAACAACCATTGATGAGATGACCAGTAATTAAAACATTTATACAACAAATAGGATGGCCAAAACTTGGAAGGAAGTAAATTAAATTAATACCCGACCAATTCTGGAGGAAGAACTGAAGGGACCTAACTCAACCTGAGGAAGAAGATCATCTACAAGAACTGATGGGAGCTGAACATTGAATTTCAACCAATTGAACGTGGACTTCAGCCAATCCAAAGAAGAAAGGACTCTTAGGCGTGTTCCAGAAGAAGAAGAGGATCGCAAGAGAAGCTATGTCAAGGAATCAATAAGTATAAATTAAATACTTCACCCCAAAATAAACTTTCAATTACCCATAGTAAACGAACTATCTTATTTTCACTTCACAGATCACAAAATTAACTTTTGAACTGAACTTGATTAAAAAATCACTTTCGATAAAACATATCAATCACTAAATTTTGATTTTATATTAAAATAAATTAAAAACCTAACTTGCTAACCAGAACTTAACCAAGCGTGCACTATTTCTCATTGCCAATAACTTACTTTTCATGTTTTAAAATATCAACTATTGTGTAATCAGATATAAGGAATATTGAATTTATGTGCATTTATTAGTCTGTAATCCAACTTCTGTAGTCCAAAGAACTTATTCCCTGAGATAAAATTAATTTTTATAAAACAAAACCTGTACGCCATTGTGGCATTTTACGTATGAACTGAACGAGCAAGACGCTGCCAACCGAGCAACTTGTAAACACCGGAATTATAATAAATATATGTATCATTTATCAACTGTAATTGACCAGTTAATATAAAGAAGGGTTCAATAAATTTTCATATTTCTCAATTGCTGTATGTTTGATTCATATAAAAAGGGTAATATAAGAATTTGGGACACAAACAATAAACATACGACAGTTGACGAATTCGACTCGGCCAGACAGCGTGAGCCAATCAGGCGGTGAGGCGGAAAAATTTGAACTGAGTGATGAGGAATACGGTCGACTAGTAAGTATTGAGACAAAGTATAAAACGGCTCGCTACACACTATTAAATACTACAAAGGTAGATAACACATCCATAAAATTAACAACACCGGCAAAGACGCTACGTTACAAAGTGGCGCACCAACTAGTAGGGCTAGAATAATTAAAAAATTATACAATTAAACCCTATAGATTCTAGCGGTGGCTGCAGAAAATGGAACAGGCAAAGCACGACACCAGATAAAGGTAGATAACACATCCATAAAATTAACAATACCGGCAAAGACGCTACGTTACAATATGTAACAAGACATATGAGCCCAATATTTCAGTAACCAAAATATTAACACATGTCATAATAATTGAGTCAACGAGACACACCAGTGTTTAATCTAAAATGCCAAGAATGAAACTACATGAGCAACTCATCAAGAAGAATAAACTCACAACACAATAGTTAATAAAAACTATTGGGTACAATCAATTGGTAAATAACAACTTAAAATAAATTAACTGAAGTTGAAAACACTTCGCTAACTAACTTCCAGTGCATTCATCGGATTTATTTACATTGGATTCAACGTTAGATTGAATTGAATTAAATAAATCAATAAAAATAATAAACTAAACTAAAAGTTATTTGAAAATTAAAACAAAATAAACGGTCTTTAGCACCCCGTAAACAGTTATTATACAAATTGGTGTACAACGTAAGAGGCTTAAATTAGGTCACAACTAATAATAAATAAAACATAATAAACTCAGTCTTACCTAATTTTGAGCAAGCAGCTGCAGTACCAGAAGAATAGAACATGTACCAGAAGAGATCGACATCCAAGAAACGCGCAGCGGACGCGGAACCAAAAATAAACATGGACGAAAAGGAGGCGATGCTGGTGGAAGATGTCAAAACGATATTACCTCCCATGGAGCCTACCAAACTAACACAACGAGAGGAACAAACCATGGAGAGTGTGAATGTGAATAGCCTCATGGAATTCCTCAAGAAAATGGATAATAAAATAGATGACATGAATAAGAAACTAGATGATCAAATAAACGATAGTAAACGGCAGAGAGAAGAATTAAGAACGGAAGAAATACCAAACAATGAAAACATCGAACATTCAAACCAGAAAATAGAAGATAATGGAGAAAAGAAGAACCAAATAACTAAGAAAACGAAGGGAAGAAGATGAAGATAAGATGAATAATACGTCATAAGAGAATTAAAATTATACAAGAAGTGTTAGAGATGACTAGGAGTGGTCTAATTAATCTACTTAACCTTCCAATTGTTGACCACAGAGAAGGAATTAATATGAAGAATTATAGAAGGAACTTCATGAAGATGTTCAAAGAGAATTACCATGTTACAACGAGAAAGATTGTAACCAATAATGTATTTAAATTGAATACACCTGGAAGGAAAATACTTCCCAAGAGACCAGAGATGTCGACAATAATCAAGATACCTGGAACACATTTGAGTAACAAACCAGATGATGAAGTGATAGAAGTGGGCCTTAAAACGAATGAAAATTTTACAGCGGCAAAATGGAAGAGCCGGATGATAGCAAGATATGTGACAAGGACAGAAATAAATCTGAACACTCTAGAAATCCGAACAACAAGAACAGATGAAGTAAGTGACTACGGATAAACTGAATAAAGATACATCGAGAAAAAGGGGCGGATGTTTACGATACTGACCAATGCAAACCAAAGAAGAAAAAATCATCCAGAATAAATGTTAACCATCTAACATTTGAAGGAGTAGAGGAGAAGAACACCAAATAGAGTAATATAAGAGAAGGCTATAATAAGGAATGGAATTGATTAAGAAGAAAAAAGATAATATAACAAATCAACAAAGATGAGAAAAACAAAATGTTTATTAAACTTAATACCAGACACAGATACTCTAATATTAATTTCAACCATTGAAGAAATATCATCCAGAATAAATGTTAACCATCTAACATTTGAAGGAGTAGAGGAGAAAAACACCAAAGAGAGTATTATATAAGAGAAGGCTATAATAAGGAATGGAATTGATCAAGAAGAAAAAAGATAAAATAACAAATCAATAAAGATGAGAAAAACAAAATGATTATTAAACTTAATACCAGACACAGATACTCTAATATTAATTTCAACCACTAAAAAAATATCATCCAGAAAACATGTTAACCATCTAACATTTGAAGGAGTAGAGGAGAAGAACACCAAAGACAGTATTATATAAGAGAAGGTGTTAAATTTATTTCTATTATAAATACAAATACATAATTTTATTTATCCCACTCACCTTAAAATCCCTTTTGCTACAGCCAGAGTTACGTCACACGAACAACTAGGATGCAAACGTGGTTTATGGGTTATTGGAATAACTTACGCTACTCATGATTTGAAGAGAATTACCAATTAATTTTTATTTCTTTACAAAAAAAAACTTTTGTTAGACTAATTCGTCAACATTTGAAATGAAATATAAGTATAATACTTTCCTGTTATTTACTCCATGCCTGCGACAATTACTAATCTGATCTTATTCTAACAGCTTACCTTATATATCTAACAGACCGCCCACCCTGCTCATTCTCTCATTCACACTATATTTAATACCCTCCCCTGATTATTTATTTAACAAAACCCTTAACACATTATGAAACACCCCTGCCGGCAACGTGGTGTCCACTCGATCTCGTGGCTTCTCATTTTAATTTAGTCGTGTGTCCGAAATAGGTTTTGATGTTCTTTAGTTGAATACTCACACCACTGTCACATTACTATTAACTGAAACTCACTTTTTATTTGAAACTTATAGATTTTTAAAAAGCCACTTGGGGTTAGTACCTGGCCAGGCACTGTCTGTAGGCGAACTGGGAAGAGCGTCTCTACGCTTACTGTCAACTAGATTGTGTCTCGCAAGGTGGAAAGCAATGCCTTATATTTCATCGCCACTGTTGTGTCCCATTCAATACACGTGGTGTTTTGTGTGTTTGACGTGGATGATATTTGTTCAGCACTGGTTGACGTCACAGAAGAGGTTGGGCTTAGACTTATTTCCTCCAGCATGGTCAAGGAAGTGAACAGAGATTCTTCTCTAAGCCATTTTGCGTTCAACAATTCCGCGTCGGTCTGCGCACATGCTTCTGTGGTGCGTTCGGACGTAACTACCACACACCCGCAAAGTTCTAAGAAATGACGCCCGGTACATTCTTTTGTAAAGGTTACACAACTGATACTGCGTCCTGTTCCTTTGTTAGCGCAATGCTTCATTTCAACACGTGGCCGTAACCCAGTTGGAAAATGGATTTATGAATATTTTTTAATAAATCCCCAAAAATTAATAAAATAAAAATCCCTCACAATTCGTCACGTTACAATACCCCCCAATGAGATATCTTCTGCCGAAACAGAAGAAATCTCATTGCTAAAACCCCTAAGAGGACCGGTGAGGATATGGTGCCAACAACCCCCTTTTGCTCTTATACTTCATGGGTAAACAACCCCCCTGGCTTGGCGACTATGGCCGCATCTGAACGAGATCACTGGACTTCTCTGTGCGAGATCCCAACACCATAAAATCGAACAGACACGCACCACAGCGCACCTCACCTGACATGCCGCCCCAAAAAATCCAAATCCCTGGTCTTATACCATGCCAGATCCTCAACCGATATGTTCCCCCTTTTTGTGCACACTGGGCTGCCTTTAGCAGTTACTGGGCTCGCACACACACTTATTGCTACATCCTATCAAAATTATTGACAATTAGAAAACATGTGACCTAACATGTGATTATACATATACCCTAACAATACAATTCAATAAAAAACACTATTAATACATACAAACCATAACATAATCAAAATTCAAAAACATCAATTAGATGGCAGGCATAAAATCAAAAAAAAATTTTTTTTTTTTTCAAAAAATTTAAATTTATTAAAATATGTTTTTTCTCAATATTAAATTATTTAAATTTATTCAAATCAATTAAAAGCAAATCGGCATTACTTCCTTGCCAAAACGGGTCTAGTATAGAACATCACCCATCAGCTGATCAAACTGGTTCAAGTCAAGAACCTTGACCTACATAAGTTATACACAAGTTACATCAGAAAGTACCTTGAACACCTTTAAAATTCTATCTTTAAACACAAAAACATAATAAAATAAGACATTTAAAATAACAAAATATTATTATGATTAACAATAAAATTGATATTTAAATTACTCAAAATAAACACTTTATAACTTTACATTTTCAAATTCTATTAAAATTGTCACTTGTTTCAATTAAAACTTTACATTTTTACTATGAATCTCTTTTCTTTAATAATCGCATTCTCCATTAGTTTGGGTGATTTAATTATTTATACTAACTTGATCTGCCACTTGGCATGTATACACATATAATCTTTCTCACTCTGACTCTAATACCACTAACAACTTTAACTATCAGGACACCCATCTCTATCAAAACATCTACCAAACAATCTCTAAACCCAACTTACTACTAAACTCAATCCGCATCATTCTCTCGTTATAAAAAAAAAAATACTCTCTAACCCTTTGTACTTAGGATATGTGTTCCCCCCCCCAAAAAGCTCATTCCCTTGGTCTGGTCCCTGGATTCTACCTAAGGCAACCCCTTCCCACTAATCGGTCCCTTCCCGTCCCAACCCTTTTGTTGCGGACTCCTACACTACACTATCCCCTCTTACAAAATTACCATCCCCTAATTAACATTCTCATTACCTCACTTCAACTACAAAATAACATCATCATTTATAAACATCAATATATCAATCATTACCCTACATATATTCCCCATAACTACTGTGTCAGCATCAATACTTCTCAAATTCTACATTACATTAATTCATAACAACATTTTCATCTCTAGTACCACTTTAAATTCAACTTGGACTGATATACATGTTCTAACAAAATATTAATCACCCAAAATCTATCTTTTATTATTTTTTCACAAGTCATTTAAAATCTTAATTTATCAAACTACTTTCCTCATTATTTGAAATAACATCTTTAACACATTAAAACATTATATTTAACATTAATTACCTTGGAAATTAGTAAACAATTTATCAGAGACATTCTACTACTGATCAGCTGACATTCTTAGCAAGGTGAATGACCTTACTGCAAACATATTTCAAAATTATACACATTATATGAAATACATATTTTTATCAATCCCCCTGTTGATGTTCTAACATACTACACATCATTGTTTCCCCCTGCTCTGACTCTGGTACAATTATGTAAACCGCCTGCCGGTCGGTCTAGGTATTTACTTTGTTATAACCACATTTCAAAATTATATAGCTTACATATTCCTTTAATCCCTATATTCCTAACACAATAAAATAAAACATTTATGAGACAGAATAAACATAGTATAATAAACATATGAACATCTATTTATCAAAGCATAATACAAGCATTTAATTAGAGCAAAAGTGAGTTATCATTTTTACGTTATGAAATTTAAATTCGTTGCTCACCTGAGCAACCCCCCAAACCACACACACTATTGTTTTGTTCTGTTGGACTGTGGCGCCCATTGGGCTCCACAAGGACGGCATAGTTGGAGGAATTGAACATCTCCTTGTCCTTGCTTTAGCGTTACATTTTAAAGATTTTAGATATCAACATATCTTCGTTATATAGTTATACACCCTTAATGCGGGTCTACCACCTGGCTCTGCTGTCCCTCCTCGGACAGAGTGGCAGCCACTGTTCCATAGTTTCCAGGATTTCCCCTAGTTTCACCCCCCTGTTAATTTCTAATATAAACCAATTTCAAGCCAGCTATGGTCAAGGGACTTGATTATGGCCATAGCTGACCGCTAGCCAAAACCACGATTAGTGCTGGTAAGGCAGTAATCGCCCGAAAAGTCGGGGAAATCAAACTCTACCTTCAGGCATGTTATACATCATTACTCTGCACGGCACGAAAGTCTATCCTGGTACAATATACAATTGTACAAAAAAAAGGTGTGCCGTGCATTTTCGCCACTTTGGCCTCCGATGGAGGTAACACTCCCTGTTACCCCCAACCCATTCCGCTATCTACTGGGGCACATGCCACCCCAGCAATAGCACACTAATAGCTAAATTAAACTTTCTATAAAACATTATAATATTAAATTTTCATTAACTCTTTTATTCATTAACATTTAAATCATTCATCACTTTCTACAATTAGCTTTCTTAAAATTTTCAAATTTATTATTAACATTTATTTTACATCACCTTTCAGTTATTATTACCTTTTAAATTATTATCTCAAGTTATTTTCACTATTGAAGTTAAAATTCTTTCACACCTGTAAACATTTTATTATATCTGACTGTTATTATAAATTTTATACTTACAGTACATAATTCACCTACTGACATAAACACAAAATATATGCACCATACACACCAATATCTCCAAGTAACCTCTGAAACATTTAATCACAGTGTTATTTCATACAAAACAATTTATCATTTATTTATTAATTAATTATCAAATTCACATCTCCTGAAATAATTTAAATCCATTAGAAAATTCAATTATATAACATTCAAATCAATCAAAATATTTAACACATCTCAAATTATTTTAATTAAATTCATTATTGAAAATACCAGTTCAATTGCTATCAAAACAATTACAATTCGCTACTTACTGTCTTCAAAATTAATTTTGTTATTTATTTAGATTGCAAAATATTAATATTATTATTATCCCAACAATTTCCATTACATACACACATTGTTTACCTAACATTTACAATACACACAATTAATTTCACTAGACATTTATTTACAAATCTTCATCATTATTATTCAGTTATATCACACTTCAATGTCCAAGGTTGCGAGGTCTGAACCGTAAAACAAAATATTTAAAATTGTCCATTGATTGTTTTATCGTTTAACCTCCATCGTCAAAAATTAGTCTTTGTTTCAAATAACAATTTTCAATTTCAGTTACACATATATGGCTATCTTGTGTGTCATAACCATAAAATTTCAGTTTATTCATTTTATCATAATAATCATATACCAAGTCAACATTGTTTGTTTCTGTCCAGTCTCCGTTAGTAATTATATTCAATATCGGGTCAGTTATTTTTTCATCATAAATTAAATTACTCTTGTTTAAACATACTTTTAACATTTCTTTCCACTCATCATAATCTCTCTTTAATTTATATAATTCTATTTCTCTAGCAACACCCAATTCTCTATCTAAATCTCTCTCATCATAACACCATCTCATACTTTTAACATCATTCCACACAGAGGGTATTAACTTATACAAAACTGGGAAACAAAAATCGTCTATTAACACGGGACTCTTGCCCTTCAAAAACAACACTTGTGAACACACTGGATCATCATAAATATAGGGAAAATTTACCCTCTGCCCCATTCTACCACTATACTATCTTTCCACTTTCTCTCTGACTCATAAACACACATTAACATTCCATTATTACATTCTACAACTTCATCAGTACTCTCACTATTTATTTTCAACGTATCACTCTCTGATACTACCTTTTCAAATACATTACCATTCTCAATATTACTTTTATTATTTTCGACATCATCATTATCATTTGTTAACTTATTCTCTGGTACCACATTTTTATACATATCATTATAATTTTCATTTGTATTACTCTGGTTTGTATTCATCACATCCACTCCCATTCTCTCAATACTCTGTTCTAATTTATTCAAACTATTTTTTATTATTTCATTAGTATTTTCAAAACGTTTATTAATCTCTTGAATATTATTTTTTAATTCATCAAATTTGTCATTAAAATTATGATTCTGTACATCTAATTTCTCATTGACACTACTTTTAAATTCTTGAATTTCGTTTTTCTGTTCGTCAAAATTGCTATTCACTCTACTGAAATTATTTTTCATAAAATCGAATGTCTTCTAATGACAATTTATTCTCCATTATTTCTTATTTTATACAACTTGTTACTTTAATTCGATTAATTTAATTCCTCATAACACGAACTCAATCTTGCTTATACAATGCGTAAGTTACGTATTTCTCCTTCACTACTTTAACCTTAAAAGCACGCTTGCATATTTTGTAGGTGTGGAATTTTCATTGTTAAATTAATCAAATTCGTCCCTGTATCGGATGCGCCATTATTAAATTTATTTCTATTATAAATACAAATACATAATTTTATTTATTCCACTCACCTTAAAATCCCTTTTGCTACAGCCAGAGTTACGTCACACGAACAACTAGGATGCAAACGTGGTTTACGGGTTATTGGAATAACTTACGCTACTCATGATTTGAAGAGAATTACCAATTAATTTTTATTTCTTTACAAAAAAAAAAAACTTTTGTTAGACTAATTCGTCAACATTTGAAATGAAATATAAGTATAATACTTTTCTGTTATTTACTCCATGCCTGCGACAATTACTAATCTGATCTTATTCTAACAGCTTACCTTATATATCTAACAGACCACCCAGCCTGCTCATTCTCTCATTCACACTATATTTAATACCCTCCCCTGATTATTTATTTAACAAAACCCTTAACACATTATGAAACACCCCTGCCGGCAACGTGGTGTCCACTCGATCTCGTGGCTTCTCATTTTAATTTAGTCGTGTGTCCGAAATAGGTTTTGATGTTCTTTAGTTGAATACTCACACCACTGTCACATTACTATTAACTGAAACTCACTTTTTATTTGAAACTTATAGATTTTTAAAAAGCCCCTTGGGGCAAGTACCTGGCCAGGCACTGTCTGTAGGCGAACTGGGAAGAGCGTCTCTACGCTTACTGTCAACTAGATTGCGTCTCGCAAGGTAGAAAGCAATGCCTTATATTTCATCGCCACTGTTGTGTCCCATTCAACACACGTGGTGTTTTGTGTGTTTGACGTGGATGACATTTGTTCAGCACTGGTTGACGTCACAAAAGAGGTTGGGCTTAGACTTATTTCCTCCAGCATGGTCAAGGAAGCGAACAGAGATTCTTCTCTAAGCCATTTTGCGTTCAACAATTCCGCGTCGGTCTGCGCACATGCTTCTGTGGTGCGTTCAGATGTAACTGCCACACACCCGCAAAGTTCTAAGAAATGACGCCCGGTACATTCTTTTGTAAAGGTTACACAACTGATACTGCGTACTGTTCCTTTGTTAGCGCAATGATTCATTTCAACACGTGGCCGTAACCCAGTTGGAAAATGGATTTATGAATATTTTTTAATAAATCCCAAAAAATTAATAAAATAAAAATCCCTCACAATTCGTCACGTTACAAAGGCTATAATAAGGAATGGAATTGATCAAGAAGGAAAATGATAAAATAACAAATCAACAAAGATGAGACATCAAACAAAATGATTATTAAACTTAATACCAGACGCAGATACTCTAATATTAATTTCAACCATTGAAGAAATATCATCCAGAATAAATGTTAACCATCTAACATTTGAAGGAGTAGAGGAGAAAACCACCAAAGAGAGTATTATATAAGAGAAGGTTATAAGAAATGGAATTGATCAAGAAGGAAAAAGATAAAATAACAAATCAATAAAGATGAGAAAAACAAAATGATTATTAAACTTAATACCAGGCACAGATAATCTAACAACAATTTCAACCACTGAAGAAATACTATTCAGAATCAACAACAATGTTATGAGGAAAAATACTCAAATAATGAAGAACAAGTAGTTATCAAAACTTGAAGGCATAAATTAAGACGAGACATGAAATATGAAATCAAATAGTATTATTACGACTAATACAGTTACTAAGCAGAAAATAGTAAAAGGAAGATCAATAAAAGAGAAAATAGATACAAATAAAAATCTATCAATGATATTGTTTCAAATAGAGCAAACAGAATAAAATGAAGTGAAAAAGAATGAAGATATTATCAAATCTGAGCAGTGGAGGGGTGGAGGGGAGGAGGAGGAGACTGCTGGTTGTGCTAGCTACAAGTAGAGAAAGTATATTGCATATCAAAGAAATAAGATAAATTATTAGCTGTTGCAAGCTATAATTTGGTGTGTGTTATTTGATACCAGATTAGTGTACATTTTAAATAATTATTGCATGCAATGTTTGTAATTGGTAACTTTTATTATTTGTTGTGATAGTGTAAATAATATCATTATTGTTATTTTTTGAACAATGTGAATGTTTGGATGGATTTAATTACAGAACAAAGTTAAAATAAGAAAAAATAATAAATAAATCTCAAATGATTAAGTTGAGAAACAATGAGATGATTGGAGATACACTTTTATTACCTGTTGGACCTGACATGTGTTGCACTCTCTCAGTCAACTCTTGTACGGATGTTCTTAGATCTTTAACTTCTTCTGCTAAATCTTCAGGTTGTGTTCCAATACTCCCAAAACCTCTATAAATAAAGTACATTATCTGTAACTGTTCAAAACTTCACACTGTATTATTTATTGAATTATCTTTTTCTTCCAAACTTTATTATCTGTTTAGCCATAAAGCTGCTATAAGTTGTAATAACATAGACTGTGAGGATAGGCATACCAGGAAAGAAACACAGTCACAAGTGCTAGGTTGGCAACAGCTCACTATTCCCGTCCATGTTTTTAACTTCCTTAAACTAGGAAAGAGAAATTAGATTTATAATACTGTTCATTGACAGTGTGATAGTAAATTGGACAGCCTTTGAACAACTGATCTCTGAATCCTGTAGATGTACCACATTATTGATGAGAATAAATTTGAAGCTATTTAGTATGACGTTTTTCTTTCTTGTGATATCATAATCTTGATAAACACTGTTATTTTAGTATGAGTATTTAGTGTTTAGTTAAATAGTGAAATTTGTTAGAATCATTGAACAAAATATTGTTATTATAACAATATTGTTACTTCTGGAAGTTTATGATTACAGTTACTTTTGTGCTGTAATTATTATGTTATTATTATTATTTTTAATATTACTATTGCATCCTCCTACCAGACAATGCCAGAGTCCTGGTGATAGTGTGAATGATTCCCATGACTTGTTGGCTCTAGAGCAGAAGCATTTATTTGAAAGAAGAAAGGAAATTGGAAGGGATGCCGCAAATCATAAAGCCAGGGAACTCACTCACCGGCACTGGCAGGATCATTGGGATAGAGGAAGATGGACCACAAGGCTCATACCAAACTTGAAGGAATGGATCAACCGCCAACACGGTGAGGTCAACTACCATCTGACCTAGTTGCTCAGTGGCCACAGAAATTTTAATGCCTACCTCCAAAGAATGGGAAAGGTGCAAAGCCCAGCATGCCAATACGGAGACTCTCCCCATGAAGCTGCCTCGCACACGTACTTCAAGTGCTGCAGATTCGCAAGACAGAGGATGGTATTGGAAATGGAGCTTGGGGACTTCATGACCGAGAGTGTAGTTGTACTTATGCTTCATGGTAAGGTGGAATGGGACTGCATCAATGCATTTATTCAGTGGGTACTACTAGAAAAAAAGACAGGCCCAACTTGCACCAATGGGCAGTAGATGAGTAACAACTAGAAGGAGCCCGATAAGGGTGCAGTAGGCTCTGTCCTGAAGTAATACGCTAAGTGGTTGCAAGATGGATATAAATACCTGAATTAGAGATGGGTTTTTTACTGAGTGAGAGTCCCACACACCAGAGGAAGCACGGCCTCCTCTGAAGGTGCATAAAGCATTTTTTCCCCTATATAAAAAATATTATTATTATTATTATTATTATTATTATTAGTTAATATGCTTTTGGTGAATTATATTCTTGTTGTAAGTAATAGTTGTTACTATTATTGTCTAATTTTCTGCTGTACTGCACTGACAGTCCAGCAGCTGTTTGGACTGACTCAACTTTGAACTGTACCCACAGAACAGCATGAGAAATGTACGTTACCGTAAGCAAAGCAAGTGCTCTTTCACTGTACTATCCTCCCAACTATTCTAAAAATTAATTACCTCTGTTTTAATTGCAATATGATCATTGAAAACTCTGAAAAAATCCAGCATCTCCTTAAAAGTCTATGAAAATCATAAAGTTTGAATAAAACTTTGTACTAAAAAAAAGTTTAAAATTTATGGAACATTCTTTCTACCAGTGGGGCTGGTGTTATGGTTGCAGTGTTGCACAACCACCAATATAGAATAAAATTAAAGTGTAAAATGATATATGAAAACATTAAGCAGTTAAAAGTTTCATCAATGTCAACAGAGAATGTATTAGTTTATACAACAAAGTTTACATACAATTTTATTCAAATGCGGCGTGTAGGTTGGCGGTTGTACTTTAAGATTGCAACTTAAAGAGTAAATGAGAGACCTTACTATGAGAGACCTTACTACACAATCATATCTGAGGGCATCCATTACTCTTCACAATCTCCCAATGCTACATATGTGAGCTTGGTGGTTGCAAAGCTTTTGCATTGCTACACTAGGAGTGTTGTAGGACATCCTTAGTTGTGTCATGAAATCAGCGATG
Organism: Magicicada septendecula; assembly: GCA_034769895.1. NCBI lineage: Eukaryota > Metazoa > Arthropoda > Insecta > Hemiptera > Cicadidae > Magicicada > Magicicada septendecula. The sequence continues at coordinate 227,525,479 of CM068374.1, read as the reverse complement.
TCCAGTTAGTGTTCATGTTACTTGAAGGTGAACGTTACCGATTGTTTGAGAGGTTATAAAATAGGAATAGGTTTTTATAACTGTGACTGTGATAGTAAAGTATCAATCAACTGTGCATTATTAATGTGTGTTAAAAGTTATTTTTTATTATTTTTTCTCTGTTCAGCACTGCTGTGTGCTTTTAAACCATGTGTAGTTCATAAAAGGCACAATTATGTTTAACTTTTTCCTTTTTTCTGCATATTTACTATCCGGTTACTTCAAAGTTAGTTAGCAACCATTCATGAGTACTTGGAAACATGGAATCTGGCATAGGTAGGCATACCTACAGAAGTGAGATCATTACAGTAACTTTCTATTTTTCCATATAACAGCACTATGTATAATGCAGATATGTAGCTCTGCCACTGTTTAAATGTGTTTGTTGATCCCCCACCCGACCCAACCAACTACTACAACCACCAAAATTTGGAACCACCAGCCGCCACTGTTTTCTACAACTTTAAACTGTTAAACTACAATAAATTAAAGAAGAATTATATTCCTCAGTTAGCTTATTTTAAGTCTCCAGAGTTTTCACAGAATATACCACTTTCCTTAATTACAAAATAATAAGTTTCATGTAAACTATTTCTCTTAATTGCATAAGAAGATACTTTGCTTTGGTTTCATATGAAATGAAAGTGCTTTATTTAATTTTCAGCACACTCAAACAAAGGAATAGTTGAGTCATATAAAACAAATCAATACATATAATTATCAGTTTTAACAAAAATACATAAATCTTATTATTTATCTCTTTAATTTAATTTACATTAAGTGAATCTAAAAAATAGACAATTATTGCATGTGTACATTTAGTCTCAAGAAAAATATTCTGCAGCAATATTATAAACTAGTAATATACATTTCTGAGTGAAAATCAAAATTACCACTTTGTCTTTTGACTGCTTTATAAGTTTGCTAGATTGAAAATATAGGCATCCATTGAAAACAGACACAGAAGAAGTTCATTCGTTTCTCAAAGTTTTTAAAAAATGTTTTAATAACTAATTTGTTATTTTAAAATTAAAATTTCTGAAGTTAAAAAGTCCACAGTCTGGAGCATTCAATACTGATTGAGTCATTACTTATAAACTTGAAGACAGGGTACTTGTTATCTATTGTTACGATGGTCTACTTGATCGTCGTAGGTACAGTGGAAACAAAATAAGTACAAGACACCAATTAAGTCACTATCACCAGCTTTAATTTTTACAGTTAAACAGTTGATAATTAACAACACAGTGTACTATTTCGTACACCCACTCTTAATTAATTTTAATTAAGTTAACTGTTTTCGTCCGTATTTCGGACGCCATCTTACACTGTTGCCAAATTTACTTACCTAAGGTACACCAGAGTTCGGTTAAGCGTGTTTGGGAGAACAGACAATGGTTGTTGAAATAACCAAATCGTTTATAAGTTTACTAAGCATTAAATTTTATTGATCTTTCATTGTTTTTTTGATTTCTTTTACTCAACCCCTTTTAATTCAAATAATTCTTAATTTTTCACATAGCATTAATGCTCTTCTCTCTATTACCCCAGTTAACACATTCAAAAGAAAATCATTTCCAACAAAAACTTGATAATGAACAAGAATTATTTCTACATATTTTCTCATATGCGAGTTATCTACACTCGAAATAAAATAATAAGATCTTAAAACACTAATCAAATTTATTATTGAACACAAACCAGCGCTTCACACACACACATATACTTTTTCATAACTTACATAATTTTTTAAAACCCCCTTAGTGAGCTCATATTTTTAGGGTGTCATTTTTTTCTTTAATTTTGAATGATTATAAAACTTAAATTTCTTCTTATATTTTCTTTTCAAGGTTCCAAGATTAACTTATCTGAAATTGAGTTTCAAAATCAGTCCATCCTCCGTACGTTTCTTTCATCATTCAGCACCTTTTGTTCTTATATTGTAGCTCTCGACCGATCACTCGAAACTGTTACTTGAAATACCACTGTTCCTTCATTTTATTTAGTTAACACTCAGGTTGTGGATCCACGTATTTTTTACATTTTTGATTATTACGGGCGAGACGAAAACTGTTGTAACGGGGCTAAAAGGAAGGGTTTTATTTATTAAAAATATCATAACTTTGGTTCCCCTTTGTGTGGCCAGCCACATGTGAAATAGAAGCTTTATCAAACAAAGGAGATGTGAGGTGAAGTAGTTACAATGGAATGTGTCGTGTTGTCGACAACGGTTTAATTCGCAGAACCTCAATACTGTGTAATGCGCACAAACGCACAAACATCTGCGGAGCGCATAACCGACACTTAGCGAAGTCGAGCAAAATGGCTTTTCGCGAATTTGGTTAAACATGTGCTCGATGCACAGCAGATGCGAGTTTAAGGACACACCTTCTCAGTGACGTAAACCAGTGGACACCAGATTTTGTCAACGCCCGACACACGGGAATAACACGGGTTACTTGAACAGTGACGAACGATTCAGAGCATAAGGCATTGTAATTCCGCTATGCCTAGTTTTCTGGTGGGAGATTTTGTTGGTGACTCTCGTCCCAGTAAAATAAAGTTCTCAACCCGGCTGGGTGTGAAATAAAAAACGTGTGCACACAAAATTCTAAATTTAACATGTAAAAGTGAACCAAAGGTAAAAAATGATTTAATATAAACAAACAGAATCAGTGAAGTGAGCGGGCGAAATAAAAGGGGAATCGCAAATTTTCGGACACTTAAAATACACGAGGCACATGGCAGCAAGAGGAGTGACGCCGTTGGGTAACCCATCAGAATAATTTCAATTTTTTTACAAAGGGTTCTTCAAATATGTTAAAATAAAAGGGGTTTTTATAATGGAATGAAAGTGTGTGTGCAGCAAGCTGGGTCGTTTTATATCAAATTTTAGAATAAGTTAGTTGATGTTTAAAGTTTTGTTTATAAATAAATATATCAATATGTTTTGATACTAGAAGAAAAGAGGAAGGTAAAACACTATAAGATTATTAAACAAGAATATAGAAATGAAATAAAATCTGAGTTATGTTACCAACATGAGAGTTGAGTACTTGAATAGTATAACCCTAAGTCACGTTTAACATTCACAGGTTCGTGCGACGTACTCTGGGCTCAAGACAAGGTAGGTGGAAATGAATGATTATTATAATATTGTGTAGTAAATATAACTACACAATTGGCGCCACGAACAATGACAAGTTTATAAAAAATAAATTTTAATAAACCGCACCTACAGTAAATGTGAGTGTGATTTGGAGGTTGCGTAAAAGTGCATAAATTACGTACAGCTTGAATGATATGTAGTATACTTGATTATACAAGATTGAAATAGTGTTGTAATTAATTAAATTGATTAGAGTAAGTCAACAAATATTATAAAGAATAAATAATGGATACCAATGAAAATAGTAACAATGAAGTCAGCTTCACTGACAGTCAGACAGAAAGTCAAACAAAAAGCGATTCAGGTATCCAAACAGAGTCACTGTTAATGAGTGAAAGTAACGATGAAGTCAGCTTCACTGACTGTAATGTAGAAAGCCAATTAACTGAATCAAAGGTAATGAAAGATGTCGAACATCAATCGACACCTATTTCAGTCAACCAAAATAAGAAGTCCGATGAGGACAATGTGTTAACACGATTGTATAATATGATGTATAGTAATTTCAGTGAACTATGAGGGGATATGAATCAATTTGATAGCAAATTTGATGAACATAATATTAAATTTGATGAACTAAAAAACCAAATTAACGTAATTAATAAACATTTTGAGAATACTGATGAGAAATTTGTTAGCAAATGTAACGATTTAAATACCAAATTAGATAATGCAGTTAAGAGTATAGACGTTAAAATTAATGAAAGAGATGAGGAAATTGACAGACAAATTTGTGAAATCACACTAAATATAGAAAATAAAATCAGTAATGTAAATGAGCAGATGGCAGACCAAATCAAAACTCAAATTGAAGAGCAGTGTGTATAAATAGAAAATAAATGTGTAAATAAAATTAATGAAAATAATAATGACGTAGAAATTAAAATAATGGAAGTAGAAAGTGCATGTAAACAATCAATACAAGAGAGTTTGGGGGTTATTAATAAACATAACCTCCAATATGAAATTATAAATGATAATAAAAAAAAAATAAAAGTAATTGAGCGAGACATCGTAGGAATTAAAGATGAATTACATGTGGCCGTAAGCCAAAATTTAAGTAGTGTTGCGGAGCGAGTGTTGTATACTCGCGAAGCAAAAGATGACATAGAACTCGAACAATTTAATTGTGACAACCGTAGAGTACACCCGATGCAATTTTTGAATAGGGTGAGGGAATTCAACCGATTTAACAATAGTAGTTGGGAGATTAAATTGTTAAAAATTTTGAAATGTTTTAAGGGTAATTCCGAAATATGGGCGGAAGTACATAATACAGAGTGGAGTAGTTATGAGAAATTTGAGTTAGCATTCCGAAACAAGTACTGGTCAGAAGAGGACCAAGAAATTTTACGTAGCAAAATAATGGGAACGAGGAATTTTGGGAGAATGAATAACCATTTAACCATGTATGTAATGACAATATTTAATGAAGCCAAGTACCTAGAACCGCCGTTGCCGTTCCGATCATTCGTGAGACATATTAGCAAACACCTGCCCAGAGAGGTACAGATTACGTTAATGACGAGAGAGATAGGGGATATCAATGAACTAGAAAATATGTTAGACGTGTTACAAAACATTGGGGAACACGAAGTAGGGAGGCGTCCAAACCCACCAGTGGTACTAAATAACGACAATTACCATCAGCATAGGGGAACACCAAACTTTCATAGAGGAGCACGTGGGGGAAATTTTGACAGTAGAGGCCAGAGTTGGCGATGTATAGATTGTAGTGTAATAACTATTCAATAAGAACAACCTGTTTTAGGTGTCATAAGAGCAGGGAATGTATACGTAATGAGAGAGCGCATCACCAGCCAAATCAGCAGCAGAGAGGAGCCGAACACAACAGAGGAGCGCCGAGAGGAGGTGGAAACAACAACCGAGGCAGAGGAGGAAATAACCAAGCCGTGGCAGGTCCCTCCACGGTAAACTAGAAAGGACAATGAAGAATCGGGCCCAGCCATTGTCAACGGAGAACCGTGTCCAAGTGACAGACGAATATCAGAGTCATATAATCAAAGTGGACATGGCGAAGGAGTTATTGGAAGGGGAGGACACCAAAGTTATGGAACACAAAACCGGATTGACGGAGGTGGTAGTCACCATAGAAGGTAAGGGTTATAAAACATTGATTGACACAGGTAGTGAGATATCAGTAATTTCTGAGAATGTAATGGGAGAATTAAAAGAAATAAATAAAAATATACCATCGTTGCCAGTTGCGGGAGTCACAGTAGTGGGGGTAACTGGAGTAAGAAGTAAAAGAATAACTAGACAAGTACAATTAAATATATTGATAAACGAAATTGAATTTGAAAACACATTTCTAGTGGTTAAGGGGCTGAGTTTAGATGTAATATTAGGAAATGATTTTTTGGAGAGAAATGGGGCAATAATAGATTTCAATAAACAAATAGTAGAATTTAACAATGGGAGTAAACCAGTCAGGGTTAATTTTAAGAAAGTAGCAGATGAAGTTAAAGTTACGGGGATAAAAATGATACAAAAGCAGGTGGGCGATGGAGATATAGAAATAAAGTAAATATGTGTCGAGAGAGTGAGATGGTAGAAAATGAGGAGAGAGTGATGCATGTGAGTGATGAGAGTGTGTGGGTAAATAGAGCTAATAAATTTTTTACGGAGGGTGTAGTTGTAGGAAGTACTCAGCGAGAGGAGTTGTTGACAGTTGTGGAGCGTTTCATAGATGTGTTTGATGAATCGCCAGGGAGAGCTAAGGATTATATATGTGAGCTGAAGGTTCGGGAACACTCACCCTACATGCAGAGTTATCCAGTACCATTTTCAAAGAGGAGAGCAGTGCAGGAGGAATTAGACCGAATGATGAAGGGAGACATCATTGAAAGATCGATATCGCCATACTCAAACCCGTTAGTGGTAGTGATTAAGAAGGATGTAAAGGTAAGACTATGCCTAGACGCTAGAAAAATAAACCAGATTATTATACCTGACCGGGAGTCACCGGAACCAATTAATGAAATTTTACAAAAATTTAGCAGCGTTAAGTACTTGACATCATTAGACTTAACAGCAGGATACTGGCAGGTGCCATTAGCAGCAGAGAGTCGGAGCTATACTGCATTTCTATTCAATGGTAAGAACTATCAATTCAAACGTCTACCATTTGGGTTAAACACCAGTGTTGCTAGCTTTATCAAATGTTTAGATAGGATATTACAACCTAAAGATTTAGATTTTTAACAGTGTACGTTGATGACATATTGATAGCATCCAGAACATTCCCTGAACATTTAGAGCATATAAAATATGTGTTAGACAAATTACAGAAGGGGGTCTGACAGTTAATTGGGATAAATCAAAGTTCTTACAAACAGAAATACATTTCTTAGGTTTTATTATTAGTCAAGAGGGAATTTTAGCTAACCCGGATAAGGTAGAAGCTATTAGGCGCTTCCCAGAACCAAAAAACATTAAACAATTACAAAGCTTTTTAGGTCTGTGCAATTTCTATAGAAAATTCCAAAAAAATTACGCACACACAACATCCAGGTTAAGTGCAGTTTTACAAAAGAATAAACAATGGAGATGGGGAGAACAGGAAAGGGAGGCGTTCGAGGAGATAAAACAAAAATTTTCAAACATGATTATGATGAATCATCCTGATTTTTGAAAACCTTTTATTTACAGACTGATGCCAGTAACGTCGCCTTGGGCGCAGAATTGTATCAGGAGGACAGTGACAAGGAACATAATACGATAGCTTTCGCCAGCAGATCTCTTTTGGCCGCGGAGAGAAACTATGCCACCACAGAGAAGGAGCTACTGAGCATCGTGTTTACGGTAGGAAAATTCCGAACGTACATCTTGGGGAACCAGACAGTGATCAAGACAGACCACAAGGCGTTGTCATTTATGAATTCTTGCAAATTAACGCACAGTCGAACCAGGCAGAACGGGTGATGAGAGAGATTGGTAGGATATTTCGGGCGTATTGTCACGCCAAGCACACAGAATGGCCATCCTACGTTAAGAGAGTAGAGGAGTGGCTGAATTGTACCACCCATGAATCCACCGGGTTTATGCCGCATGAATTGATCAGAGGAACAAGGCCACCCAGAATATTGGAACAACTTTTTGAATACCCACCAGAAAATCAAATTATAGACGTAAATATGAAGATCAGACTGGCAAATGAAAATTTACTTACAAAAGGAGAACGGAGAAAGCAGAGACATGATGCGAAAGGTAAATGGACCAAATATGAGGTAGGTCAATTAGTGTTGGTAAAGAGACATGATTTGTCAAGTGCACAAGATAAAGAAATAAAGAAGTTTTTCCTGTTATATGAAGGGCCATATGAAATTGTGGAAGTAAAGATGCAAAATGCGTATGTGTTACGGAATCAAGCAACGCAGGAGATAGTGGGTACACAAAATGCGACGAACTTGAAGTTATATAGGTCACATTAAATGTTTGAATTTTATAGATAATATTAAGATGTTGTTTTATATTTCAGAAGGGACTCTCCCCCATTTTTGGGCGGTCACGACCTTACCAGTCCTGGCCTTGGTTTTTGGCAATTGGAGGCGGGCCATGGTTGGAGGAGCTTCCTTCGGGTGGTGGAACGACGATGGTCTGGCTCCACCAAAATTGGTAAAGATTGGAAATTTCACCACATGTTGAACGGGGAGGGGGACACCTAAAGGTACGTGACACGAATTATATTTTTTTTTTTACACTCAAGGTGCAGCGGCTAGGTGTACCTGTCACGTACCAGCACTGCCTTCGAGTGTTTGTAAATAGTTATGGAGGCTATATATATATTAAAGGCAGTGCTTTCACAAACAAAATTTTTTAGTCTCATTGGTAAAAATAAAGTTCACCAATGAGAGCAGTTACAGATTAATTAGAAAAATGAATTTTGTTGCGAAAGGGATGGGGAACAGGTAGACGGCAGGTTAGGATAAATGGGAGAATGAAAGGAATAGATATGGTGTTGAAGGTAGTAAAACAGGGACGTGAATTCACGTAGTATGTCTACCAGGTCCCAATCCTTTTCGCGGCAAAACCCCATCTTTTCGGGCTACGAACTTACCATTTTTGATTAAGGATAAAAATTAGCCTCCAATGTAAATAGTTATCAATATACAGTTTGGAATGTTTATAATTTTAAACTTATATCAGTAGCTGTATTTTATTTTATGTAAAGAAATGACCAAGTATAATTGTAAAGTTTGTAGTACCAGTGAGAGTTGGGACGTGCAGAAGTGTCTAGAATAAAATAGAAACTTATCATACAAGATATGTGGGTAATTTTGGGGGGTTGTGTAGTGTTGATAGAAGTGATATAATTATGGAATGTAGAGACTGCAACTGTAGAAGGATATTAAGTTTAGCTATAAGTAGGCTAGTACAGTGGTGGCATGTGCCACTGTAGGTAGCAGCAAGTGTTGGGGAGTAACAGAGAGTGTTACCTCCATCGGAGGCCAAACTGGCGTAAAATACACTGCACAACTTTTATATAATGTTATATTATATGTTGATTTGTTGCCGTGCAGTGTATTACAAAACGAAGTCAAACATGCTTGAAATGAAAGATGATTTCTCCGCCTTTTCGGGCGATTACTGCCTTACCAGCACTAATCGTGGTTTTGGATGGCGGCCAGCTATGGGCAGCAATTGTAAACCTGACCATAGTTGGCTTGAAATTGGTATAGATTTGAAATTAAAGGGGGGTGGCTTAGGGGAAATCCCCGGAACTATGGAACAGCGGCTATCACTCTGTTCATGTGGGAACAGTAAACCAGGTGATAGACCCGCATTAAGGGCTTATTAATACAGAACTTAAGGATATGATGATATCTAGCTATTTTAAAATGTAACGCGGAAGCAAGGACAAGGAGATGTTAAATTCCTCCACCAATGCCGTCCTTGTGGAAGCAACTGGGCGCCACAGTCCAGTGGGGGGTACAATAGTGTGTGTGGAAGGGAGGTTACTCAAGGGAGTAACGAATTAAAAAATTCTGTTGTAACTGAAGAATGGCGACTCGCTACTGAGCGGATTAAATAATTTTGTTTTGATTTGAGAAAAGGGGTGCAGTAGATGTTTATTATACTGTGTTTATTATGTCTTATAAATGTATTCGTTTATTGTGTTAGAGGTAAGGATTGATAAAATGTGTAATTTGTATAATTTTGAAATGTGTCTATAGAAAGGTCAGACACCTTGCCAAGCAAAATCAGCTGATTGCTGGAGTTAGATATGTAATACGTCACTTATAAATAATTTGCAAATTTCAAATGTAATTAAATGTTCGAATATAATGATTTCAATGTGGTTAAAGATTTTAATTTAAATGATGATAAAATGAATTGAGATAGTTAAGAATTTTAAAGGTAATGTAAAAGGTGGTAAAGTTGATTTTGGGTGATTATTATTTAGTTAGGACATATAGATCAGTCCAGTTAAGCTTAAAGGGGTACTAGAGAGAATAATATGGTTGTGAGTAAAAGTAATGTAGAATTTGAGATGTAATAGTGACACAGTAGCTATGGGGAAAATATGTAGAGTATTGACTGATATATTGAGGTAATAAATAAATGGAGATATTTTGTAAATGAAAGTGATGTAATGGGAGAGTAATTAGTTGATGGGAATTTTGTAAGGGGGGGTGGTGTGATAAGGAGTCCACAACGAAAGGTGTTGGGACAGGAAGGGACCGATTAGCGCCGGAAAGGGTTACCTAGGGGGAGTCCAGGAACCAACATAAGGGAGTGAGCTTTGGGAGGGAAACACACATCCTGAGTACAAAGGGGTAGAGAGTATTTTTTTTGTAAGGGCAGAATGATGCGAATTGAGTTTGAGTAGTAAGTCGGGTTTAGAGAATGGGGTAGATGTTTTGATAGAGGGGTGTCATGTTAGTTAAAGTTGTTGAGTGAGTGTTAGAGTCAGAGGGGGGAAGATTATAAATGTATACAGGCCAAGTTGTAAATCAAATTATTATGAATAATTAAGTCACCCAAACTAATTGAGAACGAAAATGTTAAAGAAAGAGAGTCATAGTAAAAAGATAAAAATGAATTGAAACAAGTGACAGATTTTAATAGAATTTGAAAATAATTTAAAGCTATAAAATGTGTAATTTTGGTCAATTTAAATGGCAATTTTATTGTTAATTGTAATAATAACCATGTTAATTTTAAATGTCTTATTGTATTATGTTTGAAGATAGAAATTTTAAAGATGTCTCATGTATTTTATGATGTAGCTCTGTGTATGACATATGTATGTCAAGGTCGTTGATTTGACCCAGAGAGATCAGCTGATGGCTGATGTTATAGACAAGACCAGTTCCCAGCAATTGATTGATGCAAATTTTGTCGTTTAATTGATTTAAATAATTTTAAATTTTTCTGAATATTAATAAAAGTATATTTTGATAAATTTAAATTTTTTGGGGAAAAAAATTTTTTTTTTTATTTTTATGCCTGCCATATAAGTGAGGTTTGAATTTCAAGTGTATTATTGTTTATGTGTATTACTAGTGCTTTATTGAGTTATATTGTTTAGAATATAGAGTATTAAACATTATTCATGTTAATAAGATGTTCAATTTGTTTTTTCTTTGTGATTGTTGTAGTGGAGAAAATTAATAGAGTTGATGGATTCATGCAAAAGATTTTTATTTTTATTTTTTGAGAAAGTAATGGTAATATAACAATTTGATTTTAATTTAAACGAAAAATTTTTGGATTTGAGAATAAATTTTGTTAGGATGTATTAATAAGTATATGTATGTGCCCAGTATTGCTGAAGGCGACCCAGTATGCATGACAAGGGGGGACATCGGTTGAGGATCTGGCATGGTATAAGGCCAGGGATTTGGATCTTGGGGGGTGGCATGTTAGAAGGTTAGGTGCGCTGTGGTGCGTGTCTGTTCGACTTTATGGTGTTGGGATCTCGGATAGAGAAGTCCAGTAATCTCGTTCAGGTGCAGCCATAGTCGCCGAGCCAGGGGGGTAGTTTACCCATGTTGTGTTAAGAATTAATGGGGGGTTGTTGGCACCATATCCTCACCGATCCTCTTAGGGGTTTAGCAATGAGATTTCTTCTGTTTCGGCAGATCTCTCATTGGGGGGGGAATTGTAATGGGGCTAAAAGGAAGGGTTTTATTTATTAAAAATATCATAACTTTGGTTCCCCTTTGTGTGGCCAGCCACATGTTAAATAGAAGCTTTATCAAACAAAGGAGATGTGAGGTGAAGTAGTTACAATGGAATGTGTCGTGTTGTCGACAACGGTTTAATTCGCAGAACCTCAATACTGTGTAATGCGCACAAACGCACAAACATCTGCGGAGCGCATAACCGACGCTTAGCGAAGTCGAGCAAAATGGCTTTTCGCGAATTTGGTTAAACATGTGCTCGATGCACGGCGGATGCGAGTTTAAGGACACACCTTCTCAGTGACGTAAACCAGTGGACACCAGATTTCGTCAACGCCCGACACACGGGAATAACACAGGTTACTTGAACAGTGACGAACGATTCAGAGCATAAGGCATTGTAATTCCGCTATGCCTAGTTTTCTGGTGGGAGATTTTGTTGGTGACTCTCGTCCCAGTAAAATAAATTTCTCAACCCGGCCGGGTGTGAAATAAAAAACGTGTGCACACAAAATTCTAAATTTAACATGTAAAAGTGAACCAAAGGTAAAAAATGATTTAATATAAACAAACAGAATCAGTGAAGTGAGCGGGCGAAATAAAAGGGGAATCGCAAATTTTCGGACACTTAAAATACACGAGGCACATGGCAGCGAGAGGAGTGATGCCATTTTGTAACCCATCAGAATAATTTCAATTTTTTTACAAAGGGTTCTTCAAATATGTTAAAATAAAAGGGGTTTTTATAATGGAATGAAAGTGCGTGTGCAGCAAGCTGGGTCGTTTTATATCAAAAGTTTAGAATAAGTTAGTTGATGTTTAAAGTTTTGTTTATAAATAAATATATCAATATGTTTTGATACTAGAAGAAAAGAGGAAGGTAAAACGCTATAAGATTATTAAACAAGAATATAGAAATGACATAAAATCTGAGTTATGTTACCAACATGAGAGTTGAGTACTTGAATAGTATAACCCTAAGTCATGCTTAACATTCACATGTTCGTGCGACGTACTCTGGGCTCAAGACAAGGTAGGTGAAAATTAATGATTATTATAATATTGTGTAGTAAATATAACTACACACTGTGCTCAGCCGGCGGGCGCGCAAACGGCTCGCGTATGTATTATTTAGATGTTCATGGCCGACTGCCTTTGTTCTCAACGCAGAATGCTGTCGATGCTGCATCCACACCTTACATTCCAAGTGACGTTTTGCACTGACGTCATATAGCATGACTTGATTTCAATGCATAGTTTACAAAGGTCTAAGTTCGTTGGCTATATGTAACTGTTTTTTCTTCCATCTGGAGTTGACCTTGACACAAATTCCACTCGCTTGCCTGCTACGTTGTTATAATTCATGAATAATATTTATGTTGTTTTCCCCAAAATATTAGGTGGGCTGAAATGTACCGTTACAACAGTCTCCTACAATAAATCAAATAAAAATTGTTCACACACAAATAAATGTCACTAATATTAAACACAATTGTATTACAATTATACCGCCCGATTATAAAATGCAATACTTCACTAATAACCACTTGAACATACAGAGTAATCTCGGCCGATAATAACTCTCGAACCGCAGTGAAAATATATAGCTGCTTCACTGAAACTTAAGGCCGCTGCCGCCACGTATTTATACCTGCACACACAGACCAGAATGTTCCTAATTGTGTCTTAGCGCTTGTGTGAGCTACATAATTAACTGCGGCCTTGACACAGTCCGCGCGGCTGGCGCCTTTGAGAAACCTCTTGAAAATGCGTCGACAAGCACGTTACGCCACACGCGTTACATCGAGATTCTTCTGGCACGTTCAACAAACATGTAGATTGTTCTGTGATGTCGTAACACTATATAAAAACAACATATTGTGTCCAGAAAGTAAAGCTACATTGTATCTAAGATGATGGTGAATTTCCTTTTTGGTGGTGATGCCACCATTGCCATAATCACTATTCAATGCTGATTCCTTTTATTCAAGAGAACAGTCTTTGCTCATGTAGTTTGTGTTACACATTTTAAAAACAGCAGCACTGGTAAAAATTTCCAAATATGAATTTTGTTCTATCATACATTTTCTAAATATAAAAGATGAATACCCAACAGAAATTTGATAGACAAATCAGAGCATAGACAAACTGAGACTCATGATGAATTCTTGGAAGACATGACTGTAGTTAAGGGCCATCAAAAAAGCAGTCTTTGGTCTCTGACAACCTTCTTCACAGAACTGGAGGAAGTTTTCATACAGATTGGCAACTGACAATAAGAGATTTGCATAAATTGATTCCTGAAGTGTTTATGACTATGATTCATAAAGTTTTAAAGATGAAAGTAGGCTATAACAATTTCTATGCATGTTTACAGATAGGTACAAAAAGTAGACGGGTTCATGCTCATTCTTCATATGCTCAGTTGCGCCACACAGATGCTCCCAAATCAAAAACATTCAAAACATTGATACCAACCCAGAAAATTATAACGTCACTTTTTTACAGCAGAAATTTTCTGGTTGGATTTATGCCTAAAGGCAAAATAATTACTGTTGCTGCACATTGTAAGAGAATGAAATGTCTTGACAGGCTATTCAAAACAAAAAGAGGTGTTTGTCTCCACTCCACAACAATGCTTAGCTCCATACCCACACATAGTCTCTGTGCTGTACATTTGGAAGCGGGATGTCTAGCCTGAATAAACATTTAATTACAAAAACTTTAATGGCAATGATGAGGTGAAATATGAGTCATAATCTAATACAAATGGAGGTAGCAGACTCCAATGACTTGAGGATACAAAAATAGCTTCTCATGTTTAAAAAGAATTTGGAAAGGGCTGTGCCTATGTCAAAAAATAAATATTTACATATTCAATATATATATATATATATATATATATATATATATATATATTGCAACAGATCAAACTTTATTATTCTAATAAGGATATTGTGAGTGTGTAAAAATCGATACAAGTCTATTATGGAGGAGATGAAATATTATTTATTATATACAAATATTGTTTATAAAGATGTATAATGTTTTTTTAAATTGTCATGTATTGATAGTATATTAAATTGTTTGTATTGTTCGATTAATATAAATCGCTTTTACTTGTTTGCTGCAACATCCTCCTCTCGTCTCGTCGGTCCCTTCTCATCGTCCTCTTCTACAGCTTCACTCCTTCCTGGTGTCCTCTTTGTCTCGTTGTCCTTGTACAGCAAGCGGCTCCAGCGGTGATATTTCACAGAGTCTCGTAGTTATGTTTAACTGCTTCCACGATATCTTGTAATGTCTTTAAGTTCCCTATGCGGATATCTTAGCTTACACGACACAGCACTGTATTTTATTTTAAATTTTATTTAATTATTTACTCTCTCGGTTCTTATCGCAAAACTTCGTTAAGAATTTCAAGGTTTATAGTTTACTTTATATAAAATATTCCTATGTTTGTAAGAGAACAACTCTCTTACCCGGGCACAACTTCCCCTAGCAACGTCGACAGACAGACTGTGTCCAACCTATCTCTGCAACGTATGAATCTCACTGAATTTGGTGTAATTTGATAGGACAAGCCCAAGTCACATGGTTGATGGAACAACCAGATACACAAAATTCATGAAAAACTTTGTATAATTTTGCATAGTCCTGCATGGAAATTATCTACAATTATTATTACCCTATCATTGATAAGAGTTACACTTGAGTTTTGCTTTACTTAAAAAATCATATTTCTAAAATAGTTACAAACCTCAGAGTATACACAAATCGAAGCTATTTACTTAAATAATTCCTTGTCAAATTTTCATGTAAATCGGTTAACTACCACTGCCGCGATAGCGATCGCAGATTATCACCCCCCACACACGCGCACCAATTCATACAAAAAAATACATGACAATATAGTACATTTTTTTATGAAGAGTTTGGTGTAACCTATATGCTTATCAATTTTTAAATACATAACTTATGACTAAAAAACAAAATATTATACAAAACAAATTTAAACAAGAATATGCTTGTCACTCATGTACTCTAATATAAACAGCATATCTTATCATCCTGTGTTCTGTTGCAATATATATATTGCGACAGTACAAGTAAGTGATGTACTGAGCATTGAATATAAAAATTTAAATTTACCTAATAAACTGTAAATAATTAATAATATATTAGAAATAAGCATGTCAGGGATTGCAAGCTTGGCTCAGACAAAAATATGAACAGGTGTTTCGACCTGAATCGACGTGCACACACACACAAATGTAACTGAAAGTGTGTACACCAGTATTTTGCTAGTGTGTGTGAACGCAGGTCTATGCAGGCGAGTTTACCACCCCAAGATAAATAATTGCACAATTACTGTTTTTCCGTAATTATTCATAAAATATAATTAAGAATTAAAATCCAAAAACACAATAAAATGTAATAAAATTTACTAAATACTGTGTACGAAAACCACGTGAAAGTGACACACCGTACGAGTGTAATAGTGAAATAATTGTGTACAAATCGAAAGGGTTAAGTTGCAATGTCCAAAATTACAGTGAACATGTGTTGTAAAAATAGTTATAAGATAAGTATAAGAGTATACTTACAGGACTCTGCAATTCGCAGAAATATAAGAAATAGCGAATTTGACAAAGAGTGGGGGAACTGAATCCAGAGACAGTTTCTGACATGTCGATTTCATACCACTGCAGGTGTCGACCAAGACATGGGTATAAATAGGACACGCAAGCTACAGTGGTTTTCTTTCTTAAATCATCCACGGTGCAGCGGGAGCTTATGCCCGTCCGCACGGTGTATTTATTTTTTTTTTTTGTAAATAGTTTAAACTTTCCAGTTACATACAACTATGTAACTAAGTTGTAAATACAATCATTTTTAAATAATAACAGCAGTACATAAGAAGAATTACATAAGAAGATCCATTGACGTCAGAAACAGCACGAGGAGAGTTCCAGAGAGTGATACGACGCTGGACAAGAGGAGAGTTCCAGAGAGTGATTCAACGCTGGACAAGAAGAAGTGATACGACGCTGGACAAGAGGAGAAGAGAGACAGCCGACGCTGGACAAGAGGAGAAGAAGAAAGAGGACACTGGAGTGCGAGACGAGGACGACTACAGATGGATCAAAATGATCGAGTATGATTGACGACAATAAGGTGATAAACAACTTATTTATATCTTAATCGTACAATGAACTCAAAGACAATTAAAGACATTTCTATTTTATTTAAAAGTAAGAGCCAATGTTTCTTGTAAAGTAGAATTAAAATCATAGATGTTTTAGAAATACGATTAACGTAACAAGAGCTCAAATTAATATGAAATAAAATGAATACAAAGCATTTAAATGAAAACAATTAGTATTTGAGATAAAACAGTACTGAGAAACAAAAGATAAATTCAATAAGTATTAATATTTTGAGTACATTACAATATATAAAAAGAGATTTAAATATTGATATTTTGAAACATATTTTTAATAATATCAAATAAATTTGAAATACCGTTACAAGTTACATAGAGTTCTTATTGCAGATACACCTGAAACCCAATTTAAATGTTATATTGTTACATAATTTGTCAATCTTGAACGTGAGACCAGTTACGCTAAATTTGTGTATATGTATATGTATTTATGTATATGTATTGCATATATATTTAGGCTCCCAAAGAACGTGGGGCTATACAAATTAAAGTACATATAAATTCACACACATAAATACGTTGCATATATTTGGCGCTCCAAGATCGTGGGGCTCCGCAAACACAATTAGAAGTGTATTTGTATTTGAAATTAAATTTAACAACGTTTAAATTGTTGCAATATATATATATATATATATATATTATACTAACACGGTTTCTCCCGTATCAATATCTTCTAAAGCCCCACTGTAGTGAGTGCCAATTTATATTAACCCTGATTCACTCTTCAAGTAATATATGTGTTGTTGTGATTTAAATTATTTATTAAGTGTTAAGTGGTTTCTCTTAAGAACCGCAATGTTCGGTTATTTGTGAAGAAATAATATCTTTTAAAGGGTGATCTTAATCAAATATTAAGAATATCTCAATATTCTATATTAATTTAGTACTTTCTGTAATAATAACGTTCAATACCAGTTAATATAGTGTGCAATTCTAATGTTCTTATTCAAGCCTAGTCCGCGTTTTGAGAGAGGAGAGTAACTCCTTATATCTGTTTCTCGTTCTCTTGTAATTCAACAGCGGTCCGCGAGCTAGCCCTGTTGTTCACAGTCAGCTGGGTATTCTAGGTTAGTTGTTTCACGCACAATACTTCCCACGTTAAACTCTCTATATAAATTACAACTTATTCATCATGCACTAAATATTATACAAATGATAAGAGATCGTCAATTTCAAAAATGATTCTTTATTTTATTTTTTTTCTTGACAACAAAGTTCTTCCTTTACGAGGATACAAAAATCGATCGTAATGGAATTAATCGATTAATTATCGAATTCAGGGTTATATATTATTTTAATTATTATTGTTTTTCTTAAACACAGGGTATGTAGGTTCTTTCAACTATTAGTAAGGTCAGAAAAATGCAAAAAATAGGATTACAAGGTATTACACTCTATTACTAATTTTTTATTAATTATTATTTAAAATAAGTGGAGTTTACCGTCCGACGACAACGTTGCTTGTAATGGCAGTGCACAGCTAACCTCGTTTCGATATGTTTGATCAACAACAGGATACAGATGATTAAATCCTCGCCAGTCTTCACTCCAAGTTCGAAATAAAAGTTGATGTCTTGGTCCTGGAATGACGCAGAAATGCTGATCCTTACTGTTCACCAATGTCCAGTTCTTGTGTTTACGGATTTCACTGTATCTTGTGTCAAAATATGCTTTCTCTAACGAATCGTGGAAAGTGAGGTTCGAGTACAATTTTGAGTTCTGCTTTCATTCTTTAGGATAATGGATTATTTTATTTCATTCAGGTAGTTATTTCTCTTCATTGGACTATTAATTAAGTTTAAGGATTACTCATAAAGTTCTTCCCTTAGATTTTCGTCAATTTGGATTAATAGGCTTATTAGTACTCTCTTATAAGTGACCGTCAAAAGTCAGTGAACTTTCCTTTTGTTATTTATTATTTAATTTTGTTTATTCATTAATTTATTTTATTTAATTTTATCATTTTTTCTAAGTTCATCAAAACTAAACTGTCCTCGTTCATGGATAACCATTCAATAATCGAATCAACAAATTTTATTTCATTTTGTCGTCCTTGACAACCAGTCTGTCTTCTCTTATTGGATAATATTTATAATCCTAGAACCATAATCATACAATGTTCTTGCACTTATTAAAATACTCCCTTATTAAATTTACATTATATCATATTATACCTTTACATATCGTTTGTTATTAAATTATATACATTTTGCTGTCGTTTCCTCTTAATCTACTTACTCTAACAAGTACTATTTTCCTGTTACAAAATATTACCTTTCGGTATCATTGCACTATTACATTTTGAGATTTTATTTAAATTGAATTTACTTACCTGGTATCAGTAATTATTATTGATTTCTCCTAACTCATTATATTCTACTTAGTATTTTTTACAAATTCCGTTACCTAACTTTTCTGACCTGACTTACTATACAATGTTACTGGTTTGTGGCCTATCATTACATTTTTATCTCTTCTTATTTTAATTTATTATTACCTACATTATTATAGAATCCTTCATTTGTTTATGATGTAATTACAATAAACCCTTTTGTATCTCATTAACAATTATTGCCTTTCTGGCCAAGTTTACAATTATAATCCGCATACTAAATAAGTACATGTATACAAAACATTTAACTTTATAAAGTCTAACACCAGTTCTATAGTGATATATTTGATAATATAAAAATGAAATCAACATCAGTTAATTGATATTCTCTTAAAACAATTACTTCACTTGCTACACACAAAAAACAACATAAATATCATGATAATAACACAACATGATAAAACATAATAACATGTACATTTTTATAAAATAAATCATGCACTAATTAATTATTCTCCTCTCAGTTAATTCATCAATTATTCTAAAACTGTCTAAGTTAGGTTTTACATTACTTGTCAATGTTTATAGTTTACCCTTTTCACTGAACACTGAAGTTTGTATTTATAAACATTCTTAATTTTTCCTTTTTACCTTGTATTCTTATTATGGGATTATTCATTTATTTAATAATGGGTTATGTTTCTGACCTTTTATTATTACGAACAATTATTATTTTTATTTTTAGTTTGAAAATTATAAACTTTTTATGTAACGTAGGGGACCATATTTTCGTTACGTTACATATGCTTCCCCTCCAAAAGAAGTTTAGTTTACCTGAATATGATTTAGGTCAAAATAAACTTAATATTTTTTCATGCCTTGGAATATTTTCCTTTTATTCATTGTAGAGTTTTAATGGTAATTCGTAGAAAAAGATTTTTTTGTTCGTAGTACCCTTTGGTTAATGATAATTGATTTGATTTCCGAATGTAACCTTTTTGACTAATACTCAATTCTCTCTATTGGATGAAAATTCATTAATGATATTAATTCTCTTGTTTGTTTCTTCAAACATTACTTGACAATGATTGGTCACAATAATCAGTAAAAACTAGTTTTAACACTCTCATATTTCTATTTACTTCTATAAATGTGTTTCTCAATTGATCTTCTGTCAGCTATCTTCCTTCTGTTTTCTTCCTTCATACTTTTTGGAATCTGATGTCAATCTTCTCAGCCGTTTTATTATCCCTTAAATATTCAATTTCCCTAACATTCCCTAACATGTGAGCTGGGGCAGTCCAGAGCAGCACTTATGGCTACATACTCTGCTGGCCATACTACACTTAAATATAATACTGCTGGAATTCATCTACAGACAGTTATAAAAAATAAAATAATACCATAATAGTCTCTTTATTTTACTAATAATAAACATCTTTGGGATTCTTTAAGCTGTTGCGTTTTACATTTAATTATATATATTTCTTTTTCTTCTTGATTCCTTCTTATTTTCAGTAGCTATTTTCAGATAACATTATTGACAGTTATTATTTGTAAATACCTTTGATTTTCCTTCTTGCGACAGATGTTCTCCGTACTATTTCTTCCTTTATCATTTTCAATTCCAAGAAATTCTAAATTGTATTTGTATTAATTATTATCATTCTTTAGTTTCATTATAATTATAGTCATTAAATTATCCATTGTTCTTCTTATTTTACCTTCTCATCTGAGCACATTACCATTAATTGTTTGTATATATTTTTTTTCTTATTTCATTTTAAATCATATTGTTTATAAATAATTAGGTAATCTGTTCTTCCATTCTCTTGGCGTTTTGTCTTTTATCTTAAATTATATTATTCCTAAGTATCTTGAGTAAGTTGTCCTTACATAGTTTTTGAATTTTGGGGTTTTTATTTAATATATTCAAAATAATTTCTTCAGAAACACATAGTAAGACGTTCTTACTTATTTTAGAATTTTGGGGATTTATTCTTCAAATTATTCTTGTCCGTCTTGTTAGTCATTGATGATTGGTGATGGTATTTCGTTATGATATTTTTTTTATAGATTCCTGATTATATGTTCCCTTAATCTTTTTTGTGATAGGGTTCATTATTTTGTAAGTATTATTGTTATTATTTTTTGTTATCACATAGGGTCCTGTATACAATAATAATAATTTTTTCGTTATTCCCTCTAGAGTACTGGGTAACTCTCTGTTCCTTATTAATATCTTTTCACCGACCTGGTATTTTATTGGTTTTGGGTGGTTCTTTGTATACTTCTTTTTCTGTTGTTCTGCTTTCTCCATTACTCTGTTATAGAATTTGATACTTTCAAACTGATAATCTGGGTTACTTGGAAAATTGATGATATCCTGGATTTCTCTAGGTGGAGGTTTTTCAAACATCACCGTATAAGGTGTATTTTCTATGGACTGATGGTATGATATATAGAGAAATTCTTTGGTAGGTAACAAGTATTCGTACCATCTCCTCTGTTGATCATGACAGTAAGTTCGGAGTATCCTGCCAACCTCCCTCAGCACTCTCTCCGCCGGATTGCTGCTGGGGTGGTAGACTGATGTCTTATATGTTTTCATTCCATGTCTTAGAAGACTATCCCTCCATTTACTTCCCTTAAACTGTGCACCATGGTCTGTGATAATGGATGTAGGTTTACCAATCTCTGGTATGTAATGTCCACTGACTATCTCCAGTATTTTCTTGGTAGTGGCTCTACTGATAGCATAGAGTTTAGTGTACTTAGTGAAGTGGTCGAAAATAATAATAATAAATTTGTATCTATGTCTCCCTCCACTACATGGGAACGGTCCACAGATGTCCAGGAATACTTTTTCCAGCTTATGGTTGGATGTAATGGGAATCATTACCCCCTCCTTCTTCTCGTTGTTACATTTAACCATTTGGCAAATGTGACAGGTTTGAATGGATTTTTGTACCTTTCGGTTAATATTCTTAATGTATACTTGTTCTTCCAGGGCTTTAACTATTTTGATGGCTCCCATGTGTCCATATCTTTTATGATAATCTAATATTAATTTATTTTCCACAGCTGGTGGAATTACTAACTTCCAGCTTTCTTGATTAGGGGTAACTTTAATAAATAACCTATCATCATGTACACAATAATATTTTGTAAGGATTTCGTCTGCACCTTGCACTCTCTGGCAGATGTTCATTAATTTGGGATCCAGTTTTTGGTGTTGTTTAATTTCATTTGTGATGGTTTCCAAATCTTTCCTACTTTTAATGATATTGTAAACTTTTGCTATTTGCTCCTTTTCTCCATTGAACGATTGGTCTTGTATGTTGATTCAGGACAAGATATCGGCTGCTATGTTTTTCCTTCCAGGTATATATTCCCTATTAATGTGATATTCTTGCAATGCAATGACCCATCTAGTTAACCGACCATGACTGAGCTTACATCGTTTTAGGAATGAGATGGATTCATGATCACTCCTTACCGTTACTGGGTATCCAAGTATATACGTCCTGAACTTATTGCATGCGTATACTACACTCAGCAACTCTTTTTCAGTGACGTTATAGTTGCGTTCGCAGTTGTTCAGCACCCTACTTGCAAAGCTAACAACCATGTGATGTCCTTCTTCATCTTCCTGATACAAAGTGGCCCTAAGCTTACATTGCTTGCATCACAATTTAGATAGAAGGGTTTATTAAAGTCTGGGTGGTGCAGAATAACTGTCTCTAGAAATTTCTCTTTTATAAGTTGTAGAACTTTATCTTGTTCTGGTCCCCATGCCCATTTGTCTTTGGAGGATAGCTGTTTTTGGAATTTAGCAGTTATTTCTGAATAATTATCTTGGAACTTGCGATAATAGTTACAAATTCCGAGGAAAGATTGTAAATGTTTTCTGTTTTTTGGAGTAGGGAACTGTTGAATTGCTTCTACTTTCTCTTGTGATGGTGATATACCCATCTCTGTTAAATTAAAACCTAAAAACTTTACTTTGTTAGCAATAAATTTTGATTTGTTTAGTTTATGTGTTACATTATTCTCTGACAGCTTTCTCAGTACTTGTTCCACCCTTGTGCAGTGTTCATCCCAATTAGAAGAGGTTATCAATAAATAGTCTACGTATACTGTGGTGAATTGCAGAGTTTCTTGTCCCAATATCTGGTCCATACATTTTACGAATATTGCGACAGAATTAATCAATCCGAAAGGTAACCTTTTAAACTGGTAGTTCCTTCCGTCGAAAAGGAACGCCACATATTTCCTACTATTTGGGTGCAACTCCACTTGCCAGTTGTAACGGTACAGAATTGTGTGCTACCCCAGTTTCAATTTTATTTTATATCAATTCAGATTTAATTTTCAATTGTTAGCTTTCACCTGTGAGGTGCCTCAGAGTAACACACTGTTAGCATAAACAACTGTCTAGACAACTAGACTAGACGTATTACGTAACTGCTCCAGCAGCAGGTTTTGTGAATCACAGTATGCAGATTGTCACCACTGCATGAACATCAGTCAGTAGTAAAGAGCAGTTAAAAGTTCGTTAAAAGACAACAGTGGCCTCGGGTGTGTAAGATAGGCCGTAATTATTAGTCGGCCTATCCATTCAAGTATTAATGTACTAAATAGTACTATAGAAATAAAACCTGTATAAAAAAGTATAAACAGTGTACCGCGCGGCCAGCCTACAACAACATCTAAGTGCAAAAAGTTACGTCGGCTGACTTACATTATATAACGTGGAACCAGTACATCAGTGAGAACCATGAAACAAAAAACCGTAAAATCAGTACCAACAGTGGCGTGAGTGCGAGAGAACTCAGAAATCGGTCAACTAGTGAACTTGTGTCACGGTTATTACATGTGAACAATATGGGTGTTCATTGGAGTGAAACCATTATTAGGATGAGTACCACTTTTTAAAACTTTAATTATTATATTATAAAATTTACTTTTATAGACACCTTAATAAGAAACAGAGATCTCTAAGAGAGGGGAGTTTATTTAAATATTAACAAAAAAGAAAGAGTGTGTGTGTGGATATAGAGGTTACATACTGGTTCATTTTCAATCTTCTTATATGTACTTAGTAATGTCAATTATCACAGTAGTTTAAAACAAAACTTAACAAAGATACTGTCATTTGTAGAAAGTAAAAGAAGGGTGCGAGTTTCGATAAATAAAATAAGTATGTATTTTAGACAGTAGAAAATGCGTTAGCGTAATCATTTCGCACTTCTACCCAGATAACCTTGTCTGCAGCTAATTTTCGTCTGTACGACCTTGGAGAATTAACCCTAAGGTAAGATAAGAGTTTTACTATTTGCATATAAATTTATATTGTTTCATTGGCGCCCGAACAGGGACGGCGATTGTGATTTGTGATTACATTCGCCAGACCTAATCAAGCTGCAGAACGGGTTATTTGAGAGGGAGGACGTTTTGGTAAATTATATAAACATAGTGAAATATTAAAAGGGTTAAGTTAATATTGGATAGGATTGAAATTTCTATGTAACATTTTATAAACTTATAAAAAATGGCAGGGAATAATGACGATGTCAATGAAATAACTAGTGTTGACAATTGTGATGAATTAAATATTATGAGTAATTTTGAGATACATTCGACTCCAAGTGCGAGGCAAGATAAAGTAGAAGTAAATTTAACAGATCCAAGTAATGTGACTGAGGACTCGGGAGTACAGTTGACTCCAACCTCAACAAAATATAGTAACAAAGTAGAAAATGATATGATGAGTGTTATACTAAATCAATTAGAGAAAATGAACAGTAATTTTAACAATAAATTTGATGTACAGAGTAGACAGTTTAACGAATTGAAATACGAATTAAATGAAACGTTGAGTCATTCATTAAAAACATGAATAACAGAATTGACAAAATAGAGAGTAGTGTGGTAGAAAAAATTGATAAACAAATAGAAAAGGTAATTGAAAATTTTGAATGTAAAACAAATGAGAATTATAATGATATGTGTAAAAACGTGGTAGTAGAGAACAAGGAGATTAATGTTGAGAGTGATAAGGAAGATTTTGTTGAAGTAGAGTTTAGTAATGAAGTGTTGTTAGCAAATGCCGATGAGAGTGAGAGAGAGCGTGAAGACATTTAAATGTAGAGTATAAAAAGAGGGCAAATTTTTCTTGTGATACAGGTGAAGAAAAAGTTTCACCAGTAGTGTTGGAGGACAAAGGTTCCTCGATAGTTTTTGTAGAAGACAAAAGGTCTTTAAAATGTCAAAGAAATTATTTGTGGTATATTTTATCTGGTAAAGCCAGATGGTGTCATAATAAAGTGGTATTGCCCTCTGTGTGGAATGAGAATGTGAAATGTTGTGAGAAATATTGTAATGAGAGAAATAGAAATATTTAAGGTGAATAGAGATTATGAAACATTGGTACAGAGTTTATGCATTAAGAGAGAGGAACAAATTGACTTACCTTATAAAATAGAGATTGATAATTATTTTTATGATACCTGTATAAATAATAATAACTTAACTGATGTTTTAATGAGTATAGTAAATGAATATGATGACAAAATAAATTACTTGATGTTGTATAAAAACACTTACGGAGACAGAATTGAAATCACAAATGTAGACTGGTTTTATGAATTAATAGGTAATAATGGTATGAAATATTATGTTGATAAGGGTTATTACACAAATGATAGCCATATGATGTGTATCAATAAAATTGAAAAATGTTACGTGCAGAAAAGACTAATTTTTGACGATGGAGGTTGAATACAAACTCAATGAAGGGACATTTTAAATACTTTAGTTTATGGTAATGACCTGGCTGCTTTAGGTATTGAAGTGTGGTACACAAGAAAATTATGACGAAAATTTGTAAATAAATGTGTTAATGCCAAATGTATTGTGTCAAGGCTATATTGTTTAAATGTAGATTATAGTTTATGTAACAATGTTTATAGTATGTTAAAATAATAATAATACTTTATTTTGACAAATAACAATAATAATTAATAAGAGGTAATAATAATGAATTTAATTTTGAATTGTGTTTGCATTAAAAGAGTTTTAAATACTGTAATCAAAGTCAAACTGTTCTGGTTGGAGTTAAAATGAAGTTAATTTAAGAATGTGAATTTTGATAAAGTCAAATTAATTTTGATTTAAATTTTGGTATGAATTGGTACAAAAATAGTAGTTGATAAATATGTTAACTAAAAGATTGATAGAAATTGAAAGTAGAAATACAGTTATTAGGGATGATGTAATTTTGAATTTTGAGACTGAGAGTGTTTATAACACCAGTCTGCCAGACAAGTGTTAATGTAAACAGGTGTGTTGTGTGTTGTGACTAATGTCTACAGTCATGCTGAGTTGACAATAACAAAAATGTTGTACTCTAATGAATCATTGCCAGTAGTAAAATCCTATTATGAAAGAAAAGAAATGTAAGATGTGTTGAAATGGAGGTAGCTTTTTGTTGTAATGCAATTAATATTTTTGCTTTGAACAAATAAGATTGAAATAATGAGGTAATTACCATAACTTAGAGTTTGAGAAATGAAATTAAATTATTTTGGTAATTACATTAATTGAAGAGATGATTTTAATAACAAATTTAAAGTTATTTTGACTCAAATTTCAAATGTAATGGTAGATTAAATAATAAAATGATGAAAAAATATAATGATTAAAATATTTATTTAAATTGAAAACTGAAGAAAACGTTTGGACTAAGATAGTGTTTGGGAAAATAAGATGTGCATATAGCTGTTCATGTAAACTTTTATCATTGACAATCCATGTTTCATGTTTTAACTGTAGATTCCCCACCTAAGTGCGGCCATGACCTCACCGGATCATGACCGTGAAAGTAGTTAATTGCGACAAATCATAAATTTTACTTGATATAACCGGCTTGTGGTTTGTTTTGTTTTGTTAACCCGGTGGTTTGGTAGACTTAGTAGGGGGATTATTTTTTGGGGAATCTACCAAATTTTGGAACAGGGCTATTTTCACCCTGATAGGGGTGGTAGTCCATTAGGGGCGCATCAATCAAGAATAGTAAGTGCAATACTGAATTTTTATTGTAACGCCGAAGCAAGGATGGGGGTGGAATAAAAAAAAATGTCCACCCCTTCCGCATCAGTCCTTGTGGAAGCAACTGGGCGCTACAGTCCAGGGGGGAAATAGTAAGTGTGGAAGGGGGGTGACCCAGTTACAAGTCACGAGGGAGATGTGGTTTACGGCTAGGATGAGGCCGGCAATGGCCAAGAAGCCTAGTGCAGAACACAGTAAAATGTAACGGGTATCAGGGGTTAAGGGACTAAAAGGGGGTAAAAAAAATATATATATATATATATATATATAGTAGTTAAGCATAAATATTCTTGAATAATGATAAATAATAAATTGTTGAGATTAATGCTGTATAATTAATGTTATTTTGGCTGGGCAATATTGTACTGGGAACATTATTTAATTTGTCTGGAACGCATATGTACTATTGTTTTGTTAACACTGTATTTTCTAGGGTTAAGCTATATTGTTGAACCATGTAACTTGTTGAATCTAGGTAACTGCTGGACGAATTAGAAGCCATATCACTAAGTAGTCAAATGCACATTACATTTTATAATAAAAAATGAACCAGTACTTTGTCAATGAACCAGTATTACTAAGAGGATACAAATCAGTTGTGGATATGGAGTGATGGAAGGCTGTTTGTTAAATTTCAATCGAATGTTTAGAGTCGGGTGATACTGTGGCGGATATCTGTCCGAGCTTATGGTGTTGGGATCTCGAGTAGAGAAGTCCAGTAAGAGCGGATGGGTGCTGCCGCAGCCACCAGACTAGGGGGGTAAGGACCCATGATTTGAGTAGAGAGTTCAGGGGGGTTGCGGCGCCATATCCTCACTGATCCTCTTAGGTTTTAGGCAATAAGAGTTTGTATGCTTCGGCATCCAATCTCTTATTGGGGGGTATTGTAACGGTACAGAACTGTGTGCTACCCCAGTTTCAATTTTATTTTATATCAATTCAGTTTTAATTTTCAATTGTTAGCTTTCACCTGTGAGGTTCCTCAGAGTAACACACTGTTAGCATAAACAACTGTCTAGACAACTAGACTAGACGTATTACGTAACTGCTCCAGCAGCAGGCTTTGTGAATCACAGTATGCAGATTGTCACCACTGCATGAACATCAGTCAGTAGTAAAGAGCAGTTAAAAGTTCGTTATAAGACAACAGTGGCCTTGGGTGTGTAAGATAGGCCGTAATTATTGGTCGGCCTATCCATTCAAGTATTAATGTACTAAATAGTACTATATAAATAAACCTGTATAAAAAAGTACAAACAGTGTACCACGCAGCCAGCCTACAACAACATCTAAGTGCAAAAAATTACGTCGGCCGACTTATATTATATAACGTGGAACCAGTAGATCAGTGAGAACCATGAAACAAAAAACCCGTAAAATCAGTACCAACAGTAGCGTGAGTGCGAGAGAACTCAGAAATCGGTCAACTAGTGTACTTGTGTCACGGTTATTACATGTGAACAATATGGGTGTTCATTGGAGTGAAACCATTATTAGGATGAGTACCACTTTTTAAAAATTTAATTATTATATTATAAAATTTACTTTTATAGACACCTTAATAAGAAACAGAGATCTCTAAGAGAGGGGAGTTTATTTAAATATTAACAAAAAAGAAAGAGTGTGTGTGTGGATATAGAGGTTACATACTGGTTCATATTCAATCTTCTTATATGTACTTAGTAATGTTAATTATCATAGTAGTTTAAAACAAAATTTAACAAAGATACTGTCATTTGTAGAAGGTAAAAGAAGGGTGCGAGTTTCGATAAATAAAATAAGTATGTATTATAGACAGTAGAAAATGCGTTAGCATAATCATTTCGCACTTCTACCCAGATAACCTTGTCTGCAGCTAATTTTTGTCTGTACGACCTTGGAGAATTAACCCTAAGGTAAGATAAGAGTTTTATTATTTGCATATAAATTTATATTGTTTCATTGCCGCCCGAACAGGGACGGCGAGTGTGATTTGTGATTACATTCGCCAGACCTAATCAAGCTGCAGAACGGGTTATTTGCGAGGGAGGACGTTTTGGTAAATTATATAAAAATAGTGAAATATTAAAAGGGTTGTTAATATTGGATAGGATTGAAATTTCTATGTAACATTTTATAAACTTATAAAAAATGGCAGGGAATAATGACGATGTCAATGAAATAACTAGTGTTGACAATTGTGATGAATTAAATATTATGAGTAATTTTGAGATACATTCGACTCAAAGTGCGAGGCAAGATAAAGTAGAAGTAAATTTAACAGATCCAAGTAATGTGACTGAGGACTCGGGAGTACAGTTGACTCCACCCACAACAAAATATAGTAACAAACTAGAAAATGATATGATGAGTGTTACACTAAATCAATTAGAGAAAATGAACAGTAATTTTAACAATAAATTTGATGTACAGAGTAGACAGTTTAACGAATTGAAATACGAATTAAATGAAACGTTGAGTCATTCATTAAAATCATGAATAACAGAATTGACAAAATAGAGAGTAGTGTGGTAGAAAAAATTGATAAACAAATAGAAAAGGTAATTGAAAATTTTGAATGTAAAACAAATGAGAATTATAATATGTGTAAAAACGTGGTAGTAGAGAACAAGGAGATTAATGTTGAGAGTGATAAGGAAGATTTTGTTGAAGTAGAGTTTAGTAATGAAGTGTTGTTAGCAAATGCCGATGAGAGTGAGAGAGAGCGTGAAGACATTTAAATGTAGAGTATAAAAAGAGGGCAAATTTTTCTTGTGATACAGGTGAAGAAAAAGTTTCACCAGTAGTGTTGGAGGACAAAGGTTCCTCGATAGTTTTTGTAGAAGACAAAAGGTCTTTAAAATGTCAAAGAAATTATTTGTGGTATATTTTATCTGGTAAAGCCAGATGGTGTCATAATAAAGTGGTATTGCCCTCTGTGTGGAATGAGAATGTGAAATGTTGTGAGAAATATTGTAATGAGAGAAATAGAAATATTTAAGGTGAATAGAGATTATGAAATATTGGTACAGAGTTTATGCATTAAGAGAGAGGAACAAATTGACTTATCTTATAAAATAGAGATTGATAATTATTTTTATGATACCTGTATAAATAATAATAACTTAACTGATGTTTTAATGAGTATAGTAAATGAATATGATGACAAAATAAATTACTTGATGTTGTATAAAAACACTTACGGAGACAGAATTGAAATCACAAATGTAGACTGGTTTTATGAATTAATAGGTAATAATGGTATGAAATATTATGTTGATAAGGGTTATTACACAAATGATAGCCATATGATGTGTATCAATAAAATTGAAAAATGTTACGTGCAGAAAAGACTAATTTTTGACGATGGAGGTTGAATACAAACTCAATGAAGGGACATTTTAAATACTTTAGTTTATGGTAATGACCTGGCTGCTTTAGGTATTGAAGTGTGGTACACAAGAAAATTATGACGAAAATTTGTAAATAAATGTGTTAATGCCAAATGTATTGTGTCAAGGCTATATTGTTTAAATGTAGATTATAGTTTATGTAACAATGTTTATAGTATGTTAAAATAATAATAATACTTTATTTTGACAAATAACAATAATAATTAATAAGAGGTAATAATAATGAATTTAATTTTGAATTGTGTTTGCATTAAAAGAGTTTTAAATACTGTAATCAAAGTCAAACTGTTCTGGTTGGAGTTAAAATGAAGTTAATTTAAGAATGTGAATTTTGATAAAGTCAAATTAATTTTGATTTAAATTTTGGTATGAATTGGTACAAAAATAGTAGTTGATAAATATGTTAACTAAAAGATTGATAGAAATTGAAAGTAGAAATACAGGTATTAGGGATGATGTAATTTTGAATGTTGAGACTGAGAGTGTTTATAACACCAGTCTGCCAGACAAGTGTTAATGTAAACAGGTGTGTTGTGTGTTGTGACTAATGTCTACAGTCATGCTGAGTTGACAATAACAAAAATGTTGTACTCTAATGAATCATTGCCAGTAGTAAAATCCTATTATGAAAGAAAAGAAATGTAAGATGTGTTGAAATGGAGGTAGCTTTTTGTTGTAATGCAATTAATATTTTTGCTTTGAACAAATAAGATTGAAATAATGAGGTAATTACCATAACTTAGAGTTTGAGAAATGAAATTAAATTATTTTGGTAATTACATTAATTGAAGAGATGATTTTAATAACAAATTTAAAGTTATTTTGACTCAAATTTCAAATGTAATGGTAGATTAAATAATAAAATGATGAAAAAATATAATGATTAAAATATTTATTTAAATTGAAAACTGAAGAAAACGTTTGGACTAAGATAGTGTTTGGGAAAATAAGATGTGCATATAGCTGTTCATGTAAACTTTTATCATTGACAATCCATGTTTCATGTTTTAACTGTAGATTCCCCACCTAAGTGCGGCCATGACCTCACCGGATCATGACCGTGAAAGTAGTTAATTGCGACAAATCATAAATTTTACTTGATATAACCGGCTTGTGGTTTGTTTTGTTTTGTTAACCCGGTGGTTTGGTAGACTTAGTAGGGGGATTATTTTTTGGGGAATCTACCAAATTTTGGAACAGGGCTATTTTCACCCTGATAGGGGTGGTAGTCCATTAGGGGCGCATCAATCAAGAATAGTAAGTGCAATACTGAATTTTTATTGTAACGCCGAAGCAAGGATGGGGGTGGAATAAAAAAAAATGTCCACCCCTTCCGCATCAGTCCTTGTGGAAGCAACTGGGCGCTACAGTCCAGGGGGGAAATAGTAAGTGTGGAAGGGGGGTGACCCAGTTACAAGTCACGAGGGAGATGTGGTTTACAGCTAGGATGAGGCCGGCAATGGCCAAGAAGCCTAGTGCAGAACACAGTAAAATGCAACGGGTATCAGGGGTTAAGGGACTAAAAGGGGGTAAAAAAAAAAAAAAATATATATATATAGTAGTTAAGCATAAATATTCTTGAATAATGATAAATAATAAATTGTTGAGATTAATGCTGTATAATTAATGTTATTTTGGCTGGGCAATATTGTACTGGGAACATTATTTAATTTGTCTGGAACGCATATGTACTATTGTTTTGTTAACACTGTATTTTCTAGGGTTAAGCTATATTGTTGAACCATGTAACTTGTTGAATCTAGGTAACTGCTGGACGAATTAGAAGCCATATCACTAAGTAGTCAAATGCACATTACATTTTATAATAAAAAATGAACCAGTACTTTGTCAATGAACCAGTATTACTAAGAGGATACAAATCAGTTGTGGATATGGAGTGATGGAAGGCTGTTTGTTAAATTTCAATCGAATGTTTAGAGTCGGGTGATACTGTGGCGGATATCTGTCCGAGCTTATGGTGTTGGGATCTCGAGTAGAGAAGTCCAGTAAGAGCGGATGGGTGCTGCCGCAGCCACCAGACTAGGGGGGTAAGGACCCATGATTTGAGTAGAGAGTTCAGGGGGGTTGCGGCGCCATATCCTCACTGATCCTCTTAGGTTTTAGGCAATAAGAGTTTGTATGCTTCGGCATCCAATCTCTTATTGGGGGGTATTGTAACGGTACAGAACTGTGTGCTACCCCAGTTTCAATTTTATTTTATATCAATTCAGTTTTAATTTTCAATTGTTAGCTTTCACCTGTGAGGTGCCTCAGAGTAACACACTGTTAGCATAAACAACTGTCTAGACAACTAGACTAGACGTATTACGTAACTGCTCCAGCAGCAGGCTTTGTGAATCACAGTATGCAGATTGTCACCACTGCATGAACATCAGTCAGTAGTAAAGAGCAGTTAAAAGTTCGTTATAAGACAACAGTAGCCTCGGGTGTGTAAGATAGGCCGTAATTATTGGTCGGCCTATCCATTCAAGTATTAATGTACTAAATAGTACTATATAAATAAACCTGTATAAAAAAGTACAAACAGTGTACCACGCAGCCAGCCTACAACAACATCTAAGTGCAAAAAGTTACGTCGGCCGACTTATATTATATAACGTGGAACCAGTAGATCAGTGAGAACCATGAAACAAAAAACCGTAAAATCAGTACCAACAGTAGCGTGAGTGCGAGAGAACTCAGAAATCGGTCAACTAGTGAACTTGTGTCACGGTTATTACATGTGAACAATATGGGTGTTCACTGGAGTGAAACCATTATTAGGATGAGTACCACTTTTTAAAACTTTAATTATTATATTATAAAATTTACTTTTATAGACACCTTAATAAGAAACAGAGATCTCTAAGAGAGGGGAGTTTATTTAAATATTAACAAAAAAGAAAGAGTGTGTGTGTGGATATAGAGGTTACATACTGGTTCATATTCAATCTTCTTATATGTACTTAGTAATGTTAATTATCATAGTAGTTTAAAACAAAATTTAACAAAGATACTGTCATTTGTAGAAGGTAAAAGAAGGGTGCGAGTTTCGATAAATAAAATAAGTATGTATTATAGACAGTAGAAAATGCGTTAGCATAATCATTTCGCACTTCTACCCAGATAACCTTGTCTGCAGCTAATTTTTGTCTGTACGACCTTGGAGAATTAACCCTAAGGTAAGATAAGAGTTTTATTATTTGCATATAAATTTATATTGTTTCATTGGCGCCCGAACAGGGACGGCGAGTGTGATTTGTGATTACATTCGCCAGACCTAATCAAGCTGCAGAACGGGTTATTTGAGAGGGAGGACGTTTTGGTAAATTATATAAACATAGTGAAATATTAAATGGGTTAAGTTAATATTGGATAGGATTGAAATTTCTATGTAACATTTTATAAACTTATAAAAAATGGCAGGGAATAATGACGATGTCAATGAAATAACTAGTGTTGACAATTGTGATGAATTAAATATTATGAGTAATTTTGAGATACATTCGACTCAAAGTGCGAGGCAAGATAAAGTAGAAGTAAATTTAACAGATCCAAGTAATGTGACTGAGGACTCGGGAGTACAGTTGACTCCACCCACAACAAAATATAGTAACAAACTAGAAAATGATATGATGAGTGTTATACTAAATCAATTAGAGAAAATGAACAGTAATTTTAACAATAAATTTGATGTACAGAGTAGACAGTTTAACGAATTGAAATACGAATTCAATGAAACGTTGAGTCATTCATTAAAATCATGAATAACAGAATTGACAAAATAGAGAGTAGTGTGGTAGAAAAAATTGATAAACAAATAGAAAAGGTAATTGAAAATTTTGAATGTAAAACAAATGAGAATTATAATATGTGTAAAAACGTGGTAGTAGAGAACAAGGAGATTAATGTTGAGAGTGATAAGGAAGATTTTGTTGAAGTAGAGTTTAGTAATGAAGTGTTGTTAGCAAATGCCGATGAGAGTGAGAGAGAGCGTGAAGACATTTAAATGTAGAGTATAAAAAGAGGGCAAATTTTTCTTGTGATACAGGTGAAGAAAAAGTTTCACCAGTAGTGTTGGAGGACAAAGGTTCCTCGATAGTTTTTGTAGAAGACAAAAGGTCTTTAAAATGTCAAAGAAATTATTTGTGGTATATTTTATCTGGTAAAGCCAGATGGTGTCATAATAAAGTGGTATTGCCCTCTGTGTGGAATGAGAATGTGAAATGTTGTGAGAAATATTGTAATGAGAGAAATAGAAATATTTAAGGTGAATAGAGATTATGAAATATTGGTACAGAGTTTATGCATTAAGAGAGAGGAACAAATTGACTTATCTTATAAAATAGAGATTGATAAATATTTTTATGATACCTGTATAAATAATAATAACTTAACTGATGTTTTAATGAGTATAGTAAATGAATATGATGACAAAATAAATTACTTGATGTTGTATAAAAACACTTACGGAGACAGAATTGAAATCACAAATGTAGACTGGTTTTATGAATTAATAGGTAATAATGGTATGAAATATTATGTTGATAAGGGTTATTACACAAATGATAGCCATATGATGTGTATCAATAAAATTGAAAAATGTTACGTGCAGAAAAGACTAATTTTTGACGATGGAGGTTGAATACAAACTCATTGAAGGGACATTTTAAATACTTTAGTTTATGGTAATGACCTGGCTGCTTTAGGTATTGAAGTGTGGTACACAAGAAGATTATGACAAAAATTTGTAAATAAATGTGTTAATGCAAAATGTACTGTGTCAAGGCTATATTGTTTAAATGTAGATTATAGTTTATGTAACAATGTTTATAGTATGTTACAATAATAATAATACTTTATTTTGACAAATAACAATAATAATTAATAAGAGGTAATAATAATGAATTTAATTTTGAATTGTGTTTGCATTAAAAGTGTTTTAAATACTGTAATCAAAGTCAAACTGTTCTGGTTGGAGTTAAAATGAAGTTAATTTAAGAATGTGAATTTTGATAAAGTCAAATTAATTTTGATTTAAATTTTGGTATGAATTGGTACAAAAATAGTAGTTGATAAATATGTTAACTAAAAGATTGATAGAAATTGAAAGTAGAAATACAGGTATTAGGGATGATGTAATTTTGAATGTTGAGACTGAGAGTGTTTATAACACCAGTCTGCCAGACAAGTGTTAATGTAAACAGGTGTGTTGTGTGTTGTGACTAATGTCTACAGTCATGCTGAGTTGACAATAACAAAAATGTTGTACTCTAATGAATCATTGCCAGTAGTAAAATCCTATTATGAAAGAAAAGAAATGTAAGATGTGTTGAAATGGAGGTAGCTTTTTGTTGTAATGCAATTAATATTTTTGCTTTGAACAAATAAGATTGAAATAATGAGGTAATTACCATAACTTAGAGTTTGAGAAATGAAATTAAATTATTTTGGTAATTACATTAATTGAAGAGATGATTTTAATAACAAATTTAAAGTTATTTTGACTCAAATTTCAAATGTAATGGTAGATTAAATAATAAAATGATGAAAAAATATAATGATTAAAATATTTATTTAAATTGAAAACTGAAGAAAACGTTTGGACTAAGATAGTGTTTGGGAAAATAAGATGTGCATATAGCTGTTCATGTAAACTTTTATCATTGACAATCCATGTTTCATGTTTTAACTGTAGATTCCCCACCTAAGTGCGGCCATGACCTCACCGGATCATGACCGTGAAAGTAGTTAATTGCGACATATCATAAATTTTACTTGATATAACCGGCTTGTGGTTTGTTTTGTTTTGTTAACCCGGTGGTTTGGTAGACTTAGTAGGGGGGTTATTTTTTGGGGAATCTACCAAATTTTGGAACAGGGCTATTTTCACCCAGATAGGGGTGGTAGTCCATTAGGGGCGCATCAATCAAGAATAGTAAGTGCAATACTGAATTTTTATTGTAACGCCGAAGCAAGGATGGGGGTGGAATAAAAGAAAAAAATGTCCACCCCTTTCCGCATCAGTCCTTGTGGAAGCAACTGGACGCTACAGTCCAGGGGGGGAAATAGTGAGTGTGGAAGGGGGGTGACCCAGTTACAAGTCACGAGGGAGATGTGATTTACGGCTAGGATGAGGCCGGCAATGGCCAAGAAGCCTAGTGCAGAACACAGTAAAATGTAATGGGTATCAGGGGTTAAGGGACTAAAAGGGGGTAAAAAAAAAAAATATATATATATATATATAGTAGTTAACCATAAATATTCTTGAATAATGATAAATAATAAATTGTTGAGATTAATGCTGTATAATTAATGTTATTTTGGCTGGGCAATATTGTACTGGGAACATTATTTAATTTGTCTGGAACGCATATGTACTATTGTTTTGTTAACTCTGTATTTTCTAGGGTTAAGCTATATTGTTGAACCATGTAACTTGTTGAATCTAGGTAACTGCTGGACGAATTAGAAGCCATATCACTAAGTAGTCAAATGCACATTACATTTTATAATAAAAAATGAACCAGTACTTTGTCAATGAACCAGTATTACTAAGAGGATACAAATCAGTTGTGGATATGGAGTGATGGAAGGCTGTTTGTTAAATTTCAATCGAATGTTTAGAGTCGGGTGATACTGTGGCGGATATCTGTCCGAGCTTATGGTGTTGGGATCTCGAGTAGAGAAGTCCAGTAAGAGCGGATGGGTGCTGCCGCAGCCACCAGACTAGGGGGGTAAGGACCCATGATTTGAGTAGAGAGTTCAGGGGGGTTGCGGCGCCATATCCTCACTGATCCTCTTAGGTTTTAGGCAATAAGAGTTTGTATGCTTCGGCATCCAATCTCTTATTGGGGGGTATTGTAACGGTACAGAACTGTGTGCTACCCCAGTTTCAATTTTATTTTATATCAATTCAGTTTTAATTTTCAATTGTTAGCTTTCACCTGTGAGGTGCCTCAGAGTAACACACTGTTAGCATAAACAACTGTCTAGACAACTAGACTAGACGTATTACGTAACTGCTCCAGCAGCAGGCTTTGTGAATCACAGTATGCAGATTGTCACCACTGCATGAACATCAGTCAGTAGTAAAGATCAGTTAAAAGTTCGTTAAAAGACAACAGTGGCCTCGGGTGTGTAAGATAGGCCGTAATTATTAGTCGGCCTATCCATTCAAGTATTAATGTACTAAATAGTACTATATAAATAAACCTGTATAAAAAAGGATAAACAGTGTACCACACAGCCAGCCTACAACAACATCTAAGTGCAAAAAGTTACGTCGGCCGACTTATATTATATAACGTGGAACCAGTAGATCAGTGAGAACCATGAAACAAAAAAACCGTAAAATCAGTACCAACAGTAGCGTGAGTGCGAGAGAACTCAGAAATCGGTCAACTAGTGAACTTGTGTCACGGTTATTACATGTGAACAATATGGGTGTTCATTGGAGTGAAACCATTATTAGGATGAGTACCACTTTTTAAAACTTTAATTATTATATTATAAAATTTACTTTTATAGACACCTTAATAAGAAACGGAGATCTCTAAGAGAGGGGAGTTTATTTAAATATTTAAAAAAAAGAAAGAGTGTGTGTGTGGATATAGAGGTTACATACTGGTTCATTTTCAATCTTCTTATATGTACTTAGTAATGTCAATTATCACAGTAGTTTAAAACAAAATTTAACAAAGATACTGTCATTTGTAGAAAGTAAAAGAAGGGTGCGAGTTTCGATAAATAAAATAAGTATGTATTATAGACAGTAGAAAATGCGTTAGCGTAATCATTTCGCACTTCTACCCAGATAACCTTGTCTGCAGCAAATTTTCATCTGTACGACCTTGGAGAATTAACCCTAAGGTAAGATAAGAGTTTTATTATTTGCATATAAATTTATATTTTTTCATTGGCGCCCGAACAGGGACGGCGAGTGTGATTTGTGATTACATTCGCCAGACCTAATCAAGCTGCAGAACGGGTTATTTGAGAGGGAGGACGTTTTGGTAAATTATATAAAAATAGTGAAATATTAAAAGGGTTAAGTTAATATTGGATAGGATTGAAATTTCTATGTAACATTTTATAAACTTATAAAAAATGGCAGGGAATAATGACGATGTCAATGAAATAACTAGTGTTGACAATTGTGATGAATTAAATATTATGAGTAATTTTGAGATACATTCGACTCCAAGTGCGAGGCAAGATAAAGTAGAAGTAAATTTAACAGATCCAAGTAATGTGACTGAGGACTCGGGAGTACAGTTGACTCCACCCTCAACAAAATATAGTAACAAAGTAGAAAATGATATGATGAGTGTTATACTAAATCAATTAGAGAAAATGAACAGTAATTTTAACAATAAATTTGATGTACAGAGTAGACAGTTTAACGAATTGAAATACGAATTAAATGAAACGTTGAGTCATTCATTAAAAACATGAATAACAGAATTGACAAAATAGAGAGTATTGTGGTAGAAAAAATTGATAAACAAATAGAAAAGGTAATTGAAAATTTTGAATGTAAAACAAATGAGAATTATAATGATATGTGTAAAAACGTGGTAGTAGAGAACAAGGAGATTAATGTTGAGAGTGATAAGGAAGATTTTGTTGAAGTAGAGTTTAGTAATGAAGTGTTGTTAGCAAATGCCGATGAGAGTGAGAGAGAGCGTGAAGACAGTTTAAATGTAGAGTATAAAAAGAGGGCAAATTTTTCTTGTGATACAGGTGAAGAAAAAGTTTCACCAGTAGTGTTGGAGGACAAAGGTTCCTCGATAGTTTTTGTAGAAGACAAAAGGTCTTTAAAATGTCAAAGAAATTATTTGTGGTATATTTTATCTGGTAAAGCCAGATGGTGTCATAATAAAGTGGTATTGCCCTCTGTGTGGAATGAGAATGTGAAATGTTGTGAGAAATATTGTAATGAGAGAAATAGAAATATTTAAGGTGAATAGAGATTATGAAATATTGGTACAGAGTTTATGCATTAAGAGAGAGGAACAAATTGACTTACCTTATAAAATAGAGATTGATAATTATTTTTATGATACCTGTATAAATAATAACTTAACTGATGTTTTAATGAGTATAGTAAATGAATATGATGACAAAATAAATTACTTGATGTTGTATAAAAACACTTACGGAGACAGAATTGAAATCACAAATGTAGACTGGTTTTATGAATTAATAGGTAATAATGGTATGAAATATTATGTTGATAAGGGTTATTACACAAATGATAGCCATATGATGTGTATCAATAAAATTGAAAAATGTTACGTGCAGAAAAGACTAATTTTTGACGATGGAGGTTGAATACAAACTCATTGAAGGGACATTTTAAATACTTTAGTTTATGGTAATGACCTGGCTGCTTTAGGTATTGAAGTGTGGTACACAAGAAAATTATGACGAAAATTTGTAAATAAATGTGTTAATGCCAAATGTATTGCGTCAAGGCTATATTGTTTAAATGTAGATTATAGTTTATGTAACAATGTTTATAGTATGTTACAATAATAATAATACTTTATTTTGA
The DNA here is from genome assembly GCA_034769895.1 of Magicicada septendecula. Lineage (NCBI taxonomy): Eukaryota > Metazoa > Arthropoda > Insecta > Hemiptera > Cicadidae > Magicicada > Magicicada septendecula. The sequence continues at coordinate 227,485,499 of CM068374.1, read as the reverse complement.
CAAATAACAATAATAATTAATAAGAGGTAATAATAATGAATTTAATTTTGAATTGTGTTTGCATTAAAAGTGTTTTAAATACTGTAATCAAAGTCAAACTGTTCTGGTTGGAGTTAAAATGAAGTTAATTTAAGAATGTGAATTTTGATAAAGTCAAATTAATTTTGATTTAAATTTTGGTATGAATTGGTACAAAAATAGTAGTTGATAAATATGTTAACTAAAAGATTGATAGAAATTGAAAGTAGAAATACAGGTATTCGGGATGATGTAATTTTGAATGTTGAGACTGAGAGTGTTTATAACACCAGTCTGCCAGACAAGTGTTAATGTAAACAGGTGTGTTGTGTGTTGTGACTAATGTCTACAGTCATGATGAGTTGACAATAACAAAAATGTTGTACTCTAATGAATCATTGCCAGTAGTAAAATCCTATTATGAAAGAAAAGAAATGTAAGATGTGTTGAAATGGAGGTAGCTTTTTGTTGTAATGCAATTAATATTTTTGCTTTGAACAAATAAGATTGAAATAATGAGGTAATTACCATAACTTAGAGTTTGAGAAATGAAATTAAATTATTTTGGTAATTACATTAATTGAAGAGATGATTTTAATAAAAAATTTAAAGTTATTTTGACTCAAATTTCAAATGTAATGGTAGATTAAATAATAAAATGATGAAAAAATATAATGATTAAAATATTTATTTAAATTGAAAACTGAAGAAAACGTTTGGACTAAGATAGTGTTTGGGAAAATAAGATGTGCATATAGCTGTTCATGTAAACTTTTATCATTGACAATCCATGTTTCATGTTTTAACTGTAGATTCCCCACCTAAGTGCGGCCATGACCTCACCGGATCATGACCGTGAAAGTAGTTAATTGCGACAAATCATAAATTTTACTTGATATAACCGGCTTGTGGTTTGTTTTGTTTTGTTAACCCGGTGGTTTGGTAGACTTAGTAGGGGGGTTATTTTTTGGGGAATCTACCAAATTTTGGAACAGGGCTATTTTCACCCAGATAGGGGTGGTAGTCCATTAGGGGCGCATCAATCAAGAATAGTAAGTGCAATACTGAATTTTTATTGTAACGCCGAAGCAAGGATGGGGGTGGAATAAAAGAAAAAAATGTCCACCCCTTCCGCATCAGTCCTTGTGGAAGCAACTGGGCGCTACAGTCCAGGGGGGGGAAATAGTGAGTGTGGAAGGGGGTGACCCAGTTACAAGTCACGAGGGAGATGTGATTTACGGCTAGGATGAGGCCGGCAATGGCCAAGAAGCCTAGTGCAGAACACAGTAAAATGTAACGGGTATCAGGGGTTAAGGGACTAAAAGGGGGGTAAAAAAAAAAAAAATATATATATATATAGTAGTTAAGCATAAATATTCTTGAATAATGATAAATAATAAATTGTTGAGATTAATGCTGTATAATTAATGTTATTTTGGCTGGGCAATATTGTACTGGGAACATTATTTAATTTGTCTGGAACGCATATGTACTATTGTTTTGTTAACTCTGTATTTTCTAGGGTTAAGCTATATTGTTGAACCATGTAACTTGTTGAATATAGGTATCTACTGGACGAATTAGAAGCCATATCACTAAGTAGTCAAATGCACATTACATTTTATAATAAAAAATGAACCAGTACTTTGTCAATGAACCAGTATTACTAAGAGGATACAAATCAGTTGTGGATATGGAGTGATGGAAGGCTGTTTGTTAAATTTCAATCGAATGTTTAGAGTCGGGTGATACTGTGGCGGATATCTGTCCGAGCTTATGGTGTTGGGATCTCGAGTAGAGAAGTCCAGTAAGAGCGGATGGGTGCTGCCGCAGCCACCAGACTAGGGGGGTAAGGACCCATGATTTGAGTAGAGAGTTCAGGGGGGTTGCGGCGCCATATCCTCACTGATCCTCTTAGGTTTTAGGCAATAAGAGTTTGTATGCTTCGGCATCCAATCTCTTATTGGGGGGTATTGTAACGGTACAGAACTGTGTGCTACCCCAGTTTCAATTTTATTTTATATCAATTCAGTTTTAATTTTCAATTGTTAGCTTTCACCTGTGAGGTGCCTCAGAGTAACACACTGTTAGCATAAACAACTGTCTAGACAACTAGACTAGACGTATTACGTAACTGCTCCAGCAGCAGGCTTTGTGAATCACAGTATGCAGATTGTCACCACTGCATGAACATCAGTCAGTAGTAAAGAGAAGTTAAAAGTTCGTTAAAAGACAACAGTGGCCTCGGGTGTGTAAGATAGGCCGTAATTATTAGTCGGCCTATCCAGTCAAGTATTAATGTTGTAGAGTTGACGAGACGTCCGCCTCGTTCAAGCCCCGCGATGGAAGCCAATTTGTAAAGTAAGCTGTGTGTGGCCTCTGTCGTGTTATTCTGCCACACGTTGGATGTGTCAATTTGTAAAGTAGACGTGTGTATGGCTACCGTTTTACTCTGTAAAATGTGGATAATGTACAATTTGTGTGTAATGAGTGTAACGTGTCTTCTCTATCCGTAGTTCAAATGCGTGCAACTTCCGCAGATTTCGTCCGTTGCGAACGTACGAATAACCAGGTCTCGATGTTCTTACCTGTTGTTCACTAGGGGTGAGAAAATCCCGGTGGCGCCAAATTGTTTTCTTAAAACAATTAAAATAAAATTCAAAGGTGTATGACCAGCGCAGCTCAGGCGGTTTGAATAATTCAAATATTTCCGCCCGCCTAGGCCAACTGTAGCGTTCAGCAATTCGTTGCGTGGGCTGTGTAAATCGTTAGTCGTCTGCTGAAATGTACATAAAATATTGTGCACCTCCTAATGAAATTATAACACCGTGGTTACACTCAATACTTATACATTTTTTATTAGTGATTAGTTATTCATTTAATACAAATTATTCTACTACAAAATGCTCCGGTTATTCATATGAGACATCTACAGGGTTTGACAAATCGATATTTGAATTGATAACCAGACGTTTAATAATGGCGTCTGTTGTGAATAGTACACAAGTTATTAATGTTTGTTTGTCATAGGTTCTTGAGATTACGTTAAAAGGATTACAAATGTTTAAAACAATAAAAATACACACCCTTACATCAAGTAAACTTAACTAACATATTGTGTAGGTATAATTTGTTTAGTGCAGTGTAGTAAAAGTGTTTACAAGTTATGGATAATTAACAACAGTTTATATTAGTTAGTTTATAAATTGACAGTGACTTAGTATTCTTTTTAATCTTTGAAAGTAATTAATTTCAGTTTAGTGAGATTTCGACCTTTAGTGAGAAATAATTAACGTGAGTTTATTTATAAATTTTGGGTAATTTAATAGGTACTTATCACTTCCGTAGTTATGGCGAATTCACACGATCTGTGATTAATGGTTATACTGCAGTCCTCTTTAATTTGCATTGGTTTGGGACATCAGGCAACTTTTCCAGTTTAATTGGTAGGAATTTATTTTCTTTTTTCGTTAATTTGGCCTCAACTTCAGTAATATGGTTCCAGTCCTCGTCTTACGTCTTGGTATTCACTTAGTAGTAACTTCTTCTGATATTTTCTATGTTTTAATTGACAATTTTTGGTCACTCGAAAATTAGCGTCTATACCATTAAAGCGTCATGCATTCAGTAAAAAAATCTAACGGTATTTTTTTTTGCTTGTTACTCCACAGTTTCCATGGTAACGTAATTATTCTCCTTGGTTGATCTCAAAATAAACACATTGTTATCAAATTTTGAATTTTTTGTTTAATTTGAATAAATATTTTATAATGGCTATATTTACTTGGGGATAATTTCAATGGTTGTAATCTTTACATAGATGTTCCCATTTTCTTTCAAAGATTAGTTTGATATCTTACAAGATTGGTCTAAACCATGTATTAATGTTTTAGTCCAAAATTGATAATACTATGTTAATACATAATTTACTTATTTCTAAGTTTTAATATAATTCTGCCATGTTATTTTTGTTAGTTGTTGGTAATTTCATAATTTACCTTGTTTTGTTATTTAAATATTGTCTTCAATTGTTTACAATTGGGTTTCTTAACTTCGGCAGCTATGTCCTGTATGGGCATAAGTTGTTACATCTTATAATTTCTTATTTTATACATTACTTTCAATTTATATTACTGCTATTATTTTGCGGTTTTTGTTAAATTTATGTCATTACTATTTTTATCCCTACTCCCATTTCTCACTCACATCGTTAACACTTACATCTATTAATAAAACATAACATATAATTAAATTACTGGTCTGTACATAGTTCAGCCATGTTCCCTTTCGTTACACATAATTATTATATTTTGCCTGTTATTTCTTATAAAGGTATTGCTATTATTTTCTTTATAAATTCCTTACTTACTTAAAACATACTAACATATTACTGTAAAACTATTTCTTCTGGTATTTATTGCCTTAAACATTAAGCCAATAACTTCTTTCTTTAAATTAACAAATGAACAAATTTGGTGAGTGTTATACTTACACCATCTCTTTTATAACAATAATCACCCTGATGATTTTTATACTGAGATAATATTTTTTCTGTTTTTTTACATTCACAATTATTCTGTGTCTTTCAGTCTAATACACTTAACTTAATTGCTCATTTAACATGTGCTTATGTTTTGGGTTTGTCACACTTGTTTAACTCTTTTTTCTTAAGATTATATGTTGTTTATTTTATTACACTTATCATTTCACTGTTCATCTTTGTCACTCCCTACCTATCTCTAATTACCCTTATATTTCTCACTAGCTCACTATCATTACACAGTTTTTGTATCTAATGAGTTCATGTCTCTTTCATTAACTTCAGACTGTCACATATCATTTTATAATATTAAAACAACATGGTATTGTAAACACATCTTTCAAATAAAACATAAGTTTGTATACATTGTGTCATTAAAGTGATAAAAATTGGTTTGAAATGTCATAATTAATAATAATAACAACAATTTAATAATGTTAAAATATATTGTGTTAATTGAAACATACTACATCTGTAGCAACAGCAATAATATTAGCGAATTAATAAACTCTCCAAAACCTTATACCTTCAAACACATAATGCTGAAATAAAATACATACTGCTGAAATAATCCTAGTAAAAGTTTCAAAGTATATAGTAGGCTATACAATTTGTTCTCTGATTGAAACACGCACACATTTCTATTCCCTGCCTGTATGAGTGTACTTTTTTTTCTTTTTTCTTCACTGTCTTCTTGTCTCACTTTATTTTGGTTAATATCTGGCCAATCTCTGGGGTTGGGTCAATGTCAGTTGTCTGTCAGTCTAGTTCGTATTTCTTCTTTAATAATCACCTTTGGTTTACTATTCCCTCTTAATTATATTTACTACTCTCATTCTTGTTATTATTTATTTATCCAAATTTTTTATTTCTTAGCCTTTTTTTTTACATACTTATTGGTATCAAATGTGATCAGAGTTTGGCAATGTTATAATGTACTAAATAGTACTATATAAATAAACCTGTATAAAAAAGTATAAACAGTGTACCACGCAGCCACCCTACAACAACATCTAAGTGCAAAAAGTTACGTCGGCCGACTTATATTATATAACGTGGAACCAGTAGATCAGTGAGAACCATGAAACAAAAAAACCGTAAAATCAGTACCAACAGTAGCGTGAGTGCGAGAGAACTCAGAAATCGGTCAACTAGTGAACTTGTGTCACGGTTATTACATGTGAACAATATGGGTGTTCATTGGAGTGAAACCATTATTAGGATGAGTACCACTTTTTAAAACTTTAATTATTATATTATAAAATTTACTTTTATAGACACCTTAATAAGAAACAGAGATCTCTAAGAGAGGGGAGTTTATTTAAATATTAACAAAAAAGAAAGAGTGTGTGTGTGGATATAGAGGTTACATACTGGTTCATATTCAATCTTCTTATATGTACTTAGTAATGTCAATTATCACAGTAGTTTAAAACAAAATTTAACAAAGATACTGTCATTTGTAGAAAGTAAAAGAAGGGTGCGAGTTTCGATAAATAAAATAAGTATGTATTATAGACAGTAGAAAATGCGTTAGCGTAATCATTTCGCACTTCTACCCAGATAACCTTGTCTGCAGCAAATTTTCATCTGTACGACCTTGGAGAATTAACCCTAAGGTAAGATAAGAGTTTTATTATTTGCATATAAATTTATATTGTTTCATTGGCGCCCGAACAGGGACGGCGAGTGTGATTTGTGATTACATTCGCCAGACCTAATCAAGCTGCAGAACGGGTTATTTGAGAGGGAGGACGTTTTGGTAAATTATATAAAAATAGTGAAATATTAAAAGGGTTAAGTTAATATTGGATAGGACTGAAATTTCTATGTAACATTTTATAAACTTATAAAAAATGGCAGGGAATAATGACTATGTCAATGAAATAACTAGTGTTGACAATTGTGATGAATTAAATATTATGAGTAATTTTGCGATACATTCGACTCCAAGTGCGAGGCAAGACAAAGTAGAAGTAAATTTAACAGATCCAAGTAATGTGACTGAGGACTCGGGAGTACAGTTGACTCCACCCACAACAAAATATAGTAACAAACTAGAAAATGATATGATGAGTGTTATACTAAATCAATTAGAGAAAATGAACAGTAATTTTAACAATAAATTTGATGTACAGAGTAGACAGTTTAACGAATTGAAATACGAATTAAATGAAACGTTGAGTCATTCATTAAAATCATGAATAACAGAATTGACAAAATAGAGAGTAGTGTGGTAGAAAAAATTGATAAACAAATAGAAAAGGTAATTGAAAATTTTGAATGTAAAACAAATGAGAATTATAATGATATGTGTAAAAACGTGGTAGTAGAGAACAAGGAGATTAATGTTGAGAGTGATAAGGAAGATTTTGTTGAAGCAGAGTTTAGTAATGAAGTGTTGTTAGCAAATGCCGATGAGAGTGAGAGAGAGCGTGAAACAGTTTAAATGTAGAGTATAAAAAGAGGGCAAATTTTTCTTGTGATACAGGTGAAGAAAAAGTTTCACCAGTAGTGTTGGAGGACAAAGGTTCCTCGATAGTTTTTGTAGAAGACAAAAGGTCTTTAAAATGTCAAAGAAATTATTTGTGGTATATTTTATCTGGTAAAGCCAGATGGTGTCATAATAAAGTGGTATTGCCCTCTGTGTGGAATGAGAATGTGAAATGTTGTGAGAAATATTGTAATGAGAGAAATAGAAATATTTAAGGTGAATAGAGATTATGAAATATTGGTACAGAGTTTATGCATTAAGAGAGAGGAACAAATTGACTTACCTTATAAAATAGAGATTGATAATTATTTTTATGATACCTGTATAAATAATAATAACTTAACTGATGTTTTAATGAGTATAGTAAATGAATATGATGACAAAATAAATTACTTGATGTTGTATAAAAACACTTATGGAGACAGAATTGAAATCACAAATGTAGACTGGTTTTATGAATTAATAGGTAATAATGGTATGAAATATTATGTTGATAAGGGTTATTACACAAATGATAGCCATATGATGTGTATCAATAAAATTGAAAAATGTTACGTGCAGAAAAGACTAATTTTTGACGATGGAGGTTGAATACAAACTCAATGAAGGGACATTTTAAATACTTTAGTTTATGGTAATGACCTGGCTGCTTTAGGTATTGAAGTGTGGTACACAAGAAAATTATGGCGAAAATTTGTAAATAAATGTGTTAATGCAAAATGTATTGTGTCAAGGCTATATTGTTTAAATGTAGATTATAGTTTATGTAACAATGTTTATAGTATGTTACAATAATAATAATACTTTATTTTGACAAATAACAATAATAATTAATAAGAGGTAATAATAATGAATTTAATTTTGAATTGTGTTTGCATTAAAAGTGTTTTAAATACTGTAATCAAAGTCAAACTGTTCTGGTTGGAGTTAAAATGAAGTTAATTTAAGAATGTGAATTTTGATAAAGTCAAATTAATTTTGATTTAAATTTTGGTATGAATTGGTACAAAAATAGTAGTTGATAAATATGTTAACTAAAAGATTGATAGAAATTGAAAGTAGAAATACAGGTATTCGGGATGATGTAATTTTGAATGTTGAGACTGAGAGTGTTTATAACACCAGTCTGCCAGACAAGTGTTAATGTAAACAGGTGTGTTGTGTGTTGTGACTAATGTCTACAGTCATGATGAGTTGACAATAACAAAAATGTTGTACTCTAATGAATCATTGCCAGTAGTAAAATCCTATTATGAAAGAAAAGAAATGTAAGATGTGTTGAAATGGAGGTAGCTTTTTGTTGTAATGCAATTAATATTTTTGCTTTGAACAAATAAGATTGAAATAATGAGGTAATTACCATAACTTAGAGTTTGAGAAATGAAATTAAATTATTTTGGTAATTACATTAATTGAAGAGATGATTTTAATAACAAATTTAAAGTTATTTTGACTCAAATTTCAAATGTAATGGTAGATTAAATAATAAAATGATGAAAAAATATAATGATTAAAATATTTATTTAAATTGAAAACTGAAGAAAACGTTTGGACTAAGATAGTGTTTGGGAAAATAAGATGTGCATATAGCTGTTCATGTAAACTTTTATCATTGACAATCCATGTTTCATGTTTTAACTGTAGATTCCCCACCTAAGTGCGGCCATGACCTCACCGGATTATGACCGTGAAAGTAGTTAATTGCGACAAATCATAAATTTTACTTGATATAACCGGCTTGTGGTTTGTTTTGTTTTGTTAACCCGGTGGTTTGGTAGACTTAGTAGGGGGGTTATTTTTTGGGGCATCTACCAAATTTTGGAACAGGGCTATTTTCACACAGATAGGGGTGGTAGTCCATTAGGGGCGCATCAATCAAGAATAGTAAGTGCAATACTGAATTTTTATTGTAACGCCGAAGCAAGGATGGGGTGGAATAAAAGAAAAAAATGTCCACCCCTTCCGCATCAGTCCTTGTGGAAGCAACTGGGCGCTACAGTCCAGGGGGGAAATAGTGAGTGTGGAAGGGGGTGACCCAGTTACAAGTCATGAGGGAGATGTGATTTACGGCTAGGATGAGACCCGCAATGGCCAAGAAGCCTAGTGCAGAACACAGTAAAATGTAACGGGTATCAGGGGTTAAGGGACTAAAAGGGGGTAAAAAAAAATATATATATATAGTAGTTAAGCATAAATATTCTTGAATAATGATAAATAATAAATTGTTGAGATTAATGCTGTATAATTAATGTTATTTTGGCTGGGCAATATTGTACTGGGAACATTATTTAATTTGTCTGGAACGCATATGTACTATTGTTTTGTTAACACTGTATTTTCTAGGGTTAAGCTATATTGTTGAACCATGTAACTTGTTGAATCTAGGTAACTGCTGGACGAATTAGAAGCCATATCACTAAGTAGTCAAATGCACATTACATTTTATAATAAAAAATGAACCAGTACTTTGTCAATGAACCAGTATTACTAAGAGGATACAAATCAGTTGTGGATATGGAGTGATGGAAGGCTGTTTGTTAAATTTCAATCGAATGTTTAGAGTCGGGTGATACTGTGGCGGATATCTGTCCGAGCTTATGGTGTTGGGATCTCGAGTAGAGAAGTCCAGTAAGAGCGGATGGGTGCTGCCGCAGCCACCAGACTAGGGGGGTAAGGACCCATGATTTGAGTAGAGAGTTCAGGGGGGTTGCGGTGCCATTTCCTCACTGATCCTCTTAGGTTTTAGGCAATAAGAGTTTGTATGCTTCGGCATCCAATCTCTTATTGGGGGGTATTGTAACGGTACAGAACTGTGTGCTACCCCAGTTTCAATTTTATTTTATATCAATTCAGTTTTAATTTTCAATTGTTAGCTTTCACCTGTGAGGTGCCTCAGAGTAACACACTGTTAGCATAAACAACTGTCTAGACAACTAGACTAGACGTATTACGTAACTGCTCCAGCAGCAGGCTTTGTGAATCACAGTATGCAGATTGTCACCACTGCATGAACATCAGTCAGTAGTAAAGAGCAGTTAAAAGTTCGTTAAAAGACAACAGTGGCCTCGGGTGTGTAAGATAGGCCGTAATTATTAGTCGGCCTATCCATTCAAGTATTAATGTACTAAATAGTACTACAGTAGAACTTGGCTAATTCGAACGTGCATAATTCGAATTCGTGGATAATTCGAACTTTTACCGTGGTCCCTTGAATATCCTATGTAAAACCATGCAAAAACATCGTCTGTAATTCGAAATAAAAATTTTGCTCAAACTACAAAAAATCGCCTGCTGTATGGGCTAGACCACGTAACAATAGAGACACGACTGGAAACAGACAAGCAGGCATCGCCCTTTGTGAACAGAAGCTTGTCCTTTGTGTCAAATTCGTGGAATTGCCGTCAGTATCTGGCGATGACACATGACTGGCTCGTGTAACGGTACCGTCCGCCATTGTCCCTGGTTCCACGCCTAGTCAGTCAGCCACCCTCACTGTTGCTTTCAGTTCAGTCTGCCTGCATTCATGGAAGTGTTAAGTCTTTTTGAGTTTCTACTGTGCGAGCTGTGTTCTGTAGTGAGAGACCGTTCCTTTCTTTATACAGTAATGTATACACAGACTGGTGTGTTTTAGTGACGCTTATTGTGCAGTTTTATTGTGTTGCATGTTCATCATGGCCATTTCAAAACCAACACGGACCCAATACAAATCATTGACATTTGCTGAAAAAGTTGCCGTTATACGGAAAGTGGAAAAGGGACAAAAAAGAAATCTGAAATTGCCAAGGAATTCGCGATACTGCCAAATACGCTGTCAACGTATCTAAAAAATAAAGAGAAGGTTTTGAATAGTGTGTGTAAAGCCAGCGACAAAGATAGGAAAAGAGCGTGAGGACCAGAAAATCCTGACGTGGATGAATGTGTAGTGAAGTGGTTTAAGCAAGCAAGGGACAAAAAAATTTCAGTCAGTGGGCCCCTCGTCAGAGCCAAAGCTGAGGAATTCGCATCTAGCTTAGGGAAAAATGATTTTAAGGCCAGCACTGGTTGGCTCGATGGTTTTAAAGAAAGGAATTTCTTTCAAAACTGTTTGTGGGGAAAGTGGATCTGTTGACGTTGAAGCTGCAAATTCATGGAAAGACGATTTGTTGCAAATGATTTCTGATAGAGACGCAAAAGACATTTTTAACGTAGACGAGACGGGCTTATTCTTCAAATGCACCCCCGACAAAACACTTGCTTTTAAAGGAAAAAGTTGTAGTGGCGGCAAACACAGCAAGGAGCGCATAACACTTTTATTCGGAGCAAACATGGATGGCTCGGAAAAACTGCCTTTGCTAATGATAGGGAAGTCAGCCAACCCACGTTGTTTCAAAAATGTAAAAACGAAACCAGTTGAATACAAATCAAACAATAAAGCTTGGATGACAGGTGAAATTTTCGAAAGATGGCTTTTGAAAATCAACAAAATTTTGAAATCAAAACAGAAGAATCGTCTTGTTTATTGACAACTGTACAGCGCACAACACTATTCCTCTGATGGAAAATGTAAAGGATGTGTTTTTCCCTCCACACATGACTTCAGTAGTTCAACCTATGGACCAAGGTGTAATAAAAAATTTTAAGCATTTTTACAGATGGCTTGTGGTCCAAAACATTCTGTCAGGTGCTTATTTTGATGAGCACGAAAATATCAAGATTAACATCCTTCAAGCTGCCCGCATGTGCAACAGTGCTTGGGACTAAGTTACGCAAAAAAACAATTGCTAATTGTTTTCGTAAAGGTGGTTTCTGCCACATTGAAGGTGAAGAGGAGAATAAAGCTGCTAGAGAAGTCGTACCCACTACGGATAACTGGGAAGATGTTGGACATGATGCAGGCATTCGTTACGAAGAGTTTGTAAACATGGATGAAGACTTGGCATTGTGCGGTGAACAGACAGATGCGGAGATCGTGGCTGATGTTATGAACATAAGAAATGATGGTACATCTTCAGATGAAGAAGGGGACCAGCTAGAACTTCCAGAGATACCGATTCCAACGGCTTCACAGGCATCAAATTACATTCAAGACTTGAGACGGTTTGTTGAAGGACAGCAGAACGTAAGTGACGCTATTTTCCAAGCACTTAATAAACTTGAAGAGTTTACTACAACTCAGTGTATTAACTGCAAAATGCAATCAAAAGTTTCTAGCTTTTTTAAAAAACTGTGAATGCTGTATTTTGTACAGAAACGTGTTTATACGTTTGTAATACATATGTATAAGGAAATTGTTTAATAAAATAACATATTGCTTTACTGAATTTCGGTTTTTGATTTGATTTTTCTACCCTTATTAAAAGTTTTCCTAATTCGAATTTTTGGATAATTCGAATTTTTTACTGGTCCCTTCGGCTTCGAATTAGCCACGTTCTACTGTATATTAATAAACCTGTATAAAAAAATATAAACAGTGTACCACGCAGCCAGCCTACAACAACATCTAAGTGCAAAAAGTTACGTCGGCCGACTTATATTATATAACGTGGAACCAGTAGATCAGTGAGAACCATGAAACAAAAAACCCGTAAAATCAGTACCAACAGTAGCGTGAGTGCGAGAGAACTCAGAAATTGGTCAACTAGTGAACTTGTGTCACGGTTATTACATGTGAACAATATGGGTCTTCATTGGAGTGAAACCATTATTAGGATGAGTATCACTTTTTAAAACTTTAATTATTACATTATAAAATTTACTTTTATAGACACCTTAATAAGAAACAGAGATCTCTAAGAGAGGGGAGTTTATTTAAATATTAACAAAAAAGAAAGAGTGTGTGTGTGGATATAGAGGTTACATACTGGTTCATATTCAATCTTCTTATATACTTAGTAATGTCAATTATCACAGTAGTTTAAAACAAAATTTAACAAAGATACTGTCATTTGTAGAAAGTAAAAGAAGGGTGCGAGTTTCGATAAATAAAATAAGTATGTATTATAGACAGTAGAAAATGCGTTAGCGTAATCATTTCGCACTTCTACCCAGATAACCTTGTCTGCAGCAAATTTTCATCTGTACGACCTTGGAGAATTAACCCTAAGGTAAGATAAGAGTTTTATTATTTGCATATAAATTTATATTGTTTCATTGGCGCCCGAACAGGGACGGCGAGTGTGATTTGTGATTACATTCGCCAGACCTAATCAAGCTGCAGAACGGGTTATTTGAGAGGGAGGACGTTTTGGTAAATTATATAAAAATAGTGAAATATTAAAAGGGTTAAGTTAATATTGGATAGGATTGAAATTTCTATGTAAGATTTTATAAACTTATAAAAAATGGCAGGGAATAATGACAATGTTAATGAAATAACTAGTGTTGACAATTGTGATGAATTAAATATTATGAGTAATTTTGAGATACATTCGACTCCAAGTGCGAGGCAAGATAAAGTAGAAGTAAATTTAACAGATCCAAGTAATGTGACTGAGGACTCGGGAGTACAGTTGACTCGCCCTCAACAAAATATAGTAACAAAGTAGAAAATGATATGATGAGTGTTATACTAAATCAATTAGAGAAAATGAACAGTAATTTTAACAATAAATTTGATGTACAGAGTAGACAGTTTAACGAATTGAAATACGAATTAAATGAAACGTTGAGTCATTCATTAAAAACATGAATAACAGAATTGACAAAATAGAGAGTAATGTGGTAGAAAAAATTGATAAACAAATAGAAAAGGTAACTGAAAATTTTGAATGTAAAACAAATGAGAATTATAATGATATGTGTAAAAACGTGGTAGTAGAGAACAAGGAGATTAATGTTGAGAGTGATAAGGAAGATTTTGTTGAAGTAGAGTTTAGTAATGAAGTGTTGTTAGCAAATGCCGATGAGAGTGAGAGAGAGCGTGAAGACAGTTTAAATGTAGAGTATAAAAAGAGGGCAAATTTTTCTTGTGATACAGGTGAAGAAAAAGTTTCACCAGTAGTGTTGGAGGACAAAGGTTCCTCGATAGTTTTTGTAGAAGACAAAAGGTCTTTAAAATGTCAAAGAAATTATTTGTGGTATATTTTATCTGGTAAAGCCAGATGGTGTCATAATAAAGTGGTATTGCCCTCTGTGTGGAATGAGAATGTGAAATGTTGTGAGAAATATTGTAATGAGAGAAATAGAAATATTTAAGGTGAATAGAGATTATGAAATATTGGTACAGAGTTTATGCATTAAGAGAGAGGAACAAATTGACTTACCTTATAAAATAGAGATTGATAATTATTTTTATGATACCTGTATAAATAATAATAACTTAACTGATGTTTTAATGAGTATAGTAAATGAATATGATGACAAAATAAATTACTTGATGTTGTATAAAAACACTTACGGAGACAGAATTGAAATCACAAATGTAGACTGGTTTTATGAATTAATAGGTAATAATGGTATGAAATATTATGTTGATAAGGGTTATTACACAAATGATAGCCATATGATGTGTATCAATAAAATTGAAAAATGTTACGTGCAGAAAAGACTAATTTTTGACGATGGAGGTTGAATACAAACTCATTGAAGGGACATTTTAAATACTTTAGTTTATGGTAATGACCTGGCTGCTTTAGGTATTGAAGTGTGGTACACAAGAAAATTATGACAAAAATTTGTAAATAAATGTGTTAATGCAAAATGTATTGTGTCAAGGCTATATTGTTTAAATGTAGATTATAGTTTATGTAACAATGTTTATAGTATGTTACAATAATAATAATACTTTATTTTGACAAATAACAATAATAATTAATAAGAGGTAATAATAATGAATTTAATTTTGAATTGTGTTTGCATTAAAAGTGTTTTAAATACTGTAATCAAAGTCAAACTGTTCTGGTTGGAGTTAAAATGAAGTTAATTTAAGAATGTGAATTTTGATAAAGTCAAATTAATTTTGATTTAAATTTTGGTATGAATTGGTACAAAAATAGTAGTTGATAAATATGTTAACTAAAAGATTGATAGAAATTGAAAGTAGAAATACAGGTATTCGGGATGATGTAATTTTGAATGTTGAGACTGAGAGTGTTTATAACACCAGTCTGCCAGACAAGTGTTAATGTAAACAGGTGTGTTGTGTGTTGTGACTAATGTCTACAGTCATGATGAGTTGACAATAACAAAAATGTTGTACTCTAATGAATCATTGCCAGTAGTAAAATCCTATTATGAAAGAAAAGAAATGTAAGATGTGTTGAAATGGAGGTAGCTTTTTGTTGTAATGCAATTAATATTTTTGCTTTGAACAAATAAGATTGAAATAATGAGGTAATTACCATAACTTAGAGTTTGAGAAATGAAATTAAATTATTTTGGTAATTACATTAATTGAAGAGATGATTTTAATAACAAATTTAAAGTTATTTTGACTCAAATTTCAAATGTAATGGTAGATTAAATAATAAAATGATGAAAAAATATAATGATTAAAATATTTATTTAAATTGAAAACTGAAGAAAACGTTTGGACTAAGATAGTGTTTGGGAAAATAAGATGTGCATATAGCTGTTCATGTAAACTTTTATCATTGACAATCCATGTTTCATGTTTTAACTGTAGATTCCCCACCTAAGTGCGGCCATGACCTCACCGGATTATGACCGTGAAAGTAGTTAATTGCGACAAATCATAAATTTTACTTGATATAACCGGCTTGTGGTTTGTTTTGTTTTGTTAACCCGGTGGTTTGGTAGACTTAGTAGGGGGGTTATTTTTTGGGGAATCTACCAAATTTTGGAACAGGGCTATTTTCACCCAGATAGGGGTGGTAGTCCATTAGGGGCGCATCAATCAAGAATAGTAAGTGCAATACTGAATTTTTATTGTAACGCCGAAGCAAGGATGGGGTGGAATAAAAGAAAAAAATGTCCACCCCTTCCGCATCAGTCCTTGTGGAAGCAACTGGGCGCTACAGTCCAGGGGGGAAATAGTGAGTGTGGAAGGGGGTGACCCAGTTACAAGTCATGAGGGAGATGTGATTTACGGCTAGGATGAGGCCGGCAATGGCCAAGAAGCCTAGTGCAGAACACAGTAAAATGTAACGGGTATCAGGGGTTAAGGGACTAAAAGGGGGTAAAAAAAATATATATATATATAGTAGTTAAGCATAAATATTCTTGAATAATGATAAATAATAAATTGTTGAGATTAATGCTGTATAATTAATGTTATTTTGGCTGGGCAATATTGTACTGGGAACATTATTTAATTTGTCTGGAACGCATATGTACTATTGTTTTGTTAACACTGTATTTTCTAGGGTTAAGCTATATTGTTGAACCATGTAACTTGTTGAATCTAGGTAACTGCTGGACGAATTAGAAGCCATATCACTAAGTAGTCAAATGCACATTACATTTTATAATAAAAAATGAACCAGTACTTTGTCAATGAACCAGTATTACTAAGAGGATACAAATCAGTTGTGGATATGGAGTGATGGAAGGCTGTTTGTTAAATTTCAATTGAATGTTTAGAGTCGGGTGATACTGTGGCGGATATCTGTCCGAGCTTATGGTGTTGGGATCTCGAGTAGAGAAGTCCAGTAAGAGCGGATGGGTGCTGCCGCAGCCACCAGACTAGGGGGGTAAGGACCCATGATTTGAGTAGAGAGTTCAGGGGGGTTGCGGTGCCATTTCCTCACTGATCCTCTTAGGTTTTAGGCAATAAGAGTTTGTATGCTTCGGCATCCAATCTCTTATTGGGGGGTATTGTAACGGTACAGAACTGTGTGCTACCCCAGTTTCAATTTTATTTTATATCAATTCAGTTTTAATTTTCAATTGTTAGCTTTCACCTGTGAGGTGCCTCAGAGTAACACACTGTTAGCATAAACAACTGTCTAGACAACTAGACTAGACGTATTACGTAACTGCTCCAGCAGCAGGCTTTGTGAATCACAGTATGCAGATTGTCACCACTGCATGAACATCAGTCAGTAGTAAAGAGCAGTTAAAAGTTCGTTAAAAGACAACAGTGGCCTCGGGTGTGTAAGATAGGCCGTAATTATTAGTCGGCCTATCCATTCAAGTATTAATGTACTAAATAGTACTACAGTAGAACTTGGCTAATTCGAACGTGCATAATTCGAATTCGTGGATAATTCGAACTTTTACCGTGGTCCCTTGAATATCCTATGTAAAACCATGCAAAAACATCGTCTGTAATTCGAAATAAAAATTTTGCTCAAACTACAAAAAATCGCCTGCTGTATGGGCTAGACCACGTAACAATAGAGACACGACTGGAAACAGACAAGCAGGCATCGCCCTTTGTGAACAGAAGCTTGTCCTTTGTGTCAAATTCGTGGAATTGCCGTCAGTATCTGGCGATGACACATGACTGGCTCGTGTAACGGTACCGTCCGCCATTGTCCCTGGTTCCACGCCTAGTCAGTCAGTCACCCTCACTGTTGCTTTCAGTTCAGTCTGCCTGCATTCATGGAAGTGTTAAGTCTTTTTGAGTTTCTACTGTGCGAGCTGTGTTCTGTAGTGAGAGACCGTTCCTTTCTTTATACAGTAATGTATACACAGACTGGTGTGTTTTAGTGACGCTTATTGTGCAGTTTTATTGTGTTGCATGTTCATCATGGCCATTTCAAAACCAACACGGACCCAATACAAATCATTGACATTTGCTGAAAAAGTTGCCGTTATACGGAAAGTGGAAAAGGGACAAAAAAGAAATCTGAAATTGCCAAGGAATTCGCGATACCGCCAAATACGCTGTCAACGTATCTAAAAAATAAAGAGAAGATTTTGAATAGTGTGTGTAAAGCCAGCGACAAAGATAGGAAAAGAGCGTGAGGACCAGAAAATCCTGACGTGGATGAATGTGTAGTGAAGTGGTTTAAGCAAGCAAGGGACAAAAAAATTTCAGTCAGTGGGCCCCTCGTCAGAGCCAAAGCTGAGGAATTCGCATCTAGCTTAGGGAAAAATGATTTTAAGGCCAGCACTGGTTGGCTCGATGGTTTTAAAGAAAGGAATTTCTTTCAAAACTGTTTGTGGGGAAAGTGGATCTGTTGACGTTGAAGCTGCAAATTCATGGAAAGACGATTTGTTGCAAATGATTTCTGATAGAGACGCAAAAGACATTTTTAACGTAGACGAGACGGGCTTATTCTTCAAATGCACCCCCGACAAAACACTTGCTTTTAAAGGAAAAAGTTGTAGTGGCGGCAAACACAGCAAGGAGCGCATAACACTTTTATTCGGAGCAAACATGGATGGCTCGGAAAAACTGCCTTTGCTAATGATAGGGAAGTCAGCCAACCCACGTTGTTTCAAAAATGTAAAAACGAAACCAGTTGAATACAAATCAAACAATAAAGCTT
Organism: Magicicada septendecula; assembly: GCA_034769895.1. Classification (NCBI taxonomy): domain Eukaryota; kingdom Metazoa; phylum Arthropoda; class Insecta; order Hemiptera; family Cicadidae; genus Magicicada; species Magicicada septendecula. The sequence goes on along the minus strand of CM068374.1, from coordinate 227,467,072 downwards.
GGATGACAGGTGAAATTTTCGAAAGATGGCTTTTGAAAATCAACAGGAAATTTTGAAATCAAAACAGAAGAATCGTCTTGTTTATTGACAACTGTACAGCGCACAACACTATTCCTCTGATGGAAAATGTAAAGGATGTGTTTTTCCCTCCACACATGACTTCAGTAGTTCAACCTATGGACCAAAGTGTAATAAAAAATTTTAAGCATTTTTACAGATGGCTTGTGGTCCAAAACATTCTGTCAGGTGCTTATTTTGATGAGCACGAAAATATCAAGATTAACATCCTTCAAGCTGCCCGCATGTGCAACAGTGCTTGGGACTAAGTTACGCAAAAAAACAATTGCTAATTGTTTTCGTAAAGGTGGTTTCTGCCACATTGAAGGTGAAGAGGAGAATAAAGCTGCTAGAGAAGTCGTACCCACTACGGATAACTGGGAAGATGTTGGACATGATGCAGGCATTCGTTACGAAGAGTTTGTAAACATGGATGAAGACTTGGCGTTGTGCGGTGAACAGACAGATGCGGAGATCGTGGCTGATGTTATGAACATAAGAAATGATGGTACATCTTCAGATGAAGAAGGGGACCAGCTAGAACTTCCAGAGATACCGATTCCAACGGCTTCACAGGCATCAAATTACATTCAAGACTTGAGACGGTTTGTTGAAGGACAGCAGAACGTAAGTGATGCTATTTTCCTAGCACTTAATAAACTTGAAGAGTTTACTACAACTCAGTGTATTAACTGCAAAATGCAATCAAAAGTTTCTAGCTTTTTTAAAAAACTGTGAATGCTGTATTTTGTACAGAAACGTGTTTATACGTTTGTAATACATATGTATAAGGAAATTGTTTAATAAAATAACATATTGCTTTACTGAATTTCGGTTTTTGATTTGATTTTTCTACCCTTATTAAAAGTTTTCCTAATTCGAATTTTTGGATAATTCGAATTTTTTACTGGTCCCTTCAGCTTCGAATTAGCCAAGTTCTACTGTATATTAATAAACCTGTATAAAAAAAAATAAACAGTGTACCACGCAGCCAGCCTACAACAACATCTAAGTGCAAAAAGTTACGTCGGCCGACTTATATTATATAACGTGGAACCAGTAGATCAGTGAGAACCATGAAACAAAAAAACCGTAAAATCAGTACCAACAGTAGCGTGAGTGCGAGAGAACTCAGAAATCGGTCAACTAGTGAACTTGTGTCACGGTTATTACATGTGAACAATATGGGTCTTCATTGGAGTGAAACCATTATTAGGATGAGTATCACTTTTTAAAACTTTAATTATTACATTATAAAATTTACTTTTATAGACACCTTAATAAGAAACAGAGATCTCTAAGAGAGGGGAGTTTATTTAAATATTAACAAAAAAGAAAGAGTGTGTGTGTGGATATAGAGGTTACATACTGGTTCATATTCAATCTTCTTATATACTTAGTAATGTCAATTATCACAGTAGTTTAAAACAAAATTTAACAAAGATACTGTCATTTGTAGAAAGTAAAAGAAGGGTGCGAGTTTCGATAAATAAAATAAGTATGTATTATAGACAGTAGAAAATGCGTTAGCGTAATCATTTCGCACTTCTACCCAGATAACCTTGTCTGCAGCAAATTTTCATCTGTACGACCTTGGAGAATTAACCCTAAGGTAAGATAAGAGTTTTATTATTTGCATATAAATTTATATTGTTTCATTGGCGCCCGAACAGGGACGGCGAGTGTGATTTGTGATTACATTCGCCAGACCTAATCAAGCTGCAGAACAAGTTATTTGAGAGGGAGGACGTTTTGGTAAATTATATAAAAATAGTGAAATATTAAAAGGGTTAAGTTAATATTGGATAGGATTGAAATTTCTATGTAAGATTTTATAAACTTATAAAAAATGGCAGGGAATAATGACAATGTTAATGAAATAACTAGTGTTGACAATTGTGATGAATTAAATATTATGAGTAATTTTGAGATACATTCGACTCCAAGTGCGAGGCAAGATAAAGTAGAAGTAAATTTAACAGATCCAAGTAATGTGACTGAGGACTCGGGAGTACAGTTGACTCGCCCTCAACAAAATATAGTAACAAAGTAGAAAATGATATGATGAGTGTTATACTAAATCAATTAGAGAAAATGAACAGTAATTTTAACAATAAATTTGATGTACAGAGTAGACAGTTTAACGAATTGAAATACGAATTAAATGAAACGTTGAGTCATTCATTAAAAACATGAATAACAGAATTGACAAAATAGAGAGTAGTGTGGTAGAAAAAATTGATAAACAAATAGAAAAGGTAATTGAAAATTTTGAATGTAAAACAAATGAGAATTATAATGATATGTGTAAAAACGTGGTAGTAGAGAACAAGGAGATTAATGTTGAGAGTGATAAGGAAGATTTTGTTGAAGTAGAGTTTAGTAATGAAGTGTTGTTAGCAAATGCCGATGAGAGTGAGAGAGAGCGTGAAGACAGTTTAAATGTAGAGTATAAAAAGAGGGCAAATTTTTCTTGTGATACAGGTGAAGAAAAAGTTTCACCAGTAGTGTTGGAGGACAAAGGTTCCTCGATAGTTTTTGTAGAAGACAAAAGGTCTTTAAAATGTCAAAGAAATTATTTGTGGTATATTTTATCTGGTAAAGCCAGATGGTGTCATAATAAAGTGGTATTGCCCTCTGTGTGGAATGAGAATGTGAAATGTTGTGAGAAATATTGTAATGAGAGAAATAGAAATATTTAAGGTGAATAGAGATTATGAAATATTGGTACAGAGTTTATGCATTAAGAGAGAGGAACAAATTGACTTACCTTATAAAATAGAGATTGATAATTATTTTTATGATACCTGTATAAATAATAATAACTTAACTGATGTTTTAATGAGTATAGTAAATGAATATGATGACAAAATAAATTACTTGATGTTGTATAAAAACACTTACGGAGACAGAATTGAAATCACAAATGTAGACTGGTTTTATGAATTAATAGGTAATAATGGTATGAAATATTATGTTGATAAGGGTTATTACACAAATGATAGCCATATGATGTGTATCAATAAAATTGAAAAATGTTACGTGCAGAAAAGACTAATTTTTGACGATGGAGGTTGAATACAAACTCATTGAAGGGACATTTTAAATACTTTAGTTTATGGTAATGACCTGGCTGCTTTAGGTATTGAAGTGTGGTACACAAGAAAATTATGACAAAAATTTGTAAATAAATGTGTTAATGCAAAATGTATTGTGTCAAGGCTATATTGTTTAAATGTAGATTATAGTTTATGTAACAATGTTTATAGTATGTTACAATAATAATAATACTTTATTTTGACAAATAACAATAATAATTAATAAGAGGTAATAATAATGAATTTAATTTTGAATTGTGTTTGCATTAAAAGTGTTTTAAATACTGTAATCAAAGTCAAACTGTTCTGGTTGGAGTTAAAATGAAGTTAATTTAAGAATGTGAATTTTGATAAAGTCAAATTAATTTTGATTTAAATTTTGGTATGAATTGGTACAAAAATAGTAGTTGATAAATATGTTAACTAAAAGATTGATAGAAATTAAAAGTAGAAATACAGGTATTAGGGATGATGTAATTTTGAATGTTGAGACTGAGAGTGTTTATAACACCAGTCTGCCAGACAAGTGTTAATGTAAACAGGTGTGTTGTGACTAATGTCTACAGTCATGATGAGTTGACAATAACAAAAATGTTGTACTCTAATGAATCATTGCCAGTAGTAAAATCCTATTATGAAAGAAAAGAAATGTAAGATGTGTTGAAATGGAGGTAGCTTTTTGTTGTAATGCAATTAATATTTTTGCTTTGAACAAATAAGATTGAAATAATGAGGTAATTACCATAACTTAGAGTTTGAGAAATGAAATTAAATTATTTTGGTAATTACATTAATTGAAGAGATGATTTTAATAACAAATTTAAAGTTATTTTGACTCAAATTTCAAATGTAATGGTAGATTAAATAATAAAATGATGAAAAAATATAATGATTAAAATATTTATTTAAATTGAAAACTGAAGAAAACGTTTGGACTAAGATAGTGTTTGGGAAAATAAGATGTGCATATAGCTGTTCATGTAAACTTTTATCATTGACAATCCATGTTTCATGTTTTAACTGTAGATTCCCCACCTAAGTGCGGCCATGACCTCACCGGATTATGACCGTGAAAGTAGTTAATTGCGACAAATCATAAATTTTACTTGATATAACCGGCTTGTGGTTTGTTTTGTTTTGTTAACCCGGTGGTTTGGTAGACTTAGTAGGGGGGTTATTTTTTGGGGAATCTACCAAATTTTGGAACAGGGCTATTTTCACCCAGATAGGGGTGGTAGTCCATTAGGGGCGCATCAATCAAGAATAGTAAGTGCAATACTGAATTTTTATTGTAACGCCGAAGCAAGGATGGGGTGGAATAAAAGAAAAAAATGTCCACCCCTTCCGCATCAGTCCTTGTGGAAGCAACTGGGCGCTACAGTCCAGGGGGGAAATAGTGAGTGTGGAAGGGGGTGACCCAGTTACAAGTCATGAGGGAGATGTGATTTACGGCTAGGATGAGGCCGGCAATGGCCAAGAAGCCTAGTGCAGAACACAGTAAAATGTAACGGGTATCAGGGGTTAAGGGACTAAAAGGGGGTAAAAAAAATATATATATATATAGTAGTTAAGCATAAATATTCTTGAATAATGATAAATAATAAATTGTTGAGATTAATGCTGTATAATTAATGTTATTTTGGCTGGGCAATATTGTACTGGGAACATTATTTAATTTGTCTGGAACGCATATGTACTATTGTTTTGTTAACACTGTATTTTCTAGGGTTAAGCTATATTGTTGAACCATGTAACTTGTTGAATCTAGGTAACTGCTGGACGAATTAGAAGCCATATCACTAAGTAGTCAAATGCACATTACATTTTATAATAAAAAATGAACCAGTACTTTGTCAATGAACCAGTATTACTAAGAGGATACAAATCAGTTGTGGATATGGAGTGATGGAAGGCTGTTTGTTAAATTTCAATTGAATGTTTAGAGTCGGGTGATACTGTGGCGGATATCTGTCCGAGCTTATGGTGTTGGGATCTCGAGTAGAGAAGTCCAGTAAGAGCGGATGGGTGCTGCCGCAGCCACCAGACTAGGGGGGTAAGGACCCATGATTTGAGTAGAGAGTTCAGGGGGGTTGCGGTGCCATTTCCTCACTGATCCTCTTAGGTTTTAGGCAATAAGAGTTTGTATGCTTCGGCATCCAATCTCTTATTGGGGGGTATTGTAACGGTACAGAACTGTGTGCTACCCCAGTTTCAATTTTATTTTATATCAATTCAGTTTTAATTTTCAATTGTTAGCTTTCACCTGTGAGGTGCCTCAGAGTAACACACTGTTAGCATAAACAACTGTCTAGACAACTAGACTAGACGTATTACGTAACTGCTCCAGCAGCAGGCTTTGTGAATCACAGTATGCAGATTGTCACCACTGCATGAACATCAGTCAGTAGTAAAGAGCAGTTAAAAGTTCGTTAAAAGACAACAGTGGCCTCGGGTGTGTAAGATAGGCCGTAATTATTAGTCGGCCTATCCATTCAAGTATTAATGTACTAAATAGTACTACAGTAGAACTTGGCTAATTCGAACGTGCATAATTCGAACTTTTACCGTGGTCCCTTGAATATCCTATGTAAAACCATGCAAAAACATCGTCTGTAATTCGAAATAAAAATTTTGCTCAAACTACAAAAAATCGCCTGCTGTATGGGCTAGACCACGTAACAATAGAGACACGACTGGAAACAGACAAGCAGGCATCGCCCTTTGTGAACAGAAGCTTGTCCTTTGTGTCAAATTCGTGGAATTGCCGTCAGTATCTGGCGATGACACATGACTGGCTCGTGTAACGGTACCGTCCGCCATTGTCCCTGGTTCCACGCCTAGTCAGTCAGTCACCCTCACTGTTGCTTTCAGTTCAGTCTGCCTGCATTCATGGAAGTGTTAAGTCTTTTTGAGTTTCTACTGTGCGAGCTGTGTTCTGTAGTGAGAGACCGTTCCTTTCTTTATACAGTAATGTATACACAGACTGGTGTGTTTTAGTGACGCTTATTGTGCAGTTTTATTGTGTTGCATGTTCATCATGGCCATTTCAAAACCAACACGGACCCAATACAAATCATTGACATTTGCTGAAAAAGTTGCCGTTATACGGAAAGTGGAAAAGGGACAAAAAAGAAATCTGAAATTGCCAAGGAATTCGCGATACCGCCAAATACGCTGTCAACGTATCTAAAAAATAAAGAGAAGATTTTGAATAGTGTGTGTAAAGCCAGCGACAAAGATAGGAAAAGAGCGTGAGGACCAGAAAATCCTGACGTGGATGAATGTGTAGTGAAGTGGTTTAAGCAAGCAAGGGACAAAAAAATTCCATTCAGTGGGCCCCTCGTCAGAGCCAAAGCTGAGGAATTCGCATCTAGCTTAGGGAAAAATGATTTTAAGGCCAGCACTGGTTGGCTCGATGGTTTTAAAGAAAGGAATTTCTTTCAAAACTGTTTGTGGGGAAAGTGGATCTGTTGACGTTGAAGCTGCAAATTCATGGAAAGACGATTTGTTGCAAAATGATTTCTGATAGAGACGCAAAAGACATTTTTAACGTAGACGAGACGGGCTTATTCTTCAAATGCACCCCCGACAAAACACTTGCTTTTAAAGGAAAAAGTTGTAGTGGCGGCAAACACAGCAAGGAGCGCATAACACTTTTATTCGGAGCAAACATGGATGGCTCGGAAAAACTGCCTTTGCTAATGATAGGGAAGTCAGCCAACCCACGTTGTTTCAAAAATGTAAAAACGAAACCAGTTGAATACAAATCAAACAATAAAGCTTGGATGACAGGTGAAATTTTCGAAAGATGGCTTTTGAAAATCAACAGGAAATTTTGAAATCAAAACAGAAGAATCGTCTTGTTTATTGACAACTGTACAGCGCACAACACTATTCCTCTGATGGAAAATGTAAAGGATGTGTTTTTCCCTCCACACATGACTTCAGTAGTTCAACCTATGGACCAAAGTGTAATAAAAAATTTTAAGCATTTTTACAGATGGCTTGTGGTCCAAAACATTCTGTCAGGTGCTTATTTTGATGAGCACGAAAATATCAAGATTAACATCCTTCAAGCTGCCCGCATGTGCAACAGTGCTTGGGACTAAGTTACGCAAAAAAACAATTGCTAATTGTTTTCGTAAAGGTGGTTTCTGCCACATTGAAGGTGAAGAGGAGAATAAAGCTGCTAGAGAAGTCGTACCCACTACGGATAACTGGGAAGATGTTGGACATGATGCAGGCATTCGTTACGAAGAGTTTGTAAACATGGATGAAGACTTGGCGTTGTGCGGTGAACAGACAGATGCGGAGATCGTGGCTGATGTTATGAACATAAGAAATGATGGTACATCTTCAGATGAAGAAGGGGACCAGCTAGAACTTCCAGAGATACCGATTCCAACGGCTTCACAGGCATCAAATTACATTCAAGACTTGAGACGGTTTGTTGAAGGACAGCAGAACGTAAGTGACGCTATTTTCCAAGCACTTAATAAACTTGAAGAGTTTACTACAACTCAGTGTATTAACTGCAAAATGCAATCAAAAGTTTCTAGCTTTTTTAAAAAACTGTGAATGCTGTATTTTGTACAGAAACGTGTTTATACGTTTGTAATACATATGTATAAGGAAATTGTTTAATAAAATAACATATTGCTTTACTGAATTTCGGTTTTTGATTTTATTTTTCTACCCTTATTAAAAGTTTTCCTAATTCGAATTTTTGGATAATTCGAATTTTTTACTGGTCCCTTCAGCTTCGAATTAGCCAAGTTCTACTGTATATTAATAAACCTGTATAAAAAAGTATAAACAGTGTACCACGCAGCCAGCCTACAACAACATCTAAGTGCAAAAAGTTACGTCGGCCGACTTATATTATATAACGTGGAACCAGTAGATCAGTGAGAACCATGAAACAAAAAAACCGTAAAATCAGTACCAACAGTAGCGTGAGTGCGAGAGAACTCAGAAATCGGTCAACTAGTGAACTTGTGTCACGGTTATTACATGTGAACAATATGGGTCTTCATTGGAGTGAAACCATTATTAGGATGAGTATCACTTTTTAAAACTTTAATTATTACATTATAAAATTTACTTTTATAGACACCTTAATAAGAAACAGAGATCTCTAAGAGAGGGGAGTTTATTTAAATATTAACAAAAAAGAAAGAGTGTGTGTGTGGATATAGAGGTTACATACTGGTTCATATTCAATCTTCTTATATACTTAGTAATGTCAATTATCACAGTAGTTTAAAACAAAATTTAACAAAGATACTGTCATTTGTAGAAAGTAAAAGAAGGGTGCGAGTTTCGATAAATAAAATAAGTATGTATTATAGACAGTAGAAAATGCGTTAGCGTAATCATTTCGCACTTCTACCCAGATAACCTTGTCTGCAGCAAATTTTCATCTGTACGACCTTGGAGAATTAACCCTAAGGTAAGATAAGAGTTTTATTATTTGCATATAAATTTATATTGTTTCATTGGCGCCCGAACAGGGACGGCGAGTGTGATTTGTGATTACATTCGCCAGACCTAATCAAGCTGCAGAACGGGTTATTTGAGAGGGAGGACGTTTTGGTAAATTATATAAAAATAGTGAAATATTAAAAGGGTTAAGTTAATATTGGATAGGATTGAAATTTCTATGTAAGATTTTATAAACTTATAAAAAATGGCAGGGAATAATGACAATGTTAATGAAATAACTAGTGTTGACAATTGTGATGAATTAAATATTATGAGTAATTTTGAGATACATTCGACTCCAAGTGCGAGGCAAGATAAAGTAGAAGTAAATTTAACAGATCCAAGTAATGTGACTGAGGACTCGGGAGCACAGTTGACTCGCCCTCAACAAAATATAGTAACAAAGTAGAAAATGATATGATGAGTGTTATACTAAATCAATTAGAGAAAATGAACAGTAATTTTAACAATAAATTTGATGTACAGAGTAGACAGTTTAACGAATTGAAATACGAATTAAATGAAACGTTGAGTCATTCATTAAAAACATGAATAACAGAATTGACAAAATAGAGAGTAGTGTGGTAGAAAAAATTGATAAACAAATAGAAAAGGTAATTGAAAATTTTGAATGTAAAACAAATGAGAATTATAATGATATGTGTAAAAACGTGGTAGTAGAGAACAAGGAGATTAATGTTGAGAGTGATAAGGAAGATTTTGTTGAAGTAGAGTTTAGTAATGAAGTGTTGTTAGCAAATGCCGATGAGAGTGAGAGAGAGCGTGAAGACAGTTTAAATGTAGAGTATAAAAAGAGGGCAAATTTTTCTTGTGATACAGGTGAAGAAAAAGTTTCACCAGTAGTGTTGGAGGACAAAGGTTCCTCGATAGTTTTTGTAGAAGACAAAAGGTCTTTAAAATGTCAAAGAAATTATTTGTGGTATATTTTATCTGGTAAAGCCAGATGGTGTCATAATAAAGTGGTATTGCCCTCTGTGTGGAATGAGAATGTGAAATGTTATGAGAAATATTGTAATGAGAGAAATAGAAATATTTAAGGTGAATAGAGATTATGAAATATTGGTACAGAGTTTATGCATTAAGAGAGAGGAACAAATTGACTTACCTTATAAAATAGAGATTGATAATTATTTTTATGATACCTGTATAAATAATAATAACTTAACTGATGTTTTAATGAGTATAGTAAATGAATATGATGACAAAATAAATTACTTGATGTTGTATAAAAACACTTACGGAGACAGAATTGAAATCACAAATGTAGACTGGTTTTATGAATTAATAGGTAATAATGGTATGAAATATTATGTTGATAAGGGTTATTACACAAATGATAGCCATATGATGTGTATCAATAAAATTGAAAAATGTTACGTGCAGAAAAGACTAATTTTTGACGATGGAGGTTGAATACAAACTCAATGAAGGGACATTTTAAATACTTTAGTTTATGGTAATGACCTGGCTGCTTTAGGTATTGAAGTGTGGTACACAAGAAAATTATGACAAAAATTTGTAAATAAATGTGTTAAGGCAAAATGTATTGTGTCAAGGCTATATTGTTTAAATGTAGATTATAGTTTATGTAACAATGTTTATAGTATGTTACAATAATAATAATACTTTATTTTGACAAATAACAATAATAATTAATAAGAGGTAATAATAATGAATTTAATTTTGAATTGTTTTTGCATTAAAAGTGTTTTAAATACTGTAATCAAAGTCAAACTGTTCTGGTTGGAGTTAAAATGAAGTTAATTTAAGAATGTGAATTTTGATAAACTCAAATTAATTTTGATTTAAATTTTGGTATGAATTGGTACAAAAATAGTAGTTGATAAATATGTTAACTAAAAGATTGATAGAAATTGAAAGTAGAAATACAGGTATTAGGGATGATGTAATTTTGAATGTTGAGACTGAGAGTGTTTATAACACCAGTCTGCCAGACAAGTGTTAATGTAAACAGGTGTGTTGTGACTAATGTCTACAGTCATGCTGAGTTGACAATAACAAAAATGTTGTACTCTAATGAATCATTGCCAGTAGTAAAATCCTATTATGAAAGAAAAGACATGTAAGATGTGTTGAAATGGAGGTAGCTTTTTGTTGTAATGCAATTAATATTTTTGCTTTGAACAAATAAGATTGAAATAATGAGGTAATTACCATAACTTAGAGTTTGAGAAATTAAATTAAATTATTTTGGTAATTACATTAATTGAAGAGATGATTTTAATAACAAATTTAAAGTTATTTTGACTCAAATTTCAAATGTAATGGTAGATTAAATAATAAAATGATGAAAAAATATAATGATTAAAATATTTATTTAAATTGAAAACTGAAGAAAACGTTTGGACTAAGATAGTGTTTGGGAAAATAAGATGTGCATATAGCTGTTCATGTAAACTTTTATCATTGACAATCCATGTTTCATGTTTTAACTGTAGATTCCCCACCTAAGTGCGGCCATGACCTCACCGGATCATGACCGTGAAAGTAGTTAATTGCGACAAATCATAAATTTTACTTGATATAACCGGCTTGTGGTTTGTTTTGTTTTGTTAACCCGGTGGTTTGGTAGACTTAGTAGGGGGGTTATTATTTGGGGAATCTACCAAATTTTGGAACAGGGCTATTTTCACCCAGATAGGGGTGGTAGTCCATTAGGGGCACATCAATCAAGAATAGTAAGTGCAATACTGAATTTTTATTGTAACGCCGAAGCAAGGATGGGGTGGAATAAAAGAAAAAAATGTCCACCCCTTTCCGCATCAGTCCTTGTGGAAGCAACTGGGCGCTACAGTCCAGGGGGGGAAATAGTGAGTGTGGAAGGGGGTGACCCAGTTACAAGTCACGAGGGAGATGTGATTTACGGCTAGGATGAGGCCGGCAATGGCCAAGAAGCCTAGTGCAGAACACAGTAAAATGTAACGGGTATCAGGGGTTAAGGGACTAAAAGGGGGGTAAAAAAAAATATATATATATAGTAGTTAAGCATAAATATTCTTGAATAATGATAAATAATAAATTGTTGAGATTAATGCTGTATAATTAATGTTATTTTGGCTGGGCAATATTGTACTGGGAACATTATTTAAATTGTCTGGAATGCATATGTACTATTGTTTTGTTAACACTGTATTTTCTAGGGTTAAGCTATATTGTTGAACCATGTAACTTGTTGAATCTAGGTAACTGCTGGACGAATTAGAAGCCATATCACTAAGTAGTCAAATGCACATTATATTTTATAATAAAAAATGAACCAGTACTTTGTCAATGAACCAGTATTACTAAGATTATACAAATCAGTTGTGGATATGGAGTGATGGAAGGCTGTTTGTTAAATTTCAATCGAATGTTTAGAGTCGGGTGATACTGTGGCGGATATCTGTCCGAGCTTATGGTGTTGGGATCTCGAGTAGAGAAGTCCAGTAAGAGCGGATGGGTGCTGCCGCAGCCACCAGACTAGGCGGGTAAGGACCCATGATTTGAGTAGAGAGTTCAGGGGGGTTGCGGCGCCATATCCTCACTGATCCTCTTAGGTTTTAGGCAATAAGAGTTTGTATGCTTCGGCATCCAATCTCTTATTGGGGGGTATTGTAACGGTACAGAACTGTGTGCTATCCCAGTTTCAATTTTATTTTATATCAATTCAGTTTTAATTTTCAATTGTTAGCTTTCACCTGTGAGGTGCCTCAGAGTAACACACTGTTAGCATAAACAACTGTCTAGACAACTAGACTAGACGTATTACGTAACTGCTCCAGCAGCAGGCTTTGTGAATCACAGTATGCAGATTGTCACCACTGCATGAACATCAGTCAGTAGTAAAGAGCAGTTAAAAGTTCGTTAAAAGACAACAGTGGCCTCGGGTGTGTAAGATAGGCCGTAATTATTAGTCGGCCTATCCATTCAAGTATTAATGTACTAAATAGTACTATATAAATAAAACCTGTATAAGAAAGTATAAACAGTGTACCGCGCAGCCAGCCTACAACAACATCTAAGTGCAAAAAGTTACGTCGGCCGACTTATATTATATAACGTGGAACCAGTAGATCAGTGAGAACCATGAAACAAAAAAACCGTAAAATCAGTACCAACAGTAGCGTGAGTGCGAGAGAACTCAGAAATCGGTCAACTAGTGAACTTGTGTCACGGTTATTACATGTGAACAATATGGGTGTTCATTGGAGTGAAACCATTATTAGGATGAGTACCACTTTTTAAAACTTTAATTATTATATTATAAAATTTACTTTTATAGACACCTTAATAAGAAACAGAGATCTCTAAGAGAGGGGAGATTATTTAAATATTAACAAAAAAGAAAGAGTGTGTATGTGGATATAGAGGTTACATACTGGTTCATTTTCAATCTTATTATATGTACTTAGTAATGTCAACCACAGTAGTTTAAAACAAAATTTAACAAAGATACTGTCATTTGTAGAAAGTAAAAGAAGGGTGTGAGTTTCGATAAATAAAATAAGTATGTATTATAGACAGTAGAAAATGCCTTAGCGTAATCATTTCGCACTTCTACCCAGATAACCTTGTCTGCAGCTAATTTTCATCTGTACGACCTTGGAGAATTAACCCTAAGGTAAGATAAGAGTTTTATTATTTGCATATAAATTTATATTGTTTCATTGGCGCCCGAACAGGGACGGCGAGTGTGATTTGTGATTACATTCGCCAGACCTAATCAAGCTGCAGAACGGGTTATTTGAGAGGGAGGACGTTTTGGTAAATTATATAAAAATAGTGAAATATTAAAAGGGTTAAGTTAATATTGGATAGGATTGAAATTTCTATGTAACATTTTATAAACTTATAAAAAATGGCAGGGAATAATGACGATGTCAATGAAATAACTAGTGTTGACAATTGTGATGAATTAAATATTATGAGTAATTTTGAGATACATTCGACTCCAAGTGCGAGGCAAGATAAAGTAAAAGTAAATTTAATAGATCCAAGTAATGTGACTGAGGACTCGGGAGTACAGTTGACTCCACCCTCAACAAAATATAGTAACAAAGTAGAAAATGATATGATGAGTGTTATACTAAATCAATTAGAGAAAATGAACAGTAATTTTAACAATAAATTTGATGTACAGAGTAGACAGTTTAACGAATTGAAATACGAATTAAATGAAACGTTGAGTCATTCATTAAAAACATGAATAACAGAATTGACAAAATAGAGAGTAGTGTGGTAGAAAAAATTGATAAACAAATACAAAAGGTAATTAAAAATTTTGAATGTAAAACAAATGAGAATTATAATGATATGTGTAAAAACGTGGTAGTAGAGAACAAGGAGATTAATGTTGAGAGTGATAAGGAAGATTTTGTTGAAGCAGAGTTTAGTAATGAAGTGTTGTTAGCAAATGCCGATGAGAGTGAGAGAGAGCGTGAAGACAGTTTAAATGTAGAGTATAAAAAGAGGGCAAATTTTTCTTGTGATACAGGTGAAGAAAAAGTTTCACCAGTAGTGTTGGAGGACAAAGGTTCCTCGATAGTTTTTGTAGAAGACAAAAGGTCTTTAAAATGTCAAAGAAATTATTTGTGGTATATTTTATCTGGTAAAGCCAGATGGTGTCATAATAAAGTGGTATTGCCCTCTGTGTGGAATGAGAATGTGAAATGTTGTGAGAAATATTGTAATGAGAGAAATAGAAATATTTAAGGTGAATAGAGATTATGAAATATTGGTACAGAGTTTATGCATTAAGAGAGAGGAACAAATTGACTTACCTTATAAAATAGAGATTGATAATTATTTTTATGATACCTGTACAAATAATAATAACTTAACTGATGTTTTAATGAGTGTAGTAAATGAATATGATGACAAAATAAATTACTTGATGTTGTATAAAAACACTTATGGAGACAGAATTGAAATCACAAATGTAGACTGGTTTTATGAATTAATAGGTAATAATGGTATGAAATATTATGTTGATAAGGGTTATTACACAAATGATAGCCATATGATGTGTATTAATAAAATTGAAAAATGTTACGTGCAGAAAAGACTAATTTTTGACGATGGAGGTTGAATACAAACTCAATGAAGGGACATTTTAAATACTTTAGTTTATGGTAATGACCTGGCTGCTTTAGGTATTGAAGTGTGGTACACAAGAAAATTATGACAAAAATTTGTAAATAAATGTGTTAATGCCAAATGTATTGTGTCAAGGCTATATTGTTTAAATGTAGATTATAGTTTATGTAACAATGTTTATAGTATGTTACAATAATAATAATACTTTATTTTGACAATTAACAATAATAATTAATAAGAGGTAATAATAATGAATTTAATTTTGAATTGTGTTTGCATTAAAAGTGTTTTAAATACTGTAATCAAAGTCAAACTGTTCTGGTTGGAGTTAAAATGAAGTTAATTTAAGAATGTGAATTTTGATAAAGTCAAATTAATTTTGATTTAAATTTTGGTATGAATTGGTACAAAAATAGTAGTTGATAAATATGTTAACTAAAAGATTGATAGAAATTAAAAGTAGAAATACAGGTATTAGGGATGATGTAATTTTGAATGTTGAGACTGAGAGTGTTTATAACACCAGTCTGCCAGACAAGTGTTAATGTAAACAGGTGTGTTGTGACTATGTCTACAGTCATGCTGAGTTGACAATAACAAAAATGTTGTACTCTAATGAATCATTGCCAGTAGTAAAATCCTATTATGAAAGAAAAGACATGTAAGATGTGTTGAAATGGAGGTAGCTTTTTGTTGTAATGCAATTAATATTTTTGCTTTGAACAAATAAGATTGAAATAATGAGGTAATTACCATAACTTAGAGTTTGAGAAATGAAATTAAATTATTTTGGTAATTACATTAATTGAAGAGATGATTTTAATAACAAATTTAAAGTTATTTTGACTCAAATTTCAAATGTAATGGTAGATTAAATAATAAAATGATGAAAAAATATAATGATTAAAATATTTATTTAAATTGAAAACTGAAGAAAACGTTTGGACTAAGATAGTGTTTGGGAAAATAAGATGTGCATATAGCTGTTCATGTAAACTTTTATCATTGACAATCCATGTTTCATGTTTTAACTGTAGATTCCCCACCTAAGTGCGGCCATGACCTCACCGGATCATGACCGTGAAAGTAGTTAATTGCGACAAATCATAAATTTTACTTGATATAACCGGCTTGTGGTTTGTTTTGTTTTGTTAACCCGGTGGTTTGGTAGACTTAGTAGGGGGGTTATTTTTTGGGGAATCTACCAAATTTTTGAACAAGGCTATTTTCACCCAGATAGGGGTGGTAGTCCATTAGGGGCGCATCAATCAAGAATAGTAAGTGCAATACTGAATTTCTATTGTAACGCCGAAGCAAGGATGGGGGTGGAATAAAAGAAAAAAATGTCCACCCCTTCCGCATCAGTCCTTGTGGAAGCAACTGGGCGCTACAGTCCAGGGGGGGAAATAGTGAGTGTGGAAGGGGGGTGACCCAGTTACAAGTCACGAGGGAGATGTGATTTACGGCTAGGATGAGGCCGGCAATGGCCAAGAAGCCTAGTGCAGAACACAGTAAAATGTAACGGGTATCAGGGGTTAAGGGACTAAAAGGGGGGTAAAAAAAAAAAATATATATATAGTAGTTAAGCATAAATATTCTTGAATAATGATAAATAATAAATTGTTGAGATTAATGCTGTATAATTAATGTTATTTTGGCTGGGCAATATTGTACTGGGAACATTATTTAATTTGTCTGGAACGCATATGTACTATTGTTTTGTTAACACTGTATTTTCTAGGATTAAGCTATATTGTTGAACCATGTAACTTGTTGAATCTAGGTAACTGCTGGACGAATTAGAAGCCATATCACTAAGTAGTCAAATGCACATTATATTTTATAATAAAAAATGAACCAGTACTTTGTCAATGAACCAGTATTACTAAGAGGATACAAATCAGTTGTGGATATGGAGTGATGGAAGGCTGTTTGTTAAATTTCAATCGAATGTTTAGAGTCGGGTGATACTGTGGCGGATATCTGTCCGAGCTTATGGTGTTGGGATCTCGAGTAGAGAAGTCCAGTAAGAGCGGATGGGTGCTGCCGCAGCCACCAGACTAAGGGGGTAAGGACCCATGATTTGAGTAGAGAGTTCAGGGGGGTTGCGGCGCCATATCCTCACTGATCCTCTTAGGTTTTAGGCAATAAGAGTTTGTATGCTTCGGCATCCAATCTCTTATTGGGGGGTATTGTAACGGTACAGAACTGTGTGCTATCCCAGTTTCAATTTTATTTTATATCAATTCAGTTTTAATTTTCAATTGTTAGCTTTCACCTGTGAGGTGCCTCAGAGTAACACACTGTTAGCATACACAACTGTCTAGACAACTGTACTAGACGTATTACGTAACTGCTCCAGCAGCAGGCTTTGTGAATCACAGTATGCAGATTGTCACCACTGCATGAACATCAGTCAGTAGTAAAGAGCAGTTAAAAGTTCGTTAAAAGACAACAGTGGCCTCGGGTGTGTAAGATAGGCCGTAATTATTAGTCGGCCTATCCATTCAAGTATTAATGTACTAAATAGTACTATATAAATAAAACCTGTATAAGAAAGTATAAACAGTGTACCGCGCAGCCAGCCTACAACAACATCTAAGTGCAAAAAGTTACGTCGGCCGACTTATATTATATAACGTGGAACCAGTAGATCAGTGAGAACCATGAAACAAAAAAACCGTAAAATCAGTACCAACAGTAGCGTGAGTGCGAGAGAACTCAGAAATCGGTCAACTAGTGAACTTGTGTCACGGTTATTACATGTGAACAATATGGGTGTTCATTGGAGTGAAACCATTATTAGGATGAGTACCACTTTTTAAAACTTTAATTATTATATTATAAAATTTACTTTTATAGACACCTTAATAAGAAACAGAGATCTCTAAGAGTGGGGAGATTATTTAAATATTAACAAAAAAGAAAGAGTGTGTATGTGGATATAGAGGTTACATACTGGTTCATTTTCAATCTTCTTATATGTACTTAGTAATGTCAACCACAGTAGTTTAAAACAAAATTTAACAAAGATACTGTCATTTGTAGAAAGTAAAAGAAGGGTGTGAGTTTCGATAAATAAAATAAGTATGTATTATAGACAGTAGAAAATGCGTTAGCGTAATCATTTCGCACTTCTACCCAGATAACCTTGTCTGCAGCTAATTTTCGTCTGTACGACCTTGGAGAATTAACCCTAAGGTAAGATAAGAGTTTTATTATTTGCATATAAATTTATATTGTTTCATTGGCGCCCGAACAGGGATGGCGAGTGTGATTTGTGATTACATTCGCCAGACCTAATCAAGCTGCAGAACGGGTTATTTGAGAGGGAGGACGTTTTGGTAAATTATATAAAAATAGTGAAATATTAAAAGGGTTAAGTTAATATTGGATAGGATTGAAATTTCTATGTAACATTTTATAAACTTATAAAAAATGGCAGGGAATAATGACGATGTCAATGAAATAACTAGTGTTGACAATTGTGATGAATTAAATATTATGAGTAATTTTGAGATACATTCGACTCCAAGTGCGAGGCAAGATAAAGTAAAAGTAAATTTAATAGATCCAAGTAATGTGACTGAGGACTCGGGAGTACAGTTGACTCCACCCTCAACAAAATATAGTAACAAAGTAGAAAATGATATGATGAGTGTTATACTAAATCAATTAGAGAAAATGAACAGTAATTTTAACAATAAATTTGATGTACAGAGTAGACAGTTTAACGAATTGAAATACGAATTAAATGAAACGTTGAGTCATTCATTAAAAACATGAATAACAGAATTGACAAAATAGAGAGTAGTGTGGTAGAAAAAATTGATAAACAAATACAAAAGGTAATTGAAAATTTTGAATGTAAAACAAATGAGAATTATAATGATATGTGTAAAAACGTGGTAGTAGAGAACAAGGAGATTAATGTTGAGAGTGATAAGGAAGATTTTGTTGAAGCAGAGTTTAGTAATGAAGTGTTGTTAGCAAATGCCGATGAGAGTGAGAGAGAGCGTGAAGACAGTTTAAATGTAGAGTATAAAAAGAGGGCAAATTTTTCTTGTGATACAGGTGAAGAAAAAGTTTCACCAGTAGTGTTGGAGGACAAAGGTTCCTCGATAGTTTTTGTAGAAGACAAAAGGTCTTTAAAATGTCAAAGAAATTATTTGTGGTATATTTTATCTGGTAAAGCCAGATGGTGTCATAATAAAGTGGTATTGCCCTCTGTGTGGAATGAGAATGTGAAATGTTGTGAGAAATATTGTAATGAGAGAAATAGAAATATTTAAGGTGAATAGAGATTATGAAATATTGGTACAGAGTTTATGCATTAAGAGAGAGGAACAAATTGACTTACCTTATAAAATAGAGATTGATAATTATTTTTATGATACCTGTATAAATAATAATAACTTAACTGATGTTTTAATGAGTATAGTAAATGAATATGATGACAAAATAAATTAATTGATGTTGTATAAAAACACTTACGGAGACAGAATTGAAATCACAAATGTAGACTGGTTTTATGAATTAATAGGTAATAATGGTATGAAATATTATGTTGATAAGGGTTATTACACAAATGATAGCCATATGATGTGTATCAATAAAATTGAAAAATGTTACGTGCAGAAAAGACTAATTTTTGACGATGGAGGTTGAATACAAACTCAATGAAGGGACATTTTAAATACTTTAGTTTATGGTAATGACCTGGCTGCTTTAGGTATTGAAGTGTGGTACACAAGAAAATTATGACGAAAATTTGTAAATAAATGTGTTAATGCCAAATGTATTGTGTCAAGGCTATATTGTTTAAATGTAGATTATAGTTTATGTAACAATGTTTATAGTATGTTACAATAATAATAATACTTTATTTTGACAATTAACAATAATAATTAATAAGAGGTAATAATAATGAATTTAATTTTGAATTGTGTTTGCATTAAAAGTGTTTTAAATACTGTAATCAAAGTCAAACTGTTCTGGTTGGAGTTAAAATGAAGTTAATTTAAGAATGTGAATTTTGATAAAGTCAAATTAATTTTGATTTAAATTTTGGTATGAATTGGTACAAAAATAGTAGTTGATAAATATGTTAACTAAAAGATTGATAGAAATTAAAAGTAGAAATACAGGTATTAGGGATGATGTAATTTTGAATGTTGAGACTGAGAGTGTTTATAACACCAGTCTGCCAGACAAGTGTTAATGTAAACAGGTGTGTTGTGACTATGTCTACAGTCATGCTGAGTTGACAATAACAAAAATGTTGTACTCTAATGAATCATTGCCAGTAGTAAAATCCTATTATGAAAGAAAAGACATGTAAGATGTGTTGAAATGGAGGTAGCTTTTTGTTGTAATGCAATTAATATTTTTGCTTTGAACAAATAAGATTGAAATAATGAGGTAATTACCATAACTTAGAGTTTGAGAAATGAAATTAAATTATTTTGGTAATTACATTAATTGAAGAGATGATTTTAATAACAAATTTAAAGTTATTTTGACTCAAATTTCAAATGTAATGGTAGATTAAATAATAAAATGATGAAAAAATATAATGATTAAAATATTTATTTAAATTGAAAACTGAAGAAAACGTTTGGACTAAGATAGTGTTTGGGAAAATAAGATGTGCATATAGCTGTTCATGTAAACTTTTATCATTGACAATCCATGTTTCATGTTTTAACTGTAGATTCCCCACCTAAGTGCGGCCATGACCTCACCGGATCATGACCGTGAAAGTAGTTAATTGCGACAAATCATAAATTTTACTTGATATAACCGGCTTGTGGTTTGTTTTGTTTTGTTAACCCGGTGGTTTGGTAGACTTAGTAGGGGGGTTATTTTTTGGGGAATCTACCAAATTTTTGAACAAGGCTATTTTCACCCAGATAGGGGTGGTAGTCCATTAGGGGCGCATCAATCAAGAATAGTAAGTGCAATACTGAATTTCTATTGTAACGCCGAAGCAAGGATGGGGGTGGAATAAAAGAAAAAAATGTCCACCCCTTCCGCATCAGTCCTTGTGGAAGCAACTGGGCGCTACAGTCCAGGGGGGGAAATAGTGAGTGTGGAAGGGGGGTGACCCAGTTACAAGTCACGAGGGAGATGTGATTTACGGCTAGGATGAGGCCGGCAATGGCCAAGAAGCCTAGTGCAGAACACAGTAAAATGTAACGGGTATCAGGGGTTAAGGGACTAAAAGGGGGGTAAAAAAAAAAAATATATATATAGTAGTTAAGCATAAATATTCTTGAATAATGATAAATAATAAATTGTTGAGATTAATGCTGTATAATTAATGTTATTTTGGCTGGGCAATATTGTACTGGGAACATTATTTAATTTGTCTGGAACGCATATGTACTATTGTTTTGTTAACACTGTATTTTCTAGGATTAAGCTATATTGTTGAACCATGTAACTTGTTGAATCTAGGTAACTGCTGGACGAATTAGAAGCCATATCACTAAGTAGTCAAATGCACATTATATTTTATAATAAAAAATGAACCAGTACTTTGTCAATGAACCAGTATTACTAAGAGGATACAAATCAGTTGTGGATATGGAGTGATGGAAGGCTGTTTGTTAAATTTCAATCGAATGTTTAGAGTCGGGTGATACTGTGGCGGATATCTGTCCGAGCTTATGGTGTTGGGATCTCGAGTAGAGAAGTCCAGTAAGAGCGGATGGGTGCTGCCGCAGCCACCAGACTAAGGGGGTAAGGACCCATGATTTGAGTAGAGAGTTCAGGGGGGTTGCGGCGCCATATCCTCACTGATCCTCTTAGGTTTTAGGCAATAAGAGTTTGTATGCTTCGGCATCCAATCTCTTATTGGGGGGTATTGTAACGGTACAGAACTGTGTGCTATCCCAGTTTCAATTTTATTTTATATCAATTCAGTTTTAATTTTCAATTGTTAGCTTTCACCTGTGAGGTGCCTCAGAGTAACACACTGTTAGCATACACAACTGTCTAGACAACTAGACTAGACGTATTACGTAACTGCTCCAGCAGCAGGCTTTGTGAATCACAGTATGCAGATTGTCACCACTGCATGAACATCAGTCAGTAGTAAAGAGGAGTTAAAAGTTCGTTAAAAGACAACAGTGGCCTCGGGTGTGTAAGATAGGCCGTAATTATTAGTCGGCCTATCCATTCAAGTATTAATGTACTAAATAGTACTATATAAATAAAACCTGTATAAGAAAGTATAAACAGTGTACCGCGCAGCCAGCCTACAACAACATCTAAGTGCAAAAAGTTACGTCGGCCGACTTATATTATATAACGTGGAACCAGTAGATCAGTGAGAACCATGAAACAAAAAAACCGTAAAATCAGTACCAACAGTAGCGTGAGTGCGAGAGAACTCAGAAATCGGTCAACTAGTGAACTTGTGTCACGGTTATTACATGTGAACAATATGGGTGTTCATTGGAGTGAAACCATTATTAGGATGAGTACCACTTTTTAAAACTTTAATTATTATATTATAAAATTTACTTTTATAGACACCTTAATAAGAAACAGAGATCTCTAAGAGTGGGGAGATTATTTAAATATTAACAAAAAAGAAAGAGTGTGTATGTGGATATAGAGGTTACATACTGGTTCATTTTCAATCTTCTTATATGTACTTAGTAATGTCAACCACAGTAGTTTAAAACAAAATTTAACAAAGATACTGTCATTTGTAGAAAGTAAAAGAAGGGTGTGAGTTTCGATAAATAAAATAAGTATGTATTATAGACAGTAGAAAATGCGTTAGCGTAATCATTTCGCACTTCTACCCAGATAACCTTGTCTGCAGCTAATTTTCGTCTGTACGACCTTGGAGAATTAACCCTAAGGTAAGATAAGAGTTTTATTATTTGCATATAAATTTATATTGTTTCATTGGCGCCCGAACAGGGATGGCGAGTGTGATTTGTGATTACATTCGCCAGACCTAATCAAGCTGCAGAACGGGTTATTTGAGAGGGAGGACGTTTTGGTAAATTATATAAAAATAGTGAAATATTAAAAGGGTTAAGTTAATATTGGATAGGATTGAAATTTCTATGTAACATTTTATAAACTTATAAAAAATGGCAGGGAATAATGACGATGTCAATGAAATAACTAGTGTTGACAATTGTGATGAATTAAATATTATGAGTAATTTTGAGATACATTCGACTCCAAGTGCGAGGCAAGATAAAGTAAAAGTAAATTTAATAGATCCAAGTAATGTGACTGAGGACTCGGGAGTACAGTTGACTCCACCCTCAACAAAATATAGTAACAAAGTAGAAAATGATATGATGAGTGTTATACTAAATCAATTAGAGAAAATGAACAGTAATTTTAACAATAAATTTGATGTACAGAGTAGACAGTTTAACGAATTGAAATACGAATTAAATGAAACGTTGAGTCATTCATTAAAAACATGAATAACAGAATTGACAAAATAGAGAGTAGTGTGGTAGAAAAAATTGATAAACAAATACAAAAGGTAATTGAAAATTTTGAATGTAAAACAAATGAGAATTATAATGATATGTGTAAAAACGTGGTAGTAGAGAACAAGGAGATTAATGTTGAGAGTGATAAGGAAGATTTTGTTGAAGCAGAGTTTAGTAATGAAGTGTTGTTAGCAAATGCCGATGAGAGTGAGAGAGAGCGTGAAGACAGTTTAAATGTAGAGTATAAAAAGAGGGCAAATTTTTCTTGTGATACAGGTGAAGAAAAAGTTTCACCAGTAGTGTTGGAGGACAAAGGTTCCTCGATAGTTTTTGTAGAAGACAAAAGGTCTTTAAAATGTCAAAGAAATTATTTGTGGTATATTTTATCTGGTAAAGCCAGATGGTGTCATAATAAAGTGGTATTGCCCTCTGTGTGGAATGAGAATGTGAAATGTTGTGAGAAATATTGTAATGAGAGAAATAGAAATATTTAAGGTGAATAGAGATTATGAAATATTGGTACAGAGTTTATGCATTAAGAGAGAGGAACAAATTGACTTACCTTATAAAATAGAGATTGATAATTATTTTTATGATACCTGTATAAATAATAATAACTTAACTGATGTTTTAATGAGTATAGTAAATGAATATGATGACAAAATAAATTACTTGATGTTGTATAAAAACACTTACGGAGACAGAATTGAAATCACAAATGTAGACTGGTTTTATGAATTAATAGGTAATAATGGTATGAAATATTATGTTGATAAGGGTTATTACACAAATGATAGCCATATGATGTGTATCAATAAAATTGAAAAATGTTACGTGCAGAAAAGACTAATTTTTGACGATGGAGGTTGAATACAAACTCAATGAAGGGACATTTTAAATACTTTAGTTTATGGTAATGACCTGGCTGCTTTAGGTATTGAAGTGTGGTACACAAGAAAATTATGACGAAAATTTGTAAATAAATGTGTTAATGCCAAATGTATTGTGTCAAGGCTATATTGTTTAAATGTAGATTATAGTTTATGTAACAATGTTTATAGTATGTTACAATAATAATAATACTTTATTTTGACAATTAACAATAATACTTAATAAGAGGTAATAATAATGAATTTAATTTTGAATTGTGTTTGCATTAAAAGTGTTTTAAATACTGTAATCAAAGTCAAACTGTTCTGGTTGGAGTTAAAATGAAGTTAATTTAAGAATGTGAATTTTGATAAAGTCAAATTAATTTTGATTTAAATTTTGGTATGAATTGGTACAAAAATAGTAGTTGATAAATATGTTAACTAAAAGATTGATAGAAATTGAAAGTAGAAATACAGGTATTAGGGATGATGTAATTTTGAATGTTGAGACTGAGAGTGTTTATAACACCAGTCTGCCAGACAAGTGTTAATGTAAACAGGTGTGTTGTGTGTTGTGACTAATGTCTACAGTCATGCTGAGTTGACAATAACAAAAATGTTGTACTCTAATGAATCATTGCCAGTAGTAAAATCCTATTATGAAAGAAAAGAAATGTAAGATGTGTTGAAATGGAGGTAGCTTTTTGTTGTAATGCAATTAATATTTTTGCTTTGAACAAATAAGATTGAAATAATGAGGTAATTACCATAACTTAGAGTTTGAGAAATGAAATTAAATTATTTTGGTAATTACATTAATTGAAGAGATGATTTTAATAACAAATTTAAAGTTATTTTGACTCAAATTTCAAATGTAATGGTAGATTAAATAATAAAATGATGAAAAAATATAATGATTAAAATATTTATTTAAATTGAAAACTGAAGAAAACGTTTGGACTAAGATAGTGTTTGGGAAAATAAGATGTGCATATAGCTGTTCATGTAAACTTTTATCATTGACAATCCATGTTTCATGTTTTAACTGTAGATTCCCCACCTAAGTGCGGCCATGACCTCACCGGATCATGACCGTGAAAGTAGTTAATTGCGACAAATCATAAATTTTACTTGATATAACCGGCTTTTGGTTTGTTTTGTTTTGTTAACCCGGTGGTTTGGTAGACTTAGTAGGGGGGTTATTTTTTGGGGAATCTACCAAATTTTGGAACAGGGCTATTTTCACCCAGATAGGGGTGGTAGTCCATTAGGGGCGCATCAATCAAGAATAGTAAGTGCAATACTGAATTTTTATTGTAACGCCGAAGCAAGGATGGGGGTGGAATAAAAGAAAAAAATGTCCACCCCTTCCGCATCAGTCCTTGTGGAAGCAACTGGGTGCTACAGTCCAGGGGGGGAAATAGTGAGTGTGGAAGGGGGGTGACCCAGTTACAAGTCACGAGGGAGATGTGGTTTACGGCTAGGATGAGGCCGGCAATGGCCAAGAAGCCTAGTGCAGAACACAGTAAAATGTAACGGGTATCAGGGGTTAAGGGACTAAAAGGGGGGTAAAAAAAAAATATATATATATAGTAGTTAAGCATAAATATTCTTGAATAATGATAAATAATAAATTGTTGAGATTAATGCTGTATAATTAATGTTATTTTGGCTGGGCAATATTGTACTGGGAACATTATTTAAATTGTCTGGAACGCATATGTACTATTGTTTTGTTAACACTGTATTTTCTAGGATTAAGCTATATTGTTGAACCATGTAACTTGTTGAATCTAGGTAACTGCTGGACGAATTAGAAGCCATATCACTAAGTAGTCAAATGCACATTATATTTTATAATAAAAATGAACCAGTACTTTGTCAATGAACCAGTATTACTAAGAGGATACAAATCAGTTGTGGATATGGAGTGATGGAAGGCTGTTTGTTAAATTTCAATCGAATGTTTAGAGTCGGGTGATACTGTGGCGGATATCTGTCCGAGCTTATGGTGTTGGGATCTCGAGTAGAGAAGTCCAGTAAGAGCGGATGGGTGCTGCCGCAGCCACCAGACTAAGGGGGTAAGGACCCATGATTTGAGTAGAGAGTTCAGGGGGGTTGCGGCGCCATATCCTCACTGATCCTCTTAGGTTTTAGGCAATAAGAGTTTGTATGCTTCGGCATCCAATCTCTTATTGGGGGGTATTGTAACGGTACAGAACTGTGTGCTATCCCAGTTTCAATTTTATTTTATATCAATTCAGTTTTAATTTTCAATTGTTAGCTTTCACCTGTGAGGTGCCTCAGAGTAACACACTGTTAGCATACACAACTGTCTAGACAACTAGACTAGACGTATTACGTAACTGCTCCAGCAGCAGGCTTTGTGAATCACAGTATGCAGATTGTCACCACTGCATGAACATCAGTCAGTAGTAAAGAGCAGTTAAAAGTTCGTTAAAAGACAACAGTGGCCTCGGGTGTGTAAGATAGGCCGTAATTATTAGTCGGCCTATCCATTCAAGTATTAATGTACTAAATAGTACTATATAAATAAAACCTGTATAAGAAAGTATAAACAGTGTACCGCGCAGCCAGCCTACAACATCTAAGTGCAAAAAGTTACGTCGGCCGACTTATATTATATAACGTGGAACCAGTAGATCAGTGAGAACCATGAAACAAAAAAACCGTAAAATCAGTACCAACAGTAGCGTGAGTGCGAGAGAACTCAGAAATCGGTCAACTAGTGAACTTGTGTCACGGTTATTACATGTGAACAATATGGGTGTTCATTGGAGTGAAACCATTATTAGGATGAGTACCACTTTTTAAAACTTTAATTATTATATTATAAAATTTACTTTTATAGACACCTTAATAAGAAACAGAGATCTCTAAGAGTGGGGAGATTATTTAAATATTAACAAAAAAGAAAGAGTGTGTATGTGGATATAGAGGTTACATACTGGTTCATTTTCAATCTTCTTATTGTGATATATCGTTTTATTGATATTTAAATTTTCTTGATAATAGGTTACTGTTCACTATTTATTAACTGAATTCTTCGAGCGCCATCTTGTTACCAACTACGTATGAAAAAATATACGTACTTACCGTTTTTCTTGGGTCCTCGGGTTCTTTTTGGCGAACAGGAGATCAGAACGGTTTATTTGCAATAACTAATTTAATTCACATTTAATTATCCAGATCAATATTATTTTATTAGATTCTCAAAAAAAAACACCATTAAGTTATAAATTTTCGGTCAAAATACAAAATTTCTTTTCTCCCTTATACCTATTAACTTTCGTAATTTAAGTGTGTTTAAGTATTCGTAAAAATGATCATTTTGCTTAAGCAGTTTTCAAACTAAGATATAACATAAGTACAGACAATTCTCTATAACTAAGACATACCGAAAACCAGCGCTTACACACACACACACATAACCATTCCCCGATTTTAAGAGCTCATAATTAGAAAGTGTTAAAATTTTGAATATTAAACCATAGTTGAAGATTTGTGTTTTCTTTATATTATTGTAGGTTACTTAGCTGATTTTTAAGTCCAGAAGAAGGCATGATTTTTTAAGTCCACGCACACGCGTTTGTTTTAATTAACACTCAGTTTTATATTTCCACCACTGTCATCATTCCAAGAAAACTGTTCCTTTTACTTGATTTAGATATGCTTTAAGTTACATTTGGTTGTTTTTTCGGTCTTCACATTTTAGGTACGGGCCCGCACTTACTGCCGAAACTTTTATACAGACCACTCGCGAGTGGTGATGAAGTTGGACTGGGCTGAGAAATAGGCGCTATTTTGTGAAGCAACTGTTGTAGGATGTTCAATTCTTATTGTCTTAAAGCTTATATCACTCCGCCAGCTGCATGTCACCGTTATGTAACGGAATTACTCATCAAGGATAGGCTCTGACGTAACGCTCGCCTGATGTTTCATTGCATAATTTGTTTACTGTTGTTTTCGTCATTGTCTGACCTTGACACAGCTTGTCGGCTATCAAATACGTTCATACTGGTTTTACAAAACATTGTTAAACAATTCTGCACAGTCAATGTTGCCACGGTTGTTTTCATTTCAAACAAATTTACCTCTCGGTTACAAAATTTATAATTTCGGTCCCTATCACTCAACAAGTTATTTATTATTAAAAAATACAAATCCTGTTATTACCCCAGGTATGCCCAAAAATGCCCCGCTACAATACCCCCTCAATGAGATATTTTATGCCGAAGCATAAAAAATCTCATTGACACATTCATACTTGCTAAAGGGATCAGCCAGGATATGTCGCCACAACCCCCTGTATGGTTTACAAAAAAGAATAATCAACTCACCCTTGGTCTGGTGACTGTGACCGCATCTGCATGACAATACTGGACTTCTCTCTCGAGATCCCAACACCGTAGAGTCAGACAGATACTCAACGCCCCTGCCCTGACGCGCAGGCCAGCTCAGGTCCGCCGCCACAGCATCACCAAACACTGAAACAACAAATCAAAATATTAAATAGTGGCCTTATACAACACCATATCCCCAACTGATCTGTTCCCCCCTAGCGGTGCTGGTTTGCGCTAAGAAGCACTGGTTTTGTTTTTACTCACTTATTACTAACATGTATATATCAGAATACCTAACATAACTTAACATAAGAAAACACAGTACATAAATAATTCATTTTAAAATAAACAACTTACAATTAAAATGTTACACACTTTACATCATTAAATTGACATATAAAATCAAAAAATTACTTTTAAACTTTATTTACTCTTATTAATTCGTTTCTCAAAATTACAAAAATTATTTATTTTATTTTATTTTTCAATTATGGCCATCATTATTCCATTTCATTACTTTGGGTGATTCTACGTTATTCATTATTTCATTATAATTTACTTCATCCATTTGGCATTTACTCATAAACTTCCCCTTTTATTACTCTAACGTTCCCTTACAAAATCTTTAACTAGTATGACACCCCTCTATCAAAATTTTACTAACCCTTATCTACCTCTAACTACTTACTATTTTAACTCCAATCGCCACCCTCTACTCTTATATAAAAAAAAATACTCTCTAACCCTTTGTACATAGGATACGTGTTTCCTTCCCAAAACTCATTCCCTTATGTTGGTCCCTGGACTCACCCTAGGTAACCCTTTCCGGCGCCAATCGGTCCCTATCCCGTCCCAACCCTTATGTTGCGGACTCCCACATTACACTACCACTACTACAAAATTGCCATCCCCAAAAAATCTCAATCTCATAACCTCACTACAATTACAACAAATTAACATCAACAAATAAACAATATATCGCTCAAAACTCTACATAAAATCTCCATAACTACTGTGTCTCCACTTATTTCTCAAAATTCTATAACATACATTAACTCAAAACAACATTGCATTATTTTCATTTCCACTATTACTTTTACTTTTACTTCGATTTGGACAAATCTATGTCCCACAAAATTCAACTTGAATTGACTCAAACATTTTATTCAAACAATTACTATCACCCACTTCTATCTTTTACAACCTATTGAAAATTTTACCTATCACAACTATTTTTCATTTTATTTTTAAATCTATAAACACATTGAAAACATCTTATTATATTTTTATAATACTTATTCCTAACATACTAATGCAATCAACACAATAAGACATAATAACACAATATAAGAAGTATTTAGTGCATCTATTTTTTTTTAAATTCAAACAAAATTATTGAGTAGCAAATCATCATTATTACTTAAAATATATCAAATTTTTAATACGTTATCCCCTTGGATAACCTCCCAGCCACACACACTATTTCAGAATTATGGAAGACTGTGGCGCCTTTTCGCTTCCACAGAGACTGTATATTTTGGAGCAGGGTTTTACCTCTCCGTGTCTCTGCTTCCGCTGTTAAGTTAAAATTGTTGAACATCAACATGTTCTCGTTAATAATTATACACCCTTAAACGGATCTACCACCTGGCTCTGCTGTTCCTTCTCGAACAGAGTGGCAGCCGCTGTTCCATAGTTTGGTGATTCCCCTTTTATTACCCCCCATCAATTTCAAAATGCACCTTTACAACGATAACAGCTATGGCCAGTTATGGCAGCGCGCAATCGTAATGTGCCCCAACCATAGCTGTTAAAGCTAAACCAATTCCACGGTCAGGGTTCGGTGAGGCCGTGACCGCCCGAAAATTTGGGGAATCACAAGTAAAATTAAATTTACGAATTTATATTTAAATGACAATATTAATTTAGATGGGGTTTTAACCCACTTTATATGGAAGCTTAACCATTGTTAACATAAAATATTAAATACAAAATCTACAACCTTCCCCCATAGCAGTTCTACACTACACTGTTATAATACATCACATAACACAATACACAAATGGCAATCAACCTGGATTATTAGCATACATCAAACAAACAATTCTCTTTTACATCACTTATCTAAAAATTTGTAAACATTATTATTTAAAATTTTTCATTAACTCTTTTTATTTATCATCATTATGAATTTATCCTGTGTTGCAATTAGATTTTCAAAATTTCAAAATTTATTATTAACACATATTTTTAATCATTATGTTCCACAAAATAAACCATTTAACATTTATTTATTTATTCATGATTATTAAATTAAAATCTCATCACACAATTTAATTACCTTATAAATTCAAACACATAACATTCAATCACAATATCTAAAGATCTCAAATTATTTACTTCAATTTATTATTAAAATTGAATATTCATTTGATTATTAAAATAACATATCTCAATTATTATCAAATCATTCTACAAATCATTAATTATTGTCTTCATTATTATTTTATTATTTAATAGAGTGCTAAAATATTAATAATATTATTATTATTAACACAACATTTTTCAAAACATATACACATTACTTATCTAACATTTCACAATACACACAAATGAATTCAATATTATTTACAAAATATACGTCAAAACTGTTCAAGTGTATCTCACTTCATGTCCTAATCTGCCATGTCAAACAACCATAAAACAAAATATTTAATTGTCTTTTATTGTTTTACAGTCTACCCTCCATCGTCCCAAATCAACCTTGGTTTTATATAACACTGTTGCTTTTTATTTACAAACAAATGGTTACTTTGTGTGTCATAACCAGAACAATCAAATTCACTCATTTTACCAGAATACTCATTAAACCAGTCTACGTTAAGTATTTTTGTTAAGTCTCCGTCATTACATTCATTCACTATCGGTCTAATTATTTTTATCAAATCATTGTAATCATTATTATTCAAATATATTTCTAAGCTGTAGCGGGGCATTTTTGGGGCCTACCTGAGACAATGTAAAGAAGTTTATATTTTATTGATAATAAATAACATATTTTGTATTTTTTTATAAATAAATAATAATAACTTTATCCCTTGTTGAGTGATAGGGACAGAAATTATAGACTTGGGTAAATTTGTTATTTTGAAACGATCGCAACGTGGCTGCACTGCTGTTAACCTTATGAATACAGACTTGTTTAATAATATTCATATAAACAGTTTTGATAGCCGACAAGCTGTGTCAAGGTCAGACAATGACGAACACAAAACCAGTAAACACATTATGTAACGGTAAACAAATTAAGCAATGAAACATCAGGCGAGCGTTACGTCAGAGCCTATCCTTGATGAGTAATTCCGTTACATAACGGTGACATGCAGCTGGCGGAGTGATATAAACTTTAAGACAATAAGAATTGAACCTCCTACAACAGTTGCTTCACAAAATAGCGCCTATTTCTCACCCCAGTCCAAATTCATCACCACTCGTGAGTGGTCTGTATAAAAGTTTCGGCAGTAAGTGCGGGCCCGTACCTAAAATGTGAAGACCGAAAAAACAACCAAATGTAACTTAAAGCATATCTAAATCGAGTAAAAGGAACAGTTTTCTTGGAATAATGACAGTGGTGGAAATATAAAACTGAGTGTTAATTAAAACAAACGCGTGTGCGTGGACTTAAAAAATCATGACTTCTTCTGGACTTAAAAAATCAGCTAAGTAACCTACAATAATATAAAGAAAACACAACTCTTCAACTATGGTTTAATATTCAAAATTTTAACACTTTCTAATTATGAGCTCTTAAAATCGGGGATTGGTTATGTGTGTGTGTGTGTAAGCGCTGGTTTTCGTTAGGTCTTAGTTGTAGAGAATTGTCTGTATTTATGTTATATCTTAGTTTGAAAACTGCTTAAGCAAAATGATCATTTTTACGAATACTTAAACACACTTAAATTACGAAAGTTAATAGGTATAAGGGAGAAAAGAAATTTTGTATTTTGACCGAAAAATTTATAACTTAATGGTGTTTCTTTTTGAGAATCTAATAAAATAATATTGATCTGGATAGTTAAATGTGAATTAAATTAGTTATTGCAAATAAACCATTCTGATCTCCTGTTCGCCAAAAAAGAACCCGAGGACCCAAGAAAAACGGTAAGTACGCAAATTATTTTCTTGCAGTTGGCAAGATGGCGCTCGAAGAATTCAGTTGATAAATAGTGAACAGTAACCTATTATCAAGAAACATAAATATCAATAAAACGATATATCACATTTGGCTTCCGAACAGTTGGGACAATTTATATAATATAATTATATAAATATAGGCCTACTTGGAGAACAGAATGGTTGTTGAGGTAAAATAAATTTTTTTTTTGCATACGTAAAATAAACGCAAATCTGGGGTTATGTTGTGATAAGTGTGAAATGTTGATGTTGATATTTTATAGCTGGTATTGTGAAGCAATATGCATAATAATTAATATGTATGATAATTATTAAGTAAGGTGAAGGGTATTATATAAGTAAATTTTGGAATGATTGAAGTATAAAAAAAAAAAAAGTGCATAGAGAGTTACGTAAAGTAGCGCAAAGCGTTATACAAGTAGATCCATTGTGGTGTGAAAGTAGATATGATATGTTAGTATTTTATTTACAGTGAGAATTGTAGTATTATAAAATGGAGAATCCAGATTTAAATTTAGAAAACACTCTTACGGAGTCGATGGTAATTGACAATGTATCGGCTCAATCTACCCCGTCGACAACACGAGTTGCAGAGTTGTCGATGGCAGATATATTCAATTTAATGAAAACAATGTCTGAGAATTTAAGTAGTGATATCAATAAAATGAATAGTAGTTTCAACGGGAAGTTTGACGTTCAAAACCATAAATTAGATGAACACAAAAACGAGATGCAAGAGTTCAAAAGTAGTATAAATAAGAAGTTCGATATTCAACAGAATAGTTTTGAGGAGTTATTAAAAAATCAGAATAAAGAATTGAAACATGAAATACAAGAAATGAGTAAACAGTTAGAAAGCACTAACGAAATAATAAGAAACAGTTTAAATAAGTTAGAACAGAAGTTCGAGAAATTAGGTAACAATGTTTTAAATAAGACAAAATGTAAAAATGACGAAATAGTAGACAATTTTGAGAGTATAGTGGGGGTGAAGAATAATGATGAAAATATAAAGAATGAGAGTACTGATGAGTTGGTGGAAGGTAGTGATTATGAAATGTTAATGTGTGTCAGTGAGTTAGAGAGAGAGAGAAAAAATAATGTTGTAGTAGAGTGGGGACAGAGGGCAAATTTTCCCTTTATTATTTATGATGTTTATGATGATTTATTGAGTCCACAAGTGTTGTGGTTGAAGGGCAAGAGTCCCGTATTGGTAGATGAATTGAGGTGTTTATTTTTGTGGAGTAATTGTGTACCCTCTGTCCGGAATAATTGTGAGAGTGTGATGTGGTGTTATGAAGAGAGAGAGGTAAATAGAGAATGGTATGTAACAGAATTGTATAATTTGAATAGAAAGTATGATGAATGGAAAGAAGGCTTAGAAATATATTTGAATAATAATGATTACAATGATTTGATAAAAATAATTAGACCGATAGTGACTGAATGTAATGACGGAGACTTAACAAAAATACTTAACGTAGACTGGTTTAATGAGTATTCTGGTAAAATGAGTGAATTTGGTTGTTCTGGTTATGACACACAAAGTAACCATTTGTTTGTAAATAAAAAGCAACAGTGTTATATAAAACCAAGGTTGATTTGGGACGATGGAGGGTAGACTGTAAGACAATAAAAGACAATTAAACATTTTGTTTTATGGTTGTTTGACATGGCAGATGTGGACATGAAGTGAGATACACTTGAACAGTTTTGACGCATATTTTGTAAATAATAGTGAATTCATTTGTGTGTATTGTGAAATGTTAGAAAAGTAATGTGTATATGTTTTAGAAAATGTTGTATCGATAATAATAATATTATTAATGTTTTTGCACTCTAATTAAATAACAAAATAATAATGAAGACAATAATTAATGATTTGTAGAATGTTGATAATAATTGAAATATGTTATTTTATCAAATGAATATTCAATTTTAATAATAAATTGAAGTAAATAATTTGAGATCTTTAGATATTGTGATGGAATGTTATGTGTTTGAATTTTATAAGGTAATTAAATTGTGTGATGAGATTTTAATTTAATAATCATGAATAAATAAATGAATGGTTTATTTTGTGGAATTTTGTGGAACATAATGATTAAAAATATATGTTAATAATAAATTTTAAGCAATTTTGAAAAGCTGATTGCAACACAGGATAAATTCATAATGATGATAAATAAAAACAGCTAATGAAAAATTTTAAATAATAATGTTTATAAATTTTATATAAATTATTTAAAAGAGAATTGTTTGTTCAATATATATTTGTGTATTATGTTATGTAATGTATTATAATAGTGTGTGTGGCTGGGAGGTTATCCAAGGGGATAACGTATTAAAAATTTGATATATTTTAATTAATAATGATGATTTGCTACTCAATAATTTTGTTTGAATTTAAAAATTGGATGCACTAAATACTTCTTATATTGTGTTATTGTGTCTTATTGTGTTGTTTGCATTTAGTATGTTAGGAATAAGTATTATAAAAATATAATAATATGTTTTCAATGTGTTTACAGATTTTAAAATAAAATGAAAAATAGTTGTAATAAGTAAAATTTTCAATAGGTTGTAAAAGATAGAAGTGGGTGATAGTAATTGTTTGAATAAAATGTTTGAGTCAATTCAAGTTGAATTTTGTGGGACATAGATTTGTCCAAATCGAAGTAAGAGTTAAAGAAATAGTAGAGATGAAAATAATGCAATGTTGTTTTGAGTTAATGTATGTTATAGAATTTTAAGAAGTATAAGTGGAGACACAGTAGTTATGGAGATTTTATGTAGAGTTTGGAGCGATATATTGTTTATTTGTTGATGTTAATTTGTTGTAATTGTAGTGAGGTTATGAGATTGAGATTTTTTGGGGATGGCAATTTTGTAGTAGTGGTAGTGTATTTGGGGAGTCCGCAACAAGGGTTGGGACGGGATAGGGACCGATTGGCGCCGGAAAGGGTTACCTAGGGTGAGTCCAGGGACCAACATAAGGGAATGAGTTTTGGGAAGGAAACACGTATCCTATGTACAAAGGGTTAGAAAGTATTTTTTTTATATAAGAGTAGAAGGTGGCGGATTGGAGTTAAAGTAGTAAGTGGTTAGAGGTAGAGAAGGGTTAGTAAAATTTTGATAGTGGGGTGTCATACTAGTTAAAGATTTTGTAAGGGAGCATTAGAGTAATAAAAGGGGTAAGATTATGAGTAAATGCCAAATGGATGAAGTAAATTATAATGAAATAATGAATAACGTAGAATCACCCAAAGTAATGAAATGGAATAATGATGGCCATAAAAAAAAAAAAAAAAAAAAAAAAAAAAAATAATTTTTGTAATTTTGAGAAACGAATTAATAAGAGTAAAGCAAGTTTAAAAGTAATTTTTTGATTTTATATGTCAATTTAATGATGTAAAGTGTGTAACATTTTAATTGTAAGTTGTTTATTTTAAAATGAATTATTAATGTACTGTGTTTTCTTATGTTAAGTTATGTTAGGTATTCTGATATATACATGTTAGTAATAAGTGAGTAAAAACAAAACCAGTGCTTCTTAGCGCAAACCAGCACCGCTAGGGGGGAACAGATCAGTTGGGGATATGGTGTTGTATAAGGCCACTATTTAATATTTTGATTTGTTGTTTCAGTGTTTGGTGATGCTGTGGCGGCGGACCTGAGCTGGCCGGCGCGTCAGAGCAGGGGCGTTGAGTATCTGTCTGACTCTACGGTGTTGGGATCTCGAGAGAGAAGTCCAGTATTGTCATGCAGATGCGGTCACAGTCACCGGACCAAGGGTGAGTTGATTATTAATATTTTTTTTTTGGAAACCGTACAGGGGGTTGTGGCGGCATATCCTGACTGATCCCTTTAGCAAGTATGAATGTGTCAATGAGATTTTTTATGCTTCGGCATAAAATATCTCATTGAGGGGGTATTGTAGCGGGGCATTTTTGGGGCCTACCTGAGACAATGTAAAGAAGTTTATATTTTATTGATAATAAATAACATATTTTGTATTTTTTTATAAATAAATAATAATAACTTTATCCCTTGTTGAGTGATAGGGACAGAAATTATAGACTTGGGTAAATTTGTTATTTTGAAACGATCGCAACGTGGCTGCACTGCTGTTAACCTTATGAATACAGACTTGTTTAATAATATTCATATAAACAGTTTTGATAGCCGACAAGCTGTGTCAAGGTCAGACAATGACGAACACAAAACCAGTAAACACATTATGTAACGGTAAACAAATTAAGCAATGAAACATCAGGCGAGCGTTACGTCAGAGCCTATCCTTGATGAGTAATTCCGTTACATAACGGTGACATGCAGCTGGCGGAGTGATATAAACTTTAAGACAATAAGAATTGAACCTCCTACAACAGTTGCTTCACAAAATAGCGCCTATTTCTCACCCCAGTCCAAATTCATCACCACTCGTGAGTGGTCTGTATAAAAGTTTCGGCAGTAAGTGCGGGCCCGTACCTAAAATGTGAAGACCGAAAAAACAACCAAATGTAACTTAAAGCATATCTAAATCGAGTAAAAGGAACAGTTTTCTTGGAATAATGACAGTGGTGGAAATATAAAACTGAGTGTTAATTAAAACAAACGCGTGTGCGTGGACTTAAAAAATCATGACTTCTTCTGGACTTAAAAAATCAGCTAAGTAACCTACAATAATATAAAGAAAACACAACTCTTCAACTATGGTTTAATATTCAAAATTTTAACACTTTCTAATTATGAGCTCTTAAAATCGGGGATTGGTTATGTGTGTGTGTGTGTGTAAGCGCTGGTTTTCGTTAGGTCTTAGTTGTAGAGAATTGTCTGTATTTATGTTATATCTTAGTTTGAAAACTGCTTAAGCAAAATGATCATTTTTACGAATACTTAAACACACTTAAATTACGAAAGTTAATAGGTATAAGGGAGAAAAGAAATTTTGTATTTTGACCGAAAAATTTATAACTTAATGGTGTTTCTTTTTGAGAATCTAATAAAATAATATTGATCTGGATAGTTAAATGTGAATTAAATTAGTTATTGCAAATAAACCATTCTGATCTCCTGTTCGCCAAAAAAGAACCCGAGGACCCAAGAAAAACGGTAAGTACGCAAATTATTTTCTTGCAGTTGGCAAGATGGCGCTCGAAGAATTCAGTTGATAAATAGTGAACAGTAACCTATTATCAAGAAACATAAATATCAATAAAACGATATATCACAAAGCCTTCTTTCCATTCATCATACTTTCTATTCAAATTATACAATTCTGTTACATACCATTCTCTATTTACCTCTCTCTCTTCATAACACCACATCACATTCTCACAATTATTCCGGACAGAGGGTACACAATTACTCCACAAAAATAAACACCTCAATTCATCTACCAATACGGGACTCTTGCCCTTCAACCACAACACTTGTGGACTCAATAAATCATCATAAACATCACAAATAATAAAGGGAAAATTTGCCCTCTGTCCCCACTCAATTACTACATTATTTTTCCACTCTCTTTCTATTTCATAAACACTCATTACCATTTCATTATCGCATTCTAAAACTTCATCAGCACTATTTGTTATTATATTTTCATCATTATTCTTCACCCCCACTATACTCTCAAAATTGTCTACTATTTCGTCATTTTTACATTTTGTCTTACTTAAAACATTGTTACCTAATTTCTCGAACTTCTGTTCTAACTTATTCAAACTGTTTTTTATTATGTCATCAATCTGGTTCAAATTCTCATTAATCTCTTTAATCTCATATTTCAACTCCTCAAAACTATTCTTTTGAATATCGAACTTTTCATTGATACTACTTTTGAACTCTTGCATATCGTTTTTCTGTTCATTAAAAAGCAATTTCATCATCTTAATCATATCATTATCTTCAGCCGTTTTATTCGCGACTGGTGTTGAGTGAACACCTTCATGCATGATTTGAGATTCAGTTAAGCTTATCTGGCTTTCATCTACACTGTCAGTGACGCTGACAGTTTCCTGATTGTCTGCCATTTTTCTTAAAAAAAAAATTTTTTATATATATATTTCTTAGCAAAATATTATTTTGTCATACATAGTTATTATTGAGAAAAGAAAAAAAAATGTTCTGCTCACTCATACTACAAAACATGACATAACCCTATTCTATACGTCTATTTTACGTATGCAGAAAAAAAAAATTTATTTTACCTTAAACAACCATTCTGTTCTCCAAGTAGGCCTATATTTATATAATATTATTATATAAATCGTCCCTAAGTTCGGAAGCCAAATGTGATATATCGTTTTATTGATATTTAAATTTTCTTGATAATAGGTTACTGTTCACTATTTATTAACTGAATTCTTCGAGCGCCATCTTGTTACCAACTACGTATGAAAAAATATACGTACTTACCGTTTTTCTTGGGTCCTCGGGTTCTTTTTGGCGAACAGGAGATCAGAACGGTTTATTTGCAATAACTAATTTAATTCACATTTAATTATCCAGATCAATATTATTTTATTAGATTCTCAAAAAAAAACACCATTAAGTTATAAATTTTCGGTCAAAATACAAAATTTCTTTTCTCCCTTATACCTATTAACTTTCGTAATTTAAGTGTGTTTAAGTATTCGTAAAAATGATCATTTTGCTTAAGCAGTTTTCAAACTAAGATATAACATAAGTACAGACAATTCTCTATAACTAAGACATACCGAAAACCAGCGCTTACACACACACACACATAACCATTCCCCGATTTTAAGAGCTCATAATTAGAAAGTGTTAAAATTTTGAATATTAAACCATAGTTGAAGATTTGTGTTTTCTTTATATTATTGTAGGTTACTTAGCTGATTTTTAAGTCCAGAAGAAGGCATGATTTTTTAAGTCCACGCACACGCGTTTGTTTTAATTAACACTCAGTTTTATATTTCCACCACTGTCATCATTCCAAGAAAACTGTTCCTTTTACTTGATTTAGATATGCTTTAAGTTACATTTGGTTGTTTTTTCGGTCTTCACATTTTAGGTACGGGCCCGCACTTACTGCCGAAACTTTTATACAGACCACTCGCGAGTGGTGATGAAGTTGGACTGGGCTGAGAAATAGGCGCTATTTTGTGAAGCAACTGTTGTAGGATGTTCAATTCTTATTGTCTTAAAGCTTATATCACTCCGCCAGCTGCATGTCACCGTTATGTAACGGAATTACTCATCAAGGATAGGCTCTGACGTAACGCTCGCCTGATGTTTCATTGCATAATTTGTTTACTGTTGTTTTCGTCATTGTCTGACCTTGACACAGCTTGTCGGCTATCAAATACGTTCATACTGGTTTTACAAAACATTGTTAAACAATTCTGCACAGTCAATGTTGCCACGGTTGTTTTCATTTCAAACAAATTTACCTCTCGGTTACAAAATTTATAATTTCGGTCCCTATCACTCAACAAGTTATTTATTATTAAAAAATACAAATCCTGTTATTACCCCAGGTATGCCCAAAAATGCCCCGCTACATTATATGTACTTAGTAATGTCAACCACAGTAGTTTAAAACAAAATTTAACAAAGATACTGTCATTTGTAGAAAGTAAAAGAAGGGTGTGAGTTTCGATAAATAAAATAAGTATGTATTATAGACAGTAGAAAATGCGTTAGCGTAATCATTTCGCACTTCTACCCAGATAACCTTGTCTGCAGCTAATTTTCATCTGTACGACCTTGGAGAATTAACCCTAAGGTAAGATAAGAGTTTTATTATTTGCATATAAATTTATATTGTTTCACAGTATCCGCATACAGTATCCCAGGTACTAATGTATTGGGTACCATGACATTTTTTCAGAATTTCTTCAATCTCGCCTGGGGACGTTCTATCATTTATAATCATTTTGTTTATCTCCCTAGCGTCCAGGCAAATTCTTACCTTCCCATTCTTTTTGGGGATCGCCACTATGGGGCTGGTATATGGTGACTGACTATATTCTATGATGTCATCCTTTATCATACGATTTATCTCCTCTCGATCTTCGTTTTTGAATGAATAAGCTATTGGGTAGGATTTTCTGCGAAAGTCTACTGGTTCTTTGAAATTGATTTCACATTGGTAACCCTTAACTTTACTGGGAGCGTTGGAAAAGATATGTTTATAGGTATTGTATATTTCAATTAATTTTTCAGCCTGTACCTCACTTATCTGTTGATCTGTTTTTTTCCCCTTTGGAACTCTCGTATTTCTTCCAACTTACTATGCCATAGTTCTTGATCGTCGTCCTCATATTTGATCACTTCTGGCAGTTTATTATCTTTACAAAAATAGCTCTTCATGACATGACATTTGTCATTGATTGGAACGGTTCTATTTGCGTCCACTAATTCCGCTGTCCACACTCCTTCTTCGGACGTTAAGGACACTATTCCTCTACTCAGGTCTATTACTGCCGAATGTTGTCGTAATACGTCGCATCCAATTAGTACGTTGAACGGTAACCCCGTTGCGACTAGGAATCTTATTGGTATCGTCACATTATTATTTGCGAGGTCGAGCGATACTTGCTTCTTAACAGATTTATTTTGCCGTCCAGTAGCTCCGATTATTATTATATTATTCACAGGTAAAGTGGGTATAGGTATTTGACTTTCTCGTTGGATTCTCTCCAGTTCGGTACTATCAATAAATGAGATGTTGGACCCCGTATCTATCATAACTGTCGACTGTATTCCATTTAGCTTAGCGATTATATATATAATTTCATTATTGTTATTGTGTACATGGGTATCCTCCTCTTCTAATAGGTCCTCCCTGATATCTTTTAAATAATGGTTGGTGATGATTGTTATAGTCTGGTCAGTGGTACGTCTGGTTATTTGTCGTTGGTCCCCAAGAGATTGGTTCAGTGATGGGTGTCTTCAGTTCTCACTGCCTCTGTTAGTTTAAATGAGGGCTTCCCTCATCCTCCCTGTTTTCTGGTGTTTTGTGGTTGCTTCATTAGTGGTTCCTGTCTGTCCCTAGGATTGTTGTCTATCGGTCTACAATTTCCTCCGTATTGGTGGTCGTCCTCACGTTGTGACTGGTTATAATAGTTGTGGTTCGTGTGTGTCCTTGGGTAGTACCGTCTCTGATTACCTTGAGATCGGGAGTATATGTAATTCACGTTGTGTTGGTAGTTGTTGGGTCGGTTGTCCCCGTCTCCTCTATTATGCCGATTATCGCGGTAAATATAATGGTTATTACCCCGATAATTATTATTCCTTTGATTATTATTTGGGTTGTTGGTATGGATTCTGTTATGGTTACCGTTTTGGTTTGTTTGATGATTATTATTATTATTATTACTGTTTGGATTTTGTTGGGGGTCATTGCCGTTGTATCTATTGTATTTAGTATTTATTATGCGGTTCCTTTGATACTGTCCCTCATGCTCATAATTTTCTAAAAAGTTAGCCATAGCTTGGATAGTCTTAATCTGGCTATATACACGGGCTTTCTTTATCCCTTCCTCTTAATGGTATGAGAGTTGTATCACCAAACACTCCTCGGGAATTCTGGGCTCCAGATTACGTGCCATGCACACCTTGCCTAGGAAGTATGATGTGGGAGATTGTCCTACGTTTGCCTCATACCGACCATTGCTTAAATTATTTCTCACCATATTTTGGGTCGACTCCGACCAATACTTCTCCCTAAACTGTTTTTTGAATTCTGTTATATTCTGAATGTCGGGACGCACTGCCGTCCACCAATTGTCGTGGGTATCCTTAAACATCTCATCGATCATTCCTCGGATAACATTCCACCGGGTCTCTCTATTCCTTGCTATCATCTCTTCTACCCTCTTCAGAAACTCCATGGGGTTATGTTTGTAATTCCTAAAATTGATTAACTCCCGTTTATCGTTGTTGGTGATATAAGTATTTTGGCATGTTCTATCCCGCCATGAATCCACTTCTTCTTGTAGTTGTATCTCGCATCGACGGATTTCCTCGATCTTCTCTTTATTCGTACTTACTTGGCTTTCGACATTGTTTAAGTTATTATATACTCTTTCCATTCGTTCACTAATGTCAGTCTGTACTTGTGCTATTCCTTCCTTATTCTCCTCCCACATTTGATGTACCTCTTGTTTAATCTGCTCGCATCTTTCTACAGTCTCCTGTTGGAGTCCTTCAACCATCGTTTTATTTTCATTTTTTACATTGTTTATTTTATTTTGTATTTCCTCACGGACTTGTACCACTGTTTCGTTGGTTTTTTCTAATTTTTCATTTGTTTCGGCTATTTCTTCATTGTTTTTATCCACCTTTTGGTTAATTGTCACATGGATATTCTCAATTCTTTCATTAATCCACCTTAAATTCTCTTCATTTATTTGTCGGATCTCTTCCTTCATTTGTCTTAAACCCTCGTCATTCCTGTCAAACCTTTCATTAATTTGGTTTAAGCTTTCATTTATCTGCCGGTTATTCTCATCAGTTTCCTCTTTATTTTTGTCAAACTTCTCGTTCATTAGTTTTATTAAGTTCTCACTCAAAATTTCGTTTTGTTTCTTTGAGTTTTCCTCCATTCGTTTAAAATTTTTATTATTGGCTTCAAATTTTTGATTTAATTCTTCCTTCTGTTTCTTGGAATCTTCTTTAATTCCCATAGTTGTAGTAAATCCATATCTCCTCTGGCTTCCTCCTTGTCACCCGCCTGTTTCTCATTTTCCGTGTCTATAACTACTTCAGTTTCTTCTTTATCACCTATCTGTTGTTCCATTTCACTATCCGTGACTATTTCTATTTCTTGATCCTTTCCAATTTCTTCCTTCTCCATATCCTCTGCTCTCTTCTTTGACCTACCTCTGGTATTATGCATCTTTTGTCTCTAATAGTTCCCTGCTCAAATTAAGTAATAGTTATGGAATCAACGTTTTACTTAACTTAAGCCCTAACAAGTTGAGCACCAATTTATACTAACACGGTTTCTCCCGTATCAATATCTTCTAAAGCCCCACTGTAGTGAGTGCCAATTTATACCCTGATTAACCCTGATTCACTCTTCAAGTAATATATGTGTTGTTGTGATTTAAATTATTTATTAAGTGTTAAGTGGTTTCTCTTAAGAACCGCAATGTTCGGTTATTTGTGAAGAAATAATATCTTTTAAAGGGTGATCTTAATCAAATATTAAGAATATCTCAATATTCTATATTAATTTAGTACTTTCTGTAATAATAACATTCAATACCAGTTGATATAGTGTGCAATTCTAATGTTCTTATTCAAGCCTAGTCAGCGTTTTGAGAGAGGAGAGTAACTCCTTATATCTGTTTCTCGTTCTCTTGTAATTCAACAGCGGTCCGCGAGCTAGCGCTGT
This sequence comes from Magicicada septendecula, assembly GCA_034769895.1. Lineage (NCBI taxonomy): Eukaryota > Metazoa > Arthropoda > Insecta > Hemiptera > Cicadidae > Magicicada > Magicicada septendecula. The sequence goes on along the minus strand of CM068374.1, from coordinate 227,423,038 downwards.
TGTTCACAGTCAGCTGGGTATTGTAGGTTAGTTGTTTCACGCACAATACTTCCCACGTTACACTCTCTATATAAATTACAACTTATTCATTGTTATTTTTACTTACACAGTGTTATTTAATCATTTATCGGTTTGTACATAAACACTTGTTAACGTCAGTATAATTCCGACGCCATCTTTAAGGTTTGCCAAATATATATAAAATAGTTACTTACCAGGGTTCTTTTCCAGCGAACAGGAAGGCAGAATAGGATTATTTAGTAAATAAATTAATTATTTGTTCCCAAAAAATCTATTACCTTTTATTACCTTCATCACAATCATACATTGAATTCTCCCATTCAAACCAAAAGCCAACATTATCGGTTCATTCCTGAACCCTCACTCTAACATGATTATTACATTTTTGCTTTTATTAATAAACATAAATATAACTGAAAATTAGATTATTTAATTAATTAACCCACAAACCAGCACCTCTATGTTAACATACTTTTCACCCGCTCACGCACACGCAAATACCCCATACCCTTAAGAGATCTCATTTTCTTTTAAATTGACATTATAATGATAATATTTTGGTTTAACCCTTATTAAAATTTTGTCCAAACCACATTTTGTTGCTCCGCTGAATTTTTTTCTACGTAGTCCCGTCTCCTTACGTAATTGGCTTCATCTCGGATTTTCTTCTCACTTTTTTATTCACCACTCTTACCGAAATTGTTAATTAAAACTCAACTTTCACTTCATTTCAATTAATACTGTATCTGTTATACTTTTACATATTTAGTTTTGCAGGTGCCCGTAATTTTTGTTTCGAAACTTATATTTGTGATGTAACTCTACGAATTAATTACAAAATTATAATTATATTTATCTCTTACCTTCGGGTTTTTTACTCCAAGGGTCGTTCAGACGAAACTGCTGCAAAAAGGGATTATTTGGATTTGATATAGGCAAAGATCAAATACACCGTTTGTGCTAAAACAAATTGCCTCCGATTTATTATTCAAAGTAACTACTTCGTCTCCCTTTCATGACATTTAAATTAAATACTTGTAGAAGGAGCAACAATTTGTAAAATCAAATATAGTCACAAATATTTCTTAATTAACTAGCTTATGACACTACGATATACCTCCACTATTTATTATCTGCAATGAACCAATACGTGCTTTAGCTACACACTCACACACATTCGTTCTTTGATTTTATCGTTCTATTTAAACCCCACTTCGAGATCTCTGATTTACATTTTAGCTTTATCATTTATTTATGTTGAATTATACTCTGGGGAAAAAGGTAAAATAATCTTGGTTAAAACTCAGTCAATACTTAACGTCTGAAGAACTCCGCTGTTTTGCACCTCTGCTGTGAATGCACTGTTTAACACACCATGATTTAGTTTTCCACTGTTTAACCGCGGTACTGTTATTGCTTATTTCAAATAAGTTGATGTTGATGCGCCACTATTACTTTAGTTCACTTTAAAATAGCATTTAGTGTTGTTTTGTCGGCCGACATATATTTTCGAACACTTAGCTCGCTTAGGTTGGCCGGGCGGCCCGGTGTCACAACTGGCACTGGCGTTAGTTTGCTAAATTGCATACAGTGTTTTTTGGTCACGTGATCGTGCATATGTGCTCCCATTGGTGCTATTGAAAGAGCGCCTTAGCAGAGGCGGGAAGGTGAGCAATGTTTTTGCCGCCTGGCGCAATGTGCAGTTACATACTCTCTTTCGTAATTCACGGCTGAGGCGCAGGTTGATGTTATTTCACCATCGGTCTGCGTTGCATGAGTGCGGAGACAAAACATAGACGTTTTTTCTGCAATAAACACAGCCTATCTGGTTGACTAACTTGGGGTTCTACAAGGGTGAACAATGACTGTATAGAGAATGTAATTTTAAAAAATGTTATCTTGGCCCTACAATCTCGTACCGTTACAATACCCCCCCAATAAGAGATTGAAGGCCGGGGCGTTCAAACTCTTATTGCCTAAACCTAAGAGGATCAGTGAGGATATGGCGCCGCAACCCCCCTGAACACTCTACTACATCATGGGTTCTTACCCCCCTAGTCTGGCGACTGCGACAGCACCCATCCGATCTTACTGGACTTCTCTGTTCGAGATCCCAACACCGAAAAATCGAACAGATACCCGACCCAGTATCGCCCGACTTTATAACATGGAATTAAAAATTGACAAACGGCTTTCCATCCCTCCATATCCCACATCTGATTTGTTTCCTCTTAGCCGTACTGGTTCATTGACAACGTACTGGCTCATTTTATATTATAGACCCTAAAGAATAATATTAATAAAACAATATTGGTTTACAATGATACACATAAATTCCAGTTAAATTGAATAATATTCCCCATACAATGTTGCCCATCCAAAATAACACCTTAATTACACAAAATGACATTAACTCCATTTATACTTAGTTACTATAATTTTTTTTTTTTTTTTTTTTTTTTTTTTTTTTTTTTTTTTTTTTTTTTTTTTTTTTTTTATACCCCCCCTTTCAATCCCTTAACCCCTGATACCCGTTACATTTGAATGTGGTCTGCACGAGGCTTCTTGGCCTTTTTCAGCCTCATCCTCGCCGTAACCCACATCTCCCTCGTGACCTGTAACTGGGTCACCGCCCATCCACACTCACTATTACCCCCCCTAGACTGTGGCGTCTAGTTGCTTTCACAAGGACTGATGCGGAAGGGGTGGACATTTTTTTCTTTTATTCCACCCCCATCCTTGCTTCGGCGTTACAATAAAATTCGGTATACATATAACCTATTTTTTATTTATACACCCCTAATGGACTACCACCCCTATCTGGGTGAAAATAGCCCTGTTCCAAAATTTGGTAGATTCCCCAAAAAAATAACCCCCCTACTAAATCTAACAAACCACCGGGTTGACAAAATAAAACAAACCACAAGCCGGTTATATCAAGTAAAATTTATGATTTGCCACAATTAACTACTTTCACGGTCATGGTCCGGTGAGGTCATGACCGCACTTAGGTGGGGAATCTACAGTTAAAATATAAAATCTAGATTAGCATTGATACAAGTTACTTGGACAGCAGTATATACATCTTATTTTCCAGACACTATCTCATCCTGAACATTTTCCATCAGTTGTCAGTGTTAAATAAATGTTTTAATCATTATTGGCATCAATTAGCATTTAATTTATAATTCCAATTTGAATTTAAATGAAAATAAAGTTAAGTTCATTGTTAAAAATCGTTTCTATTAATTTTATTACTAAATTAGTTTAATTGTATTTAATTTACTTTAATTAATTCAATTAATCTCAAAAGTTACAGTAATTGCCTCATTATTATTTGGTCTGTAAAAAAATTTAATTTCAATTCTCTTCTATCACAATAATATACTGATTCAGCAGACTACATTTTTTGTTATTGTCACCAAGCATGACTACAGACCTTAGTCTCAACATACCACACCTGTTTATATAAACACTGGTCTGCAAGACTCACATAGTATAAACATTCTGGTTACATCATGTACTGGCATATATGCTTCCTGCAAAAATTTTCCTTTCTATAAATCTTTTTATTAACATATCTATCAAAATCTATTTGTTGCAATTCGAACCAAATATAATTTTAATTCACCTTTCAATTATTATTACCTTTCAATTACAGTTTCTATTTAATACTATTATCTCAATACCATTATTATTATTATTACACTCTTTTCACACCTGTAAACATTTTATTCTATCTGACTGGTATAATGAACTTTATACTTACAATACATTATCCACCTATTGACATGAATACAAAATACACACCACACACACACCAATATCTCCACGTAACCTCTGAAACATTTAACAACAATGTTATTTCATACAAACAATTTATCATTTTATAATACATACAATTAATTTCACTACACATGTATTTACAACTCTTCAGCAATAATTATTCAGTTACATCACACTTCAATATCAAAATCAGCTAGGTCATTATCATAGATTGACATATTTAAATTGTTCGTTTATGAATTTCAACCTCCATCGTCAAAAATTAATCGGGGTTTCAAATAACAATTTTCAATTTTATTTACATTCCGTATACGGTTATCTTGTGTTTTGTAACCATACAATTTCTGTTTATTCCTTTTACCATAATAATCATATACTAAGTCAACATTGAGTACATCGGTTAAGTCTCCATCAGTAATATTCATTATCAAGTCAGTTATTTTTTCATCATAAGATAAATTATTATTGTTTGAACATGTATCATCAAAATAATCTTCATTCTCTATTTTAACAGGTAAGTATTTCGTCTCTAACATCTCTCTCAACTCATTATAATTTCTCTTTACTTTGTATAACTCTGTCTCTCTTTCACTACACCATTCTATATTTAAACTTCTCTCATCATAACACCATATCATACTTTCTCTCTCATTCCATGCAGAGGGTACAAAATTATTCAACAAAAATAAGCAACTCAAATCTTTCACTAATAAGGGTCTCTTGCTGTCCAATACTAACAATTTTGAACACTCTGGTTCATCACAAATAAGGGGAAAATTTACCCCCTGCCCTACACATTCATCTACTTTTTCTAATTCAACAACACTAATTATTACTTCATTACAACTTATCATTTTCTCACTCTCACTTACTGTTTCACTATCTATTTTCAACGTATCACTTTCTGATACCACCCTTTCAATCACATTACCATTTTCAATATCATTGTTACTATTTATCTTACTCTCTACTACCACGTTTTTACACATATCATTATAATTATCATCTGTTTTATACTCAAAATTTTCAGTTACCTTTTGTATTTGTTTCTCAATTTGTTCTTTAAATGTATTAAAACATTCATTCGTCTGTTGTTTCATATCATATAAACACTCATCAAATTTTGTATTCATTTCACATAAACGCTTATCCAATTTTTGGTCAATATTATTTATATCGCCCTTTAACTCATGGAACTTAACATCACTTCCATCAAAACGACTATTTATAATGTCAAATTTACTATTCTGTTCATTGAATTTTAACTCTAACATTGTTTGTATCATTTTAAACATTTCGTAATTGTCGTCAGACTTTTTATTTTGGATAGGTGTCACTAGATTTTCTATTTTGTCGTCAGTGATGCCGACTTCATTGTCATTATTTTTATTTTCTCTATTTGATTTTGGGGTCGTTTGGATCCCCGAATCATCTGTAACATTTATTTCATTTGTAATATCTGGTTTTATTTTATTGTCCTGACTCCCATCTGGAGTCGAGTGGACCTCAATATTATGCATAATAGCCGATTCATCAAAATTGTCAACATTAGTTACTTCATTGACATCATCATTATTCGCTGCCATTTTATACAAGTTTATATAATGTTACACAAGAATATTTTATACAAGTTTATATAATGTTACACAAGAATATTAATCTTATCCACTATTGACTTAACCCTTTTTATATTTAATTTACCAAAGCGTCCTCCCTCTCAAATAACCCTTTCTGCAGCTTAATTAGGTCTGGCGAATATAGGTTGTAACCTATACTCGCGTCGCTGTACGGGGGCCAAGTGTAACTCTACGAATTAATTACAAAATTATAATTATATTTATCTCTTACCTTCGGGTTTTTTACTCCAAGGGTCGTTCAGACGAAACTGCTGCAAAAAGGGATTATTTGGATTTGATATAGGCAAAGATCAAATACACCGTTTGTGCTAAAACAAATTGCCTCCGATTTATTATTCAAAGTAACTACTTCGTCTCCCTTTCATGACATTTAAATTAAATACTTGTAGAAGGAGCAACAATTTGTAAAATCAAATATAGTCACAAATATTTCTTAATTAACTAGCTTATGACACTACGATATACCTCCACTATTTATTATCTGCAATGAACCAATACGTGCTTTAGCTACACACTCACACACATTCGTTCTTTGATTTTATCGTTCTATTTAAACCCCACTTCGAGATCTCTGATTTACATTTTAGCTTTATCATTTATTTATGTTGAATTATACTCTGGGGAAAAAGGTAAAATAATCTTGGTTAAAACTCAGTCAATACTTAACGTCTGAAGAACTCCGCTGTTTTGCACCTCTGCTGTGAATGCACTGTTTAACACACCATGATTTAGTTTTCCACTGTTTAACCGCGGTACTGTTATTGCTTATTTCAAATAAGTTGATGTTGATGCGCCACTATTACTTTAGTTCACTTTAAAATAGCATTTAGTGTTGTTTTGTCGGCCGACATATATTTTCGAACACTTAGCTCGCTTAGGTTGGCCGGGCGGCCCGGTGTCACAACTGGCACTGGCGTTAGTTTGCTAAATTGCATACAGTGTTTTTTGGTCACGTGATCGTGCATATGTGCTCCCATTGGTGCTATTGAAAGAGCGCCTTAGCAGAGGCGGGAAGGTGAGCAATGTTTTTGCCGCCTGGCGCAATGTGCAGTTACATACTCTCTTTCGTAATTCACGGCTGAGGCGCAGGTTGATGTTATTTCACCATCGGTCTGCGTTGCATGAGTGCGGAGACAAAACATAGACGTTTTTTCTGCAATAAACACAGCCTATCTGGTTGACTAACTTGGGGTTCTACAAGGGTGAACAATGACTGTATAGAGAATGTAATTTTAAAAAATGTTATCTTGGCCCTACAATCTCGTACCGTTACAGTGACCGGCCGGCCGGCTCACGGAGTAATTTTATACTGGCGGATCTTACTGTGTTGAGTTCTTTGTTTCTCCACACTGGGCGAGAAAGACTGCTTCGTACGTGCTTTTCAAGCTGTTCACTGTGGCACACCCATGCGCGAATACGCTCCCCTCATTGCTAACTTTCACATTCCCAGACTCATTAATGGCTTTTGTGCAACAACAACAACATCTATGTACGGCTTGGCTTGTTACCGCACTGACTGTAAGGTGTTAAAAAACTGCCCAGCGTTTATGATTCACATGTTGTTCAGCTGGAGTGGCAATTACATTTTACAAGTATTTAAGAAAAATAATAAACCCCAATAGTTTGTCCCGTTACAAAACCCCCTCAATGAGAGGTTTTATGCCGAACCATAAAAACTCTCATTGACACTCTCATACTTTCTAAAGGGATCAGTTGGATATGTCGCCACAACCCCCTGTAGTGTGTATATAAAAAAAATACAATCACTTACCCTTGGTCCAGTGGCTGTGACCACACCTGAATGACCTTACTGGACTTGTCTCTCGAGATCCCAACACCGCAAGGCCAGACAGACGCTTGACACTCCTGCTCTGACGCTCTGGCCAGCTCAGGACTGCCGCCACAGCATCACCAGACACTGAAACATCGAATTAAAATATCAAATAGTGGCTTCGTATAATACCATATCCCTAACTGATCTGTTTCCCCTTAGCTATGTGCTGGTTTGCGTTAAGAAGCACTGGTTTTTCTTAATTCTTAACACATGTATATATGAACTCTTAAACTAACATGATACATTTATAAAATTCCTTTACATCATTCTGCATACCTTTCTCTTGTTAAGTCTTTTCCAAAAATCAAAATTATTGCCCTGATTCCCATCAGAATTACAATAGACATTTCCCCTTACAATATTACAAATATCTTCCATTACTCAGATTTCATCTAAAATATTTAAACACATTGTTAAAATTCTCTTCAACACATTATAAAAATTTAATCAAATACAATTCATCTATATCTCCCTTCTTCTATAATTCTTAAACATTTCCCCTTTTATCTAAAACTATTCAAAATCATTTAACAGTTATAAAATATTATTATTAACAGAAATTCTATTTATCCGGCGCTGTTAATAATAATCTACCCCTTTGTTCTCCTCCACACACACTATTTCCCCCCCTGAAGTGTTGCGTTCAGTTGCCTTCACAAGGACTGAGGCGGAAGGAGTGAGCACTTTTTTCTTTTCTCTCACTCCCATCCTTGCTTCAGCGTTACAAAAACCTTCAGGGTAAGTACCCCTACTTTTATTCTTATGATATGCCCCTAAGGTCTACCACCCCTATCTGGGTGAAAATAGCCTGTGTTCAAAATAATCTTAGATTCCCTTATTAAACCACATTAAATTTCTAGGTTTGACCAATTTCAAAGGCAACCAACTGTGGTCAGTTTACAATAATTCTGCCCACAGCTGATTGTCATCCAAAACCACGATCTGGGTTGGTAAGATCGAGATCGCCCGAAATGTAGGGAATCGCATTTAAAACATGTTATACATACATACAATTCACGTTTAAATTCCTACACTAATACATAACAAACATAATACATAACAATACACTCATAATTAACATTGTGATTATTACATTAAAATAACCAATTCACATTTAACTTTGATCACAATTTACACACCTTACATTTTTAAATTTGCATATAAAATTATAAAAATTTTACATTTTAATTTCAATTGAACTTTTATTAATTAGCCATCAATTATTTATCATTTACTACCATTTAATTCTTCGCCATTTCAAATTTATTATTAACATTCATGTTACATTATATTTCATTTCTTATTACCTTTCTACTATGAATTTTCTACTTAACCCTTCACATTTGAACATTGATTAGTCTGGGTGACACCTGTATTCTCTATGCTTTCAATTGAATAGACATTTATAATCTTACTCCCAATCTTCCTACTAACAACCAGATTTACAAATTATGACACCAATCTCAATTATAAATACCTTCACTAATTCCACTTACCTCTGGCACCGCTCGTCTTTGTACTAGGACGTGTGTTCCCAACCTGGCCATATACATACCTAACCATTTGCCCTCCAAAATATCGGCAAACACTCCCTTAAACTACTCTATCACTTGCCACAACGCCACACGCTGGTCTGTTGCCACGCCGCACGCTGACCACTCCTTACACCACTACCCTGACTACAAAATATCACCATAACACATATATTTACCATTCACAGTTCTCACCTCTCTACATATAATCACTACTACTGTGTCCCTAAAATATCTAATACCCTCTTTGTTGTTCACTCGTACTTCAAAATTCTTATTTATCTAACTCCCATTTACTTTAATTGACTAACTCAAAATGCCTTTATTTTAATAATTATCACCCAGGCTATATCCCTTGTTGACACTTTACATTATTGTGATCATTGACAATTGCATTAGAAAATTCATCCCTCACCTACTAATAACAATACATCTCCATATCCAAATATATTACATGCTTACTCGTTTATTATTCATTAGAATCTCAATCTCATAAAATCATTTAACTTCATTATCAAACTTTCTTTTGTACAACATTAATTAAGTAATTAATCTTCAATTATTTAATTCAATTATTTAAAATTTCATCATTACTTCATCACTTGTTTAGTCAAAACAAAAAAATGTTAATTGTTATTATTAAATCAATTAAATTATAACTTCCTGTTACATACATGGTTTACATAAAATTACATGTAATACATACAACATCAAGAATACACAAATACATTGACATTAATACACAAAAAATATACAATCCAACTTATTATTTTATCACTTATCAAAATCAGTTCATAAACCGTCCATTTCAAAACCACTGTTCACATAGTTAAATGTTCATACACAATAAAACAATCTACCCTCCATCATTGAACAACAGTTGAATCTTGGGTCTACACACATTATTTTTTATTAAATATATGATATTATTATTACCAATATAATACTTATTTAAATTTTTATATCTTTTCACAATGTCGTTTGAATTGATATGATTATTCCATATTATTCTCTCATGTACCTGGTCACGCTCGAGTATAGTCCTGTCGCCTTTAGTATATTCTGTTAAAATCAGGTAAGTTATATTATCATCTTTAACATCATCTACTGCTATCTCAATTTCACTATAAGGTAAGTACTCGTTATTATTATTACTTCTCTCACCGCCTAACCTTTCTACGAATTCTTCATAATTTCTCTTTACTTTAAATATCTCTATTTCTCTCTTTCTCTCTCTCTCTCTCAATATATTTCTCACCATAACGCCAAGCTACACTCTCTCTCTCAAAATATGCAGGGGACACTAACTCATCATTACTGCACTACCTATGAAGTGCACAAAAAACCCAGGGAAATTTATTTGCAGACATATCGTCTTCCAAATACTCGCGTGAAGCCATTTCTTCACCCCCTACTACAACATTAAGGGAAAAATCTGTTATCTAACAAACTAATAAACAATAATAATGATAATATTTTTATATTTATATTTGTAAATGCTACCTTTGTCAATGAACTTTACATACAATCAATTCACTGTGAGGGCGGCACTTGTAATATTAATTAACTAATAAGTTACTGTGAGGGCGGCAATTGTAATCTTCCTCTCTCTCTCAAAACTACTTATAATATTATTACATATATTTAGCAAGATATGTATGACAAATACCATGATTTGGTATTACTGGTACTCATCAATTCATTATTAGCCGGGCTCATCTTCTGCTTTTATACACTGTTTTATACCTAAGGGTTCCAGGGCTTCGGGTACAGGAAGATTTCGAAACACAGTGGACGACACAATTGATAACACAATATTCAGGAGGTTAACCATTAATTTTAATTTCACTCTACGTTCGTACATACAGCACCAGGTGTTTTCTATAATGACGTCAGGTGGCCTGACTCAAACAAAATGGCGGTTGCCTTTTTATATCTCTTGGTATTCTTTAATTGCTTTATTGCTGGATTAATATCAGTTCACATTACTGCTGCAGCTTCAAATTATGAATGAATAGAGTTTAAATTTATTACACAAACCAATGCCCTCGGCATATGTTTTTTATGGCCATACATCCACTCTCTCATTTGCACACTCAGTTTTAGACCCATACATTTTTAATTAACAATTGAATATTAATGAGCTCATAAGATAGAAAAGAATGAAAGGAACTTCTCTGGTTAATCGGTGCTGATGTCCATCCGTTGATTGTGCTTGCTGCCCATGGTGATGGCCGGTGTTCGCCTTTTTTAGTCTGCCGTTTAATTAAGTTGATATTACACTGAATTTACATTTTAAGTAACTGTATGTTAATAAATCATATGAGCCTTTCTTGCTCCACTATAATGGCCAACATTTTGCCAGTTGTATTTAAATTATTGTAAAATTTTGTGCTCACAACGATACATCGCTGTGGCTGCTATAAAGAATGGCGTCGAAATGAGACCGAGGCAAATGTAAATTTTTGCTTGTGTGTGTGTAGTTCTTACGTCATCCCGCTTTGTCTTGCTGGACAACGCCTCGTTACACACATTGTACTCAGTGCGTCATTGTTCTTAGCGATGACGGAGCTGTGTTATAGCCCAATCATAATGCATATTGTTGTACTTCGTCATAAACACCGCCATGGTATATTTTGATGTTTTCACGTCCACCGGAGACCTTGGTGTTTTACTCTGGCCGAATTTGCGTTGTTCCTTTTTCCAGAGGGACAATGTACCTAACCATTCTGTCTGTTTAATAATTACATAATATAAACATTGAAAATACCCATAATTCCCATAATTCTGGTACTGAGTCAGTCTGTACTGTTACAAACCCCCTCAAGGAAAATTTTTGTGTCGGAACACAAAAAATTTCCTTGACTCATTCACACTTTCCTAAAAGGATCAGTCTAGATACGTCACCACAACCCCCTGTAACGTTACAAAAAAATTTTATCATCACTTACCCTTGGTCCCATGATGTTGGTCGCACCCTCTGACCTTACTGGACTTCTCCTGAGAGATCCCTACACCATAAGGCCATGAGGCACTCTACACTCCTGTTCTGACGCTCCAGCCAGCCCAGGACTGCGGTCACAACACCACAAAACTCTGAAACATTCAATACAAAATTCAAAATAGTGGTCTGATACACTTACATATCTACAACTGATATGTTCCCCTTTAGACGCATTGGTTTGTGTTTGGGGCATTGGTTTGGTCTTAAAATCAACAGGTTCAACCTCACAACTACAAGACTTAGAATACCTTGATTTTTACCTTGATTTTTATCAATCTCTTATTTGTAAGAACATAACAACATATCTATAACTACACACATAACACAATATATCAATAATTCCTTAATATACCCCCAAAATACCTTCACCTAATTAATTCTACAAATTCAGCTTACAACTATCATGGCAGATACTTTTATTACTTGAATTCTATTGCTCAACTTATAATCCTTTATCTATTTTGTAAATGGCAGCTTACTAGAATATTTTTTATCAATCTTCACTTGTAACTTTAGATTTTCAACTTTAGAATATACTATCTCTTAACACTGTTATCGTCATTACCCCTGTAACGACCTCCTAACCACACACTCTATTGCCCCCCAACCGAACTGTAGCGCTCGGGTGCCTCTGCAAGAACTGTAATTGTGGAGGAATTATCATCTCCTTTGTTCTTGTGTTGGCTTCACATTTAAACAACAAGATATCATAATATCTAAACTTATATAATTACACGCCCTTAAACGGTTCTACCACCGGACTCTGCTGTTCCTTCTCGAACAGAGTGGCAGCCGCTGTTCCATAATTCCGGGGAATTTCCCCATAGATATACCCCCCTGTTAATTTCTATTCTACACCAATTTCAAGACAGCTATGGTCGAAGGACTTAAATAATGGCCATAGCTGACCGCTCGCCAAAACCACGATTAGTGCTGGTAAGGCAGTAATCGCCCGAAAGTCGGGGAAATTAATTTCATTTACATGTTTCACACTTAATAATATTGCTACACTGCACAAATAAAATCACATATAATATGAATTACATTCAAAGTGTACAGTGCATTACGCCCACATGAGCCTCCGATGATGGCAGCATTCTATGTGTTGCTCATCAACCCATTTCACTAGCCACAGTAGTACATGTCACTACTGTCCTAGCCCATTACTTATACTTTACTTTTTCTACATTAGCTGCTCTCACAGTCCAATCTTGACTTATAATTCACTAACACCACCTAACTACAAAATACTCTTCACTCTTGCTCAAAAACAAGTTCGTTATTTATTTAAAATTTTCACATAGACACTTTACAAGTTCGAGCATTACCCTTTTTTCACAACTATATTCACTGCTATAACAAGATAGGAATGACAACAATGGATCACCTGCTCATCTTACCTTACATACACATATTTCTCTGTTTTCAGATGGAAAACCAACAATTCTCATTTCTATAATTATAACAATCTTAATACATTTTACTTCACATTTTCAAAGAAATCGTTTGTTACTGGAATACATATATATTTTTTTTTTCTTTTCTTTTTCAATACACAGTTAATTCTCATTCACACCTCTAATCAAGCACCCCTCCTTTTTTTTTTTTTTCCAAATTTATTTTTCTATGCCTCCCAGTATAATCTCAAATTGCTAGCATTTTGTGTACCCACTATTTCTTTAGTCTCCCTATCCTGTAGTACATAGGCATTCTGCATTTTAACTTCAATTATCTCATAAGGTCCTTCGTACAGCAGGAAGAACTTTTTAATTTCCTTCTCCTGTGCATTTGACAAATCGTGCCTCTTCACCAAAACCAACTGTCCTATTTCATATTTCATCCACTTACCTCTTGTGTCGTGCCTATTCTTCCTTCTTTCTCCTTTGCTTAATAAGTTTTCATTTGCCAAACGAATCGTGATGCTCGCGTCCATAGATGTACTCTCAGATGGGTAATCAAATAACTGTTCCAATATTCTCGGAGGACGTGTCCCTTTGACAAGCTCGTGAGGTGTATAGCCGGTGGACTCGTGGGTGGTACTGTTCAGCCAACTCTCTACCTTCTTCACATACAACGGCCACTCGCTGTGTTTAGCGTGACAATAGGCTCTAAAGATCCTGCCTATCTCTCTCATTACACGCTCAGCCTGGTTGGACTGGGGATGGTACACAGCCGTATGCTTCGTGATGATTCCTTCCCATCCTAATGTCTGACGCCATCGGCCACTGATGAATTGCGGTCCATGATCTGACAAAATTACTTTCGGCTTACCCACTTGTATCATGTAGTCTTTAGTCACTTTCTTACTCACTACCAGACTGGTAGCTCTTTTAATACTATACAGCCTCACATACTTAGAAAATGTATCTAACATTACAAACACATACTGCACTCCTCCTCTACCCTTTGGTAACGGTCCGAACAAGTCCACTGCAACCAAATCAAATGGTCTCTCCACTTTTATAAAATTCATCTCCCCTACGACTCTATAGTTGACCACTTTTGATTTCTGGCATAAATCACAACTCTTCAACAGCTTTCTAACCCTTCTCTCCATATTTCTAAAAACACAAGACTCTTTCAATACATTCACACACTTCTTCGCTCCAAAATGTCCATACCTTAAATGACAATCCCAAATAACCTTATCAACTAACCCTTCTGGAATTACTAATTTCCACACACGCTCACCCCCTACTATTCTCTTAAACAATAACCCATTATGAACCTGAAAATACTGACTATACTCTGATCCACTTACCTCCTTTTCTAAACTCTCTATCACCTTACCTGACTTGTCCTCTGCTCGTTGCATGTTCCGGATGTCTCTCATCTCTTCTCCAAAAATGTTATCCTCTCGGCTGATCTTGAAAATCTCGATTTCCTTTAAATCTCTACCTGTTCTGTTGTGCAGCATGTCTATCCTTGACAAAGTATCCGGTATCTTGTTCTCTGATCCTTTGATATATTCCCATTCAAAATTATATTCTTGTAAAATAAGTACCCATCTGGTTAGACGACTATGAGCTAGCTGACATGTGTTTAAAAATGATAAAGCTTTGTGATCCGTCCTAATTACTGTGCGATTTCCTAGGATGTATGTTCGAAACTTTCCCACTGCGAACACTATGCTCAATAGCTCCTTCTCCGTCGTCGTATAGTTCTTCTCGGCCTGGATCAGTGATCTACTTGCAAATGCTATTACCTTATGCTCCTTGTCCTCACCTTCTTGGTATAATTCTGCGCCGAGGGCCACATTGCTCGCATCCGTTTGTAAATAAAATACTTTCTCGAAGTCTGGGTGGTTCATCATTACCATTTGACTGAATTTCTGCTTTATCTCTTCAAATGCTGTGCGCTCCTTCTCGCCCCATTTCCATCGTTTGGTTTTCTGGAGTACTGCGCTCAATCTTGTGGTTAACTCTGCATAATTCTGCTGAAATTTCCGGTAGAAATTACATAACCCAAGGAAACTTTGCAATTGTTTCACATTCCTCGGTTCAGGGAAACGCATGATTGATTCGACTTTGTCGGGGTTCGCTGCTATTCCTTCAGGTGTGATAATAAATCCTAAAAATTTTACCTGTGTCTGCAGAAACGTTGACTTATCCCAATTCACGGTGAGTCCTCCTGCCTCTAGTTTAGCCAATACATATTCCAAATGATCTATATGGTCTTCGAAGGTCCTGGAAGCAATCAAAATATCGTCCACGTAGACCGTCAAAAAGTCTAAGTCTTTGGGTCGCAAAATTTTGTCCAAACACTTTATAAAGCTGGCGACGCTGGTGTTCAATCCGAAAGGTAGACGTCGAAACTGGTAGTTCTTACCATTAAATAAAAATGCTGTATACTTTCTACTAACCTCGGCTAGCGGAACCTGCCAATATCCAGATGTTAAATCCAACGATGTCATATACTTTACTCCACTGAACTTCTGGAAGATCTCATTGCTAGGCTCTGGTGACTCTCTGTCGGGAATTATGATCTGGTTGATTTTTCTGGCATCTAGGCACAAACGTACACGTCCATCCTTCTTGATTACTACTACGAGTGGGTTAGAATAATGCGATACTGACCGTTCGATTATACCTGTTTCTACCATCCTGTCGAGTTCTCTCTGCACCGCGCTTCTTTTTGAGTAAGGGACGGGGTAGCTCCTTTGCAAGAACGGTGTGTGTTCCCTTATTTGTAATACACATTCATACCCTTTTGCCCTTCCTGGAACTTCGGCAAACACTCCTCTGTGCCTCGCTATCACCTGCCATAACGCTGCACGCTGGCCACTCCTTACCACCTCACCTTCACTACAAAATTCATCCGCCCTTATCTCCCATACTGCTTCATTAATATTACTCTTTTCACTCTCCAACTCACTCATATATTCTGTCTCTAAACATGCACTTACCATGGTACCTAAATTATTCTCACTTACACCCTTCTGTAGTATTTTAACTCCGCACGTTCTAACTCTACCTATTATATGCTCAAATTTTACTCTTACTGACCTGTCACCCCCATCTAACTCTATCACCTTATCTCTAAAATTTATAACAGCTTTAGTCCTTTGTAAAAAATCGTTACCCAGTATGACATCTAAACTTAACCCTCTTACTACCAAAATGTGTTTACAAATTCGACATTATCTATCAGAAAATTCAAATGTATCTGTTTAGTGACTCTCTTACTGCGTACACCCGTGACTCCTGCTACTGGTAGAACTGGAATATCCTTGTTAAACTCTCTTAGTTCTGCTAAAATGTTCTCTGCTATCACGGAAATTTCGCTACCCGTATCTATCAAAGTTTTAAAATTCTTATTTCCTACAGTTACCTGAATCTCTGTCAGTCCTGCTCTCACCTCGCTATTGGCATTGTTTTCTTCCTCCATCAGATCAGCGACAAGATCTGCTTTGATTACATGGCTGTGTATTTCCTCGACTGGTTGGACCTCCTGCGTTTCCCTGAACAGTGGTCGGGTCCTGGCTACCACTGTCGTTTCTAGTTTTCCTGGTGTCTGCTAGTGGAGGGGCCTCGGTGTCCCTTATCTGGCCTCTGGTTGTTGTTCATCGCTCCTCTAGTGTCAGGTGTCTCTCTGCCTTGTGGTTTATCTCGTCTCTCCTCGTCTCTCCTCCGTTGTCCTTCTCTAGGCGTTCTACATTTGAAGCACTGTCGCCTGAATGGGAAATTCTCCTGTTGACACTTATAACATCTCCACTCACCTGGTTTATAATGGTTATTTTTATTAGTCACATTATGTTCATTGTAATTGTTTCTTTGTGAATTATACTCTATCTGATTCGATTTATAGTTACCCTGTGCTAATCGCCTATTCACTTCCCTATCCCGTATACTCTGCAAAATATCAAGGACTTTCTCAAGTTCGCTTAAATTCGATATTTCTTTAGTCATTAATGTTATTTGAACCTCTCGAGGTAGATGCTTACTAACGTACCTTACAAAAGAATTAAAAGGAATTGGATGTTCTAAATATTTAACTTCATTGTATAACTGTGTCACATATAGTGTTATGTTATTGTTTGAGTGGCTCCCGAAATTACCCGTTCCCATTATTTTACTCCTCAACGCTTCCTGTTCCTCCTCTGGCCAATATTTTCCTTTAAACGCTTGTTCAAACATCTCGTAATTACCCCACTCTATTCTGTGTGCTTCTGCCCATACCGCGGCACTACCCTTAAAACATCTGATTATTTTAGTTAACTGGATCTCCCAATTACTACTACTAAAATGGTGGTACTCCCTAGTTTGGTTAATAAATCGCATGGGGTGTATTGAGCGGTTTTCGTAACTGAATAATTCTAACTCTATTTCGTTGTACATATCTCTCGCAATAACAACTCTTTCCGTATTTCCCGTTAAATTTTTTCTAATCTCCCCCCGCAATTCATTTTTCATTTTGGTTAAATCACTCTCAACTAGGTTATATCTATCATGCACATTGTTATAATTTTGCACACTTAAACTATCTATTTCTTTAACTCTATTCTGCAACATACTTATTTTGTTTGTTGTATCGTTTTCATGTTTTGATATAGTGCTATCTATTGTCTGAATGTTTTTGGTTAGGTCTACTACATTTGATTCACATTGTTCTACTTTATTTTGTAAAATCTGAGTTCTCGATTCTAACTGCTTATTTACTTCATTCTTAGTTTTAATTTCTAACTGTTCTACTGTCTCTACATATTTATTTTTTACTTCTCTACTCTGGGTTTCTATCTGATTTTGAACCGTTTCATTGATTTGTTTGACTTTATCATCTAAATTACTTATCTTAGTTTTAATTTGCTCGTCTACAATTTCTGTGTGCTTTTTAATATCATTACATTGTGTTTCTATTATATTAATTTTCTCATTAACATTGGAATTTTGTTTATGTATTTCGTTTTCAACTTTTTTAAGTTTCTCGTCTAATTGGTTCAATTTTACATCTTGCACATTATTTTGTTTTTTCAATTCATTTTCGAGGCTATCAAACTTCTCGTCAATCTCCTTTAACACACTATTTTGTGTTTTAATCAATGCGAACAGGTCTTCTAATGATATTTTATTTTCGACTACTTTGGGTGTTGAGCTAATGTGTCTTTCCAGTAAAATGGATTCTGTCTCTGAATTTTCTATTTCTATGCTATTATTATTTTCTGCCATTTTGTATTTTAGTATTTTAAATGGTTATTTATCTCTATTTGTATTTGGCTACGCAATTTACTCAACTCGTATTTAACTATTTAACTTCAACAACATAACCTCTCATTCATTATATATCGTCTTCTGTGTTTCTCCATCTATCTGTTTTATATAAATTAATTTTATATAAAGTCCACTGTGAGGGCGACCAATTGTTATCTAACAAACTAATAAACAATAATAATGATAATATTTTTATATTTATATTTGTAAATGCTACCTTTGTCAATGAACTTTACATACAATCAATTCACTGTGAGGGCGGCACTTGTAATATTAATTAACTAATAAGTTACTGTGAGGGCGGCAATTGTAATCTTCCTCTCTCTCTCAAAACTACTTATAATATTATTACATATATTTAGCAAGATATGTATGACAAATACCATGATTTGGTATTACTGGTACTCACCAATTCATTATTAGCCGGGCTCATCTTCTGCTTTTATACACTGTTTTATACCTAAGGGTTCCAGGGCTTTGGGTACAGGAAGATTTCGAAACACAGTGGACGACACAATTGATAACACAATATTCAGGAGGTTAACCATTAATTTTAATTTCACTCTACGTTCGTACATACAGCACCAGGTGTTTTCTATAATGACGTCAGGTGGCCTGACTCAAACAAAATGGCGGTTGCCTTTTTATATCTCTTGGTATTCTTTAATTGCTTTATTGCTGGATTAATATCAGTTCACATTACTGCTGCAGCTTCAAATTATGAATGAATAGAGTTTAAATTTATTACACAAACCAATGCCCTCGGCATATGTTTTTTATGGCCATACATCCACTCTCTCATTTGCACACTCAGTTTTAGACCCATACATTTTTAATTAACAATTGAATATTAATGAGCTCATAAGATAGAAAAGAATGAAAGGAACTTCTCTGGTTAATCGGTGCTGATGTCCATCCGTTGATTGTGCTTGCTGCCCATGGTGATGGCCGGTGTTCGCCTTTTTTAGTCTGCCGTTTAATTAAGTTGATATTACACTGAATTTACATTTTAAGTAACTGTATGTTAATAAATCATATGAGCCTTTCTTGCTCCACTATAATGGCCAACATTTTGCCAGTTGTATTTAAATTATTGTAAAATTTTGTGCTCACAACGATACATCGCTGTGGCTGCTATAAAGAATGGCGTCGAAATGAGACCGAGGCAAATGTAAATTTTTGCTTGTGTGTGTGTAGTTCTTACGTCATCCCGCTTTGTCTTGCTGGACAACGCCTTGTTACACACATTGTACTCAGTGCGTCATTGTTCTTAGCGATGACGGAGCTGTGTTATAGCCCAATCATAATGCATATTGTTGTACTTCGTCATAAACACCGCCATGGTATATTTTGATGTTTCCACATCCACCGGAGACCTTGGTGTTTTACTCTGGCCGAATTTGCGTTGTTCCTTTTTCCAGAGGGACAATGTACCTAACCATTCTGTCTGTTTAATAATTACATAATATAAACATTGAAAATACCCATAATTCCCATAATTCTGGTACTGAGTCAGTCTGTACTGTTACAAATCTACCCCCTGCATCCACTCTACCTGTAAATCCTTTCTACACTCTCTCTCAGATTCATCACACACAAACATCTCATTATCAACTTCTACTCTCTCTACAATTTTGTTATCACTATCAACATCTACACAATCATTTTCTAACACCATATTTTTACTTCTATTATCATTGTTATCACTTGTAAACTCATTATTCAAATCATCATTATTACTCACCGTGTTATTAATTCTTTCTTCCTTATTTTTCGTCATATTGTCACCGCTACTCACCTTATTATTCCTTATCTGACTTAATCTCTCGTCTAACCTTTTATTCACTTCCTCAAATTGTTTATCAAAATTATCATTTCGTTTTTTGATCTCATTTTTTAATTCATCAAATTTTACGTTAAAATTATTTTGGATTTCTCTAATTTCACTTTTCTGTTCGTTAAATTTTTCATCAAGTTTACTAAATTTCTCATCAAACTTACTATTCTGTGTATGAAAAAGCATTTGCATCATTTTCATTATTTCATTATCTTCAGCCCTGTTAGTCGGGACTGGCGTTGAGTGAATAATTCCTTCACTAATGATTTGTGACTCAGTCATGCTCAATTGGCTTCCATCTACAATGAAGCTGATATTTTCATTATTTTTTGCCATTTTAAAGAAAAACTTCTATTTCTTTTAAACTGTTACTTTATATCTCTAACATCATAAAAACATAACATAAAAATTATAACATAACCTTCTTACTTACGTACCTTATTTATACATTATTTACTTCAAATAACCATTCTGCTCCTCCCAGTAGGCTGTATTTATATAAATAATTTATATAAAGTCACTGTTCGGAAGCGTCATTTGATACCTTACTTACAAAGTGTTATTTAATCATTTATCGGTTTGTACATAAACACTTGTTAACGTTGGTATAATTCCGACGCCATCTTTAAGGCTTGCCAAATATATATAAAATAGTTACTTACCAGGGTTCTTTTCCAGCGAACAGGAAGGCAGAATAGGATTATTTAGTAAATAAATTAATTATTTGTTCCCAAAAAATCTATTACCTTTTATTACCTTCATCACAATCATACATTGAATTCTCCCATTCAAACCAAAAGCCAACATTATCGGTTCATTCCTGAACCCTCACTCTAACATGATTATTACATTTTTGCTTTTATTAATAAACATAAATATAACTGAAAATTAGATTATTTAATTAATTAACCCACAAACCAGCACCTCTATGTTAACATACTTTTCA
This sequence comes from Magicicada septendecula, assembly GCA_034769895.1. Classification (NCBI taxonomy): domain Eukaryota; kingdom Metazoa; phylum Arthropoda; class Insecta; order Hemiptera; family Cicadidae; genus Magicicada; species Magicicada septendecula. The sequence goes on along the minus strand of CM068374.1, from coordinate 227,401,734 downwards.
CCCGCTCACGCACACGCAAATACCCCATACCCTTAAGAGATCTCATTTTCTTTTAAATTGACATTATAATGATAATATTTTGGTTTAACCCTTATTAAAATTTTGTCCAAACCACATTTTGTTGCTCCGCTGAATTTTGTCCACGTAGTCCCGTCTCCTTACGTAACTGGCTTCATCTCGGATTTTCTTCTCACTTTTTTATTCACCACTCTTATCGAAATTGTTAATTAAAACTCAACTTTCACTTCATTTCAATTAATACTGTATCTGTTATACTTTTACATATTTAGTTTTGCAGGTGCCCATAATTTTTGTTTCGAAACTTATATTTGTGACCGGCCGGCCGGCTCACGGAGTAATTTTATACTGGGCGGATCTTACTGTGTTCAGTTCTTTGTTTTGTAATGGGACAATTTTGAAGGAGGTATGTTTTTTTTTTATTTCATTTAATATCAACTATTGGGAAATAATCGGTTTGGACACCCTTTGCGGCCACCGAGACCACTAACACTTATTTGGACACCCTGTATACAATCCTGTACCGGTCCGTGCCTAGCGCACAACGATAACACCGTGGAATGTCAGCTTGTGCGCACATGCGTGTATCCTCCGTTGGGGAGGAGTAACAAAAACTTGGTGAATAACGCTCAACGACAATGGAATGTGGCAGTGCGTGTGCGCCCGTGTGCCGCTATCTGTACTCTCGACACCAAAGTCGATCACCGGAACCAGCTATGTGAGATGCCGCAGCCAATCACAGCACGAGCTGGCGGAAATGTTTTTTGACCAACGCATTTGTAGGGTGGTCAGTCGACGAAATCCCCCATTCCCGGCCGGGACAAGGTTCGCAGTTCGCGACCTTTAAATTTTGCATTTTAACATATTCTGAAGTGTAACAGTAAATTTGAAGATAAACAGTTAAATCCGACAGTGTAAACGAAGTTAGCAGAGTGTACAGCAAAAGTGAAAAAATGTGACAAATAAACAGGACATTCATTTACATGCGCGACGCCACACGCGGTCAGCCGAAGGACTCTGGTTAAGTAGTCGACTCAAACCTAATTTCAATTATTTTTCAAATTCATAATAAAAAGGGGGGTTATAACTAAATTATAGGGAATCTGATAGTATGAGAGAGAGAGAGAGAGCAATATGGGTCGCTTTCATAATTTAGATACCATGGTTAGAATGTTAAGTGTTTAGTCATAAGTATCGCAACTATTTTCATTTCATGTATGACAAGTATCAATGTTTTCAAGCAAAGTTTTTCGAATGAACCGCTAGTAAATTAAAATTGAACTGATATTCCAATAATTATTAACGATGTAATGTAAAAGAAATTGATGAAGAGGGAGTTAAAATTTAATAGTTAATATCAAAAAATTAAAAGTTAATAAAAAGTGTCAATTAAACACATCAATGTGTGTTTGTCATTGCATTGCCCGTTTTTCTCTGCCTAAGTACATCAGACGACACCCTGATAATTCGCTAAGAAGGTAAGTGAGACCAATTTAAATCTTTTTTATTAAGCGAGTAGAGTTTCAGTTATATACACAGATTTCTAGATTTTAAATATTTATATTAAAGCTCGTAACGCTTTAATTGGCGCCCGAACAGGGACATTGTAAATTAATTTTTAATGTAATATAAAATAAAGTAATTTACAACCTGATCGAAAAAATGGCAGAGAAAAGCGAGAGTGTAAATTTATGTGAAGATATTGTGGAGGGGTCAATTTTAAATGTTACGCAAGACGATTTAGTATCGACAAATATTAACGAGAGCGTAAACAATACAACACACGAATTAACTATTGAGACAGTAGACGCAAAAATAAGCGATAACGTAAATATATTTAACCAATTAGCGTTAATGATGGAAATGATGTCAGGAATGAAAACTGAAATCAATGATAAACTTGACAAACAAAATGAGAAAATGAAATCAGAAAATGATAATTTGAAAACAGAGATCAAATCAGAAGTGAATACTATAAATATTAAACTGACTGATTTAAATAACGAGTTCATAAATGTGAGGAGCGAATTGAGAGCGAGTGAAATATATATGAATAGCCGTTTGGAAAGTATGAATGAGACTATTATTGGAGTGAGAGATGAACTGACTAGTGTTATAAATAATGTACAAGACGAAATGAGAAACGATAGAAAAATAATTAACGAAAAACAAAAAGAAAAAATGTTAGAAACAAATAAAAAATTTGACACATTGACAAGTAAATGTAATGATAAAATCAAAAAGCCAAATGACAAAATGGACTGTAATGTTCAATGTTTAATTAATGAGTGTGAGCAAAGTGACATACAAGAAAATATAAATGATGAACTTAGAAGTAACGGTGAACCAGTTGATGCAAGTATAATTAATATAACTAGCTTAAAGAATAAACAAGCAGAACATGAGCGTGAAATAATTAAAGTCAGAAAAGACTTAAATGTATCCATTAATCAGATGTTAACTAATGTGAGTGAGAGAGATTTATATAGAGAGTGGTATGCAGATAGAGAAATAGAATTGTATAAGTTAAAGAGAAATTATTATGAGTTAGAGAGAAAGTGGAAAGAGAGAATAGAATATGTGGGGCAGAAGGTAAATTTTCCTATTAATTTTTCTGAACCAAGGTGTTCACAAGTGTTGTTTAAGAAGGGAAAGAGTCCCGTATTGATAAATGAATTGATGTTGTATAATGTTGTACCCTCTGTCTGTAATAATAATGTTGAAAGTATGATTTTGTATTGTGGTGAGAGAGATATAAGTGGAGAATGGTATGTTAATAAAGTAACAGAATTATATAATGTGAATCGAAAGTATGACGCATGGAGAGAAAGTTTAACAGTATACTTGAAGAATAATGTAAATAATTATCTGACAAAAGTAATTAACCCGATCATGAATGTATTTACCGATGGAGACTGGACAATAATAACTTATATTGACAAGTTGTATGAAATATTAATAGGGAATAACCCTATCAATTATAATGACTTAATGAATGGAATAAAGATAATGGATGATTATTATAATGATAGTAATAACAAATTGAGTGTGTATAACAATGAAGCATGTTACAAATACATTAGATATATATATAACGATGGAGGTTGAACTAAAATATCAGTGTGTAGACATTGGTAAATATTGTAAATTTTGGTAACGACCTTGCAGATTTGGGCATATGAAGCGTGAAACAATTGAACAGTTCTTGACGTATATTTGATAAATAATTTGTGAATTCATTTGTGTATATATATTATTAATATTTTGCAGTTTACGTAAATAATTATGAAAACAATAATTGATGCTTTGTAAATTTTGATAATAATTGAAATATGTTGTGTTTAATAATCAATTGAAGTGAATAATTTGAGATAGTTAAATGTTGTGATTTAATGTTGTATGATTGAATTTTTATGAGACATTTAAATTATTTGATGAAATTTCAATTTTAATTTAATAACATAAAGGTTAAAAATAAATGTTAATAATAATTTTGAAATTTTAAGAAATTCTTTCTATTGTATGACGGTCCATATGAGGTTAGCCAAGTGAAAATGGAGAATGCGTATGTTTTAGTAGATTTGCAAACTCGAGAAATAAAGGGAACCTATAATGTGACCCAGTTAAAAAAGTATTATCTAGCTGAGTGATGATGGATGTATTTGTACATATTAAAATTATCATACATAAACAGACATTTTTATATTCTATTATTATGAATTGTTACTATTGTTTATACACACATTATGTATTTTATATAATATTTTATATAATACCACCAAGACTAGAAATGTCATGTAATTTAAATTTTTATTTAAAAAAAAAAAAAAAAAAAATATTATACTTGTGATTCCCCAACTTTTCGGGCGGTCACGGCCTCACCGAACCCTGACCGTGGAATTGGTTTAGCTTTAACAGCTATGGTTGGGGCACATTACGATTACGCGCTGACCATAACTGGCCATAGCTGTTATCGTTGTAAAGGTGTACTTTGAAATTGATGGGGGGTGACATTAAGGGGAATCACCAAACTATGAAACAGCGGCTGCCACTCTGCCCGCGTAGGGGTAGCAGAGACAGGTGGTAGAACCGTTTTAAGGGTGTATCATTTTATAACAAGAACATGATGATGTTCACTATTTTAAAACTTAATAGCGGAAGCAGAGACACGGAGAGGTAAAACCTGCTCCAAAATGTACAGTCTCTGTGGAAGCGAAAAGGCGCCACAGTCTTACACAATTTGCAATAGAGTGTGTGGCCGGGAGGTGGCTCAGAGGAGCCACGAATGTAAATCTTATAACATAAAAATGTTTTACTAATTCAAATTTGATCCTATAAAAACTGCTTGTGCTCTGTTAAATAACTAGCTGCTCAGACAAGTCAATACAAGTTGTTCAGGCTATAATTTTGAGTGTATTATTATTATTGTTGTACGTTAGATATAAGAATTGATAAAAATATATTTCATGCAATTTGCTCAATTTTGAAATGTGTTTACAATTAGCTAGGAATGTCAGCTGATATATAGTATATAATTATTGATATGTAGAATATCACTTGGGAATGATTTGCAATTTGTTCAAGCCAGTATAAATAACTAAATCACCCAAAGTAGTGGAGATGAGATTATCAAAGAAAAGAGGTTCATAGTAAAAAGGTAAAATTTTGATTGAAACCAAGGAAAATTTTAGTAGAATTTGAAAGTGTAAAAGTATAAGGTGTTTATTTGAATAATCTAAATGTCAATCCAATGGTTAATTATAATAATACTTTGTTAATTTTAAATGTTGTATTTTATTATGTTTTTGCGTTGCAAGACTGAATTTTACAGGAGTTTAATGTATTCACAGATGTAACTTGTACATAACGTATGTAGGTCAAGGATCTGGACTTGACCCAGTTTTGGTCAGCTGATGGGTGATGTTCTATACTAAACCAGTTTTGGCAAAGAAGCGAGGCCAATTGTGTTTATTCATTAATTTAAATAAGTTCAAATAAATTTCCTATTGAGAAAAAATGTTATAAAATGTAAATTTTTGAATTTAAATTTTTTTTTGTTTTGAAAAAAAAAAAAAAAAAAAAAAAATTTTTTATGTTAATTTAACAGAAACTTTTAAAATTTGATAGGTAGGAATTAACAAGTACGTGTATGCGCCCAGTATTGCTGAAGGCGACCCAGTTTGCATGTAAGGGGGAACAGATCGGTTGAGGATCTGGCATGATATAAGCCAGGGAGTGAGGATTTTGGGGGGTAGCATGTTAGAAGGTGAGGTGCGCTGTGGTACTTGTCGGTTCGATTTCTCGGTGTTGGGATCTCTTACGGAGAAGTCCAGTGATCTCGTTCAGATGAGTCCATAGTCGCCAAGCCAGGGGGGTAGTTTACCCATGATGTGTTAAGAAATTAAAGGGGGGTTGTTGGCTCCATATCCTCACCGGTCCTCTTAGGGGTTTTGGCAATGAGATATCTTCTGTTTCGGCAGAAGATCTCTCATTGGGGGGGTATTGTAATGGGACAATTTTGAAGGAGGTATGTTTTTTTTTTATTTCATTTAATATCAACTATTGGGAAATAATCGGTTTGGACACCCTTTGCGGCCACCGAGACCACTAACACTTATTTGGACACCCTGTATACAATCCTGTACCGGTCCGTGCCTAGCGCACAACGATAACACCGTGGAATGTCAGCTTGTGCGCACATGCGTGTATCCTCCGTTGGGGAGGAGTAACAAAAACTTGGTGAATAACGCTCAACGACAATGGAATGTGGCAGTGCGTGTGCGCCCGTGTGCCGCTATCTGTACTCTCGACACCAAAGTCGATCACCGGAACCAGCTATGTGAGATGCCGCAGCCAATCACAGCACGAGCTGGCGGAAATGTTTTTTGACCAACGCATTTGTAGGGTGGTCAGTCGACGAAATCCCCCATTCCCGGCCGGGACAAGGTTCGCAGTTCGCGACCTTTAAATTTTGCATTTTAACATATTCTGAAGTGTAACAGTAAATTTGAAGATAAACAGTTAAATCCGACAGTGTAAACGAAGTTAGCAGAGTGTACAGCAAAAGTGAAAAAATGTGACAAATAAACAGGACATTCATTTACATGCGCGACGCCACACGCGGTCAGCCGAAGGACTCTGGTTAAGTAGTCGACTCAAACCTAATTTCAATTATTTTTCAAATTCATAAAAAAAAGGGGGGTTATAACTAAATTATAGGGAATCTGATAGTATGAGAGAGAGAGAGAGAGCAATATGGGTCGCTTTCATAATTTAGATACCATGGTTAGAATGTTAAGTGTTTAGTCATAAGTATCGCAACTATTTTCATTTCATGTATGACAAGTATCAATGTTTTCAAGCAAAGTTTTTCGAATGAACCGCTAGTAAATTAAAATTGAACTGATATTCCAATAATTATTAACGATGTAATGTAAAAGAAATTGATGAAGAGGGAGTTAAAATTTAATAGTTAATATCAAAAAATTAAAAGTTAATAAAAAGTGTCAATTAAACACATCAATGTGTGTTTGTCATTGCATTGCCCGTTTTTCTCTGCCTAAGTACATCAGACGACACCCTGATAATTCGCTAAGAAGGTAAGTGAGACTAATTTAAATCTTTTTTATTAAGCGAGTAGAGTTTCAGTTATATACACAGATTTCTAGATTTTAAATATTTATATTAAAGCTCATAACGCTTTAGTTTCTGCACACTGGGCGAGAAAGACTGCTTCGTACGTGCTTTTCAAGCTGTTCACTGTGGCACACCCATGCGCGAATACGCTCCCCTCGTTGCTAACTTTCACATTCCCAGACTCATTAATGGCTTTTGTGCAACAACAACACCTATGTACGGCTTGGCTTGTTACCGCACTGACTGTAAGGTGTTAAAAAACTGCCCAGTGTTTATGATTCACATGTTGTTCAGCTGGAGTGGCAATTACATTTTACAAGTATTTAAGAACAAAAATAAACCCCAATAGTTTGTCCCGTTACATCATCATGCACTAAATATTATACAAATGATAAGAGATTGTCAATTTCAAAAATGATTCTTTATTTTTTTATTTTTTCTTGATAACAAAGTTCTTCCTTTACGAGGACACAAAAATCGATCGTAATGGAATTAATCGATTAATTATCGAATTCAGGGTTATATATTATTTTTAATTATTATTGTTTTTCTTAAACACAGGGTATGTAGGTTCTTTCAACTATTAGTAAGGTCAGAAAAATGCAAAAAATAGGATTACAAGGTATTACAATCTATTACTAATTTTTTATTAATTATTATTTAAAATAAGTGGAGTTTAACGTCCGACGACAACGTTGCTTGTAATGGCAGTGTACAACTAACCTGGTTTCGATATGTTTGATCAACAACAGGATACAGATGATTAAATCCTCGCCAGTCTTCACTCCAAGTTCGAAATAAAAGTTAATGTCTTGGTCCTGGGATGACGCAGAAATGCTGATCCTTACTGTTCACCAATGTCCAGTTCTTGTGTTTACGGATTTCACTGTATCTTGTGTCAAAATATGCTTTCTCTAACGAATCGTGGAAAGTGAGGTTCGAGTACAATTTTGAGTTCTGCTTTCGTTCTTTAGGATAATGGATTATTTTATTTCATTCAGGTAGTTATTTCTCTTCATTGGACTATTAATTAAGTTTAAGGATTACTCATTATACTGAGTTTTATTGGTAAAGTTCTTCCCTTAGATTTTCGTCAATTTGGATTAATAGGCTTATTAGTACCCTCTTATAAGTGACCGTCAAAAGTCAGTGAACTTTCCTTTTGTTATTTATTATTTAATTTTGTTTATTCATTAATTTATTTTATTTTATTTTATCATTTTTTCTAAGTTCATCAAAACTAAACTGTCCTCATTCATGGATAATCATTCAATAATCGAATCAACAAATTTTATTCCATTTTGTCGTCCTTGACAACCAGTCTGTCTTCTCTTATTGGATAATATTTATAATCCTACAACCATAATCATACAATGTTCTTGCACTTATTAAAATACTCCCTTATTAAATTTACATTATATCATATTATACCTTTACATATCGTTTGTTATTAAATTATATACATTTTGCTGTCGTTTCCTCTTAATCTACTTACCCTAACAAGTACTATTTTCCTGTTACAAAATATTACCTTTCGGTATCATTGCACTATTACATTTTGAGATTTTATTTAAATTGAATTTACTTATCTGCTATCAGTAATTATTATTGATTTCTCCTAACTCATTATATTCTACTTAGTATTTTTTACAAATTTCGTTACCTAACTTTTCTGACCTGACTTACTATACAATGTTACTGGTTTGTGGCCTATCATTACATTTTTATCTCATTCTTATTTTAATTTATTATTACCTACATTATTATAGAATCCTTCATTTGTTTATGATGTAATTACAATAAACCCTTTTGTATCTCATTAACAATTATTGCCTTTCTGGCCAAGTTTACAATTATAATCCGCATACTAAATAAGTACATGTATACAAAACATTTAACTTTATAAAGTCTAACACCAGTTCTATAGTGATATATTTGATAATATAAAAATGAAATCAACATCAGTTAATTGATATTCTCTTAAAACAATTACTTCACTTGCTACACACAAAAAACAACATAAATATCATGATAATAACACAACATGATAAAACATAATAACATGTACATTTTTATAAAATAAATCATGCACTAATTAATTATTCTCCTCTCAGTTAATTCATCAATCATTCTAAAACTGTCTAAGTTAGGTTTTACATTACTTGTCAATGTTTATAGTTTACCCTTTTCACTGAACACTGAAGTTTGTATTTATAAACATTCTTAATTTTTCCTTTTTACCTTGTATTCTTATTATGGGATTATTCATTTATTTAATAATGGGTTATGTTTCTGACCTTTTATTATTACGGACAATTATTATTTTTATTTTTAGTTTGAAAATTATAAACTTTTTATGTAACGTAGGAGACCATATTTTCATTACTTTACTATATATATATACATATATGTCAGTCTGTTACTAAATATTTTTAAAAAATTATGACCTTTGCGTCTTTACTCTCAGACACACATCACAGAGATGCTACACTTAATACTTGCTCGTAATAAATCTAAGACATTTAATGTTATAAAGTCTCACACACACGAAATACACAAACTTAACATTTAGTTTTAGCAACTTTAGTTAAACAGTACGCCTGTTTAGCAGGTAGTAAATGACTAACTGGAACTTAGTTAGCAGTTGTTTGAAATAAATCTGGAATTTTATTGTCTACTTGTTTAAACAGAAATATTATTTCAAATAGAAACAATAAGATTTGAGATTCACGTACAGAAGTAATTGACTTTAGCAATGCTTTAATATAAATGAACTTACTGTCGACTAATTTCTTCTCCTCTGCTTCCTTGAGTTACGTCAATGCCATGAGCAAGCAAAACAGATGACACAACATTATATTCTTCTGTCAAAGTTTCCATCAAAGAAGCTAACTATAAACAAAATGAAATTATCTGATTTAATGTTTGTTATTGCTTATTATTTATTTTTATTACAAATACGAGGGTCATTCAAATATAAACTGGATTTTTTTACACAGATTTATTGGTGACATAAAATTACAAAAAAAATTTTATTTTTCTACATAGTTTCCTTCAACAGAAATACATTTTCTTCAGCGGATAGGTAGCTTCTTGATCCCCTCATCAAAAAAAGAAGACAGGAGCTCCAACAGCCAATTGCGCACATACTGCTCAACCTCTGCATCGTTGTTGAATCTTTCCCCTCCTAACGCTTCCTTCAGCACACCAAACATGTGGAAGTCACATGGAGATATAAGTCTGGACTGTAAGGAAGGTGTTCACAAGGTTTCCAGTGAACTTAAATGCGTTTATTGTGAGTTTGAGCTGCAGTATGCCGCCGTGCATTGTCATGGAGAAGCAGTATGTCACGAATTGGTTGTTGGCGTCGTTTGTTGTGGTAAGTGGTCCTGACGTCATACACCAGCTGGCAATAGTATACCGCATCCACCATCACGATCATGAAGGAAAATACCTCTTGAATCCCGAAACACAGTTGCCAGAACTTTCCCTGCTGACAGGTGAGTTTTGGCCTTGACCGGCCCCCCCTCTCCACTTTTTCGCCACTCTATACTCGTTCTCTTGTTCCCCAGGGTGTAGTGGTGGACCCACGTTTCGTCACAGGGCACAATTCGGTTCAAAAATGCCACTCTTTCCTCAAAGCGATTCAGAAGCCACTGACAGATATCTTTTTGGACATTTTTCTGTGCCTCAGTGAGAAGACGTGGGACCCACCTCACCAAGACTTTCCTGAATCCAATCTTGTCTGGAAGAACTGTGTGCACACTCCCAACACTTATGCCCACCTGTGATGCAATTTCGGCAATGGTTATGCGGCGGTCAGCTTCCAAAAAGTCATGAACAGCCCTAGTGTTGTCAGCATTGATGCCGGACCGCGGACGACGCTTGTGACTTGCGTTCTCTACTGCATCACAACCACTTCAAAATTTTTTGGCCTAATCAAACACTTATGTTCTTGACAGAGTAGTGTCTCCAAACTGTGCCTAGGCCTGGTCAAAATCTCAGCTGATTTGACGCCTTCATTGGCGAGAATTCGGATAATTACTCGTTGTGCAACAGACGAAGGTACTTCATGCTCAGATATTGTGCTACTGATGCAGGAACGTGTTCTGCTGGCGTGGCTGGGCATTCCCTTACCTCCACACACCCCCACCTAACTACCTCAAGTGCTCCACCTCACTCTCCCCTCTTCCTGAGTCCACACGTAAAAAATCCGGTTCACATTTGAATGACCCTCGTACACTTTTAGGACTATCATTATACGTATCCCCATACTCTCTCTCTCTCTCTCTCTCTCTCTCTCCACACACACATGTGCGCATGCACGCGCAAACAATGTGCGGCAAGTAGAATACCTGTAGTTACTTTACCATCTTGCATTTCAAATGGCAGACATAATGACACTTATGATGGCATCCAGCTACTCGGTCAACATAAAATGAGAAAACAGGATAAAGAGGACAACTTAAAATTATCAAAATCTGTTAACTATCCTTATTAACGGTCATATACAGTTAGTCACAAATTCCAGTCTATCACGGAAATATCAGGTACACATATATGCACCAATGTAACATAAAGATAATTATTTTAATAGAGAAGACAGTAGTAAATGTGAATTAACAAAGTTAAAAGACACAAATATAATCTATGTCTCTACCTTTTGGAGAGCTTGTTCCACAGCTGACATTCTTTTGGCCAAATTGATCTGTTGGACTGATTCAATAATTGGGCTGGTCTCATGGTTTGACTCTCCTGTTTCCTGCTTTTTACGCACTGACTCAATTAATGCTTGAGTATCAGCCATTTTACTCGGATCTATAGCATCCACTTGTGCCTGTAAGGCATCTAGCTAGGTTCGCATCCAACAGAAACAAACATGATTATACTCACGTATATAAACTTGTGTACTAATATAAAAATGTGTCTATGTATATGTGGAAAAAATAAACAGGCATGTGTATTTGTGTGTGTGCATGTGTATGCATCTGTGTGTGTGTGTGTGTGTGTGACTAATTTACTTGTCACAACGTACTTAAAAACATTACTGATAGACCTGATGATCATTTTTTAACACTGACCTTGAGACATGCAGATAAAAAACTAACAAAATTTGCATTAATTTCTTATGCATAAAACAGTCTTGAACATGTTTTATAATGTGTAGTGTGTATGTGTTACGTGATAATTATATTAAGCATAGTGTACAGTCATTTTGAAATCATATCATGACAATAAAAATTCTTGGACTGGACTCTGACATTTGTTTTTGAATATGGGTCATATGTTTGATATTTTTTCATAAGTACTTTATGTCTGTGTGTATATTTCAGATAACTTGGTGTCATTTACCAATTTTCTCATAATAACAGAAAGTTGTTGGGGCTCAAATGGGGGAGTGATGCATAATATATGGCCTGCATACAAGAGCTGGTCACTAGCCTCTCCTCTCCAACTCTCACCTACAAGCAGCGGGCCCTGTTAAGTCGAGCAACCCATGTTCTAAGGTTGTGGTAACCAACCCCTTCAGCACCTTGGGTCGGTGAGCCAACAAGAGATGAGGGTCTGGGTGAGGTGGCCCTGAGGTAATCAGGGACCTGGCTTAACAAGATGTAGTGTGTCGGCAGCAGGATGCATGGCGGGGTCAGCGGCAGAAGAACATAAAAATGTCAATGGCGGCGCCCATACATCTAGTGAGTATGATCTTCTGCAGACGGGTGGATGAGACTCATTAGCTCAGTGAAGGCACCTCATCTAAGAGACGGGAACTCTAAACATAAAATCCCTGGTCCTCCAAGTTGGGGGGTTGGGCGTAAGGTTAACAACCCACCCATAAAAAACTCTTGTTATGAAACCAAAAGAAAAAGGAAAATCTGGGCAGATTAATGGAAGTGAGACTGGATCGTGGAAAAGGGACAAAAATGTTAAACTTGCGACGTGGAACTTGCGTTCCTTATACAGACCTGGAGCCTTGAAGATGTTGACAGGAGAGGTTCTCAAATATAAGATAGATGTTTTGGCTATGCAGGAGATGAGGTGGACTGGCACTGGAAACATGGATCAAAGGGACTACTCGGTGTATTACAGCTGTCAGAACCGGGACCATGTGCTTGGAACTGGCTTCTTGGTAAGCCGTAGAATGAAAGAAAATATCAATGATTTTAAACCCCTTACACCTAGAATGTACAAAATAAGACTCAGGGGAACCTTCTTTAATTATACTATAATAAACATATATTCCCCAACTGATGATAAGCCTGAGGAGGAGAAAGATGACTTTTATGACTTGCTGGAGAATGTGTATGCCAACAGCCTTAGACACGACATAAAAATAATCATAGGTGACTTAAATACCAAAGTAGGAAGCAGCCATGCTTGTAGTAATATAGGAAAGTATAGTTTACACTCTGAACACTCAGACAATGGTTTCAGACTATTGAACTTCGCAGTTGGTCAAAATATGATCATAGGAGGGACTTTCTTCAATCAGAAAGACATACATAAGGGCACATGGTCCTCTCGAGATGGGAGAACGGTCAATCAAATAGATCATGTCCTATTGGATGGCCGCCATAAGTCAGACTTACAAGATGTTAGAGTTTACAGAAGTGCCAACATGGACAGCGATCACTATCTCCTAGTTACAAAACTGAGAGCTAGAATCTCCAATAATAGAAATTAAAAAGGAATAAAGGCTGTTAGAGACAACACAGAAATACTAAAGGAAGAAGAAATAAAATGGAGGTTCGAGGAAGTTACTAATGAGAAAATTAGACAGTGGAGAATTGAATGCCGTGAGGAACAAGATATAGAAAACCACTGGCTTAATCTAAAAATCATATTAGTGACCACGGGAGAAGAAATCATTGGTTTGAAGAAGAGATATGACCGAGATGAGTGGTTTGATAAGGAGTGTGAAGAGGCAACTGAATTCAAAAATAAGATGTACAAATTAATGATCCTAAAGAAATGCACTAGGGCTGTTCAAGAGGAATCCAGGAAAGCCAGGCAGATGGAAAAGAAGATTCATTGAGTAAAAAAGAGGGAGTATATGATGAGACAGATGAAAAAGATAGAGGAATATGAGAGTAAAAGGCTGACCCGAGATATGTACAGGAAAGTGAATGATATGAGGCAGGAATTTCACCCTAGAACAAATGCTTGTAGGGATAATAATGATGGCCTTGTGAGTGATACTGCTGGCGTAATCAGGAGATGGACAGAACACTTCAAAGAGCTGCTGGGCTCAGTTAGGGAGGCTTCAATTGAGGCTTCTGAGGATGAAGAGGGAGCAGGAGAATTCAAGGATGATAGAGAGGAGTTGGTGCCATCCTATGACTAGGTGTATGAAGCTCTAGAAAAACTTAAAAATAACAAGGCAGCAGGTTCCGATGGTTTACCAGGGGAACTATTAAAGAGTGCAGGAGGAGATTTCATAAAGGAATTTTCCCATCTCATAGAGCGAATATGGCTAGAGGAGGTAATGCCTGATGAGTGGAACAATGGGGTGGTGTGTTTAATACCTAAAAAGGGTGATCCGCTCATATGTAAAAATTATAGGGGCATCTTTCTACTTAATACAGCATATAAGGTATTGTCCAACATCATATTTTCTAGGCTGCTTCCTTACGCTGAAGAAAACATAAAAGAATATCAATGTGGATTCACTAGGAATAGGTCAACAACAGACCAAATATTTATACTAAGGCAAATCCTGAAAAAAACGTTGGAATATGGAGTAGCCACTCACCATCTCTTTGTGGATTTCCAGTCAGCATATGATTCAATCAACCGGAAAATGTTATATAGAGCTATGAAGGAGTTGAATATACCATCTAAATTGGTGCGTACGGTTGGAGTAGCTATGTCCAATTCTAAGTGCCAAACCAGTGTAACAGTACAATTCTGACCCTATTATATTTTGGGGAATAATCGATATAAAGTGTATTTTATTTTAAAGTCCCATATAAAAAAAAATTGGTAAAGTTGAATTGAGAGGTTGCAACTGCGCAATATATGGAGTGAACAAGGATTGCGTCAAGGTCTGTGAATAATCAAACTTATAATCACTGTGATGGCGGCAATTGTGAATACACTCACTCTTATCAATAATATTAGCACATATATTTAGTAAGGTATAGATAACAAATACCATAATTCGGTATTAATGATACTCACCAATTTCATTATTTGCCGGGCTCGTTTTCTTCCTTTACAACTTGTTTTCTACCTAAGGGGTACCAGGGTTCGGGTACAGGAAGATTTTGAAACACAGTTGACGACACAAATGATAACCAGATATTCTTGAAAATAACCATCAAATTTAATTCAATCTAAGGTAGTACACATACAACCATGCGGTCAAAATAGTGACGTCATATGATATGACACAAAACAAAATGGTGGCTACTTTTCCTATCTCTTTTGATTCTCTCTATTTCTTTATCTGTTGAATTAATATCAATGTACACTTTATAGCTGCAGCTTAAAATCATTTATTAATAGTTAATTAGTTACTGCACAAACCAATGCCTTCGGCTTATGTGTTATGGCCATACATTCACGCATTCATTCTCACACATTCAACTTCAGACCCGTACATTCTTTTTTATTATCGATTTGATATTAATGAGCTCATTAACTATAAAATGACAAAAGGAACTTCTCTGCTTGTTAGGTGGTGGTGTCCATCCGTTGTTGGTGTGAGACTCCCATGGTGATGGTCGGTGTTCGCCTTTAATTCCGCTGAGTTTAATTAGATAGATGTGTGCACTGAATTTACATTCTTTATATATTTATACTGTCAACAAGATGAGCCTTTATTGCTCCACTACTGTTGGTAACATTTTTGTTAGTTGAATTAAAGTATTGTTAAAAAGTTATACACACAACGATACATCGCTGTGGCTCCTCTGAAGAATGGCGTTGAAATGAGAGCGAGGCAAGTGTAATTTCTTGCTTGTGTGTGTGTAGTTCTTACGTCATCCCGCTTTGTCTTGCTGGACAACGCCTCGTTTCACACATTGTACTCAGTGCGTCATTGTTCTTAGCGATGACGGACTAGTGTTATAGCCCAATCATAATGCATATTGTGGTACTTCGTCATAAACACCGCCATGGTATATTTTGCTGTTTTCACGTCCACCGGAGACCTTGGTGTTTTACTCTGGCCGAATTTACGTTGTTCCTTTTTCCAGAGGGACAATGTACCTAACCATTCTGTATGTTTAAAAAATACATAATAAAACAATGAAAATACCCATAATTCCCATAATTCTGGTACTGGGTCAGTCTGTACTGTTACAAACCCCCTCAAGGAAAATTTTTTGTGTCGAAACATAAAAAAATTTCCTTGACTCATTCACACTCTCCTAAAAGGATCAGTCTAGATACGTCACCACAACCCCCTGTAACGTTACACAAAAAAATTTTATCATCACTTACCCTTGGTCCTATGATGCTGGTCGCACCCTCTGACCTTACTGGACTTCTCCTGAGAGATCCCTACACCATAAGGCCATGAGGCACTATACACTCCTGTTCTGACGCTCCAGCCAGCCCAGGACTGCGGTCACAACACCACAAAACTCTGAAACATCCAATACAAAATTTCAAAATAGTGGTATAGTACACTTACATATCTACAACTGATATGTCCCCTTTTAGACGCATTGGTTTGTGTTCGGGCATTGGTTTGTTTTTTAATTCAAAAGTGTCACTTAACCACAACAAGACTTAAAATACATTGATTTCTTACCACCACCAAATTCAACTACTTCCTTGTAAGAAAATAAACAACATATATAGGCAACTACATATAACACAATATATCAATCATTCTTTATTATACCCCAAAATACCTTCACCTAATTATTTCTATAAATTCAACTTACAACTATCATGGCAGACACTTTTCCTTTAAACTTTGTTGCTCAACTTATAATCATTTATCTATTTTGTAAATGGCAGCTTACTAGAATATTTTATTTAACTTCATTTTTTAACTTTATATTTTCAACTTTAAAATATACTATCTCTTAACACTTATTATCGTCATTACCCCTGTAACGACCTCCTAGCCACACACTCTATTTCCCCCCAACATAATAAAACATCATAAAACATTGAACATTACATATTAACATTGTTACATTTACCTTACATTAAACAATTTAAATTTACATGATTTGTACCAAACTTTATAACATCAACTCTCAATTAACTTTTAATTATTTAACATTCATCATATTCTATACAACAATTTCAAATTTATCCTTACCTTTCTGTTACATTACCTTCCTTTGTTACCTCACCTTCCTACCATGAATTCTCCTTTTCTAACCCTTCTATCCTCACTCGTTTGGGTGACTCTCTATTACTCATTTTTCTCTGTCTTATTTTGGCATCTGTCAACCTAACCTTACTACCCCTTTTTTCTTTTTACACTAGCCGCTTCTAACCATTAATATATTTTGACACCAATATCTCTATAATAAACCCCCTTCATAAATCCCATTTAAAACCTCTGGCACCGCGCATTTTTTGTACTAGTATGTGTGTATTCCCTCTAACCAACTCATTCCCTTATCGGTTTCTGACCCTTTCAGATAACCCTTTCCGGCACACAACGGTCCCTTCCTGTCTCAACATCTCTCGTTGGACTCCTACACCAATACCCTTATTACAAAATATCACCATCAACAACTATAAAATTACCATGCACATTACTCAACTCTACATATAATTACTAACCACTGTGTCCCTAAAATATCTAACACCTCTTTATATTTTATCAGCATCTCAACACTTTATTTTTCCTAACTCCCCTTAACTCTATTTGACTAACTCCAATGCCCTTATTTATCACTATTACCCAAACTCTTTACAACATTTCAACTTAATACACCATTACAAAATTCATCACTTATCTGCTAACAACACCTTTCATATCCAAATACATAATCATCTACTAACCATTAGAATCTGAATTCTCATAATATCCTTTAAAATCATTATTAACTTCCTCCAATTATTTAAAATCGTACAATACATGCTTACATAAAAAAAATACATAAAGTACACAACAGTAAAAATACACAAATACATA
Organism: Magicicada septendecula; assembly: GCA_034769895.1. Lineage (NCBI taxonomy): Eukaryota > Metazoa > Arthropoda > Insecta > Hemiptera > Cicadidae > Magicicada > Magicicada septendecula. Next base: position 227,383,973 of record CM068374.1, on the reverse strand, counting down.
GACATCAATACACAAAAATATACAATTCACATAATCATTAAATCATTTACCATAATCAGTCCTAGTCAGTCCATTTTTTTAAAAACACTGTCCACACAATTAAATGTTCATAACACAATAAACAATTACCCCATGTCGTCGAACAATAGTCTTATCTTATATCTATATACATTGCTTATTATTGAATCTCTTATATTAACATCATAAATGCATATACCATTCAAATTTTCATTATTTTCCACAAACTCATTTAATCTGTTATGATTGGTCATTGTCCTGTCACCTCCAGTATAATTCGTCACAATCAGATAAGTTACTAAGTCATTATTTTCATTATCATCTCCTACTACTATATCAACTTCCTTACAAGGTAAGTATTTCATATTTTTATTATATATCATCTCTATACCTAACCTTTTCATAAACTCTTCATAATTTTTCTTTACTTTATATATCTCAATTTCTCTCTTTCTCTCTCTCTCAAAACATTTCTCACCATCATACCAAGCTACACACTCTCTCTCCATATATGCAGGGGACTCTACTACTTTATCACTGCACCACCTGTGAAGTGTACAAAAAAAACCAGTGACCACTTTATTTGTAGACCTTCTGTCTTCCAAATACGCATTGAAGGCACTCTCGTCCTTCCTAAACACACGTGAAGTCTTTACTTCACCCCCTACTACAACATTACGGGAAAAATTTATCCCCTGCAACCCTTTTATCTGTAAATTCTCTCTATACTTTCTCTCTAATTCATCAACACTTTTTATCACTTCATTATCAAATTCTACTCCCATTATACTTTTATCACCACTCTCAATACTCACACAATTATTTTCTAACACCATATTTGTAATTCTATCATAATTCTCACCACTTACCTTGTTTTTGTCTATCTCTAACTTGTCTACTTTGTCAATACTACAATTTTGTTTCTGTATTTCGTTTTTAAATTTTTTAAGTTTCTCGTCTAATTGGTTCAATTTTACGTCTCGTACATTATTTTGTTTTTTCAATTCATTTTCGAGGCTATCAAACTTCTCGTCAATCTCTTTTAACACACTATTTTGTGTTTTAATCAATGCGAACAGGTCTTCTAATGATATTTTATTTTCGGCTACTTTAGGTGTTGAGCTAATGTGTCTTTCCCGTAAAATAGATTCTGTCTCTGAATTTTCTATTTCTATGCTATTGTTATTTTCTGCCATTTTGTATTTTAGTATTTAAATGGTTATTTATCTCTATTTGTATTTGACTACGCAATATACTCAACTCGTATTTAACTATTTACCTCTAACAACATAACCTCTCATTCATTATATATCGTCTTCTGTGTTTCTCCATCTATCTGTTTTATATAAATTAATTTTATACAAAGTCCCTGTTCGGGCGCCAATTGTGAATAATCAAACTTATAATCACTGTGATGGCGGCAATTGTGAATACACTCACTCTTATCAATAATATTAGCACATATATTTAGTAAGGTATAGATAACAAATACCATAATTCGGTATTAATGATACTCACCAATTTCATTATTTGCCGGGCTCGTTTTCTTCCTTTATAACTTGTTTTCTACCTAAGGGGTACCAGGGTTCGGGTACAGGAAGATTTTGAAACACAGTTGACGACACAAATGATAACCAGATATTCTTGAAAATAACCATCAAATTTAATTCAATCTAAGGTAGTACACATACAACCATGCGGTCAAAATAGTGACGTCATATGATATGACACAAAACAAAATGGTGGCTACTTTTCCTATCTCTTTTGATTCTCTCTATTTCTTTATCTGTTGAATTAATATCAATGTACACTTTATAGCTGCAGCTTAAAATCATTTATTAATAGTTAATTAGTTACTGCACAAACCAATGCCTTCGGCTTATGTGTTATGGCCATACATTCACGCATTCATTCTCACACATTCAACTTCAGACCCGTACATTCTTTTTTATTATCGATTTGATATTAATGAGCTCATTAACTATAAAATGACAAAAGGAACTTCTCTGCTTGTTAGGTGGTGGTGTCCATCCGTTGTTGGTGTGAGACTCCCATGGTGATGGTCGGTGTTCGCCTTTAATTCCGCTGAGTTTAATTAGATAGATGTGTGCACTGAATTTACATTCTTTATATATTTATACTGTCAACAAGATGAGCCTTTATTGCTCCACTACTGTTGGTAACATTTTTGTTAGTTGAATTAAAGTATTGTTAAAAAGTTATACACACAACGATACATCGCTGTGGCTCCTCTGAAGAATGGCGTTGAAATGAGAGCGAGGCAAGTGTAATTTCTTGCTTGTGTGTGTGTAGTTCTTACGTCATCCCGCTTTGTCTTGCTGGACAACGCCTCGTTTCACACATTGTACTCAGTGCGTCATTGTTCTTAGCGATGACGGACTAGTGTTATAGCCCAATCATAATGCATATTGTGGTACTTCGTCATAAACACCGCCATGGTATATTTTGCTGTTTTCACGTCCACCGGAGACCTTGGTGTTTTACTCTGGCCGAATTTACGTTGTTCCTTTTTCCAGAGGGACAATGTACCTAACCATTCTGTATGTTTAAAAAATACATAATAAAACAATGAAAATACCCATAATTCCCATAATTCTGGTACTGGGTCAGTCTGTACTGTTACAGGTCGAGCGTATACGTCCAGAACAGCAAAACAGTTGTCATACAAATGTGTCACAAGCTGCGCACATGATTACATCAGCCAAAGTATGCTGCTATGCAATTTCTGCGCTAAGACGTGGATCTCTACACAAAGAAATTGGTGACGCAGTTCCTCCCACCTCCTTATTGCCGCATTGTAATTCGGCCTCAGTCAAATTATATCAGCATCGCCGGCCAGCCGTGTATAAAAATTTTCTAAAACCAAGTCTCGGACGTCCGTTAGTACAATGTAAAACAGTGAAGTATTTATATAAAATAAATAACAGTGAAACGTAAAATGTAAACATAAAGTTTCGTAAAAGTTTTAACACCTAGAGTGCGAGTTTAGCGACGAGACGTCCGGAGGACTAAATTACAGCTAAGTGACAAAATGTGGTCGATACAAAACTTTTACTATTTTGATATTTCAATATTTCATTCACTAATAATAAAATGAGATCAATTTGGGGAAAATTAAAAAAGAAATTGTACTAAGAATGCGAGCGTGAGTGAATGAGAGAATGTATAACAAAATAACAAGTGCTGGGTTGTGAAATTACTTTTATAATTATGATATCATAAAAAATATAATTGAATATGTTATTTTGGAGGGCTTATGAAATGCTTAAGGAAAATTTTTAAACTTATACAGTCGAACTGCGTCTCATAACGCAACGCCAAAAGGCATATAATAGCGTGCTTGTTTTCGCATAATAGAATAGCTTGCAACTATGTGGGTGTAACTGTGAGTAACGATAATTTAGAAAAAATTAAACAAGAGTTTTCTTTTCAACTATATATGTCGTTAGAATATTTATTTCGTACCCCCACACTGTTTCTGACCTCGCTTAAGAACGAAACCTGGGACCCAAGTGCGAAGTAATAGTGGTAAGTACACAACAACAAAGCTTAATTATTCATAACAAATAAAGGTAATAAATGTGTTTTTATATACCAGAATATAATCAAATCTATGTAACTCCTTAAAAAGATTGAATGGGCTGAAACAAGGAGATGCCTTAGCGTGTCTGTTGTTCAACATAGCTCTAGAAAAGGTCATCAGGGATTCAGGAATTCAAACTAGCGGACACATATTTTACAAGGAGGTACAGCTTCTGCCATATGCCGATGACATTTACGTCATAAGTAGGTCTGAATCTGGCTTAAAGGAAGCCTTTCAAGAACTGGAGTTGTCCGCTAAGGCTATGGGCTTGGTTATAAACCAAAGCAAAACTAAATATATGGTTGTAGGTGCCAACACTCGCGCCCTGTCTCTGCGCATTAATGATTATGAATTTGAAAAAGTTCAAGGTTTTCCATATCTAGAGGTCATATGTGGACTCTGGAAATGACTCCTCTAGAGACATTGAAAAACGAATATTATCTGCTAATAGGTGTTACTACGGACTAGTGAAACATTTTAAGTCACAAGACTTAGTGGATTAATGTTGAACATTGGGTGGGGGGTCAAATACAGCAAGTGCTGCCTACTGATGACAGTAGTGCAGTCAGTCCATTTGTACAGTGTACAAGTGGAGGCAGGCAAATACACTAGATAAGAAGGTATACCACAAGCAAAGGTACCAGGTGGAGAGGTGGGGGAGCATTAAGTATAGCCTCTACTTACCATACTGTCTCAGAACCAGCTGTCTTGGTGATCACTGGGGTCATCCCCATACATCTTCTTGGCAAGGAGTGGAAAGCTGTCATCTCAGAAAAGCCGAGTTTGACAAGGAAATTGTGAGCCAAGAAGAGAGATTCCACACTCTTGATAGGTGGCAAATCACTTGGAACAAGATGAGAGAACATTGAACTGTGATGAGGCCAGGGTCTGAGAGGAAGCATGAAAAGGTTAGATTCTACCTGACTGGACATTTCCAATCATACCTTCACAAAATGGGAGGAGTCTTAGTACCATATTGCCTATACTGTGGTCATGGATGATGTGGAGAATACATTCTTTAAAAGTGAAAGGTGGACTACATGTGCATCCTCGCTGGCAGAGATCGGCATGATAGCTTCTGAAAACATCATCAGAGCAGAGGTTTTTTCTTTGCTGGAGAAAGAGAAGGCCTCGATTAGTAGAGGGCATCCCTCAGGAGGAGAACTTGGATCATCTATAAATGTTCAGAAGTCAGCTGTTGGGTACAGGGAAACAGCCTGGCCTGGAGAAATATGATAAACAGTTTCATGCTATAGAAGTCCAAACTGCTATAGGACATGTTTTATTGGATAGTCCATATGTGATGGGAGTCCCACACTTGGTGCGTAAATGCACTTCTCCTCTTCAAAAAATTATTATTATTATTATCATATACAGTGTTCTACTTGATAAGTTCCATTCATCACAATGTATGATTTTTCAAATTTTGTGTTGCATCTAGATTATTTCATAAAATTAAAACGGAAAATATTTTAATGAACATAATTTATCAAGAAAAATAATTAAATTATCAAGAAAGTTTTATTTATTCAGAAAAGTAGTCAATAATTTTATTATTCTACCTAATCCATGCTCTACTGAATTTGGATATCAAATAAACGTTCAAGGATTTTCACTTTCATGAAGTTACAGTTAGTTTATGAAAGAAATAATTATAATATTCAAGTACAAATTCTCTGACTGCATCTCTACTGTCTTAATTGATACTTATACTATTACATTAAATTTGCATTATATTGTTACGACAGACTAGCTAATGTGTTGAGAATCACGTACACACACACATTACAGCCGGATTCCACTGGAACATTCGATAAACTTGTAGAACGTTCCGTATACATAACAATTTTTCCGCATTACATAACAATACATAACTAATATTACAAGAAAGAAATTTCCAACACAGAAATCACCTTTGTAGCCAGTACAAGCAAATTTGTTTCCATAAATGAACTAACAGACTGTCTTTTAATATTTTTATTCTTTCCTACAATGATTACATTCTGAAACAGAAAACAGAGAATATTAAAACATTAATAGTTATATATTATCATAAAAATTAATATAATATATAAAAATGTATGATAGCAAAAGACATTTACAGATTTGAATCAATTAGACACAGTTTACATCTGCAGTATTAAAAATTAACCTGTCAAGTGTTTTTATGCATATCATATACCTATTTTGTGTTATTTTCTCAAAATACTGACAAATGTATTGTTAATTTTTTTTTATCAAACTAAAGTGGCTGATACTTACGAACAAATGTACAAGGTGTGTTCAAAAGACTGAACTATTTGTGTAGCACATCAACCTGCGCATAGAGTGAACTGCACAATTAAGTGTTGCTAACGACTCTGGAATGCAGTTATCTCCATCCCATCATGATCATTAGTCTTTGAGCTACATAAGCTGTAGTGGGCACGAGCACTTACCATCCGGCAGATTTATAACAAGTGAGAATGAAGATCTTATCACAACACGTATGTATAAAATTTTGTTGCTAACTTCCTAAAATCTGTACAGAGCAATTTTCATTGCATTCCAAAGTTGTCATTACCAATTTGCATTGGTATGCAGTTGTTGACCGATTTCAAAACGTGTCTCTTTCTGATTTTCGTTTTCTATCAAAATTTAATTTTACAATCTTATAGGTACTGATGCACATTCTCTCAGAAGTCTCAGCAGTTAAACAATGATTTACAATTACCACATCACAAACTCTCTTGCCATGATCTTCGACATTGCTTTAATCTGCACCAACTATTAATTTGGCCCTCTTTAAAAATACTTAAAATAATCGTTTGGTTCAGGCAGGCCTTCACGTATGGTTACTCAAATAACCAGAATGTCTCTGTAAACTTTTAACCTAGTTTCTTTGCAAAATTTCATACGCACATATTGTTATTTGCGGCCTTTCTTAATCGCTTGTCACTAATTCACTGGCCAGCGTGCACACGTCCCCACTCAATCTGCTATAGCTCAAAGAATAATGCTGATAGCGGAACAGAATAAATGGCAGTTTGTTGTCAAAAACTATCGCTAGCCGCGCTCAAAGTTGCAGCGCATTGTTTGTGTGGGTTGATGTGTTATTTAAAAAGTTCCGTCTTTTTTTTAACACATCTCATATAAGTATACTCATGTTTGTTGAACCATAGGCTTCATCCTCTGCCAGTAACCATTCTTCACCCCAAAGAAATTTGAGGAAATCTGTACATAAACTTACCACATTAACCATTGAATCTTCACAGTATCTAAGCACTTTCAAGTTTATATCAGATCATTCCATAAAAGCTAAAGCAAATCATTTACAAATGCCAGTTTTAGAGAAACTATTTAAATTTGTATTTGAATATGATCTGATCAAATCCCAAGCTCTACTTGGTTATTGATGTAAGACTACAGTAAATATTTCTTAAATGACAGGTACATCATAGAGTTCACTGCAATGTACTTTGGTTTCAACACACTGCAATATATCATTCAAACAACAGCACTATCTCCAAAAACAGAAAAGACAGTGCTTTTAGTGCCAGCCTCTGATGAAGCTCACAATGAGTGAAAGCTAGCTCAGGCCCAGTGCCGGATTTAAGCATAGGCTACACAGGCTGCAGCCTAGGTGCCCGCACCACAAACAAAAAGAAAAAAAGAACAGTCAACTTTCATAAAAATTATTTGGTTTGTGTTTCAAGAATAGTAGAAGTTATTAGAGGAAAAGGTGGTATTATGAGTCATGTATAAGGCAGAGTGGGGTAAGAGTGCGCACTTAAATTTTAAATTCATCTCAAACTGCACTCATTGCACTGAGACTCATAGTTTGACAGAAATATCATGAATCTCTTAAGATCAATTGAGACCCCCTTTTAATAATTTCAACTACTGCAAGACATGTAAATAAATATATTTTCAAAACATGTCAAATGCGAACTTTTTGCTCCCAAAGGTGGGGCAAAAGTTTGCAATTAAATTAATTTGAATAAATTATTGAATAAATCTTGGAGGCCTATACTACAATATTTTTATGATGCAAAAAACTCATGATTTACTTACAGATTTGTATAATGTAAATATACCCTAATACTTTTATGTTCTTTTTAAAAATATGCTTAATTTGTGATCACATTGTTTTACTTGTCTTTAGAAATTGGTTGTTTTTATTTTTCTACATTTTTATTCTGTTTAAGGTCTTTTGAGTGTAATACAAAAATGAGTGCAATCTTTTATTATTATTATTTTCATAGATTCTAGAATGGATGGAGATATCTTGAAACTGTTAAATTGTTTAGTATAGGATAGAAAATTTACAATAAACAGTGTATCCAAATTTTATTTGTACACTTGACAATGATTTTGTGTGCAATTCTGGAAAATAAATTTTTTTAAATTTTCTGGGGGAGGAACCCGGACCCCCCTTTTAAGGGGAGTATTCCATACCCCCAGACTTCCCGATAGCTGGGAAGCCCCCACCACATGTTCAGCCTGGGGGGGGGGCACTAACTCTAAATCCGGCCCTGCTCAGGCAATAAGGTTTTTTAAATTTTTGTTCCATGTCAAAGTAGTGGTTATAAATTCATTGTTACTCAGACACATCGTGGACAACAAAAAAACCAAGAATTCATTACTTTACACATAACTGACAAGAAAACCTTATGCAGTAAAAAGATACTGACATTACAGTTGGCCTTGGTTGGACTGTTGCACTTTCATAACTGGGCAGTATGGGTTACACTCTGCATTCGCCTGAGGAGGAGTAGGAGGAGAAGGAGAAGATTATTTTTTGTGGCTAGTCAATCTTATATTCAGTGTTTCTACAGTCCTACTCCTCTCAACTTCTTATCCTTCATTCTTCTTTTTGCTTCTTCAAACCAATTCTGGCAATATTAATCTAAAAATTTTTCTCACCTATACTAACAATTACAGCTACCCCTATACTTTGTTCTTATCCAAAAGACCAGAAGCAACATACATGATCCCCATCTGCATTCAAGTTTGTGCAACAAGGACGGCAATTTCTTCAGGGGCCATACAAGCAGTGGGCAAGCTTGTTGCCTGTACGTCTGCCATGTTCGAGCTTCAGATAAATGCCCGCTGTGGGAACAGTGATAACTGGTGCCTTCTAGGTATGGTCTGCTATTGGCTGTGGGGTTTCAGTTAGAAGATTCACTAACACAGTTGGGTGTTGACTGAGGATGCTGACAAGGGGTTTGCAATGGACATGGGCAAAGCGGCAGCAGAACTTGCTAGAAAGTTTCCATACAGTGGTATTCACAGAATGGACACCAAGGGAATGCAGATGGCCTGATTTGAAGTTATGTAGTGAGCTTTGCAGTCCTGAGCCCATAGTGCAGTAAGGATCCACACCCTAACCTCATTGTGCTGTAAATATATGACTGCAGTATCAGAAGAAACTGGTGTTCATCAGGCTGCCACCCAGATAGGGTGCTGTCAGTGAATCACTTTACCCATTTAAACATAGCTGTGACTATATTTCATCATTTGCCATATACTACTCTAACAATACTGTGTATTTCATACAACTATCCTCCTAATTAATTTTACTGCGTATATTTTATTTTATTTTTCATTCATAAATATAACAAATACTTTCCACAAAAATATTTGCATTCTTTAATATAGAGAGTAAACTAAAAAATGTACTTACATCAGCCTTTGTCTCGTTGGTTTCCAAACTTAATGTCTTATGCTCAGAAGTACCAGAAGTCTCAGCAATCAACTGTACATTCTATATACAAAAAAAAACAACAATATAATTTTATAAATTTTAAAAACTTGAATTTAAATTCTTATGTTAAAATTTGTTTTATTTTAAACTTTAAAACTTAGAAGTTAAAATTTAAACTTTAATTTTAACTTAAACTTTAGAGCCTTCTAAATCTCAAATATAAATTCCATTTTAAATTTTAATTTAAACTTTTGGAAATATTGGCAAAATAATGTATATCACAGAGTACAACTCGCTAGAGGAGTTGTAGTTTTAAAAGTTGAGATGGCTGATCACACTACACGAGTCTGGGACACTCAAGAGAAGAAACTTCAACACTATTACGACAGGTAAATTTCTGTAGAAAAAGGTAGATAGATATATCTGCCACCCACTTTTGCTGTGGACAAATAATACAGTGGAGGAGATGTAAAAAAGGTCAAATGCTGGAAGTCCCTATCTTCCAAAAGATGAATGTGCATGGCAAAAAGACTCCTAGACAGGTCTGTATTTCCAAGTTAAATGTATTGTTAAGTAACATAATTTCACATTTTAATAGATTTCATGAATTTTATATTGAAAGTTAATAAAGGTAAGTAATAAAATTAAAAATTAATTTAAATCTTTATTCAAATATACATACAAAAGTAATCACTTCAGAAAAATTATTATGTAAATGATCATTATCAGAGTAATACACATTATACTGCACAGTGTATTATATAGTGTTTAGAAGTGAAACTAAAACACAGTTTAGTAACTATGCCAGACTTACTAAAGTTGTAAATTCTGTAAAGAAAAAATGTATTTTTCTTACTGAATTCAAACAAGTCAAAACGTGACCACAAAACTAAAACTAAAATAAGGTTGCAGTATTTACCAGTATTCACATGAACAGAGAAAAACATAATTTACTGTTATTTATAATAACATCTCTCTCCCCCTCTTGCTCACACATAACACACACAAAATTATTGAAAATACTGCCTAATATAATACACAATACTTTACCTAATATTGAATATGCTTTACCTCAATTTTAGTTGAATCTGCATTTTTAAATTCAACATTCAAATTGGCCAATCCCAATTTTTGAACAATAACTAGAAGAGCAGTGTGTAAAATATTAAAATTGACTGCACCCACCTAAAATAGAAAGAGAATGTTAGTTGTCAGAAGATATGAAAGAGCTGACCTGGACAATAAAAAGTGACCTAATTTATAACTGCAATCTAAAAATTCTATCAGAAATATTGTAACATCACAAAACGTTCCATAATAATAAAAAACACCAGAAGGGTAAATGATGCTAAAATAAATATAAATGAGTAACAAGAAAGAATGTAACAGTTAAAATAATAAACCATTAAGGAATGAAAGGAGAGAAGAACTACAAGTGAACAGTGGTAAATCCACTATCTGCATAATATGACACTACAACATAAACAGACAGATTGACAAAGACGAATTGACAAGACAAGTTTCACAAATAGACTGTTAAGTGAGCCTAATAAAATCTTTAATGAACAAAGTAAAATAAATAAGACAAGAGATGACATGAATGATGTTTGCAACATGTATTATTATTAGAAACAGCACATTAGCTGATTAATGTCAAAGTACTGATTTAAAAGAACAAATATAAAGAAAGATACTATGATTAATCATGAACTATAAAAGATAATAAGAAAACCAATTATATAAGTTATAATAATGAAATGAGCTAAAGATAACAATCAATGTAACCACTGAATGTATCTAGATAAAATTATAAGAAGTTAAAATATGTAAAGAGATGTTAACAGTAGTCAAGGAGCAAAACCTTGTAATGAGATAATAACAAACCAAGAAGGACACAAATAAGTCATGAGAGTAAGAATCATGTAGAGACCCTACTAAGCATAGGGAAGTAGAATAATAATGACAAAAAGGGTGTAAAACACCACTCCATAAGTAACATTAAAAGAATAAGAAATAAGAAAAAATGTTGAAATGAGAATAGTCAAATAAGGAAGTTTATGATCGAAAATCAACAAATGTATACTAATAATTAATATTGTTCAGCTGGATACAGCATTTATATATAACTAGTGGTCGCCCAGTGGTCGAAATTCGACCGTAATTCATTAAATTTTTAAGTTTGAACATTATTGAGGTTCTTTTGTCAAAGAGTATACCTCTATAATCATTGCATATAATTTTTTTGAATTTTGTTCTATTACGTCAGCTGCGAGCGTGTACAAATACGTCATTAGCGTGTGTTGTTTGCCTTAATTCCCTGCAATACCTATGAAATTTAAAATTTAATGTTAGTAACAGTTGAAAAAAAACACAATTACAGCTTGTATTCGTATTTATTTTTTGATATAATTCATTGTCAGTTTCAATTTTTTCATGTTATTATTGAATCAAATAAACGATAATAAAAATGAGACTTGACATTCATAGAAGTATAAGATACATTGTTTTCAATTCCAGTGGATTACATTTCATTTTTGGTAAGGTACAAAATTCGAAAACAGTTTGAAGATTATCTGCTACAAAGCTTATATAAATTTTTAATTTTTTTTTCTATGCATTAATTTTCGAGTTATTTGAAAAATATGAAAGATAGGAAAAATGAGGTTTAGCTTGGCTAAGCCATATTTAAAAAGCAATAACGCGTTTTTTGACATTTCCTTGGGTTTTTTTTATTGCCAAACTGACCAGGTTTCGCCAAGGCTACACAGTTATTTTGCCTATCTTTTTCGAATTATATAAAATTTAAATAAACAATTAATACAAAATAAAAAATGAAATAAAAAATACGTGCCTCGTATTTTTCATCAAAAAAACCGGGCGGTTAAAATAATAAATGTTGTCCATTGAACTTAAAATAGTTTGAAAGTGAATTTAATGATTCAGAACTTCTGTGTAAACGATGTTTTTTGTAAAAACTCTTTCATCATTTGCTAAATGCCCTTGGCCATTATATTCGGAAATATAAAATCTCAAACCATCGAATGATCGAACTCTACTTGCTGCGACGTACAATTGACCATGTGTAAAAACTGGCTGCCTCAATAAAATTCCAATTTTTTCGAATGTTTGTCCTTGAGACTTATTTATTGTCATCGCAAATGCAGGTATAATTGGAAATTGAGTTCTTTGAAAGTTAAATGGTAAAACAGTACCGGAATATGTTAAATTTATACGTGGAATCAAAATTCTCTTATTGCGTGTGGTTCCAGTTAAAACTTCGCAATCAATAGCATTACGATGCATACACTTGATGCGCATTCTTGTTCCATTGACTAATGCTTCATTTGTATTTAAGTTTCTGATCAGTAAAACAATGCAATTAACTTTCAATACTAACTTATGTGGTGGCAAACCACTAATAGTCAAAGAATTCAAAAACTCTACTGGATAGTTATTGATTTCATTGTCATCATCACAAATTATTTTATCGTAGCTATGATATGTTTTCTGTTCACCTGGTATTCGATTAAGTATATCAGTATTAATAAAAGTACAATCATCATTTTTAGGTGCTAAAATAACTGACTTCAATATGTTATCTGAGATTATGTTTTCGGAAATATTTCCATACACCTCATTAATAATATTATTTTCATCTCCTATTAATTGCTGAGGTATTTCAATAATATTTTTACCAAACTGAGGAAGTTGTGGGGCTTGTAACATGACATAAGATAGTGAAAATACACTGATGATTAATAAACAAAAAAGCTAAAGGTAGGAAGAAATGTTAAAAAACTTATAACACAAAGATTAATGACCAAATTACGAAATGACAATTGACTAAGGAACTGACTATGACTTGACCCAATAGATTGGAGAAAAACAAGAAAATAGATTGGAACAAGAAAGAAGGAACCAGAAACCAAAAGTAAACAAGAATATAACAACAACCATTGTAATCCCCAAAATATGACTAATATATGTATGTAAAACAATGCACTAAAACAGTTAGGGCATAAATAAAATATAACCATGTAAACAATAAAAAGTAAGATAGAGATATTATGTATAGTATATGAAAGGAGAAGAAACATGTACTTATAAATATAAGGTACGAAGTTAAAAATAACAATACCCAATTAATAATACACATAGTCAAAGCAAGTAAAAGATACATTGAGCCAAATAAAGGCAATAATTAATGACAAAAAGTGATCAAAGTGAATTGAAAATAAAACAATTATTAATGACCAATAACCACACAGGGATATTAAAATAATTAGACAAACAGTGTGGGAAATATCAAGTGAATGAGATAACTAAGTGGATAAATATAAGTAAGTGATAACCAGCTATATAAATAGCACATTATAAAAAGCGAAAGTGTTAATAAATAAAGAAACCTTCTATGAAGGGAAAAGTGCAGTGAGTGTATGGTATAAAGTACTTAAGAAGCAGACTGTAATAGTATAGCTAAACAGCCTTTGATAGAACTTTATGTTATCGAATAAGAATGAACTAATTGTACCATTAGTAATTTCTAATAATATATAGTAATAATATAGTAATAGTAAGTAAGAATGACCAAAAATAAGATGAAAATTAAGTTATTAGAGTGGAAGATAAGAAAGACAGACACTGTATTTTAGTGAAGGAATTAGTAAGTGAATTATATTGTGTAAGGTACTGTTTAAAATTATTATTATAAGAGTTTCGTTATTGTTTAACAAACCATAGAATTTATTAACTTATAAGATAAGCAAGATAGAAATAAGAAACCAAAAATAGTTAGGAGTTGAATTTCAGGTTTGAGCCTGGTAAGAAAATGTTTGTTTTTATAATAAGAGGTTGTAACGTGTCAGAAATGTGGGTGTTTTTATTTTATTTCATTTCAGGGGTTTTCTAAAATATATTGTAAATTTTATCCCATTGTAACAGACCACGTGTTGACTGAACAGTTTGGGACAAAGGCAAGACGTAGTAGTGTTGTGTAATCAGCAAGCGAAGAATTTACCACCCCTGTTTTCTAAGAACTATGCGAGAGTGTGGCAGTGCGCACCTATGCGTCCACCAAGCATGGGCGCTGACCCACGCGTTTGTGAAACTCAAAATGGCTACAAGCACGAAACTATACGAGCACATGGTCGTGTAACGGCGGATGCAAAACTTAAGAACCGCCCATCTCGTGACGTTAGCCAGTGCCACACCAAGATCTTATATGAACTAACCCAACAATAAAAGCATGGTTTAAATGGGACGAAACTCCTGCGACGAAAACCAAGGCAGTGAGTTCCCGTATTGTAAAACTGTGGAGAGGGAACCGAGAGAAAACTTCTGCCCAGTGCCTCTTACCAACAGACCGCATCCGGTCCATCTAAATTTTGCTAAAAGTTTTCTTTTCAAGGTCGGCCGACCTCACCAGTAAAATATGGAATATTAATCAAAAGTGCACGAGTGAAATCGCAACCGTTATAAGTGATTCGAAATGAAGAAGATGAACTAATAGTTTTTTGTTTTTGGACATGTGAACAAGGACTTGGTGCGGGCCATGCTACTAGATCGCAGGAGACGCCGTTACCCAAGTAAAAGTATTTTTTTTACATAACTATTTAATGGGGCCAAAAAATTAATAAATGAAATAACTTGAGGTTTTTTTTTTAAATTAGTGTGATTGAGAGAGAGAGCAGGCTGGGCAGTCTGAATGGTATAGATTAAGGTAAGCCAGTAGAATAAGATAGAATAGGAGTGGTACTAATGTAACGAATAACAAGATAAAGAAGAAATTATTACGAAGTTACTTTATATGCAAAAGTATGGTAAAATTTGTTGAAATTTAAATGATTTAAAAATAAAATTAAAATGTTAATTCTCTTCATTCAAAATGTGTCAGGATAATTATTTCGTAACCTCACACTGTTTCTGATCTCGCTTATACAGAACTCTGGGGAGGGGACCCTTAGGAATAACGGTAAGTACCAACAAGTGAATTAAATGTATAAATAAGTATGTTTTTATACAAGTGGCGCCTGAACAGGGACTTATATAAAATAATTATATAAATAAGCCAGAATTCAGAAACAGAGTGGGTATCGAAAGAATATAAAATACGTAAAATAAGGTTATGTTGTAACTACACGTGGTAGAAAATTTTACAATAATTTTAGATATAATATGAATGTGTAATATGTATTATACGAAAACATTTTTTTTGAAAGAAATAGAAATATTTAAACAAAAGTTAAAATGGCAGATAATAACGAAATAATTAAAATGATGCAAACACTTTTTAACGAACAGAAAGATGAAATACAAAAAATCCAAAATAATCTTAACGTGCAATTTGATGAAGTGAAGAAAGGAATCAAAGAACAAGGCTGTATTTACGATAAGAAATTGAGTGAAATAGAGACGCGGTTAGGCGAAATAGAATTAGAAAATGAGAAAGTAATAAACAAATTAAAATCGAACAAAGATGACAGGGTAAGTAGTAGTGGAAATGATAATTTAAATAATGGGTTTACAAGTAATAACAATGACAATACAAATAAAAATATGGTGTTAGAAAATTATTGTGTAGATGTTGAGAGTGATAACGTAATTGTAGAAAGAGTAGAAGTTAATAAGATGTTTGTGTGTGATGAATCAGAGAAAGAGAGTAGAAAGAATTTACAGGTAGAGTGGATGCAGGTGGTAGATTTTTCCCGTAATGTTGTAGTGGGGGGTGAAGAAATGGCTTCACGTGAGTATGTGAAAGACGATAGGTCTGCAGATAAATTTCCCTTGGTTTTTTGTGCACTTCATAGGTGGTGCCATAATGATGAATTAGTATCCCCTGCATATTTTGAGAGAGAGTGTGTAGCTTGGCATGATGGTGAGAAATGTTTTGAGAGAGAGAGAAAGAGAGAAATAGAGGTATTTAAAGTAAAGAGAAATTATGAAGAATTCGTAGAAAGCTTGGACATAGAGAGAAATAATAATAATAAGAATGAGTACTTACCTTACAGTGAAACTGAGATAGCAGTAGATGAGGTTAACAATGATAATATAACTCACCTGATTTTAACAGAATATAATAACGGCGACAGGACCATACTCGAGCGTGACCAGGTATATGAGGGAATAATATGGAACAATCATATTAATTCAAATAATATTGTAGAAGAATATGATAAGATAGAGAATAATTATATTGATAATCACGAGATAGTGTATTCAATAGTAAATGACTGGTATAATCATAAGATTAGACTATTGTTTGACGATATGGGGTAATTGTGTGCCGAGTTTTGGAATACTCGGCCATTTTCCTAGTTAATTAGGTGACGGTCATTGCGGGGGTTTGTGAATTAATTATTTGAGCGATGTATGAGCCATTATCTGTCTTGTTCGCGATCCGTGCGCGCTCTAGGCGGGAGTGATAGAGATATTTTTCTTGTGACTACGGAGTTCAGTATTCGTCAGGCAGCCGAACTCGAAACAGTTCCAATTTCTCCCGGCGGACATCAGTTTGATTTTGTACTCTGCTATTAACCATCATGACTAGATAATCGACTAAGCGACTCTTCGGTAAGTCTGTTAAAAGTAACTTATTTATTATTTAAGAAAAGAATAGTTATTTAGCTTAAAGTAATGCCGATGCAATGCGATATAAATACGAAAGTCACCACGTGGCGAGTGCAAGTTAAACTCTGTGTATGCATGCCTTGAAAGTTAACACTGGCTGAGCTAAAGCATTTATAAAGTAATTATAGCTGTGTATTTTTCCTAATTATATCATAATAATTTCTTTATAATCATAGGGGGGCATAAGAGAATGTTTTATGCACTAAATGTAGAGGTATATGAACTGTATATGTTTTATGAACCTGTTTAAGTTTGCAACTCATCTTGATATTGTAATAAGGGTTTATTAAGTTGACGAACTGTCCATAAATACTAGTAATTTTAATTCTAAAATTTTCTACGGAAGGTAACTTCTGTGCTTTCTTAAAATTTGCAAATTTTCTTTTAATCTGAGCATGTGGTAGTGTGTGATTTTGCTGGAGTCATGAATATTAGGGGGATCGTGAATTGGGTAACATTAAGTAATTGTCAATATATATAATTGTTCAGGGTTCCCGACTTAAGACGATCTCGATCCACTCCAGCGGGTGGCCGAACGTCTGCCACCAATGACATAACACAAGTAATTCTCCGTCTGTGCCGTCGGGAGGAAGAAATGGACAATACACCAGGTTTTGTGCCGGATTTCACAGGTGACATTTAACCCATTTATCTATATTTTGGCCTCTACAATGTAGAACACCGTATTCTCTTCCTGGAACTTCTCCAATTAAAGTTGTTGGGACACAAGTCCAGCGAGACTATATGTGCTTTTAAATTTTGTCAGTATATTTTATTAAGGCTTATGCCCCCTTAGTAAGTGTGAGCCCGGACGGGGTCATGCGCTACCGAATTTTGCTGAGAAATTTTCTTTAAGGGTAAAAGTGTGTGTGACTTAAGTTTAATGATTTGTAGGGGGTGAATTATGCTTACATTGATTAAGGGTATTCATAGCTATATGGGTTTCGTTTTTTTTGTAGATTTAAAGGTTTGGGGTGGTGCTGTAACCTGTGGACGTCACCCGCTGGTGCCGTTAGTACAGGTCTATAGCATGTTTTAGGTTGCTGAAACTGGTGGTGCGCATGGCCTCGCCTGTGGCCAAGCCAATTCTGTAGAAACAACTCAAATGTGTTTTATTAGGGGCTGATGTTATAAAGTTTTTTTTAAATTAAAATTGTCTTTATATATATTTTATAAAAATTATATTAACTCAGTAACAATTCAATACAAGTGAAATTTCATTCCGTTCTTTTACTGCCATAGCCAGTGTACTACTAGTTTAATTGTTAATATGAGCACACTATTGGTTCAATCATAAACCGTATTATATATACTTTATAAAAATTATCTTAGCTCAGTAATAATTCAAATGAGTAAAATTTCATTCAGTTCTTTTACTGCCAGAGCCAGTGTACTACTAGTGCAGTTGTTAATATGAGTACACTATTGATTCTTACTTCTAATCATAAATTCTGTTATACATTCGTACGGCCGTGCAGCCATGTTGACCTGGCCATGGCGCAGTCCTATCTGGGGGAACCTTTCTAAAATTTTGAATTCTTGTGATAATTCCATTGGTTGCAAGCAGTCATAACTGGACTGGTTAATGGTTTGGTTTATGAAAGTTTATGGAGGCTGGGTACTTTACCCTTTTACAGTATTTTGGGATGGGGATCTAGGTCACTGATACTGAAGATGCTATTCTTCGGTGGCATGGTTAAATGTTTCTGAGCTGCCTGCCAGGTGAACATGTGTGTAGTATATATATATGTGTGCATATCGATATGTGTCCGCCATGTGTATTTATGTAACTATTTATTTGTGTGTAATTATGTGTGCATATTGATTGATGTTATAGTTATTTATATTTGGGAGGTATTATTATGCTGATGTCTACATGTAAGGAGGTATTATTATGCTGATGTCTACATGTAATTTAATTTGATGAAAGGATACTTGCATGTTATTTGAAATAGCTAAATAAAATTGTTATTGTTGCTAAGCAATGAGTTTAATTGCAAGTCCCGTCATACTGGACCCAGCGCAGTTTTGGCTTCCCTAGGCTCTGGCCTAGTTTTAAATAACTAGTGGCCCCTCTTTCAAAAAAAAAAAAATAAAATAAAATAAAAAAAAAAGGTTTTTTTTTTTTAATAAAGTCTAAAAGTTGAAAGAGGGGTTACAAATGGTAGCAGAGTGCGATCGATTCTTTGGTCGAACCCTTGGGTCCTGTGGTGTGACGGGGCTTGCAAGCTCGGAAATAGTTTGGAAAGAACATCAAACATCAGCAATATTTGAAAATGAAAATAATTGGTAGATGCTATGGGATTTCAATTGTAAACCTGGTGCCGCCACGTGGCATGCGTTTTAGTTGGGAGTTTTATTATTGTTGAGATTGGACCTTACCGGAGAGCGCGGGGGGGTTGCCGGGGGAATGGCTGTCTGTTATATAAAGAGTTATGAAGTAATAGCGCGAGAGGTTAACGGGATGCGGTATGGCCTGACCGGAAGTCGGTACTGTCATTGACCCGACTTAGTCATGGAAGTTATAATAAATGTCTTGTTGAATTGTTGTATGTTGTGGTAGTTGTTCGGTGGTGTGGATTGTATGTTAGTGTTAGTGTTTGATGTAGTTTCTTCTTTGATTCTGGCGGCTGACGGGGAGTTGGTTCTGGAGTGGATTGAGTTTTCGCAGCGCTAGGGAACCCGGGGGTCTACTCAAAGGAAGGACAGTACTTGAGTTTTTCCAATTCTTGTTAATATGTGTTGTAGGTTATGTTTGTGTTAGGTGTTTAGTGGGGATTTGTTTTATGATTGTTTGTTTTGTTGAATTGTGGAATTCTGGTGGCGGTATGCTATCAGGAATTGCCCCACCCGCTTACAGGCGTTCTCCAGAAATTTCCGGTTGTGAATGGATTTGATGAGGACCAGCTGCTGGTTTTCTTGGACCTGGTCCTGCAGGTGGCAGATTTCCCGGGGGTGTCCGATGGGGAGGTCTTGTCTCTTATATACCCGTATTGCCGAAGTACGTTGGCTGATCTGGTCACCAAGGCTCTGCGTCGGGGTGACAGTGTTGATGCTTTCCATGGGGAGGTGTTGAACTTCTTCCTACCCATTCGACGACGCGCCAAGCTTGAGTTGGAAAGATTCTATCGCCCACAGGCCTACGGAGAGGCGTTAGGAGACTTCGTGCGCGATATACGGAAAGCTGCCCGGGTGTTAAGATTGGGGTTGCCAGAGACGGAAGTTATACAAGCGATTTTAGAAGGACTGACTCCCCAGGAGAGATCTCGTGTGGCATTCGCGGACCGTCCACGTTGTTTTGCGGACCTTGAGCGACTGTGTGTGCTTTCAGGAACGGTCAAGGAGGTTGACGAGTACCGGGGAAAAGAGGCTACCGATGTCCAATACTCCAGTGGTTCATTAGGAAGAGCCAAAGAAGACAAACATGGTGGTTGGAGGAGAACCCAAGAGACAGTCAGAAAAACTGAATATTCCGGAAGTAATGGAGGCTACAAGGGGGTGGCACGTGAGAAGACGGTAACAACAGCTACAGCACACAAAACAAAGAAGTATGAAATTAGCAGGGGAAGAAGAAATTATGTTAGTAAACAAACAGCGGCAAGTAGGGAGCCGGTAGAAAGTTATTCCTATTTGGAGAGTAAGGAAACTTTAAAGGTTCCAGAGGAAGTACCAGTGCATAATAGAGTTGTGGATGAAGCAGGTCAAGAGAAAGAAGAAAAGCGGAATAACTTCAGTGGATTAATACAAGACGACAAGAAAACGTCTGTTAATACTGCGTCAGTGAGGACGTCATGGTTGAATCCAGAGGCCGCAGAATTTGTTCCGGTATCTCCATCTCGGTTCGTGAGGGATCCAGATCCTGTAACATCATCATCGTCTACGCAGGGATGTGAGAAGTCACTCCAGAATGTCGCTTTACCATCGCCAGTAGAAATTAATTTAGTCATTGCACATGAACCTGGACAGCTGGATTCCAGGGTGGAAAATGTTGAGAACGTTGTAGTTGCTGAGAGTGGTGAAGGAGAGGAATCGAAGGAAGAGGCAGAAGAGCGATCTGCAGATGCTGCACAGGGAAGTATAGTTGTGGGTGTTAGAGAGACTGAAGAGTCTGAGTTTGCGGATGGACACAGGGATGTCCAGGCTGCAAGTGTTTCTGAGGTTGCGGATGGACAAGGGGATGTCCATGCTGCAAGTGTGGTGGAAGGAGATGAGGTAGAAGTTGAGGA
Organism: Magicicada septendecula; assembly: GCA_034769895.1. Classification (NCBI taxonomy): domain Eukaryota; kingdom Metazoa; phylum Arthropoda; class Insecta; order Hemiptera; family Cicadidae; genus Magicicada; species Magicicada septendecula. The sequence continues at coordinate 227,362,813 of CM068374.1, read as the reverse complement.
GAAATTTGGTGGCAGCGTTGTGGAGTGTGTGAGTGAGAATGATGTAGTGTGTGAAGATGTGCAGACGCCTTCTGTAAGTAGTGTTGAGGATTCCGAAGAACGGAAAGAAGTTCCAGGTGGAACAGATGAGCAACTCGAGAATGAAGATGTGCAGCGTTCGAATGGTGGTAGTGGACGTGATGGCGATGATGTTGATGATGAACGTGTTGATGAAAAGGAGGATGTCAAGGAGATTGGAGAAGAAGCTTGTGAAGCAACTGGTGACCAATGTGATGAAGAAATTGGTGAGGAGCTGAGGGAAGATGCGGTTGAAGAAGGATCAGACGAGCAACTGGAGGATGGTGAGGAGGTGCAGTGTCATGAGGTTGATTTGGATTATGGGGACGAAAAAGGGGAAATTGTAGAAGAGAAGAAGGAAGTAGAAAAGGAAGAAATTGTAGCAGAGGAGTTAGATGAGGAGGATAATCCAAATCGGCGTGAAAGTAGTGAGGTAAGTTGCCTTGATCCTGATTCCGAGGAAACAAGTCAGTACAGCTCATCACTAAATAATCTCTCAGAGAGTGGTGTACGAAAGGAACGAGTCACTAAAGTCCGTCACAGAAATGTGAGAAGAAACGGTTAACGGGTAGCGGGTAGATGTTCCCCACACTCCTAGTGGTGTTCATCTATTTCAGGGTTGCGTCCCTGCCCACGCGAGCCTTGGTTTCCTCCCTTCATCCTTATTTCCAGAGGGAGCCATGTCCTCACCCTTACTCCTAGCTATGGACCCTTTAATGATCCTTGCCCTTTTCATCTTCCCAATTTTCCTGCAAAAAACCTATCCATAAGGAGAGAGACTTGCCGAGAGTGCACATTTAGATTGTGGTCCTGGAGATTGTAAGTTCCCCTGTTTTGTTCTAAAAGTTAAAATGGAGAAGTTGTGGCTGTTGTTTCATTATTTATAGTAATGGAATTGTTTGTTGATCGTTGTAGGGTCGCATGGGGAATGGGCGCAGTTGTGAGGTGCATCTGTTCTCCTGGGAGCCATGACTGATGGGAAAACCGATAACAACTTGAGTATGATATATAAGGATGGTACACTGCAGGGTACCACTGAGTTCCAATTGGGGCAACCATGTTGCCCTTTTGGAGTGGGGGTGTGCCGAGTTTTGGAATACTCGGCCATTTTCCTAGTTAATTAGGTGACGGTCATTGCGGGGGTTTGTGAATTAATTATTTGAGCGATGTATGAGCCATTATCTGTCTTGTTCGCGATCCGTGCGCGCTCTAGGCGGGAGTGATAGAGATATTTTTCTTGTGACTACGGAGTTCAGTATTCGTCAGGCAGCCGAACTCGAAACAGTTCCAATTTCTCCCGGCGGACATCAGTTTGATTTTGTACTCTGCTATTAACCATCATGACTAGATAATCGACTAAGCAACTCTTCGGTAAGTCTGTTAAAAGTAACTTATTTATTATTTAAGAAAAGAATAGTTATTTAGCTTAAAGTAATGCCGATGCAATGCGATATAAATACGAAAGTCACCACGTGGCGAGTGCAAGTTAAACTCTGTGTATGCATGCCTTGAAAGTTAACACTGGCTGAGCTAAAGCATTTATAAAGTAATTATAGCTGTGTATTTTTCCTAATTATATCATAATAATTTCTTTATAATCATAGGGGGGCATAAGAGAATGTTTTATGCACTAAATGTAGAGGTATATGAACTGTATATGTTTTATGAACCTGTTTAAGTTTGCAACTCATCTTGATATTGTAATAAGGGTTTATTAAGTTGACGAACTGTCCATAAATACTAGTAATTTTAATTCTAAAATTTTCTACGGAAGGTAACTTCTGTGCTTTCTTAAAATTTGCAAATTTTCTTTTAATCTGAGCATGTGGTAGTGTGTGATTTTGCTGGAGTCATGAATATTAGGGGGATCGTGAATTGGGTAACATTAAGTAATTGTCAATATATATAATTGTTCAGGGTTCCCGACTTAAGACGATCTCGATCCACTCCAGCGGGTGGCCGAACGTCTGCCACCAATGACATAACACAAGTAATTCTCCGTCTGTGCCGTCGGGAGGAAGAAATGGACAATACACCAGGTTTTGTGCCGGATTTCACAGGTGACATTTAACCCATTTATCTATATTTTGGCCTCTACAATGTAGAACACCGTATTCTCTTCCTGGAACTTCTCCAATTAAAGTTGTTGGGACACAAGTCCAGCGAGACTATATGTGCTTTTAAATTTTGTCAGTATATTTTATTAAGGCTTATGCCCCCTTAGTAAGTGTGAGCCCGGACAGGGTCATGCGCTACCGAATTTTGCTGAGAAATTTTCTTTAAGGGTAAAAGTGTGTGTGACTTAAGTTTAATGATTTGTAGGGGGTGAATTATGCTTACATTGATTAAGGGTATTCATAGCTATATGGGTTTCGTTTTTTTTGTAGATTTAAAGGTTTGGGGTGGTGCTGTAACCTGTGGACGTCACCCGCTGGTGCCGTTAGTACAGGTCTATAGCATGTTTTAGGTTGCTGAAACTGGTGGTGCGCATGGCCTCGCCTGTGGCCAAGCCAATTCTGTAGAAACAACTCAAATGTGTTTTATTAGGGGCTGATGTTATAAAGTTTTTTTTAAAATTAAAATTGTCTTTATATATATTTTATAAAAATTATATTAACTCAGTAACAATTCAATACAAGTGAAATTTCATTCAGTTCTTTTACTGCCATAGCCAGTGTACTACTAGTTTAATTGTTAATATGAGCACACTATTGGTTCAATCATAAACCGTATTATATATGTTTTATAAAAATTATCTTAACTCAGTAATGATTCAATAAGTGAAATTTCATTCCGTTCTTTTACTGCCATAGCCAGTGTACTACTAGTTTAATTGTTAATATGAGCACACTATTGGTTCAATCATAAACCGTATTATATATACTTTATAAAAATTATCTTAGCTCAGTAATAATTCAAATGAGTAAAATTTCATTCAGTTCTTTTACTGCCAGAGCCAGTGTACTACTAGTGCAGTTGTTAATATGAGTACACTATTGATTCTTACTTCTAATCATAAATTCTGTTATACATTCGTACGGCCGTGCAGCCATGTTGACCTGGCCATGGCGCAGTCCTATCTGGGGGAACCTTTCTAAAATTTTGAATTCTTGTGATAATTCCATTGGTTGCAAGCAGTCATAACTGGACTGGTTAATGGTTTGGTTTATGAAAGTTTATGGAGGCTGGGTACTTTACCCTTTTACAGTATTTTGGGATGGGGATCTAGGTCACTGATACTGAAGATGCTATTCTTCGGTGGCATGGTTAAATGTTTCTGAGCTGCCTGCCAGGTGAACATGTGTGTAGTATATATATATGTGTGCATATCGATATGTGTCCGCCATGTGTATTTATGTAACTATTTATTTGTGTGTAATTATGTGTGCATATTGATTGATGTTATAGTTATTTATATTTGGGAGGTATTATTATGCTGATGTCTACATGTAAGGAGGTATTATTATGCTGATGTCTACATGTAATTTAATTTGATGAAAGGATACTTGCATGTTATTTGAAATAGCTAAATAAAATTGTTATTGTTGCTAAGCAATGAGTTTAATTGCAAGTCCCGTCATACTGGACCCAGCGCAGTTTTGGCTTCCCTAGGCTCTGGCCTAGTTTTAAATAACTAGTGGCCCCTCTTTCAAAAAAAAAAATAAATAAAATAAAATAAAATAAAATAAAAAAAAAAAGGTTTTTTTTTTTAATAAAGTCTAAAAGTTGAAAGAGGGGTTACAATTGTTTATTGTTCATGAACATTTAATGATATGAATAAGATGGTTTTGAAGTGCATTATCTTATGGAACGATTTGTGGTTAATGATAAGAAATAATGAGTTGGACTGTATATTTTTTTTATGTGTTACTGTCATTATGTTAAGTGTATTTGTGTATTACATTATGGTATACTATGTGTTATGTAAACCATGTGTATGTATAGGAGAAATTGATAACATTAATTGTCAATTAAATTGAATTTGCAATTAACCAGTATAAATTAACAATAATTATAAAAATTCGACAGACTAATTAAGCGATGAAAATAATTGTGAACTTTTAAAGAATTTAATTAAATAATTGAAAATTAATTACTTAATTAAGGTTTTATAAAAGAAAGTTTGAGAATGAAGGTAAATGATTTTATGAAATTAAGATTCTATAATGATTGGTAGATGATTAAACAGATAATACGTTCAAATTGAGGTATGTTATTGTAAGGAGAGAAGTGATGAATTTTCTAGTGTTATATCAAGGTGAAATGTTGTAAAAAGATAGATTTTGGGTGATAATGAAATAAGACAGGTGAGTTAAGTAGAATTAAAGTAAATGGGAGTTAAAGGGAATAAGAATTTTGAAATACTAGTGAAAAACAAAGAGGGTATTTGATATTTTAGGGACACAGTAGTAGTGAGTATATGTAGAGATGAGTAATGTGAATGAGATATAAACATATTTGTTGATGATATTTTGTAGTAAGGGTGAGGTGGTAAGGTGTGAGCAACGTGCAGCGTGGCGAGAGACCAGCGTGCGGCGTTGTGGCGGGAATAGAGTAGTTTGAGTGAGTGTTTGCCGATATTTTGGAGGGGCATTGGCTCGTATGTAGATAGCCAGGTAGGGAACACACATCCTAGTACAAAGATGAGCGGTGCCAGAGGTAAGTGGAATTAGTGAAAGGTATTTATAATTGAGAGATTGGTGTCATAAATTGTTAATAGTGGTTGTTAGTAAGAAAGGGAGTAATAGTAAAATGTCTGTTAGAGTGAAAGCATAGATAATACAGGGTCACCCAGACTAATCAATGATTAAAATGTGAAGAGTTAGATAGAAAATTCATAGTAGAAAAGTAATCAGAGATGAAATATAATGTAACAGGAAGGTTAATAAGAAATTTGAATTGCATAGAATCAAATGATAAATAATTGATGGTTAATTAATAACAGTTCAGTTGAAATTAAAATGTAATGTTTATAATTTGTAGGGTATGTAGATTTTTACCAAGGTTAAATGTGATTGGGTTACTTTAATGTAATAATCGCCATGTTAGTTATAAAGGTATAAATGCCAAGTGGTAAATTAAATTTAAGTATTTAAAGTATTTAAGTCACCCACAGTAATGGAGAATAAGATTGTTAAAGAAAGAAAGAGATTTATAATAAAGATAAAAAATTTTTATTTTGAAACCAGTGACAAAACTTTGAGAGAATTGGATCATGTAAAGATATAAGGTGTTTATTTTAAATAATTTAAATGGCAACTGGATTATTGTTTATAATAATATTTTGTTCATTTTAAATATTTGGTTTTATTATGTTTTGTGTTTCAAATTAGATTGTTACCGATGTTAAGTGTATTTTCAGACATAATTATACATAACATATGTAGGTCAAGGTTGTGGACTTGACCTAGTTTCGATCAGCTGGTGGTAAGGTCATATAATTTGAGAGTATGGAAGTCAGTTCAATTTTTGTTTTAATCAATTTAAACAGATTCTAAATAATTTTATATGTAAAGGAAACCTTTTAATGAACTTAAATTTTTTTGGAATTTTAAAATTTTTTGGAAAATATTTTTTTTGGGAAATTTTAATTTTTGAAAAAAAAACTCTTGATTTTTCGCCTGCCAGTTAATGAATATTTTGAGTAATGATTATTTTATTATGTGTGTATTAACCATGTCTATTTTTATTGATTTATTTTGTATTGAATTGTATTGTTAGACTATAAGTATTCACATGTTAGGTTAAGGAGATGTTTAACTATAAGAAATGTTTAAATTCACTTATTTCAAGTAAAAAACAGAAAACAAGGAAGAGAATTTTTTTTAATAAAGTATATTATTTTGAATTTTGAAATTTTTTTAATTTTTCGTAAATTTTAAAGAATTTGTCAAGGTATAATATGTAATGTGAGTGTGTGTGAGCCCAGTATCTGCTAAAGGCAGCCCAGCTTGCATACAAGGGGAAACATATCGGTGGAGGATCTGGCATAATTTAAGCCAGGGATTGAGGATTTTGGGGGTAGCATGTTAAAAGGCGAGGTGTGCTGTGGTACTTAGCTGTTCGATTTCTCGGTGTTGGGATCTCTTACGGAGAAGTCCAGTGATCTCGTTCAGGTGAGTCCATAGTCGCTGAGCCAGGGGGGTCGAGTACCCATGTAGATTAAGAACAAGGGGGTTGTTGGCACCAGTTCCTCACCGGTCCTCTTAGGGGTTTATCAATGAGATTTCTTCTGTTTTGGACAGCAGAATTCTCATTGAGGGGGTATTGTAACGTGTCAGAAATGTGGGTGTTTTTATTTTATTTCATTTCAGGGGTTTTCTAAAACATATTGTAAATTTTATCCCATTGTAACAGACCACGTGTTGACTGAACAGTTTGGGACAAAGGCAAGACGTAGTAGTGTTGTGTAATCAGCAAGCGAAGAATTTACCACCCCTGTTTTCTAAGAACTATGCGAGAGTGTGGCAGTGCGCACCTATGCGTCCACCAAGCATGGGCGCTGACCCACGCATTTGTGAAACTCAAAATGGCTACAAGCACGAAACTATACGAGCACATGGTCGTGTAACGGCGGATGCAAAACTTAAGAACCACCCATCTCGTGACGTTAGCCAGTGCCACACCAAGATCTTATATGAACTAACCCAACAATAAAAGCATGGTTTAAATGGGACGAAACTCCTGCGACGAAAACCAAGGCAGTGAGTTCCCGTATTGTAAAACTGTGGAGAGGGAACCGAGAGAAAACTTCTGCCCAGTGCCTCTTACCAACAGACCGCATGCGGTCCATCTAAATTTTGCTAAAAGTTTTCTTTTCAAGGTCGGCCGACCTCACCAGTAAAATATGGAATATTAATCAAAAGTGCACGAGTGAAATCGCAACCGTTATAAGTGATTCGAAATGAAGAAGATGAACTAATAGTTTTTTGTTTTTGGACATGTGAACAAGGACTTGGTGCAGGCCATGCTACTAGATCGCAGGAGACGCCGTTACCCAAGTAAAGGTATTTTTTTTACATAACTATTTAATGGGGCCAAAAAATTAATAAATGAAATAACTTGAGGTTTTTTTTTAAATTAGTGTGATTGAGAGAGAGAGCAGGCTGGGCAGTCTGAATGGTATAGATTAAGGTAAGCCAGTAGAATAAGATAGAATAGGAGTGGTACTAATGTAACGAATAACAAGATAAAGAAGAAATTATTACGAAGTTACTTTATATGCAAAAGTATGGTAAAATTTGTTGAAATTTAAATGATTTAAAAATAAAATTAAAATGTTAATTCTCTTCATTCAAAATGTGTCAGGATAATTATTTCGTAACCTCACACTGTTTCTGATCTCGCTTATACAGAACTCTGGGGGGGGGCCCTTAGGAATAACGGTAAGTACCAACAAGTGAATTAAATGTATAAATAAGTATGTTTTTATACAAGGTGTGGTTAGAAGCACCAATGTTTTATATCTGTTTTTATAACAAAATTGTTCAATGTACCAATATGAACTTACTATATGAAAGTAATGAGTTATAAAGAATGTTAAATAGTAGTACGGGGAAGTCTAGGCTCTAGGCCTAACATTTAGTGAAGGAAAATTGTAAGTTTAAAAGGAAAACAATAACCCAGTATCAATTAGAATATATCAAATGTTTAAGCAGTTAAGTAAGTGTATCTAGTACAAAAATGTATAATTAATATCCAGTTTAAAAATAACTACATAAGAAATATAAGTAAGAAAATAAGGAAATGTTATTAACTATTCAAAAGTAATCATGAGTGATATCAAAATAATCTTTAACAAAAAAGAAAAACAATGGTGTTCATATAATTGATGTTACTACTAATATAAGAAAGAAATCATAATTTGAAGATATTTTATAAATTTAAACCAAGATAAAACGTTAGAATATAACAATGTCATAAGATATTGACCAATGAGAAAGAGCATAATTCGAAAGGTAACCATGACAACTGACGCTTATTACATAAAATACCGTTGGAATTCTAATTACTTCATTATTGACTAACGCGGAGGGCGGATGTATGAAGCTCTCCATCCAAAATTAACTTTAAAACTTTAAATTTTACTAAATTTTGAAAGATGAAGTATAAGAGAAACATTCTAAACGACAACTGATGAGATAAACAACTATTAAAATAATTAAACCATAAAAATCCTGGGAAAAAACTACGAAGACATCAAAGTAATGTAATACACGACCTATTCTGAAGGAAGAAGTGAATTTACCTAACTCAACCTGAGGACATCGAACATCTACGAGAACTGATGGAAGCCGAGCTTCGAATTAGAACTATTTGAACGGGAATTCCGGACAATCCAAAGAAGAGAGGACTCCTAGAGGTATCCTGAAGAAGAAGATGATCGTCGAAGAAGCCACGTCACGAAATCGATGAGTATAAAATAATAACTTCATAATACATTTTAGGTTAGTTGTCTCCAAGTCGCTTATATTAATATAATAGATATTTACCATATATCCGTCGTGCGACTTCGTTTTTCTCGTCTTATTTTGACGCGTTTTCGGCAACGAATTGCCATCTTCAGAAATCTTAATCACTCATATGAGATCGTTAAAAAATTAAAAACACTAAAATCATTACGGTAAAAGTGCACTTTTACGACATTGGAAACTCACAGACGCGAACATGAAAGTTTATGTTTCTCGCGTGGACTATATCGATCGACTGCTTTCGCGTGGACAATATCGATCAACTGATTCACTGTTTATATAGCCACTGATAAACCTGTTTTGCTTATTATAGCTCGTATGTACTGTGACATTTCATTTACCGGCGCCCGTGTGCAAGTATTGCCGTGTCGTACAACATGTTATGTGAAAATGTAAGTTTATCATTCAAGACATAATCACTGTTGATTTTGACGGCTTTATATATTTCGTATTCCTCAAGCGCGTCCATGTATTTTCCTTTCCTGCAGCAATGCAAAGGCTGGAAATTTGTCTCAAAATCACTGTAGTTATGATTACATAGTATCAGGTGCCTGGCAAAATTATATGTTGTTTTATGTAATTCCCTTCTGGGAAGATGTTCGTTATATCTTTCTTCAAATGGTCTGCCTGTTTGGCCTATGTAGAACATGTCGCATGAGCTGCAATTCATCTTGTATACGCCGGTTCTTTTTCTTTCTGGTATACTGTTTTTCCGGCTAAGAAGTCTCTGAATGTTGTTATTTGTACGGAAAGTTACAATTACATGGTGTTTCTTGAGTTCGTTAACTAGAATATTTGGTAAAATGTTTGTGTAATCTGCAGATATGTATTTATTAACCGGAAGTGTGTTATCATTGTTCGACTTTTTTAATTTCTTCTCTTTGTGTTTACTTATTAATTTATCCACTAATGAACTTTTATATCCGTTAGCCGCTGCTATGTGCTTGATGGTATTAACCTCTTCAATGTAGTCTTTTTCACTTAACGGTATAGTTAGCAATCTATGCACAAAACTATTGTAAGCTGCCATTTTATGCGAGGTGGGATGATATGAATCGGCATGAATTGTGATGTCCGTTGTTGTGGCCTTTCTATAGATTTTAAATTGAAGTTTTCCTTCGTTTTTTAAAATGGTTAAATCTAAGAAATTTAATTGATTTTCTTCTTCTATTTCAGATGTGAATTTAATCTTATGGTGTATGCTGTTTATGTGACTATTTAAGTTTTGTATTTGTCTTTTTCTTCCATTAAATATCATAAACGTATCGTCGACGTATCTACAATAAAAAATGATTTTATTCTTGTATAATTTATTCGATATTATGTTCATATTCTCATAATAATTTAAATATATATCAGCTAATAGTCCTGACAGTGGCGAACCCATAGCCAGACCGTCATCTTGTGTAAAAAACCCGTTGTCAAATGTAAAGTAATTTTGTTCCAAGACGACTGTAAGTAGTTTTATAAGTTCGTTGATTTTTTGCATGCTAAGTTGAGCTACTTCCTTTAAATTGTTATTTACAATTTCTATAGTTTCCCTCACGGGGATATTAGTGTACAAATTAGTTACGTCTAACGATACTAATTTATATTGTGGTAGTATTTCTATCTTTTTAAGTTTTTCAACAAACTCATAACTGTTCTTTATACTGTAATTATTTCCTATCCTGATATTATTCTTAATTAAAGTCACTAACAATTTAGCAGCTTTGTATCCGGGAGCTGTGGTGTAGTTTATTACTGGTCTGATTGGTGTACTTTCCTTGTGGATTTTAGGTAGTCCTGTGAATTTTGGTGCCGTGGCATTAATTGGTTTTAAATATCTGCGTGTTTTCTCATCTAACAAAAAATTACATTGATTAATGGTGTTATTCAAAGTTTTTACATAAGCCTTTGTGGGATCCAGGTCTATTTTCTTAATATTATTATTATTTATGAAATCAAATACCTTTTGAGTATACTCTCTTTTCTGCATGACCACCAATGTGTCACCCTTATCTGCCTTACTTATAATTGCATCATTTTTCTCAAGTTTACTTTTTATGGTTTTAAGATTCATGATATCCTGCTTATATTTACTTTTTAAAAAATTGTTTTGACTTTTACATTTATTACTATTAATTGCGTTATTGAGTTTGTTGTTGATAAAAACCCTTGCTTCATTCTGTGCAATGGAACCATTTAATCTTTTAATAGCAGCTTCAGCATTAACTACCTCATGGACAATTTCGTTTGTCGTATTAAATCTTGGTACATTATATTTCAGACCTTTATTAAGCATGTTTATTTCTTGGTTAGTGAACTCTATGTTGGTTGTATTCGTTACACGTTCATAGAACACATGTTTACAATCTATTGGTCTATTTTCTATTTTATGCTGAGTACGATATAAATTTTGTATTTTCTTATTATGGGTTAATACTTTATGATAAAAATAATTGGATATTAAAGCGTTAATTTTGGTCATGATAACATCTATAACTGCAGGGTGAATTTCCTTTAACATTTCTAAATGCGCTTTATAAAGATCCGTATTTAACCTGTTTTTCTTTTTGTATAATTGTCTAATTTCTTGCATTAACCACATTTTTTCTGCTATTTGTTTCGTCTTGAGTGCCGCCGGTGTTCTTGAATTAATATTTATGCGTGCATATTTTGGTATGATATTCATTTTTATACACATTTTATTAAATTTAATGTTTTGTGCAACTTTTAGCATTTTGATTTTAACATTTTTGTATTTGTAGACAACACTTGCCTGACGGGCTTCAATATAATACATTTTAGGTTAGTTGTCTCCAAGTCGCTTATATTAATATAATATATTAATATTATATTAATGTTATATTAATATTATATATTAATGTTATTATATTACTGTTATTAATATTATATTAATATTATATGATATTTAATGGAAGAAAAAGACAAATACAAAACTTAAATAGTCACATAAACAGCATACACCATAAGATTAAATTCACATCTGAAATAGAAGAAGAAAATCAATTAAATTTCTTAGATTTAACCATTTTAAAAAACGAAGGAAAACTTCAATTTAAAATCTATAGAAAGGCCACAACAACGGACATCACAATTCATGCCGATTCATATCATCCCACCTCGCATAAAATGGCAGCTTACAATAGTTTTGTGCATAGATTGCTAACTATACCGTTAAGTGAAAAAGACTACATTGAAGAGGTTAATACCATCAAGCACATAGCAGCGGCTAACGGATATAAAAGTTCATTAGTGGATAAATTAATAAGTAAACACAAAGAGAAGACATTAAAAAAGTCGAACAATGATAACACACTTCCGGTTAATAAATACATATCTGCAGATTACACAAACATTTTACCAAATATTCTAGTTAACGAACTCAAGAAACACCATGTAATTGTAACTTTCCGTACAAATAACAACATTCAGAGACTTCTTAGCCGGAAAAACAGTATACCAGAAAGAAAAAGAACCGGCGTATACAAGATGAATTGCAGCTCATGCGACATGTTCTACATAGGCCAAACAGGCAGACCATTTGAAGAAAGATATAACGAACATCTTCCCAGAAGGGAATTACATAAAACAACATCTAATTTTGCCAGGCACCTGATACTATGTAATCATAACTACAGTGATTTTGAGACAAATTTCCAGCCTTTGCATTGCTGCAGGAAAGGAAAATACATGGACGCGCTTGAGGAATACGAAATATATAAAGCCATCAAAATCAACAGTGATTATGTCTTGAATGATAAACTTACATTTTCACATAACATGTTGTACGACACGGCAATACTTGCACACGGGCGCCGGTAAATGAAATGTCACAGTACACACGAGCTATAATAAGCAAAACAGGTTTATCAGTGGCTATATAAACAGTGAATCAGTTGATCGATATTGTCCACGCGAAAGCAGTCGATCGATATAGTCCACGCGAGAAACATAAACTTTCATGTTCGCGTCTGTGAGTTTCCAATGTCATAAAAGTGCACTTTTACCGTAATGATTTTAGTGTTTTTAATTTTTTAACGATCTCATATGAGTGATTAAGATTTCTGAAGATGGCAATTCGTTGCCGAAACGCGTCAAAATAAGACGAGAAAAACGAAGTCGCACGACGGATATATGGTAAATATCTATTATATTAATAACTTCACTTCAAAATAAATTTTCAATTATCCACAATAACGAACTGTAAATATTTTCACTTCACTGATCATAAAATTAACTCTATAACTGAACTTAATCAATATATCATTCTAAATAAAACATAATCAATCAATAACTTTGATATTAAATTATAATAATTTTCAAAAAACTTAACTTGCTGACAAGAATTTAACCAAACTTATTCTAATTCTCATTGCCAATAACTTACTTTGTATATTTTAGTATATCAACTATTGTGTATTTAGTTTTAAGGAAATTAATAATTTTGTGCATTTATTAGCCGATAATCCAACTTCTGTAGTCAAAAGGACTTATTTCCTGAGACAAAAATTATTAATTGTAAACAAAATATGTACGCCATAATGTTTTCCTTACGTACAACTGAGGAAGCCAAGCGATGCCAACCGAGCAATTTGTAAACGCCGGTATTAACAGAAATATATGTATTACTCATCAATTGTAATTGAACAGGTAATATAACGAAGGGTTCTATAAATGTTAATATTCCTTAACTGCTGTATGTTTGATTCTGATAATACAAGGTAATATAAAGAAATATTCAAAACAAACCATCACCATACTACAGTTAGCGAATTCGACACTGCAAGACAGCGTGAGCCAATCAGATTACGAGGCGGTGAAATTTGAATTGAGCGACGAGAGATACGGTTAGCCAGTAAGTATTGAGAAAAGGTATAACCCGGCTCACTACACACGATTAATTTTTCACAAAATTAATTAACAAATTAATACCAAATAATCAACCCACAATTACACACATATATTACGAATTCGACGAGTACTACGGGGAACATTATAACTCGTACAACACGATCTTTTACAGGCTTCATCATTACCAATTTTTTTTCAAGAATTCGACAAATTCTATTTCACTTGGTAAGGCTCTCATATTTTGAGTAAACGTTACTTTATGAAAATAAACAAATTTATGCCAACTCGTGACACAATTTTCAATTAAAGTTGCACGTGATCCATGTGGGACAACTGGTAAGATTTGCCGAAAATCACCGCACAGAAGTATCGTTTTCACTCCAAATGGTTTATGTTTATCATTTTCATTGCATAGATCCTGCAATAATCTATCTATGATTTTCAACACTTGCAGTGGGCACATGAAAATTTCATCAATAATTATCAATGATGATGAATTTATGTAACGTCCATAGCTACTATTTGTGGTAATATTCGCTACAGAATTTTCCAAAATGGGTATAGTCAATTTAAACACATTGTGTAAAGTTCTACCTCCAAGTAATAGAGTTGAAGCTATGCCACTGAATGCTGTTGCAATGCAACTAAGATTAAGCGAATTTAATTTGTGAATGATTGCTGTTTGTGTGAATGTTTTTCCACAACCTGCATGAGCGGTTAAACAAAAAACATTAGATCCAGTGTCATGGTGCAAAACTTCACGAATCACACGATCAATTAGATTACGCTGTTCAATATTTGCAGTTTCATAATGCTCACAAAACAGAAACTCTTGTTCTAGTGGATCAATAGCATTTGCTTCATCTGTTTTCTGCGAATACGTGGGAACTGGTAAACCAAGTTCTTGACTGACAAATTATGAACATTCACAATATCTTCAATTTCTAATAGAGCTGTGTTAAAGGATACTTCTTCATTGTAATCTCTCAAAAAATCTTCACTAAGATATACTTTAAATTCATTCCATAACGCCAATGCATTGGCTGGCACATTTAATGCACAAATGTAACCAAATAAATTTTGCATTTGTTTTGTTGAATGTAATTCTTTTGCTTCATTTAAACATTCGCGCCATTCATTATCATTTGAAGCAATGCCGCGAGCATGGCACGCTTCAACAAAAGAAGTGTGTATAATTCCATTGTGTGTTCTAACATCCTCAAATGATTTTGGACCACAGACATGTAATAAAAGCAATCGTAAATGGAAAAGTTCGATGTCTTTTGGTGATACTACATATATGCATGTAATGATTTTATCACCTCCACGCCTTCTCTTCTTCCATTTTTTTCGGGAATCTTCCCACACATAATGCAAAGGAATTTCAATATACTTATATTCATGCGCTGATGGATCTGATCGATTCAATTCAGAAAATGCTAATAATTTTGTTTGTCTTGCATTTTCAATTGCTTGACGTTCTTGCTCTTCTCGAAAGTAAACATTCTGTCTACGCGGTAAATGAATGTCAAGTCTAACGATTACATGTGATTGACAATGCATTCGTAATTCATTGATGCACCATACAGCTTCAGTTGATCCGACATAACGGCCATTTAAAAAATGTTTAACTTCATCAATTTGTATTTCTTGACCTGGTTCATTTCTCTCTGAACCTAATTCAACAGATGCACTGTCATAGCCTTTATACACATATTTATAAATGTATTTAACACTTTTAACTGTAGTGCATACTTCAACATTTATATGGCAATTAAATTTGGCAAGTAAATACGGATTGTATGGTACAACATAACGATTGTCGAGGCAACTACCGCGAACTTCAGCACTAATACCATTATCACGCCTTCTGTATAATGGATATCAATTTAATGATTCACATGTAAATTCATTAAATCGTTTTGGGTAATCTTTTGTGCATTTTCCATCTCTCATACATACAGAATTTGGATTAAGTACACCGCATGGACCATGCATCATGTGTTTTACAACATATTCATGTAATGTAGGATGTGTTTGAATGTTAGGAATCTCCGCAGATACAACTTTATCAATATCGGTAGCGTTAACAATTTTATCTTGCTCATTTAAAGAGAATAAAATGTGAGCATGAGGCAATCCTCTCTGTTGAAACTCAATTGTATAAATGAGTTCTTCAACTTTACCGAAGATTTTTTTTAGTGTAAGGCCCTCAATTAATGCTTTCAGTTTGGACTTGAATACACGCACAACAATATCAGGTTGAAAATTAGCTGACTCACCTACACCAATATTGCTAACTATTTCAGGCCAACTTGGATTGCAAAGTCATTGTAATAAACAAAGAAGGCTTTCCGAAATGTTGTACAATTGACATTGCATCTAAATAATTCTGATACATATTTCTTGGAGATCCATTGAATGAAGATGGTAAAATTACACTACGGCCAACATTACTGGCATTGGGGTTCAATTCTAAATAATCTGTTAAATTGTTGTAAACTTCAGACCTAAGACTTGTTTGATTTTGTCGAATTAAATGTAACCTTGTGCCCTCTATTCTCACATACATATCAACTATCCACTGCAGAAATAATTTTTGTGAATGGTGCAACATGCTAAAATCTTCTCTAATTGCAAGTCGATAGGCTGCATACTGAAGCATGGTTAATTTATTTCTGGGTACTCTTGAATTAGATGTAGTTGGTACATTATGAGAAATATTGATATGCCACCCAGTATCACCATTTGGAAAAAGTAATGGATACGCTAAAGGGTCCAATGATAAATCCAAAACAGAGATATTTTTAATGGTACCATTAACTTTTGAAAACGAAACCATATTTCGTTCAAAGGGTGGCTCACCATCAACTGTACTAAATATTACTGCTACATCAGTTTGAACTGCATCATTATAACGGCGTAGATCTAAATCACGATTTACTTTAATGAGCATACAAATTTCTTTATTTTGATTTTCAACTCTCTGACAATGATCTTTCATTGCAATGAATGACCGAACGAAAGGATTAATGCGTTCCAATTCAAGAGAGACTTCGCGCATTATATTGTTATTGCATGTTTGATTATAGTGTTCACGTAATCTATAATTGACAGCAGTGTCAACATCATAAAAATATAATTGTGCATAACATGGTGAGCGACCATATCCAGCAGTCATTGGACCTGATCTGTGATAAAAAACATCATGTATTTTAAAATGATACACTCCACGCATAACTGTATCCGAAATTTTAGCTTCTGAGCTAACCATAGCAAATGATGAATTGTATTTACGAATGTTTTCAAAATAATTTTTTGACTTTCTTTTTATTGAAGGTTCATTTGAAGTAAGTCCATCATACAATGATTTAAAGTATTCATTTTGACTTAAGGCGGGTAATATTGCTTTACCCTTATGACAACATGAAGTGAATGCAGTCCTTTCACCTAAAGTGACCTCAGATTCGAAATGTTTTGCATTGCAAAACCTGCATTGTAAATGCATTAATCCACAATCAAAAGTATTAAAATTTCTTGGAATGAAATTCAGTGCGCATTTAAATGTATCCCTCAAAATAATTTCATCATTTTGTATACTATTTACATTATTTAAATTTGCATTTGGTCTATTATCATTTTGACTTTCACGCGAATATATATTCCTTCTTCTTTGTCTCTCACTCCGACCCGTCAATGTTATACTATTTACACTATTTAAATTTGCATTTGGTCTATTATCATTTTGACTTTCACGCGAATATATATTCCTTCTTCTTTGTCTCTCACTCCGACCCGTCAATGTTCTATGTCGAGGCATAATGGAAGTATGGAATGTAAAAAAAAACATGTAATGAAATTACTGAAACTAAGATTAGACAGGGTTTAATTTAAAAATAATAAAATGTACTCACTTTTTTGAAACCACCAACAATAATTAGGCGAGAGTAAGTCAATTCAAATTGCTGCTACAAAATTTTCCTTTTGCAACAGGTATTAAGGTATTAAGCAAGCTGTATTTCACTTTCAACTGCACATTAATATATAAAACACAGATATCTAATATACAAAATATAAAATAAACGCTTTTTTGACTTGACATACACTCCACAGACTATTGAAAAAGGAACATTTGAAATCACACAAAATTCACAGCTCATTCAGTCAATCTGTCAGTAATTATTTGCTGGCAACATTTTAAAATTCTTTGGCGACAATCTCTACTCTGTGCGACTGTTTGACCACAGACTATTATGTGTTTGACATTGGCAGTATGAACGTAAACAAACGACAGACTATTATGTGTTTGACATTGACAGTATGAACGTACACTAAAATGAAAAAATTTATAATTTTATTGCCTGGCAACAAAATTACTTTATTTTTAACAATTACCATTGTTTGAAAAAGTTTAAATGAATTTTCAAGTGCAAATGAATGTTTTATTTTATTTTATTTAATGTATTTGTAACACATATTATATATAAATTTTAGCTTTCTGCACTCCTTCTCCATATAAACTTTAACTATGCCAAATCTCACACTCCTCCGTGCGCGCAATATGCTTAAAAAGGGGTACAAACTTTTCTCTTCACGTATTAATATATAGATAATGTGTTCTTTTAAATCAAATAATTATGTTCAGAAGAGAAATTAATGATAGTTAAGTAAATAATAAGAAAAAAGTTGAAAGTCGGATCTGCAACGTTAGCAGACGACACATGTAAACAATGCATTAGTTAGATTAGAATAGAAATTGCTAATGAAAACTATAACCAAACTGGCATCAAGGCATGTCAAAATAAAGAGAAAGAAACAAGCTATACAATGCTAATAGTAGAACCTAATTTGTACTTGTAATAACTGAGATATAAACGTTAGCATCATAATTTGGTGAATTTCGAATAAAAACAAAAAATAATAAAAAAAACGACACTGACACGTCCAATACAAATGTGTATGGCTATAAATAGAATTACGTCATCATGACATCATTTTCTACCTATCGCGAACGACCTTAGAAACCAGTCAACACCTCCTATCGGCAATCGAAATAAAGTATATATACGAACGCCCAAGTAAACAATACACATTTTGTCGATTTCAACTGAACCAACAACTACGAATCCAGACCAAAATTATCACCAAAATTTTATCATCAAAATTGTATCATCAACAAGAAGGAAGAAGTGTAAATAAAGTACTGTGCATTGATATCAGTAGTGATACCTTTACTAGAAGTGCGATTTAAGAGAACGAGGTTATTAGTACCATACCTAACCAATTAAATAGTAATTCAAGAAGAAAATAATATCGTTCATACGCGTAACAAGTGAGGCCTCTTTCACACTACCCGGTTTTTTTGCCGTCCAGAAAGCTGACGGCAGTATTGCCGGACGGAGGTAACTTGTGTGTGCTCTTCACACTACACGACATTCATCCGGCTATTTTGCCGGACGTTGCCTCAGTTTACGTTCTGCTGCCATGGACAGAAGTCAGAAAATATGTGTTGTGCTAAGTTTAATGCACAGGCAAAAAAAAAGGCGAAATAGGCAGTTATGGGTGCATCCTCTGTTGATGAGAAGGGATGAAGTAGGAGCCTTTACACTTCTCTTTCAAGAACTCAGGCAAGACGAAGATAAGTTTTTTAATTATTTTCGTATGTCGACGACAACATTCGATGAACTTCATGGTCTTCTCAAGGTTCATTTGCAGCGACAAAACACAAAACTGAGGGACCGTATCCAGCCCATAGAAATGCTAGTTTTATCACTCCGGTAAGTGAATATAATATTCATAAAATAACCTAATTAGGGGAACTCGGGGCAGAACGGACACCCTAATACATAAGTGGTTGTAAAAAATTAATTTAAGGCAAGAAATTGGTGAAAATTTGTATACACAATCTTCAATTTATTGTTTTACCAAAAATGATACACCAAACATAAAAAGTTAAAACAACCACTTGACGTTTTCCTCTTGGTGCAATTATTTTTGTGTGTCCTTTAGGATTGACAGAGATACCGGTTTCGTCGCAGTTAAAAATACGATCAGGTGTAAATTTATGCTTGTCAACAATTTCGCTAAGCAAACCAAAAATTTTTCAACACTTGATCGATTAAATCCCATTGCTCGGGCCCCAGATGTTGCCTCAGGTTTCCGCGTACTTAAATCGGAATGCCTAGAAAGAAACTGTTTCACCCTATCCTCACCGTCCGTCTTCTTCTTCTCTTTGTTAAATGGGAGAGAGAGGGAGAGAGAAAGAGAGAGAGACCGAGAGGGAGAGAGAGAGAAACACCTCAGTGTGTCGTATATTAGAGCCTACATAAAAAATCAGTGTTTAACTATTTCCGATAACATCATGGAACAGTATGTTTTTCAAACATTCAACTTTCAATGTAAATTTTTATCTGAACAGTAACAGATAACAGATTTTTTTTTTACAGGACAGTAAAAACAACAAACACAGCTTTTGCGAGGCTCTGGGTGAAATACCAATACTACGTACTATATCTAAGAAAACAAACTAGCTACTAATGACTATATACCTCAGCAGAGACACAAAAAATATAGATTTATTTTGTACTCTCTGGAGCTTAAATTCCTCCCACGGTTTGATAAGGCGGTAGAATGTCTGTTTTGATTATAAATGATGTCACCTATACTGTCTAGATCGCCTGACGAACTGTCCGGTAAACTGCCGGATAATGTGAAAGCGTCAATGGTGCGCAGTAAGCTACTGAGCGAACTACCGGCTTTTTCTCCATCCGGCGACCGGAAGATTGTAGTGGCAGTCCGGCGAGTCATTAGGTCGCCGGAGTGCAAAACTGCCGGATATTCGTAATGTGAACGTGCTCACGCCCCTCCATTTGTCTCGCTGCCAGGCGGCAGCCAGACGGCAAAAAAACCGGATAGTGTGAAAGAGGCCTGAAGTGTAACCATGATCAGTGTACCAGATCGTGATGAGTGTTAATAAATAAGCCTTGAGATTATTATTCAGGGAGTACGGTGCATATATTTACACTGTTTATAAATAAGCTATTAGCAGTATAACATAATACACCTGTATACCAGACGCAAAAAACAATAATACAATAAGTACTAAGCACTGTCTTAACTTTATTTAGAGGAATCATAATATTCCGAACATAAGATTTCATGTATTAACGTTACCATAACTAACCTAAAATTTGTCAAGGTTAAACGAACTTTTCGTCAATTAATTTCAATAATTAAAGGTGTCTAACCTAGTAATTTAGTGTTTTGTAATAGCACTGTATCTTAAAGCATTGGCGTTTTATTGTGTAACTTAAAAGAAGTCACCCTTGAGGTATCTAATTGTGAGAGATATTATTTAATATTGGAATTATATTGCAAAATACAGTTAGACAACACGTTGATTAGAAAAGACATTATTCATTGAACTAATCTTGCTAGAATACATACATCCGTTATAACAATAATAATACGCGCATGCGTATTGTACATACATTGTTTAACCATATTTAAATTGTACATATGATATATTTGACATTCCCCCTCAATTTAAATACCCATATAATTTAAATACCCTTAATTTACATTTGGAACAGTTTTGGTATGAGTACAGTTGATAAATATACTTAAATAAAAAAAATAAATGCAAAATTGAAAATTTTTGGTATCTGAAAACTATTATGTTGAGTTTTTCAAAAAACTTTGCAAACTTTAAATTATTTAAGGATTTTGTGAAAATATCAGCTACATTATCTTGGGTTTTTATGTACTCTAATTCAATAAGTTTTTTGTGTATAAGATCCTTAATGTAGTGATATTTAATGTCTATATGTTGTAACATGACATAAGATAGTGAAAATACATTGATAATTAATAATAAAACAAAGAAGCTGAAGACAAGAAGAAAGGTCAAGAAACTTATAACTCAGAGATTAATAACCAAATTACAAAATGACAAATGACTAATAAACTGAAGATGACTTGACCCAATAGATTGGATGAACACAAGGAATAAAATGAAACAAGGAAGAAGGAACCAGAAACCAGATGTAATCGAGAAATAATAACGAACATTGTAATCCCCAAATTATGACTAAAAAATGTATGTAAACAAATGCACTAAAATAGTTAGGGCATAAATGAGATGTACCTATGTTAATAATAACAAGTAAGATAGTAATATTATGCATATTATATGAATGAAGAAAATGTACTTATAAATATAAGGTAGGGAGTTAAAAATAAACATACCCAAATGAATAGTGATAAACATAGTCAAAACCAGTAAACCATACTCTGAGGCAAATAAAGGCCATAGTTAATAATCAAAAGTAATCAAAGTGAATGGAAAATAAATTAATTACTTATAACCAATAACCACACGATGATGTTAAAATAATTAGACAACATAGTGAATAATATCAAGTGAGTGGAATAAAGAGTGTATCAATATAAATAAGTGGTGACATGCCAGGTATAGCACGTTATACAAAAAAAAAAAAGTGAAAGTGAATAAACAAAAAAAACCTTCTATGAAGGAAAAAGTGCAGTGGGTGAACAGGAAAAGGTATTTTAATAGTAGACTGTAATATAATATCTAAACAACCTGTGATAAACTTTATGTTAGCCAGTAAGATGAACTAATTGTACTGTGATTAATTTAAGTAATAGTTAGTAAGAATTATAAAATAAGATAAAAATTAAGTCATTAGAATGAATGGTAAATAAGGAAGATAGACACTGTATTCTAGTGAAGGAATTAGTGAGTAAAGTATATTGTTTTTTTTTTTTTTTTTAGCCAACGCCCGTACGTGGTTCTTCAACCATTCGACGTCGAGCCTCCCAGTAGCGATTGGTTATGTCGTCAGTCGGGTATGTGAGTGTTTGGCAGTCCCGTAAGTGTTCTCCGTCCATTCTTCCGGAGTTGCAAAGCGGACAGGTTTCGTTCTCAGCTAGGCCGATGCGGTGTAGATGAGCTTGCAAGTAGTCATGTCCGGTAGTAAGGCGGAAACGGGCGACGGCCTCAGCTCTGTCCAGGTGTCTCGGTATTGGTCCTACAGTGGCAAGACTTTCCCACTTTTTACCAGTACCCAGGGTTTTTAGAGTTCTTTGTGTGGAGATGTTTATAACTGATGTGATGAGGTTATTGGCTCCACTGAGAGTAAGCGGCACGTCCGGCTGCTCCGATTCTGCTCCTTCTTTGGCTTTGACGTCGGCTCTTTCGTTGCCAGGAATTCCTACATGGCTTGGCACCCACTGTAGGGTAACGATCCATCCGGTTGACATCAGCTCTGCAAGTTTCGCGCGGCACTGAATTGTTCTCAGGCAGTCGGTGGGAGCGTTGCTGGTGAGCGCAAGAATTGTGGACTGGGAGTCGATTAAAAATCGTAATACCACGTTTCCTGGTGCTAAGGTCTTGGCTAGTAGCTGGTTGGAAGCTTCATAGACTGCGCACACCTCACCATCGAAGTTACTAGCGTTTCTTCCCACAGCTGTTGAATTCTCAAAGAGGCTACAAAACCACCCCGCGCCTGCTCCCCTCGTTTCAGGTAAGAATGAGCCGTCAGTGTAAATGTGGAGCCAATCATTCGAAGGGTACCTAAGGTTGATGGTTTCTATGGCGTACGACTTGAGCTCGATAGGGTTGGCTTCGGCCTTGTTGGTTGTTAGGCTGATTAGGTCGAGCCGCTTTGTAGGTAAAGCGTTTGCCACTGCATTGTAGTACTGTATGGGAGCCTGACGGTCTAATGATAGTTGGTACTTGCTTATAAGAGCTTCAGCGTGAGTTAGAGGCAAAGTTTGGGTTTTGAGTCATTGGGTTGCACTTCTGTATCCACTCTCTTAGCCCTTTCCCAAAACTTAAGCGTGCATTTATCCCTCCGGCTATCTAAAGGTTCGATGCCAGTTTGAAGTTGCATAGCCGCTATTGGGGTTGATTTTGCTCCTCCGGTTATAATTCTTAGAGCGTTATTCTGGACAACGTCGTATTTATTTAGGTTGGTTTTACTAGCAAGTGAGGTGACTTCCGAGCCATATTCAAGTACTGGATGGACGTATGTTTTGTAGGCTGTGGATAGAACATCTTGAGTGGCTCCCCACTTGGTAGCAGTTAGTCTCTTGAGAAGATTGATACGTTTCTGACCCTTCTCGGCCGTACTTGTGACATGGGTGCTGAAAGATAGTTTCCTGTCGAGGTTGATTCCCAGATACTTGGACAGCAATACTTGTCTTAGAGGTGATCCCATGAATTTTAAATTGATTACCGGGGCCCTAGTGGACATGGTGAAGAGTTGAGACACTGTCTTATCGGTACTAACTTCCATTTTGTTGAGGCTTTACCATACTTCGAGGTTTAAAAGAGCTTTGTTTAGAGCTTCTACGAGGGCGTTTACGTTGCTTCCAGTAGCCCACAACAGGACATCGTCAGCAAAGAAGAGGAATGAGATTCCTGGTATTTTTTGAAATGCATTCTTAAGGTCGTCTATCATTACGTTGAAAAGGAGACAGCTTAGTACCACCCCTTGCGGCAAACCTTGACGTAGTAGTTTGTATGGGGAAGTTGCGTTAAAGAATTTGCATATTGAAGCGTTGCGAGAGGAAGCTTTGTATCCACTTTAGCATGTTCCCGTTTACTCCCAGTTTCTTAAGTTTGTGGACAAGCATACCGCGCCAGATTTTGTCATATGCAGCTTTAAAGTCTACTAAGACGGCTACAGTGGATTGTTTTCTGTGGAAACCGTCCTTTACCGACTGAGTAAATTTTACAACTTGGTCCATGGTTGCTCTGTGCTTACGGAATCCTGCTTGGCAGTCGCTAATGGCTTTTTTAGAATCTAGAAATTCCCGGAGTCTGCGTTCGACCTTTTTTTCAGTAAGTTTAGAGCAGACACTAGTCAGTGAAATAGGGCGGTAGTTATTTAGGTTGTTCGCAGGCTTGCCTTTTTTCAGTATTGATAATACTTCGGCTTTTCTCCATTGCTGGGGCACACGTGCATTCCATGTTAGGTTGATTAGTTTTAAGAGAGTCTTTAGTGCTTTCTTGCCAAGATTCTTAATGAAAGGCGGGAAGACCTCGTCTGGTCCGGCAGATTTTCCTTTTTTTAGCGAGTTGATGGCAAGAGAGAGCTCATCTGGGGAAAATCCCTGTTGAAGATAAGGAAGTCTTGTTCGGTTTGACAAGAGGAAACTTTAATGTCGGAGATAGATTTCCGCTCATTCGCGTTTACACGGAGTCTGCTTATTGTAGCGTAATTTTTACTTAATGCCTTAGCAATATCTCTGGAGCTGGTGAGTAGTTTGTCATTCACTTTAATGGGTTGCCAGTGACGAGAAGATTTTTCATTGTTCAAGCTGGATATAAACTTGTGAGCTTTAATCCCATCTTTCCGGAAGTCCAGTTTGGATACGAAGGATCTATAGACAGATCTTTTTGATTGTATAACAGCACGTTTCAGTTTGGGCTGAGCTTTCCTTAACATGATGCAGTGTTCCAAGCTATGGGACTTTTCTGCTCGGCGTCTAGCAGTATTCCGCTCTTTCTTAAGGGCGTCCAGCGATTTACTCCAGAAAGGTGAGTATTCTAGTGAAGGAATTAGTGAGTAAAGTATATTGTGTAAGGTACAGTTTAACAGTATTATTATAAGAGTTTTGTTATTGTTTAAAAAACCATATAATGTAATAAATTATAAGTTAAACCAGATAGTAGTAAGAAACAGAAAAGTAGTTAGAAGTTTAATTTCAGGCTTGAACCTGGCATGAAAATGTTTATTCTTATGATAAGTGATGTGGCTAGTGTCACCAATGTTTTATTATTTGTTTCTATTAAAAAATTGTTTTAATGTACCATACATATAGTTAATAAGTTACAAAGAATGTTAAATAGTAGTATGGGGAAATCTAGGCTCCAGGCCTAACAGTTAATGAAGGAACTTAGTAAATTTAAAAGCAAAACAATAGCCCAGTATGAATCAGAATATACCAAATGTTTAAACAGTTAAGTAGGTATACCTAATACAAAAATGTATAAATAACATCCAGTTTTAGATTAAATATATATGGAATATAAATAAGAAAATAACGAAAATGTGATTAACTATGCAAAAGGAACCATGAGGGGTATCAAAATAATCCTTAACAAAAAATAAGAACAATGGTATTCATGTAATTAACATAACTACTAATATAAGACAGAAATCTTAATTTGAAGATATTTTATAGATTTAAACCAAAATAAAACGTTAGAATATAACAATGACATAAAATAACGACCAATGAGAATTAGCATAATTTAATAGGTAACCATAGCAACTGATATTTATTACCAAAAACCCGTTGGAATTCTAATTAATCCATTATTGACTGACGCGGAGGGCGGATGTATGCAGCTCTCAATCCGAATTTAACTATAAAAATGTAAATTTTAATAAAACCAAGAAGGAA
Organism: Magicicada septendecula; assembly: GCA_034769895.1. Lineage (NCBI taxonomy): Eukaryota > Metazoa > Arthropoda > Insecta > Hemiptera > Cicadidae > Magicicada > Magicicada septendecula. The sequence goes on along the minus strand of CM068374.1, from coordinate 227,336,993 downwards.
GAAGTATTGTAAAATCATTCCATATAACACCTGATGAATTAACCAGTATAAAAATATTCCCACATAATAATAACAGTAAAAATAAGAAGACTTCGAAGGAACGTAACAGACGACTCATCCTGAAGGAAGAAGGGGATCGACCTAAATCAACCTGAGAATACGAACGACTACGGAACAAGAGGGAAGCCGAACTTTATGTGAAAACCATCTGAACGGGAATTGAGAAACATCCGAGGAGGAGAAGACGACTAGACCTATCCGGAAGTAGACGAACTTCGAAGAAGCCACAACGAGAACCCGATGAGTATAATCTAATAATTTCACTTAAAAACGAATTCCCCTTTATCCATAATAACGAGTTAAAATTTTCACTTCACTGATCACTATTTTGAACAAGAACGGAAGGTAATTAAAATATCACTATTAATAAAACTTAATCAATTAACAACCTTTGAAACTGATTTATAATAAATTATTAATGAACATAACTTGCAGTCAAAATTCTAACCAAACACTATTCTAATTCTCATTGCCGATAACTTACTTGTATGTATTAGTGTATTAAACATTGTGTACCTAGTTTTAAGAAATATTATAATTTTGTGTATTTTAGCCGATAATCCAACTTCTGTAGTCAAAAGGACTTTAACACGCCTTGTGACAAAATAATAATTGTAAACATAAACAATATCAGCCATACTGGCATCTCTACAAACGACTGAGCATACCAACTGAGCAATTGTAAAAGCCGGCATCAATATAAATTAATGTACTATTGAATAACTGAAAATTGAAAGGGTTTAATAAATCTTATTGTTCTTCAACACTGTATGTTTGATTCGTATAATATAAAGTAAGATATAGAGAATTATTAAATTGAAAACACCAAAGCACCACAGTTAGCGAAGTCGACACTGCAAGACGGCGTGAGCCAATCAGGTGACGAGGCGGTAAGATTCAAATTGAAAGCCGAGAGATACGGTTTGCCCGTAAGTATTAAGAAAAAGTACAACCCGACTCGCTATATACGAATAACATTCACAGAAGTAACTTAACTGATTAATACCCACAATTACACGTTTATACTATACTACGAACGCAATGAGCGAATCAAAAACGCTCGTCACACATATTTACGATATGAGTACAATAACGGGTGACACATAATTAAACACCCCACATAAGAGATTACATTACAAAGTGGCGCGCCAACTAGTAGGGCTAGAATAATTAAGAAATTATACCATTAAACCTTACAGATTCTAGCGGCGACTGCAGAAAATGGAGTCAGGAAAAATCAGCACAAGACTGACTAAGCTACGCGAGAAGGAGGCGGAAGAGGAAGCAAAGAGATTAGAAAAGGAGATCGAGAAAGGTGTCAGGATGGAAGAAAGGGAAATAACTTCGGTGGAAGATGTAGAAGAATTATTAACTCCTGTGGAAACAAATAAACCCACACAGCAGGAGGAGGCCAGAGCAGGCATGGACTTACTACAACTATGGGAATTAATTAATAACAATTTAAAGAAACAGGATGAAAAATCAGACAGACATAAGGAAGAATTAGATAAGAAGTTTGAGTCAATTAATAACAATTTCAAGAAAATAGATGAAAAATTCGACCGGAATGAGGAGAGTAATAAAAGAAATATTGAAGCATTAAATGAAACCTTGACATAGAAAATGAAGGAGGAGAATAAATTGATAAGTGAAAAAATAGATAAAAGTAATGAGAAAACCAGCGAAACCTTGAGACTAATGAATGAAGATATCGAAACGCTGAAGGATAAAATTGAATACAACCAAGATACATTACAGCAACAATTGACGGATTACAGGGAAGAATTTAAACAAACTGTAATGGAGACGGATGAGAAGATAGAGAAAACCAACGAAGTAGTGTTAGAAGTCCGAGAAGAAATTTTGATCAAAGTAAATGAAGTTGAAGGTGAAGGTAAAAGAAGGGTTGAAGGACTCCAGAAGGAAACAAATCACAAAATAGAACAAATACAAACAAGGGTCGAAGAGAAGTATAGCAAATTGGATGCAACGGTAAGTGAGGTGAAGGACACCACAACAGCCCAAGAAGGAAAAATAGCAGAATTCAGAGTAAGAGAATTATGCCTCCAAGAAGAGATAAATGCGTTGAAGGACCGACCACTAATAAGTTCACACATCTCATGTAGTGAGAATAGGGAGGCAATCAATTTCAAAAACTACAAGCGAAACCCAATTGAGTTCATTGAACGGGTAGAAGAGAACCTAGCTAGAACCAGGGAGACACGGTGGACGGTGATCAAGGGCATGATTGATGAAATGTTCAAGGAGGTTCACAATAATTGGTGGATGGCTGTACGACCAGACATACATAATTTTAACGAATTTAAAAAACTGTTTAAGGACAAATACTGGTCGGAGGCGACGCAGCATGTAGTCAGAAACAATATCAGTAACGGCCAATTCGACCCTTACCTGGGACAATCTCCAACCGCCTACTTCTTAGGTAAAGTCAGTGTGGCTAGAAACCTAGAACCTAACATCCCAGAAGAGTGCTTGGTGACCCAACTAGCGTACCACTATGATGGGGAAATTACCAAGAGCAGATTGAGTGGAAGAATAAAAACAATTCAAGAGATGGCCGCTTTATTGGGTGAATACGAACGAGAAAAGCGTTATGTATTAAACAGGCAAAAGAACACCCCGAATTACCGAAACTATGATACTAGAAATCATCCAAGTGGGCCACAAGGAAATAATACACCGGCTAATCATCCACCAACCAACCCCAATAATTACAGAAATTTCAATAATAATAATAACCATAATTATCCGAGGAATAATAACCAAAATTACTTCAACAACAATAATAATCAAAATAATTCCTATAACAGGGGAAATAATCAAAACGGTGGTTATTACCATAGGCCCAACAATCAATACAACAATAACAACCATCAGGGGCCGAATCAAACATACAGGCAACGGGTAAATTATGTTAATGCTGAGAATAGAAACGACGGAAGACGGGGTTACAGAGGACCAAGGAGCAGGAGTGCGGAAGAAAATAGGAGAAGCCGAGAGCGAATAACATTCAATGACCACTCGGTTGAAAGAATGCAAACAACTGAAGATAATCACCCCAGTAGATCAGAGGACCGCGCCGAAGGCAACGCCCAACATTTAAACGAACAGCGGCAGTGAGAATCCAACAGGACCCGTCACTGATCCGATCTATTGGGTTATTAACCAAACTGACTAACCAGACAAATGACGAAACAATAACAATAATTCAAAACCACTATCTGAAGAACATCTGTGAGGAGTTAATGGAAGAAATTACCACATTAATTAAACACCCTGACAATGAAATTGCATATGTTATTGCCAAGGTATATGGAGTAACTGTAAAATTCATGATTGACACGGGTGCCAATGTGTCCTTAATTGATGCAAATATGTATAACAAAATTCAAAAAGAAAGTAAGGTCAGCTTACCCACATTACCAGTAAGTAACATTGTTTTAATTGGAGCCACTGGAAGGCAAAATAAAACCATTAAGAGACAAGTGTCTCTAGAAGTAATGAGTAATGGTGAGATATTGTCAATGATATTCTTAATCGCTCATAATCTACCATTTGAAATTTTAATTGGTTGTGATATCCTAAGAAAGTATTCTGCAATTATCGACATGAGACTATCCAAAGTAACTATGAGATATGAAGATAAAGAATGGATGGCAGAGTTAACTGGGAGCAAGGGGGTCATCCCAATTAGTACAGTATATAATATAAGAACGATCTGTGATTCACCAGACCGAAGGTGGGAAGAGAAACCAGACGATCAAATAAATAGTGACCTTTTATGGAATCAGAAGTTAGAAGAAATCCGACAATTTCGAGGTAGTCAAGACGGGAATCCATTAACGGATCAAGAGGTAGAAAAATTAATAATGATCTACAACAAATACCGCCATGTATTTTCCGACCAACCAGAAAAGGTAAGGGGGTATCAATGCGAGTTGAAGTTCAAAGAGGTGGCAAACTTCAATAAGAAATCCTATCCGATTGCATATGCGGCAAAGGAGGCAGTACGTATAGAAATTAATAAAATGCTGGAAGAGGACATAATTGAGTACAGTTGGTCACAGTACACCAGTCCTATAGTGGCTGTTACCAAGAAAGATGGAAGGGTATGCCTAAGTCTCGACGCTAGAGAAATAAACAAGATCCTAATAAACAACAGGACATCTCCTGGAGAAATTGAGGAGATCCTAAAAAAGTTTCATGGTACTCAATTTATCAGTACCTGGGATACAGTTTGCGGGTACTGGCAAGTAGAATTGCACCCAGCCAGTAGAAAATATGTAGCGTTCATATTTGAAGGTAGGAACTACCAGTTCAAACGACTACCTTTTGGGCTGGTAAACTCAGTAGCGATATTCGTCCGCTGCATGGACCAGATATTGGGTCCTGAAACCATGAATTATACAACTGTGTACGTTGATGATTTGCTGATCACTTCATCCAACTGGGAAGAGCATTGTACAAGAGTAGAACAGGTACTGGAGAAGTTATCCATAAACAATGTGACTTTGAAATTAGAAAAGTCAAAGCTAATAGCAGAAGAGTCCAATTCCTTGGATTCAACCTGTCATGACAAGGAATAACGCCATCAACCGACAAGATAGATGCTATTCAACGTTTCCCTACCCCTAAAAATAAGAAACAGTTACAGTCATTCCTGGGCATCCTGTAACTACTACAGAAAATTTCAGCAAAATTACTCTTGAGCTGACAACCAAACTATCACCACAACTATCATCTAAGACCAAGTGGTTGTGGGGTCCAGAACAAGAAACGATTTTCAACACCATTAAAAAATACTTCCTCGACACAATTATGCTAAACCACCCTGATTTCAATAGACCCTTTTACATGAACTGCGATGCAAGCGACATTAGTTTGGGATCGGTACTCTATCAGGAGGACAATGATGGAAACCACCAAGTAGTAAGTTTCACCAGCAGAACGTTAAATCAGTGTGAACTTAATTACCATGTAACCGAGAAAGAGCTCTTGAGCGTAGTCTTTTCTTGTGGCAAATTTCGAACTTATATCCTTGGATATCCTATCACAGTGCGCACCAACCATAAATCTATATCCTTTTTAAAGAACTGCAAGCTCAGCCATGGTCGATTAACCAGATGGATACTTGCTCTCCAAGAATACCACATCAATTGGGAATATATCCCTGGTAGTAAGAACACAGCAGCTGATGTGCTATCCCGCATTAACACCGAACAGCAAACATTCGATGGGGAGAAGGAGACAATAGTGAAAGTGTTTAATAATATGAAAAGCAAGTCCGACCTAGAAGTGATACTGAATAGAGTAAAACAACGCCAAAAGGAGGATAAGAAATTGAACCAAATCCGAGAGTGGCTGAACCAACAAGAGGAAAGAGCCACACAATTCTATTGTTCGCATGAAGATACTTTGTTTATCAAAACCAAGCCCAACCAAAATACATGGAAGTTAATAATACCTAAAGGAACTGAAGCTGCAATTATAATGGAGTACCACCTTAGATACGGACATATGGGAGCACTAAAAGTGATCAAAGCACTAGAAGAGCATACCTACTTGAAGGACATTAACAGAAGAGTAAGGAAGGTCATAAAAAGCTGTCACATATGCCAACTAGTCAAGTGCAATAACGACAAGAAAGAAGGAGTAATGCAACCAATAACTTCTGCCAACATACTGGAACGAGTTTTCTTAGACATATGTGGACCCATGCCACGCAGTGGAGGAAGAAAACAGTATAAGTTCATAGTTATCATCATGGACCATTACACCAAGTTTGTAAAATTATACCCTATCAACCGTGCTACCACGAATAAAGTACTGAACATTATAACGCAGAGGTACATACCAGAAGTGGGGAGTCCAACAAATATTATCACTGACCATGGTACCCAATTCCGACGAAGAAAATGGAAGGAGACATTGATGGATCTGGGCGTCCGAACATACAAAACTTCGATTTACCACCCGAACAGCAATCCAGCTGAAAGAGTGCTCCGAGAAAGTTGGGAGAATTCTTCGAACGTACTGCCACGATTAGCAACGTAAGTGGAGTGAATATATCGAAGCCACAGAAAGTTTCATAAATCTCGCTTACCACGAATCCATTAGGGATACCCCTTATACCACCATGTATGGAAAACCACCACCTCGAGCTATAGAAGAACTTGTTAATTTCCCCGCCAATCCCGAATACCAGTTCGATAATGCAAGATTCTACAGCAAGATAGCGGAACAAGTAGAAAAGAAGAAGGAAAAATACCACAAAATCCAACCTAAAGCAATACGATATCATGCAGGAGAAAAAGTGCTAATACGGAACAGAGAGTTACCTAGTTCTAGAGAGGGAATCACAAAGAAATTATTATTACTGTACAATGGCCCCTATCTCATTGTCAAAGATAATCACAACAACACCTATGTCGTAAGTGAGATAACGACCAAGAGAATCAAAGGGACTTACAACCAGTCTTCTTTGAAAAAATATTATGAGGCGGTGTTAGAAAATTAAGAGAATTTGGAGAGTAAACATTATCTAAATTCAAAAATTAAAGTAAGCACAACTTACAAATAAATATTTGATTGAAATTAATATATGAATGAAAAAGAATTTAGAAGAAAGATTAGCTAAATTCAAAACAAAGTAAGTACAACTTACAACCAAGTGTGAAACAAAAAGTGTAAACCAATGTAATTTTGAAAAAGAATATTATAATAAAAAAACAAAAAAAAACTGACAGGTGTCAAAATATAAAACAAACAATGATGACGCTACATAACATCATTGACTAACCCTATTACAAAAGGGAATAATAAAGAATTAACGTTTCACAAAAAGAAAAGACAAGACAATCAAATAAAAAATGACAATGACATATTAACTGGACAATCAATGAAAAAAAAATATAAGTGAGCCAGAAACCAGCTACAATGTTAATATTGAATATAAATGAGAAATAAAGTGATAACAAATGAAATCACTATCATATGAAGTAAGTTGATGAAACAATGCAAAATATCTATTAAATATCGCCATAAGCATAGAAAAGGAATCCAAACAAGTCACTGAGAAGAAAAGGTCATGAGATGTATAAAAGAGAGAATAATTAATCCCAAAAGTGTTTTATTGTATTGATATTATATGAGTCAGAAATAAATGACTATTATTTTGATTATTATGAACATTATTATGTGATGATTTTATGTTGAGATACGTCCAACAATTATTTTATGTTATTGAGCAGATAGGCATGACCTCTGAACTCAAAATGTGTATAAATGGATAGCAGAGTAAAAGAGCCACAAGTGCCCTCTGGCTAGTACCAATTTATATGAATGGGAGAGAAGAAAATTTTAGGGAAATAGAACATACAAGGGATACCACTCGTAATGAAGGAGTAAAGAAAGAGAATAATACCAAATACCATATCATGAACCATGACTCAATAAAAATAAATAAAGAAGAAAGTAGCGATTGATGAATTCCTTAATAATAACAACCTGATTTAATGAACTATATTGATGATTTCAGAAAAAACATAATGATCTTTGTTTCGAAATAATCAATTTTGGTGGCGATGCATTATGTAACATGACATAAGATAGTGAAAATACATTGATAATTAATAATAAAACAAAGAAGCTGAAGACAAGAAGAAAGGTCAAGAAACTTATAACTCAGAGATTAATAACCAAATTACAAAATGACAAATGACTAATAAACTGACGATGACTTGACCCAATAGATTGGATGAACACAAGGAATAAAATGGAACAAGGAAGAAGGAACCAGAAACCAGATGTAATCGAGAAATAATAACGAACATTGTAATCCCCAAATTATGACTAAAAAATGTATGTAAACAAATGCACTAAAATAGTTAGGGCATAAATGAGATGTACCTATGTTAATAATAACAAATAAGATAGTAATATTATGCATATTATATGAATGAAGAAAATGTACTTATAAATATAAAGTAGGGAGTTAAAAATAAACATACCCAAATGAATAGTGATAAACATAGTCAAAACCAGTAAACCATACTCTGAGGCAAATAAAGGCCATAGTTAATAATCAAAAGTGATCAAAGTGAATGGAAAATAAATTAATTACTCATACCAATAAATTAAATTAATTACCAATAACCACACGATGATGTTAAAATAATTAGACAACATAGTGAATAATATCAAGTGAGTGGAATAAAGAGTGTATCAATATAAATAAGTGGTGACATACCAGGTATAGCACGTTATAAAAAAAAAAAGTGAAAGTGAATAAACAAAAAAACCTTCTATGAAGGAAAAAGTGCAGTGGGTGAACAGGAAAAGGTATTTTAATAGTAGACTGTAATAAAATATCTAAACAACCTGTGATAAACTTTATGTTAGCCAGTAAGATGAACTAATTGTACTGTGATTGATTTAAGTAATAGTTAGTAAGAATTATAAAATAAGATAAAAATTAAGTCATTAGAATGAATGGTAAGGAAGATAGACACTGTATTCTAGTGAAGGAATTAGTGAGTAAAGTATATTGTGTAAGGTACAGTTTAACAGTATTATTATAAGAGTTTTGTTATTGTTTAAAAAACCATATAATGTAATAAATTATAAGTTAAACCAGATAGTAGTAAAAAACAGAAAAGTAGTTAGAAGTTTAATTTCAGGCTTGAACCTGGCATGAAAATGTTTATTCTTATGATAAGTGATGTGGCTAGTGTCACCAATGTTTTATTATTTGTTTCTATTAAAAAATTGTTTTAATGTACCATATATAAAGTTAATAAGTTACAAGGAATGTTAAATAGTAGTATGGGGAAATCTAGGCTCTAGGCCTAACAGTTAATGAAGGAACTTAGTAAATTTAAAAGCAAAACAATAGCCCAGTATCAATCAGAATATACCAAATGTTTAAACAGTTAAGTAGGTATACCTAATACAAAAATGTATAAATAACATCCAGTTTTAGATTAAATATATTATTACGTAACTCGTGTATCGTCTTCGTCGTTCGTATACCTCTGTAAAATATAACAGTGTGTCTGAGTGTAAATTGTGTCTGTGTTTCTTACCACTTCGTCCTCACACGGCGATATAACTCACGATGTTTGTGTCCGTAGCGAACGTACTGGTGACCAGGTATCATGGTTCCCGTTCTGAGGTTCACACGTAGTGGATAATCCCCGGGTAGCGCCAAATTGTTTGTATAAAACAATTAAAATTGTCTCCTTATCAATGTTTTATTCGAACGATGCGATGAATTCAATCCGTCCCGCCTTTTCTCGATTTTTGTTAATCGAGTTAGCAGTTACGGTATTTGCTACTTGCGCGCTAGGCGTCGCATCAGAAACATTCGCTATACATGATAATTTAAACATACACTTTTATAATGAAAGTAAAACACAATTTAATACACACAGTATAGATTTATTATTAATTTGAAGTTAATATTTTATAGACACAAGTTGTAATTAATTTTTTATATACAATTCTGCACCGGATAATTCTTAGAAGACTCTACTCAAAGGTTAACCAATCGATTTTGAATACATATAAACAGCATGGCTTTCTCTGACACCAATCAACAAATATTTCGATCGATGGTTGTGAGATCTTTTGGTCACGTTAAAAGGTTCAGATGCAATTACAATATTTAAAATACACATCCTTACAATGTTTTTTCTTAAGTATGGTAATGTGTAATGGTAATTGTTTTGTTTGAGTGTCGTACAAGTGGTTTAAAAGTCGTACATAAATATGAGGTTAGTTCTATAGTTTAACAAATTTTCAGTGTCTTAATATTACGATTTAATCCTTGCAAGAGAATAAAAGTGATTCAGTGGTATTCAACATATATTGAGAAATATTCAAAGTGCGTTTATTTTTGGAAGTTGAAATAATTTAACTGATACTTAACAGCGTTGTAGTACGGAATTACTCTGTTGGTCGGGAAGGAATGTTTGTGGCATCAATATAATTCATTTGTTCTTTATTCAAGCTTCGGCATCTTTTCAAAGTTGTTTGGATTTATTTAGATATTTCGCCTTCAATTAAACATCTTCTCCATCTGGTAAAGGTGTTCGGTATTAATCAGACTTCTTTACGATCAATTTCTATACGTTATTTTACCTTTAAGATGTTTTAAATATGAAAATGTGTTGTACAGAATTTTCGCTTCTGGTTTTGGTGAGCGTCACTTTTCAAGTAATTGTATTCAACGGTAATTACCTCGTCAAACAGTCGTTTCCATGGTTACATCATTAATTTCATTGGGCGAGCTCGATATGAATACATTGTTATCAATATTTGAATTCCTTTCAAATCTTCCCATATCTTCTGACTTCCTTCCTCCTCTTATCTTCCTTCTTAGTTATTATCTATTTGCACTGTCATTCATATTTTCTCACAAAGATTATTTTGGTACCCCACAATATTGGTTTTTTCAAAGTTTCTAAGTTTACTATTAATTTCATACTTACTAATTACATTTCTCTGTTTATATAATTCCTTAATTTAATATTTGGTTTTTAATAATAACTACCATTCATCCTTGGTGAATTAGTCACCTTGGATTTGTCCATTACATGGTGATTTTTATACAATCAGTAATTGCTTATGTTTGACCGTTAGGCCTGTTTCACATTTAAGTAGCCATTACTGGATTTTTATGGCTTCATACACAATATATTCATTTAGTCCTAAATTGTTATTTTGCATTTATAATTAGGTTTAATGTCTCTGGATGTGTTTTAATTTAGTCTTTTTGTGATCTTTGTTTGTAACAACTGTGTTATTCAATCTTACTTGCTAATTATTTGCTATTCATTTCCAATATAACATATAACATCTAGGTCTATGGTCTGTATGACTCTTACAGCCATATCCAATTCATAAACAATAGTTTATACAATTCATTATTTCTTATTTGTTGTTCTGGTGCTAAATTTCGTATTTGTTGTTCTGGTGCTAAACAATCTCACCTCTATTGAACTGTTTTCATTAAACTCCCCTTATAACATGGGTATTTATTTAATGTTAATACAGAATTATTTTCTAATACTTTTTGCTCTCCCTTCCATGTTAACACCATCTTATTACTTTTCCTTGTGAAACACACCTTTAAACTTTTACAATACATTCTTAAGTTATAACAATACTATTTCCTAGTCATCACAGTGAATATCACTACTTAGTGTTCATTATTTACTGAATCAATGTTCTATTCTAAATATTATTCATTGTAACTTTGTTAAATGTTATTGTTCACTCTTAAAACTTAAACATAGGTTATTTTACTAAGTCTTTATCTTAGCCTACTCTCCTCTTACTATTTTTATGATAGACAATATTTGTATTTATTTCTCACTTGCACTTTCTTAAATTATTTAGTGTTCATTATAATTTACTTAGTGTTTCTTTAGTATTATATCACTCTAGGATAAATCACTTTCACTAGTTCAACTTCCATTTATTTCTCATCATTTTATTCTCTTTCTCTACACACTATCTATATAAAATTATTAATATTATGTCTTTCTTTGTTAACAAATTACCTATATCCCTAACTCTTTGGTTAGTGTACTTTTATCTATTGTTTTCTATTACTGACTATTTATAATTGTCATTCAATCAATACTAACATTCATTAATAAGTTTGGTTCTCAACCGGTTTCATTTTCTTTATTATTTTGGATTACATTACTTCTCCCTTCTCTATTTTTTATTCCTTGTTTGGTTTTCTTGACGTGTTTCATTTTGTTTTCTTCCTCGTGGGTTTGTTCTCTCTTGGTTTTCATTCTTCTTCTCCTTCGTTCGTCTAGTTTTCATTATTTAGGTTTCTTAACTGGCCAATCTCTGGGGTTGGGTCAATGCCGTTTGTCTGTCAGTCTAATATTTGAGTTTCTTTATTAATTACTTTTGGTTTATTACTCCTTCTCCTTCCATGTTAATTTATATTTATATATAAATAACCTTCACCTTTTATATATATTTTACTCTCCACATTATTTATTTATTCAAATATAGTATTATTTAGCATTTTTTATACATACTTATTGTTATCAAAATTGATCTGAATTTGGCGATGTTATAATATATGGAATATAAATAAGAAAATAACGAAAATGTGATTAACTATGCAAAAGGAACCATGAGGGGTATCAAAATAATCCTTAACAAAAAATAAGAACAATGGTATTCATGTAATTAACATAACTACTAATATAAGACAGAAATCTTAATTTGAAGATATTTTATAGATTTAAACCAAAATAAAACGTTAGAATATAACAATGACATAAAATAACGACCAATGAGAATTAGCATAATTTAATAGGTAACCATAGCAACTGAAATTTATTACCAAAAAACCGTTGGAATTCTAATTAATCCATTATTGACCGACGCGGAGGGCGGATGTATGCAGCTCTCAATCCGAATTTAACTATAAAAACATAAATTTTAATAAAACCAAGAAGGAAGAAGTATTGTAAAAGCATTCCATATAACACCTGACGAATTAACCAGTATAAAAATATTCCCACATAATAATAACAGTAAAAATAAGAAGACTTCGAAGGAACATAACAGACGACTCATCCCGAAGGAAGAAGAGGATCGACCTACTTCAACCTGAGAATACGAATGACTACGGAACAAGAGGGAAGCCGAACTTTATGTGAAAACCATCTGAATGGGAATTGAGAAACATCCGAGGAGGAGAAGACGACTAGACCTATCCGGAAGAAGTAGACGAACTTCGAAGAAGCCACAACGAGAACCCGATGAGTATAATCTAATAATTTCACTTAAAAACGAATTCCCCTTTATCCATAATAACGAGTTAAAATTTTCACTTCACTGATCACTATTTTGAACAAGAACTGAAGGTAATTAAAATATCACTATTAATAAAACTTAATCAATTAACAACCTTTGAAACTGATTTATAATAAATTATTAATGAACATAACTTGCTGTCAAAATTCTAACCAAACACTATTCTAATTCTCATTGCGGATAACTTACTTGTATGTATTAGTGTATTAAAAATTGTGTACCTAGTTTTAAGAAATATTATAATTTTGTGTATTTTAGCCGATAATCCCAACTTCTGTAGTCAAAAGGACTTTAACATGCCTTGTGACAAAATAATAATTGTAAACATAAACAATATCAGCCATACTGGCATCTCTACAAACGACTGAGCATACCAACTGAGCAATTGTAAAAGCCGGCATCAATATAAATTAATGTACTATTGAATAATTGAAAATTGAAAGGGTTTAATAAATCTTATTGTTCTTCAACGCTGTATGTTTGATTCGTATAAAATAAAGTAAGATATAGAGAATTATTAAATTGAAAACACCAAAGCACCACAGTTAGCGAAGTCGACACTGCAAGACGGCGTGAGCCAATCAGGTGACGAGGCGGTAAGATTCAAATTGAACGCCGAGAGATACGGTTTGCCCGTAAGTATTAAGAAAAAGTACAACCCGATTCGCTATATACGAATAACATTCACAGAAGTAACTTAACTGATTAATACCCACAATTACACATTTATACTATACTACGAACGCAACGAGCGAATCAAAAACGCTCGTCACACATATTTACGATACGAGTACAAGAACGGGTGACACATAATTAAACACCCCACATAAGAGATTACATTACAATGTCTAGTACGTCTGCTATTCTCATAGCTTTCACACATGTTAAGTGCACTTTGGTTGTCTACATAAATTAAAGGAATTAAGACATTGCACTTCAAGTCCACAAGTATGCATTGAAAGTATACCACATCCATCGCTGCCATTGCACATGCTATGTATTCCGCTTCAGCTGTTGACTGGGATACGCATGTTTGTTTCTTTGTAAACCAGGATACAGGGTTGTTACAGTGATATATTATACATCCACTTGTACTCTTTCTGCTGGTGATGTCTCCTGCCCAATCTGCATCTGAATACGTGATTAATCCAGTATCTTGATTTTTATGAAATGTGAGATTCAAATGCTTGGTACCGTTTAAGTACCTCAATACCCTCTTCGCAGCAATCCAGAGTTGTTTAGTGGGTTTATCAAGATATCTACTTAAGACAGATGTAGCGTAAGCTATGTCTGGTCTACTACAATTGATATGTAGATAAGTGAACCAAGGAGTTCTCTGTAAGGTAAGTTTTTGTCCACTGGTAGAGATAAGTCAACCTGGAAATTGTGTTCCATAGGTGTATCCATCGGTTTTCCATTTTCCAGACCAAATCTTGAGATTACTTTTGTATGAATTCCTTTTGAGAAATGGTGATCTGCTCTTTATTTACATTGATTTCTGTACCCAGAAAGTTGTTGATGATTCCTAATTCTTTTGCGTTGAACTCCTTTTTAAGGAACTCAATGATTTTTAGACATTCGCTCTTGTCACCTGTGATGATTATATCATCAACCCATATAATAAGGTAAGCATTTTTACCAAAGTACAAACAAAAGTCATTCTGAGATCTGATTAGACCATGATGTTGCACAGCCTCAATAAACCTTTCATTCCATTTTCTGGGTGAAGAGCGAAGACCGTATAAGCTTTTCATGAGTTTAGAGCATTCGTTGGACATTTTACTCCCTTGGGTGGTTTTATATAAACTTCAGTGTCTAGCTTGCCATTTAGGAATGCTGTAGGGATATCAAGTTGTTTAATTTCCCATCCATTTTGTAGTGCTACAGACAGTAAGATTCTGATGGTGGAAAGTTGAGCGACTGGTGCATAAATGTTGGAGGACACTTCCCCTTGAAATCCTTTTGCTACTAGACGAGCTTTCTTAGAGCCATCAGGCTTGATTTTGAAAAGCCACATTGTGTCAATAGCTTTGATGCCTTTGGGTAGATTTGTTGCCTTCCAAGTTTGATGTTTTTCGAGGGCACTTATTTCCTTTTGTATCGCTTCTTCCCAACCATCTCTAGTACATATGGCATCTTCATAAGAGATTGGTACTCCTGCACAAAGACAGTACGCTAAGTGCATCTCATCTTCATTTTGACTAAAACTTTCATTATAATCCTTGTACAGTATATAATCTTTAAATTTCTCTGGAACAGTTATAATTCTTTCACTTCTACGCAGTGATGTTTGATCACCCTGTTGGACAGTATCGCTTAGACCGCTGTCTCTATGTGCAGGTGAGGTGCCAGTGACATTTTGAGCCTGGATGTCTCCTTCGCTCATACTTTGATGCTCTTTATCACCTACACTGTCACCTCCAATTACCATTTGTGGGATATCTTCTAAGGCTTTCTGACTAGTATAGTTGATGTTAATTTCATCAAAGGTAACATCCCTTGAGATTATAATTTCACTTGTTTTGGGTACCCATAGTCTATACCTATTTTTAGCATAGCCTACCATAATGCATTCAACTGATCTTGTTTCTACCTTGTCTGCTGGAACAGGCAGTTTATATGCCCAAGCCTTTAAACCAAAAAACCTCAACTTGTCATAAATCACTTTACCTAGGTAGACTTCAGCGGGTACCTTATTTTCCTTCAGAGCAACTGTTGGAGAGCGGTTCAATTGGTATGCAGCACAACATATTGCTTCACCCCACAAGAACTTAGGCAAATTTGTTTCAGCGAATAGTGTTCGTACTCTACTCATTAGAGTGAAATTGATTCTTTCGCTAACTCCATTCTGCTGCTGTGTATGTGGCAAAGTGTATTCGTTGACTATTCCTTTTTGTATACAGAAATTTTTAAACACATGTGATGAGTACTCTCCACCACAATCTGACCTGATTCTTGAAGAGTAATATCCTCTGGCCTTTAACTCTTGGACATAATTCATAATATTTCTTTCTGCTTCATTTTTGTGTTTTAAAAGGAACACCTGGGTAAAATGTGAATAGTCATCGATAATTGTTTGATAATATTTTTCACCTTTCATGGTGTGTATTTTAAAAGGACCAGCCAAGTCACTGTGAATGAGTTCTCCAATTCTGTTTGACCTTGGTAGGGGTACATCCTTAAAAGGCTTTCGTTTTGCTTTACCTTGGTTACAGGGACTGCATACTCCAAAATTGTGTGGAAAATTTAGTGATCCAAGACCTTGAGCATTGAGATGTCCAAGTCTTCGGTGCCATAGTAGATCCTTACTTAATGAAATGCAACAAGTTTCACTCATCGAAGGGTGTGCTATTGAAAATTGAGCCACATACAAATTTCCTTCGGATTCACATTTAATTTGCAATTTGTTATTTGAGATAGTAACTGATTTTCCACCACTATTGAATTGAACATCAAATCCCTTTGAACTCATTCTTTTCACTGACAAGGGATAGTAGGGAAACTCAGGTACAATAATAGCAGGTATCTTTATGAAAACATAACTGTTATTTTTATTGTTCAACACTTTCAAGCGAATTATACCTCTTTTTGTACCTTTTATAGTGCTACCATTTGCTATTTTTATTTCCATTTTATTCTCCATTTCTTCAACATTTTCCATAAGCTTTTCCAAATTTTCTGATACCCAATGATTTGTGGCACCACTATCTAAAATGAATTTAACGGATCGAATATTTCCTAGTAATTCTGAGGATAAAGCGCCATTTTTCTCAATATTTTCAGTGGAAATGAAATCAAATTCTTCTTCTTGATCATCTTCATTCTGTGCAACATTTGACGTATGTCTTGTCGTCTTGCCTCTTCCACGTCCTCGAGAGTTTCCTCTCCCTCTCTTACCGCGATATCCATGGCCGCGATATGACGTCTGAGGCATCTGTTGAGTTTGCACATCCTTGTTTGATGGACACTCATTTTTGAAATGTCCTTTGCCTCTACATGTGTGACATATTACATTTTCGTACCTCATCTGTGAGCTATTCTTATATTCACCTGGAGAGTAGAAAGAGCAGTTACCGTCGTTATCGACCTTATCACCTGTATTGGAGTTCTCTTTGTTTTTGAGTTCAGTATCCAATAACCTTGTTTTTACATCAGAATATGAATATACTGTCACGTCTTTATTCATTATCGTTTCTATCGATGTAATGACGCTCTCAAAGCTTTCCGGCATTGTCAGAAGAAGGTAACACATTTTGTCGGTATCATCGGTTGCAACTTTGCTTACGCCATCGAGTTCTTTTATGAGTTTTTCAAATTTAGTGAAATGATCTTATAATTCGCCGTCAACGAATTTCATTTTCAATAGCTTTTGCATTATAAACATCTTAGATAATGCGCTTTTTCTCTGGAAGACATTTTCCAGATTTGCAATCATTTCTTTGGCGCTTTGTGCACTCTCTATGTATTCAATATACTTATCTGATATTGACTGTGCGATGATGCATTGAGCTTTTACGTCTTTAGCTTGGAAACTGGTCAAATCTGCACCTGTGAGTGCTACGATTTCTGTGTCTGTTTTATCTAATGCTACGAGTGCACCCTCTTTATTCAGAACAAGACGTATTCTATATTTCCAAGTGGAAAAATTATCTGCCTTTAGCAGGGGAAAGGGAACCGTAGACGTAGCCATTTTAGGTTAAGCACGTGAACTCTTTCACTTTGAGCCTGAACTATTGAAGCATGAGGACATTATAAGATTTATAAAGGCTCAAAGGCTATGTCACCTAGAGCAGATGGATGATCAGCATATGGCAAAGAAAATCCTGAGGATGCAAGTCTATAAAGGCAGAAAGAGCAGCCAACCTAGGATAAGATGGTTGGATGATGTGCTGGAAGATCTAAGAAGAATGGATGTAAGGGGTTACTCTGAGATGGTAATGGATAGGGGACGTTGGTGGTGTTGGAAGCCAGGGTTCATGCTTGGCTGTAGTGCTAAAGAAGAAGAAGATCTGATCCAAAGATTCTTAAGTAGTACTGGTTTCAGGTGGCCACATTCTGTAGTATCTGCAGGACTTATCATTCATAAGCTTTTGTGGTTTCCATTGTTAAAAATGACACTGTTTTGAAGTTTAAAACATGCTTTATTTTTGTTACTATCAAATTTTGTTATTACATTTTATATTTGTCTATCCACCTCTAGTCAAGGTACAAAGGATGGCTCCTCCTGGAATGGGAAAAATATTTGCTATAAAAAAAAAAAAATGCTCATTAAATCCAAAAACAGTGTTGTTCTTACTAACAAAACTTCAATCAAATATTAGCCACTATCCTGATATGTTAACATGATCATGTCACTTAATATGATAATGAATCTTTTGTAGCTTTTGTTTGAATAGTTTTGAAAACAATTTGATGACGCCCCATTTTACAGTTGTTTACATTACTCACCACTGAAGAAGTCAGTTGGAGACAAACCAATCAGAGGCCTAACACACACAGTGTTGTCACATCTACCACTGAACACTGCTAATATTAATTGGGACATTCTTTATCAAATGTCTTTTTATATGTACACAGTACTGCACTGTTAGGTTTCTATGAATCCACCCATATCTGTTAATTTTTAGAACACCACCCATTCATCTCGTGCAGGACAAGAAAATATAAAAACAAAACGCATAAGTATTAAGAAATAAGAAATAGTATATTAGAGAAACTTTTAAATAAAAGTTTTAAATCAGTGTTTACAATACAATACCATTGTACTGTACATGGTTTGAATTCATAACAACTTCTTTCTCCTTCTGATGGAGCTACACCCTTGGCCTCCTCAGCTGACCACTTCTAGGAATCCCAGTTTAATGCCTCTCCCTTCCAAACTCTAGCATTCATCACTTTCCTGACATTCACTGCTATACATACCCTCCACCATATTCTCGGTTTTCTTATATGCCATTCTCATCTTAGTTGGGGGAACACTATGCCTATACACTTTTGGGGGGACTCTGTCTTCTGGCATTTGCAGCCCACTGAAGACATTTCAGCTTTGTATGGTCCAAGAGTTTGGTTTCCTTGAATAATGTAAGAGCTTGTCATTGTACCAAACTCTCCAGGTTTCTCCTTCATTCACAGGTCCGAGTATACTATGCAACAACTTATGCTTAAAGATGTCTAGCATGTTACAAGATTTCTCTGGCAAGGACCAACCCTCAGATGTATAGAATATCACCTTTTGGACAAGCATTTCACAGAGCTGGCACTTAGTTTTCCAAGTCGACATTATGAGATTTCATAATGATCAAAAGAGAGAACAGAGTGCAATTTTCTGCAGTCAGTCTCTTCTAGATCTCTTTCACCTCATTATTATTTTGTTGAAAGAGTTGAATCCAAATAGCAGAATTCATGAACTACTTCAAAGGTGTACGCATTCAACACTTTGGTCCAAATGATTTCCTGTTTTCTGCTTTAACACATAGGTTTGGTCGTATGTTCACTAGTTTTGAACCCCATATCTGCTGAAGCCTCATTCATCTTCTCCATGCTTCTTCTACTGATGTCAGAAGAAGATCTGCCACTTGTATTCAAGCCATCCGCAAATCCAATTACCTGACTATAGTTATTTAATATAATATTCTTAGTAAGTAAGTAAAGTAAAGTTATTTAATATAGTGGAGTTGACATAAATGAAGATCCTTTTCACATATTCTACTGCTAGGTTAAACAGCATTAATGCCAATTATTACTTCAACTCCTGTGATATTTTAAATTCATTTTGGTTTTTCTCCCAGTATTCTGACATGGCCTCAGTGGGGGATTAGCAACTCCTGGGCCCCTGGGCCCTATTTTCTCAGTGGCCCCCCTTCCCCACCTCTCCACCCACTCCTCATAAATTATAAACTACAACCATTACAGAACAGGCCTCATTCAAGGGAATGGAGATATCTGTGATAACCTCTAGGACTATCAACCTGATATTAGTCACTGCCTTGCACTGTTAATTAATTATTGGTGGTAGTAAACTGCGTGTTTGACTTACAGTTTTTCTCATTAGAAAAAAAATTGGCCCTGCGGCCCCTGGGCCCGGGCTCATTGGGCCTAATTGGTAATCCGCCACTGCATGGCCTTTGGCATGATTCATTTTGGCTCTAATGAATCTCACCACCTTTGGAAGAATAATTAAGTCCAGGATGAATTCATTACATCAGTTGGCAAATTACCATGTATACATTTATGTCATTTACATTTCTATATTCTTTTTGTCTGTTTTCACAGTAGATCAATATAAGAGTTGTAACATGTTTTTGTTCTATAATATGTATATGTATTAAGTACAAGAGCTTATTACAACTGTTAATATGGTAAAAATATTTACTATGTTCTGAGCCTGTACACTTGGTAAAGATTTTGGGTTGTGTGATTTGAGTATTGCACCTAGTCAACTGTGGAAGTAAGTGGATGGTGAGTGCTAGTGAAAGCATATCAAGCTCAGCCTCCAACTGACTTCTCAAGTAGTATAAAATTTAATGTGAAATCTCTTAAAATAAAATTATTGTAAACTTGCTGTTGCACTTGTTACTAAAACAGTGGACAGAAGTCAACTAAAGTTAATACAACAAACCTTCTTCCATCGAATGTAATTTTAGATGTTTAATCCTTAAATGAAATTCCTACACATTAAAATTATACAATGTACAGTACTTGAAATTCTGATAGCATATGATAAAGTAGTCTATGTTTGAGTATTTTCATAAACAAACAGGAGTTAAACTGATGTTTATACATTGAAGTGTTTTGTAATGTCTTTTAATACAACATGGAATTTTTAGCCCTACATGGGGTTTGTAAAACTATTTCTTCTGAAAATTACTATAAAGGAAAGAATATAAACACATTCAAACAGAAGTAGTTCATCATTACAAAGGTAAAATTATTACTACTTTTAACAGTAATATTTATATGGTAAATGGTCATATAAACAATAAAAATTGTCAGCTTCTAAGGAGAATTACATGAAGCAGACAATACTGTCAAAGAATTAAACAAAGGCACTGCATACACAAAATGTTACTTAACTGATAATGATTATGTTTATCTAAACATTTATTGTTGTTAAATATTATAAAAAAATAAATAAATTATTTTTATGTGAGTAAAAAGTGTATAGCAAATTCAGATTTTTGTGACTTTTGATAGATGGAAATAAAATTTGATGACCAGCCATTCCCACAAGTCACTAAAGTTTGTAGAAACATAATTAGTTTAGTTCAAACAGCATAACAACTCATATAATAGCCCTGTCTAATATGCACTATAATGGACAATACAGATAAAGTAAATTCATATTTCATTTTACAGATTAAAACATTTTATAAATTCATCTATACAAAAAGTATATTCCATTATATATTAGAAAATAATGGAATAAGCACACACATTTATATTTAAAAAATATGTAACAAAGATAAATAAGCTATATTGTTTTATGTATATTATATAATATTATAATATATAATATTTTAACACAATAATATATTATTGTACAAGTCATTATAGTTTTCTAAAAAATCAATATTTTATTCCTTTTAGCCACAAAATGCTGGATAACCAATAAATTTAATAATTACAAATATAATAATTATTATATTTATAATTATTACTTATTAGAATAACAAGATTTATAATTTACATATAATAACTTCATACTTCAAATTACATAGTGTTTCAAATATCAGTTAAAATCACACATGCCTACTCAAAACAAAGTAAATGTGCACAAACAACTATGCGCACATAACAATATTTAAATGCTATTACCTCTGGTGTAACAAGAGCCAAATCAATTAACTTGGAAAGTGGTACCAATGTAGAGCCCATTGTTATTATTGATCAGTCTGCAATATTTGATACTTGTTAGTTCAACTGACAGACAACAAATAAATATATTTAAAGTCTTTAATTCTGTGTATTTATCAAACATGTAAATAACATAAATCGTTCAGTTAAATTCAATTACACATGTTTTGTGTAAAGTGCATGGAATTTCTATTTCCTCGAAAAACACACACATACTTATGTGCTACTATGAAATGTGCAAGAGAAGAAAAAATTAACTACAATGAACAAATTTAATACTAATAATTTAATTTTACTACTGAATACTATAAAAAATAAAATCCAGCTAAACTGGATTCAATTCATTGGACTTAAAAATTCTATATGTAAAAGTAGAATTTCGTCTTTCTAAGAAAATGTTTAAATATTTAAATTTTATAAATACTTAAAACTTCCGGGCTGAAAGGCTGTGGTCGAATGCTTGATGTTGTGTAGCTAGACGTTTCAGCCACACCACCGGTGGCCATATTAGTTTTAACACAAATTATTTCCTATTAAATTATACTTCGTTTTCAAAATATTAAATTATTGGTAATGAAGTATTAGGTTTTATTCACTATAAAGTAAATGAAGAGCAAAACATTTAGTAAAGATAGTAAAAGTTCACTCACATGAAAGCAACATTAATACTACTGAAAAACTTTAAGATAGCAAAAACTTTACTTCACTGTACCTTGCTACATCTACTCCTTACATGAAAAACAAACTTGGATTTAATAATATCAAAATCATGTTTTGTTTGTTATTAATACAATGTATACAAGATTTTACAAGAGTTTATTATCCTTGTAAACAAATAAACCTAATTTCTGTCTAATTCCCATTACTACATACTTACAGCAATTTTTAAGTAGGCCTAGTCGTCATGTGAGCCTACTACATTATAAAAATTTATTTATTGACTCAAAGAGAAAGGAAGTCATACTAACATATTGGGTTTGCAATCTTATCGTAGTCCTTCAGTCTTTCGACTGGTTTGTACCCTCCCCGCATATACCCGTGGTGCGTGTGGTACTGAGTCTCTCACAGGTATATGGGACCTACAGTTTAACGCCGGATCCGAACGGCATAGTTGGGGAAGGTTTATACTAAGCAGGATACCTCTCGCTGGTTTGCCATTGCAATCTTATAACCATAAAAAATACTTTGTTAATACCCAACCTGAATCAGTCATATATTCTGAACTGCTATGGTCAGTGATCTGCTTTTGGTGTTTCACAAAAGCCTAAAGTACTTACCCTGTGCGATGGAAGATCAAGTTAACAATAAATAAAAAAAGGTCTTTCTGAAGGCAATGTTTTAAAATTTTTATCTGTATTCAACAAATGTAAAAACAAGCGCCAACACCCTATAAAATCTGAAGGTAAATATTTACCAATCTGAATTTTAAATACATCGTACTAAAGTGTAGGGTAGGCCTACGTTCTAACATGTCTTAACAATTCCCTACTATACTAATATAACAGTAGATTAAATCCACATAAATACTTACTGTTATTGTTA
Source organism: Magicicada septendecula (assembly GCA_034769895.1). NCBI lineage: Eukaryota > Metazoa > Arthropoda > Insecta > Hemiptera > Cicadidae > Magicicada > Magicicada septendecula. Next base: position 227,313,668 of record CM068374.1, on the reverse strand, counting down.
AGATTCACTTAAAAAAGCAGACAAACAAAACTCGTAATACAATAATCACTTTATAATGTTAAAATACAATGAAAGCTTACGAAGTCGTACATTGTACTAAATATAACTACTCTCTAAAAAATATCAGTTTTCAATAAAACTATGAACCCATCATACAAACTAAAAATAAATGCGTCCACATAACGTAACATTACACTTACAACTACGCTCTTGGTAAGCGTACAATTTCTGTTGATCAAATCTAAACATCGTCCAACTACTGTTCAAACACTGGCGGTTAATCAAGATTTTAGGAAAGTGAGGTTAAATTGCCATTCACAGAAGAGTGCGAAATTTTAAAAACAATGTGTTATAAGTCGATTACTTATTATATTACCTTTTAAATAATAACTCAAATTATAGAATAACGAGTGTCTTTGTTAAACGCTAACTGGTTTAAATTATTTTAAAATAAAATTCATTTTTATGATGGAATAAACAAATCATGAATATATATACAACACATTGGACTAACTAAATAATGTACACTTGTTTTACTTACGTGTTCAGTTACTAACAGAACATGGTATAATTAGTTTTTGGTTTTGCTGAGGAAGGAATTGTGGAGGGAATATTTGAAAAAGAAACAAATCGTCTAAAATCTTGATCTAGCAACTGTAACTGTACCATACCATACGTCCATAAAAACGCCTAAAAACAGTTGCACATATCTGAAATTATGATGGCCGAGAAACTCAAACCGAATGTTTTGATATTGTGGAAGCTTAGTACTTAGTAGTATATTTCAAAACTAGGTTTTTAATACTTCGAGTAACGTATATAATCAGAAAGTTTTATGAGCTGTAGCTACGAACAATTCAGTAAAATCCCAACAAATGCAATACTGCTCTATCAGCAGCCAGACATTATTTTTTCCGTATTCATCGCTCCTTCTACAGAAAATGCAACCTCTTCCATCGCCAGCAAGCTTACATCTTGTAACGTATTTTTTGTGCGGGGAAAGATATTTTAGTACATAAAGTAGCAAATACATTTTAACTTTCAAAATTTTTATCGCTGAGTAGTTGAATAACTATTCAACCGAGTCTAATATGATTTACTTAAATTAAAATACAAACAGTACATATTTTGCTGATTAATACAAGAAATATTTAATTTAATTTAGGCATAGTAGAATCAGGACCAATTATGTTTAAAAACAAAAAGTTAACAAACAAAACAAACGACAGAAAACAACAAATTCATAACACTAACATACATCAACAAACAAACTGAAAAAATAGCCCACAAATTCAAAAAAGCAAGATACAGAATCGCTTACAAAACTACTAACAAAACAGAACACACACACAAATATTAGTGATTACTGTACTTTCACTTGTGAAAACTTACGTTTCTTATTGTCCTCGAACGTTTCGGTGTGGTGTACACCTTCCTGAGCGAGGTTTGAATACAGAGTGCCGTGAACAATTGTAACGGTTTATTCACAGGTTGGTGGGATGTGTGGGGGGGGTTTTGGTGGGAGGGGGTTTGTGCTGGGATTCAAAGTATAGTTTGGTTTGTGTATGATTGTGTCGAATAGTACGTGTGATTTAAAGTGTAGTTGGTCATTTAATATGTTGTTTGGTTGTAGTGTGTGGTGTTTATATATTTCATACTGTTCAGCAGTGTTGAGTTTCCTACTTTTTGGTAAGTAGTGTAGTATTTCGAGGTTGTTTTCTATGTTGGTGTAGCTGTGGTTTTCAGTCTGTATGTGTGTGGCGAATGCGGAGCGTATGTAGTTATTAGAAAGGGCTTTTAAGTTTCGGAAAATCTTGAAGAAAAAGATCTTCCCGTCTGGCCTATGTAGAAATTGTTGCAATCACTGCAGTTTAATTTGTACTAGTGGTCGCCCAGTGGTCAAAATTCGACCGTAATTCATTAAATTTTTAAGTTTGAACGCTATTGAGGTTCTTTTGTCAAAGAGTATACCTCTATAATCATTGCATATAATTTTTTTGAATTTTTTTCTATTACGTCAGCTGCGAGCGTGTACAAATACGTCATTAGCGTGTGTTGTTTGCCTTAATTCCCTGCAATACCTATGAAATTTAAAATTTAATGTTAGTAACAGTTGAAAAAAAAAACACAATTACAGCTTGTATTCGTATTTATTTTTTGATATAATTCATTGTCAGTTTTAATTTTTTCATGTTATTATTGAATCAAATAAACGCTAATAAAAATGAGACTTGACATTCATAGAAGTATAAGATACATTGTTTTCAATTCCAGTGGATTACATTTCATTTTTGGTAAGGTACAAAATTCGAAAACAGTTTGAAGATTATCTGCTACAAAGCTTATATAATTTTTTAATTTTTTTTCTATGCATTAATTTTCGAGTTATTTGAAAAATATGAAAGATAGGAAAAATGAGGTTTAGCTTGGCTAAGCCATATTTAAAAAGCAATAACGCGTTTTTTGACGTTTCCTTGGGTTTTTTTTATTGCCATACTGACCAGGTTTCGCCAAGGCTACACAGTTATTTTGCCTATCTTTTTCGAATTATATAAAATTTAAATAAAAAATTAATACAAAATAAAAAATGAAATAAAAAATACGTGCCTCGTATTTTTTCATATATTTTTCATTAAATCAAAAAACCGGGCGGTTAAAAAAATAAATGTTGTCCATTGAACTTAAAATAGTTTGAAAGTGAATTTAATGATTCAGAACTTCTGTGTAAACGATGTTTTTTGTAAAAACTCTTTCATCATTTGCTAAATGCCCTTGGCCATTATATTCGGAAACATAAAATCTCAAACCATCGAATGATCAAACTCTACTTGCTGCGACGTACAATTGACCATGTGTAAAAACTGGCTGCCTCAATAAAATTCCAATTTTTTCGAATGTTTGTCCTTGAGACTTATTTATTGTCATCGCAAATGCAGGTATAATTGGAAATTGAGTTCTTTGAAAGTTAAATGGTAAAACAGTACCGGAATATGTTAAATTTATACGTGGAATCAAAATTCTCTTATTGCGTGCGGTTCCAGTTAAAACTTCGCAATCAATAGCATTACGATGCATACACTTGATGCGCATTCATGTTCCATTGACTAATGCTTCCTTTGTATTTAAGCTTCTGATCAGTAAACATACATACATACATCCTCGGCGCTACAGCCCAGTCCGGGGCCTGGCCTCCAAAATAAACCTTCCCCACTGCTCTACTCCCGGCCAATGTCCACCAGTTTGCTGCACCCAGCCTCACTGCCTCCTTACCAACCTGGTCCAGCCATCTTGTATGCGGTCTTCCCTTCCTTCTCCTTCCCATCGGCAAATAATTCATCACTCTTTTTGGGATTCTATCCTCCGCCATTCTCTGCACATGACCAGCCCAACGCAATCTGTTAAGTTGTATGAGTTGCACGATCGGAAGATCTTTAAACCTTTCGTACAACTCTCGATTATGCAATCGCCTCCAAATGTCATTTTCCCTCACAGGGCCATAGATTCTCCTGAGTACCCTCCTCTCAAAAACTGGTAGTTTCTGCTCATCTAGTTTTTTTACCACCCAGCATTCCGAGCCATACATCAGGACTAGTCTAATCAGGGTCTTGTATAGGGTGGCTTTTGTATCTTTACTTATTAATTTTGACTTAAAATGTTTCACCAGTCCGTAGTAACACCTATTAGCAGATAATATCCGTCTTTCAATATCTCTAGAGGAGTCATTTCCAGAGTCCACATATGACCTGAGATATGGAAAAACCTGAACCTTTTCAAATTCATAATCGTTAATGCGCAGGGACAGGGCACGAGTGTTGGCACCTACAACCATATATTTGGTTTTGCTTTGGTTTATAACCAAGCCCACAGCCTTAGCGGACAACTCCAGTTCCCGAAAGGCTTCCTTTAAGCCAGATTCAGACCTACTTATGACGTCAATGTCATCGGCATAGGCCAGAAGCTGTACCTCCTTGTGAAATATGTGTCCGCTAGTTTGAATTCCTGAAGACCTTTTCTAGAGCTATGTTGAACAACAGACACGCTAAGGCATCTCCTTGTTTCAACCCATTCAATGTTTTTAAGGAGTTAGATAGATTTGATTGTATTCTGATTTGGCACTTAGAATTGGACATAACTACTCCAACCATACGCTCCAACTTAGATGGTATATTCAACTCCTTCATAGCTCTATATAGCATTTCCGGTTGATTGAATCATATGCCGATTGGAAATCCACAAAGAGATGGTGAGTGGCCACTCCATATTCCAACGTTTTTTCCAGGATTTGCCTTAGTGTAAATATTTGGTCTGTTGTTGACCTATTCCTAGTGAATCCACATTGATATTCTTTTATGTTTTCCTCAGCGTAGGGAAGCAGCCTAGAAAATATGATGTTGGACAATACCTTATACACTGTATTAAGTAGAGAGAAACCCCTATAATTTTTACATATGAGCGGATCACCCTTTTTATGTATTAAACACACCACCCCATTGTTCCACTCATCAGGCATTACCTCCTCCAGCCATATTCGCTCTATGAGATGGGCAAATTCCTTTATGAAATCTCCTCCTGCACTCTTTAATAGTTCCCCTGGTAAACCATCGGAACCTGCTGCCTTGTTATTTTTAAGCTTTTCTAGAGCTTCATACATCTCGTCATAGGATGGCACCAACTCCTCTCTATCATCCTCAAATTCCCCTGCTTCCTCTTCATTCTCAGATGCCTCCCCAACTGAGCCTAGCAACTCTTCGAAGTGTTCTGTCCATCTCCTGATTACGCCAGCATTATCACTCACAAGGCCACCATTATTATCCCTACAGGCATTTGTTCTAGGCTGAAATTCCTGTCTCATATCATTCACCTTCCTGTACATATCTCGGCTCAGCCCTTTACTCTTATATTCCTCTACCTTTTTTATCTGTCGCATCATATACTCCCTCTTTTTCCTCTATGAATCTTCTTTTCCATCCGCCTGGCCTTCCTGTATTCCTCTTGAACAGCCCTAGTGCATTTCCTTTGGATCATAAATTTGTATGTCTTGTTTTTGAAGTCAGTTGCCTCTTCACACTCCTTATCAAACCGACAAATTCTATTTCACTTGGTAAGGCTCTCATATTTTGAATAAACGTTACTTTATGAAAATAAACAAATTTATGCCAACTCGTGACACAATTTTCAATTAAAGTTGCACGTGATCCATGTGGGACAACTGGTAAGATTTGCCGAAAATCACCGCACAGAAGTATCGTTTTCACTCCAAATGGTTTATGTTTATCATTTTCATCGCATAGATCCTGCAATAATCTATCTATGATTTTCAACACTTGCAGTGGGCACATAATAATTTCATCAATAATTATCAATGTGATGAATTTATGTAACGTCCATAGCTACTATTTGCGGTAATATTCGCTACAGAATTTTCCAAAATGGGTTTAGGCAATTTAAACACATTGTGTAAAGTTCTACCTCCAAGTAATAGAGTTGAAGCTATGCCACTGAACGCTGTTGCAATGCAACTAAGATTAAGCGAATTTAATTTGTGAATGATTGCTGTTTGTGTGAATGTTTTTCCACAACCTGCATGAGCGGTTAAACAAAAAACATTAGATCCAGTATCATGGTGCAAAACTTCACGAATCACACGATCAATTAGATTACGCTGTTCAATATTTGTAGTTTCATAATGCTCACAAAACAGAAACTCTTGTTCTATTGGATCAATAGCATTTGCTTCATCTGTTCTCTGCGAATACGTGGGAACTAGTAAACCAAGTTCTTGACATGACAAATTATGAACATTCAAAATATTTTCAATTTCTAATAGAGCTGTGTTAAAGGATACTTCTTTGTTGTAATCTCTCAAAAAATCTTCACTAAGCTATACTTTAAATTCATTCCATAACGCCAATGCATTGGCTGGCACATTTAATGCACAAATGTAACCAAATAAATTTTGCATTTGTTTTGTTGAATGTAATTCTTTTGCTTCATTTAAACATTCGCGCCATTCATTATCATTTGAAGCAATGCCGCGAGCATGGCACGCTTCAACAAAAGAAATGTGTATAATTCCATTGTATGTTCTAATATCCTCAAATGATTTTGGACCACAGACATGTAATAAAAGCAATCGTAAATGGAAAAGTTCGATGTCTTTTGGTGATACTACATATATGCGTGTAATGATTTTATCACCTCCACGCCTTCTCTTCTTCCATTTTTTCGGGAATCTTCCCACACATAATGCAAAGGAATTTCAATATACTTATATTCATGCGCTGATGGATCTGATCGATTCAATTCAAAAAATGCTAATAATTTTGTTTGTCTTGCATTTTCAATTGCTTGACGTTCTTGCCCTTCTCGAAAGTAAACATTCTGTCTACGTGGTAAATGAATGTCAAGTCTAACGATTACATGTGATTGAAAATGCATTCGTAATTCATAGATGCACCATACAGCTTCAGTTTGTGCTGAACCTGTAAGATTCAGTGCGATTTCTGTAATTGACGATTGGAGAGTGGGCTGATCTCTAGCGGAAAGACGGCGCGAAACGACTGAATGTACCGCCTGTAGTTATAGGCAGTACAGAATTTAATGCGGTAATTAGTGCTGCGCCCTACCCGTGGATAGGAAAGACTACCGGTTTAGTTTAGACAACGTTGGTCGGTGTCGGCACCTGCCGACAACTGGCAGTATGAAAACTCCAGGTGCTGCTTCCTGGCGTCAAGTGCGGTACGCAAACGGACACGAAGCTGGATTTTCTGATTAAGGTGTCTGACAAAATACTTCGTGGCTGACGGTCAACGCCATTTTTTCTCCGGTAGAGAAATGAAGATTTCAACAACTACAAGCCTTCACACTATGTCTAGATAAATCTATAAACGGCTGCGGTAAGTCTCGATTACTTTCATATTAATTAACTACAATATTTCACTGGAGAAAACTGTTTTTTAATAAGCCTAAGTAAGTTGATTCTATTCACCTGTTACGACCTCGTGCACTTGTGCAATACGCAATTTGTTGGTAAAGTTTTTAAAACTTTATAAAACATTCCATTCAAGTGTCAGAATTTCGGCACTAAAAAGTAAAGTATATTGAATACAAAATATTTAAGTTTAAAATTTATCTAACATTAATGTAACGAGATTCGTGTTACATCAATCTAGGAAGATTGCACAAGGCGTGGTTGCTTTAGATAGAATACAAGTTTTACTACAATTAACAGTAAAACTTTATTAATATCTGGGAACTTACTCAGGCACATTTTGAAAATAAAATAATATCCAAGTAATATTCTTTTCTGTAGTAAAAACAATGTATTTGAAACAACCTCTTAACCACGTGGTATCTACATATTCACGCTAAGTATTAAGTTTATGAGATGGTACAAAGCCAAAATTAATTGTCAAATTGCAAACAAGGTAACTCACATTAGGTGAAGTTAATATTATGAAGAATTACTGTTGTAAAGATTTTCAAATAAGGCATGTTGGCCATATAAATTTTATCAAGTTTAATTAAGTAGCTCAATAGCCATGTTAACCTTATATATGTATTTTGGAGGGTGTGCAAACTTTAGTGGGGCATTGTGTTGTGTTCTCTGACTAAAAAATATAATGGTGTAATTAGGGTCCACCGCAATAGACGAGAAAAAGACCTACTACATGGCTGAACTATGAACATCATAAGCTCTCATCTTCGATACCGGAGGGATTTGGAGGACCACACGAACACCTAAAATGTCGGCCACGAGATTGTCACCTCAATAAATAAAAAACCCTCATGGATGAAATCAGGTGATACAAAACCAATTATTAATTACACATAGAGTCAACACTCAATCATACCCAGTGACCAGTTATATATATCTATCAACTACAACATTTCAAGTTTTAAACATTTATTTGGATCCCCAATTGATGGGACAGTTTAGTGTGTGGACTGGGTGCTAAATTAATTGTAAATTTCAGTGTATTTCTGGTAAAATTGTCAGCTCAGAGACTGGCATGCATTACACAGTTCACATTCAGCATAGATCTTCCACTTATTTCATTATGGGGGTTTCTTTACAGATTTTAAGTCATTCTTGCTATTAGTAATTTATAGTGTTCAATTCAGTAGTATATATATATATTTTCTTAATTTAAAAATCAGTTTAATTCATTTGTATAAAAAATTACTGGGGAGGTAGGTGCATTTTCAACAAGTTTCAACCAGAAGGAATGCATGTCGAAACACCTTTCAACTTGTTTGTTGAGACAAGTTGAAAGATGAATCATCAAGCTATTAACATGTCCGTCTCTGGGCCAAGTGTATTTTTTTCATAGGGTTATAATATTATGCAATATTTCTATTTTTGTTACTTGGCAATGTTTCAGTATATATAAATTCTTTAAATTAATTATGATAACTGGGGGGCGTTCATTATTTTAAATATTTGTAATTTCTCACTGTTATAGAGGCCAGAAGGGCAGTGTGGTATAACTGCATTAGGCACTTAGCCACTTAGTTTTGAATTTTATTATTTTCTGGGGACTACTGTATGCTTAAGCATTATCTAATACACCTGATGTGTAATCAACCAGCACCATGGGGGTAATATAAAAATAAATTTGTAATCCTAACAGGGATAATTATAAAGAAAAAGCAAGAATTTATATACACCATGAGGGTAATATAAAAAAAAGGCGTGGCAAGAGATCCTTATGTATAGAGTATGGTATACTATTGTATAATGTATTTGTATTGTGGAACATGTTATGTGTGTATATTTCTGTGTACATTTTGGGGGTTATAAGTATTATGCATTTAGTGTATTTTTGGTGGGGACTTTGGATATAGGGTTTATTTGTTCGATGTCTTTTTATAAAAGAAAGTTAATACATGGAGTCATGTAGGTATATCCTTTTCATTTTTTATAACAGGTATTCTATCTCAATTAATCATTGCTGATCATTTGTTTAAGAAAATAATTTATTTTATTTAACCTTATAACAAGTATATGAATTGTCACCCTTTAAAATTTATTTAATTTGTTTGAGTGATTATCATTATAATTAATATTAGCAAGGAATCTATACCATTTATCTTCATTAAGTTATATGAAGCCTTCTAAAAGGAACATATAAAATAAATTTTATATTTTGTTAATATTTTCATGGAAACTTTATTTCAAGGTTAGTTATGGTTTTAAATTTCAATTTATTGGTAGAGTGACATAGCAATTTATTTTCTTGGTTTCAATAAATATTTTCAGGTGGCCTTGTTGAGAAAGTATACTTTATTTAATTAACTATTTAAGGGGAATTATAGATTACTGTTGGGTTTATTTATTTTATTATTAATTGTTTACTGAGATAGAATAATAAAAAGGATTTGTTAATTGTTTAATTCATGAGTTTTCATTGCAAGTCCTGTCTCACTGGATCCAGCGCATTTTTGGCTTCTCTAGGCTTTAGCCTAGTTATAATTAACTTGTGGCCCCTCTTTACAAAAAAAAAAAAAAAAAATTTTTTAAATTTTTCTCAAAAAAAAAAACTTTTTTTAACTGCTTAAGTTAAAGTGGGGTTTCATTTGGTAGCAGAGCGTGGTTGAGATTAGGGTCAACCTGTGGGTCCTGTGGGTGTGAGGGGGCTTGCAAACTTAGGAAGCATTTTGGAACTCCCACAATGTTAAGTTCCAATGGAACTTAGGAAAATTTTTAAAAGGCCCCTATATCTAAAGTTGAAAATATTTTTGTTAGCTTTAAGGTTTTGAGATATATGTATATGTACATGCCCGCCTTGAATAGTGAATAGTGCAACGTGGTGAGAAATTTTAGAAGGGGAAATCCCTGGGGAAACGGGACTTATCGCAGTACGGTGCTTGGTTGGTTGGAGTATTACCTTGCCCATATTTGGGGAGGTGTTGTTTTTTGTAATTATGCGGTATGGCCCGATCGGCAGTCGGTTTCTTCCGATAAATGGTAGCCGAAGTAACATGAGAAATGGTTTAAATAAATTTTCATTGGTCGGTGTTTTTTTTTCGTGTTGTGTGTGTTGTGTGTGTGTCGCGTTCCTTTTGTCTAGTGTAATAGAGTGTGAGCAGTTCAGTTAGTGGGCTAGTTTCTCGCAACGCTAGGTGGACCCGCAGTCTACTTAATGGAAGATATAGTACTTGAGTTTTTCTTATTCCAGTCTTATTATTGTCATTATGTTTGTAGGTGTTAGGTATTTTGTGGGTGTTATGTTTTGTTAATCATTGAAGGGGTAGGGGCCATGCCGCATTCCCTAGTTGGTTTCCATGGTAGGTAATTTCGAATAGAGTAGGTTGTTCGACGTTGCCGTGCGGAAGCAAACCCCCCCTCGTTAGTTGTGCAGTATTAAAGACCAAGTAAAGGGTTTCATGTTCTCGTGCCCTCTATGCGGTTTTCTCTGTCCGGCTAATAGGGGCCGTCCGCCCTAGTATAGGGATTTTTTTTTTTTAACGACCAGTTAGATATGTCAAGGATTTGTTATGCCTTGTTTTGCAGCATATGGCTGGTCAGTCCAGATGTGGACAGTAGTGTTATGGGCACTCACATATCAAGGTATTAGCTACCTTGTTTTGGTCTTCGGACGCGTATGTGAGTGGCAGCAGGAGGAGTAGGTGGTGGTCACCAGAGAGTGTGACGTGTTGGGTTGGTCCTGTGGGGTTGGCCTGGCGGAGAGGGTCGCGTGGGGACAGTTGCATTGGCGTCGAGATTTTCCAGTCCTGTGAGAGGGGAGGTAGTTGTTGTCCTGAGTAGGTATTAGTTTGGATCTCAGTTGGTGGGCAAGCCTCAGGAGGTCGGAAGATCCACGCGTGCAAGAATCTTTCTTTAGTATTTTGCTGTCTCTCTCTTGTGCTGTATGCGGACCCTGATCAGGTCAGCAGGCAGCACCCGCACACTTACATAATACATATCTTCTTTCGTCTCTTTCGTTTTCCTTCTGAGAATCTGTTCTCCTGAGAGCAAGCTCTGCTGAGCCAACCTAACCACGACGTCCACCGGTTTGTTTTGAGGAGAGGTACACTGCAGGGTACTCTCCTGGCCTTTAATGTTGGGGCAACTATGTTGCCCTTTTGGGGTGAGGGTGTACTGAACCTGTAAGATTCAGCGCGATTTCTGTAATTGACAATTGGAGAGTGGGCTGATCTCTAGCGGAAAGACGGCGCGAAACGACTGAATATACCGCCTGTAGTTATAGGCAGTACAGAATTTAATGCGGTAATTAGTGCTGTGCCCTACCCGTGGATAGGAAAGACTACCGGTTTAGTTTAGACAACGTTGGTCGGTGTCGGCACCTGCCGACAACTGGCAGTATGAAAACTCCAGGTGCTGCTTCCTGGCATCAAGTGCGGTACGCAAACGGACACGAAGCTGGATTTTCTGATTAAGTTGTCTGACAAAATACTTCGTGGCTGACGGTCAACGCCATTTTTTCTCCGGTAGAGAAATGAAGATTTCAACAACTACAAGCCTTCACACTATGTCTAGATAAATCTATAAACGGCTGCGGTAAGTCTCGATTACTTTCATATTAATTAACTACAATATTTCACTGGAGAAAACTGTTTTTTAATAAGCCTAAGTAAGTTGATTCTATTCACCTGTTATGACCTCGTGTACTTGTGCAATACGCAATTTGTTGGTAAAGGTTTTAAAACTTTACAAAACATTCCATTCAAGTGTCAGAATTTCGGCACTAAAAAGTAAAGTATATTGAATACAAAATATTTAAGTTTAAAATTTATCTAACATCGATGTAACGAGATTCGTGTTACATCAATCTAGGAAGATTGCACAAGGCGTGGTTGCTTTAGATAGAATACAAGTTTTACTACAATTAACAGTAAAACTTTATTAATATCTGGGAACTTACTCAGGCACATTTTGAAAATAAAATAATGTCCAAGTCATATTATTTTCTGTAGTAAAAACTATGTATTTGAAACAACCTCTTAACCACGTGGTATCTACATATTCACGCTAAGTATTAAGTTTATGAGATGGTACAAAGCCAAAATTAATTGTCAAATTGCAAACAAGGTAACTCACATTAGGTGAAGTTAATATTATGAAGAATTACTGTTGTAAAGATTTTCAAATAAGGCATGTTGGACGAGATACTGGGCCACAATACACTGCAATTTACAACAGTCTATGTTGACGATCTCTTAATCGCCTCCAACAATTGGGAGGAACACTGTGAAAGGGTGGCACAGGCCTTACAGAAACTAGAAGATAATCACATTACATTGAAGTTAGATAAATCTCAATTAATAGCAAAAGAAGTCCAATTTTTGGGGTTTAACCTATCTGAACATGGAATTACACCGTCCCAGGAAAAGATGGAGGCAATACAGCGTTTCCCCGTCCCACAGAACAAGAAACAACTGCAATCGTTCCTCGGGATCTGCAACTACTATCGTAAATTTCAAGTGAATTATTCCGAATTAACAGCTCGATTTTCAAAACAGCTTTCATCAAAAGAAAAGTGGAAATGGTAATCAGAACAAGAACCTACATTTAAGTTAATCAAAGAAAAGTTCCTAGAAACCGTTATGTTACATCACCCTAATTTTGAAAAACAATTTTTCATGAACTGCGACGCCAGCGATTTGAGTCTCGGATCCGTGCTATATCAAGAAGACCAAGACGGGAACCATGAAGTAATCAGTTTTGCAAGTCGCACGTTGAACAAGTGTGAACGCAACTATCACACCACAGAAAAAGAATTATTAAGTATCGTATTCGCTTGCTAAAAGTTTAGAACCTTTATTTTGGGATATAAAGTGACAGTAAGAACGGATCATAAATCCATTTCATTCCTCAAGAACTGTAAGTTGAAACACGGGAGATTGACCAGATGGACTCTCACACTCCAAGAGTATAATATACAGTGGGAGTACATACCGGGAAAAAGCAACACAGCTGCAGACGTGTTATCCCGGATTAACATCGACGCCCAAACATTTCAAGGAGAGAGAGAAACCATCGCGAAGGTCTACCACTTGCTAAAAAATAAATCTGAGCTTACTAAAATACTGTCAGATATAGCTATACAGCAACAACAAGATCCTAAAATACTGATAATTATTAAAAAACTAGCAGATAACGATGCAAACATTAAACAATATTTCTGTATTCATAACCAGCTAGTGTTCACCAAAAGCAATAAAAATGGTGAAGACTGGAAAGTAGTTGTCCCAAAGGTTCTAGAGAGAGATTTGACCATCGACTATCACATACGATATGGTCATATGGGCGCAGTGAAGGTGGTAAAAGCACTGCAAGAACATGTGTATTTCACTGATATGAATAGGAAGGTAAGAAAATATATACAGAATTGCCATATTTGCCAGCTAGTCAAATGCAGTAACGAAAGGAGAGAAGGAGTGATGATACCGATAACATCTGTGACAAAATTAGAAAAAATCTTCCTGGACATTTGTGGACCGTTTCCACGGAGTGGTGGAAGACATCAGTATAAATATATCATTATTATCTTTGACCACTATACAAAATATACGAAGCTGTATCCACTTAATCGAGCCACAACAAGCAAGATACTAGAAGTAGTTATAAACAAATACATACCCGAAGTGGGCCGACCAGCATCAATAGTTACAGATCACGGAACGCAGTTTCGAGGACGGAAATGGCGGGAAACACTGCTCCATCTGGGCATCAAAACGTATAAGACATCGGTGTACCACCCCAACAGCAACCCTGCTGAGAGAGTGTTGAGGGAAGTAGGAAGGATTTTAAGAACCTACTGTCACAGCCAGCAGAGGAAGTGGGAGGAGTATTTGTCCCCAGCTGAAGACTTCTTAAACCTCGCATACCATCAGTCAACTGAGGAGACACCATACATGGCAATGCATGAAAAAAGACCACCCCGAGAGATCACAGAAATAATTAACTTTCCAATAAGTGCAGAGATCAAGTTTGACCAAACCAAGTTCTATAATAATGCTGTTGAAAGAGCCCAGAAACTGAGAATTAAATACAAAAAATTGCAGCCCAAAATTATAAAATACGAAGTGGGAGACCAAGTGTTAATCAAAAATCGAGAACTCCCAAGTACTATCGAGGGCATTGCAAAGAAATTACTACTATTATATACCGGACCATATACTGTAACAAAAGACAATCTAAACAACACCTATGAATTGCAAAACCCTATTACAAAAAAGATAAAGGGCACATATAATCAGACTTCGATGAAAAAATACGTTGACAATTGAAATATGAAATTACAAGTGAAAAGTGAGCGATAAGGATTATTTTATTATTGGTACTATGTAAGGGATGAAAATGTTTATTGTGTAAAATGAAAAGATAATTATGAGAATAACTGTTGACTATATCAAGATGAAAAATGAAATGTGGCCATGAAAATTATTGTTATTTACAAAATGAAAAGTAAAAATATGATTATAAAAATAAATGTTGACTGAAGAAAAAGGGTGAATTATTATTATGAAGATTATTATATGTTTGTATTAAATGAAAAGTAACTATGTAATTATGTATTAAACATTGAATGTATATTGTCATTTTATAATGTGGGAAAAAATGATCCCAGAGAATTTATGTAAAGGAATCAGAACATTGTATTCATTAATGATAACTACTATAAAAAAGATGTCAATACGAGAACAACACACACCATCTTTGGCACAAACTATTTCCAAGAGCCACGTCAACCAGTAGAAGAACAACATCTCACCCGTACTACTATAAAAAAGGAATGTCAATACGAGACAGACACCTTACATCCCAGGCATATATGAAGCAAACTCATTATTTCCAAGAGCCTAGTCAACCAGTAGAACAACATCTCACCCGTACTACTATAAAAAAGATGTCAATACGAGACAGACACCTTACATCCCAGGCATATATGAAGCAAACTCATTATTTCCAAGAGCCTAGTCAACCAGTAGAACAACAACATCTCACCCGTACTACTATAAAAAAGATGTCAATACGAGAACGACACACACCATCTTTGGCACGAATTATTTCCAAGAGCCTAGTCAACCAGTAGAAGAACAACATCTCACCCGTACTACTATAAGAAAAAGAAGAGTTGGAAGAATAAACCAAGTGAACATTATTACTGTAGAGAAACGACTACACACGACAAATTTATATTTGAATAAAGAAAAGCCAGCACTACATGAAGTACAAATACCAACTAAAACCTGGAAAAGGAAAGAAAAAATAAATGTACTAATACATAGTATCTAGAAGAATGAATTTGGAACGAAGATTATGACGAAATAACGTTCAAGGTAACACAGAATGAAGAGATTAATCTATGATGAAGAAGAATAAAAAAGAATATACTAACGAAGAAAATCATGAGAGTATACCAGTGAGGAAATGTAAAACAAAATATCCCGATGATATGTGAAGAATTAGTTAAGAGAGAATCACAATGTACAAACCGCAGATGCGATAATTAATCCCAAGAATATTTATTATTTGTCGGAAAAACGACCACTATTATTATTGTTATTAATGATTTGAGATGAATTGACTGAAGAGTAATGCCAGCAATCATTTATTATTATTAAAGGAGATGATTTGCCTCCATATTTATTGAAATTAGTATGGCCAGTAGAGTCGAATAGCCAAAGTGAGCCGCTCTAAACTGCCCCAGCTAAATGTATGTTAGGGAACTAAATAAACGAGGGAAGTAATTACATAGAGAAGAAATAAATATGATTCAAAGAGCAGAAAGCGAAAGGATATATGGAAAAAACATGTAAATCAATATGGAATGTACAATAATTGATAAATTCTTCATAGAAAAATATAGTATAATCATAACTCAGAATTAATCAATTCTTAAAGGAAGGCATATGTAACATAACCAAATATGGCAGTTACATAAAATGAGCCTAAAGGACGGCAAGTAAGATAAAAAATATGAATGTAAATCTAGATAAGTAAATCCATGTATATAAAGTGTGTATCTACAAATGTGTTAATATGAAAATCCAACTATGAATAAGATAATATCAATCTAGTGACATCAACTAAGAAAAATAAGAAAGAAAATGAAGTGAGCCAAAACAAAATACCAATTATAGACCCAATAGGATCCAAAAGTGAGGGGAAACGACGAAATAAGAATTAACAAACTCCAAAAGTGAGGGGAAACGACGAAATAAGAATTAACAAAATCCAAAAGTGAGGGGAAACGACGAAATAAGGATTTAACAAACTCCAAAAGTGAGGGGAAACGACTAAAGAATAATGACTACGATGAAAATAACAAGAAAGAAGAAAGAAGAAGGACAAGAAAGCTGACTCAGAAGAGAGAAGAAGATGAATGAATCATACCAGAAATCAACATAAACCACGTGTACCAAAGACTAATTAAGTGACAAGTGAAATAATGATTATCAAATGTGAGGATGAAAAACAGTGATTAGCATTTAAGGAAACACAAACAATAACAGTGCGTACTTAATAGATGTGAAACATGTGAATAACCAACTATTTCTACTGATAAAACCACACAAACAATTATAGTGAGGAAGTTTATAAGTATATGAAAATATGTTAATTCCATGATGAAAACAACGAAATGTTAAATAAGTCAAATAGACACGAACCATGAGTGTGACGCGTTTAATAAAGTTGTGATTAACACAGATAATCATAAGTCCACCAAAATGAAACAAAATAGAACAATATAACTATGTTTTATTTTTGGTAAAGAACTGACAACAATATAAAAAAACCATTGTATCAAACAAAAGGGATTGAATTGAATTCAACCCATGACTAGAAAAATATCATAAATAATACAATAAGATATGTATTAATGTTTAAGAAGGAATGTGTAAACATGTGTCACAAAATAAGTAAAATATTATTGTGAAAGACCATACTGATACCATGTAGGTAGTAGAGACATACTGCATTAAAACAGATGGTACATTGTTACATAACCCATAGAGAAAGTACCTGTTAAACAGAAAACCAAAAATATCAATGAAAATAAATGATTATCAACAGTGATATCAATTAAGGAATTGTTATAAATAACAATACATCCTAATAGACAATACATTAAAATCCAACCATGTAAATAAAACCAATCAAATGCAATGGCAGACAGCTATAGCAAAGATGCAACAAATATGCCAATTCAAATAGGCAAAGTGCAATATCAAAACCAATACTAAAGTGAATAACCATATTACCAGTAGTAAGACTAATATCTGGTAATGGTTTGAGAACAGATCTTTAACATAATAACAACAGTATTATAAACAAAATAATGTAAACTAACTAACCATGTACAAACAATCAGATGTAAGATGGACCACTGTATGGCCCATTAGTTAAGGAAAATAGTGTATTAAAACTTAAACACAGATTGTTCACAATATTACCAGTAGTTAGAGGGAAAATCAATACAACTTTGAGAACAGATTAGAACTATAAAAACAGTCAGTATATATGCAAATAATTAGAAACCAACTGACCATAGTGACAGAAATCACAAATAAACCAACCATGTTAAGTAAGTTACTTAGGTAAAATATGACATATAAATTTATCTAAGAGTAAATGAGAACATTACCAAAAGTAGGAGTAATGTCTAATACCAATGTAGAAACACAAACATAATGTAACAATAACAGTTTAAGTATTGTTTTTATGAAAAATAAATGACCATTATGTTGAAACACCATAGGAACAAGCCCATTATTAGAGAATTGAAGGGTACTAAACTAGCTAGAAGCTGACCAATATATGTAATACATCAAGTACAATGTATGTACACTAATGACATTTCATACTTAATATAATTCACTTAGAAAAAGACTAAAATTATCTTGACAATTGTATGAGAAAGGTAGAAGAGGAAGAAGACAGTATGTGTATTATGTTTAATACAATCATGTGAGGATATTTAAATGTGAAATCATGTAAATAATCGTTTTAGTATTATTAGATTATAAGATTACTTGTATTAGATAAGGGAAATTCATTTTAAATACTTTTATATGAAAACCAAGATGGACGCCTAACGACGCTAAAATAAGCTATTGTTAAGGAAATAATTATTTCCAAATAACCAATCAAACCAAGTGAGAAATGGACTCCAAGTGTTTATTTAGAAAGTGTTTTTATTAAAAATAATTAAATTTGGTGTCAAAAACTTATAAAAATAAGAAACACCAAGATAATTAATAAAAACATTATTTTAAGAGAAGCAATGTAAATAAAATAGTGTTGTTTAGACTTAAATTAAAGAGGAAAATGTCTATAATTCAATGACATAACTCATGTAACGATAGGACGTTCAATAAGGAAGTTATTGTAATTATTAACTTTTCAAGTATTTTTTACACTAGTGCTTACGACACATAAACCAGGACCCAAAGTCGAAATTTGGTAAAACACCAAATATTTTAATAAAACATAGGCCTTTGGGGTGAAGATTATAGTGATTACAGCCAATCAAATCAACGCATTTTGTCAGACACGAGAGAGACGCTTTGGCAAATTGTAACAGTCTAAGAACAGCTTCCAGACGAATAGGTCACACCACTCAACGCCATGAAAAAGTATTATTTTAAAATTTGTGCGCGTACATTGACATTAAGTTAATATACAGACTTAACCTTGACACAACAAATACACTTCCGAGTGATATGTGCGGGATTACCGAACAATATAAGTACGATAGTGTATAATCCCGATCGTACTCGCGTGTGTTGTCATAATAAACAGGGAGTACATTATTTTATTTAAATAACTTTGATTTTTAAAAATAATATTTTGAAATAGACATTTTGATACTACGCGAGTCATTACTAGCGCAGCATCAAACTTATAATGGAATTATTAGAATTTCAAGAAATGTTAATTTTTATTTATTAAAATATTAAATAAATATTTTAATTAATTTTTATAACTATCAAAGTATGTTTAAAGTAACTATCACTAATTACAAGAGTTTACATTTAGTCACTCTTTTGACTAAACTTGTTTTGATTATTCGATATTTTGAAATAAATAACATTAACTTTCGTACAAAAGTATGAAGTAATTTTAATAGTAACATGTTAAAAGGTTACTAATATTATGTTCAAAAATATAAATTAAGAAATATTAACCAGTAAGAAATCATTTTCTGTAATAGCATTACCTGTGATCGCTAACCTCAAATTGGTAACGGTAGCTTATTAATTTAACTGTTGCATCTGTTCTCAAATAGTTTCCAAACTAAATAGAAATCATATCAAGAGTTTTTTTTTGTATTTTATTAATTTTTTCTCTTGAAAATATATATTTATCAAATTCATTGTTGAAAATAAAACGATACATTGAAACTGTACAAGCCACGAGTCTGACGCTGGCTATAGAATGTTATAAGGTGCGTGCGCATCCAGACGTACAATAATTACATACTTACCATACATATGGTATTAAATTTCATTGTTTTATATTTATTCGTTATTTTTTAACCATTGTTTAATTTTATTGATTCTATTAATATTACATCTTGACACTGATATCATGTATCCTCAAAGAACCTAACAACCTGATAATATATTAACGAGAAAACATAACCTTATAAATTCAAATTATTGTACTAAAGACAGGACTACCAGCATTGAGCCTGGATAGAGTTTTATGTTAAAATTAATCAATTGTAATTATTATTTAAAGGGTTATTAGCCTAAATGATTGTTAATTTTTTTTTGTTTTGAAATTTGCCATTTTAAAATTTGTTAATAAACCTACACTTCTTTACCAATGAACAAGAGTATCATTTCAAATAGAAATTAAATTATTTCTTGTAAATCAGTTCTACCAAAGGTGGCGGAAGAATTCAAACAGAGAGTAATTTAAAGTATTACATATATGTGCTAACTCATTCATATTGTGTGTACTAACTGTTTTAAATATTCAAATTGAATATTTGTGCGTATTTTGAATGTATGTATTTCAGCAACAACCGTCACAGAACAGGACTGAAACGGATACTTGTGGTAAGCGAGGGAGGCATACAACAAAAAGTGCGCGAAACTTATTTAAATCGAAAGAGTGAAATCTTCATAAACACTTATACAGATTATACAATCACACTAATAACTCCTAATAATTATAATTGGAGCAGTTTTTTATAGAAACAACATAATAGCAGATACCGGAGCGTATCTGCAAGCACACTACAACTATAAATACAAGTACACTGTACACTGTATAGTACATTATACTATACTATACTACAGAATCGATACTTGTTGTTACTACTTGTTCTATAACAAGTTGGCGCCCAACGTCTGAGCTCGAGTTAGGAAAATATACAATAACTAATAACCTAAATATACTAATTCGTGAGAAGACAGCAGGACCATTATCAGAAGATCAAGATGTATACAGACCGATTGAAATCAAGATCTAAATCAAGGTCAACGTCAAGAAAAAGGATGGCGCAAGCAGAGAAGGAAACCAGAAAAGAAGAGAAGGAGGCTATGTCAACAGAAGATGTGGAGGAGATAGTAATGGAAGTAAAAGACAAACAAATTGAACCGGCGGAGGGGGTTCAACAGCCAGATGAGGAGCCCGAAATAATGCAACCAGAAGTTCTGCCGGAAATACGCCAACCAGAGGAGTCAAGAGCAACAATGGATGCCAATATTTTAGAGATATTACGGTCATTGAAAGAAGGACAGGAGTCAATGAAGGAGGACTTAAACAAGAGAATGGAAGAAGGCCAGAAAAGGATGGAAGAATCACTGAAATCCACCAAGGCGGACGTGAACAGCAAAATAGAAGAAGCTAGTCAATCCACAAAAGAGGATTTAAGCAAGAAAATAGAGGAAGGCCAGAGGGAGAACAAAAAACATATGGAATTATTAAAGGAAGAGTTCAATAACCAAATACAGGAGACGAACAGGAGGATGGAAGATGGACAAAATAAAACTGAGGAATTACTGGAGAAGAAAATGGCCATCATGAAAGAGGAGTTATCGACAGAATTGGGAGTCAGAATGGATCAGGCCAACCAGAAAATGGATGAAATCACGGCTAAATTCAATAGAGACGTCGAAACAATACAATCTGACCATGAAGGGATGTGGCAACAAATAAGTATCCAGAGTAACAAGATGAAGGAAGCCGCCAAGGATACAGAAGAGAAGATAGAAAAAAGATTGAAGGAAAATGTCGATGAAATCGAGAAGCGCATGGCCATCCTATCAACTGAAGTTAATGTCGAGATGGATGAAGTACGAAAGGAGGGAGAAGGTACCAGCCTGAGACTAATACAAACAGAGTTGGACATCAATCAACGCATCAACGAAATGGATAGAACGCACGGTACACAAATTAATGTGATAACACAAGAACAAACCAACATGAAAATAGCACAGTCAACACTAACAGACAAGTGTGAAGAAGTATCTGGAAGAGTGGACGCAATTAAGCAGCAGGTACATGATGATAGAACCCTACTAACCGAGCGTCAGCGAAGAGAGCTAGATGACCTCCGCGACGAGATGCATCGTATACAAACGATACCAAATCTACTATCCGGATTGACTCATCTAGACAACAGAGACCAGATTGAATTCAGGACTTATTATAAAAATCCGCTAGAATTTTTAGAACGGATGGAAGAAATCCTACGAAAAAACAGAGAAAATAGATGGACTACCATTAAGGGAATGTTAGACGAAGCTTTCAAAAGCACGTTCGACAATTGGTGGACGGCAACCCGTAACGAAGTGGGGAATTATGACAACTTCAAAGTGGCGTTTAAACAAAAATATTGGTCAGAAGCCACCCAGAACATCGTCAGGGATGATATCACAAATGGGAGGTTCGATATACGTGGAAGGCAGTCAATGACAACGTATTTCTTGGGAAAGATTTGCCTAGCCAGGAATCTTGAACCCGCCATTCCAGAAGAATGCCTAGTGACGAAATTAGCCTACCACTTCAATCAAGGCATATCACAAGGGAGGCTAAACGCACAAATAAAGACAGTCCAAGGGATGTGCGAACTGTTGGAGAACCATGAAAGAGAAAGCTACTACCAACGTAGTCGACAAGGACCAAACCAGACGTATGAACGAGGCGGACCTGGGAATAATAACCCCAACACATCCAACGAAAGGAATAGCCCGGGAAGAAATCACAATTACCCACCGAGATTCCAAAATCACCCTATACCACGCCAAGACGGAGGGGGCAACAATGTCAATAATAGAGGAAATAATAATAATAATCAGCATTCAGGTGGATATCAACGAGAGCCAGCTTACCAAAGAGGTAACAATTATTACCGGCCGTACCAGAATCAAGCTCCCAATCATCACCCAAGACAAAACAATGGCAACCAACATAATAATCACTTTCGCAGAGTGCACTATACTCAAGCCAGTCGAGGGGGAAATCGTCGAAACTACTACCAAGGAAGGAGGAGTTTACCTAATCAACATAGTCACTCCAGCAACAGCGATAGAGAGGAGCGGGAATCTGGATACCGATCTAACGGAAGCGACAGTAATGGAAGTCAAGGAACAACAACGCAAAATACAGCAACCTACAATAATGGACATGGAAATGGGAATCAAGAACCCATAGCTTCGACATCGCAAGACAGGCACGGGAATAGTGACCTGCCTTTAAACGCCAACCGGCAGTGAAAAACCAAGTAGTACCCTCACTGAACCGGACTATTGGGTCTAGAGTTTTGGCAAACCATCAAAATCTTCGCAAAACATACACCAATAATTATTTGAAAAATATTAGAAGAGACTTAATGGAAGAAAAAGAGAATACTATCAGCGATACAAGTAATAGTGAAATTGCCTACATAGCGGTGAAGGTCAATAACATAAAAGCAACGGCAATGATAGATACCGGAGCAAATGTATCATTGATTGATAAAGTGGAGTTAGATAGAATCCAATCTGAAAATAAAGCGACAATACCCACTTTACCTATTAACAACATTGTACTCATTGGAGCCACCGGATGTCAAAACAAGACGATTAGACAACAAGTGCAGCTTGATGTATCCAGCAACGGCAACACGATACAGATGATATTCCTCGTAGCCGGTGGGTTACCATTTACCCTGCTCATTGGGTGTGATATACTCAGGAAATACACTGCGATAATTAACATGGACACAAATACAGTAAGGATGAAGACAGGAGAGGTTGAGTGGACAGCCAAGCTAACAGAATATCAAAAGGCACCCGCAGAACATGTAATCTATTACATTAGGGAAGGCCACCAACATCAGGAAGGTGCCATCAACAAGAAGCTTCACAATAACCCAGAGGAAGATTTATGGTTGACCAAGATTAATGAGATACGAGAATTCAAGACCAACCAAAATAACCAAGAGCTGACATGGGAACAAAAGGACCATCTGATAAACATATATTGCCAGTATCGTCACATATTTTCCGATACACCCGGAAAAATTAAAAATTTCCAATGCGAGTTAAGATTCAAAGACCAAACCGAATTTAAACGAAAATCTTATCCTATCGCCTTTTCGCTGAAGGAAGCAGTAAGGGAAGAAATCCAGCGTTTGATAGCAAATGACATTATCGAAGTAAGCAATTCACCATATACCAACCCTATTGTCGCCGTACCGAAGAAAAATGGTGCGGTACGAATTTGTTTAGATGCTAGGGAATTAAACAAAACCATAATTAACGACAGGACATCACCTGGAGAAATTGATGAGATCTTAAAGAAGTTTTATGGTTCAAAATTCTACTATATATGGGATACGGTATGCGGATATTGGCAAGTTGAACTGCATCCGAATAGTAGAAAGTATACCGCCTTTATTTTCGAAGGTAGAAATTACCATTTCAAAAGACTACCGTTTGGCTTAGTAAATTCGGTAGCGATATTCGTCAAGTGTATGGACGAGATACTGGGCCACAATACACTGCAATTTACAACAGTCTATGTTGACGATCTCTTAATCGCCTCCAACAATTGGGAGGAACACTGTGAAAGGGTGGCACAGGTCTTACAGAAACTAGAAGATAATCACATTACATTGAAGTTAGATAAATCTCAATTAATAGCAAAAGAAGTCCAATTTTTGGGGTTTAACCTATCTGAACATGGAATTACACCGTCCCAGGAAAAGATGGAGGCAATACAGCGTTTCCCCGTCCCACAGAACAAGAAACAACTGCAATCGTTCCTCGGGATCTGCAACTACTATCGTAAATTTCAAGTGAATTATTCCGAATTAACAGCTCGATTTTCAAAACAGCTTTCATCAAAAGAAAAGTGGAAATGGGAATCAGAACAAGAATCTACATTTAAGTTAATCAAAGAAAAGTTCCTAGAAACCGTTATGTTACATCACCCTAACTTTGAAAAACAATTTTTCATGAACTGCGACGCCAGCGATTTGAGTCTCGGATCCGTGTTATATCAAGAAGACCAAGACGGGAACCATGAAGTAATCAGTTTTGCAAGTCGCACGTTGAACAAGTGTGAACGCAACTATCACACCACAGAAAAAGAATTATTAAGTATCGTATTCGCTTGCTAAAAGTTTAGAACCTTTATTTTGGGATATAAAGTGACAGTAAGAACGGATCATAAATCCATTTCATTCCTCAAGAACTGTAAATTGAAACACGGGAGATTGACCAGATGGACTCTCACACTCCAAGAGTATAATATACAGTGGGAGTACATACCGGGAAAAAGCAACACAGCTGCAGACGTGTTATCCCGGATTAACATCGACGCCCAAACATTTCAAGGAGAGAGAGAAACCATCGCGAAGGTCTACCACTTGCTAAAAAATAAATCTGAGCTTACTAAAATACTGTCAGATATAGCTATACAGCAACAACAAGATCCTAAAATACTGATAATTATTAAAAAACTAGCAGATAACGATGCAAACATTAAACAATATTTCTGTATTCATAACCAGCTAGTGTTCACCAAAAGCAATAAAAATGGTGAAGACTGGAAAGTAGTTGTCCCAAAGGTTCTAGAGAGAGATTTGACCATCGACTATCACATACGATATGGTCATATGGGCGCAGTGAAGGTGGTAAAAGCACTGCAAGAACATGTGTATTTCACTGATATGAATAGGAAGGTAAGAAAATATATACAGAATTGCCATATTTGCCAGCTAGTCAAATGCAGTAACGAAAGGAGAGAAGGAGTGATGATACCGATAACATCTGTGACAAAATTAGAAAAAATCTTCCTGGACATTTTTGGACCGTTTCCACGGAGTGGTGGAAGACATCAGTATAAATATATCATTATTATCTTTGACCACTATACAAAATATACGAAGCTGTATCCACTTAATCGAGCCACAACAAGCAAGATACTAGAAGTAGTTATAAACAAATACATACCCGAAGTGGGCCGACCAGCATCAATAGGTACAGATCACGGAACGCAGTTTCGAGGACGGAAATGGCGGGAAACACTGCTCCATCTGGGCATCAAAACGTATAAGACATCGGTGTACCACCCCAACAGCAACCCTGCTGAGAGAGTGTTGAGGGAAGTAGGAAGGATTTTAAGAACCTACTGTCACAGCCAGCAGAGGAAGTGGGAGGAGTATTTGTCCCCAGCTGAAGACTTCTTAAACCTCGCATACCATCAGTCAACTGAGGAGACACCATACATGGCAATGCATGAAAAAAGACCACCCCGAGAGATCACAGAAATAATTAACTTTCCAATAAGTGCAGAGATCAAGTTTGACCAAACCAAGTTCTATAATAATGCTGTTGAAAGAGCCCAGAAACTGAGAATTAAATACAAAAAATTGCAGCCCAAAATTATAAAATACGAAGTGGGAGACCAAGTGTTAATCAAAAATCGAGAACTCCCAAGTACTATCGAGGGCATTGCAAAGAAATTACTACTATTATATACCGGACCATATACTGTAACAAAAGACAATCTAAACAACACCTATGAATTGCAAAACCCTATTACAAAAAAGATAAAGGGCACATATAATCAGACTTCGATGAAAAAATACGTTGACAATTGAAATATGAAATTACAAGTGAAAAGTGAGCGATAAGGATTATTTTATTATTGATACTATGTAAGGGATGAAAATGTTTATTGTGTAAAATGAAAAGATAATTATGAGAATAACTGTTGACTATATCAAGATGAAAAATGAAATGTGGCCATGAAAATTATTGTTATTTACAAAATGAAAAGTAAAAATATGATTATAAAAATAAATGTTGACTGAAGAAAAAGGGTGAATTATTATTATGAAGATTATTATATGTTTGTATTAAATGAAAAGTAACTATGTAATTATGTATTAAACATTGAATGTATATTGTCATTTTATAATGTGGGAAAAAATGATCCCAGAGAATTTATGTAAAGGAATCAGAACATTGTATTCATTAATGATAACTACTATAAAAAAGATGTCAATACGAGAACAACACACACCATCTTTGGCACAAACTATTTCCAAGAGCCACGTCAACCAGTAGAAGAACAACATCTCACCCGTACTACTATAAAAAAGGAATGTCAATACGAGACAGACACCTTACATCCCAGGCATATATGAAGCAAACTCATTATTTCCAAGAGCCTAGTCAACCAGTAGAACAACATCTCACCCGTACTACTATAAAAAAGATGTCAATACGAGACAGACACCTTACATCCCAGGCATATATGAAGCAAACTCATTATTTCCAAGAGCCTAGTCAACCAGTAGAACAACAACATCTCACCCGTACTACTATAAAAAAGATGTCAATACGAGAACGACACACACCATCTTTGGCACGAATTATTTCCAAGAGCCTAGTCAACCAGTAGAAGAACAACATCTCACCCGTACTACTATAAGAAAAAGAAGAGTTGGAAGAATAAACCAAGTGAACATTATTACTGTAGAGAAACGACTACACACGACAAATTTATATTTGAATAAAGAAAAGCCAGCACTACATGAAGTACAAATACCAACTAAAACCTGGAAAAGGAAAGAAAAAATAAATGTACTAATACATAGTATCTAGAAGAATGAATTTGGAACGAAGATTATGACGAAATAATGTTCAAGGTAACACAGAATGAAGAGATTAATCTATGATGAAGAAGAATAAAAAAGAATATACTAACGAAGAAAATCATGAGAGTATA
This sequence comes from Magicicada septendecula, assembly GCA_034769895.1. Taxonomy (NCBI): domain Eukaryota; kingdom Metazoa; phylum Arthropoda; class Insecta; order Hemiptera; family Cicadidae; genus Magicicada; species Magicicada septendecula. The sequence continues at coordinate 227,286,457 of CM068374.1, read as the reverse complement.
CCAGTGAGGAAATGTAAAACAAAATATCCCGATGATATGTGAAGAATTAGTTAAGTTGAATCAAGAAAAGAGAGAATCACAATGTACAAACCGCAGATGCGATAATTAATCCCAAGAATATTTATTATTTGTCGGAAAAACGACCACTATTATTATTGTTATTAATGATTTGAGATGAATTGACTGAAGAGTAATGCCAGCAATCATTTATTATTATTAAAGGAGATGATTTGCCTCCATATTTATTGAAATTAGTATGGCCAGTAGAGTCGAATAGCCAAAGTGAGCCGCTCTAAACTGCCCCAGCTAAATGTATGTTAGGGAACTAAATAAACGAGGGAAGTAATTACATAGAGAAGAAATAAATATGATTCAAAGAGCAGAAAGCGAAAGGATATATGGAAAAAACATGTAAATCAATATGGAATGTACAATAATTGATAAATTCTTCATAGAAAAATATAGTATAATCATAACTCAGAATTAATCAATTCTTAAAGGAAGGCATATGTAACATAACCAAATATGGCAGTTACATAAAATGAGCCTAAAGGACGGCAAGTAAGATAAAAAATATGAATGTAAATCTAGATAAGTAAATCCATGTATATAAAGTGTGTATCTACAAATGTGTTAATATGAAAATCCAACTATGAATAAGATAATATCAATCTAGTGACATCAACTAAGAAAAATAAGAAAGAAAATGAAGTGAGCCAAAACAAAATACCAATTATAGACCCAATAGGATCCAAAAGTGAGGGGAAACGACGAAATAAGAATTAACAAACTCCAAAAGTGAGGGAAAACGACGAAATAAGAATTAACAAAATCCAAAAGTGAGGGGAAATGACGAAATAAGGATTTAACAAACTCCAAAAGTGAGGGGAAACGACTAAAGAATAATGACTACGATGAAAATAACAAGAAAGAAGAAAGAAGAAGGACAAGAAAGCTGACTCAGAAGAGAGAAGAAGATGAATGAATCATACCAGAAATCAACATAAACCACGTGTACCAAAGACTAATTAAGTGACAAGTGAAATAATGATTATCAAATGTGAGGATGAAAAACAGTGATTAGCATTTAAGGAAACACAAACAATAACAGTGCGTACTTAATAGATGTGAAACATGTGAATAACCAACTATTTCTACTGATAAAACCACACAAACAATTATAGTGAGGAAGTTTATAAGTATATGAAAATATGTTAATTCCATGATGAAAACAACGAAATGTTAAATAAGTCAAATAGACACGAACCATGAGTGTGACGCGTTTAATAAAGTTGTGATTAACACAGATAATCATAAGTCCACCAAAATGAAACAAAATAGAACAATATAACTATGTTTTATTTTTGGTAAAGAACTGACAACAATATAAAAAAACCATTGTATCAAACAAAAGGGATTGAATTGAATTCAACCCATGACTAGAAAAATATCATAAATAATACAATAAGATATGTATTAATGTTTAAGAAGGAATGTGTAAACATGTGTCACAAAATAAGTAAAATATTATTGTGAAAGACCATACTGATACCATGTAGGTAGTAGAGACATACTGCATTAAAACAGATGGTACATTGTTACATAACCCATAGAGAAAGTACCTGTTAAACAGAAAACCAAAAATATCAATGAAAATAAATGATTATCAACAGTGATATCAATTAAGGAATTGTTATAAATAACAATACATCCTAATAGACAATACATTAAAATCCAACCATGTAAATAAAACCAATCAAATGCAATGGCAGACAGCTATAGCAAAGATGCAACAAATATGCCAATTCAAATAGGCAAAGTGCAATATCAAAACCAATACTAAAGTGAATAACCATATTACCAGTAGTAAGACTAATATCTGGTAATGGTTTGAGAACAGATCTTTAACATAATAACAACAGTATTATAAACAAAATAATGTAAACTAACTAACCATGTACAAACAATCAGATGTAAGATGGACCACTGTATGGCCCATTAGTTAAGGAAAATAGTGTATTAAAACTTAAACACAGATTGTTCACAATATTACCAGTAGTTAGAGGGAAAATCAATACAACTTTGAGAACAGATTAGAACTATAAAAACAGTCAGTATATATGCAAATAATTAGAAACCAACTGACCATAGTGACAGAAATCACAAATAAACCAACCATGTTAAGTAAGTTACTTAGGTAAAATATGACATATAAATTTATCTAAGAGTAAATGAGAACATTACCAAAAGTAGGAGTAATGTCTAATACCAATGTAGAAACACAAACATAATGTAACAATAACAGTTTAAGTATTGTTTTTATGAAAAATAAATGACCATTATGTTGAAACACCATAGGAACAAGCCCATTATTAGAGAATTGAAGGGTACTAAACTAGCTAGAAGCTGACCAATATATGTAATACATCAAGTACAATGTATGTACACTAATGACATTTCATACTTAATATAATTCACTTAGAAAAAGACTAAAATTATCTTGACAATTGTATGAGAAAGGTAGAAGAGGAAGAAGACAGTATGTGTATTATGTTTAATACAATCATGTGAGGATATTTAAATGTGAAATCATGTAAATAATCGTTTTAGTATTATTAGATTATAAGATTACTTGTATTAGATAAGGGAAATTCATTTTAAATACTTTTATTTGAAAACCAAGATGGACGCCTAACGACGCTAAAATAAGCTATTGTTAAGGAAATAATTATTTCCAAATAACCAATCAAACCAAGTGAGAAATGGACTCCAAGTGTTTATTTAGAAAGTGTTTTTATTAAAAATAATTAAATTTGGTGTCAAAAACTTATAAAAATAAGAAACACCAAGATAATTAATAAAAACATTATTTTAAGAGAAGCAATGTAAATAAAATAGTGTTGTTTAGACTTAAATTAAAGAGGAAAATGTCTATAATTCAATGACATAACTCATGTAACGATAGGACGTTCAATAAGGAAGTTATTGTAATTATTAACTTTTCAAGTATTTTTTACACTAGTGCTTACGACACATAAACCAGGACCCAAAGTCGAAATTTGGTAAAACACCAAATATTTTAATAAAACATAGGCCTTTGGGGTGAAGATTATAGTGATTACAGCCAATCAAATCAACGCATTTTGTCAGACACGAGAGAGACGCTTTGGCAAATTGTAACAGTCTAAGAACAGCTTCCAGACGAATAGGTCACATCACTCAACGCCATGAAAAAGTATTATTTTAAAATTTGTGCGCGTACATTGACATTAAGTTAATATACAGACTTAACCTTGACACAACAAATACACTTCCGAGTGATATGTGCGGGATTACCGAACAATATAAGTACGATAGTGTATAATCCCGATCGTACTCGCGTGTGTTGTCATAATAAACAGGGAGTACATTATTTTATTTAAATAACTTTGATTTTTAAAAATAATATTTTGAAATAGACATTTTGATACTACGCGAGTCATTACTAGCGCAGCATCAAACTTATAATGGAATTATTAGAATTTCAAGAAATGTTAATTTTTATTTATTAAAATATTAAATAAATATTTTAATTAATTTTTATAACTATCAAAGTATGTTTAAAGTAACTATCACTAATTACAAGAGTTTACATTTAGTCACTCTTTTGACTAAACTTGTTTTGATTATTCGATATTTTGAAATAAATAACATTAACTTTCGTACAAAAGTATGAAGTAATTTTAATAGTAACATGTTAAAAGGTTACTAATATTATGTTCAAAAATATAAATTAAGAAATATTAACCAGTAAGAAATCATTTTCTGTAATAGCATTACCTGTGATCGCTAACCTCAAATTGGTAACGGTAGCTTATTAATTTAACTGTTGCATCTGTTCTCAAATAGTTTCCAAACTAAATAGAAATCATATCAAGAGTTTTTTTTTGTATTTTATTAATTTTTTCTCTTGAAAATATATATTTATCAAATTCATTGTTGAAAATAAAACGATACATTGAAACTGTACAAGCCACGAGTCTGACGCTGGCTATAGAATGTTATAAGGTGCGTGCGCATCCAGACGTACAATAATTACATACTTACCATACATATGGTATTAAATTTCATTGTTTTATATTTATTCGTTATTTTTTAACCATTGTTTAATTTTATTGATTCTATTAATATTACATCTTGACACTGATATCATGTATCCTCAAAGAACCTAACAACCTGATAATATATTAACGAGAAAACATAACCTTATAAATTCAAATTATTGTACTAAAGACAGGACTACCAGCATTGAGCCTGGATAGAGTTTTATGTTAAATTTAATCAATTGTAATTATTATTTAAAGGGTTATTAGCCTAAATGATTGTTAATTGTTTTTTTTTTGAAATTTGCCATTTTAAAATTTGTTAATAAACCTACACTTCTTTACCAATGAACAAGAGTATCATTTCAAATAGAAATTAAATTATTTCTTGTAAATCAGTTCTACCAAAGGTGGCGGAAGAATTCAAACAGAGAGTAATTTAAAGTATTACATATATGTGCTAACTCATTCATATTGTGTGTACTAACTGTTTTAAATATTCAAATTGAATATTTGTGCGTATTTTGAATGTATGTATTTCAGCAACAACCGTCACAGAACAGGACTGAAACGGATACTTGTGGTAAGTGAGGGAGGCATACAACAAAAAGTGCGCGAAACTTATTTAAACCGAAAGAGTGAAATCTTCATAAACACTTATACAGATTATACAATCACACTAATAACTCCTAATAATTATAATTGGAGCAGTTTTTTATAGAAACAACATAATAGCAGATACCGGAGCGTATCTGCAAGCACACTACAACTATAAATACAAGTACACTGTACACTGTATAGTACATTATACTATACTATACTACAGAATCGATACTTGTTGTTACTACTTGTTCTATAACAACATTTATTTGGATTCCCAATTGATGGGACAGTTTAGTGTGTGGACTGGGTGCTAAATTAATTGTAAATTTCAGTGTATTTCTGGTAAAATTGTCAGCTCAGAGACTGGCATGCATTACACAGTTCACATTCAGCATAGATCTTCCACTTATTTCATTATAGGGGTTTCTTTACAGATTTTAAGTCATTCTTGCTATTAGTAATTTATAGTGTTCAATTCAGTAGTATATATATATATATATTTTCTTAATTTAAAAATCAGTTTAATTCATTTGTATAAAAAATTACTGGGGAGGTAGGTGCATTTTCAACAAGTTTCAACCAGAAGGAATGCATGTCGAAACACCTTTCAACTTGTTTGTTGAGACAAGTTGAAAGATGAACCATCAAGCTATTAACATGCCCATCTCTGGGCCAAGTGTATTTTTTTCATAGGGTTATAATATTATGCAATATTTCTATTTTTGTTACTTGGCAATGTTTCAGTATAAATTCTTTAAATTAATTATGATAACTGGGGGGCGTTCATTATTTTAAATATTTGTAATTTCTCACTGATATAGAGCCCAGAAGGGCAGTGTGGTATAACTGCATTAGGCACTTAGCCACTTAGTTTTGAATTTTATTATTTTCTGGGGACTACTGTATGCTTAAGCATTATCTAATACACCTGATGTGTAATCAACCAGCACCATGAGGGTAATATAAAAATAAATTTGTAATCCTAACAGGGATAATTATAAAGAAAAAGCAAGAATTTATATACACCATGAGGGTAATATAAAAAAAAGGCGTGGCAAGAGATCCTTATGTATAGAGTATGGTATACTATTGTATAATGTATTTGTATTGTGGAACATGTTATGTGTGTATATTTCTGTGTACATTTTGGGGGTTATAAGTATTATGCATTTAGTGTATTTTTGGTGGGGACTTTGGATATAGGGTTTATTTGTTCGATGTCTTTTTATAAAAGAAAGTTAATACATGGAGTCATGTAGGTATATCCTTTTCATTTTTTATAACAGGTATTCTATCTCAATTAATCATTGCTGATCATTTGTTTAAGAAAATAATTTATTTTATTTAACCTTATAACAAGTATATGAATCGTCACCCTTTAAAATTTATTTAATTTGTTTGAGTGATTATCATTATAATTAATATTAGCAAGGAATCTATACCATTTATCTTCATTAAGTTATATGAAGCTTCTAAAAGGAACATATAAAATAAATTTTATATTTTGTTAATATTTTCATGGAAACTTTATTTCAAGGTTAGTTATGGTTTTAAATTTCAATTCATTGGTAGCAATTTATTTTCTTGGTTTCAATAAATATTTTCAGGTGGCCTTGTTGAGAAAGTATACTTTATTTAATTAACTATTTAAGGGGAATTATAGATTACTGTTGGGTTTATTTATTTTATTATTAATTGTTTACTGAGATAGAATAATAAAAAGGATTTGTTAATTGTTTAATTCATGAGTTTTCATTGCAAGTCCCGTCTCACTGGATCCAGCGCATTTTTGGCTTCTCTAGGCTTTAGCCTAGTTATAATTAACTTGTGACCCCTCTTTACAAAAAAAAAAAAATTCTCTAAAAATTTTCTCAAAAAAAAAAAAATCTTTTTTTTTAACTGCTTAAGTTAAAGTGGGGTTTCATTTGGTAGCAGAGCGCGGTTGAGATTAGGGTCAACCCGTGGGCCTGTGGGTGTAACGGGGCTTGCAAACTTAGGAAGAATTTTGGAACTCAAACAATGTTAAGTTCCAATGGAACTTAGGAAAATTTTTAAAAGGCCCTATATCTAAAGTTGAAAATATTTTTGTTAGCTTTAAGGTTTTGAGATACAGTATATGTATATGTACTTGCCCGCCTTGAATAGTGAATAGTGCCACGTGGTGAGAAATTTTAGAAGGGGAAATCCCTGGGGAAACGGGACTTATCGCAGTACGGTGCTTGGTTGGTTGGAGTATTACCTTGCCCATATTTGGGGAGGTGTTGTTTTTTGTAATTATGCGGTATGGCCCGATCGGCAGTTGGTTTCTTCCGATAAATGGTAGCCGAAGTAACATGAGAAATGGTTTAAATAAATTTTCGTTGGTCGGTGATTTTTTTCGTGTTGTGTGTGTTGTGTGTGTGTCGCGTTCCTTTTGTCTAGTGTAATAGAGTGAGAGCAGTTCAGTTAGTGGGCTAGTTTCTCGCAACGCTAGGTGGACCCGCAGTCTACTTAATGGAAGATATAGTACTTGAGTTTTTCTTATTCTAGTCTTATTATTGTCATTATGTTTGTAGGTGTTAGGTGTTTTGTGGGTGTTATGTTTTGTTAAACATTGAAGGGGTAGGGGCCATGCCGCATTCCCTAGTTGGTTTCCGTGGTAGGTAATTTCGAATAGAGTAGGTTGTTCGACGTTGCCGTGCGGAAGCAAACCCCCCCTCGTTAGTTGTGCAGTATTGAAGACCAAGTAAAGGGTTTCATGTTCTCGTGCCCTCTATGCGGTTTTCTCTGTCCGGCTAATAGGGGCCGTCCGCCCTAGTATAGGGATTTTTTTTTTTTAACGACCAGTTAGATATGTCAAGGATTTGTGATGCCTTGTTTTGCAGCATATGGCTGGTCAGTCCAGATGTGGACAGTAGTGTTATGGGCACTCACATATCAAGGTATTAGTTACCTTGTTTTGGTCTTCGGACGCGTATGTGAGTGGCAGCAGGAGGAGTAGGTGGTGGTCACCAGAGAGTGTGACGTGTTGGGGCGGTCCTGTGGGGTTGGCCTGGCAGAGAGGGTCGCGTGGGGACAGTTGCATTGGCGTTGAGATTTTCCAGTCATGTGAGAGGGGGGGTAGTTGTTGTCCTGAGTAGGTATTAGTTTGGGTCTCAGTTGGTGGGCAAGCCTCAGGAGGTCGGAAGATCCACGCATGCAAGAATCTTTCTTTAGTCTTTTGCTGTCTCTCTCTTGTGCTGTATGCGGACCCTGATCAGGTCAGCAGGCAGCACCCGCACACTTACATAATACATATCTTCTTTCGTCTCTTTCGTTTTCCTTCTGAGAATCTGTTCTCCTGAGAGCAAGCTCTGCTGAGCCAACCTAACCACGACGTCCACCGGTTTGTTTTGAGGAGAGGTACACTGCAGGGTACTCTCCTGGCCTTTAATGTTGGGGCAACTATGTTGCCCTTTTGGGGTGAGGGTGTGCTGAACCTGTAAGATTCAGCGTGATTTCTGTAATTGACGATTGGAGAGTGGGCTGATCTCTAGCGGAAAGACGGCGCGAAACGACTGAATATACCGCCTGTAGTTATAGGCAGTACAGAATTTAATGCGGTAATTAGTGCTGTGCCCTACCCGTGGATAGGAAATACTACCGGTTTAGTTTAGACAACGTTGGTCGGTGTCGGCACCTGCCGACAACTGGCAGTATGAAAACTCCAGGTGCTGCTTCCTGGCGTCAAGTGCGGTACGCAAACGGACACGAAGCTGGATTTTCTGATTAAGTTGTCTGACAAAATACTTCGTGGCTGACGGTCAACGCCATTTTTTCTCCGGTAGAGAAATGAAGATTTCAACAACTACAAGCCTTCACACTATGTCTAGATAAATCTATAAACGGCTGCGGTAAGTCTCGATTACTTTCATATTAATTAACTACAATATTTCACTGGAGAAAACTGTTTTTTAATAAGCCTAAGTAAGTTGATTCTATTCACCTGTTACGACCTCGTGTACTTGTGCAATACGCAATTTGTTGGTAAAGTTTTTAAAACTTTATAAAACATTCCATTCAAGTGTCAGAATTTTGGCACTAAAAAGTAAAGTATATTGAATACAAAATATTTAAGTTTAAAATTTATCTAACATCGATGTAACGAGATTCGTGTTACATCAATCTAGAAAGATTGCACAAGGCGTGGTTGCTTTAGATAGAATACAAGTTTTACTACAATTAACAGTAAAACTTTATTAATATCTGGGAACTTACTCAGGCACTTTTTGAAAATAAAATAATGTCCAAGTCATATTATTTTCTGTAGTAAAAACTATGTATTTGAAACAACCTCTTAACCACGTGGTATCTACATATTCACGCTAAGTATTAAGTTTATGAGATGGTACAAAGCCAAAATTAATTGTCAAATTGCAAACAAGGTAACTCACATTAGGTGAAGTTAATATTATGAAGAATTACTGTTGTAAAGATTTTCAAATAAGGCATGTTGGCCATATAAATTTTATCAAGTTTAATTAAGTAGCTCAATAGCCATGTTAACCTTATAAATGTATTTTGGAGGGTGTGCAAACTTTAGTGGGGCATTGTGTTGTGTTCTCTGACTAAAAAATATAATGGTGTAATTAGGGTCCACCGCAATAGACGAGAAAAAGACCTACTACATGGCTGAACTATGAACATCATAAGCTCTCATCTTCGATACCGGAGGGATTTGGAGGACCACACGAACACCTAAAATGTCGGCCACGAGATTGTCACCTCAATAAATAAAAAACCCTCATGGATGAAATCAGGTGATACAAAACCAATTATTAATTACACATAGAGTCAACACTCAATCATACCCAGTGACCAGTTATATATATGTATCAACTACAACATTTCAAGTTTTAAACATTTATTTGGATCCCCAATTGATGGGACAGTTTAGTGTGTGGACTGGGTGCTAAATTAATTGTAAATTTCAGTGTATTTCTGGTAAAATTGTCAGCTCAGAGACTGGCATGCATTACACAGTTCACATTCAGCATAGATCTTCCACTTATTTCATTATAGGGGTTTCTTTACAGATTTTAAGTCATTCTTGCTATTAGTAATTTATAGTGTTCAATTCAGTAGTATATATATATATATATATATATATATATATATATATTTTCTTAATTTAAAAATCAGTTTAATTCATTTGTATAAAAAATTACTGGGGAGGTAGGTGCATTTTCAACAAGTTTCAACCAGAAGGAATGCATGCGAAACACCTTTCAACTTGTTTGTTGAGACAAGTTGAAAGATGAATCATCAAGCTATTAACATGCTCGTCTCTGGGCCAAGTGTATTTTTTTCATAGGGTTATAATATTATGCAATATTTCTATTTTTGTTACTTGGCAAGTTTCAGTATATATAAATTCTTTAAATTAATTATGATAACTGGGGGGCATTCATTATTTTAAATATTTGTAATTTCTCACTGTTATAGAGCCCAGAAGGGCAGTGTGGTATAACTGCATTAGGCACTTAGCCACTTAGTTTTGAATTTTATTATTTTCTGGGGACTACTGTATGCTTAAGCATTATCTAATACACCTGATGTGTAATCAACCAGCACCATGGGGGTAATATAAAAATAAATTTGTAATCCTAACAGGGATAATTATAAAGAAAAAGCAAGAATTTATATACACCATGAGGGTAATATAAAAAAAAGGCGTGGCAAGAGATCCTTATGTATAGAGTATGGTATACTATTGTATAATGTATTTGTATTGTGGAACATGTTATGTGTGTATATTTCTGTGTACATTTTGGGGGTTATAAGTATTATGCATTTAGTGTATTTTTGGTGGGGACTTTGGATATAGGGTTTATTTGTTCGATGTCTTTTTATAAAAGAAAGTTAATACATGGAGTCATGTAGGTATATCCTTTTCATTTTTTATAACAGGTATTCTATCTCAATTAATCATTGCTGATCATTTGTTTAAGAAAATAATTTATTTTATTTAACCTTATAACAAGTATATGAATCGTCACCCTTTAAAATTTATTTAATTTGTTTGAGTGATTATCATTATAATTAATATTAGCAAGGAATCTATACCATTTATCTTCATTAAGTTATATGAAGCTTCTAAAAGGAACATATAAAATAAATTTTATATTTTGTTAATATTTTCATGGAAACTTTATTTCAAGGTTAGTTATGGTTTTAAATTTCAATTCATTGGTAGCAATTTATTTTCTTGGTTTCAATAAATATTTTCAGGTGGCCTTGTTGAGAAAGTATACTTTATTTAATTAACTATTTAAGGGGAATTATAGATTACTGTTGGGTTTATTTATTTTATTATTAATTGTTTACTGAGATAGAATAATAAAAAGGATTTGTTAATTGTTTAATTCATGAGTTTTCATTGCAAGTCCCGTCTCACTGGATCCAGCGCATTTTTGGCTTCTCTAGGCTTTAGCCTAGTTATAATTAACTTGTGGCCCCTCTTTACAAAAAAAAAAAAATTCTCTAAAAATTTTCTCAAAAACAAAAAAAATCTTTTTTTTTAACTGCTTAAGTTAAAGTGGGGTTTCATTTGGTAGCAGAGCGCGGTTGAGATTAGGGTCAACCCGTGGGCCTGTGGGTGTAACGGGGCTTGCAAACTTAGGAAGAATTTTGGAACTCAAACATTGTTAAGTTCCAATGGAACTTAGGAAAATTTTTAAAAGGCCCTATATCTAAAGTTGAAAATATTTTTGTTAGCTTTAAGGTTTTGAGATACAGTATATGTATATGTACTTGCCCGCCTTGAATAGTGAATAGTGCCACGTGGTGAGAAATTTTAGAAGGGGAAATCCCTGGGGAAACGGGACTTATCGCAGTACGGTGCTTGGTTGGTTGGAGTATTACCTTGCCCATATTTGGGGAGGTGTTGTTTTTTGTAATTATGCGGTATGGCCCGATCGGCAGTCGGTTTCTTCCGATAAATGGTAGCCGAAGTAACATGAGAAATGGTTTAAATAAATTTTCGTTGGTCGGTGATTTTTTTCGTGTTGTGTGTGTTGTGTGTGTGTCGCGTTCCTTTTGTCTAGTGTAATAGAGTGAGAGCAGTTCAGTTAGTGGGCTAGTTTCTCGCAACGCTAGGTGGACCCGCAGTCTACTTAATGGAAGATATAGTACTTGAGTTTTTCTTATTCTAGTCTTATTATTGTCATTATGTTTGTAGGTGTTAGGTGTTTTGTGGGTGTTATGTTTTGTTAAACATTGAAGGGGTAGGGGCCATGCCGCATTCCCTAGTTGGTTTCCGTGGTAGGTAATTTCGAATAGAGTAGGTTGTTCGACGTTGCCGTGCGGAAGCAAACCCCCCCTCGTTAGTTGTGCAGTATTGAAGACCAAGTAAAGGGTTTCATGTTCTCGTGCCCTCTATGCGGTTTTCTCTGTCCGGCTAATAGGGGCCGTCCGCCCTAGTATAGGGATTTTTTTTTTTTAACGACCAGTTAGATATGTCAAGGATTTGTGATGCCTTGTTTTGCAGCATATGGCTGGTCAGTCCAGATGTGGACAGTAGTGTTATGGGCACTCACATATCAAGGTATTAGTTACCTTGTTTTGGTCTTCGGACGCGTATGTGAGTGGCAGCAGGAGGAGTAGGTGGTGGTCACCAGAGAGTGTGACGTGTTGGGGCGGTCCTGTGGGGTTGGCCTGGCGGAGAGGGTCGCGTGGGGACAGTTGCATTGGCGTTGAGATTTTCCAGTCATGTGAGAGGGGGGGTAGTTGTTGTCCTGAGTAGGTATTAGTTTGGGTCTCAGTTGGTGGGCAAGCCTCAGGAGGTCGGAAGATCCACGCGTGCAAGAATCTTTCTTTAGTCTTTTGCTGTCTCTCTCTTGTGCTGTACGCGGACCCTGATCAGGTCAGCAGGCAGCACCCGCACACTTACATAATACATATCTTCTTTCGTCTCTTTCGTTTTCCTTCTGAGAATCTGTTCTCCTGAGAGCAAGCTCTGCTGAGCCAACCTAACCACGACGTCCACCGGTTTGTTTTGAGGAGAGGTACACTGCAGGGTACTCTCCTGGCCTTTAATGTTGGGGCAACTATGTTGCCCTTTTGGGGTGAGGGTGTGCTGAACCTGTAAGATTCAGCGTGATTTCTGTAATTGACGATTGGAGAGTGGGCTGATCTCTAGCGGAAAGACGGCGCGAAACGACTGAATATACCGCCTGTAGTTATAGGCAGTACAGAATTTAATGCGGTAATTAGTGCTGTGCCCTACCCGTGGATAGGAAATACTACCGGTTTAGTTTAGACAACGTTGGTCGGTGTCGGCACCTGCCGACAACTGGCAGTATGAAAACTCCAGGTGCTGCTTCCTGGCGTCAAGTGCGGTACGCAAACGGACATGAAGCTGGATTTTCTGATTAAGTTGTCTGACAAAATACTTCGTGGCTGACGGTCAACGCCATTTTTTCTCCGGTAGAGAAATGAAGATTTCAACAACTACAAGCCTTCACACTATGTCTAGATAAATCTATAAACGGCTGCGGTAAGTCTCGATTACTTTCATATTAATTAACTACAATATTTCACTGGAGAAAACTGTTTTTTAATAAGCCTAAGTAAGTTGATTCTATTCACCTGTTACGACCTCGTGTACTTGTGCAATACGCAATTTGTTGGTAAAGTTTTTAAAACTTTATAAAACATTCCATTCAAGTGTCAGAATTTTGGCACTAAAAAGTAAAGTATATTGAATACAAAATATTTAAGTTTAAAATTTATCTAACATCGATGTAACGAGATTCGTGTTACATCAATCTAGGAAGATTGCACAAGGCGTGGTTGCTTTAGATAGAATACAAGTTTTACTACAATTAACAGTAAAACTTTATTAATATCTGGGAACTTACTCAGGCACTTTTTGAAAATAAAATAATGTCCAAGTCATATTATTTTCTGTAGTAAAAACTATGTATTTGAAACAACCTCTTAACCACGTGGTATCTACATATTCACGCTAAGTATTAAGTTTATGAGATGGTACAAAGCCAAAATTAATTGTCAAATTGCAAACAAGGTAACTCACATTAGGTGAAGTTAATATTATGAAGAATTACTGTTGTAAAGATTTTCAAATAAGGCATGTTGGCCATATAAATTTTATCAAGTTTAATTAAGTAGCTCAATAGCCATGTTAACCTTATAAATGTATTTTGGAGGGTGTGCAAACTTTAGTGGGGCATTGTGTTGTGTTCTCTGACTAAAAAATATAATGGTGTAATTAGGGTCCACCGCAATAGACGAGAAAAAGACCTACTACATGGCTGAACTATGAACATCATAAGCTCTCATCTTCGATACCGGAGGGATTTGGAGGACCACACGAACACCTAAAATGTCGGCCACGAGATTGTCACCTCAATAAATAAAAAACCCTCATGGATGAAATCAGGTGATACAAAACCTATTATTAATTACACATAGAGTCAACACTCAATCATACCCAGTGACCAGTTATATATATCTATCAACTACAACATTTCAAGTTTTAAACATTTATTTGGATCCCCAATTGATGGGACAGTTTAGTGTGTGGACTGGGTGCTAAATTAATTGTAAATTTCAGTGTATTTCTGGTAAAATTGTCAGCTCAGAGACTGGCATGCATTACACAGTTCACATTCAGCATAGATCTTCCACTTATTTCATTATAGGGGTTTCTTTACAGATTTTAAGTCATTCTTGCTATTAGTAATTTATAGTGTTCAATTCAGTAGTATATATATATATATATATTTTCTTAATTTAAAAATCAGTTTAATTCATTTGTATAAAAAATTACTGGGGAGGTAGGTGCATTTTCAACAAGTTTCAACCAGAAGGAATGCATGCGAAACACCTTTCAACTTGTTTGTTGAGACAAGTTGAAAGATGAATCATCAAGCTATTAACATGCTCGTCTCTGGGCCAAGTGTATTTTTTTCATAGGGTTATAATATTATGCAATATTTCTATTTTTGTTACTTGGCAAGTTTCAGTATATATAAATTCTTTAAATTAATTATGATAACTGGGGGGCATTCATTATTTTAAATATTTGTAATTTCTCACTGTTATAGAGCCCAGAAGGGCAGTGTGGTATAACTGCATTAGGCACTTAGCCACTTAGTTTTGAATTTTATTATTTTCTGGGGACTACTGTATGCTTAAGCATTATCTAATACACCTGATGTGTAATCAACCAGCACCATGGGGGTAATATAAAAATAAATTTGTAATCCTAACAGGGATAATTATAAAGAAAAAGCAAGAATTTATATACACCATGAGGGTAATATAAAAAAAAGGCGTGGCAAGAGATCCTTATGTATAGAGTATGGTATACTATTGTATAATGTATTTGTATTGTGGAACATGTTATGTGTGTATATTTCTGTGTACATTTTGGGGGTTATAAGTATTATGCATTTAGTGTATTTTTGGTGGGGACTTTGGATATAGGGTTTATTTGTTCGATGTCTTTTTATAAAAGAAAGTTAATACATGGAGTCATGTAGGTATATCCTTTCCATTTTTTATAACAGGTATTCTATCTCAATTAATCATTGCTGATCATTTGTTTAAGAAAATAATTTATTTTATTTAACCTTATAACAAGTATATGAATCGTCACCCTTTAAAATTTATTTAATTTGTTTGAGTGATTATCATTATAATTAATATTAGCAAGGAATCTATACCATTTATCTTCATTAAGTTATATGAAGCTTCTAAAAGGAACATATAAAATAAATTTTATATTTTGTTAATATTTTCATGGAAACTTTATTTCAAGGTTAGTTATGGTTTTAAATTTCAATTCATTGGTAGCAATTTATTTTCTTGGTTTCAATAAATATTTTCAGGTGGCCTTGTTGAGAAAGTATACTTTATTTAATTAACTATTTAAGGGGAATTATAGATTACTGTTGGGTTTATTTATTTTATTATTAATTGTTTACTGAGATAGAATAATAAAAAGGATTTGTTAATTGTTTAATTCATGAGTTTTCATTGCAAGTCCCGTCTCACTGGATCCAGCGCATTTTTGGCTTCTCTAGGCTTTAGCCTAGTTATAATTAACTTGTGGCCCCTCTTTACAAAAAAAAAAAAAATTCTCTAAAAATTTTCTCAAAAAAAAAAAAAATCTTTTTTTTTAACTGCTTAAGTTAAAGTGGGGTTTCATTTGGTAGCAGAGCGCGGTTGAGATTAGGGTCAACCCGTGGGTCCTGTGGGTGTAATGGGGCTTGCAAACTTAGGAAGAATTTTGGAACTCAAACAATGTTAAGTTCCAATGGAACTTAGGAAAATTTTTAAAAGGCCCTATATCTAAAGTTGAAAATATTTTTGTTAGCTTTAAGGTTTTGAGATACAGTATATGTATATGTACTTGCCCGCCTTGAATAGTGAATAGTGCCACGTGGTGAGAAATTTTAGAAGGGGAAATCCCTGGGGAAACGGGACTTATCGCAGTACGGTGCTTGGTTGGTTGGAGTATTACCTTGCCCATATTTGGGGAGGTGTTGTTTTTTGTAATTATGCGGTATGGCCCGATCGGCAGTCGGTTTCTTCCGATAAATGGTAGCCGAAGTAACATGAGAAATGGTTTAAATAAATTTTCGTTGGTCGGTGATTTTTTTCGTGTTGTGTGTGTTGTGTGTGTGTCGCGTTCCTTTTGTCTAGTGTAATAGAGTGAGAGCAGTTCAGTTAGTGGGCTAGTTTCTCGCAACGCTAGGTGGACCCGCAGTCTACTTAATGGAAGATATAGTACTTGAGTTTTTCTTATTCTAGTCTTATTATTGTCATTATGTTTGTAGGTGTTAGGTGTTTTGTGGGTGTTATGTTTTGTTAAACATTGAAGGGGTAGGGGCCATGCTGCATTCCCTAGTTGGTTTCCGTGGTAGGTAATTTCGAATAGAGTAGGTTGTTCGACGTTGCCGTGCGGAAGCAAACCCCCCCTCGTTAGTTGTGCAGTATTGAAGACCAAGTAAAGGGTTTCATGTTCTCGTGCCCTCTATGCGGTTTTCTCTGTCCGGCTAATAGGGGCCGTCCGCCCTAGTATAGGGATTTTTTTTTTTTAACGACCAGTTAGATATGTCAAGGATTTGTGATGCCTTGTTTTGCAGCATATGGCTGGTCAGTCCAGATGTGGACAGTAGTGTTATGGGCACTCACATATCAAGGTATTAGTTACCTTGTTTTGGTCTTCGGACGCGTATGTGAGTGGCAGCAGGAGGAGTAGGTGGTGGTCACCAGAGAGTGTGACGTGTTGGGGCGGTCCTGTGGGGTTGGCCTGGCGGAGAGGGTCGCGTGGGGACAGTTGCATTGGCGTTGAGATTTTCCAGTCATGTTAGAGGGGGGGTAGTTGTTGTCCTGAGTAGGTATTAGTTTGGGTCTCAGTTGGTGGGCAAGCCTCAGGAGGTCGGAAGATCCACGCGTGCAAGAATCTTTCTTTAGTCTTTTGCTGTCTCTCTCTTGTGCTGTATGCGGACCCTGATCAGGTCAGCAGGCAGCACCCGCACACTTACATAATACATATCTTCTTTCGTCTCTTTCGTTTTCCTTCTGAGAATCTGTTCTCCTGAGAGCAAGCTCTGCTGAGCCAACCTAACCACGACGTCCACCGGTTTGTTTTGAGGAGAGGTACACTGCAGGGTACTCTCCTGGCCTTTAATGTTGGGGCAACTATGTTGCCCTTTTGGGGTGAGGGTGTGCTGAACCTGTAAGATTCAGCGTGATTTCTGTAATTGACGATTGGAGAGTGGGCTGATCTCTAGCGGAAAGACGGCGCGAAACGACTGAATATACCGCCTGTAGTTATAGGCAGTACAGAATTTAATGCGGTAATTAGTGCTGTGCCCTACCCGTGGATAGGAAATACTACCGGTTTAGTTTAGACAACGTTGGTCGGTGTCGGCACCTGCCGACAACTGGCAGTATGAAAACTCCAGGTGCTGCTTCCTGGCGTCAAGTGCGGTACGCAAACGGACACGAAGCTGGATTTTCTGATTAAGTTGTCTGACAAAATACTTCGTGGCTGACGGTCAACGCCATTTTTTCTCCGGTAGAGAAATGAAGATTTCAACAACTACAAGCCTTCACACTATGTCTAGATAAATCTATAAACGGCTGCGGTAAGTCTCGATTACTTTCATATTAATTAACTACAATATTTCACTGGAGAAAACTGTTTTTTAATAAGCCTAAGTAAGTTGATTCTATTCACCTGTTACGACCTCGTGTACTTGTGCAATACGCAATTTGTTGGTAAAGTTTTTAAAACTTTATAAAACATTCCATTCAAGTGTCAGAATTTTGGCACTAAAAAGTAAAGTATATTGAATACAAAATATTTAAGTTTAAAATTTATCTAACATCGATGTAACGAGATTCGTGTTACATCAATCTAGAAAGATTGCACAAGGCGTGGTTGCTTTAGATAGAATACAAGTTTTACTACAATTAACAGTAAAACTTTATTAATATCTGGGAACTTACTCAGGCACTTTTTGAAAATAAAATAATGTCCAAGTCATATTATTTTCTGTAGTAAAAACTATGTATTTGAAACAACCTCTTAACCACGTGGTATCTACATATTCACGCTAAGTATTAAGTTTATGAGATGGTACAAAGCCAAAATTAATTGTCAAATTGCAAACAAGGTAACTCACATTAGGTGAAGTTAATATTATGAAGAATTACTGTTGTAAAGATTTTCAAATAAGGCATGTTGGCCATATAAATTTTATCAAGTTTAATTAAGTAGCTCAATAGCCATGTTAACCTTATAAATGTATTTTGGAGGGTGTGCAAACTTTAGTGGGGCATTGTGTTGTGTTCTCTGACTAAAAAATATAATGGTGTAATTAGGGTCCACCGCAATAGACGAGAAAAAGACCTACTACATGGCTGAACTATGAACATCATAAGCTCTCATCTTCGATACCGGAGGGATTTGGAGGACCACACGAACACATAAAATGTCGGCCACGAGATTGTCACCTCAATAAATAAAAAACCCTCATGGATGAAATCAGGTGATACAAAACCAATTATTAATTACACATAGAGTCAACACTCAATCATACCCAGTGACCAGTTATATATATGTATCAACTACAACATTTCAAGTTTTAAACATTTATTTGGATCCCCAATTGATGGGACAGTTTAGTGTGTGGACTGGGTGCTAAATTAATTGTAAATTTCAGTGTATTTCTGGTAAAATTGTCAGCTCAGAGACTGGCATGCATTACACAGTTCACATTCAGCATAGATCTTCCACTTATTTCATTATAGGGGTTTCTTTACAGATTTTAAGTCATTCTTGCTATTAGTAATTTATAGTGTTCAATTCAGTAGTATATATATATATATATATATATATTTTCTTAATTTAAAAATCAGTTTAATTCATTTGTATAAAAAATTACTGGGGAGGTAGGTGCATTTTCAACAAGTTTCAACCAGAAGGAATGCATGCGAAACACCTTTCAACTTGTTTGTTGAGACAAGTTGAAAGATGAATCATCAAGCTATTAACATGCTCGTCTCTGGGCCAAGTGTATTTTTTTCATAGGGTTATAATATTATGCAATATTTCTATTTTTGTTACTTGGCAAGTTTCAGTATATATAAATTCTTTAAATTAATTATGATAACTGGGGGGCATTCATTATTTTAAATATTTGTAATTTCTCACTGTTATAGAGCCCAGAAGGGCAGTGTGGTATAACTGCATTAGGCACTTAGCCACTTAGTTTTGAATTTTATTATTTTCTGGGGACTACTGTATGCTTAAGCATTATCTAATACACCTGATGTGTAATCAACCAGCACCATGGGGGTAATATAAAAATAAATTTGTAATCCTAACAGGGATAATTATAAAGAAAAAGCAAGAATTTATATACACCATGAGGGTAATATAAAAAAAAGGCGTGGCAAGAGATCCTTATGTATAGAGTATGGTATACTATTGTATAATGTATTTGTATTGTGGAACATGTTATGTGTGTATATTTCTGTGTACATTTTGGGGGTTATAAGTATTATGCATTTAGTGTATTTTTGGTGGGGACTTTGGATATAGGGTTTATTTGTTCGATGTCTTTTTATAAAAGAAAGTTAATACATGGAGTCATGTAGGTATATCCTTTTCATTTTTTATAACAGGTATTCTATCTCAATTAATCATTGCTGATCATTTGTTTAAGAAAATAATTTATTTTATTTAACCTTATAACAAGTATATGAATCGTCACCCTTTAAAATTTATTTAATTTGTTTGAGTGATTATCATTATAATTAATATTAGCAAGGAATCTATACCATTTATCTTCATTAAGTTATATGAAGCTTCTAAAAGGAACATATAAAATAAATTTTATATTTTGTTAATATTTTCATGGAAACTTTATTTCAAGGTTAGTTATGGTTTTAAATTTCAATTCATTGGTAGCAATTTATTTTCTTGGTTTCAATAAATATTTTCAGGTGGCCTTGTGGAGAAAGTATACTTTATTTAATTAACTATTTAAGGGGAATTATAGATTACTGTTGGGTTTATTTATTTTATTATTAATTGTTTACTGAGATAGAATAATAAAAAGGATTTGTTAATTGTTTAATTCATGAGTTTTCATTGCAAGTCCCGTCTCACTGGATCCAGCGCATTTTTGGCTTCTCTAGGCTTTAGCCTAGTTATAATTAACTTGTGGCCCCTCTTTACAAAAAAAAAAAAATTCTCTAAAAATTTTCTCAAAAACAAAAAAAATCTTTTTTTTTAACTGCTTAAGTTAAAGTGGGGTTTCATTTGGTAGCAGAGCGCGGTTGAGATTAGGGTCAACCCGTGGGCCTGTGGGTGTAACGGGGCTTGCAAACTTAGGAAGAATTTTGGAACTCAAACATTGTTAAGTTCCAATGGAACTTAGGAAAATTTTTAAAAGGCCCTATATCTAAAGTTGAAAATATTTTTGTTAGCTTTAAGGTTTTGAGATACAGTATATGTATATGTACTTGCCCGCCTTGAATAGTGAATAGTGCCACGTGGTGAGAAATTTTAGAAGGGGAAATCCCTGGGGAAACGGGACTTATCGCAGTACGGTGCTTGGTTGGTTGGAGTATTACCTTGCCCATATTTGGGGAGGTGTTGTTTTTTGTAATTATGCGGTATGGCCCGATCGGCAGTCGGTTTCTTCCGATAAATGGTAGCCGAAGTAACATGAGAAATGGTTTAAATAAATTTTCGTTGGTCGGTGATTTTTTTCGTGTTGTGTGTGTTGTGTGTGTGTCGCGTTCCTTTTGTCTAGTGTAATAGAGTGAGAGCAGTTCAGTTAGTGGGCTAGTTTCTCGCAACGCTAGGTGGACCCGCAGTCTACTTAATGGAAGATATAGTACTTGAGTTTTTCTTATTCTAGTCTTATTATTGTCATTATGTTTGTAGGTGTTAGGTGTTTTGTGGGTGTTATGTTTTGTTAAACATTGAAGGGGTAGGGGCCATGCCGCATTCCCTAGTTGGTTTCCGTGGTAGGTAATTTCGAATAGAGTAGGTTGTTCGACGTTGCCGTGCGGAAGCAAACCCCCCCTCGTTAGTTGTGCAGTATTGAAGACCAAGTAAAGGGTTTCATGTTCTCGTGCCCTCTATGCGGTTTTCTCTGTCCGGCTAATAGGGGCCGTCCGCCCTAGTATAGGGATTTTTTTTTTTAACGACCAGTTAGATATGTCAAGGATTTGTGATGCCTTGTTTTGCAGCATATGGCTGGTCAGTCCAGATGTGGACAGTAGTGTTATGGGCACTCACATATCAAGGTATTAGTTACCTTGTTTTGGTCTTCGGACGCGTATGTGAGTGGCAGCAGGAGGAGTAGGTGGTGGTCACCAGAGAGTGTGACGTGTTGGGGCGGTCCTGTGGGGTTGGCCTGGCGGAGAGGGTCGCGTGGGGACAGTTGCATTGGCGTTGAGATTTTCCAGTCATGTGAGAGGGGGGGTAGTTGTTGTCCTGAGTAGGTATTAGTTTGGGTCTCAGTTGGTGGGCAAGCCTCAGGAGGTCGGAAGATCCACGCGTGCAAGAATCTTTCTTTAGTCTTTTGCTGTCTCTCTCTTGTGCTGTATGCGGACCCTGATCAGGTCAGCAGGCAGCACCCGCACACTTACATAATACATATCTTCTTTCGTCTCTTTCGTTTTCCTTCTGAGAATCTGTTCTCCTGAGAGCAAGCTCTGCTGAGCCAACCTAACCACGACGTCCACCGGTTTGTTTTGAGGAGAGGTACACTGCAGGGTACTCTCCTGGCCTTTAATGTTGGGGCAACTATGTTGCCCTTTTGGGGTGAGGGTGTGCTGAACCTGTAAGATTCAGCGTGATTTCTGTAATTGACGATTGGAGAGTGGGCTGATCTCTAGCGGAAAGACGGCGCGAAACGACTGAATATACCGCCTGTAGTTATAGGCAGTACAGAATTTAATGCGGTAATTAGTGCTGTGCCCTACCCGTGGATAGGAAATACTACCGGTTTAGTTTAGACAACGTTGGTCGGTGTCGGCACCTGCCGACAACTGGCAGTATGAAAACTCCAGGTGCTGCTTCCTGGCGTCAAGTGCGGTACGCAAACGGACACGAAGCTGGATTTTCTGATTAAGTTGTCTGACAAAATACTTCGTGGCTGACGGTCAACGCCATTTTTTCTCCGGTAGAGAAATGAAGATTTCAACAACTACAAGCCTTCACACTATGTCTAGATAAATCTATAAACGGCTGCGGTAAGTCTCGATTACTTTCATATTAATTAACTACAATATTTCACTGGAGAAAACTGTTTTTTAATAAGCCTAAGTAAGTTGATTCTATTCACCTGTTACGACCTCGTGTACTTGTGCAATACGCAATTTGTTGGTAAAGTTTTTAAAACTTTATAAAACATTCCATTCAAGTGTCAGAATTTTGGCACTAAAAAGTAAAGTATATTGAATACAAAATATTTAAGTTTAAAATTTATCTAACATCGATGTAACGAGATTCGTGTTACATCAATCTAGAAAGATTGCACAAGGCGTGGTTGCTTTAGATAGAATACAAGTTTTACTACAATTAACAGTAAAACTTTATTAATATCTGGGAACTTACTCAGGCACTTTTTGAAAATAAAATAATGTCCAAGTCATATTATTTTCTGTAGTAAAAACTATGTATTTGAAACAACCTCTTAACCACGTGGTATCTACATATTCACGCTAAGTATTAAGTTTATGAGATGGTACAAAGCCAAAATTAATTGTCAAATTGCAAACAAGGTAACTCACATTAGGTGAAGTTAATATTATGAAGAATTACTGTTGTAAAGATTTTCAAATAAGGCATGTTGGCCATATAAATTTTATCAAGTTTAATTAAGTAGCTCAATAGCCATGTTAACCTTATAAATGTATTTTGGAGGGTGTGCAAACTTTAGTGGGGCATTGTGTTGTGTTCTCTGACTAAAAAATATAATGGTGTAATTAGGGTCCACCGCAATAGACGAGAAAAAGACCTACTACATGGCTGAACTATGAACATCATAAGCTCTCATCTTCGATACCGGAGGGATTTGGAGGACCACACGAACACATAAAATGTCGGCCACGAGATTGTCACCTCAATAAATAAAAAACCCTCATGGATGAAATCAGGTGATACAAAACCAATTATTAATTACACATAGAGTCAACACTCAATCATACCCAGTGACCAGTTATATATATCTATCAACTACAACATTTCAAGTTTTAAACATTTATTTGGATCCCCAATTGATGGGACAGTTTAGTGTGTGGACTGGGTGCTAAATTAATTGTAAATTTCAGTGTATTTCTGGTAAAATTGTCAGCTCAGAGACTGGCATGCATTACACAGTTCACATTCAGCATAGATCTTCCACTTATTTCATTATAGGGGTTTCTTTACAGATTTTAAGTCATTCTTGCTATTAGTAATTTATAGTGTTCAATTCAGTAGTATATATATATATATATTTTCTTAATTTAAAAATCAGTTTAATTCATTTGTATAAAAAATTACTGGGGAGGTAGGTGCATTTTCAACAAGTTTCAACCAGAAGGAATGCATGCGAAACACCTTTCAACTTGTTTGTTGAGACAAGTTGAAAGATGAATCATCAAGCTATTAACATGCTCGTCTCTGGGCCAAGTGTATTTTTTTCATAGGGTTATAATATTATGCAATATTTCTATTTTTGTTACTTGGCAAGTTTCAGTATATATAAATTCTTTAAATTAATTATGATAACTGGGGGGCATTCATTATTTTAAATATTTGTAATTTCTCACTGTTATAGAGCCCAGAAGGGCAGTGTGGTATAACTGCATTAGGCACTTAGCCACTTAGTTTTGAATTTTATTATTTTCTGGGGACTACTGTATGCTTAAGCATTATCTAATACACCTGATGTGTAATCAACCAGCACCATGGGGGTAATATAAAAATAAATTTGTAATCCTAACAGGGATAATTATAAAGAAAAAGCAAGAATTTATATACACCATGAGGGTAATATAAAAAAAAGGCGTGGCAAGAGATCCTTATGTATAGAGTATGGTATACTATTGTATAATGTATTTGTATTGTGGAACATGTTATGTGTGTATATTTCTGTGTACATTTTGGGGGTTATAAGTATTATGCATTTAGTGTATTTTTGGTGGGGACTTTGGATATAGGGTTTATTTGTTCGATGTCTTTTTATAAAAGAAAGTTAATACATGGAGTCATGTAGGTATATCCTTTTCATTTTTTATAACAGGTATTCTATCTCAATTAATCATTGCTGATCATTTGTTTAAGAAAATAATTTATTTTATTTAACCTTATAACAAGTATATGAATCGTCACCCTTTAAAATTTATTTAATTTGTTTGAGTGATTATCATTATAATTAATATTAGCAAGGAATCTATACCATTTATCTTCATTAAGTTATATGAAGCTTCTAAAAGGAACATATAAAATAAATTTTATATTTTGTTAATATTTTCATGGAAACTTTATTTCAAGGTTAGTTATGGTTTTAAATTTCAATTCATTGGTAGCAATTTATTTTCTTGGTTTCAATAAATATTTTCAGGTGGCCTTGTTGAGAAAGTATACTTTATTTAATTAACTATTTAAGGGGAATTATAGATTACTGTTGGGTTTATTTATTTTATTATTAATTGTTTACTGAGATAGAATAATAAAAAGGATTTGTTAATTGTTTAATTCATGAGTTTTCATTGCAAGTCCCGTCTCACTGGATCCAGCGCATTTTTGGCTTCTCTAGGCTTTAGCCTAGTTATAATTAACTTGTGGCCCCTCTTTACAAAAAAAAAAAATTCTCTAAAAATTTTCTCAAAAAAAAAAAAAATCTTTTTTTTTAACTGCTTAAGTTAAAGTGGGGTTTCATTTGGTAGCAGAGCGCGGTTGAGATTAGGGTCAACCCGTGGGTCCTGTGGGTGTAATGGGGCTTGCAAACTTAGGAAGAATTTTGGAACTCAAACAATGTTAAGTTCCAATGGAACTTAGGAAAATTTTTAAAAGGCCCTATATCTAAAGTTGAAAATATTTTTGTTAGCTTTAAGGTTTTGAGATACAGTATATGTATATGTACTTGCCCGCCTTGAATAGTGAATAGTGCCACGTGGTGAGAAATTTTAGAAGGGGAAATCCCTGGGGAAACGGGACTTATCGCAGTACGGTGCTTGGTTGGTTGGAGTATTACCTTGCCCATATTTGGGGAGGTGTTGTTTTTTGTAATTATGCGGTATGGCCCGATCGGCAGTCGGTTTCTTCCGATAAATGGTAGCCGAAGTAACATGAGAAATGGTTTAAATAAATTTTCGTTGGTCGGTGATTTTTTTCGTGTTGTGTGTGTTGTGTGTGTGTCGCGTTCCTTTTGTCTAGTGTAATAGAGTGAGAGCAGTTCAGTTAGTGGGCTAGTTTCTCGCAACGCTAGGTGGACCCGCAGTCTACTTAATGGAAGATATAGTACTTGAGTTTTTCTTATTCTAGTCTTATTATTGTCATTATGTTTGTAGGTGTTAGGTGTTTTGTGGGTGTTATGTTTTGTTAAACATTGAAGGGGTAGGGGCCATGCCGCATTCCCTAGTTGGTTTCCGTGGTAGGTAATTTCGAATAGAGTAGGTTGTTCGACGTTGCCGTGCGGAAGCAAACCCCCCCTCGTTAGTTGTGCAGTATTGAAGACCAAGTAAAGGGTTTCATGTTCTCGTGCCCTCTATGCGGTTTTCTCTGTCCGGCTAATAGGGGCCGTCCGCCCTAGTATAGGGATTTTTTTTTTTTAACGACCAGTTAGATATGTCAAGGATTTGTGATGCCTTGTTTTGCAGCATATGGCTGGTCAGTCCAGATGTGGACAGTAGTGTTATGGGCACTCACATATCAAGGTATTAGTTACCTTGTTTTGGTCTTCGGACGCGTATGTGAGTGGCAGCAGGAGGAGTAGGTGGTGGTCACCAGAGAGTGTGACGTGTTGGGGCGGTCCTGTGGGGTTGGCCTGGCGGAGAGGGTCGCGTGGGGACAGTTGCATTGGCGTTGAGATTTTCCAGTCATGTGAGAGGGGGGGTAGTTGTTGTCCTGAGTAGGTATTAGTTTGGGTCTCAGTTGGTGGGCAAGCCTCAGGAGGTCGGAAGATCCACGCGTGCAAGAATCTTTCTTTAGTCTTTTGCTGTCTCTCTCTTGTGCTGTATGCGGACCCTGATCAGGTCAGCAGGCAGCACCCGCACACTTACATAATACATATCTTCTTTCGTCTCTTTCGTTTTCCTTCTGAGAATCTGTTCTCCTGAGAGCAAGCTCTGCTGAGCCAACCTAACCACGACGTCCACCGGTTTGTTTTGAGGAGAGGTACACTGCAGGGTACTCTCCTGGCCTTTAATGTTGGGGCAACTATGTTGCCCTTTTGGGGTGAGGGTGTGCTGAACCTGTAAGATTCAGCGTGATTTCTGTAATTGACGATTGGAGAGTGGGCTGATCTCTAGCGGAAAGACGGCGCGAAACGACTGAATATACCGCCTGTAGTTATAGGCAGTACAGAATTTAATGCGGTAATTAGTGCTGTGCCCTACCCGTGGATAGGAAATACTACCGGTTTAGTTTAGACAACGTTGGTCGGTGTCGGCACCTGCCGACAACTGGCAGTATGAAAACTCCAGGTGCTGCTTCCTGGCGTCAAGTGCGGTACGCAAACGGACATGAAGCTGGATTTTCTGATTAAGTTGTCTGACAAAATACTTCGTGGCTGACGGTCAACGCCATTTTTTCTCCGGTAGAGAAATGAAGATTTCAACAACTACAAGCCTTCACACTATGTCTAGATAAATCTATAAACGGCTGCGGTAAGTCTCGATTACTTTCATATTAATTAACTACAATATTTCACTGGAGAAAACTGTTTTTTAATAAGCCTAAGTAAGTTGATTCTATTCACCTGTTACGACCTCGTGTACTTGTGCAATACGCAATTTGTTGGTAAAGTTTTTAAAACTTTATAAAACATTCCATTCAAGTGTCAGAATTTTGGCACTAAAAAGTAAAGTATATTGAATACAAAATATTTAAGTTTAAAATTTATCTAACATCGATGTAACGAGATTCGTGTTACATCAATCTAGGAAGATTGCACAAGGCGTGGTTGCTTTAGATAGAATACAAGTTTTACTACAATTAACAGTAAAACTTTATTAATATCTGGGAACTTACTCAGGCACTTTTTGAAAATAAAATAATGTCCAAGTCATATTATTTTCTGTAGTAAAAACTATGTATTTGAAACAACCTCTTAACCACGTGGTATCTACATATTCACGCTAAGTATTAAGTTTATGAGATGGTACAAAGCCAAAATTAATTGTCAAATTGCAAACAAGGTAACTCACATTAGGTGAAGTTAATATTATGAAGAATTACTGTTGTAAAGATTTTCAAATAAGGCATGTTGGCCATATAAATTTTATCAAGTTTAATTAAGTAGCTCAATAGCCATGTTAACCTTATAAATGTATTTTGGAGGGTGTGCAAACTTTAGTGGGGCATTGTGTTGTGTTCTCTGACTAAAAAATATAATGGTGTAATTAGGGTCCACCGCAATAGACGAGAAAAAGACCTACTACATGGCTGAACTATGAACATCATAAGCTCTCATCTTCGATACCGGAGGGATTTGGAGGACCACACGAACACCTAAAATGTCGGCCACGAGATTGTCACCTCAATAAATAAAAAACCCTCATGGATGAAATCAGGTGATACAAAACCTATTATTAATTACACATAGAGTCAACACTCAATCATACCCAGTGACCAGTTATATATATCTATCAACTACAACATTTCAAGTTTTAAACATTTATTTGGATCCCCAATTGATGGGACAGTTTAGTGTGTGGACTGGGTGCTAAATTAATTGTAAATTTCAGTGTATTTCTGGTAAAATTGTCAGCTCAGAGACTGGCATGCATTACACAGTTCACATTCAGCATAGATCTTCCACTTATTTCATTATAGGGGTTTCTTTACAGATTTTAAGTCATTCTTGCTATTAGTAATTTATAGTGTTCAATTCAGTAGTATATATATATATATATATTTTCTTAATTTAAAAATCAGTTTAATTCATTTGTATAAAAAATTACTGGGGAGGTAGGTGCATTTTCAACAAGTTTCAACCAGAAGGAATGCATGCGAAACACCTTTCAACTTGTTTGTTGAGACAAGTTGAAAGATGAATCATCAAGCTATTAACATGCTCGTCTCTGGGCCAAGTGTATTTTTTTCATAGGGTTATAATATTATGCAATATTTCTATTTTTGTTACTTGGCAAGTTTCAGTATATATAAATTCTTTAAATTAATTATGATAACTGGGGGGCATTCATTATTTTAAATATTTGTAATTTCTCACTGTTATAGAGCCCAGAAGGGCAGTGTGGTATAACTGGATTAGGCACTTAGCCACTTAGTTTTGAATTTTATTATTTTCTGGGGACTACTGTATGCTTAAGCATTATCTAATACACCTGATGTGTAATCAACCAGCACCATGGGGGTAATATAAAAATAAATTTGTAATCCTAACAGGGATAATTATAAAGAAAAAGCAAGAATTTATATACACCATGAGGGTAATATAAAAAAAAGGCGTGGCAAGAGATCCTTATGTATAGAGTATGGTATACTATTGTATAATGTATTTGTATTGTGGAACATGTTATGTGTGTATATTTCTGTGTACATTTTGGGGGTTATAAGTATTATGCATTTAGTGTATTTTTGGTGGGGACTTTGGATATAGGGTTTATTTGTTCGATGTCTTTTTATAAAAGAAAGTTAATACATGGAGTCATGTAGGTATATCCTTTTCATTTTTTATAACAGGTATTCTATCTCAATTAATCATTGCTGA
Source organism: Magicicada septendecula (assembly GCA_034769895.1). Taxonomy (NCBI): domain Eukaryota; kingdom Metazoa; phylum Arthropoda; class Insecta; order Hemiptera; family Cicadidae; genus Magicicada; species Magicicada septendecula. The sequence goes on along the minus strand of CM068374.1, from coordinate 227,257,311 downwards.
TCATTTGTTTAAGAAAATAATTTATTTTATTTAACCTTATAACAAGTATATGAATCGTCACCCTTTAAAATTTATTTAATTTGTTTGAGTGATTATCATTATAATTAATATTAGCAAGGAATCTATACCATTTATCTTCATTAAGTTATATGAAGCATTCTAAAAGGAACATATAAAATAAATTTTATATTTTGTTAATATTTTCATGGAAACTTTATTTCAAGGTTAGTTATGGTTTTAAATTTCAATTCATTGGTAGCAATTTATTTTCTTGGTTTCAATAAATATTTTCAGGTGGCCTTGTTGAGAAAGTATACTTTATTTAATTAACTATTTAAGGGGAATTATAGATTACTGTTGGGTTTATTTATTTTATTATTAATTGTTTACTGAGATAGAATAATAAAAAGGATTTGTTAATTGTTTAATTCATGAGTTTTCATTGCAAGTCCTGTCTCACTGGATCCAGCGCATTTTTGGCTTCTCTAGGCTTTAGCCTAGTTAAAATTAACTTGTGGCCCCTCTTTACAAAAAAAAAAAAATTCTCAAACAATTTTCTCAAAAAAAAAATAATCTTTTTTTTTAACTGCTTAAGTTAAAGTGGGGTTTCATTTGGTAGCAGAGCGCAGTTGAGATTAGGGTCAACCCATGGGTCCTGTGGGTGTGACGGGGCTTGCAAACTTAGGAAGCATTTTGGAACTCCCACAATGTTAAGTTCCAATGGAACTTAGGAAAATTTTTAAAAGGCCCTATATCTAAAGTTGAAAATATTTTTGTTAGCTTTAAGGTTTTGAGATATATGTATAAGTACTTGCCCGCCTTGAATAGTGAATAGTGCCACGTGGTGAGAAATTTTAGAAGGGGAAATCCCTGGGGAAACGGGACTTATCGCAGTACGGTGCTTGGTTGGTTGGAGTATTACCTTGCCCATATTTGGGGAGGTGTTGTTTTTTGTAATTATGCGGTATGGCCCGATCGGCAGTCGGTTTCTTCCGATAAATGGTGGCCGAAGTAACATGAGAAATGGTTTAAATAAATTTTCGTTGGTCGATGTTTTTTTATCGTGTTGTGTGTGTGTCGCGTTCCTTTTGTCTAGTGTAATAGAGTGAGAGCAGTTCAGTTAGTGGGCTAGTTTCTCGCAACGCTAGGTGGACCCGCAGTCTACTTAATGGAAGATATAGTACTTGAGTTTTTCTTATTCCAGTCTTATTATTGTCATTATGTTTGTAGGTGTTAGGTGTTGTGTGGGTGTTATGTTTTGTTAAACATTGAAGGGGTAGGGGCCATGCCGCATTCCCTAATTGGTTTCCGTGGTAGGTAATTTCGAATAGAGTAGGTTGTTCGACGTTGCCGTGCGGAAGCAAACCCCCCCTCGTTAGTTGTGCAGTATTGAAGACGAAGTAAAGGGATTGATGTTCGCGTGCCCTCTATGCGGTTTTCTCTGTCCGGCTAATAGGGGCCGTCCGCCCTAGTATAGGGATGTTTTTTTAACGACCAGTTAGATATGTCAAGGATTTGTGATGCCTTGTTTTGCAGCATATGGCTGGTCAGTCCAGATGTGGACAGTAGTGTTATGGGCACTCACATATCAAGGTATTAGTTACCTTGTTTTGGTCTTCAGACGCGTATGTGAGTGGCAGCAGGAGGAGTAGGTGGTGGTCACCAGAGAGTGTGACGTGTTGGGGCGGTCCTGTGGGGTTGGCCTGGCGGAGAGGGTCGCGTGGGGACAGTTGCATTGGCGTCGAGATTTTCCAGTCCTGTGAGAGGGGGGGTAGTTGTTGTCCTGAGTAGGTATTAGTTTGGGTCTCAGTTGGTAGGCAAGCCTCAGGAGGTCGGAAGATCCACGCGTGCAAGAATCTTTCTTTAGTCTTTTGCTGTCTCTCTCTTGTGCTGTATGCGGACCCTGATCAGGTCAGCAGGCAGCACCCGCACACTTACATAATACATATCTTCTTTCGTCTCTTTCATTTTCCTTCTGAGAATCTGTTCTCCTGAGAGCAAGCTCTGCTGAGCCAACCTAACCACGACGTCCACCGGTTTGTTTTGAGGAGAGGTACACTGCAGGGTACTCTCCTGGCCTTTAATGTTGGGGCAACTATGTTGCCCTTTTGGGGTGAGGGTGTGCTGAACCTGTAAGATTCAGCGCGATTTCTGTAATTGACGATTGGAGAGTGGGCTGATCTCTAGCGGAAAGACGGCGCGAAACGACTGAATATACCGCCTGTAGTTATAGGCAGTACAGAATTTAATGCGGTAATTAGTGCTGTGCCCTACCCGTGGATAGGAAATACTACCGGTTTAGTTTAGACAACGTTGGTCGGTGTCGGCACCTGCCGACAACTGGCAGTATGAAAACTCCAGGTGCTGCTTCCTGGCGTCAAGTGCGGTACGCAAACGGACACGAAGCTGGATTTTCTGATTAAGTTGTCTGACAAAATACTTCGTGGCTGACGGTCAACGCCATTTTTTCTCCGGTAGAGAAATGAAGATTTCAACAACTACAAGCCTTCACACTATGTCTAGATAAATCTATAAACGGCTGCGGTAAGTCTCGATTACTTTCATATTAATTAACTACAATATTTCACTGGAGAGAACTGTTTTTTAATAAGGCTAAGTAAGTTGATTCTATTCACCTGTTACGACGTCGTGTACTTGTGCAATACACAATTTGTTGGTAAAGTTTTTAAAACTTTATAAAACATTCCATTCAAGTGTCAGAATTTTGGCACTAAAAAGTAAAGTATATTGAATACAAAATATTTAAGTTTAAAATTTATCTAACATCGATGTAACGAGATTCGTGTTACATCAATCTAGGAAGATTGCACAAGGCGTGGTTGCTTTAGATAGAATACAAGTTTTACTACAATTAACAGTAAAACTTTATTAATATCTGGGACCTTACTCAGGCACGTTTTGAAAATAAAATAATGTCCAAGTCATATTATATTCTGTAGTAAAAACTATGTATTTGAAACAACCTCTTAACCATGTGGTATCTACATATTCACGCTAAGTATTAAGTTTATGAGATGGTACAAAGCCAAAATTAATTGTCAAATTGCAAACAAGGTAACTCACATTAGGTGAAGTTAATATTATGAAGAATTACTGTTGTAAAGATTTTCAAATAAGGCATGTTGGCCATATAAATTTTATCAAGTTTAATTAAGTAGCTCAATAGCCATGTTAACCTTATAAATGTATTTTGGAGGGTGTGCAAACTTTAGTGGGGCATTGTGTTGTGTTCTCTGACTAAAAAATATAATGGTGTAATTAGGGTCCACCGCAATAGACGAGAAAAAGACCTACTACATGGCTGAACTATGAACATCATAAGCTCTCATCTTCGATACCGGAGGGATTTGGAGGACCACACGAACACCTAAAATGTCAGCCACGAGATTGTCACCTCAATAAATAAAAAACCCTCATGGATGAAATCAGGTGATACAAAACCAATTATTAATTACACATAGAGTCAACACTCAATCATACCCAGTGACCAGTTATATATATCTATCAACTACAACATTTCAAGTTTTAAACATTTATTTGGATCCCCAATTGATGGGACAGTTTAGTGTGTGGACTGGGTGCTAAATTAATTGTAAATTTCAGTGTATTTCTGGTAAAATTGTCAGCTCAGAGACTGGCATGCATTACACAGTTCACATTCAGCATAGATCTTCCACTTATTTCATTATAGGGGTTTCTTTACAGATTTTAAGTCATTCTTGCTATTAGTAATTTATAGTGTTCAATTCAGTAGTATATATATATATTTTCTTAATTTAAAAATCAGCTTAATTCATTTGTATAAAAAATTACTGGGGAGGTAGGTGCATTTTCAACAAGTTTCAACCAGAAGGAATGCATGTCGAAACACCTTTCAACTTGTTTGTTGAGACAAGTTGAAAGATGAATCATCAAGCTATTAACATGCCCGTCTCTGGGCCAAGTGTATTTTTTTCATAGGGTTATAATATTATGCAATATTTCTATTTTTGTTACTTGGCAAGTTTCAGTATATATAAATTCTTTAAATTAATTATGATAACTGGGGGGCATTCGTTATTTTAAATATTTGTAATTTCTCACTGTTATAGAGCCCAGAAGGGCAGTGTGGTATAACTGCATTAGGCACTTAGCCACTTAGTTTTGAATTTTATTATTTTCTGGGGACTACTGTATGCTTAAGCATTATCTAATACACCTGATGTGTAATCAACCAGCACCATGGGGGTAATATAAAAATAAATTTGTAATCCTAACAGGGATAATTATAAAGAAAAAGCAAGAATTTATATACACCATGAGGGTAATATAAAAAAAAGGCGTGGCAAGAGATCCTTATGTATAGAGTATGGTATACTATTGTATAATGTATTTGTATTGTGGAACATGTTATGTGTGTATATTTCTGTGTACATTTTGGGGGTTATAAGTATTATGCATTTAGTGTATTTTTGGTGGGGACTTTGGATATAGGGTTTATTTGTTCGATGTCTTTTTATAAAAGAAAGTTAATACATGGAGTCATGTAGGTATATCCTTTTCATTTTTTATAACAGGTATTCTATCTCAATTAATCATTGCTGATCATTTGTTTAAGAAAATAATTTATTTTATTTAACCTTATAACAAGTATATGAATCGTCACCCTTTAAAATTTATTTAATTTGTTTGAGTGATTATCATTATAATTAATATTAGCAAGGAATCTATACCATTTATCTTCATTAAGTTATATGAAGCATTCTAAAAGGAACATATAAAATAAATTTTATATTTTGTTAATATTTTCATGGAAACTTTATTTCAAGGTTAGTTATGGTTTTAAATTTCAATTCATTGGTAGCAATTTATTTTCTTGGTTTCAATAAATATTTTCAGGTGGCCTTGTTGAGAAAGTATACTTTATTTAATTAACTATTTAAGGGGAATTATAGATTACTGTTGGGTTTATTTATTTTATTATTAATTGTTTACTGAGATAGAATAATAAAAAGGATTTGTTAATTGTTTAATTCATGAGTTTTCATTGCAAGTCCTGTCTCACTGGATCCAGCGCATTTTTGGCTTCTCTAGGCTTTAGCCTAGTTAAAATTAACTTGTGGCCCCTCTTTACAAAAAAAAAAAAATTCTCAAACAATTTTCTCAAAAAAAAAATAATCTTTTTTTTTAACTGCTTAAGTTAAAGTGGGGTTTCATTTGGTAGGAGAGCGCAGTTGAGATTAGGGTCAACCCGTGGGTCCTGTGGGTGTGACGGGGCTTGCAAACTTAGGAAGCATTTTGGAACTCCCACAATGTTAAGTTCCAATGGAACTTAGGAAAATTTTTAAAAGGCCCTATATCTAAAGTTGAAAATATTTTTGTTAGCTTTAAGGTTTTGAGATATATGTATAAGTACTTGCCCGCCTTGAATAGTGAATAGTGCCACGTGGTGAGAAATTTTAGAAGGGGAAATCCCTGGGGAAACGGGACTTATCGCAGTACGGTGCTTGGTTGGTTGGAGTATTACCTTGCCCATATTTGGGGAGGTGTTGTTTTTTGTAATTATGCGGTATGGCCCGATCGGCAGTCGGTTTCTTCCGATAAATGGTAGCCGAAGTAACATGAGAAATGGTTTAAATAAATTTTCGTTGGTCGATGTTTTTTTATCGTGTTGTGTGTGTGTCGCGTTCCTTTTGTCTAGTGTAATAGAGTGAGAGCAGTTCAGTTAGTGGGCTAGTTTCTCGCAACGCTAGGTGGACCCGCAGTCTACTTAATGGAAGATATAGTACTTGAGTTTTTCTTATTCCAGTCTTATTATTGTCATTATGTTTGTAGGTGTTAGGTGTTGTGTGGGTGTTATGTTTTGTTAAACATTGAAGGGGTAGGGGCCATGCCGCATTCCCTAATTGGTTTCCGTGGTAGGTAATTTCGAATAGAGTAGGTTGTTAGACGTTGCCGTGCGGAAGCAAACCCCCCCTCGTTAGTTGTGCAGTATTGAAGACCAAGTAAAAGGATTGATGTTCGCGTGCCCTCTATGCGGTTTTCTCTGTCCGGCTAATAGGGGCCGTCCGCCCTAGTATAGGGATGTTTTTTTAACGACCAGTTAGATATGTCAAGGATTTGTGATGCCTTGTTTTGCAGCATATGGCTGGTCAGTCCAGATGTGGACAGTAGTGTTATGGGCACTCACATATCAAGGTATTAGTTACCTTGTTTTGGTCTTCAGACGCGTATGTGAGTGGCAGCAGGAGGAGTAGGTGGTGGTCACCAGAGAGTGTGACGTGTTGGGGCGGTCCTGTGGGGTTGGCCTGGCGGAGAGGGTCGCGTGGGGACAGTTGCATTGGCGTCGAGATTTTCCAGTCCTGTGAGAGGGGGGGTAGTTGTTGTCCTGAGTAGGTATTAGTTTGGGTCTCAGTTGGTAGGCAAGCCTCAGGAGGTCGGAAGATCCACGCGTGCAAGAATCTTTCTTTAGTCTTTTGCTGTCTCTCTCTTGTGCTGTATGCGGACCCTGATCAGGTCAGCAGGCAGCACCCGCACACTTACATAATACATATCTTCTTTCGTCTCTTTCATTTTCCTTCTGAGAATCTGTTCTCCTGAGAGCAAGCTCTGCTGAGCCAACCTAACCACGACGTCCACCGGTTTGTTTTGAGGAGAGGTACACTGCAGGGTACTCTCCTGGCCTTTAATGTTGGGGCAACTATGTTGCCCTTTTGGGGTGAGGGTGTGCTGAACCTGTAAGATTCAGCGCGATTTCTGTAATTGACGATTGGAGAGTGGGCTGATCTCTAGCGGAAAGACGGCGCGAAACGACTGAATATACCGCCTGTAGTTATAGGCAGTACAGAATTTAATGCGGTAATTAGTGCTGTGCCCTACCCGTGGATAGGAAATACTACCGGTTTAGTTTAGACAACGTTGGTCGGTGTCGGCACCTGCCGACAACTGGCAGTATGAAAACTCCAGGTGCTGCTTCCTGGCGTCAAGTGCGGTACGCAAACGGACACGAAGCTGGATTTTCTGATTAAGTTGTCTGACAAAATACTTCGTGGCTGACGGTCAACGCCATTTTTTCTCCGGTAGAGAAATGAAGATTTCAACAACTACAAGCCTTCACACTATGTCTAGATAAATCTATAAACGGCTGCGGTAAGTCTCGATTACTTTCATATTAATTAACTACAATATTTCACTGGAGAGAACTGTTTTTTAATAAGCCTAAGTAAGTTGATTCTATTCACCTGTTACGACGTCGTGTACTTGTGCAATACACAATTTGTTGGTAAAGTTTTTAAAACTTTATAAAACATTCCATTCAAGTGTCAGAATTTTGGCACTAAAAAGTAAAGTATATTGAATACAAAATATTTAAGTTTAAAATTTATCTAACATCGATGTAACGAGATTCGTGTTACATCAATCTAGGAAGATTGCACAAGGCGTGGTTGCTTTAGATAGAATACAAGTTTTACTACAATTAACAGTAAAACTTTATTAATATCTGGGAACTTACTCAGGCACGTTTTGAAAATAAAATAATGTCCAAGTCATATTATATTCTGTAGTAAAAACTATGTATTTGAAACAACCTCTTAACCACGTGGTATCTACATATTCACGCTAAGTATTAAGTTTATGAGATGGTACAAAGCCAAAATTAATTGTCAAATTGCAAACAAGGTAACTCACATTAGGTGAAGTTAATATTATGAAGAATTACTGTTGTAAAGATTTTCAAATAAGGCATGTTGGCCATATAAATTTTATCAAGTTTAATTAAGTAGCTCAATAGCCATGTTAACCTTATAAATGTATTTTGGAGGGTGTGCAAACTTTAGTGGGGCATTGTGTTGTGTTCTCTGACTAAAAAATATAATGGTGTAATTAGGGTCCACCGCAATAGACGAGAAAAAGACCTACTACATGGCTGAACTATGAACATCATAAGCTCTCATCTTCGATACCGGAGGGATTTGGAGGACCACACGAACACCTAAAATGTCAGCCACGAGATTGTCACCTCAATAAATAAAAAACCCTCATGGATGAAATCAGGTGATACAAAACCAATTATTAATTACACATAGAGTCAACACTCAATCATACCCAGTGACCAGTTATATATATCTATCAACTACAACATTTCAAGTTTTAAACATTTATTTGGATCCCCAATTGATGGGACAGTTTAGTGTGTGGACTGGGTGCTAAATTAATTGTAAATTTCAGTGTATTTCTGGTAAAATTGTCAGCTCAGAGACTGGCATGCATTACACAGTTCACATTCAGCATAGATCTTCCACTTATTTCATTATAGGGGTTTCTTTACAGATTTTAAGTCATTCTTGCTATTAGTAATTTATAGTGTTCAATTCAGTAGTATATATATATATATTTTCTTAATTTAAAAATCAGTTTAATTCATTTGTATAAAAAATTACTGGGGAGGTAGGTGCATTTTCAACAAGTTTCAACCAGAAGGAATGCATGTCGAAACACCTTTCAACTTGTTTGTTGAGACAAGTTGAAAGATGAATCATCAAGCTATTAACATGCCCGTCTCTGGGCCAAGTGTATTTTTTTCATAGGGTTATAATATTATGCAATATTTCTATTTTTGTTACTTGGCAAGTTTCAGTATATATAAATTCTTTAAATTAATTATGATAACTGGGGGGCATTCATTATTTTAAATATTTGTAATTTCTCACTGTTATAGAGCCCAGAAGGGCAGTGTGGTATAACTGGATTAGGCACTTAGCCACTTAGTTTTGAATTTTATTATTTTCTGGGGACTACTGTATGCTTAAGCATTATCTAATACACCTGATGTGTAATCAACCAGCACCATGGGGGTAATATAAAAATAAATTTGTAATCCTAACAGGGATAATTATAAAGAAAAAGCAAGAATTTATATACACCATGAGGGTAATATAAAAAAAAGGCGTGGCAAGAGATCCTTATGTATAGAGTATGGTATACTATTGTATAATGTATTTGTATTGTGGAACATGTTATGTGTGTATATTTCTGTGTACATTTTGGGGGTTATAAGTATTATGCATTTAGTGTATTTTTGGTGGGGACTTTGGATATAGGGTTTATTTGTTCGATGTCTTTTTATAAAAGAAAGTTAATACATGGAGTCATGTAGGTATATCCTTTTCATTTTTTATAACAGGTATTCTATCTCAATTAATCATTGCTGATCATTTGTTTAAGAAAATAATTTATTTTATTTAACCTTATAACAAGTATATGAATCGTCACCCTTTAAAATTTATTTAATTTGTTTGAGTGATTATCATTATAATTAATATTAGCAAGGAATCTATACCATTTATCTTCATTAAGTTATATGAAGCATTCTAAAAGGAACATATAAAATAAATTTTATATTTTGTTAATATTTTCATGGAAACTTTATTTCAAGGTTAGTTATGGTTTTAAATTTCAATTCATTGGTAGAGTGACATAGCAATTTTTTTCTTGGTTTCAATAAATATTTTCAGGTGGCCTTGTTGAGAAAGTATACTTTATTTAATTAACTATTTAAGGGGAATTATAGATTACTGTTGGGTTTATTTATTTTATTATTAATTGTTTACTGAGATAGAATAATAAAAAGGATTTGTTAATTGTTTAATTCATGAGTTTTCATTGCAAGTCCTGTCTCACTGGATCCAGCGCATTTTTGGCTTCTCTAGGCTTTAGCCTAGTTAAAATTAACTTGTGGCCCCTCTTTACAAAAAAAAAAAATTCTCAATTTTCTCAAAAAAAAAATAATCTTTTTTTTTAACTGCTTAAGTTAAAGTGGGGTTTCATTTGGTAGCAGAGCGCAGTTGAGATTAGGGTCAACCCGTGGGTCCTGTGGGTGTGACGGGGCTTGCAAACTTAGGAAGCATTTTGGAACTCCCACAATGTTAAGTTCCAATGGAACTTAGGAAAATTTTTAAAAGGCCCTATATCTAAAGTTGAAAATATTTTTGTTAGCTTTAAGGTTTTGAGATATATGTATAAGTACTTGCCCGCCTTGAATAGTGAATAGTGCCACGTGGTGAGAAATTTTAGAAGGGGAAATCCCTGGGGAAACGGGACTTATCGCAGTACGGTGCTTGGTTGGTTGGAGTATTACCTTGCCCATATTTGGGGAGGTGTTGTTTTTTGTAATTATGCGGTATGGCCCGATCGGCAGTCGGTTTCTTCCGATAAATGGTAGCCGAAGTAACATGAGAAATGGTTTAAATAAATTTTCGTTGGTCGATGTTTTTTTATCGTGTTGTGTGTGTGTCGCGTTCCTTTTGTCTAGTGTAATAGAGTGAGAGCAGTTCAGTTAGTGGGCTAGTTTCTCGCAACGCTAGGTGGACCCGCAGTCTACTTAATGGAAGATATAGTACTTGAGTTTTTCTTATTCCAGTCTTATTATTGTCATTATGTTTGTAGGTGTTAGGTGTTGTGTGGGTGTTATGTTTTGTTAAACATTGAAGGGGTAGGGGCCATGCCGCATTCCCTAATTGGTTTCCGTGGTAGGTAATTTCGAATAGAGTAGGTTGTTCGACGTTGCCGTGCGGAAGCAAACCCCCCCTCGTTAGTTGTGCAGTATTGAAGACCAAGTAAAGGGATTGATGTTCGCGTGCCCTCTATGCGGTTTTCTCTGTCCGGCTAATAGGGGCCGTCCGCCATAGTATAGGGATGTTTTTTTAACGACCAGTTAGATATGTCAAGGATTTGTGATGTCTTGTTTTGCAGCATATGGCTGGTCAGTCCAGATGTGGACAGTAGTGTTATGGGCACTCACATATCAAGGTATTAGTTACCTTGTTTTGGTCTTCAGACGCGTATGTGAGTGGCAGCAGGAGGAGTAGGTGGTGGTCACCAGAGAGTGTGACGTGTTGGGGCGGTCCTGTGGGGTTGGCCTGGCGGAGAGGGTCGCGTGGGGACAGTTGCATTGGCGTCGAGATTTTCCAGTCCTGTGAGAGGGGGGGTAGTTGTTGTCCTGAGTAGGTATTAGTTTGGGTCTCAGTTGGTAGGCAAGCCTCAGGAGGTCGGAAGATCCACGCGTGCAAGAATCTTTCTTTAGTCTTTTGCTGTCTCTCTCTTGTGCTGTATGCGGACCCTGATCAGGTCAGCAGGCAGCACCCGCACACTTACATAATACATATCTTCTTTCGTCTCTTTCATTTTCCTTCTGAGAATCTGTTCTCCTGAGAGCAAGCTCTGCTGAGCCAACCTAACCACGACGTCCACCGGTTTGTTTTGAGGAGAGGTACACTGCAGGGTACTCTCCTGGCCTTTAATGTTGGGGCAACTATGTTGCCCTTTTGGGGTGAGGGTGTGCTGAACCTGTAAGATTCAGCGCGATTTCTGTAATTGACGATTGGAGAGTGGGCTGATCTCTAGCGGAAAGACGGCGCGAAACGACTGAATATATCGCCTGTAGTTATAGGCAGTACAGAATTTAATGCGGTAATTAGTGCTGTGCCCTACCCGTGGATAGGAAAGACTACCGGTTTAGTTTAGACAACGTTGTTCGGTGTCGGCACCTGCCGACAACTGGCAGTATGAAAACTCCAGGTGCTGCTTCCTGGCGTCAAGTGCGGTACGCAAACGGACACGAAGCTGGATTTTCTGATTAAGTTGTCTGACAAAATACTTCGTGGCTGACGGTCAACGCCATTTTTTCTCCGGTAGAGAAATGAAGATTTCAACAACTACAAGCCTTCACACTATGTCTAGATAAATCTATAAACGGCTGCGGTAAGTCTCGATTACTTTCATATTAATTAACTACAATATTTCACTGGAGAGAACTGTTTTTTAATAAGCCTAAGTAAGTTGATTCTATTCACCTGTTACGACGTCGTGTACTTGTGCAATACACAATTTGTTGGTAAAGTTTTTAAAACTTTATAAAACATTCCATTCAAGTGTCAGAATTTTGGCACTAAAAAGTAAAGTATATTGAATACAAAATATTTAAGTTTAAAATTTATCTAACATCGATGTAACGAGATTCGTGTTACATCAATCTAGGAAGATTGCACAAGGCGTGGTTGCTTTAGATAGAATACAAGTTTTACTACAATTAACAGTAAAACTTTATTAATATCTGGGAACTTACTCAGGCACGTTTTGAAAATAAAATAATGTCCAAGTCATATTATTTTCTGTAGTAAAAACTATGTATTTGAAACAACCTCTTAACCACGTGGTATCTACATATTCACGCTAAGTATTAAGTTTATGAGATGGTACAAAGCCAAAATTAATTGTCAAATTGCAAACAAGGTAACTCACATTAGGTGAAGTTAATATTATGAAGAATTACTGTTGTAAAGATTTTCAAATAAGGCATGTTGGCCATATAAATTTTATCAAGTTTAATTAAGTAGCTCAATAGCCATGTTAACCTTATAAATGTATTTTGGAGGGTGTGCAAACTTTAGTGGGGCATTGTGTTGTGTTCTCTGACTAAAAAATATAATGGTGTAATTAGGGTCCACCGCAATAGACGAGAAAAAGACCTACTACATGGCTGAACTATGAACATCATAAGCTCTCATCTTCGATACCGGAGGGATTTGGAGGACCACACGAACACCTAAAATGTCAGCCACGAGATTGTCACCTCAATAAATAAAAAACCCTCATGGATGAAATCAGGTGATACAAAACCAATTATTAATTACACATAGAGTCAACACTCAATCATACCCAGTGACCAGTTATATATATCTATCAACTACAACATTTCAAGTTTTAAACATTTATTTGGATCCCCAATTGATGGGACAGTTTAGTGTGTGGACTGGGTGCTAAATTAATTGTAAATTTCAGTGTATTTCTGGTAAAATTGTCAGCTCAGAGACTGGCATGCATTACACAGTTCACATTCAGCATAGATCTTCCACTTATTTCATTATAGGGGTTTCTTTACAGATTTTAAGTCATTCTTGCTATTAGTAATTTATAGTGTTCAATTCAGTAGTATATATATATATTTTCTTAATTTAAAAATCAGCTTAATTCATTTGTATAAAAAATTACTGGGGAGGTAGGTGCATTTTCAACAAGTTTCAACCAGAAGGAATGCATGTCGAAACACCTTTCAACTTGTTTGTTGAGACAAGTTGAAAGATGAATCATCAAGCTATTAACATGCCCGTCTCTGGGCCAAGTGTATTTTTTTCATAGGGTTATAATATTATGCAATATTTCTATTTTTGTTACTTGGCAAGTTTCAGTATATATAAATTCTTTAAATTAATTATGATAACTGGGGGGCATTCATTATTTTAAATATTTGTAATTTCTCACTGTTATAGAGCCCAGAAGGGCAGTGTGGTATAACTGCATTAGGCACTTAGCCACTTAGTTTTGAATTTTATTATTTTCTGGGGACTACTGTATGCTTAAGCATTATCTAATACACCTGATGTGTAATCAACCAGCACCATGGGGGTAATATAAAAATAAATTTGTAATCCTAACAGGGATAATTATAAAGAAAAAGCAAGAATTTATATACACCATGAGGGTAATATAAAAAAAAGGCGTGGCAAGAGATCCTTATGTATAGAGTATGGTATACTATTGTATAATGTATTTGTATTGTGGAACATGTTATGTGTGTATATTTCTGTGTACATTTTGGGGGTTATAAGTATTATGCATTTAGTGTATTTTTGGTGGGGACTTTGGATATAGGGTTTATTTGTTCGATGTCTTTTTATAAAAGAAAGTTAATACATGGAGTCATGTAGGTATATCCTTTTCATTTTTTATAACAGGTATTCTATCTCAATTAATCATTGCTGATCATTTGTTTAAGAAAATAATTTATTTTATTTAACCTTATAACAAGTATATGAATCGTCACCCTTTAAAATTTATTTAATTTGTTTGAGTGATTATCATTATAATTAATATTAGCAAGGAATCTATACCATTTATCTTCATTAAGTTATATGAAGCATTCTAAAAGGAACATATAAAATAAATTTTATATTTTGTTAATATTTTCATGGAAACTTTATTTCAAGGTTAGTTATGGTTTTAAATTTCAATTCATTGGTAGCAATTTATTTTCTTGGTTTCAATAAATATTTTCAGGTGGCCTTGTTGAGAAAGTATACTTTATTTAATTAACTATTTAAGGGGAATTATAGATTACTGTTGGGTTTATTTATTTTATTATTAATTGTTTACTGAGATAGAATAATAAAAAGGATTTGTTAATTGTTTAATTCATGAGTTTTCATTGCAAGTCCTGTCTCACTGGATCCAGCGCATTTTTGGCTTCTCTAGGCTTTAGCCTAGTTAAAATTAACTTGTGGCCCCTCTTTACAAAAAAAAAAAATTCTCAATTTTCTCAAAAAAAAAATAATCTTTTTTTTTAACTGCTTAAGTTAAAGTGGGGTTTCATTTGGTAGCAGAGCGCAGTTGAGATTAGGGTCAACCCGTGGGTCCTGTGGGTGTGACGGGGCTTGCAAACTTAGGAAGCATTTTGGAACTCCCACAATGTTAAGTTCCAATGGAACTTAGGAAAATTTTTAAAAGGCCCTATATCTAAAGTTGAAAATATTTTTGTTAGCTTTAAGGTTTTGAGATATATGTATAAGTACTTGCCCGCCTTGAATAGTGAATAGTGCCACGTGGTGAGAAATTTTAGAAGGGGAAATCCCTGGGGAAACGGGACTTATCGCAGTACGGTGCTTGGTTGGTTGGAGTATTACCTTGCCCATATTTGGGGAGGTGTTGTTTTTTGTAATTATGCGGTATGGCCCGATCGGCAGTCGGTTTCTTCCGATAAATGGTAGCCGAAGTAACATGAGAAATGGTTTAAATAAATTTTCGTTGGTCGATGTTTTTTTATCGTGTTGTGTGTGTGTCGCGTTCCTTTTGTCTAGTGTAATAGAGTGAGAGCAGTTCAGTTAGTGGGCTAGTTTCTCGCAACGCTAGGTGGACCCGCAGTCTACTTAATGGAAGATATAGTACTTGAGTTTTTCTTATTCCAGTCTTATTATTGTCATTATGTTTGTAGGTGTTAGGTGTTGTGTGGGTGTTATGTTTTGTTAAACATTGAAGGGGTAGGGGCCATGCCGCATTCCCTAATTGGTTTCCGTGGTAGGTAATTTCGAATAGAGTAGGTTGTTCGACGTTGCCGTGCGGAAGCAAACCCCCCCTCGTTAGTTGTGCAGTATTGAAGACCAAGTAAAGGGATTGATGTTCGCGTGCCCTCTATGCGGTTTTCTCTGTCCGGCTAATAGGGGCCGTCCGCCATAGTATAGGGATGTTTTTTTAACGACCAGTTAGATATGTCAAGGATTTGTGATGTCTTGTTTTGCAGCATATGGCTGGTCAGTCCAGATGTGGACAGTAGTGTTATGGGCACTCACATATCAAGGTATTAGTTACCTTGTTTTGGTCTTCAGACGCGTATGTGAGTGGCAGCAGGAGGAGTAGGTGGTGGTCACCAGAGAGTGTGACGTGTTGGGGCGGTCCTGTGGGGTTGGCCTGGCGGAGAGGGTCGCGTGGGGACAGTTGCATTGGCGTCGAGATTTTCCAGTCCTGTGAGAGGGGGGGTAGTTGTTGTCCTGAGTAGGTATTAGTTTGGGTCTCAGTTGGTAGGCAAGCCTCAGGAGGTCGGAAGATCCACGCGTGCAAGAATCTTTCTTTAGTCTTTTGCTGTCTCTCTCTTGTGCTGTATGCGGACCCTGATCAGGTCAGCAGGCAGCACCCGCACACTTACATAATACATATCTTCTTTCGTCTCTTTCATTTTCCTTCTGAGAATCTGTTCTCCTGAGAGCAAGCTCTGCTGAGCCAACCTAACCACGACGTCCACCGGTTTGTTTTGAGGAGAGGTACACTGCAGGGTACTCTCCTGGCCTTTAATGTTGGGGCAACTATGTTGCCCTTTTGGGGTGAGGGTGTGCTGAACCTGTAAGATTCAGCGCGATTTCTGTAATTGACGATTGGAGAGTGGGCTGATCTCTAGCGGAAAGACGGCGCGAAACGACTGAATATATCGCCTGTAGTTATAGGCAGTACAGAATTTAATGCGGTAATTAGTGCTGTGCCCTACCCGTGGATAGGAAAGACTACCGGTTTAGTTTAGACAACGTTGTTCGGTGTCGGCACCTGCCGACAACTGGCAGTATGAAAACTCCAGGTGCTGCTTCCTGGCGTCAAGTGCGGTACGCAAACGGACACGAAGCTGGATTTTCTGATTAAGTTGTCTGACAAAATACTTCGTGGCTGACGGTCAACGCCATTTTTTCTCCGGTAGAGAAATGAAGATTTCAACAACTACAAGCCTTCACACTATGTCTAGATAAATCTATAAACGGCTGCGGTAAGTCTCGATTACTTTCATATTAATTAACTACAATATTTCACTGGAGAGAACTGTTTTTTAATAAGCCTAAGTAAGTTGATTCTATTCACCTGTTACGACGTCGTGTACTTGTGCAATACACAATTTGTTGGTAAAGTTTTTAAAACTTTATAAAACATTCCATTCAAGTGTCAGAATTTTGGCACTAAAAAGTAAAGTATATTGAATACAAAATATTTAAGTTTAAAATTTATCTAACATCGATGTAACGAGATTCGTGTTACATCAATCTAGGAAGATTGCACAAGGCGTGGTTGCTTTAGATAGAATACAAGTTTTACTACAATTAACAGTAAAACTTTATTAATATCTGGGAACTTACTCAGGCACGTTTTGAAAATAAAATAATGTCCAAGTCATATTATTTTCTGTAGTAAAAACTATGTATTTGAAACAACCTCTTAACCACGTGGTATCTACATATTCACGCTAAGTATTAAGTTTATGAGATGGTACAAAGCCAAAATTAATTGTCAAATTGCAAACAAGGTAACTCACATTAGGTGAAGTTAATATTATGAAGAATTACTGTTGTAAAGATTTTCAAATAAGGCATGTTGGCCATATAAATTTTATCAAGTTTAATTAAGTAGCTCAATAGCCATGTTAACCTTATAAATGTATTTTGGAGGGTGTGCAAACTTTAGTGGGGCATTGTGTTGTGTTCTCTGACTAAAAAATATAATGGTGTAATTAGGGTCCACCGCAATAGACGAGAAAAAGACCTACTACATGGCTGAACTATGAACATCATAAGCTCTCATCTTCGATACCGGAGGGATTTGGAGGACCACACGAACACCTAAAATGTCAGCCACGAGATTGTCACCTCAATAAATAAAAAACCCTCATGGATGAAATCAGGTGATACAAAACCAATTATTAATTACACATAGAGTCAACACTCAATCATACCCAGTGACCAGTTATATATATCTATCAACTACAACATTTCAAGTTTTAAACATTTATTTGGATCCCCAATTGATGGGACAGTTTAGTGTGTGGACTGGGTGCTAAATTAATTGTAAATTTCAGTGTATTTCTGGTAAAATTGTCAGCTCAGAGACTGGCATGCATTACACAGTTCACATTCAGCATAGATCTTCCACTTATTTCATTATAGGGGTTTCTTTACAGATTTTAAGTCATTCTTGCTATTAGTAATTTATAGTGTTCAATTCAGTAGTATATATATATATTTTCTTAATTTAAAAATCAGCTTAATTCATTTGTATAAAAAATTACTGGGGAGGTAGGTGCATTTTCAACAAGTTTCAACCAGAAGGAATGCATGTCGAAACACCTTTCAACTTGTTTGTTGAGACAAGTTGAAAGATGAATCATCAAGCTATTAACATGCCCGTCTCTGGGCCAAGTGTATTTTTTTCATAGGGTTATAATATTATGCAATATTTCTATTTTTGTTACTTGGCAAGTTTCAGTATATATAAATTCTTTAAATTAATTATGATAACTGGGGGGCATTCATTATTTTAAATATTTGTAATTTCTCACTGTTATAGAGCCCAGAAGGGCAGTGTGGTATAACTGCATTAGGCACTTAGCCACTTAGTTTTGAATTTTATTATTTTCTGGGGACTACTGTATGCTTAAGCATTATCTAATACACCTGATGTGTAATCAACCAGCACCATGGGGGTAATATAAAAATAAATTTGTAATCCTAACAGGGATAATTATAAAGAAAAAGCAAGAATTTATATACACCATGAGGGTAATATAAAAAAAAGGCGTGGCAAGAGATCCTTATGTATAGAGTATGGTATACTATTGTATAATGTATTTGTATTGTGGAACATGTTATGTGTGTATATTTCTGAGTACATTTTGGGGGTTATAAGTATTATGCATTTAGTGTATTTTTGGTGGGGACTTTGGATATAGGGTTTATTTGTTCGATGTCTTTTTATAAAAGAAAGTTAATACATGGAGTCATGTAGGTATATCCTTTTCATTTTTTATAACAGGTATTCTATCTCAATTAATCATTGCTGATCATTTGTTTAAGAAAATAATTTATTTTATTTAACCTTATAACAAGTATATGAATCGTCACCCTTTAAAATTTATTTAATTTGTTTGAGTGATTATCATTATAATTAATATTAGCAAGGAATCTATACCATTTATCTTCATTAAGTTATATGAAGCATTCTAAAAGGAACATATAAAATAAATTTTATATTTTGTTAATATTTTCACGGAAACTTTATTTCAAGGTTAGTTATGGTTTTAAATTTCAATTCATTGGTAGCAATTTATTTTCTTGGTTTCAATAAATATTTTCAGGTGGCCTTGTTGAGAAAGTATACTTTATTTAATTAACTATTTAAGGGGAATTATAGATTACTGTTGGGTTTATTTATTTTATTATTAATTGTTTACTGAGATAGAATAATAAAAAGGATTTGTTAATTGTTTAATTCATGAGTTTTCATTGCAAGTCCTGTCTCACTGGATCCAGCGCATTTTTGGCTTCTCTAGGCTTTAGCCTAGTTAAAATTAACTTGTGGCCCCTCTTTACAAAAAAAAAAAAAATTCTCAAACAATTTTCTCAAAAAAAAAATAATCTTCTTTTTTAACTGCTTAAGTTAAAGTGGGGTTTCATTTGGTAGCAGAGCGCAGTTGAGATTAGGGTCAACCCGTGGGTCCTGTGGGTGTGACGGGGCTTGCAAACTTAGGAAGCATTTTGGAACTCCCACAATGTTAAGTTCCAATGGAACTTAGGAAAATTTTTAAAAGGCCCTATATCTAAAGTTGAAAATATTTTTGTTAGCTTTAAGGTTTGAGATATATGTATAAGTACTTGCCCGCCTTGAATAGTGAATAGTGCCACGTGGTGAGAAATTTTAGAAGGGGAAATCCCTGGGGAAACGGGACTTATCGCAGTACGGTGCTTGGTTGGTTGGAGTATTACCTTGCCCATATTTGGGGAGGCGTTGTTTTTTGTAATTATGCGGTATGGCCCGATCGGCAGTCGGTTTCTTCCGATAAATGGTAGCTGAAGTAACATGAGAAATGGTTTAAATAAATTTTCGTTGGTCGATGTTTTTTTATCGTGTTGTGTGTGTGTCGCGTTCCTTTTGTCTAGTGTAATAGAGTGAGAGCAGTTCAGTTAGTGGGCTAGTTTCTCGCAACGCTAGGTGGACCCGCAGTCTACTTAATGGAAGATATAGTACTTGAGTTTTTCTTATTCCAGTCTTATTATTGTCATTATGTTTGTAGGTGTTAGGTGTTGTGTGGGTGTTATGTTTTGTTAAACATTGAAGGGGTAGGGGCCATGCCGCATTCCCTAGTTGGTTTCCGTGGTAGGTAATTTCGAATAGAGTAGGTTGTTCGACGTTGCCATGCGGAAGCAAACCCCCCCTCGTTAGTTGTGCAGTATTGAAGACCAAGTAAAGGGATTGATGTTCGCGTGCCCTCTATGCGGTTTTCTCTGTCCGGCTAATAGGGGCCGTCCGCCCTAGTATAGGGATGTTTTTTTTAACGACCAGTTAGATATGTCAAGGATTTGTGATGCCTTGTTTTGCAGCATATGGCTGGTCAGTCCAGATGTGGACAGTAGTGTTATGGGCACTCACATATAAAGGTATTAGTTACCTTGTTTTGGTCTTCAGACGCGTATGTGAGTGGCAGCAGGAGGAGTAGGTGGTGGTCACCAGAGAGTGTGACGTGTTGGGGCGGTCCTGTGGGGTTGGCCTGGCGGAGAGGGTCGCGTGGGGACAGTTGCATTGGCGTTGAGATTTTCCAGTCCTGTGAGAGGGGGGGTAGTTGTTGTCCTGAGTAGGTATTATTTTGGGTCTCAGTTGGTAGGCAAGCCTCAGGAGGTCGGAAGATCCACGCGTGCATGAATCTTTCTTTAGTCTTTTGCTGTCTCTCTCTTGTGCTGTATGCGGACCCTGATCAGGTCAGCAGGCAGCACCCGCACACTTACATAATACATATCTTCTTTCGTCTCTTTCATTTTCCTTCTGAGAATCTGTTCTCCTGAGAGCAAGCTCTGCTGAGCCAACCTAACCACGACGTCCACCGGTTTGTTTTGAGGAGAGGTACACTGCAGGGTACTCTCCTGGCCTTTAATGTTGGGGCAACTATGTTGCCCTTTTGGGGTGAGGGTGTGCTGAACCTGTAAGATTCAGTGCGATTTCTGTAATTGACGATTGGAGAGTGGGCTGATCTCTAGCGGAAAGACGGCGCGAAACGACTGAATATACCGCCTGTAGTTATAGGCAGTACAGAATTTAATGCGGTAATTAGTGCTGTGCCCTACCCGTGGATAGGAAAGACTACCGGTTTAGTTTAGACAACGTTGTTCGGTGTCGGCACCTGCCGACAACTGGCAGTATGGAAACTCCAGGTGCTGCTTCCTGGCGTCAAGTGCGGTACGCAAACGGACACGAAGCTGGATTTTCTGATTAAGTTGTCTGACAAAATACTTCGTTGCTGACGGTCAACGCCATTTTTTCTCCGGTAGAGAAATGAAGATTTCAACAACTACAAGCCTTCACACTATGTCTAGATAAATCTATAAACGGCTGCGGTAAGTCTCGATTACTTTCATATTAATTAACTACAATATTTCACTGGAGAGAACTGTTTTTTAATAAGCCTAAGTAAGTTGATTCTATTCACCTGTTACGACGTCGTGTACTTGTGCAATACACAATTTGTTGGTAAAGTTTTTAAAACTTTATAAAACATTCCATTCAAGTGTCAGAATTTTGGCACTAAAAAGTAAAGTATATTGAATACAAAATATTTAAGTTTAAAATTTATCTAACATCGATGTAACGAGATTCGTGTTACATCAATCTAGGAAGATTGCACAAGGCGTGGTTGCTTTAGATAGAATACAAGTTTTACTACAATTAACAGTAAAACTTTATTAATATCTGGGAACTTACTCAGGCACGTTTTGAAAATAAAATAATGTCCAAGTCATATTATTTTCTGTAGTAAAAACTATGTATTTGAAACAACCTCTTAACCACGTGGTATCTACATATTCACGCTAAGTATTAAGTTTATGAGATGGTACAAAGCCAAAATTAATTGTCAAATTGCAAACAAGGTAACTCACATTAGGTGAAGTTAATATTATGAAGAATTACTGTTGTAAAGATTTTCAAATAAGGCATGTTGGCCATATAAATTTTATCAAGTTTAATTAAGTAGCTCAATAGCCATGTTAACCTTATAAATGTATTTTGGAGGGTGTGCAAACTTTAGTGGGGCATTGTGTTGTGTTCTCTGACTAAAAAATATAATGGTGTAATTAGGGTCCACCGCAATAGACGAGAAAAAGACCTACTACATGGCTGAACTATGAACATCATAAGCTCTCATCTTCGATACCGGAGGGATTTGGAGGACCACACGAACACCTAAAATGTCAGCCACGAGATTGTCACCTCAATAAATAAAAAACCCTCATGGATGAAATCAGGTGATACAAAACCAATTATTAATTACACATAGAGTCAACACTCAATCATACCCAGTGACCAGTTATATATATCTATCAACTACAACATTTCAAGTTTTAAACATTTATTTGGATCCCCAATTGATGGGACAGTTTAGTGTGTGGACTGGGTGCTAAATTAATTGTAAATTTCAGTGTATTTCTGGTAAAATTGTCAGCTCAGAGACTGGCATGCATTACACAGTTCACATTCAGCATAGATCTTCCACTTATTTCATTATAGGGGTTTCTTTACAGATTTTAAGTCATTCTTGCTATTAGTAATTTATAGTGTTCAATTCAGTAGTATATATATATATTTTCTTAATTTAAAAATCAGCTTAATTCATTTGTATAAAAAATTACTGGGGAGGTAGGTGCATTTTCAACAAGTTTCAACCAGAAGGAATGCATGTCGAAACACCTTTCAACTTGTTTGTTGAGACAAGTTGAAAGATGAATCATCAAGCTATTAACATGCCCGTCTCTGGGCCAAGTGTATTTTTTTCATAGGGTTATAATATTATGCAATATTTCTATTTTTGTTACTTGGCAAGTTTCAGTATATATAAATTCTTTAAATTAATTATGATAACTGGGGGGCATTCATTATTTTAAATATTTGTAATTTCTCACTGTTATAGAGCCCAGAAGGGCAGTGTGGTATAACTGCATTAGGCACTTAGCCACTTAGTTTTGAATTTTATTATTTTCTGGGGACTACTGTATGCTTAAGCATTATCTAATACACCTGATGTGTAATCAACCAGCACCATGGGGGTAATATAAAAATAAATTTGTAATCCTAACAGGGATAATTATAAAGAAAAAGCAAGAATTTATATACACCATGAGGGTAATATAAAAAAAAGGCGTGGCAAGAGATCCTTATGTATAGAGTATGGTATACTATTGTATAATGTATTTGTATTGTGGAACATGTTATGTGTGTATATTTCTGTGTACATTTTGGGGGTTATAAGTATTATGCATTTAGTGTATTTTTGGTGGGGACTTTGGATATAGGGTTTATTTGTTCGATGTCTTTTTATAAAAGAAAGTTAATACATGGAGTCATGTAGGTATATCCTTTTCATTTTTTATAACAGGTATTCTATCTCAATTAATCATTGCTGATCATTTGTTTAAGAAAATAATTTATTTTATTTAACCTTATAACAAGTATATGAATTGTCACCCTTTAAAATTTATTTAATTTGTTTGAGTGATTATCATTATAATTAATATTAGCAAGGAATCTATACCATTTATCTTCATTAAGTTATATGAAGCATTCTAAAAGGAACATATAAAATAAATTTTATATTTTGTTAATATTTTCATGGAAACTTTATTTCAAGGTTAGTTATGGTTTTAAATTTCAATTCATTGGTAGCAATTTATTTTCTTGGTTTCAATAAATATTTTCAGGTGGCCTTGTTGAGAAAGTATACTTTATTTAATTAACTATTTAAGGGGAATTATAGATTACTGTTGGGTTTATTTATTTTATTATTAATTGTTTACTGAGATAGAATAATAAAAAGGATTTGTTAATTGTTTAATTCATGAGTTTTCATTGCAAGTCCTGTCTCACTGGATCCAGCGCATTTTTGGCTTCTCTAGGCTTTAGCCTAGTTATAATTAACTTGTGGCCCCTCTTTACAAAAAAAAAAAAATTCTCAAACAATTTTCACAAAAAAAAAAATAATCTTTTTTTTTAACTGCTTAAGTTAAAGTGGGGTTTCATTTGGTAGCAGAGCGCAGTTGAGATTAGGGTCAACACGTGGGTCCTGTGGGTGTGACGGGGCTTGCAAACTTAGGAAGCATTTTGGAACTCCCACAATGTTAAGTTCCAATGGAACTTAGGAAAATTTTTAAAAGGCCCTATATCTAAAGTTGAAAATATTTTTGTTAGCTTTAAGGTTTTGAGATATATGTATATGTACTTGCCCGCCTTGAATAGTGAATAGTGCCACGTGGTGAGAAATTTTAGAAGGGGAAATCCCTGGGGAAACGGGACTTATCGCAGAATGGTGCTTGGTTGGTTGGAGTATTACCTTGCCCATATTTGGGGAGGTGTTGTTTTTTGTAATTATGCGGTATGGCCCGATCGGCAGTCGGTTTCTTCCGATAAATGGTAGCCGAAGTAACATGAGAAATGGTTTAAATAAATTTTCGTTGGTCGATGTTTTTTTATCGTGTTGTGTGTGTGTGTCGCGTTCCTTTTGTCTAGTGTAATAGAGTGAGAGCAGTTCAGTTAGTGGGCTAGTTTCTCGCAACGCTAGGTGGACCCGCAGTCTACTTAATGGAAGATATAGTACTTGAGTTTTTCTTATTCCAGTCTTATTATTGTCATTATGTTTGTAGGTGTTAGGTGTTGTGTGGGTGTTATGTTTTGTTAAACATTGAAGGGGTAGGGGCCATGCCGCATTCCCTAGTTGGTTTCCGTGGTAGGTAATTTCGAATAGAGTAGGTTGTTCGACGTTGCCATGCGGAAGCAAACCCCCCCTCGTTAGTTGTGCAGTATTGAAGACCAAGTAAAGGGATTGATGTTCGCGTGCCCTCTATGCGGTTTTCTCTGTCCGGCTAATAGGGGCCGTCCGCCCTAGTATAGGGATGTTTTTTTTAACGACCAGTTAGATATGTCAAGGATTTGTGATGCCTTGTTTTGCAGCATATGGCTGGTCAGTCCAGATGTGGACAGTAGTGTTATGGGCACTCACATATAAAGGTATTAGTTACCTTGTTTTGGTCTTCAGACGCGTATGTGAGTGGCAGCAGGAGGAGTAGGTGGTGGTCACCAGAGAGTGTGACGTGTTGGGGCGGTCCTGTGGGGTTGGCCTGGCGGAGAGGGTCGCGTGGGGACAGTTGCATTGGCGTCGAGATTTTCCAGTCCTGTGAGAGGGGGGGTAGTTGTTGTCCTGAGTAGGTATTAGTTTGGGTCTCAGTTGGTAGGCAAGCCTCAGGAGGTCGGAAGATCCACGCGTGCATGAATCTTTCTTTAGTCTTTTGCTGTCTCTCTCTTGTGCTGTATGCGGACCCTGATCAGGTCAGCAGGCAGCACCCGCACACTTACATAATACATATCTTCTTTCGTCTCTTTCATTTTCCTTCTGAGAATCTGTTCTCCTGAGAGCAAGCTCTGCTGAGCCAACCTAACCACGACGTCCACCGGTTTGTTTTGAGGAGAGGTACACTGCAGGGTACTCTCCTGGCCTTTAATGTTGGGGCAACTATGTTGCCCTTTTGGGGTGAGGGTGTGCTGAACCTGTAAGATTCAGTGCGATTTCTGTAATTGACGATTGGAGAGTGGGCTGATCTCTAGCGGAAAGACGGCGCGAAACGACTGAATATACCGCCTGTAGTTATAGGCAGTACAGAATTTAATGCGGTAATTAGTGCTGTGCCCTACCCGTGGATAGGAAAGACTACCGGTTTAGTTTAGACAACGTTGTTCGGTGTCGGCACCTGCCGACAACTGGCAGTATGGAAACTCCAGGTGCTGCTTCCTGGCGTCAAGTGCGGTACGCAAACGGACACGAAGCTGGATTTTCTGATTAAGTTGTCTGACAAAATACTTCGTGGCTGACGGTCAACGCCATTTTTTCTCCGGTAGAGAAATGAAGATTTCAACAACTACAAGCCTTCACA
This sequence comes from Magicicada septendecula, assembly GCA_034769895.1. Taxonomy (NCBI): domain Eukaryota; kingdom Metazoa; phylum Arthropoda; class Insecta; order Hemiptera; family Cicadidae; genus Magicicada; species Magicicada septendecula. Next base: position 227,231,767 of record CM068374.1, on the reverse strand, counting down.
CTATGTCTAGATAAATCTATAAACGGCTACGGTAAGTCTCGATTACTTTCATATTAATTAACTACAATATTTCACTGGAGAGAACTGTTTTTTAATAAGCCTAAGTAAGTTGATTCTATTCACCTGTTACGACGTCGTGTACTTGTGCAATACACAATTTGTTGGTAAAGTTTTTAAAACTTTATAAAACATTCCATTCAAGTGTCAGAATTTTGGCACTAAAAAGTAAAGTATATTGAATACAAAATATTTAAGTTTAAAATTTATCTAACATCGATGTAACGAGATTCGTGTTACATCAATCTAGGAAGATTGCACAAGGCGTGGTTGCTTTAGATAGAATACAAGTTTTACTACAATTAACAGTAAAACTTTATTAATATCTGGGAACTTACTCAGGCACGTTTTGAAAATAAAATAATGTCCAAGTCATATTATTTTCTGTAGTAAAAACTATGTATTTGAAACAACCTCTTAACCACGTGGTATCTACATATTCACGCTAAGTATTAAGTTTATGAGATGGTACAAAGCCAAAATTAATTGTCAAATTGCAAACAAGGTAACTCACATTAGGTGAAGTTAATATTATGAAGAATTACTGTTGTAAAGATTTTCAAATAAGGCATGTTGGCCATATAAATTTTATCAAGTTTAATTAAGTAGCTCAATAGCCATGTTAACCTTATAAATGTATTTTGGAGGGTGTGCAAACTTTAGTGGGGCATTGTGTTGTGTTCTCTGACTAAAAAATATAATGGTGTAATTAGGGTCCACCGCAATAGACGAGAAAAAGACCTACTACATGGCTGAACTATGAACATCATAAGCTCTCATCTTCGATACCGGAGGGATTTGGAGGACCACACGAACACCTAAAATGTCAGCCACGAGATTGTCACCTCAATAAATAAAAAACCCTCATGGATGAAATCAGGTGATACAAAACCAATTATTAATTACACATAGAGTCAACACTCAATCATACCCAGTGACCAGTTATATATATCTATCAACTACAACATTTCAAGTTTTAAACATTTATTTGGATCCCCAATTGATGGGACAGTTTAGTGTGTGGACTGGGTGCTAAATTAATTGTAAATTTCAGTGTATTTCTGGTAAAATTGTCAGCTCAGAGACTGGCATGCATTACACAGTTCACATTCAGCATAGATCTTCCACTTATTTCATTATAGGGGTTTCTTTACAGATTTTAAGTCATTCTTGCTATTAGTAATTTATAGTGTTCAATTCAGTAGTATATATATATATTTTCTTAATTTAAAAATCAGCTTAATTCATTTGTATAAAAAATTACTGGGGAGGTAGGTGCATTTTCAACAAGTTTCAACCAGAAGGAATGCATGTCGAAACACCTTTCAACTTGTTTGTTGAGACAAGTTGAAAGATGAATCATCAAGCTATTAACATGCCCGTCTCTGGGCCAAGTGTATTTTTTTCATAGGGTTATAATATTATGCAATATTTCTATTTTTGTTACTTGGCAAGTTTCAGTATATATAAATTCTTTAAATTAATTATGATAACTGGGGGGCATTCATTATTTTAAATATTTGTAATTTCTCACTGTTATAGAGCCCAGAAGGGCAGTGTGGTATAACTGCATTAGGCACTTAGCCACTTAGTTTTGAATTTTATTATTTTCTGGGGACTACTGTATGCTTAAGCATTATCTAATACACCTGATGTGTAATCAACCAGCACCATGGGGGTAATATAAAAATAAATTTGTAATCCTAACAGGGATAATTATAAAGAAAAAGCAAGAATTTATATACACCATGAGGGTAATATAAAAAAAAGGCGTGGCAAGAGATCCTTATGTATAGAGTATGGTATACTATTGTATAATGTATTTGTATTGTGGAACATGTTATGTGTGTATATTTCTGTGTACATTTTGGGGGTTATAAGTATTATGCATTTAGTGTATTTTTGGTGGGGACTTTGGATATAGGGTTTATTTGTTCGATGTCTTTTTATAAAAGAAAGTTAATACATGGAGTCATGTAGGTATATCCTTTTCATTTTTTATAACAGGTATTCTATCTCAATTAATCATTGCTGATCATTTGTTTAAGAAAATAATTTATTTTATTTAACCTTATAACAAGTATATGAATTGTCACCCTTTAAAATTTATTTAATTTGTTTGAGTGATTATCATTATAATTAATATTAGCAAGGAATCTATACCATTTATCTTCATTAAGTTATATGAAGCATTCTAAAAGGAACATATAAAATAAATTTTATATTTTGTTAATATTTTCATGGAAACTTTATTTCAAGGTTAGTTATGGTTTTAAATTTCAATTCATTGGTAGAGTGACATAGCAATTTTTTTCTTGGTTTCAATAAATATTTTCAGGTGGCCTTGTTGAGAAAGTATACTTTATTTAATTAACTATTTAAGGGGAATTATAGATTACTGTTGGGTTTATTTATTTTATTATTAATTGTTTACTGAGATAGAATAATAAAAAGGATTTGTTAATTGTTTAATTCATGAGTTTTCATTGCAAGTCCTGTCTCACTGGATCCAGCGCATTTTTGGCTTCTCTAGGCTTTAGCCTAGTTATAATTAACTTGTGGCCCCTCTTTACAAAAAAAAAAAAATTCTCAAACAATTTTCTCAAAAAAAAAAAAAATCTTTTTTTTTAACTGCTTAAGTTAAAGTGGGGTTTCATTTGGTAGCAGAGCGCAGTTGAGATTAGGGTCAACCCGTGGGTCCTGTGGGTGCGACGGGGCTTGCAAACTTAGGAAGCATTTTGGAACTCCCACAATGTTAAGTTCCAATGGAACTTGGGAAAATTTTTAAAAGGCCCTATATCTAAAGTTGAAAATATTTTTGTTAGCTTTAAGGTTTTGAGATATATGTATATGTACTTGCCCGCCTTGAATAGTGAATAGTGCCACGTGGTGAGAAATTTTAGAAGGGGAAATCCCTGGGGAAACGGGACTTATCGCAGTATGGTGCTTGGTTGGTTGGAGTATTACCTTGCCCATATTTGGGGAGGTGTTGTTTTTTGTAATTATGCGGTATGGCCCGATCGGCAGTCGGTTTCTTCCGATAAATGGTAGCCGAAGTAACATGAGAAATGGTTTAAATAAATTTTCGTTGGGCGGTGTTTTTTTTTCATGTTGTGTGTGTGTCGCGTTCCTTTTGTCTAGTGTAATAGAGTGAGAGCAGTTCAGTTAGTGGGCTAGTTTCTCGCAATGCTAGGTGGACCCGCAGTCTACTTAATGGAAGATATAGTACTTGAGTTTTTCTTATTCCAGTCTTATTATTGTCATTATGTTTGTAGGTGTTAGGTGTTTTGTGGATGTTATGTTTTGTTAAACATTGAAGGGGTAGGGGCCATGCCGCATTCCCTAGTTGGTTTCCGTGGTAGGTAATTTCGAATAGAGTAGGTTGTTCGACGTTGCCGTGCGGAAGCAAACCCCCCCTCGTTAGTTGTGCAGTATTGAAGACCAAGTAAAGGGATTGATGTTCGCGTGCCCTCTATGCGGTTTTCTCTGTCCGGCTAATAGGGGCCGTCCGCCCTAGTATAGGGATGTTTTTTTTAACGACCAGTTAGATATGTCAAGGATTTGTGATGCCTTGTTTTGCAGCATATGGCTGGTCAGTCCAGATGTGGACAGTAGTGTTATGGGCACTCACATATCAAGGTATTAGTTACCTTGTTTTGGTCTTCAGACGCGTATGTGAGTGGCAGCAGGAGGAGTAGGTGGTGGTCACCAGAGAGTGTGACGTGTTGGGGCGGTCCTGTGGGGTTGGCCTGGCGGAGAGGGTCGCGTGGGGACAGTTGCATTGGCGTCGAAATTTTCCAGTCCTGTGAGAGGGGGGGTTGTTGTTGTCCTGAGTAGGTATTAGTTTGGGTCTCAATTGGTGGGCAAGCCTCAGGAGGTCGGAAGATCCACGCGTGCAAGAATCTTTCTTTAGTCTTTTGCTGTCTCTCTCTTGTGCTGTACGCGGACCCTGATCAGGTCAGCAGGCAGCACCCGCACACTTACATAATACATATCTTCTTTCGTCTCTTTCGTTTTCCTTCTGAGAATCTGTTCTTCTGAGAGCAAGCTCTGCTGAGCCAACCTAACCACGACGTCCACCGGTTTGTTTTGAGGAGAGGTACACTGCAGGGTACTCTCCTGGCCTTTAATGTTGGGGCAACTATGTTGCCCTTTTGGGGTGAGGGTGTGCTGAACCTGTAAGATTCAGCGCGATTTCTGTAATTGACGATTGGAGAGTGGGCTGATCTCTAGCGGAAAGACGGCGCGAAACGACTGAATATACCGCCTGTAGTTATAGGCAGTACAGAATTTAATGCGGTAATTAGTGCTGTGCCCTACCCGTGGATAGGAAAGACTACCGGTTTAGTTTAGACAACGTTGGTCGGTGTCGGCACCTGCCGACAACTGGCAGTATGAAAACTCCAGGTGCTGCTTCCTGGCGTCAAGTGCGGTACGCAAACGGACACGAAGCTGGATTTTCTGATTAAGTTGTCTGACAAAATACTTCGTGGCTGACGGTCAACGCCATTTTTTCTCCGGTAGAGAAATGAAGATTTCAACAACTACAAGCCTTCACACTATGTCTAGATAAATCTATAAACGGCTGCGGTAAGTCTCGATTACTTTCATATTAATTAACTACAATATTTCACTGTAGAAAACTGTTTTCTAATAAGCCTAAGTAAGTTGATTCTATTCACCTGTTATGACCTCGTGTACTTGTGCAATACGCAATTTGTTGGTAAAGTTTTTAAAACTTTATAAAACATTCCATTCAAGTGTCAGAATTTCGGCACTAAAAAGTAAAGTATATTGAATACAAAATATTTAAGTTTAAAATTTATCTAACATCGATGTAACGAGATTCGTGTTACATCAATCTAGGAAGATTGCACAAGGCGTGGTTGCTTTAGATAGAATACAAGTTTTACTACAATTAACAGTAAAACTTTATTAATATCTGGGAACTTACTCAGGCACGTTTTGAAAATAAAATAATGTCCAAGTCATATTATTTTCTGTAGTAAAAACTATGTATTTGAAACAACCTCTTAACCACGTGGTATCTACATATTCACGCTAAGTATTAAGTTTATGAGATGGTACAAACCCAAAATTAATTGTCAAATTGCAAACAAGGTAACTCACATTAGGTGAAGTTAATATTATGAAGAATTACTGTTGTAAAGATTTTCAAATAAGGCATGTTGGCCATATAAATTTTATCAAGTTTAATTAAGTAGCTCAATAGCCATGTTAACCTTATATATGTATTATGTAGGGTGTGCAAACTTTAGTGGGGCATTGTGTTGTGTTCTCTGACTAAAAAATATAATGGTGTAATTAGGGTCCACCGCAATAGACGAGAAAAAGACCTACTACATGGCTGAACTATGAACATCATAAGCTCTCATCTTCAATACCGGAGGGATTTGGAGGACCACATGAACACCTAAAATGTCGGCCACGAGATTGTCACCTCAATAAATAAAAAACCCTCATGGATGAAATCAGGTGATACAAAACCAATTATTAATTACACATAGAGTCAACACTCAATCATACCCAGTGACCAGTTATATATATCTATCAACTACAACATTTCAAGTTTTAAACATTTATTTGGATCCCCAATTGATGGGACAGTTTAGTGTGTGGACTGGGTGCTAAATTAATTGTAAATTTCAGTGTATTTCTGGTAAAATTGTCAGCTCAGAGACTGGCATGCATTACACAGTTCACATTCAGCATAGATCTTCCACTTATTTCATTATAGGAGTTTCTTCACAGATTTTAAGTCATTCTTGCTATTAGTAATTTATAGTGTTCAATTCAGTAGTATATATATATATATTTTCTTAATTTAAAAATCAGTTTAATTCATTTGTATAAAAAATTACTGGGGAGGTAGGTGCATTTTCAACAAGTTTCAACCAGAAGGAATGCACATCGAAACACCTTTCAACTTGTTTGTTGAGACAAGTTGAAAGATGAATCATCAAGCTATTAACATGCCCGTCTCTGGGCCAAGTATATTTTTTTCATAGGGTTATAATATTTTGCAATATTTCTATTTTTGTTACTTGGCAATGTTTCAGTATATATAAATTCTTTAAATTAATTATGATAACTGGGGGGGCGTTCATTATTTTAAATATTTGTAATTTCTCACTGTTATAGAGGCCAGAAGGGCAGTGTGGTATAACTGCATTAGGCACTTAGCCACTTAGTTTTGAATTTTATTATTTTCTGGGGACTACTGTATGCTTAAGCATTATCTAATACACCTGATGTGTAATCAACCAGCACCATGGGGGTAATATAAAAATAAATTTGTAATCCTAACAGGGATAATTATATGAGGGTAATATAAAAAAAAGGCGTGGCAAGAGATCCTTATGTATAGAGTATGGTATACTATTGTATAATGTATTTGTATTGTGGAACATGTTATGTGTGTATATTTCTGTGTACATTTTGGGGGTTATAAGTATTATGCATTTAGTGTATTTTTGGTGGGGACTTTGGATATAGGGTTTATTTGTTCGAAGTCTTTTTATAAAAGAAAGTTAATACATGGAGTCATGTAGGTATATCCTTTTCATTTTTATAACAGGTATTCTATCTCAATTAATCATTGCTGATCATTTGTTTAAGAAAATAATTTATTTTATTTAACCTTATAACAAGTATATGAATTGTCACCCTTTAAAATTTATTTAATTTGTTTGAGTGATTATCATTATAATTAATATTTAGCAAGGAATCTATACCATTTATCTTCATTAAGTTATATGAAGCATTCTAAAAGGAACATATAAAATAAATTTTATATTTTGTTAATATTTTCATGGAAACTTTATTTCAAGGTTAGTTATGGTTTTAAATTTCAATTCATTGGTAGCAATTTATTTTCTTGATTTCAATAAATATTTTCAGGTGGCCTTGTTGAGAAAGTATACTTTATTTAATTAACTATTTAAGGGGAATTATAGATTACTGTTGGGTTTATTTATTTTATTATTAATTGTTTACTGAGATAGAATAATAAAAAGGATTTGTTAATTGTTTAATTCATGAGTTTTCATTGCAAGTCCCGTCTCACTGGATCCAGCGCATTTTTGGCTTCTCTAGGCTTTAGCCTAGTTATAATTAACTTGTGGCCCCTCTTTACAAAAAAAAAAAAAAAAATTCTCAAAAATTTTTCTCAAAAAAAAAAATCTTTTTTTTTAACTGCTTAAGTTAAAGTGGGGTTTCATTTGGTAGCAGAGTGCGATTGAGATTAGGGTCAACCCGTGGGTCCTGTGGCTGTGACGGGGCTTGCAAACTTAGGAAGCATTTTGGAACTCCCACAATGTTAAGTTCCAATGGAACTTAGGAAAATTTTTAAAAGGCCCTATATCTAAAGTTGAAAATATTTTTGTTAGCTTTAAGGTTTTGAGATATATGTATATGTACTTGCCCGCCTTGAATAGTGAATGGTGCCACGTGGTGAGAAATTTTAGAAGGGGAAATCCCTGGGGAAACGGGACTTATCGCAGTACGGTGCTTGGTTGGTTGGAGTATTACCTTGCCCATATTTGGGGAGGTGTTGTTTTTTGTAATTATGCGGTATGGCCCGATCGGCAGTCGGTTTCTTCCGATAAATGGTAGCCGAAGTAACATGAGAAATGGTTTAAATAAATTTTCGTTGGTCGGTGTTTTTTTTTCGTGTTGTGTGTGTGTCGCATTCCTTTTGTCTAGTGTAATAGAGTGAGAGCAGTTCAGTTAGTGGGCTAGTTTCTCGCAATGCTAGGTGGACCCGCAGTCTACTTAATGGAAGATATAGTACTTGAGTTTTTCTTATTCCAGTCTTATTATTGTCATTATGTTTGTAGGTGTTAGGTGTTTTGTGGGTGTTATGTTTTGTTAAACATTGAAGGGGTAGGGGCCATGCCGCATTCCCTAGTTGGTTTCCGTGGTAGGTAATTTCGAATAGAGTAGGTTGTTCGACGTTGCCGTGCGGAAGCAAACCCCCCCTCGTTAGTTGTGCAGTATTGAAGACCAAGTAAAGGGATTGATGTTCGCGTGTCCTCTATGCGGTTTTCTCTGTCCGGCTAATAGGGGCCGTCCGCCCTAGTATAGGGATGTTTTTTTTAACGACCAGTTAGATATGTCAAGGATTTGTGATGCCTTGTTTTGCAGCATATGGCTGGTCAGTCCAGATGTGGACAGTAGTGTTATGGGCACTCACATATCAAGGTATTAGTTACCTTGTTTTGGTCTTCGGACGCGTATGTGAGTGGCAGCAGGAGGAGTAGGTGGTGGTCACCAGAGAGTGTGACGTGTTGGGGCGGTCCTGTGGGGTTGGCCTGGCGGAGAGGGTCGCGTGGGGACAGTTGCATTGGCGTCGAGATTTTCCAGTCCTGTGAGAGGGGGATTGTTGTTGTCCTGAGTAGGTATTAGTTTGGGTCTCAGTTGGTGGGCAAGCCTCAGGAGGTCGGAAGATCCACGCGTGCAAGAATCTTTCTTTAGTCTTTTGCTGTCTCTCTCTTGTGCTGTACGCGGACCCTGATCAGGTCAGCAGGCAGCACCCGCACACTTACATAATACATATCTTCTTTCGTCTCTTTCGTTTTCCTTCTGAGAATCTGTTCTTCTGAGAGCAAGCTCTGCTGAGCCAACCTAACCACGACGTCCACCGGTTTGTTTTGAGGAGAGGTACACTGCAGGGTACTCTCCTGGCCTTTAATGTTGGGGCAACTATGTTGCCCTTTTGGGGTGAGGGTGTGCTGAACCTGTAAGATTCAGCGCGATTTCTGTAATTGACGATTGGAGAGTGGGCTGATCTCTAGCGGAAAGACGGCGCGAAACGACTGAATATACCGCCTGTAGTTATAGGCAGTACAGAATTTAATGCGGTAATTAGTGCTGTGCCCTACCCGTGGATAGGAAAGACTACCGGTTTAGTTTAGACAACGTTGGTCGGTGTCGGCACCTGCCGACAACTGGCAGTATGAAAACTCCAGGTGCTGCTTCCTGGCGTCAAGTGCGGTACGCAAACGGACACGAAGCTGGATTTTCTGATTAAGTTGTCTGACAAAATACTTCGTGGCTGACGGTCAACGCCATTTTTTCTCCGGTAGAGAAATGAAGATTTCAACAACTACAAGCCTTCACACTATGTCTAGATAAATCTATAAACGGCTGCGGTAAGTCTCGATTACTTTCATATTAATTAACTACAATATTTCACTGGAGAAAACTGTTTTTTAATAAGCCTAAGTAAGTTGATTCTATTCACCTGTTACGACCTCGTGTACTTGTGCAATACGCAATTTGTTGGTAAAGTTTTTAAAACTTTATAAAACATTCCATTCAAGTGTCAGAATTTCGGCACTAAAAAGTAAAGTATATTGAATACAAAATATTTAAGTTTAAAATTTATCTAACATCGATGTAACGAGATTCGTGTTACATCAATCTAGGAAGATTGCACAAGGCGTGGTTGCTTTAGATAGAATACAAGTTTTACTACAATTAACAGTAAAACTTTATTAATATCTGGGAACTTACTCAGGCACGTTTTGAAAATAAAATAATTTCCAAGTCATATTATTTTCTGTAGTAAAAACTATGTATTTGAAACAACCTCTTAACCACGTGGTATCTACATATTCACGCTAAGTATTAAGTTTATGAGATGGTACAAAGCCAAAATTAATTGTCAAATTGCAAACAAGGTAACTCACATTAGGTGAAGTTAATATTATGAAGAATTACTGTTGTAAAGATTTTCAAATAAGGCATGTTGGCCATATAAATTTTATCAAGTTTAATTAAGTAGCTCAATAGCCATGTTAACCTTATATATGTATTATGTAGGATGTGCAAACTTTAGTGGGGCATTGTGTTGTGTTCTCTGACTAAAAAATATAATGGTGTAATTAGGGTCCACCGCAATAGACGAGAAAAAGACCTACTACATGGCTGAACTATGAACATCATAAGCTCTCATCTTCGATACCGGAGGGATTTGGAGGACCACATGAACACCTAAAATGTCGGCCACGAGATTGTCACCTCAATAAATAAAAAACCCTCATGGATGAAATCAGGTGATACAAAACCAATTATTAATTACACATAGAGTCAACACTCAATCATACCCAGTGACCAGTTATATATATCTATCAACTACAACATTTCAAGTTTTAAACATTTATTTGGATCCCCAATTGATGGGACAGTTTAGTGTGTGGACTGGGTGCTAAATTAATTGTAAATTTCAGTGTATTTCTGGTAAAATTGTCAGCTCAGAGACTGGCATGCATTACACAGTTCACATTCAGCATAGATCTTCCACTTATTTCATTATAGGGGTTTCTTCACAGATTTTAAGTCATTCTTGCTATTAGTAATTTATAGTGTTCAATTCAGTAGTATATATATATATATTTTCTTAATTTAAAAATCAGTTTAATTCATTTGTATAAAAAATTACTGGGGAGGTAGGTGCATTTTCAACAAGTTTCAACCAGAAGGAATGCACATCGAAACACCTTTCAACTTGTTTGTTGAGACAAATTGAAAGATGAATCATCAAGCTATTAACATGCCCGTCTCTGGGCCAAGTGTATTTTTTTCATAGGGTTATAATATTATGCAATATTTCTATTTTTGTTACTTGGCAATGTTTCAGTATATATAAATTCTTTAAATTAATTATGATAACTGGGGGGGCGTTCATTATTTTAAATATTTGTAATTTCTCACTGTTATAGAGGCCAGAAGGGCAGTGTGGTATAACTGCATTAGGCACTTAGCCACTTAGTTTTGAATTTTATTATTTTCTGGGGACTACTGTATGCTTAAGCATTATCTAATACACCTGATGTGTAATCAACCAGCACCATGGGGGTAATATAAAAATAAATTTGTAATCCTAACAGGGATAATTATATGAGGGTAATATAAAAAAAAGGCGTGGCAAGAGATCCTTATGTATAGAGTATGGTATACTATTGTATAATGTATTTGTATTGTGGAACATGTTATGTGTGTATATTTCTGTGTACATTTTGGGGGTTATAAGTATTATGCATTTAGTGTATTTTTGGTGGGGACTTTGGATATAGGGTTTATTTGTTCGAAGTCTTTTTATAAAAGAAAGTTAATACATGGAGTCATGTAGGTATATCCTTTTCATTTTTATAACAGGTATTCTATCTCAATTAATCATTGCTGATCATTGTTTAAGAAAATAATTTATTTTATTTAACCTTATAACAAGTATATGAATTGTCACCCTTTAAAATTTATTTAATTTGTTTGAGTGATTATCATTATAATTAATATTAGCAAGGAATCTATACCATTTATCTTCATTAAGTTATATGAAGCATTCTAAAAGGAACATATAAAATAAATTTTATATTTTGTTAATATTTTCATGGAAACTTTATTTCAAGGTTAGTTATGGTTTTAAATTTCAATTCATTGGTAGCAATTTATTTTCTTGGTTTCAATAAATATTTTCAGGTGGCCTTGTTGAGAAAGTATACTTTATTTAATTAACTATTTAAGGGGAATTATAGATTACTGTTGGGTTTATTTATTTTATTATTAATTGTTTACTGAGATAGAATAATAAAAAGGATTTGTTAATTGTTTAATTCATGAGTTTTCATTGCAAGTCCCGTCTCACTGGATCCAGCGCATTTTTGGCTTCTCTAGGCTTTAGCCTAGTTATAATTAACTTGTGGCCCCTCTTTACAAAAAAAAAAAAAAAAAATTCTCAAAAATTGTTCTCAAAAAAAAAAATCTTTTTTTTTAACTGCTTAAGTTAAAGTGGGGTTTCATTTGGTAGCAGAGTGCGATTGAGATTAGGGTCAACCCGTGGGTCCTGTGGGTGTGACGGGGCTTGCAAACTTAGGAAGCATTTTGGAACTCCCACAATGTTAAGTTCCAATGGAACTTAGGAAAATTTTTAAAAGGCCCTATATCTAAAGTTGAAAATATTTTTGTTAGCTTTAAGGTTTTGAGATATATGTATATGTACTTGCCCGCCTTGAATAGTGAATGGTGCCACGTGGTGAGAAATTTTAGAAGGGGAAATCCCTGGGGAAACGGGACTTATCGCAGTACGGTGCTTGGTTGGTTGGAGTATTACCTTGCCCATATTTGGGGAGGTGTTGTTTTTTGTAATTATGCGGTATGGCCCGATCGGCAGTCGGTTTCGTCCGATAAATGGTAGCCGAAGTAACATGAGAAATGGTTTAAATAAATTTTCGTTGGTCGGTGTTTTTTTTTTCGTGTTGTGTGTGTGTCGCGTTCCTTTTGTCTAGTGTAATAGAGTGAGAGCAGTTCAGTTAGTGGGCTAGTTTCTCGCAATGCTAGGTGGACCCGCAGTCTACTTAATGGAAGATATAGTACTTGAGTTTTTCTTATTCCAGTCTTATTATTGTCATTATGTTTGTAGGTGTTAGGTGTTTTGTGGGTGTTATGTTTTGTTAAACATTGAAGGGGTAGGGGCCATGCCGCATTCCCTAGTTGGTTTCCGTGGTAGGTAATTTCGAATAGAGTAGGTTGTTCGACGTTGCCGTGCGGAAGCAAACCCCCCCTCGTTAGTTGTGCAGTATTGAAGACCAAGTAAAGGGATTGATGTTCGCGTGCCCTCTATGCGGTTTTCTCTGTCCGGCTAATAGGGGCCGTCCGCCCTAGTATAGGGATGTTTTTTTTAACGACCAGTTAGATATGTCAAGGATTTGTGATGCCTTGTTTTGCAGCATATGGCTGGTCAGTCCAGATGTGGACAGTAGTGTTATGGGCACTCACATATCAAGGTATTAGTTACCTTGTTTTGGTCTTCGGACGCGTATGTGAGTGGCAGCAGGAGGAGTAGGTGGTGGTCACCAGAGAGTGTGACGTGTTGGGGCGGTCCTGTGGGGTTGGCCTGGCGGAGAGGGTCGCATGGGGACAGTTGCATTGGCGTCGAGATTTTCCAGTCCTGTGAGAGGGGGATTGTTGTTGTCCTGAGTAGGTATTAGTTTGGGTCTCAGTTGGTGGGCAAGCCTCAGGAGGTCGGAAGATCCACGCGTGCAAGAATCTTTCTTTAGTCTTTTGCTGTCTCTCTCTTGTGCTGTACGCGGACCCTGATCAGGTCAGCAGGCAGCACCCGCACACTTACATAATACATATCTTCTTTCGTCTCTTTCGTTTTCCTTCTGAGAATCTGTTCTTCTGAGAGCAAGCTCTGCTGAGCCAACCTAACCACGACGTCCACCGGTTTGTTTTGAGGAGAGGTACACTGCAGGGTACTCTCCTGGCCTTTAATGTTGGGGCAACTATGTTGCCCTTTTGGGGTGAGGGTGTGCTGAACCTGTAAGATTCAGCGCGATTTCTGTAATTGACGATTGGAGAGTGGGCTGATCTCTAGCGGAAAGACGGCGCGAAACGACTGAATATACCGCCTGTAGTTATAGGCAGTACAGAATTTAATGCGGTAATTAGTGCTGTGCCCTACCCGTGGATAGGAAAGACTACCGGTTTAGTTTAGACAACGTTGGTCGGTGTCGGCACCTGCCGACAACTGGCAGTATGAAAACTCCAGGTGCTGCTTCCTGGCGTCAAGTGCGGTACGCAAACGGACACGAAGCTGGATTTTCTGATTAAGTTGTCTGACAAAATACTTCGTGGCTGACGGTCAACGCCATTTTTTCTCCGGTAGAGAAATGAAGATTTCAACAACTACAAGCCTTCACACTATGTCTAGATAAATCTATAAACGGCTGCGGTAAGTCTCGATTACTTTCATATTAATTAACTACAATATTTCACTGGAGAAAACTGTTTTTTAATAAGCCTAAGTAAGTTGATTCTATTCACCTGTTACGACCTCGTGTACTTGTGCAATACGCAATTTGTTGGTAAAGTTTTTAAAACTTTATAAAACATTCCATTCAAGTGTCAGAATTTCGGCACTAAAAAGTAAAGTATATTGAATACAAAATATTTAAGTTTAAAATTTATCTAACATCGATGTAACGAGATTCGTGTTACATCAATCTAGGAAGATTGCACAAGGCGTGGTTGCTTTAGATAGAATACAAGTTTTACTACAATTAACAGTAAAACTTTATTAATATCTGGGAACTTACTCAGGCACGTTTTGAAAATAAAATAATTTCCAAGTCATATTATTTTCTGTAGTAAAAACTATATATTTGAAACAACCTCTTAACCACGTGGTATCTACATATTCACGCTAAGTATTAAGTTTATGAGATGGTACAAAGCCAAAATTAATTGTCAAATTGCAAACAAGGTAACTCACATTAGGTGAAGTTAATATTATGAAGAATTACTGTTGTAAAGATTTTCAAATAAGGCATGTTGGCCATATAAATTTTATCAAGTTTAATTAAGTAGCTCAATAGCCATGTTAACCTTATATATGTATTATGTAGGATGTGCAAACTTTAGTGGGGCATTGTGTTGTGTTCTCTGACTAAAAAATATAATGGTGTAATTAGGGTCCACCGCAATAGACGAGAAAAAGACCTACTACATGGCTGAACTATGAACATCATAAGCTCTCATCTTCGATACCGGAGGGATTTGGAGGACCACATGAACACCTAAAATGTCGGCCACGAGATTGTCACCTCAATAAATAAAAAACCCTCATGGATGAAATCAGGTGATACAAAACCAATTATTAATTACACATAGAGTCAACACTCAATCATACCCAGTGACCAGTTATATATATCTATCAACTACAACATTTCAAGTTTTAAACATTTATTTGGATCCCCAATTGATGGGACAGTTTAGTGTGTGGACTGGGTGCTAAATTAATTGTAAATTTCAGTGTATTTCTGGTAAAATTGTCAGCTCAGAGACTGGCATGCATTACACAGTTCACATTCAGCATAGATCTTCCACTTATTTCATTATAGGGGTTTCTTCACAGATTTTAAGTCATTCTTGCTATTAGTAATTTATAGTGTTCAATTCAGTAGTATATATATATATATATTTTCTTAATTTAAAAATCAGTTTAATTCATTTGTATAAAAAATTACTGGGGAGGTAGGTGCATTTTCAACAAGTTTCAACCAGAAGGAATGCACATCGAAACACCTTTCAACTTGTTTGTTGAGACAAATTGAAAGATGAATCATCAAGCTATTAACATGCCCGTCTCTGGGCCAAGTGTATTTTTCTCATAGGGTTATAATATTATGCAATATTTCTATTTTTGTTACTTGGCAATGTTTCAGTATATATAAATTCTTTAAATTAATTATGATAACTGGGGGGGCGTTCATTATTTTAAATATTTGTAATTTCTCACTGTTATAGAGGCCAGAAGGGCAGTGTGGTATAACTGCATTAGGCACTTAGCCACTTAGTTTTGAATTTTATTATTTTCTGGGGACTACTGTATGCTTAAGCATTATCTAATACACCTGATGTGTAATCAACCAGCACCATGGGGGTAATATAAAAATAAATTTGTAATCCTAACAGGGATAATTATATGAGGGTAATATAAAAAAAAGGCGTGGCAAGAGATCCTTATGTATAGAGTATGGTATACTATTGTATAATGTATTTGTATTGTGGAACATGTTATGTGTGTATATTTCTGTGTACATTTTGGGGGTTATAAGTATTATGCATTTAGTGTATTTTTGGTGGGGACTTTGGATATAGGGTTTATTTGTTCGAAGTCTTTTTATAAAAGAAAGTTAATACATGGAGTCATGTAGGTATATCCTTTTCATTTTTATAACAGGTATTCTATCTCAATTAATCATTGCTGATCATTTGTTTAAGAAAATAATTTATTTTATTTAACCTTATAACAAGTATATGAATTGTCACCCTTTAAAATTTATTTAATTTGTTTGAGTGATTATCATTATAATTAATATTAGCAAGGAATCTATACCATTTATCTTCATTAAGTTATATGAAGCATTCTAAAAGGAACATATAAAATAAATTTTATATTTTGTTAATATTTTCATGGAAACTTTATTTCAAGGTTAGTTATGGTTTTAAATTTCAATTCATTGGTAGCAATTTATTTTCTTGGTTTCAATAAATATTTTCAGGTGGCCTTGTTGAGAAAGTATACTTTATTTAATTAACTATTTAAGGGGAATTATAGATTACTGTTGGGTTTATTTATTTTATTATTAATTGTTTACTGAGATAGAATAATAAAAAGGATTTGTTAATTGTTTAATTCATGAGTTTTCATTGCAAGTCCCGTCTCACTGGATCCAGCGCATTTTTGGCTTCTCTAGGCTTTAGCCTAGTTATAATTAACTTGTGGCCCCTCTTTACAAAAAAAAAAAAAAAAAATTCTCAAAAATTGTTCTCAAAAAAAAAAATCTTTTTTTTTAACTGCTTAAGTTAAAGTGGGGTTTCATTTGGTAGCAGAGTGCGATTGAGATTAGGGTCAACCCGTGGGTCCTGTGGCTGTGACGGGGCTTGCAAACTTAGGAAGCATTTTGGAACTCCCACAATGTTAAGTTCCAATGGAACTTAGGAAAATTTTTAAAAGGCCCTATATCTAAAGTTGAAAATATTTTTGTTAGCTTTAAGGTTTTGAGATATATGTATATGTACTTGCCCGCCTTGAATAGTGAATGGTGCCACGTGGTGAGAAATTTTAGAAGGGGAAAT
Organism: Magicicada septendecula; assembly: GCA_034769895.1. Taxonomy (NCBI): domain Eukaryota; kingdom Metazoa; phylum Arthropoda; class Insecta; order Hemiptera; family Cicadidae; genus Magicicada; species Magicicada septendecula. The sequence continues at coordinate 227,215,045 of CM068374.1, read as the reverse complement.
CCCTGGGGAAACGGGACTTATCGCAGTACGGTGCTTGGTTGGTTGGAGTATTACCTTGCCCATATTTGGGGAGGTGTTGTTTTTTGTAATTATGCGGTATGGCCCGATCGGCAGTCGGTTTCGTCCGATAAATGGTAGCCGAAGTAACATGAGAAATGGTTTAAATAAATTTTCGTTGGTCGGTGTTTTTTTTTCGTGTTGTGTGTGTGTCGCGTTCCTTTTGTCTAGTGTAATAGAGTGAGAGCAGTTCAGTTAGTGGGCTAGTTTCTCGCAATGCTAGGTGGACCCGCAGTCTACTTAATGGAAGATATAGTACTTGAGTTTTTCTTATTCCAGTCTTATTATTGTCATTATGTTTGTAGGTGTTAGGTGTTTTGTGGGTGTTATGTTTTGTTAAACATTGAAGGGGTAGGGGCCATGCCGCATTCCCTAGTTGGTTTCCGTGGTAGGTAATTTCGAATAGAGTAGGTTGTTCGACGTTGCCGTGCGGAAGCAAACCCCCCCTCGTTAGTTGTGCAGTATTGAAGACCAAGTAAAGGGATTGATGTTCGCGTGCCCTCTATGCGGTTTTCTCTGTCCGGCTAATAGGGGCCGTCCGCCCTAGTATAGGGATGTTTTTTTTAACGACCAGTTAGATATGTCAAGGATTTGTGATGCCTTGTTTTGCAGCATATGGCTGGTCAGTCCAGATGTGGACAGTAGTGTTATGGGCACTCACATATCAAGGTATTAGTTACCTTGTTTTGGTCTTCGGACGCGTATGTGAGTGGCAGCAGGAGGAGTAGGTGGTGGTCACCAGAGAGTGTGACGTGTTGGGGCGGTCCTGTGGGGTTGGCCTGGCGGAGAGGGTCGCGTGGGGACAGTTGCATTGGCGTCGAGATTTTCCAGTCCTGTGAGAGGGGGATTGTTGTTGTCCTGAGTAGGTATTAGTTTGGGTCTCAGTTGGTGGGCAAGCCTCAGGAGGTCGGAAGATCCACGTGTGCAAGAATCTTTCTTTAGTCTTTTGCTGTCTCTCTCTTGTGCTGTACGCGGACCCTGATCAGGTCAGCAGGCAGCACCCGCACACTTACATAATACATATCTTCTTTCGTCTCTTTCGTTTTCCTTCTGAGAATCTGTTCTTCTGAGAGCAAGCTCTGCTGAGCCAACCTAACCACGACGTCCACCGGTTTGTTTTGAGGAGAGGTACACTGCAGGGTACTCTCCTGGCCTTTAATGTTGGGGCAACTATGTTGCCCTTTTGGGGTGAGGGTGTGCTGAACCTGTAAGATTCAGCGCGATTTCTGTAATTGACGATTGGAGAGTGGGCTGATCTCTAGCGGAAAGACGGCGCGAAACGACTGAATATACCGCCTGTAGTTATAGGCAGTACAGAATTTAATGCGGTAATTAGTGCTGTGCCCTACCCGTGGATAGGAAAGACTACCGGTTTAGTTTAGACAACGTTGGTCGGTGTCGGCACCTGCCGACAACTGGCAGTATGAAAACTCCAGGTGCTGCTTCCTGGCGTCAAGTGCGGTACGCAAACGGACACGAAGCTGGATTTTCTGATTAAGTTGTCTGACAAAATACTTCGTGGCTGACGGTCAACGCCATTTTTTCTCCGGTAGAGAAATGAAGATTTCAACAACTACAAGCCTTCACACTATGTCTAGATAAATCTATAAACGGCTGCGGTAAGTCTCGATTACTTTCATATTAATTAACTACAATATTTCACTGGAGAAAACTGTTTTTTAATAAGCCTAAGTAAGTTGATTCTATTCACCTGTTACGACCTCGTGTACTTGTGCAATACGCAATTTGTTGGTAAAGTTTTTAAAACTTTATAAAACATTCCATTCAAGTGTCAGAATTTCGGCACTAAAAAGTAAAGTATATTGAATACAAAATATTTAAGTTTAAAATTTATCTAACATCGATGTAACGAGATTCGTGTTACATCAATCTAGGAAGATTGCACAAGGCGTGGTTGCTATAGATAGAATACAAGTTTTACTACAATTAACAGTAAAACTTTATTAATATCTGGGAACTTACTCAGGCACGTTTTGAAAATAAAATAATGTCCAAGTCATATTATTTTCTGTAGTAAAAACTATGTATTTGAAACAACCTCTTAACCACGTGGTATCTACATATTCACGCTAAGTATTAAGTTTATGAGATGGTACAAACCCAAAATTAATTGTCAAATTGCAAACAAGGTAACTCACATTAGGTGAAGTTAATATTATGAAGAATTACTGTTGTAAAGATTTTCAAATAAGGCATGTTGGCCATATAAATTTTATCAAGTTTAATTAAGTAGCTCAATAGCCATGTTAACCTTATATATGTATTATGTAGGGTGTGCAAACTTTAGTGGGGCATTGTGTTGTGGTCTCTGACTAAAAAATATAATGGTGTAATTAGGGTCCACCGCAATAGACGAGAAAAAGACCTACTACATGGCTGAACTATGAACATCATAAGCTCTCATCTTCGATACCGGAGGGATTTGGAGGACCACATGAACACCTAAAATGTCGGCCACGAGATTGTCACCTCAATAAATAAAAAACCCTCATGGATGAAATCAGGTGATACAAAACCAATTATTAATTACACATAGAGTCAACACTCAATCATACCCAGTGACCAGTTATATATATCTATCAACTACAACATTTCAAGTTTTAAACATTTATTTGGATCCCCAATTGATGGGACAGTTTAGTGTGTGGACTGGGTGCTAAATTAATTGTAAATTTCAGTGTATTTCTGGTAAAATTGTCAGCTCAGAGACTGGCATGCATTACACAGTTCACATTCAGCATAGATCTTCCACTTATTTCATTATAGGGGTTTCTTCACAGATTTTAAGTCATTCTTGCTATTAGTAATTTATAGTGTTCAATTCAGTAGTATATATATATATATTTTCTTAATTTAAAAATCAGTTTAATTCATTTGTATAAAAAATTACTGGGGAGGTAGGTGCATTTTCAACAAGTTTCAACCAGAAGGAATGCACATCGAAACACCTTTCAACTTGTTTGTTGAGACAAATTGAAAGATGAATCATCAAGCTATTAACATGCCCGTCTCTGGGCCAAGTGTATTTTTTTCATAGGGTTATAATATTATGCAATATTTCTATTTTTGTTACTTGGCAATGTTTCAGTATATATAAATTCTTTAAATTAATTATGATAACTGGGGGGGCGTTCATTATTTTAAATATTTGTAATTTCTCACTGTTATAGAGGCCAGAAGGGCAGTGTGGTATAACTGCATTAGGCACTTAGCCACTTAGTTTTGAATTTTATTATTTTCTGGGGACTACTGTATGCTTAAGCATTATCTAATACACCTGATGTGTAATCAACCAGCACCATGGGGGTAATATAAAAATAAATTTGTAATCCTAACAGGGATAATTATATGAGGGTAATATAAAAAAAAGGCGTGGCAAGAGATCCTTATGTATAGAGTATGGTATACTATTGTATAATGTATTTGTATTGTGGAACATGTTATGTGTGTATATTTCTGTGTACATTTTGGGGGTTATAAGTATTATGCATTTAGTGTATTTTTGGTGGGGACTTTGGATATAGGGTTTATTTGTTCGAAGTCTTTTTATAAAAGAAAGTTAATACATGGAGTCATGTAGGTATATCCTTTTCATTTTTATAACAGGTATTCTATCTCAATTAATCATTGCTGATCATTTGTTTAAGAAAATAATTTATTTTATTTAACCTTATAACAAGTATATGAATTGTCACCCTTTAAAATTTATTTAATTTGTTTGAGTGATTATCATTATAATTAATATTAGCAAGGAATCTATACCATTTATCTTCATTAAGTTATATGAAGCATTCTAAAAGGAACATATAAAGTAAATTTTATATTTTGTTAATATTTTCATGGAAACTTTATTTCAAGGTTAGTTATGGTTTTAAATTTCAATTCATTGGTAGCAATTTATTTTCTTGGTTTCAATAAATATTTTCAGGTGGCCTTGTTGAGAAAGTATACTTTATTTAATTAACTATTTAAGGGGAATTATAGATTACTGTTGGGTTTATTTATTTTATTATTAATTGTTTACTGAGATAGAATAATAAAAAGGATTTGTTAATTGTTTAATTCATGAGTTTTCATTGCAAGTCCCGTCTCACTGGATCCAGCGCATTTTTGGCTTCTCTAGGCTTTAGCCTAGTTATAATTAACTTGTGGCCCCTCTTTACAAAAAAAAAAAAAAAATTCTCAAAAATTTTTCTCAAAAAAAAAATCTTTTTTTTTAACTGCTTAAGTTAAAGTGGGGTTTCATTTGGTAGCAGAGTGCGATTGAGATTAGGGTCAACTCGTGGGTCCTGTGGGTGTGACGGGGCTTGCAAACTTAGGAAGCATTTTGGAACTCCCACAATGTTAAGTTCCAATGGAACTTAGGAAAATTTTTAAAAGGCCCTATATCTAAAGTTGAAAATATTTTTGTTAGCTTTAAGGTTTTGAGATATATGTATATGTACTTGCCCGCCTTGAATAGTGAATGGTGCCACGTGGTGAGAAATTTTAGAAGGGGAAATCCCTGGGGAAACGGGACTTATCGCAGTACGGTGCTTGGTTGGTTGGAGTATTACCTTGCCCATATTTGGGGAGGTGTTGTTTTTTGTAATTATGCGGTATGGCCCGATCGGCAGTCGGTTTCTTCCGATAAATGGTAGCCGAAGTAACATGAGAAATGGTTTAAATAAATTTTCGTTGGTCGGTGTTTTTTTTCGTGTTGTGTGTGTCGCGTTCCTTTTGTCTAGTGTAATAGAGTGAGAGTAGTTCAGTTAGTGGGCTAGTTTCTCGCAATGCTAGGTGGACCCGCAGTCTACTTAATGGAAGATATAGTACTTGAGTTTTTCTTATTCCAGTCTTATTATTGTCATTATGTTTGTAGGTGTTAGGTGTTTTGTGGGTGTTATGTTTTGTTAATCATTGAAGGGATAGGGGCCATGCCGCATTCCCTAGTTGGTTTCCGTGGTAGGTAATTTCGAATAGAGTAGGTTGTTCGACGTTGCCGTGCGGAAGCAAACCCCCCCTCGTTAGTTGTGCAGTATTGAAGACGAAGTAAAGGGATTGATGTTCGCGTGCCCTCTATGCGGTTTTCTCTGTCCGGCTAATAGGGGCCGTCCGCCCTAGTATAGGGATGTTTTTTTATAACGACCAGTCAGATATGTCAAGGATTTGTGATGCCTTGTTTTGCAGCATATGGCTGGTCAGTCCAGATGTGGACAGTAGTGTTATGGGCACTCACATATCAAGGTATTAGTTACCTTGTTTTGGTCTTCAGACGCGTATGTGAGTGGCAGCAGGAGGAGTAGGTGGTGGTCACCAGAGAGTGTGACGTGTTGGGGCGGTCCTGTGGGGTTGGCCTGGCGGAGAGGGTCGTGTGGGGACAGTTGCATTGGCGTCGAGATTTTCCAGTCCTGTGAGAGGGGGGGTAGTTGTTGTCCTGAGTAGGTATTAGTTTGGGTCTCAGTTGGTGGGCAAGCCGCAGGAGGTCGGAAGATCCACGCGTGCAAGAATCTTTCTTTGGTCTTTTGCTGTCTCTCTCTTGTGCTGTATGCGGACCATGATCAGGTCAGCAGGCAGCACCCGCACACTTACATAATACATATCTTCTTTCGTCTCTTTTGTTTTCCTTCTGAGCATCTGTTCTCCTGAGAGCAAGCTCTGCTGAGCCAACCTAACCACGATGTCCACCGGTTTGTTTTGAGGAGAGGTACACTGCAGGGTACTCTCCTGGCCTTTAATGTTGGGGGAACTATGTTGCCCTTTTGGGGTGAGGGTGTGCTGAACCTGTAAGATTCAGCGCGATTTCTGTAATTGACGATTGGAGAGTGGGCTGATCTCTAGCGGAAAGACGGCGCGAAACGACTGAATATACCGCCTGTAGTTATAGGCAGTACAGAATTTAATGCGGTAATTAGTGCTGTGCCCTACCCGTGGATAGGAAAGACTACCGGTTTAGTTTAGACAACGTTGGTCGGTGTCGGCACCTGCCGACAACTGGCAGTATGAAAACTCCAGGTGCTGCTTCCTGGCGTCAAGTGCGGTACGCAAACGGACACGAAGCTGGATTTTCTGATTAAGTTGTCTGACAAAATACTTCGTGGCTGACGGTCAACGCCATTTTTCTCCGGTAGAGAAATGAAGATTTCAACAACTACAAGCCTTCACACTATGTCTAGATAAATCTATAAACGGCTGCGGTAAGTCTCGATTACTTTCATATTAATTAACTACAATATTTCACTGGAGAAAACTGTTTTTTAATAAGCCTAAGTAAGTTGATTCTATTCACCTGTTACGACGTCGTGTACTTGTGCAATACGCAATTTGTTGGTAAAGTTTTTAAAACTTTATAAAACATTCCATTCAAGTGTCAGAATTTCGGCACTAAAAAGTAAAGTATATTGAATACAAAATATTTAAGTTTAAAATTTATCTAACATCGATGTAACGAGATTCGTGTTACATCAATCTAGGAAGATTGCACAAGGCGTGGTTGCTATAGATAGAATACAAGTTTTACTACAATTAACAGTAAAACTTTATTAATATCTGGGAACTTACTCAGGCACGTTTTGAAAATAAAATAATGTCCAAGTCATATTATTTTCTGTAGTAAAAACTATGTATTTGAAACAACCTCTTAACCACGTGGTATCTACATATTCACGCTAAGTATTAAGTTTATGAGATGGTACAAACCCAAAATTAATTGTCAAATTGCAAACAAGGTAACTCACATTAGGTGAAGTTAATATTATGAAGAATTACTGTTGTAAAGATTTTCAAATAAGGCATGTTGGCCATATAAATTTTATCAAGTTTAATTAAGTAGCTCAATAGCCATGTTAACCTTATATATGTATTATGTAGGGTGTGCAAACTTTAGTGGGGCATTGTGTTGTGGTCTCTGACTAAAAAATATAATGGTGTAATTAGGGTCCACCGCAATAGACGAGAAAAAGACCTACTACATGGCTGAACTATGAACATCATAAGCTCTCATCTTCGATACCGGAGGGATTTGGAGGACCACATGAACACCTAAAATGTCGGCCACGAGATTGTCACCTCAATAAATAAAAAACCCTCATGGATGAAATCAGGTGATACAAAACCAATTATTAATTACACATAGAGTCAACACTCAATCATACCCAGTGACCAGTTATATATATCTATCAACTACAACATTTCAAGTTTTAAACATTTATTTGGATCCCCAATTGATGGGACAGTTTAGTGTGTGGACTGGGTGCTAAATTAATTGTAAATTTCAGTGTATTTCTGGTAAAATTGTCAGCTCAGAGACTGGCATGCATTACACAGTTCACATTCAGCATAGATCTTCCACTTATTTCATTATAGGGGTTTCTTCACAGATTTTAAGTCATTCTTGCTATTAGTAATTTATAGTGTTCAATTCAGTAGTATATATATATATATATTTTCTTAATTTAAAAATCAGTTTAATTCATTTGTATAAAAAATTACTGGGGAGGTAGGTGCATTTTCAACAAGTTTCAACCAGAAGGAATGCACATCGAAACACCTTTCAACTTGTTTGTTGAGACAAATTGAAAGATGAATCATCAAGCTATTAACATGCCCGTCTCTGGGCCAAGTGTATTTTTTTCATAGGGTTATAATATTATGCAATATTTCTATTTTTGTTACTTGGCAATGTTTCAGTATATATAAATTCTTTAAATTAATTATGATAACTGGGGGGCGTTCATTATTTTAAATATTTGTAATTTCTCACTGTTATAGAGGCCAGAAGGGCAGTGTGGTATAACTGCATTAGGCACTTAGCCACTTAGTTTTGAATTTTATTATTTTCTGGGGACTACTGTATGCTTAAGCATTATCTAATACACCTGATGTGTAATCAACCAGCACCATGGGGGTAATATAAAAATAAATTTGTAATCCTAACAGGGATAATTATATGAGGGTAATATAAAAAAAAGGCGTGGCAAGAGATCCTTATGTATAGAGTATGGTATACTATTGTATAATGTATTTGTATTGTGGAACATGTTATGTGTGTATATTTCTGTGTACATTTTGGGGGTTATAAGTATTATGCATTTAGTGTATTTTTGGTGGGGACTTTGGATATAGGGTTTATTTGTTCGAAGTCTTTTTATAAAAGAAAGTTAATACATGGAGTCATGTAGGTATATCCTTTTCATTTTTATAACAGGTATTCTATCTCAATTAATCATTGCTGATCATTTGTTTAAGAAAATAATTTATTTTATTTAACCTTATAACAAGTATATGAATTGTCACCCTTTAAAATTTATTTAATTTGTTTGAGTGATTATCATTATAATTAATATTAGCAAGGAATCTATACCATTTATCTTCATTAAGTTATATGAAGCATTCTAAAAGGAACATATAAAGTAAATTTTATATTTTGTTAATATTTTCATGGAAACTTTATTTCAAGGTTAGTTATGGTTTTAAATTTCAATTCATTGGTAGCAATTTATTTTCTTGGTTTCAATAAATATTTTCAGGTGGCCTTGTTGAGAAAGTATACTTTATTTAATTAACTATTTAAGGGGAATTATAGATTACTGTTGGGTTTATTTATTTTATTATTAATTGTTTACTGAGATAGAATAATAAAAAGGATTTGTTAATTGTTTAATTCATGAGTTTTCATTGCAAGTCCCGTCTCACTGGATCCAGCGCATTTTTGGCTTCTCTAGGCTTTAGCCTAGTTATAATTAACTTGTGGCCCCTCTTTACAAAAAAAAAAAAAAAATTCTCAAAAATTTTTCTCAAAAAAAAAATCTTTTTTTTTAACTGCTTAAGTTAAAGTGGGGTTTCATTTGGTAGCAGAGTGCGATTGAGATTAGGGTCAACCCGTGGGTCCTGTGGGTGTGACGGGGCTTGCAAACTTAGGAAGCATTTTGGAACTCCCACAATGTTAAGTTCCAATGGAACTTAGGAAAATTTTTAAAAGGCCCTATATCTAAAGTTGAAAATATTTTTGTTAGCTTTAAGGTTTTGAGATATATGTATATGTACTTGCCCGCCTTGAATAGTGAATGGTGCCACGTGGTGAGAAATTTTAGAAGGGGAAATCCCTGGGGAAACGGGACTTATCGCAGTACGGTGCTTGGTTGGTTGGAGTATTACCTTGCCCATATTTGGGGAGGTGTTGTTTTTTGTAATTATGCGGTATGGCCCGATCGGCAGTCGGTTTCTTCCGATAAATGGTAGCCGAAGTAACATGAGAAATGGTTTAAATAAATTTTCGTTGGTCGGTGTTTTTTTTCGTGTTGTGTGTGTCGCGTTCCTTTTGTCTAGTGTAATAGAGTGAGAGCAGTTCAGTTAGTGGGCTAGTTTCTCGCAATGCTAGGTGGACCCGCAGTCTACTTAATGGAAGATATAGTACTTGAGTTTTTCTTATTCCAGTCTTATTATTGTCATTATGTTTGTAGGTGTTAGGTGTTTTGTGGGTGTTATGTTTTGTTAATCATTGAAGGGATAGGGGCCATGCCGCATTCCCTAGTTGGTTTCCGTGGTAGGTAATTTCGAATAGAGTAGGTTGTTCGACGTTGCCGTGCGGAAGCAAACCCCCCCTCGTTAGTTGTGCAGTATTGAAGACGAAGTAAAGGGATTGATGTTCGCGTGCCCTCTATGCGGTTTTCTCTGTCCGGCTAATAGGGGCCGTCCGCCCTAGTATAGGGATGTTTTTTTATAACGACCAGTCAGATATGTCAAGGATTTGTGATGCCTTGTTTTGCAGCATATGGCTGGTCAGTCCAGATGTGGACAGTAGTGTTATGGGCACTCACATATCAAGGTATTAGTTACCTTGTTTTGGTCTTCAGACGCGTATGTGAGTGGCAGCAGGAGGAGTAGGTGGTGGTCACCAGAGAGTGTGACGTGTTGGGGCGGTCCTGTGGGGTTGGCCTGGCGGAGAGGGTCGTGTGGGGACAGTTGCATTGGCGTCGAGATTTTCCAGTCCTGTGAGAGGGGGGGTAGTTGTTGTCCTGAGTAGGTATTAGTTTGGGTCTCAGTTGGTGGGCAAGCCGCAGGAGGTCGGAAGATCCACGCGTGCAAGAATCTTTCTTTGGTCTTTTGCTGTCTCTCTCTTGTGCTGTATGCGGACCCTGATCAGGTCAGCAGGCAGCACCCGCACACTTACATAATACATATCTTCTTTCGTCTCTTTTGTTTTCCTTCTGAGCATCTGTTCTCCTGAGAGCAAGCTCTGCTGAGCCAACCTAACCACGATGTCCACCGGTTTGTTTTGAGGAGAGGTACACTGCAGGGTACTCTCCTGGCCTTTAATGTTGGGGCAACTATGTTGCCCTTTTGGGGTGAGGGTGTGCTGAACCTGTAAGATTCAGCGCGATTTCTGTAATTGACGATTGGAGAGTGGGCTGATCTCTAGCGGAAAGACGGCGCGAAACGACTGAATATACCGCCTGTAGTTATAGGCAGTACAGAATTTAATGCGGTAATTAGTGCTGTGCCCTACCCGTGGATAGGAAAGACTACCGGTTTAGTTTAGACAACGTTGGTCGGTGTCGGCACCTGCCGACAACTGGCAGTATGAAAACTCCAGGTGCTGCTTCCTGGCGTCAAGTGCGGTACGCAAACGGACACGAAGCTGGATTTGCTGATTAAGTTGTCTGACAAAATACTTCGTGGCTGACGGTCAACGCCATTTTTCTCCGGTAGAGAAATGAAGATTTCAACAACTACAAGCCTTCACACTATGTCTAGATAAATCTATAAACGGCTGCGGTAAGTCTCGATTACTTTCATATTAATTAACTACAATATTTCACTGGAGAAAACTGTTTTTTAATAAGCCTAAGTAAGTTGATTCTATTCACCTGTTACGACGTCGTGTACTTGTGCAATACGCAATTTGTTGGTAAAGTTTTTAAAACTTTATAAAACATTCCATTCAAGTGTCAGAATTTCGGCACTAAAAAGTAAAGTATATTGAATACAAAATATTTAAGTTTAAAATTTATCTAACATCGATGTAACGAGATTCGTGTTACATCAATCTAGGAAGATTGCACAAGGCGTGGTTGCTATAGATAGAATACAAGTTTTACTACAATTAACAGTAAAACTTTATTAATATCTGGGAACTTACTCAGGCACGTTTTGAAAATAAAATAATGTCCAAGTCATATTATTTTCTGTAGTAAAAACTATGTATTTGAAACAACCTCTTAACCACGTGGTATCTACATATTCACGCTAAGTATTAAGTTTATGAGATGGTACAAACCCAAAATTAATTGTCAAATTGCAAACAAGGTAACTCACATTAGGTGAAGTTAATATTATGAAGAATTACTGTTGTAAAGATTTTCAAATAAGGCATGTTGGCCATATAAATTTTATCAAGTTTAATTAAGTAGCTCAATAGCCATGTTAACCTTATATATGTATTATGTAGGGTGTGCAAACTTTAGTGGGGCATTGTGTTGTGGTCTCTGACTAAAAAATATAATGGTGTAATTAGGGTCCACCGCAATAGACGAGAAAAAGACCTACTACATGGCTGAACTATGAACATCATAAGCTCTCATCTTCGATACCGGAGGGATTTGGAGGACCACATGAACACCTAAAATGTCGGCCACGAGATTGTCACCTCAATAAATAAAAAACCCTCATGGATGAAATCAGGTGATACAAAACCAATTATTAATTACACATAGAGTCAACACTCAATCATACCCAGTGACCAGTTATATATATCTATCAACTACAACATTTCAAGTTTTAAACATTTATTTGGATCCCCAATTGATGGGACAGTTTAGTGTGTGGACTGGGTGCTAAATTAATTGTAAATTTCAGTGTATTTCTGGTAAAATTGTCAGCTCAGAGACTGGCATGCATTACACAGTTCACATTCAGCATAGATCTTCCACTTATTTCATTATAGGGGTTTCTTCACAGATTTTAAGTCATTCTTGCTATTAGTAATTTATAGTGTTCAATTCAGTAGTATATATATATATATATTTTCTTAATTTAAAAATCAGTTTAATTCATTTGTATAAAAAATTACTGGGGAGGTAGGTGCATTTTCAACAAGTTTCAACCAGAAGGAATGCACATCGAAACACCTTTCAACTTGTTTGTTGAGACAAATTGAAAGATGAATCATCAAGCTATTAACATGCCCGTCTCTGGGCCAAGTGTATTTTTTTCATAGGGTTATAATATTATGCAATATTTCTATTTTTGTTACTTGGCAATGTTTCAGTATATATAAATTCTTTAAATTAATTATGATAACTGGGGGGGCGTTCATTATTTTAAATATTTGTAATTTCTCACTGTTATAGAGGCCAGAAGGGCAGTGTGGTATAACTGCATTAGGCACTTAGCCACTTAGTTTTGAATTTTATTATTTTCTGGGGACTACTGTATGCTTAAGCATTATCTAATACACCTGATGTGTAATCAACCAGCACCATGGGGGTAATATAAAAATAAATTTGTAATCCTAACAGGGATAATTATATGAGGGTAATATAAAAAAAAGGCGTGGCAAGAGATCCTTATGTATAGAGTATGGTATACTATTGTATAATGTATTTGTATTGTGGAACATGTTATGTGTGTATATTTCTGTGTACATTTTGGGGGTTATAAGTATTATGCATTTAGTGTATTTTTGGTGGGGACTTTGGATATAGGGTTTATTTGTTCGAAGTCTTTTTATAAAAGAAAGTTAATACATGGAGTCATGTAGGTATATCCTTTTCATTTTTATAACAGGTATTCTATCTCAATTAATCATTGCTGATCATTTGTTTAAGAAAATAATTTATTTTATTTAACCTTATAACAAGTATATGAATTGTCACCCTTTAAAATTTATTTAATTTGTTTGAGTGATTATCATTATAATTAATATTAGCAAGGAATCTATACCATTTATCTTCATTAAGTTATATGAAGCATTCTAAAAGGAACATATAAAGTAAATTTTATATTTTGTTAATATTTTCATGGAAACTTTATTTCAAGGTTAGTTATGGTTTTAAATTTCAATTCATTGGTAGCAATTTATTTTCTTGGTTTCAATAAATATTTTCAGGTGGCCTTGTTGAGAAAGTATACTTTATTTAATTAACTATTTAAGGGGAATTATAGATTACTGTTGGGTTTATTTATTTTATTATTAATTGTTTACTGAGATAGAATAATAAAAAGGATTTGTTAATTGTTTAATTCATGAGTTTTCATTGCAAGTCCCGTCTCACTGGATCCAGCGCATTTTTGGCTTCTCTAGGCTTTAGCCTAGTTATAATTAACTTGTGGCCCCTCTTTACAAAAAAAAAAAAAAAATTCTCAAAAATTTTTCTCAAAAAAAAAATCTTTTTTTTTAACTGCTTAAGTTAAAGTGGGGTTTCATTTGGTAGCAGAGTGCGATTGAGATTAGGGTCAACTCGTGGGTCCTGTGGGTGTGACGGGGCTTGCAAACTTAGGAAGCATTTTGGAACTCCCACAATGTTAAGTTCCAATGGAACTTAGGAAAATTTTTAAAAGGCCCTATATCTAAAGTTGAAAATATTTTTGTTAGCTTTAAGGTTTTGAGATATATGTATATGTACTTGCCCGCCTTGAATAGTGAATGGTGCCACGTGGTGAGAAATTTTAGAAGGGGAAATCCCTGGGGAAACGGGACTTATCGCAGTACGGTGCTTGGTTGGTTGGAGTATTACCTTGCCCATATTTGGGGAGGTGTTGTTTTTTGTAATTATGCGGTATGGCCCGATCGGCAGTCGGTTTCTTCCGATAAATGGTAGCCGAAGTAACATGAGAAATGGTTTAAATAAATTTTCGTTGGTCGGTGTTTTTTTTCGTGTTGTGTGTGTCGCGTTCCTTTTGTCTAGTGTAATAGAGTGAGAGTAGTTCAGTTAGTGGGCTAGTTTCTCGCAATGCTAGGTGGACCCGCAGTCTACTTAATGGAAGATATAGTACTTGAGTTTTTCTTATTCCAGTCTTATTATTGTCATTATGTTTGTAGGTGTTAGGTGTTTTGTGGGTGTTATGTTTTGTTAATCATTGAAGGGATAGGGGCCATGCCGCATTCCCTAGTTGGTTTCCGTGGTAGGTAATTTCGAATAGAGTAGGTTGTTCGACGTTGCCGTGCGGAAGCAAACCCCCCCTCGTTAGTTGTGCAGTATTGAAGACGAAGTAAAGGGATTGATGTTCGCGTGCCCTCTATGCGGTTTTCTCTGTCCGGCTAATAGGGGCCGTCCGCCCTAGTATAGGGATGTTTTTTTATAACGACCAGTCAGATATGTCAAGGATTTGTGATGCCTTGTTTTGCAGCATATGGCTGGTCAGTCCAGATGTGGACAGTAGTGTTATGGGCACTCACATATCAAGGTATTAGTTACCTTGTTTTGGTCTTCAGACGCGTATGTGAGTGGCAGCAGGAGGAGTAGGTGGTGGTCACCAGAGAGTGTGACGTGTTGGGGCGGTCCTGTGGGGTTGGCCTGGCGGAGAGGGTCGTGTGGGGACAGTTGCATTGGCGTCGAGATTTTCCAGTCCTGTGAGAGGGGGGGTAGTTGTTGTCCTGAGTAGGTATTAGTTTGGGTCTCAGTTGGTGGGCAAGCCGCAGGAGGTCGGAAGATCCACGCGTGCAAGAATCTTTCTTTGGTCTTTTGCTGTCTCTCTCTTGTGCTGTATGCGGACCATGATCAGGTCAGCAGGCAGCACCCGCACACTTACATAATACATATCTTCTTTCGTCTCTTTTGTTTTCCTTCTGAGCATCTGTTCTCCTGAGAGCAAGCTCTGCTGAGCCAACCTAACCACGATGTCCACCGGTTTGTTTTGAGGAGAGGTACACTGCAGGGTACTCTCCTGGCCTTTAATGTTGGGGGAACTATGTTGCCCTTTTGGGGTGAGGGTGTGCTGAACCTGTAAGATTCAGCGCGATTTCTGTAATTGACGATTGGAGAGTGGGCTGATCTCTAGCGGAAAGACGGCGCGAAACGACTGAATATACCGCCTGTAGTTATAGGCAGTACAGAATTTAATGCGGTAATTAGTGCTGTGCCCTACCCGTGGATAGGAAAGACTACCGGTTTAGTTTAGACAACGTTGGTCGGTGTCGGCACCTGCCGACAACTGGCAGTATGAAAACTCCAGGTGCTGCTTCCTGGCGTCAAGTGCGGTACGCAAACGGACACGAAGCTGGATTTTCTGATTAAGTTGTCTGACAAAATACTTCGTGGCTGACGGTCAACGCCATTTTTCTCCGGTAGAGAAATGAAGATTTCAACAACTACAAGCCTTCACACTATGTCTAGATAAATCTATAAACGGCTGCGGTAAGTCTCGATTACTTTCATATTAATTAACTACAATATTTCACTGGAGAAAACTGTTTTTTAATAAGCCTAAGTAAGTTGATTCTATTCACCTGTTACGACGTCGTGTACTTGTGCAATACGCAATTTGTTGGTAAAGTTTTTAAAACTTTATAAAACATTCCATTCAAGTGTCAGAATTTCGGCACTAAAAAGTAAAGTATATTGAATACAAAATATTTAAGTTTAAAATTTATCTAACATCGATGTAACGAGATTCGTGTTACATCAATCTAGGAAGATTGCACAAGGCGTGGTTGCTATAGATAGAATACAAGTTTTACTACAATTAACAGTAAAACTTTATTAATATCTGGGAACTTACTCAGGCACGTTTTGAAAATAAAATAATGTCCAAGTCATATTATTTTCTGTAGTAAAAACTATGTATTTGAAACAACCTCTTAACCACGTGGTATCTACATATTCACGCTAAGTATTAAGTTTATGAGATGGTACAAACCCAAAATTAATTGTCAAATTGCAAACAAGGTAACTCACATTAGGTGAAGTTAATATTATGAAGAATTACTGTTGTAAAGATTTTCAAATAAGGCATGTTGGCCATATAAATTTTATCAAGTTTAATTAAGTAGCTCAATAGCCATGTTAACCTTATATATGTATTATGTAGGGTGTGCAAACTTTAGTGGGGCATTGTGTTGTGGTCTCTGACTAAAAAATATAATGGTGTAATTAGGGTCCACCGCAATAGACGAGAAAAAGACCTACTACATGGCTGAACTATGAACATCATAAGCTCTCATCTTCGATACCGGAGGGATTTGGAGGACCACATGAACACCTAAAATGTCGGCCACGAGATTGTCACCTCAATAAATAAAAAACCCTCATGGATGAAATCAGGTGATACAAAACCAATTATTAATTACACATAGAGTCAACACTCAATCATACCCAGTGACCAGTTATATATATCTATCAACTACAACATTTCAAGTTTTAAACATTTATTTGGATCCCCAATTGATGGGACAGTTTAGTGTGTGGACTGGGTGCTAAATTAATTGTAAATTTCAGTGTATTTCTGGTAAAATTGTCAGCTCAGAGACTGGCATGCATTACACAGTTCACATTCAGCATAGATCTTCCACTTATTTCATTATAGGGGTTTCTTCACAGATTTTAAGTCATTCTTGCTATTAGTAATTTATAGTGTTCAATTCAGTAGTATATATATATATATATTTTCTTAATTTAAAAATCAGTTTAATTCATTTGTATAAAAAATTACTGGGGAGGTAGGTGCATTTTCAACAAGTTTCAACCAGAAGGAATGCACATCGAAACACCTTTCAACTTGTTTGTTGAGACAAATTGAAAGATGAATCATCAAGCTATTAACATGCCCGTCTCTGGGCCAAGTGTATTTTTTTCATAGGGTTATAATATTATGCAATATTTCTATTTTTGTTACTTGGCAATGTTTCAGTATATATAAATTCTTTAAATTAATTATGATAACTGGGGGGCGTTCATTATTTTAAATATTTGTAATTTATCACTGTTATAGAGGCCAGAAGGGCAGTGTGGTATAACTGCATTAGGCACTTAGCCACTTAGTTTTGAATTTTATTATTTTCTGGGGACTACTGTATGCTTAAGCATTATCTAATACACCTGATGTGTAATCAACCAGCACCATGGGGGTAATATAAAAATAAATTTGTAATCCTAACAGGGATAATTATATGAGGGTAATATAAAAAAAAGGCGTGGCAAGAGATCCTTATGTATAGAGTATGGTATACTATTGTATAATGTATTTGTATTGTGGAACATGTTATGTGTGTATATTTCTGTGTACATTTTGGGGGTTATAAGTATTATGCATTTAGTGTATTTTTGGTGGGGACTTTGGATATAGGGTTTATTTGTTCGAAGTCTTTTTATAAAAGAAAGTTAATACATGGAGTCATGTAGGTATATCCTTTTCATTTTTATAACAGGTATTCTATCTCAATTAATCATTGCTGATCATTTGTTTAAGAAAATAATTTATTTTATTTAACCTTATAACAAGTATATGAATTGTCACCCTTTAAAATTTATTTAATTTGTTTGAGTGATTATCATTATAATTAATATTAGCAAGGAATCTATACCATTTATCTTCATTAAGTTATATGAAGCATTCTAAAAGGAACATATAAAGTAAATTTTATATTTTGTTAATATTTTCATGGAAACTTTATTTCAAGGTTAGTTATGGTTTTAAATTTCAATTCATTGGTAGCAATTTATTTTCTTGGTTTCAATAAATATTTTCAGGTGGCCTTGTTGAGAAAGTATACTTTATTTAATTAACTATTTAAGGGGAATTATAGATTACTGTTGGGTTTATTTATTTTATTATTAATTGTTTACTGAGATAGAATAATAAAAAGGATTTGTTAATTGTTTAATTCATGAGTTTTCATTGCAAGTCCCGTCTCACTGGATCCAGCGCATTTTTGGCTTCTCTAGGCTTTAGCCTAGTTATAATTAACTTGTGGCCCCTCTTTACAAAAAAAAAAAAAAAATTCTCAAAAATTTTTCTCAAAAAAAAAATCTTTTTTTTTAACTGCTTAAGTTAAAGTGGGGTTTCATTTGGTAGCAGAGTGCGATTGAGATTAGGGTCAACCCGTGGGTCCTGTGGGTGTGACGGGGCTTGCAAACTTAGGAAGCATTTTGGAACTCCCACAATGTTAAGTTCCAATGGAACTTAGGAAAATTTTTAAAAGGCCCTATATCTAAAGTTGAAAATATTTTTGTTAGCTTTAAGGTTTTGAGATATATGTATATGTACTTGCCCGCCTTGAATAGTGAATGGTGCCACGTGGTGAGAAATTTTAGAAGGGGAAATCCCTGGGGAAACGGGACTTATCGCAGTACGGTGCTTGGTTGGTTGGAGTATTACCTTGCCCATATTTGGGGAGGTGTTGTTTTTTGTAATTATGCGGTATGGCCCGATCGGCAGTCGGTTTCTTCCGATAAATGGTAGCCGAAGTAACATGAGAAATGGTTTAAATAAATTTTCGTTGGTCGGTGTTTTTTTTCGTGTTGTGTGTGTCGCGTTCCTTTTGTCTAGTGTAATAGAGTGAGAGCAGTTCAGTTAGTGGGCTAGTTTCTCGCAATGCTAGGTGGACCCGCAGTCTACTTAATGGAAGATATAGTACTTGAGTTTTTCTTATTCCAGTCTTATTATTGTCATTATGTTTGTAGGTGTTAGGTGTTTTGTGGGTGTTATGTTTTGTTAATCATTGAAGGGATAGGGGCCATGCCGCATTCCCTAGTTGGTTTCCGTGGTAGGTAATTTCGAATAGAGTAGGTTGTTCGACGTTGCCGTGCGGAAGCAAACCCCCCCTCGTTAGTTGTGCAGTATTGAAGACGAAGTAAAGGGATTGATGTTCGCGTGCCCTCTATGCGGTTTTCTCTGTCCGGCTAATAGGGGCCGTCCGCCCTAGTATAGGGATGTTTTTTTATAACGACCAGTCAGATATGTCAAGGATTTGTGATGCCTTGTTTTGCAGCATATGGCTGGTCAGTCCAGATGTGGACAGTAGTGTTATGGGCACTCACATATCAAGGTATTAGTTACCTTGTTTTGGTCTTCAGACGCGTATGTGAGTGGCAGCAGGAGGAGTAGGTGGTGGTCACCAGAGAGTGTGACGTGTTGGGGCGGTCCTGTGGGGTTGGCCTGGCGGAGAGGGTCGTGTGGGGACAGTTGCATTGGCGTCGAGATTTTCCAGTCCTGTGAGAGGGGGGGTAGTTGTTGTCCTGAGTAGGTATTAGTTTGGGTCTCAGTTGGTGGGCAAGCCGCAGGAGGTCGGAAGATCCACGCGTGCAAGAATCTTTCTTTGGTCTTTTGCTGTCTCTCTCTTGTGCTGTATGCGGACCCTGATCAGGTCAGCAGGCAGCACCCGCACACTTACATAATACATATCTTCTTTCGTCTCTTTTGTTTTCCTTCTGAGCATCTGTTCTCCTGAGAGCAAGCTCTGCTGAGCCAACCTAACCACGATGTCCACCGGTTTGTTTTGAGGAGAGGTACACTGCAGGGTACTCTCCTGGCCTTTAATGTTGGGGCAACTATGTTGCCCTTTTGGGGTGAGGGTGTGCTGAACCTGTAAGATTCAGCGCGATTTCTGTAATTGACGATTGGAGAGTGGGCTGATCTCTAGCGGAAAGACGGCGCGAAACGACTGAATATACCGCCTGTAGTTATAGGCAGTACAGAATTTAATGCGGTAATTAGTGCTGTGCCCTACCCGTGGATAGGAAAGACTACCGGTTTAGTTTAGACAACGTTGGTCGGTGTCGGCACCTGCCGACAACTGGCAGTATGAAAACTCCAGGTGCTGCTTCCTGGCGTCAAGTGCGGTACGCAAACGGACACGAAGCTGGATTTGCTGATTAAGTTGTCTGACAAAATACTTCGTGGCTGACGGTCAACGCCATTTTTCTCCGGTAGAGAAATGAAGATTTCAACAACTACAAGCCTTCACACTATGTCTAGATAAATCTATAAACGGCTGCGGTAAGTCTCGATTACTTTCATATTAATTAACTACAATATTTCACTGGAGAAAACTGTTTTTTAATAAGCCTAAGTAAGTTGATTCTATTCACCTGTTACGACGTCGTGTACTTGTGCAATACGCAATTTGTTGGTAAAGTTTTTAAAACTTTATAAAACATTCCATTCAAGTGTCAGAATTTCGGCACTAAAAAGTAAAGTATATTGAATACAAAATATTTAAGTTTAAAATTTATCTAACATCGATGTAACGAGATTCGTGTTACATCAATCTAGGAAGATTGCACAAGGCGTGGTTGCTTTAGATAGAATACAAGTTTTACTACAATTAACAGTAAAATTTTATTAATATCTGGGAACTTACTCAGGCACGTTTTGAAAATAAAATAATGTCCAAGTCAATTATTTTCTGTAGTAAAAACTATGTATTTGAAACAACCTCTTAACCACGTGGTATCTACATATTCACGCTAAGTATTAAGTTTATGAGATGGTACAAAGCCAAAATTAATTGTCAAATTGCAAACAAGGTAACTCACATTAGGTGAAGTTAATATTATGAAGAATTACTGTTGTAAAGATTTTCAAATAAGGCATGTTGGCCATATAAATTTTATCAAGTTTAATTAAGTAGCTCAATAGCCATGTTAACCTTATAAATGTATTTTGGAGGGTGTGCAAACTTTAGTGGGGCATTGTGTTGTGTTCTCTGACTAAAAAATATAATAGTGTAATTAGGGTCCACCGCAATAGACGAGAAAAAGACCTACTACATGGCTGAACTATGAACATCATAAGCTCTCATCTTCGATACCGGAGGGATTTGGAGGACCACACGAACACCTAAAATGTCGGCCACGAGATTGTCACCTCAATAAATAAAAAACCCTCATGGATGAAATCAGGTGATACAAAACCAATTATTAATTACACATAGAGTCAACACTCAATCATACCCAGTGACCAGTTATATATATCTATCAACTACAACATTACAAGTTTTAAACATTTATTTGGATCCCCAATTGATGGGATAGTTTAGTGTGTGGACTGGGTGCTAAATTAATTGTAAATTTCAGTGTATTTCTGGTAAAATTGTCAGCTCAGAGACTGGCATGCATTACACAGTTCACATTCAGCATAGATCTTCCACTTATTTCATTATAGGGGTTTCTTTACAGATTTTAAGTCATTCTTGCTATTAGTAATTTATAGTGTTCAATTCAGTAGTATATATATATATTTTCTTAATTTAAAAATCAGTTTAATTCATTTGTATAAAAAATTACTGGGGAGGTAGGTGCATTTTCAACAAGTTTCAACCAGAAGGAATGCATGTCGAAACACCTTTCAACTTGTTTGTTGAGACAAGTTGAAAGATGAATCATCAAGCTATTAACATGCCCGTCTCTGGGCCAAGTGTATTTTTTTCATAGGGTTATAATATTATGCAATATTTCTATTTTTGTTACTTGGCAATATTTCAGTATATATAAATTCTTTAAATTAATTATGATAACTGGGGGGCGTTCATTATTTTAAATATTTGTAATTTCTCACTGTTATAGAGCCCAGAAGAGCAGTGTGGT
The DNA here is from genome assembly GCA_034769895.1 of Magicicada septendecula. Classification (NCBI taxonomy): domain Eukaryota; kingdom Metazoa; phylum Arthropoda; class Insecta; order Hemiptera; family Cicadidae; genus Magicicada; species Magicicada septendecula. The sequence continues at coordinate 227,193,464 of CM068374.1, read as the reverse complement.
ATAACTGCATTAGGCACTTAGCCACTTAGTTTTGAATTTTATTATGTCCTGGGGACTACTGTATGCTTAAGCATTATCTAATACACCTGATGTGTAATCAACCAGCACCATGGGGGTAATATAAAAATAAATTTGTAATCCTAACAGGGATAATTATAAAGAAAAAGCAAGAATTTATATACACCATGAGGGTAATATAAAAAAAAGGCGTGGCAAGAGATCCTTATGTATAGAGTATGGTATACTATTGTATAATGTATTTGTATTGTGGAACATGTTATGTGTGTATATTTCTGTGTACATTTTGGGGGTTATAAGTATTATGCATTTAGTGTATTTTTGGTGGGGACTTTGGATATAGGGTTTATTTGTTCGATGTCTTTTTATAAAAGAAAGTTAATACATGGAGTCATGTAGGTATATCCTTTTCATTTTTTATAACAGGTATTCTATCTCAATTAATCATTGCTGATCATTTGTTTAAGAAAATAATTTATTTTATTTAACCTTATAACAAGTATATGAATTGTCACCCTTTAAAATTTATTTAATTTGTTTGAGTGATTATCATTATAATTAATATTAGCAAGGAATCTATACCATTTATCTTCATTAAGTTATATGAAGCATTCTAAAAGGAACATATAAAATAAATTTTATATTTTGTTAATATTTTCATGGAAACTTTATTTCAAGGTTAGTTATGGTTTTAAATTTCAATTCATTGGTAGAGTGACATAGCAATTTATTTTCTTGGTTTCAATAAATATTTTCAGGTGGCCTTGTTGAGAAAGTATACTTTATTTAATTAACTATTTAAGGGGAATTATAGATTACTGTTGGGTTTATTTATTTTATTATTAATTGTTTACTGAGATAGAATAATAAAAAGGATTTGTTAATTGTTTAATTCATGAGTTTTCATTGCAAGTCCCGTCTCACTGGATCCAGTGCATTTTTGGCTTCTCTAGGCTTTAGCCTAGTTATAATTAACTTGTGGCCCCTCTTTAAAAAAAAAAAAAAAAAAAATCTCAAAAATTTTTCTCAAACAAAAAAAATCTTTTTTTTTAACTGCTTAAGTTAAAGTGGGGTTTCAAGTTGATCCAACATAACGGCCATTTAAAAAAATTTTAACTTCATCAATTTGTATTTCTTGACCTGGTTCATTTCTCTCTGAACCTAATTCAACAGATGCACTGTCATAGCCTTTATACACGTATTTATAAATGTATTTAACACTATTAACTGTAGTGCATACTTCAACATTTATATGGCAATTAAATTTGGCAAGTAAATACGGATTGTATGGTACAACATAATGATTGTCGAGGCAACTACCGCGAACTTCAGCATTAATACCATTATCACGCCTTCTGTATAATGGATATCCATTTAATGATTCACATGTAAATTCATTAAATCATTTTGGATAATCTTTTGTGCATTTTCCATCTCTCATACATACAGAATTTGGATTAAGTACACCGCATGGACCATGCATCATGTGTTTTACAACATATTCATGTAATGTAGGATGTGTTTGAATGTTAGGAATCTCCGCAGATACAACTTTATCAATATCGGTAGCGTTAACAATTTTATCTTGCTCATTTAAAGAGAGTAAAATGTGATCATGAGGCAATCCTCTCTTTTGAAACTCATTTTGTATAAATGAGTGCTTCAACTTTACCGAAGATTTTTTTTAGTGTAAGGCCCTCAATTAATGCTTTCAGTTTGGACTTGAATACACGCACAACAATATCAAGTCGAAAATTAGCTGACTCACCTACACCAATATTGCCAACTATTTCAGGCCAACTTGGATTACAAGTCATTGTAATAAACAAAGAAGGCTTTCCGAAATGATGTACAATTGACATTGCATCTAAATAATTCTGATACATATTTCTTGGAGATCCATCGAATGAAGATGGTAAAATTACTCTACGGCCAACATTATTGGCATTGGGGTTCAATTCTAAATAATCTGTTAAATTTTTGTAAACTTCACACCTAAGACTTGTTTGATTTTGTCGAATGAAATGTAACCTTGTGCCCTCTATTCTCACATACATATCAACTATCCACTGCAGAAATAATTTTTGTGAATGGTGCAACATGCTAAAATCTTCTCTAATTGCAAGTCGATAGGCTGCATACTGAAGCATTGTTAATTTATTTCTGGGCGCTCTTGAATTAGATGTAGTTGGTACATTATGAGAAATATTGATATGCCACCCAGTATCACCATTTGGAAAAAGTAATGGATACGCTAAAGGGTCCAATGATGAATCCAAAACAGAGATATTTTTAATGGTACCATTAACTTTTGAAAACGAAACCATATTTCATTCAAAGGGTGGCTCACCATCAACTGTACTAAATATTACTGCTACATCAGTTTGAACTGCATCATTATAATGGCGTAGATCTAAATCACGATTTACTTTAATGAGCATACAAATTTCTTTATTTTGATTTTCAACTCTCTGACAATGATCTTTCATTGCAATGAATGACCGAACAAAAGGACTAATGCGTTCCAATTCAAGAGAGATTTCGCGCATTATATTGTTATTGCATGTTTGATTATAGTGTTCACGTAATCTATAATTGACAGCAGTGTCAACATCATAAAAATATAATTGCGTATAACATGGTGAGCGACCATATCCAGCAGTCATTAGACCTGATCTGTGATAAAAAACATCATGTATTTTAAAATGATACACTCCACGCGTAACTGTATCCGAAATTTTAGCTTCTGAGCTAACCATAGCAAATGATGAATTGTATTTACGAATGTTTTCAAAATAATTTTTTGACTTTCTTTTTATTGAAGGTTCATTTGAAGTAAGTCCATCATACAATGATTTAAAGTATTCATTTTGACTTAAGGCCAGTAATATTGCTTTACCCTTATGACAACATGAAGTGAATGCAGTCCTTTCACCTAAAGTGACCTCAGATTCGAAATGTTTTGCATTGCAAAACCTGCATTGTAAATGCATTAATCCACAATCAAAAGTATTAAACTCTCTTAAAATGACATTCAGTGCGCATTTAAATGTATCCCTCAAAATAATTTCACCATTTTGTATACTATTTACACTATTTAAATTTGCATTTGGTCTATTATCATTTTGACTTTCACACGAATATATATTCCTTCTTCTTTGTCTCTCACTCTGACCCGTCAATGTTATCCTATTTACACTATTTAAATTTGCATTTGGTCTATTATCATTTTGACTTTCACGCGAATATATATTCCTTCTTCTTTGTCTCTCACTCAGACCCGTCAATGTTCTATGTCGAGGCATAATGGAAGTATGGAATGTAAAAAAAAACATGTAATGAAATTACTGAAACTAAGATTAGACAGGGTTTAATTTAAAAATAATAAAATGTACTCACTTTTTTGAAACCACCAATAATAATTAGGCGAGAGTAAGTCAATTCAAATTGCTGCTACAAAATTTTCCTTTTGCAACAGGTGTATATTAAGGAAGCTGTATTTCACTTTCTACTGCACATTAATATATAAAACACAGATATCTAATATACAAAATATAAAATAAACGCTTTTTTGCCTTGACATACACTCCACAGACTATTGAAAAAGGAACATTTGAAATCACACAAAATTCACAGCTCATTCAGTCAATCTGTCAGTAATTATTTGTTGGCAACATTTTAAAAGTCTTTGGCGACAATCTCTACTCTGTGCGACTGTTTGACCACAGACTATTATGGTTTGACATTGGCAGTATGAACGTACACTAAAATGAAAAAATTATAATTTTATTGCCTGGCAACAAAATTGTTTTATTTTTAACAATTACCATTGTTTGAAAAAGTTTAAATGAATTTTCAAGTGCAAATGAATGTTTTATTTAATTTAATTTAATGTATTTGTAACACATATTATATATAAATTTTAGCTTTCTGCACTCCTTCTCCATATAAACTTTAACTATGCCAAATCTCACACTCCTCCGTGCGCGCAACATGCTTAAAAAGGGGTACAAAGTTTTCTCTTCACGTATTAATATATAGATACTCCTGTTTTGTTGTATGTGTCAGTGTCTGTGTTTGTATCGTTTATGTGTTTTTTGATGGTGTTGTTGGTTCTGTAACCTATTTTGTAATTGTGTTTCCTGAATGTGTTTGCGATTTTGTGTGTGTTGGAGTTGTAGTAAGTAAGTGTGATGTATTTATTAGGTTGTGTGTTGTTGGTATTTTGTGTTTTGGTGTTTTTGTTTAGGTTGTCTGTGTCTGTGTAGATTGTTTATTAATTCGGGGGTGTATCCATTTTTTACCACTATGTATGTGATTGTGTTGAGTTCTTCCTGATAATCTTGTTTACTTTGTGGTATTGTTGTGAGTCCATAAGCATATAGTTGAATGCGGCATGTTTGTGTTGTGTTGTGTTGGATGGTTAGATGTGTTGTGTATGACCATGTCAGTTGTGGTTTCCTGTATATTTTATGTGTGTGTGTTGTTTGTTTTGTTAATTGTAAGATCAAGGAAGTTTATACTATTGTTATGTTCTATTTCCAGTGTGACTTTTAGTTTGTGGTGTATTGTGTTTATGTATTTATGGAAATTTTCTGTCTGTCTTTTATTGCCTTTATTGCCAAATAACACATACAAAGCACAAAACAAATTCAATCTACCTGGTGTTTACAAACTAAATTGCTCAAATTGCAACAAATTCTACATAGGCCAGACAGGACGTAGCTTCAAACAAAGATACTTTGAACACACAAAGGCACTCCACTCCACTACAGAATCCACCTTTGCAAACCACCTCATTGAAGCAAACCACACATACAAAAACTTCGACAATAACATGAACATTCTACACGTACACACAAAAGGCCGAAAACTAGACACTCTAGAACAATAGGAAATATACAAACACATGAAAACAAATAAAACGACATCCTAAACGAACAGACACAATTCAAATTGCAAGCATTATTCGAACATATCTCACCCCACACACAACATCGATCTTTCGAAATTCGATTCCGTCGCCCACAACAGGACGGACAGCACTACCAGTGGCAACCTCTGAAGAAGCTTTTTAAAAGTGAAAACCGGTTCAGGTTGTAAGGTAAAACTTTATGTTTTTATTCATAAAAAACTTTGTGTTCTGAGTCGTTAATGAAATAGTTGTTGTATTTAGTTTAAAAAACAGACGTTTCGGCAATGCCATCGACGGCCACCATTAGTGTAAAATCGAGTTACGCTAACTTGAGGTGGTATACGTTAGTGACCACAGTACTGCCAAAACGTCTGTTTTTGTAGAAAAAAATGAACCACGGCCAAACAGCCCGGGAAGGAATTTTAACAACAGTGACTCCGGGTGTGTAAGCCTACGAAGTACAGTTGAGAACGTCCTTCCACCCATTTCTCAGCTAGCCAAGCAGGTCCAGTGTCTCAATCAAGGCCACACTAAAGTCCCTTCCAGACTGTTGGAGAGTACTTTTAACGACGCAGATAATGCTGACACATCGCCAAAAGGATAGAAAATTATTCTGGAACACCTGCAGGCTACATATATAAGGAACAGTGGCTGGCTTAGTGAGTCAGGTAAAGTGGACGATTTATTTAGTATGGATCAAGTCATTGTTGCGAATCAAGTGATTGCGATTATTGTGTTATAATTAGTGCGGAATTCTTATAGTTACATTATTATTGCGTGTGGACAAAATTTAACTTGAATTACTGTAAGAGTATCTTGTTGATTTCAAATTGTTATTTGTGACTAACTAAAGCTGTTAAGTAGTGATTTCATTGGTGTCTGTATTTTGTTTCGGCTGTACCAGACGACGATCCGTGAGACCGTCATAACAATGTATTTCATTGGTGCATGAGTTTTCTGCGGGAATAGATGACACCTGGCGAGGTGAAAAACATTTGGATGGTTTGCGTTGTGCTGACTGATTTCAGCGAATCGCTTATTCTTTTTCCCTTAGTGTTTGATTATGTTATTCACTTATTTCGCAGAGATTTTCAAATATGCTTTGCACTCTCTAGATAGGTAAATACGCTTATATTTCCCATTCCCATCGTTTGTATTGTCATCACAGAATCTCCCGATGACCAGATGCCTCGCCGTTGTCCTATATGTATTTGCAACATTAAAAACTAATTGAAACCAAAACAATCTTCTGCTAAAACGTTAAACCTATAGTTCTTAACATTAGCAAAACAAAACTGCCTGCCTAACTTTCTACAAGAATTTATTTGAACAAAATTATAAAATGGATATTAAAAAACATCAGGTGGCTGTGTCAAAGCTTGACCGGAGGGATTTTACGTGAATACATCACAACTGTATATTATATGTTGGGAAGTGTAAATAAATGAAAAAAGTTTAATAATTGATTAAAATTTTACTTATCATATAATATATAAATAAATATAGGTATGTATTATACAGACTTGGGAAAGTTAATAAAAATTTTTAACTGATTAAAGTTAAAGTTAGTGTCCCCAAAAATTAACTTAGTTAAAGTTTAAGTTGATGCGTGCAAAAAGTAACTGATTAAAGTTAAAGTTAAAATCAAATTTAACTGATTAAAAGTTAAAAATTTACATTTTCTTCTTTTACTTCCATGTTCCATAAGGAAATGGGAGTATGGTGATGGCAAAAAAAATCGTGTTCGAGATAATTGCAGATTCTGATCGTACTACCCTCAAAACATGAAAAAAAGTCATTTTTTGAAAAGCGTCAGTCTGTGTGTCTAGATTTTTTTTCTATGGCAAACGATAACAGCCGCAAATTCAAACAGATTCAAATAATTTTTGCATACAGCCCTGAATTGTAGAGTACTCAAGACCTATTATTTTTGGTGAAGATCGGTTAAGGGAAAGGGGTAGTTTACCTGCAACGTTTTTTTTTTTATCAAGGGGAATATTTTTTCTATGACAAACGATAACAGCCGCAAATTCAAACAGAATCAAACAATGTTTCGCATACAGCCCTGAATTGTAGAGTTCTCAAGACCTGTTGTTTTTGGTGAAGATCGGTTAAGAGAAAGGGGTAGTTTACCAGCAACGTTTTATGATTTAACAAGGGTAATTTTTCTTATGGCAAACGATAACAGCCGCAACTTCAAACAGAATCAAATAATGTTTCGCATAAAGCCCTAAATTGTAGAGTTCTCAAGACCTGTTGTTTTTGGTGAAGATTGGTTAAGAGAAAGGGGTAGTTTACTGGCAACGTTTTATGATTTAACAAGGGTAATTTTTTTTATGGCAAACGATAACAGCCGCAACTTCAAACAGAATCAAATAATGTTTCGCATAAAGCCCTAAATTGTAGAGTTTTCAAGACCTGTTGTTTTTAGTGAAGATCGGTTAAGGGAAAGGGGTAGTTTACCGGCCACATTTTATGTTTTAACAAGGGTAATTTTTTTTTAGCCGAACGATAACTACCGTAAATTCAAACAGAATCAAATATTTTTTGCACACCTTCCTGAATTATAGAGTACTCAAGGTCTGTTGATTTTGGTGAAGATCGGTTAATATGAAAGGGTAGTTTACCTGCATTTTAGAATTTTAGAATTTTTAGAACAAAATTACTTTGCTTTCAATAACCAATTTTTCATTCAGGATGATGGATTGGCCATGGGTTCACCTCTCTCTGGTCTATTGGCTGACTTGAATTTTTATGAAAACTCTCATTTGCTCTCACATAACAAATACAAAAATGATATATTTTATGCACGTTATGTAGACGATACCTTTCTAATTTTCAATGGTACTGTACGACAGATTGAAAACCTAAAACATTATATGAATAGTATTAATAAAAACATTCAATTCACGTTGGAAACTGAAGTGGATAATAAATTGAATTTTTTAGATTTGTCTGTCATTAAACACATAAATAAATTGAAATTTAATATTTATAGAAAGCCGACTATCACTGATGTGACAATACATGCTGACTCTTATCATCCATTTTCGCAAAAGTTGGCAGCTTATAATTACTTTATCCGCAGATTGTTGGCAGTGCCTCTCAGTGATGATGATTACCGTGAGGTGTTGAATACCATTAAACATATAGCTTTAGCTAATGGTTACAAAAACATGTTAATAGATAATCTCATCAAGAACATAAAATTCGAAAATCCAAGCCCCCAGTAGATAAGGATACAAAAATAACATTTATTTCTACCGCATACACAAATATAATGCCAAAGATTCTAACCTCCACATTTAATAAATTGAATATTACCGCTACCTTCAAAACAAACAATAGTCTATTAAAAATACTACGTCATAGAAAACCCATACCTTTAGAAAAGAAATCCGGCACATATAAATTATCATGTAACGACTGCAACAGTTTTTATATTGGTCAAACGGGGAGAGGTTTCCTCAAACGATTTAAAGAGCACACACCAAAACGTCACCTAAATAATCTCACTTTGTTAAATAATATCAAGTCCAACTTTGCCCGCCACTTAATCTTACACAATCATAATTATACTGATTTTAAATCTAATTTAATACCCCTACATGTGTGCAACAAAGGCCGTTACATGGACGCAATAGAAGAGTTCGAAATATACAAAGCATATAATAACAGAAACAGCCGAGACCTCATATTGAATGACCACTTAAATTTTAAATCCAACCCACTATACGATACAGCATTGAACCTGCTTAGGCGTAATCACTCAGATAATAATTCAGTGTCCGATCGGCTTTGTCGTGGTGCACACCATTTAGAAAGCGAGTGAATTACATAGTGGACAATTATGTGTAACATGTGATTTTAACTGTTAACGACCTCAATAGAGCGATTTAATCTGATGATGGAGCAGATGTTCCGAAACGTGTCATTTTAATCGACGTAACGAAGTCACACGACGGATATAAGGTGATTTATTTATCTATAATTTACTATTCATACGTGATTTGGATACCAAGAACTAATATGCATTTTAAATATTTTGCATACTTGCCTAACTTGTAGAGAACTCAAGGCCTGTTGATTTTGATGAAGATCGGTTAAGGGAAAGGGGTAGTTTACCAGCAACATTTTATGTTGTAACAAGAGAAATTTTTTCATGACGAACGATAACTGCCGTAAATTCAAATTCAAACAGAATCAAATAATTTTTTACATATGTGCCTGAGTTGTAGAAGACTCAAGGCCTATTGATTTTGGTGAAGATCGGTTATGGGGAAAGGGCAGTTCACCTGAAACATTTTTTGTTGTAACAAGAGTAAAGTACTTAATTTTGATAAATAAAGTATCCTGATAAGAAGATCTTAATAATCCACTGTAGAAACGTAGATGAAATATCTATAAATGAAGAGGCTAGTCGAACGGGGTGGGGGTAATTTTCTATAAATGAAAATTATAGTTGAAGGGGGAGGGGATAATTTTTATGTGTACTACGTTATCGGCAACAAAGTATTAGTTTGTTGTTAAAATTCCTTCCCGGGCTGTTTGGCCGTAGTCCAATGTTTTCTGCAAAACCAGATGTTTCGGCAGTGCCGTCGACTGCCATCATCAGAGAAAATCGAGTGCGATAACGTGTGGTGGTATACGTTAGTGACCACAGTATTGTGGTTAAGGCTGAAGCAATAAGGGGAAGAAGTAGTTTCTATGGAAACATTTCATTTCGTAAATGATTTTAAATATAAATCTTAGAACATGGAAGTCATGTATGGTTCTCCATACTGATTTTTTTACCTGGTTAACCATTTTGCTGCGCAACACGTGTGAACGATACTTACTGAGATTACTTGTTCCATGTGTCACAGCCAAAGGAGTACTAAACCGTTCTGAGCACTTTACCTTGTAAGCTATATTTTTTGCTACCATTTATTGTCTCGCTTGTGTCGCACACACACAAAAGCTCTTCGTAGATAAGAACGGAAATAACATAAGATAAGAAACCTTATCGTTTAGTCCATTTAGCTCACCTATTATCAATTTTTTTAGAACGCATTGTACGACAGCGCAGTTTTTTAGCTGTTAGTTTAATCAGTTTTGTTTTTTTCTGCTCAAGTAAAGGATTTTTTTTGTCTGTGTAAGATTTTAGTATAGCATAAGGTTGTTTTGTAAATTCTAATTTCCTTGCTGACAGTAATGTGTGAAAAAAGAAAAAGAAATTGTATCTTGATAAATAAAACATTGGACCTTGGCCAAACAGCCCGGGAAGGAATTTTAACAACAAACTACTTCTTTGTTGCCAATAATGTAGTAGGCCTACATATATAAAAATATGCATAAAACTAAAGGCTTGTATAAGTTAATGTTTGATCTCCGTTAAGTAGTGCTCAAGTATCCAAAGTTTTAATATTATGATGTCCGTAATTAAAACATCAGAGCTGGTTTAGTGTGTATGAGGGTACACTGTGGACAAAAATTTTCAACATTCCCTATTGAGCGTTGCTCAGAGTAAAGCTGCGAATCTACAGTGTACGTTTCACAGAACAAACACGCGGAAAAGAAGTAGCGCTCCGAAGTCACTCACGGACCCTGAGCATCTTGCATAGGGTTCATTCCCTAAAGACGAAAAGTCTGTCTATGAACCGTTCCTCTGTAAACACGTGCAGTTACACTGCCCAGCGATCCACAGGAAGCAAATCGCTATCCACTCTGGACACTTTTTCGGCTTGCACGCGTTGTGTTGGTGTGGGTTTCGGCACTTTCCATTTAAAAAACCTTGTTATCACATAAAACGTTGCTGGTAAACTACCCCTTTCTCTTAGCTGATCTTCACCAAAATCAATAGGCCTTGAGTCCTCTACAATTCAGGGATGCCTGCAAAACATTATTTGATTCTGTTTGAATGTGGGGCAGTTATCGTTCGTCATAGAAAAATTACCCTTGTTAAAACATAAAATGTGGCTGGTAAACTACCCCTTTCCCTTAACCAATCTTCACCAAAAACAATAGGTCTTCAGTACTCTACAATTCAGGGCTGTATGCAAAAAATTAATATTTAAGGCACTTTTACTTCTGAAAAACTTACTTTTTGTTATTTCCTCAAACGTTGTTTCGGAGTGGTTTTCTCCTTCCTCAGTGAGGTTTAAATGCGGAATGCGTCAAGGCGTTGGTAATCTGTAACGGTTTTTTATGTGACTGGTTGTGTGTGGGGGTGTGTGGAGATGGAAGGGGGTTGGCACGGGATTCTGAATTGTATGCGTTGTGTATTATTGTGTCAAATAGTGTGTTGGATTTAAATTGTAATTGTTCATTGAGTATGTTGTTTGGTTGTGTTTGTATATTTCGTATTGTTCTGCGGTGTTGAGTTTGCGACTTCTGGGTATGTAGTATAAAATTTCAAGATTGTTTTTTATATTGGTGTAACTGTGGTTTTCTGTCTGGATGTGTGTGGCAAATGTGGATTGTAAGTTGTTATTCGATAATGCTTTTGTGTGTTCAGAAAATCTGGAGGAAAAAGATCTTCCTGTCTGGCCTATATAGAATTTATTGCAATCGCTACAGTTTAATTTATATACGCCTGTTTTGTTGTATACGTCTATGTCTTTGTTTGTGCCGTTAATGCGTCTCTTGATGGTATTGTTAGTTCTGTATGCTATTTTGTAATTGTGTTTTCTGAATGTGTTGGCAATTTTGTGTGTGTTAGAGTTGTAGTATGTGAGTGTGATGTATTTGTTTTGTTGTGTGTTGTTTGTATTTTTTGTTTTTTATGATTTGTCTATGTAATTTGTTTATTAACTCAGGGTTGTATCCATTTTTTTAGTGCTATGTATTTTATTGTGTTAAGTTCTTCATTATAGTCTTGTTTATTTAGCGGTATTTTTGTGAGTCTTTGTAGAATATGGTTGAAGGCTGCATGTTTATGTTGTGTTCGATGATTTGATGTGTTGTGTATGATCATGTCAGTTGTGGTTGGTTTTCTGTAGGTTTTATATGTGTGCGTATTGTTTGTTTCGTTTATTGTTAAGTCTAGAAAGTTTATACTGTTGTTTTTTTTTCTATTTCTATTGTGAATTTTAATTTTGGGTGTATCTTGTTTATGTATTTGTGGAAATTTTCTACTTGTCTTGTATTGCCATTGTATAATAATAATATGTCGTCTACGTATCTGTGCCAATATATAATATTGTTGGTGTATTTGTTGTTATGTGTTATATGCTCTTGTTCTATGTGGTGTATGAATATTTCAGCTAGTATGCCCGATATGGGGGAGCCCATGGGTAGTCCGTCTGTTTGTGTGTATATTTTGTTATTGTACGTGAAGTAATTTTGTTCTGTGATTATTGTAGTGAGTGTGATGATTTCTTGTATGTGTGTTTCAGGTGTGTTGTTTTGTCTGAGTAATTGTTCAAGTGTTTGTATGGTGTTTTGACGGGTACATTGGTGTATAAATTCGTTATGTCAAATGATGCTAAAGTTGAGTTGTGTGGTATATGGATATGTTCTAATTTTTTGACAAGTTCTATGTTGTTTTTAACAGAAATGTTGTTGGTTAGGTTTATATGTTTTCTGATTAGTTTATCTCGGTGTTTGGCGATTTTGTGGGATGGTGCTTGTGTGTTATTTATCAAAGGTCTAATGGGTATATTGGGTTTGTGTATTTTCTGTAATGTGTTTAATTTTGGGGGGTTTGCTTTAATTTGTTTTAGGTATTTTATGTTTTATTTTTGTATTATGTATTTTGCATTATTTACGAATTAGTTTTTGGTATTTTATTGTGGGATCTTTGGTTATTTGTGTTATATTGTTTTCAGAAAAGAATTTCTCTGTTTTTTTGTGTATTTCTTGTTTGTTCATTATGACTGTGAGATGTATCAATAAATTGATAATTTAATAAAATAAATAAAATATGATTGATTTTATTTTGATTCAAACTTTACTGTCTAACTTTGTCGGGCGCCATCTTTATTTATTAACTACGTATGAAAAAATATATGTCCTTACCATTTTACGGGTCCTTTTCGGCGAACACAGGAGATCAGAATTGGTTGTTTGAAATGATTACTTCGATCTACTATACTCAAACAAACTTGTGTTTATTCATAATTTAGTGTTACTGTTGCATATTAACGACAATGACAAAATTACTCCTCCCATCTTTTATACTTTTACTATTTTAACATTGATAGTGTACATGCTTTATTCTGACCACAACTTTCAAGACATTATTGATAATTAAACTGTTGAACACTAAAACAAATGCTGTAAAGAAATAATACTCAACTAACTTCTCTTAACTTAAACCAGCGCCTTTGTAATTACGTAATTCAAACTCACCCATACACACTCACACACTTTCACATTAGACAAGTTATATTCCCATTAGAGCTCATATTTCAAATTAATTTTCCCCCTCTGTTCTTGTACTGTATGAAAATAATAAAATTTGTTAGTTTACTTTCCTGTTATTACGCTGAAGGTACCCTCCTACAATGTCTTCTCATATACACACACTGATTTATTGCCGAACTGTTATATGATTATTTACTTATTATTTTCTCACTGTATCTACTCGGTTTCAAAAATACTGTTTTAGATGATCAAATCTCAAAATTTGTACATTTTTTATGTTGCGGGCGCCCGCTATTCACGTTCCGGAACTTTGTGTGTCTCACTCGCGCGAGCGTTGAATTTAGACTGGGAACAGGCCACCGGCACTATTTTGTGTTGTCGCCGTGGTTGTATAACCAATTCTCTTTGTGTTTAAGTTTGTATCACTACGCCAGCAGACTGTTTTTTTGTTGCATAAATGCATTCCACAACGGGGATCGTCTCTGACGTAATGTCGCCTGATGATCCGTTACATAATTTGTTGACAGTTTTTGTGTGTCATTGGTTGACCTTGGCACAGTTCCGTCAGTTGTTTTCACTCGTTTTATAAAATATTATTGAATTATTTTCACAATCAGTGCTACCACTGCCGCTAACAATAAATTTACCTTTGTTTACGTTTGTCCCTTTTATCGAAAAAATGTTATTTGTTTTATATAAAAAAAATACAAACTGCCCCGTTACAATACCCCCTCAATGAGATATTTTATGCCGAAGCATAAAAAATCTCATTGACACATTCATACTTGCTAAAGGGATCAGCCAGGATATGTCGCCACAACCCCCTGTATGGTTTACAAAAAATATAATCAACTCACCCTTGGGCCGGTGACTGTGACCGCACCTGAATGACAATACTGGACTTCTCTATCGAGATCCCAACACCGTAGAGTCAGACAGATACTTAACGCCCCTGCTCTGACGCGCTGGCCAGCTCAGGTCCGCCGCCACAGCATCACCAAACACTGAAACAACAAATCAAATATCAAATAGTGGCCTTATACAACACCATATCCCCAACTGATCTGTTTCCCCCTAGTGGTGCTGGTTTGCGCTAAGAAGCACTGGTTTTGTTTTTTCACTTATTTCTAACATATCAGAATATCCTAACAACATAAGAAAACATAGTACATTCATAATTCACATCATTATTATTATCTTAAAATAAACAATTTGTATTTAAAATGTTACACACTTAACATCATTAAATTTGCATATAAAATCATAAAATTTACCTTTTAATCTCAATTTAACTTTTATGAATTAGTTTCTCAAATTTTTTTTTTTTTTTTTTTTAATCAATCTTTGTTTTACACATCATTTTATTTATTATTCCCTTTCATTAATTCAGGTGCTTCTACGTTATTCATTATAATTCACTTTATCAACTTGGCATTTACTCATAATCTTACCCCTTTTATTACTCTAACGCTCCCTTACAAAATCTTTAACTAGTATGACACCCATCTCTACCAAAAAATCTACTGACCCTTCTCTACCTCTAACTACTTACTACTTTAACTCAATTCGCCACCTTCTCTCAATATATATATAAAAAAATACTCTCTAACCCTTTGTACATAGGATAAGTGTTTCCCCCCCAAAAAAACTCAATTCCCTTATTTGGCCCCTGGATTCTACCTAAGGCAACCCCTTCCCCACTAAATCGGTACCTAATCCCGTCCCAACTTATCATTATGTTGCGGACTCCCACATTACACTACCCCCTACTACAAAATTGCCATCCCCAAAAAATCTCAATCTCATTACCTCACTTCAACTTCAACAAAATAACAACATCAATTATAAACAACAATATATCACTCAAAACTCTGCATATATTCTCCACAACTACTGTGTCAACATCAATACTTCTCAAAATTCTATAACATACATTAACTCAAAACAACATTGCATTATTTTCATCTCTACTATTTCTTTAACTTTGACTTCAATTTGGACAGATCTATATGTCCCACAAATATTCATCACCCAACTTCTATCTTTTGCAACCCATTGAAAATTTTAACTATCGCAACTTTATTTCATTTTATTGTAAAATCTATAAACACATTGAAAACATATTATTATATTTTTATAATCCTTATTCCTAACATACTACATGCAATTAACACAATAAGATATAATAAACACAATATAGGAAGTATGTAGTGCATCTATTTTTCAAATCAAAACAAAATTATTTAGTAGCGAGTCATCATTATTAAAATACAACAAATTTCTAATACGTTACCCCCCTGGATAACCTCCCTGCCACACACACACACATCTTAACATAACATAACAAACAAATAGACATTAACCTGATTATTAGCATACATTAAACAAACAATTCTCTTTTAAATAATTTGTATAAAAACTTATAAACACTATAATTTGAAATTTTAATTAACTCTTTTATATATCATCATTTCATTATTTATCCTTTGCTGCAATTAGATTCTCACAATTTTCAAATTTATTATTAATCTATATTTTTAACCATTATGCTATTCCACAAACTAAACCATTGAACATTTATTTATTTATTTATTTATTCATTAATTATTATTAAAATTGAAATCTCATCACATAATTTAAATTCATTATAAAAATCAAACGTACAACCTTCAATCACAACATTGTAACATCTCAAATTATTTACTTCAATTTAGTATTAAGACACAACATATTTCAATTATTACCAAAATTTTACAAATCATCAATTATTGTCTTCAAAATTATTTTTATTATTTATTCAGACTGCAAAATATTAATAATATTATTATTATTATCACAACATTTTTCTACTACATATACACATTATTTACCTAACATTTCATAATACACACAAATGAATTCACTACATTATTTACAAAGTATTCGTCAATAACTGTTCAATTGTTTCACACTTCATATGTCCAAATCTGCAAGGTCGTTACCAAAATTTACAATATTTAACAATGTCCACTCACTGATTTTTTAGTTCAGCCTCCATCGTCATATAAATATCTAATATATTTGTAACATGCATCATTGTTACAGTTATTATACAGTTTATTATTATTATTATTATTATTATAATCCATTACCTTTATTTCATTCATTATGCCATTATAATTTATAGGGTTATTCCCTATTAATATTTCATAAACCTTGTCAACATAAGTTATTATTGTCCAGTCTCCATCAGTATTATTGGTCAATGTCAGGTAAGTTGTTTCATCATTTTTATATTCCTCTACCATTACGTCAGGTAAGTCATTATCGTTTATAAAAATATTATTAAAATAATTCTCTATCTCTCTTTCGACAGGTAAGCATTTTATATAGTTCATCTTCACCCCTTCTAATATTTTTCTCAATTCATCATAATTTCTTTTTAACTTATATAATTCTATCTCTCTCTCAATACACAACTCTCTCTCTCTTCATAACACCACATCACACTCTCACAATTATTACAGACAGAGGGTACAACATTATACAACATCAATATACACTTCAATTCATCTACTAATACGGGTCTCTTGCCCTGCAAAAACGACATCTGTGAACACTCTGGTTAAAAAAAAATAAAGGGAAAATTTACCCTCTGCCCACATTCAACTACTATATTATTTTTCCACTCTCGTTCTAACTCCTTAACACACATTAACATCTCATAATCACATTCTAAAACTTCATTATATGTTTCTCCATTATTCTTTACCCCCACTATACTCTCAGAATTGTAATTAATATCATCACTATTTAATACTACATCTTCCATTATTTCGTCATTTTTAATATTTGTCATACTTATAACATTGTCACCTAACTTCTCAACACTCTGTTCTAATCTTTTAAAGGTATCTTCTATTATGTCATTAGTTCGGTTTAAATGCTCATTAATTTCGTTAATTTGGTTTTTTAACTCATCGAATTTAATATTTTGTCCCTCTAATTTACTGTCAAAACTATTCTTTTGTTCATCTAATTTGTTATAGATTTGGTTTTTCAATTCTCTAAAATTACTATCTTGTCTTTCTACACTATTGTACATCATATCATTACATAGTATCATTCTCAGATTTCTTATTTTGATTTACTAAAATAGGTGTTGAATGAATCTCAACTGTCTGTATTATTTTTGACTCCTCAAGACTACTGTCAGTTGTTTGAATTCCAGAGTCGCTACTTATTTGGCCTTCTATCTGGCTGTCAGATAAGCTGACGTCATTATTATCTGCCATTTTTCTTAAAATCTTTTATATATATTTCTTTGCAAAATATTTTTATATGTAACACATACTTATTAAAAAAAATATTCTACTCACCCATAGTACACAGAATCATGACATAACCTTACTACTTATGTTTACACATTTTTAGTTACCTCAAACAACCATTCTGTTCTCCCAAGTAGGCCTATATTTTATATAAATTTCTTTATACAAAATTGTCCCTGTTCGGGCGCCATTGAGATGTATCAATAAATTGATAATTTAATAAAATAAATAAAATATGATTGATTTTATTTTGATTCAAACTTTACTGTCTAACTTTGTCGGGCGCCATCTTGTATTTATTAACTACGTATGAAAAAATATATGTCCTTACCATTTACGGGTCCTTTTCGGCGAACACAGGAGATCAGAATTGGTTGTTTGAAATGACTACTTCGATCTACTATACTCAAACAAACTTGTGTTTATTCATAATTTAGTTTTACTGTTGCATATTAACGACAATGACAAAATTACTCCTCCCATCTTTTATACTTTTACTATTTTAACATTGATAGTGTACATGCTTTATTCTGACCACAACTTTCAAGACATTATTGATAATTAAACTGTTGAACACTAAAACAAATGCTGTAAAGAAATAATACTCAACTAACTTCTCTTAACTTAAACCAGCGCCTTTGTAATTACATAATTCAAACTCACCCATACACACTCACACACTTTCACATTAGACAAGTTATATTCCCATTAGAGCTCATATTTCAAATTAATTTTCCCCCTCTGTTCTTGTACTGTATGAAAATAATAAAATTTGTTAGTTTACTTTCCTGTTATTACGCTGAAGGTACCCTCCTACAATGTCTTCTCATATACACACACTGATTTATTGCCGAACTGTTATATGATTATTTACTTATTATTTTCTCACTGTATCTACTCGGTTTCAAAAATACTGTTTTAGATGATCAAATCTCAAAATTTGTACATTTTTTATGTTGCGGGCGCCCGCTATTCACGTTCCGGAACTTTGTGTGTCTCACTCGCGCGAGCGTTGAATTTAGACTGGGAACAGGCCACCGGCACTATTTTGTGTTGTCGCCGTGGTTGTATAACCAATTCTCTTTGTGTTTAAGTTTGTATCACTACACCAGCAGACTGTTTTTTTGTTGCATAAATGCATTCCACAACGGGGATCGTCTCTGACGTAATGTCGCCTGACGATCCGTTACATAATTTGTTGACAGTTTTTGTGTGTCATTGGTTGACCTTGGCACAGTTCCGTCGGTTGTTTTCACTCGTTTTATAAAATATTATTGAATTATTTTCACAATCAGTGCTACCACTGCCGCTAACAATAAATTTACCTTTGTTTACGTTTGTCCCTATTATCGAAAAAATGTTATTTGTTTTATGTAAAAAAAATACAAACTGCCCCGTTACAACTGTTATGTTGCCTTTGTCAGCTTTTAGTATCAGCTTTGAGCTGTGAAAGAAGTGATGAACATTCAAAATAATAAGCAAAAAATTATTTGATTCTTTTTAAATTTGTGGCTGTTATCGTTTGCCATAAAAAAAATCTACAGACACACAGATAGACAGACAGACACTTTTTGAAAAATGACTTTTTTTAATGTTTTGAGGGTAGTACAATCAGAATCTGCAATTATCTCGAACACGATTTTTTTTGGCATCACCATACTTCCATTTCCTTATGGAACATGGAAGTAATAATCTTTCCCCTCTCTGTTTTTTTCTATTTTTCCAAAGTAAGCCAGTTCACAATATGTTATCTTCTAACAAAAACTTTTGTTTTCAGTGAGCATAACTTTCACTTAAATCCCACATCTTTAATACTTTTCCCTATGCTGCCTCTTTCCATAGGAAATTTTATTCTTTTAAATTCACAAAAATGTTGCTTTCATAGACACCATTTTTTTAGTTTCATAAAAATCTTGTGTCCCTTATTATTGGCAACAAAAATCACCAATAACAACACTCCTTCAATACAGTTGTTCTCAAATTTTCCTTGGTATGGTGATGCCACCACCCTGAAGATTTAAAAATGCCTGTTGTCTGGTCCTGATAAGCTAATTTAGTATAACACAGCCACTTGTAACAGATAGCAAATTTTTGAAAGTAATGCCAAATCTCTTTTTTATATTTTGAAAACTTCTTAACCATATGAGTTAAATTCACACTCTCATTTCACTCATATTTTCTTTCATTTTGTTTCTGAATCTGTACTATGTCTTTCCTTTGTTGTGAAACTCAGTTTTATTATCATCAATCATACCGTTAAGACGATTACATGAATCATCATAATTACTCAGTGGAATTTAAATAACTGAACATAAGATAAATTTCTGTTTATAGCTGTAACGAGTGTTTAAACAAACACACAACAATAAACAGTCATACAACAACAATTCTTCAAGTTCACAACTGTCCTGATAAGTATTGACATAAGTTATTTTGCTAAACATTAATGGAAGTGGAAGATTCAATATGAAGTCCAGTGAGATATAATGGACACAGATAACAACATTTTTTAGTGTGAACTGATGATGAAATTATAATAATTTCGAAAAGGCCTTATTCAATAATTAAAAAAAATTGAAACTTTACTGATTTTGGTGGATGTATATAATAATATTATAACAAATCAGTGGCATAATGTTTAGCAAAATAATAATGGAACCTGACCAGGTAAAATTATGTTATAAATACTTAAAACTACACATAAAATTACAAAAAATAATAAACAATATTAAATTTAATAAAAAATGTATTAACCTTGAAGTTACACCTAACTATGCAGTAATAAGGAACAAGAACACAAATCCTACAGCAATGAAGACCATTATACATGCACAAAAATACAGGATACGACAAGAAATCAGAGAAGCATATAAAAATAAAAATAAAATAAATTTAGAAATATACAGCACACATTTAGAGATACTACATATTCTAGGTTATGTTATACATGAGAATATAAAAGAAATAATTTTCCATAAGATCTACAACATAAATCACAAAATTAAAGAAAAACATAATAAGAAATTATATACTCTTATATATGCAAAGAAAGAAGATAAAAGAACAATAAATACATATACTGAAATAAGGAACAATATTATATATGACAACAATAAAATAAAAAATCTTACTGACAAAATTTCAATAATACCGAAAAAGAAATCATAACACATATTTTCAAATATAATCTTTCCAATAACAATAAATTTGGAATTATAAAGAACATTATAACAGATACTGAAAACAATATTTATAAAATAGATAATGAGGATGACAAAACTAACATAAGGAACACAATTAAAGAAAATATTCAAAGAAAATTATAAAATAATGATATAAAATGCAAAAGAAATAAAAATAAAACATTTAATATCAAAAACATATTAGATTTAAAAAATAAATTAAGAAATAATAATGCAACAATTTTGGAATCAGATAAAACATATACACCAGTTATAATGTTCATAGATGATTACAACAGGAAAGTACAAGAATATATAACTCAGAATGGATATATAGAAACAAAGGACCCCACAAATAAATATAAGAAAATCATGGAAAATATTATAAAAGAAAATTTAGTTAAAATTAATATAAGGGAAAAGAAACATACAAAACTTATATCGCACAATACAAGTGCTCCACAACTTAATGGTTTACCAAAAATTCATAAAGTAGACATACCAATAAGACCATTTCAAGACTGCACTGGCATATATAATAGCAAAAACAATAGATAAAATACTCAGAGAGAAAATAATATTGGAAAATAAGTACAATGTAAAAAATGGATATACAGTTATAGAAAACCTAAAGAAAATACATACTACAGATGAAACAAAATTAATATCATTTGATATATCGAATATGTATAATAATATACCAATAAATGAAACACTGGAAATCATAAAGAAAAAATTAAAAAACAATAATGAAAACAACAGCTTCATAAATAACTTAATTATTATAATAAGAAACATATGTAACCAGAATTATTTTACTTTTAATAGCAAATATTATACACAGACCAAAGGATTGGCAATGGGTTCACCCATATCATCAATTATGTCAGAAATTTATATACAGGATTTGGAAAACAAAATTACTGGAGAAGTCGAATTGAATAAATACCATACAACAAAAATTAAAGAGAATTAAATTTACCTATTGAACCTCACTTTTGACTGCAGAGTAAGAACTTAATACTACACTAATTCCATCGGGACCTGTGACTACCAGAAAAGAAAAAATTCAGCGAAGATCAAGAACTGAACTTTCTATTACATCCCGAGACACTAACAACAACTTTTATTGAGAAGCTGGAGGTGAATAAATTCTAGCCATTCTTCATCACCCGTCGATCTGACATCGTTAGTGGAACACGGCCTGAATGAGTATCTTGTAAACGCTTGGTAAAAACCTGCTTATGTTAATACTTTATATAATAAGATTTTAATTTAAATTGTAATACCTAGTAACCTGAATTTGCATTACCTGGCCTTACATGTTAAAAGAATTACATGTACCCTGAGATAATAGATAAACTGAAAATTATAATTAAATTGTAACATAAACCACGAGTTCAATAACAAATCGATTCAGTATTGTATGATCGATATGATGCTTTAATAACCGAAGAAAGCAACTGTTGCAAATTTAAAATAATATAAAATAAAGAATCCTTCTTGTATTTGACGAGTCTGTGTTATTGTAGAATAGTTATTGTATTTCGAATAGGGTGTAATTTACAGGGAAAGAAAGTGATAAAAGCGTCAAGTGGAACAACTTAACCTATAAGAACGGGTCATTCGCTAATAACAGCGCTCGATTGCAGACAGCTGGTGAATACGGGAGAATAGAGAACTAACTTACTCTCTTCACACTCCGCTCTTTTCAATTTAGATAATACATAGTGACTAGGGTTGGAGAAAAATACTGAATTATTCATTATAATAACCGCAATATAGCGTTTTTCTCTGGTAAAACACTTGATAATTAATTAACACAGGTCTATAATCAACAACCGAATAATATCCACAACATAATAAATATTTTTCCTTATAAACAGATTGAATTGGTAACAAATTGGTGAATTCAACATGGGCTGAATTAACGATAAACCCGTAACGGTGTTACACTAGACACACAATACTACAGTTCATTTGAGTTGTAACAAATTGACGTCAACAACGTGGGGCTTAACGTTGATATACGGGAGTCACATATAAAGAAATAAACCAGAATAATTTATTTGTAACAATATGTGGATGATATATTGGTCATATATAATCCTAACATAAAAAATGAACATTTAATAATACTAAATAAATTAAATACATACAATGATAATGTGAAGTTTACATTTGAAGAAGAAGTTAATAGAAAAATCAATTTTTTGGACATTGATATTCAAATTGGAAAAGATAACGAAATAATTACTAATGTATATAGAAAGGAAACAAATAATAATACAACAATACACAAGGATTCATCACATCCTTGGATACACAAGATAAATATATATAATAATATGATTAATAGAGCATACAAATACATAAATAACGCAGAGAAGTTATATCAGGAACTGAACATCATAAAAGAAATAGCAATAGAAAATGGATATGACAGTAAATTTATAAACAAATTAAATAAAAAGTACAAAGAAAAAACAATATTAAACAACAGAACAACATTAAGCAGTATAAATACAGGCAGAAAAGTAGAAAATATAACATACCTAACTTACAAATACACATATCGAGATCTCCAATACATTATAAAGAATACAAAATTGGATAAACATAAATACTGTACAAATATGCATACAAACCAAATAAAAGTACAGTAGACTCTCAACTATCCGACCTAATGTGGCGGTCGGCCGGGTCGGATAGCAAAAAAGTCGGATACACCAGAGCCGTAGGCATACCAGCCTCTGTAAGGTCAATGACCGCCACCCTATTGCGTTGAATGTACTTGTTGCTATTTGGATGCGTACGTCATATCAGTTTGTCCTTATAAATGACGTACAGTAATAAATGAATTAGAAAGAAATGAAATAAGAATTCGCAACTACAGTATCTTTCACAAAACCTTTATTTGAAGGACGAAACAAAATGTGTAGTTAACAATAAGTTGAATGAGTTTTAATTTATACGAAAGCTTTCAACCAAATTAGTTGTTAATATAAATCAAATTGTAATAACCTAAAACTACGTACTGTATAATGAAAGAACAAGTGAAACTTACATTGTCTAAGGTTTGAAAAAGTCTGTAATTGAGACCTGCTTCTTTCCTCGCATTAATGTCCTCACCGCTATATCCTTCCACTTACGTAAACATATGATGTCTGCTGGTGTTGCTTCTTCTTGCTGGCCAATGTATTCCACTGCCGTCTCGATCGCCTTCAGGCCTTCGGAGTGGGTTATACAATCGGAGGGTTCATCATCACCTTGTTCCTCTTCAATCGGCTGTTCATTTAATACCATCGCTACAATATCTTCGTCTGCAATTTCTTCGATTTCATCCTTTGCCAATCATTCTGTGATGTCTTCCAATGAAGCTTCCTCACATCCGGGAACTTTTTCTAACAGCGATACAAGCGCAGTGTTATCAGTTGCTTTTTCCACATCACATTGCTGTTCTACCTCTTCCCACTTATCACTGGCTCTGTGATCCAGCAAAATTTTCCACGATCGCACAAGTGTTAAAGATGGAATTTCATCACATGCCTCGGACACCCATCTGATGACGTCAAGCATGTCTACTGACTGTAGTGCCATCGCAACTTCTGTATTATCAATTGTCGTGATGATATAGCTTAGTAGCCTACGTCGATATTTCTTTTTCAAAGCTTGGAGCACTCCCTGATCCATTGGCTGACACATAGATGTAACATTTGCAGGCAAGAACAAAGCTTATATGTCTCCATCTTTTAATTGGTCATTTGCTGGATGTGAAGGAGCGTTATCCAAAACTAGGATTGCTTTCTTTGTTAAATTGTTTTCAGCTAAATGTTTTTCAACTTGTGGCACAAATTCTTGTTCAAACCAATTTTTGAAAATTTCTCCATTCATCCATGGCTTTTTTTGATGGGTATAATGCAGGGGCAAAGAACTTAAATCTTTAAGATTTTTAAAAGCCTTAGGCTTGCGAGATTTTCCAATCAAGGTCAGTCTCAACTTGTGGTTTCCGGTTGCGTTACTACAAACTAAAACTGTAACGCGGTCCTTGCTCTTCTTGAACCCTGGTGTGGCCTTTTCCTGTTTAGATGCTAGTGTTTTAGACGGCAACATAAGGTAATTCAAACCCGTCTCATCACAGTTGTACACTTGTTCTCCGGAAATACCTTCAAGTCAAAAAAGTGTTTTTTAAAGTCAGGGACAGCGTCCTTATTAGCAGACAATGCTTCACCACTAATCGTCATCTGACGAACACCAAAACGTTTCTTCCAGTGATCAAGCCACCCGTCACTGGCAGTAAACTCACCATCATCTCCTTTGATCTGTTTTTTAAACTGAATCGCTTTTTCTTGGAGCAAGGGGCCTGAAACCGTCAATCCTTTCCCCCTCACATTTTCATACCACAGATATAAAGCCTCTTCAACTTCCACATGTTTTCGTTTTTGCATAGTTTTTCTAACTTTCACGCCACTGCCACTTGCTTGCTTAGAACACCATTTTTCAATCTCTGCACGATTTCTTCGCCAATCACCCACAGTAGTATTTCCAACTCCTAACTCCAGTGCAATTTTGTTTACCGACTCACCAGAATCCATTCTTTTTATTGCTTGCAGTTTTTCTTCCACTTTCTTTCGTTTGTCACCAATATTTCACTTAAAAATAAAAGCCACCAACAATACTGTATACACACTTTATAACAAATTAACAATCCACGAACGACTGAACCGCACGGACTGACTTCTGGATACAGACTGACTGATGCACCTGTTACACACTCAAGTAGGAACACGAAACTTTCCTGTCACAACATGAATCAATTGGCGTACTGTATTGGTAACTGGTGATTCACGCGTAAGCGCCTTCACCCGCTTGGCGGGATTGCTCACATGACGTTTGAAGGCGCTAGTAATCGGATCGGAAATACTGCATACGTACCGTACTCAAAAAATTTTTTTTTTTTTGAGGGCGGGTCGGATAGGCTGGAGGTCGAATAGTCGGGAGTCGGATAGCCAAGAGTCTACTGTATATACAACATAATAATAAATAGAAAAAACTATGATATATACAAATTAAGTGGAATATACAAAATAAAGTGTAATGATTGTGACTACATATACATCGGTACAACATATATAAATTTCAAACAGAGATTTATGGAACATATCAGAGCCTTTAATAATAAAAAACGGGAATCTCCAATATAGCAGATCACCTTATTGATACGAATCATAGTATAAGAGATATAACCACCAATATGGAAATAGTAGAAGTAAATAATAATAATAATGACAATTTACAGTTAAAAAAATTATATATATACCTACATAAAAAATATAACAAATTAATGAATCAGCAGACAATATTGTTACAACACAAATAAGCCACCCCAGTACCAGGGATAAAAAAGATAATTTAAATGTAAATATACTTCATATCAAATAAAATGATTAAATATAAATAAAATATGAAAACTATGACACAACAAACGACGACATTACCCAACCCAAGTGATTGACCCAACAACAGAAACAAAAGAAGAAGGGAACCACAAAAAATAAACAAGAGAGAGAGTGATTGACAAATTAACCAAACAAACAGGAACTAACAAAAGAAGGGAAGAAACCAGAACCAAAGAAGAATAAAGACAATTAAAGGAAGTGAACGAATTCCTATAACTAAATAAAATTAAACCAGACGAGAAGGGGAGAACCGAATTAAAATGAAGACAATTGAAAATGAAGAAGATGAAGGAGAAGAAGAAGAAGAAGCAGAAGAAGGAAGAGGAAATGAAGTGAAACCAAGAAATAAGAAACACCACATATAAAAGGGAGAAATGGTACGCTCAAATATAGAATATTGTAAATAAACCCCAATAATTATCCACTAATGGAAATAAATATTATTGTAAATGAGATGATTTAAATACCTGTTTTAAACAAAAACAGTAAAAAGTAACCTAGTAAAGAAAAGTACACTAACCCAAATATTAGAGTTAGATATAGTGAAGTATATAGCAAAATATCATTAATACTATGTATAATTTTATAATGAAAGAAATAGTGTGAAAGTGAGAAAGAGAAATAATTATAGGGATTACCCACTAAAAAACACTTAATATAAGCAGTGAAAAAGTGCAATAGTGTATGTGTAAATACCCCAAAATAGTGAGTGTATCAGTGATAAACACCAATTAATTAAAGGTGAAAGTGATAAGTGGAAAAAGATATTTTAAGTAATAAAAAAAAGTAGTAATAGATAAGAAAACACTTAGTAAATCGTTGATGAACCAATAAATGATTTAAGTGAGCTTATGGAAAATTATATAATTAAGGATAGTTAGAAATAGTATTTAAAATAGAGATAAGTAAAGGATGTAATGTTATTCAGGGAGAAAGCCCATGTAAAAACAGTTTGTGTTAACATGGAATGGAGAAAAGAATTTAAGAATTAATGAAATAAGAATTTAAGTATATAATTAAAAAACACCCAATGTTAGAAGGGAAAATAATAGTCAAAGGAATGAAATGAATGTTAAACCAACAGTAACTAAAAATTTATAAAGAATTGTTCGTTTTAATGTTATGAACAGGATATGGCTGAAAGAAACTTGCAGTCCATAGGCCTAATTGTTATGTTTTAAATATTAAGGTATAGAAAACAATCTTGACATGTAATCAAAACACAAACAGACTCAAAACACAACACAACCAATTATAATAAGAAAAGAAAGCCCATCAGGCTGAAATGAAATGTAATTAAATGAAATAAGTAAAATACCATAATGGCTACTTAGGCCTATGAAAATGCCTAACTGTCAGAAACACACAAATACAAATTATAACAAAATAACAAAGAAATTAACAAATCTAAGGCAAGTAACTAGCCAGCAATTATGTATAAATCATTTTAAAAGAGAAATGTTACTATAAAAGTTTAATGTAAAAGAGATATGTAATTATCAAATGTCAACATAATTAGACCAAAGTTAATATATAATACAACATGACCTTATGAGGTATTGTTTTAATCTTTGAAAGAAAATAAATACAATAGTGATAATATTTATTACCCAGAAGGGATGACAGAAGAATAAAATCAATCAGAAAATATATAATAAATTTGAATAAAAATTTCAAATATCATAACAATGCTTTTAATCTTGGCCTTAACCAATCAAAGGGTTTCTGTTACCATAGAAACGGGCCGTTGGTTACTAATTTTCCGTTAAATTTATTTATTTGGAAAAATGACGCTTGGGTAAGAGGTACGCAAGATTGAGATGACCAAAATTTTACTTTAAAAAGTTCGAAAAACGTTTAGAAGTCGACAGCAAGAACCAATGACGAGGAGATGAAGAACTTCAAATATTAACAGATGTCCAGGAACCAAATAAACAAAATTAATTAGCAGAAATTCCCAAGACAAAATAGAAGAAGATGCCAGCAGCCTAAGTCACACCAAAATTGATGAATTTCCATTACCCCAGAACTATGACATATCGCAACCTTCTGAACTGTTAAGTATCAATTAAATACAATAATCCCCGGAATAAAAGCACTTTAAGTATTTCTCACATCAATCAAAAATTCTCACTATTAAGCAAAATTAATTTTCTTTCAAGGATTGAATAATAATAAACTTACGTAAAACAATTGTTAACTTAGAAATAACCTCGCACTAGTGTGCGAAATTTGTAACAACTATTACGACACTATCGAACAATTTGTAAACACACTTTATACCATTTAAGTACGGATAAGGTACGGTAGTGTATTTTTTTTAAGGTAACCAGCTTTTATGTTTTCTTTATAATCCAAAGAACCCCAGATTTTGAACAAAATGATATATTGTGTACAAACAGACGCCATGTCGGCATTAGTATAACTCATTTCAAAATCAATTTCATCAACCTACAGATATATGTTTCATGTTCTAAGCCGGAGCAACTTTATTGAAAAATAATTTATAATATTTTTGTCACATTGATTAATGACTAAATCATAATTAAAATTACAGTACAGAGTATTACCATTGTTTTATTTCGTAGGAAGTTGTATAATATATATGTGTGTTAGCAATTCCACTGAGTAAACAACTAGCGCTCTTGCCAAGTGGGCAATACAACAAGCTGTACAGAGGCGGGAATCATTTGAACGCTCCAGCTGACAACGTTGACAACACCGATATAACTAGTAAATTCACAAATTTAATTGTTTAAAAAAAAACAATTTGGTGCCACCCGGGATTCGCAACCCCTATGAATAAACAGGTAGGTTGTACTGATAATTGAGACCACGCTACAGACTTCAGTAGTAACAACCATCAATGTAACGACCGGTGTGAGACGAACACACCACACTAACACTTTCTACACAAAAAAAAACAGGTGTACACATTTTACAGATACGACCAGAACTTCTCGTTACATATTGACGCATCCAACGTGTGGCAAAATAACACGGACGTCAGAACTTCTCGTTACAATATTCGAAAATGATCAACTATTTCAATATATGACTTGCTTGGTTACACCAAATAATGATGGCAGTGGAAGATTCAATATGAAGTGCAGTGAGATATAATGGACACAGATAACAACATTTTTTAGTGTGAACTGATGATGAAATTATAATAATTTCGAAAAGGCCTTATTCAATAATTTAAAAAAATTGAAACTTTACTGATTTTGGTGGATGTATATAATAATATTGACGTAAGTATTGTAATAAGCAATAAATACTACCTAATTAGTACTGTAGTAAATATAAGTCACAAATTAATTACAGAAGTCCACATAATAATTCACAATTACCATGTTATACTAAACCATTGTAAAATAAAGACACAACAACTCAACTCCTTATCTTTCCACTTCACAATCTCAAACTGACTCACTGCTTTCAAAATGCATTTCTGTACTTCCCCTGTGTGGTGTAGTATGTGCCAAAACTGATCTGGATCTCATTAGAATAACCGATCAATGTCTGGGAGGATTGAGGAGCATAAGCATTGTGTAATCATAAAGCATCACGAGACATATATGTTATTTATCTCCTCGACATACAAATATTTATTTCTTTACAACATATACCAATATAGGAAAAGTTTGTCAAATAACATGAATTTGTGAAGCTACTTACCTTTTTGTATCACATAAAATTCACTAACAAACATTGTATATTTCTCGGGCGCCATCTTACCAACTGTAAGAAAATAATTTATGAGGGTTCTTTTTAGGCGAACAGGAGATCAGATGGTTGTTTAATCAAACAAAGAAACTTTATACGTTTACCAGGAATAGAGTTTTATTGACATTTTTTACTATAATTTTATTATTAACAAACTACCTCCTGCCATCCTCTCTCTACTGGAAATTCACATTTACGAAAGTTATTAATTATATAATCATTCTGCTACAATGAGAATGAAAACATGGTATACAAATTCCAAATAAATTTTAAGAAATTAAGTATGAATTAAATTAAAATACAAACAACGCAAACCAGCCTTCTTTGTCTACCCGCTTACTCACGCACACACACACACAATGATTTTATGATTTGAGAGCTCTCGTGTTACATGTTATTAAAATTTATTTCCACATTACTTAATTAATTTTAAAAGAAAACCTTTGTTGAAATTTTAATATGAATGCATGGCTACTTAGCTGTTCCGTAAGTTGGTGGCGTCACACTTTTCCGCACATTGTCCGGTATAATAATTAATTGCCGAAAACTGTTTTTATAATGAAGAAATAAAACTGTTAATTGCTTTTGTATTTTTCTAAACTTTACTTCACATTTTTTTATATGTTAATCACATTTTTGGTCTGTTGCGGGCCCGCACTTACGTTTCGAAACTTTTATACAGATACCACTCGCGAGTGGTGATGAGATGTTACTGGGAAGAAAATACAGGCGCTACTTTGTGAAGCGGCTGTTGTTCGTTCAATTCTGATTGGTTTACATATTGTATTCGTGCGCCAGTGGACTGTTTTTGGCTTGTTGACAGAACTGGTGACACACATCGTTATATAATTTGCTGACGCAACACATCGCCTGATGTCTGGTTGTGTAACGTGTTTACTGTTACATAACGTGTTTACGTTTTTCGTGTTCGTCATTGTCCTTGAACTGAGTTTGGTACAGTTGCCGGTTATTAAAACTGTTTATATGAATATTGTTGAATCATATGGTCTTCACCGTCTCAAACAATGCTGCCATCGTCTCGATCGCTCCAAATAATAAATTTACCGTTCTGTCATAACATTTTTCTATCACTTGACAAGTTATTTATTATTAAAAAATACAAATCCTGTTATTACCCCAGGTATGCCCAAAAATGCCCCGCTACAATACCCCCTCAATGAGATATTTTATGCCAAGCATAAAAAATCTCATTGACACATTCATACTTGCTAAAGGGATCAGCCAGGATATGTCGCCACAACCCCCTGTATGGTTTACAAAAAAAAAAAAATATTAATAATCAACTCACCCTTGGTCCGGTGACTGTGACTGCATCTGCATGACACTACTGGACTTCTCTCTCGAGATCCCAACACCGTAGAGTCAGACAGATACTCCACGCCCCTGCTCTGACGCGCCGGCCAGCTCAGGTCCGCCGCCACAGCATCACCAAACACTGAAACAACAAATCAAAATATTAAATAGTGGCCTTATACAACACCATATCCCCAACTGATCTGTTCCCCCCTAGCGGTGCTGGTTTGCGCTAAGAAGCACTGGTTTTGTTTTTCATTTATCGCTAACATGTATATATCATAACATATTTACCAACAATAGATATATACCCCTCTTAAAATTCCATCTACTTCCCCTTATCAACTTTACCCCAAAATTCAAAATCATTGCCCTGATTCCCATCAGAATTTAAGCAAACAGACGACTGACTTATTAACATTTCCCATTACCATATTACATTTCTCTCATCCCCAATTTAAAAATGCATTTAAAATAGTTAACTTCATAAAATTCTCTTAAACTAACAAACACAATATAACATAAGAAAATATAATACACTTCTAATTCACATTAAAATAAACAATTGGTATTTAAAATGTTACACACATTAAGTTGGCATATAAAATCAGAAAATTACTTTTAAACTTGATTTACTCTTATTAATTTGTTTCTCAAAATTACAAAAATTATTTTTTTTTTTTTTTTTTTTTTTCAAGTCTGGCCATCATTATTCCATTTCATTACTTTGGGTGATTCTACGTTACTCATTATAATTTACTTTATCCACTTGGCATTTACTCATAATCTTACCCCTTTCATTACTCTAACGTTCCCTTACAAAATCTCTAACTAGTATGACACCCCTCTATCAAAACTTTACTAACCCTTCTCTACCTCTAACTACTTACTATTTTAACTTCAATCGCCACCTTCTACTCTTATATAAAAAAAAATACTCTCTAACCCTTTGTACATAGGATACGTGTTTCCTTCCCAAAACTCATTCCCTTATGTTGGTCCCTGGACTCACCCTAGGTAACCCTTTCCGGCGCCAATCGGTCCCTATCCCGTCCCAACCCTTGTTGCGGACTCCCCAAATACACTACCACTACTACAAAATTGCCATCCCCAAAAAATCTCAATCTCATAACCTCACTACAATTACAACAAATTAACATCAACAAATAAACAATATATCGCTCCAAACTCTACATAAAATCTCCATTTCTACTGTGTCTCCACTTATTTCTCAAAATTCTATAACATACATTAACTCAAAACAACATTGTATTATTTTCATTTCCACTATTACTTTAACTTTTACTTCGATTTGGACAAATCTATGTCCCACAAAATTCAACTTGAATTGACTCAAACATTTTATTCAACTAATTATTATCACCCATTTCTATCTTTTACAACCCATTGAAAATTTTACCTATCACAACTATTTTAAATCTATAAACACATTGAAAACATATTATTATATTTTTATAATACTTATTCCTAACATACTAATGCAATCAACACAATAAGACATAATAACACAATATAAGAAGTATTTAGTGCATCTATTTTTTAAATTCAAACAAAATTATTGAGTAGCAAATCATCATTATTAATTAAAATATATCAAATTTTTAATACGTTATCCCCTTGGATAACCTCCCAGCCACACACATCTTGTATAAGACATCACATAACATAATACACAAATAGCAATAAACCTGGATTATTAGCATACATCAAACAAACAATTCTCTTTTAAATAATTTATATAAAAATGTATACACATTATTATTTAAAATTTTCCATTAACTGTTTTTATTTATCATCATTATGAATTTATCCTGTGTTGCAATCAGATTTTCAAAAATTCTAAATTTATTATTAACACATATTTTTAATCATCAAGTTATTCCACAAAATAGACCATTTAACATTTATTTATTTATTAATTATTATTAAATCAAAATCTCACCAAACAATTTACATTCACAAACAAAAAATTCAAGCATATAACATTCAATCACAATATCTAAACATCTCAACTTATTTAATTCATTTGATTATTAAAATAACATATTTCAATTATTATCAACATTCTACAAATCATTAACTATTGTCTTCATAATTATTTTGTTATTTAATTAGAGTGCTAAAATATTAATAATATTATTATTATTAACACAACATTTTCCAAAACATATACACATTACTTTTCTAACATTTCACAATACACACAAATGAATTCAATATTATTTACAAAATATGCGTCAAAACTGTTCAAGTGTATCTCACTTCAGATGTCCAAATCAGCAAGGTCATTACCAATAATTTACAATATTCAAAAATGTCCCAACACTGATCTTTTCGCTCATCCTCCATCGTCATATGTATATCTAGTGTATTTGTAACATTCATCATTTTTATCAACACACAAATTATGATAATCATTACTATCATAATAATCTATCACCTCTATTTCATCCATTGTACCACTATAAATCTTGTCACCATAGGTTAGGATTGTCCCGTCTATATCAGGGTTATTTGTTAATGTCAGGTAAATTGTTTTATCATTTTTGTATTCCTCAACTACTACGTCAGGTAAATCATTATAGTCAGGTAAGATATTATCAAAATTATTTTCTGTCTCTCTTTCAACAGGTACGTATTTCACATGATTCATCGTCACCCCTTTTATTAATTTTCTCAATTCATCATACTTTCTTTCTAACTTGTATATTTCTATTTCATTCTCAACATATAACTCTCTTTCTTCACAGCACCACATCACACCCTCACAATTATTTCGGACAGAGGGTACAACATTATACAACATTACTTCATTTAACAATAAGGGTCTCTTGCCCTGAAAAAACAACATTAAATCATCATCATCATTATAAACAATAAGGGGAAAATTTGCCCTCTGTCCCCATTCAATTACTACATTATTCTTCCACTCTCTTTCTATTTCATAAACACTCATTAACATTTCATTATCGCATTCTAAAACTTCATCAGCACTATTTGTTATTATATTTTCATCATTATTCTTCACCCCCCCTATACTCTCACAATTGTCTACTATTTCGTCATTTTTACATTTTGTCTTACTTAAAACATTGTTACCTAATTTCTCGAACTTCTGTTCTAACTTATTTAAACCGTTTCTTATTGTTTCGTTAGTGCTTTCTAAATGTTTACTCATTTCTTGTATCTCATGTTTCAACTCTTTATTCTGATTTTTTAATAACTCTTGCATATCGTTTTTCTGTTCATTAAAAAGTAATCTCATCATCTTGATCAAATCATTATCTTGTATCTCAGCCATTTTAAAAGATTTTATTATAATACTCTTTATACTATTTAATAATTATCATACATACCAATTATTATGTATATTACCTCATAATACCCCTTATATAATTTGACAAATAATTCACTACATACATAACCCTATCAAAACATAACCCCATACTTGCGTCTAATTTACGTATGAAAAAAAATTTATTTTACCTTAAACAACCATTCTGCTTTCCCAGTGGGCCTATATTTATATAATATTATTATATAAATCGTCCCTACGTTCGGAAGCCAAATGTGAAGCTACTTACCTTTTTGTATCACATAAAATTCACTAACAAACATTGTATATTTCTCGGGCGCCATCTTACCAACTGTAAGAAAATAATTTATGAGGGTTCTTTTTAGGCGAACAGGAGATCAGATGGTTGTTTAATCAAACAAAGAAACTTTATACGTTTACCAGGAATAGAGTTTTATTGACATTTTTTACTATAATTTTATTATTAACAAACTACCTCCTGCCATCCTCTCTCTACTGGAAATTCACATTTACGAAAGTTATTAATTATATAATCATTCTGCTACAATGAGAATGAAAACATGGTATACAAATTCCAAATAAATTTTAAGAAATTAAGTATGAATTAAATTAAAATACAAACAACGCAAACCAGCCTTCTTTGTCTACCCGCTTACTCACGCACACACACACACAATGATTTTATGATTTGAGAGCTCTCGTGTTACATGTTATTAAAATTTATTTCCACATTACTTAATTAATTTTAAAAGAAAACCTTTGTTGAAATTTTAATATGAATGCATGGCTACTTAGCTGTTCCGTAAGTTGGTGGCGTCACACTTTTCCGCACATTGTCCGGTATAATAATTAATTGCCGAAAACTGTTTTTATAATGAAGAAATAAAACTGTTAATTGCTTTTGTATTTTTCTAAACTTTACTTCACATTTTTTTATATGTTAATCACATTTTTGGTCTGTTGCGGGCCCGCACTTACGTTTCGAAACTTTTATACAGATACCACTCGCGAGTGGTGATGAGATGTTACTGGGAAGAAAATACAGGCGCTACTTTGTGAAGCGGCTGTTGTTCGTTCAATTCTGATTGGTTTACATATTGTATTCGTGCGCCAGTGGACTGTTTTTGGCTTGTTGACAGAACTGGTGACACACATCGTTATATAATTTGCTGACGCAACACATCGCCTGATGTCTGGTTGTGTAACGTGTTTACTGTTACATAACGTGTTTACGTTTTTCGTGTTCGTCATTGTCCTTGAACTGAGTTTGGTACAGTTGCCGGTTATTAAAACTGTTTATATGAATATTGTTGAATCATATGGTCTTCACCGTCTCAAACAATGCTGCCATCGTCTCGATCGCTCCAAATAATAAATTTACCGTTCTGTCATAACATTTTTCTATCACTTGACAAGTTATTTATTATTAAAAAATACAAATCCTGTTATTACCCCAGGTATGCCCAAAAATGCCCCGCTACAAATTACATCATATGAATAAATAGTATTGACAGAATTAATAGTTATGGCTTCTGATTAGGCTGGCCATAATTTAGTTTGCCCAAAACGGGACAGCCGTGACTTAACCGGTGGCGGTGGTGGGGGGTGGGGGTCCCATAAATATTTAGAAATCAACTTCATGAAAGTGCACTTTTTTCATTTAAGAAGTTTAAAATGATGAAATAAAAGTAAAACACTCTTTCATTATTTTTTTTTATTTATGAAACATGTCGTAATCATACATTATGTACAATTAGCAGAAAATGTTTACTACCTATATTTTTTTTATTTGTAATAAACACATTTTAATACACAGTAAACATAAACAACATATTTTTAATCAAATGTAACATGTATAGTGAATAGCTTGCTCAAATTAACATAAGTTCTTTTTCAGTTGTACTATATGTATTTTAACAAATATTTATGGTTTTGATGGTCCTGCAATTGATGACGATGACGTTGACGCCTCCTCATACCAGAAATACTTTTGGGAACTGCTTATCTTTTGTAGAATATTTTTTTGTTTTTCAATAATATTTGATAAAACTCTTCACATGAGTGGTCAAAGTTTATTTTTACCATCAACATTGCACTTAGAGTTGAAATATGGAGCCGAGATTTTTCTGTTGACCACATGTTGTTCATTATTGAAAAAACTCATTCCACTGGAGCTGATGTTCCAGGTAGGCACATAGTGAATTCTACAACCTTCAAAATAACGTCAAATTGAATGTTCTGGCTGTGCATCTTGTGGAAAATCTGTTTCCATCTTTCTTCAACTGGTACGTTTGTCTTGTCAACTGCGACCCGATTCCACTCTGGTAGGTTCTCAGAAACTATTTCGTTTACACATTGCCACTGGTCAAACAGCTTGGTTTCTTCAATGGGGTTTTCTGTAATTTGTTTGATTTGACTAGCCGAAAATGAAGCTAGGCTATTTTGAACCTCATTCCATGACAGAATTGTTTGCAGCAAAACCCATTGAAGTTTTTCAGCTCCACCACAGCTGGTTTCCCAATTTTGAAGATAGTCTACACAGTTTTTAAAAAAGGTTTTCACTGTAGCAATAAAATGTTCTTCTGTGACTTCTCCACTTGCTTGTAAACTAAACAGTTTCTCTTACTTATCTAAAAATGAAACTTTTTCTTGTGAACTTACTGTTTATTCTCTTCTCGTCGAACGCGTT
This sequence comes from Magicicada septendecula, assembly GCA_034769895.1. Classification (NCBI taxonomy): domain Eukaryota; kingdom Metazoa; phylum Arthropoda; class Insecta; order Hemiptera; family Cicadidae; genus Magicicada; species Magicicada septendecula. The sequence goes on along the minus strand of CM068374.1, from coordinate 227,156,165 downwards.
TCGGCGTACGTATTCGCCTTCTTCAGCTTAGAGACAGCCTGCCATCATTTAATAATGGTTGTTGTGTGGAATGTGTAGTGGCGGTGGTGCATGGAGGAAGGGAATTGGCGCGGGGATTCAATTTAATGTTTGTTTTTTGTATAATTGTGTCAAAAAGTGTATGTGATTTATATTGTAATTGATCGTTAAGTATGTTGTTTGGTTGTGTTGTGTGGTGTTTATATATTTCGTATTGTTCAGTTGTGTTGAGTTTTCGACCTTTGGGTAAGTATGTATAATATTTGGGTACGAAATATATAAACACCACACAACACAACCAAACGACATACTTAACGATCAATTACAATATAAATCACATACACTTTTTGACACAATTATACAAAAAACAAACATTAAATTGAATCCCCGCGCCAATCCCCTTCCTCCATGCACCACCCCCACTACACATTCCACACAACAACTGTTACTAAATGATAACAGTCTGTCTCTAAGCTGAAGAAGGCGAATACGTATGCCGAAACGCGTTCGACGAGAAGAGAATAAACAGTAAGTTCACAAGAAAAAGTTTCATTTTTAGATAAGTGTTAGTGCTGTGAAAGAAGTGATGAATAATCACGACAACTATAAACAGTTTCTCTTTGACAACAGTAGGGATAAAGCCCTCAGTTTGCCTTCCCTGCAACAGTTTCTTCAGGGAGTAAATACGCCATGCCACTTCAGTTGCGGAGATGTTGTCTTTCTCAATTTTCAGAATGACCTCTTCAAAGGTCTGAATCTGTGCTGAGGAAAACATCAGCCATAACTCAAAACACGGATTCTCGAATAACTGTTTTAGCACAGCAGGACACTTTTCTTGTGATGAAAAGTAAGACTTAAGGCCACCAAATATCTTTAGAATTCGGTCAATTGCTGGACCAAGAGACAAAAAACGGGTGTTTCCATGTTCCAACAATTTGGCATATTCCACACCAGCAAATTCGCAGAAGTCCTTCAGCTCTTCCGTCCTCACGGTGTAAATATGAAAGTACTTGTACATTTTCACAGCAAAACTCTCGATGTCAAAGGGAAGACAGTCTGTAGCAGTTTGTAAACAGTTATGCACAATATGTGCCTCACACCCGATGCCAATTATTTCTTTCTCAAGGCTTGCTTGCATACGACGCCAAACATTATTTTGTCCTCTTCTTTTAACACCCCCAAAGTTAGTGTTAGTATTATTGGTGCACAGTGCTACCACCTTTTCTCCTAATTTTTTTTTCTGATTAATTCCTGAAGCATGTTGCTCTGAATTTCGGAAGTTTCCCCTGGCAAAGATGTGAACTGAATCATTTTGACATGAACACCAGAAAGCAGTAAAAAGTAGCGGACCAGAATGGGAAATAATTTTTCTGCCTTCCTATTAGATGCATCTAAGCTTAAAGAGATGCTACTGCATTGTTTTAAGTCTGCTTCCACTTCACTTAAGGAAAATGGTGCCAAAACACTACACACAATCGCTTCACTTTTAGTTTTGCCTGAAGAGTATTTAGGCTCATACAGTTTTTTTATAAGTTTAGATAAGCAATTATTTGATCTAAAACTATGCCTGTGTGCAATAGAGTGGTAAGCAAATAACCCTTCTTGGGCTGACACTTTATCATTATCTTCCTTCTTTGTAAAAAAAGTTTCCAGATTGGATGAACTACTCTTGGATTTTTCAGCGGCTTTATGTTTCTGAGATCTGGTGTGTTGCACAATGTCACTTCTTCCTCCATGTGCAACAGAGAAATGGACCCCACATGTCTTGCAAAGAACACGTGATTTGTCTGAAGTTGATGGGTCCGTTTTAATAAATTTAAATTCCCTTTGAAGGTCTTCATTAAATACGCAGGAATGTTTCTGTGATTTGGCCATTAGTAACAATCTAAACATATACAAAAATAACCTCAAAACAATCCCACTTCACTTAAAATTAACTGAAGTTTTTATAAATATTTCTGCAAAACTTTTCCATTGAAGAATTAAGCACTATTCTGTGATTTACATTTGTACTTTGTTCGGATATAAATCAAACACACACAACTTCACTTTCACTAACTTAGGGCTGTAATGGTCAGTGTAGCGCTTGTGTATCTGACGAATTGAATGGCAACAAACAACTGACGGCGGCGAAGACCGACGATTGATGAACTGAGCTATTTTTGTCTGCATCAAGCAGAATAAAAATACTGTATTATTTTTATTGAATTTAACAACGCTATTTATTTCACCACTGTTATTTGTAGCACTAAATCACATATTTTAACGTAAAAAGTTTCTTGAAGTGGGGAAAATCCGAAAAAACGGGACAAACAGGCAAACCGACGGGACACTTTTAAAACCTCACGAAAACGGGACCGTCCCGTTCAAAACGGGACATATGGCCAGCCTACTTCTGATAGGATAAAAGATTTATTTTATTATATTACATCTGTTTATTTACAATTGCAGGGATTATTACAATTATAGTTTATTACAGGGGCCTTTTTGAAATAAAATATTTACATCTGAAAAAATATTAAGATTTAAATAAAGAATCTGATATTTGTTTATATATTAATTTATTCATTATAACTTAATTGAGTGATTATTTGTTTTTTAATTTGGTCATTATTTCACTTATAATTACTCCCAAAGAATATAAAACTGTTATCAGTTCCGAGGTGAAAGTGTGCCAGTTTTACTGAGTGCAGTTATGACGGGGCCAAACTGATCCAGAAAGTGACCAACGCGAGTGACTCGTTGTTTAGGCGTTGTTATTGTATGACTTCCACCACAGTAGCGTTTGACAGCATGACCATCTTCATCACTAAACAAAGAAAATAACAAAAATATCATAACAATAAACACTGTTTGTCTTCAGGGTGATACAGTAGGGGAAAATTATCTTTCAAATTTCAACTCCTAACACTGCCCAGTTTTTGTTTCAAAACATAATTAATAATACACTAGCATTTCTACTATTTACATACTATCTAATCAATAGGTTAATTACCTGTGAACTTCTACCAAAGTATCACTACCTGAGTGGTGCCAGGCTCATGATAAACAATTTTATTTTGATAATAATGAACTCTGAAGCAAAACTTTGACACAAGAAAGTGCAACAAAATTTCATTAATTCAAATTAATGATCTCTAATTACAGTAGGCCCCCAGCAATGAACAAAGAAGTTGTGTCAATGTCTAACAATCATGTGTTGTAATAATTCTTAGAATAGTAAAAAATTATATATTTCTACAGTCATCACTTACATTAGACATTTAAAACATGGTACTATTTTTCTAATTTCATTATTACATACATCTGCTGCCATTTCTTTCAGTCACTCAGTGACAGTTAAATGTATCTCATCATTACTTAGAAAACAAGTGGAAATCACTGTGGGAGGAGATATTGTCTATATGAGGGGTGCTTGCAAATTGTCCAGCCAAATTTTTCAGGCAGTGTGTGTGTTAACGTTACTGTAAATTTTAGATTTTCAAGATAAAGGGCTACAAGCTATACTGAATGTACTGAGGAAATATTACCAAAGCAACTGCACACTGAGGCTTCAGCATACCAACAATGAATGGAAACTTCAGTAAAGTTACTTTCCAGGCTGTTGGGCTGTGGTCCTCTTCTTGTAGAGCCAAACGTTTCAACTGCAGCTGTGACAGTCATCTTCAGTGGTTTTCTGTTCTGCTCCTCTGGTGACTAAATGAAGACTTGATCCCAAACCATTGCCGTGACCCCAAACACAGCTGCAGTTGAAACACTTGTCTCTACAAGAAGAGGACCATGGCCTAACAGCCTGAAAATAATTTTAATGGAGATAACTCCAGCTGTGAAAGCCTTAATGTTATAATTAATGGAAACATTGAAGAATACGATTTGTATGTGTTCACACACAGATGTCACAGTGTTACTGGTCTCTCATTTGTCATGAGTACAGCCCTCCAGGTCAGACAAAAATTAATAAGTACTACACAGAAATTCTTGACAGGTTGTGGGACGCTGTGAGGAAAAAATTTGGGATGCTGTGGGCAGGTGGTGACTAGCACATTCACCATGACAATGCATCTACATATTCTTTGCAACTGGTATAGGATTTTGTAGCAGAATATTGTAACATACAGGTTGCTCAGCCATTCTAGAGTCCGGATTTAGCTGTCTCTGACCTCTGGTTCTTTTCAAAGCTAAACTTGCTACTGAAATGGTTGAAACTTCATACTGCAGACAAGATTCAGAAGAATCAATGAGGCAGCTGATGACAATTCCAAAAGAAGACTTTGAAGACAGTTCTGAGATGTGGAAGAGATGCAAGGATAAGGGTGGTATGAAGTCTCAAGGTGAGTACTTCGAAAGGTGCTAGTTAAGCTATTTTCTAAAAATATTACATGGCTGGATATGTTCTGACAGACATTGTGTGTGTGTGTGTGTGTGTGTGTGTGTGTGTGTGTGTGTGTGTGTGTGTGTGTGTGTGTGTGTGTGTGTGTGTGTGTGTGTGTGTGTGTGTGTGTGTGTGTGTGTGTGTGTGTGTGTGTGTGTGTGTGTGTGTGTGTGTGTGTGTGTGTGTGTGTGTGTGTGAATAGGTATATAGTAGGAAAATAAAGGAAGTTCAATACTGGGATTTCCTTCAATAAATGGTCTTTAATACACCAAAGTATCTATTGTCTTGTATTAGTGGAATTAAGCAAAATAATATTAATTATTGGCACCTTCATGCTTGTTACTTACTGTTGACATTTAAAGTAAACGTGATAATTTACATTATAACATCGCCAATTTCAGATCAATTTTGATAACAACAAGTATGTAAAAAAAATGCTAAATAATACTATATTTTAATAAATAAATAATGTGGAGAGTAAAAATGTAAAAAGTAATTAAGAAAGAAGGAGAAAGAGTTATAAACCAAAAGTGATTATTAAAGAAAATCAATGACCAGACTGACAGACAAATGACATTGACCCAACCCCAGAGATTGGCCAGCTAAGAACCAAAATAAAATAAACAAGATGAGAAGTGAAGGAGAAGAAACATGAGAACCAAGAGGGAACAAACCAACGATGAAGAAAATAAAATGAAACACGTCAAGAAAACAAAGACAAGGAATAAAAAAATAGAGAAGGGAGAAATAATGTAATCAAAAATAATAAAGAAAATGAAACCGGTAAAGACCCAAATAAATAATGAATGTTAGTATTGATTGAATGACAATTGTAAATAATCATTAATAAAAAACGATAGCTAAAAATACACTAGCCAAAGAGTTAGGAATACATGTAAGTTGTTAATAAAGAAAGACATGATATTAATAATTATATATAATATGTGTAGAGAAAGAGAGTAAAATAGTGAGAAGTAAACGGAAGTTAACCTAGTGAAAGTGAACTTACCCTAAAGTGAATTGATAAAAAAAAGAAACACTAAGTAAATTATAATGAACACTAAATAATTTAAAAGTGAAAGTGATAAATGAATAAAAATATTGTCAGTAATAAAAATAGTAATAATAGAGAAAGCTAAGATAAAGACTTAGTAAAAATAACCAAGGTTTAAGATTTAAGAGTGAACAATAACATTTAATAAAGTTATTATGAGTAATATTTAAAATAAAACATTGACTCAGTAGTAATGAACACTGAAGAGTGAGAATAACTGTAGTAATTATGAAATAATATTGTTGTAAAACTTAAAAATGTATTGTAGAATTTAAAGGTGAGAATCACAAGAAAAAGTAATAAGATGATGTTAACATGGAAGGGAAAGCAAAGAGTTTTAGAAAATAAGTATGTAATAACCATAAGTAAATACCCATGTTATAAGGGGAAAGTAATGAACAAGTTCAATAGAGGTGAAATTGTTTATCACCCGAACAATAAATCAGAAGTAATGAATTATACACCAATATTAAATATTAAGTGTTAATTAACTGTATAAACAATTGTTTATGAATAGGAGATTGATTGGGTAATTATCCCAAACATAGATCTAAATATTATATGTTATATGTTGAAAAGGTAGTAATTAATAGCCATATTATTGACATTGGCAGAGTAATTAAAAAATAAGGAAAGGAAACAATGTTTGAGTTATAAAAGAGAAAACTGTTAGTACATAATTAGCAAGAAATAATGAATAACACAGTTGTTACACACAAAAATCACATAAAGACTGAACCAACACACCTCCATAGACAATAAACTTAATTATAAAAAACAAAATAACGATCTGGGACCAAATGAGATATAATGTGTATGAAACAATCAAAAACCAGTAATGGCTACTTAGACTTGAAACAGGCCTAACGGTCAAACATAAACAAATACTAATTGTATGAAAATAGCCAAGTAATTAACAAATCCAAGGTGACCAATTAACCAAGGATGAATGGTAAATGTTATTAAAAACAAAATATTAAAATAAGGAGTTATGTAAACACAGAAATGTAATTAGTAAGTATTAGATTAATGGTAAACTTATAAAATATGAAAAACCCAATATTGTGGGATACCAAAATAATCTTTGTGAGAAAATACAAAGGACAGTGCTAATAATTAATACTTAAGAAGGACAATAAGAGAAGGAAGGAAGTCAGAAGATATAGGAAGATTTGAAAAGAATTCAAATTTTGATAACAATGGTTTGATGTCAAGCTAGCCCAATCAGAATAATTGCGTAACCATGGAAACGACGGTTGAAGACGTAATTACCGTTGAATATGATTACTCAGAAAGTGACGCTCAAGTAAAACAGACGCCAGAATTCAGAACAACCTATTTTCATATTTAAAATGTTTTAAAAGTAAATTAACTTATCAAAATTGAACGAGAAGGAGTCTGACACTGAACACAATTACCTGATGGAGAAGACGTTTTATTTCAAGACGAAGTGAATAAATGAATCAAAATACTTGGAAAAAGATGCCCGAAGCCCGAATAAATGAAAACTGAATTATATTGCATCCACATTCCTTCACTCCTGACCAAGAGAGTAATCACATGTTACAAAGCTGTTAAGTATCCAATAAATTATATAAACATCCAAAATAACGCACTTTGAATATTTCTCACTATATTTTGAAATACCACTGAATCAATTTTATTCTCTTTCAAAGATTAAATAAATATATTAAGACACTGTATATTGGTCAAATTATGAAGATAACCTAGCGTTAATGTACGAACCTTTAAAACACTTCTACTACACTTCCACAAACCATTTATAGTTACACGTTACAATATTTAAGTGGAACCATCGTAAGGTTGTGTATTTTTATTATTGTAATTCCATCTGAGCCTTTTAACGTGATCAAAAGATCCCACAACATTTGAACGAAAATATTTGTTGACTTGTTTGGCAGAACGCCATACTGTATATTTAGTTACGTTCAATATCAATTTGTAAAACCCAGAGGGAACGTCTCATAAAGAAATAACCGGTGCAAAATTATATAAAAAATCAATTATAGCTTGTGTCTATGAAACAGTAATATCAAATCGCTAATAAATCAATACTGTGTATGTTAAAATGTGTTTTATTTTCAGTAGGAAAGTGTATTCTTAAAATTATAATTTACAGCAAATGTCTCTGACGTGATAACTAGCGCTCAAGCAGCGAATACTGTAACTGCCAGCTCGATTATACAAATCGAGAAACGGCGGGACAAATTGAATTATTCACACAGCCTGAGCAGAACCGCTGATAATAATTTATTTTTAATTGTTTTCCATAAACAATTTGGCGCCACCCGGGAATTATACACTACTAGTGAACCTCAGATCGGGGACTACGATACCTGGTTATCCGTACGTTCGCTACGGACTCAAGCTTCGTGAGTTACGTTACCGTGCGAGGACGAATTGGTAAGACACACATACACAAGTTACACTCTGACACACTGCTACATTTTACAGAGGTACCATTCAGACGACGGCACTGAAGTACATTATAACATCCATGTAAACTAATTGTTTAATATTAGTTCCACATGAAGTAATGGAAAAAATTATGCAATGGACACCAAATTTCTTGCATACTTTTAAAAATAAAAGACTAACTTCTAAAAAATATGTGTACAAAGTCTTTAACTTTTATCAATGTATTTGTATTACCTACTGGAGTTGTGGCAGGAACCAATTTCACAATGTTAAACAATTTTATACTTTCTTTGTTTTGCTTAGTATAGAGCAAATTGATATATTTTGTTTGTTTGTATGTTAATAAGTCTTATAAAATATATTAACATTCAGATTACTTTATATATAAGTGTTATTTCATTTGTTTAGTGGAGTCAAAAGAAGTTTACAGTAAGTTCAGTTATATGAGGGTACTTGAGTTCTGGTTTGGATAATATCCTCATCTAGTGAAGTCTGACAAACTTCACCCATATTGTAAAGGGTTTGTTCATGATGTATTTAGCATAAATTTACATGAACCGTACAATTTGTACGTTGTGATATCAATATAACCTTAAGAAACACTTTCCTAAATGCATAAAACATCAATCCCGAATTTGATATTGGTTGTGAATGTGATTTTTGAATTAGTATAACTAATGGTTTTACTAATAGCTATACAATATCTGTTTTTACCAACATACGTATTATCAGTAAACTGTAATTTGACTGCTGAGTTATTTGTGTTCCTGCTTAATTATGCTTATACAATTTGAAATGACAGCAATGTTACAAGCAGCAATAATTATTACATAACATAAATGGGAAAGAGAACAAAATATACTTTTAGTCCCCAATGATATATCTCTACTAATTCACATTCAGTATTATGTAATTACATATAACTGACCCTTCTTCACCTCTGTGAATATTTATTGGCCACCACTTACACTTTCTGCTGTGTATGCTTCTGGGGTACATTGTGAGGTGTACTTGGAGTTTGTGGTTTTACTGGATGCTCTGGTGGTTTGGTTTCTGAATCTATTTCTTGTTTCATTACTACTTCAGTATCACATGCTATACAGCTTATGTCCCTGAAATGAATTGAAAGCAGTTTTATAACACTGTAGAAAAACATAAATGTGTACAATATGAATTTTAATTTTGATTTGCAGGAAGCTTATAATAATCATTATACATGGCAATTTAAAAAATCAGTAAATAATTCATAAATGAATTATTCTGTTTAATAAGAAATGATAGAATATAAAAGTGTTGACTTATTTTTAAATGACAAGATAATACTTAATAAAAAATATTCATTACCCACTTCTTACCTTTATCGGGTCCCAAGATCTTCACGTGAACTCGTGACCTATAAGTGATTTAGGGTTTTACGGCGTAATAATTGCTCTCGCTTATGATACCAATCAACTCTGTTTATTAGTCCAATGCAACATTTCTTTTAGATTCTTTTTAAAATTATTTGTTATTCATTTCTCTTCTCAAAACTCTTATTGCTCTTTCTACTCTCTTTTCAAAATACAAAAACAAACATTGGCACTTACTTATGCTATGAACTAGTTTAAATATTTTCTTATCATAAGGCAACCCAGCATTTGCTCATTCACTCCTTCCATTCACACCTTTTACCCCATTTAATTTTGATTTAGCGCTTTTAATTGATTATTTTTGTTAGTTGATTTTGGAATGATTACTTTCCTCGAGTTGTATCCATGACGACCACGTGTTGAATTTAGTCCATCCTTGTTCACTTATTTGTCCGAATTAAGTTTTCACTGTTAAATTTTTTATCACTGCCGAATTTTACTGTTTAACTGTTGTTTTGCATTATTAATCACACTTGAATTCCACTGTTTAACACTTTTTCCAATATAAGGCTCGGGAGCCTGTTACATTAAAACCCGGCCGGTTTTGTTGAGTGACGCTAAGTAGTTCCGGTCGATTGAAGATTCTTTACTGTTTATAACTAACATTTTCACGCTTTCGGCCGGTCGGTTTACATTTTAAATGGGTTTTAGGTGAACCGCGCACCCACGCAACTGCGCGGTTTCAAAGTGATATGCCAACTGACGCCGAATTCGACATTTTTCAAGATGGCCATCCGTACTCCCTGCTCGTCAACTTGCTTCCTCATTGGTCAAAATTTTATGTAGACTCGCACTAGCCGAGCCGCGAAAATATACGTGACGTTCACTCTGTGCGGGCGGGCATAAGCGCACTCTTACACATTCCAACGCACCAGGATTTGGTGTATGAGGCCTATCTGACAGAACAAACGTGCAACTGGGTGTTTTGAAAGTTACACACCGCTTTAAAATTGAAACGCTGTCCGGGTGATTTCCCGTCATCATCACTGATAAATTAATAAAATAAAACCCCACAATTCTGTACCGTTACAATACCCCCCCAATGAGAGGTTTTCTGCTGAAACAGAAAAACTCTCATTGCTAAAACCTAAGAGGACCAGCGAGGATATGGTGCCAACAACCCCCCTTAATTCCTTAACAAATCATAGGTAATCTACCCCCCTGGTTTGGCGACTGTGGCTGCACCTGAATGATTCTACTGGACTTCTTTGTCCGAGATCCCAACACTGTAAACTCAGACAGGCACTCACCACAGTATCTTGTAACCTTTGAGATAAAAATCAATAACTGGTCTTATACCCAACCAGATCCTCAACTGATAGACTTCCCCTTATACATACTGGATTGCCTTTAGCAAAGTACTGGGTGCGTACACATGTGCCTTACTATCTTAAACATAACATCTTAACTCAAATAAACAGTCCTTATTTCACAAAACCCTAACCTCAAATAAGCATCATCAATTTCATGTTAACACAAACATTTCATCTTTACATTTGAATAAAATTCCCTCACGTTACTCAACTTTTAATTGTTTGGCTGGCAATATCATTTCAAATCAAAATTAAATTATTTAAATTGTGCTTTAAAGAGAATGTTTGGAAGCAGAATGTGCTTGACTCTGAACTAGTGCCTGTCCACTTGGTATGTTGTTTCTGATATACATACCAAATGTATAAAGCCAATGAATTGATCGCCACTGCAACAAGTAGTATTAAAATGTTTTGGCTCACTGCAGGATAGTGTTCCTTGATGGAATACAACAAATTTGAAGATGTAATTAAAATCTTCTTTGCATTTTAATAACAGATCTGTACTAAAAAACATGCACAACAAATATATGATGCTTCATTAACCAATTGGACATGCTGAACTATCAAATACTGGTATGAGAAACTGCAAAGGTAGCATGATCATGTAATACACAGTGGTCTTCTCATGTCGCATATGGCAGAAGATACTGATTTACTATATGCCCACAGGTCCACCCTACTAAATCTTTTATAAAGTTATATTTTGTAATTTTTTAGATAAAATAATTTAGTATGTAGTTCTAAGCACAATAACAATATGACAAATATTACATTTTTTGCCAGTTTTTGCTAAGAAACATAAATATATACATACATATATTTTTTTACATTACAAAGAGTTATTAAGCTGTTCATAAAAGTGCTAGATGTCTTCAAGTTACCAGAGGGAACCATATGCTGAAAGGAGAGTGTACAGTAGCGCGGTAATTTTTGCATTTATAGGTTGGCTAATCTGCGCTTTTAATTTGCTCAATTCAAGTCTGTACATCTGGACAGTGCGTTACATACGTTCGCTAGCGGCGGTCAGCCTTGCGCCCGCTGCTATCCTGTCACATTTTTCTTCTTTGTTGCGACAATTAATGTAGGCCTTAGGCCCAAGACTTATATATGGCCTTCTAGGCTTTCTCATTAAATTAATTCTTCAATGTAACATTTTACGACTTGTATTTACGATGTATGCGCTCATTAGCCAATATTATATTCAAAAGTGACACCTAACCATTTCAATGCTGTATATGTGAATAATTTTCAATAAATGTATTAACTACAGTCCACTCTCTCTTCATCATTTCTGCATCCTGGCGAATTAATTACAACAGTAATCGACAATTCACGAACACTTCATACTTAACATTTTTTTGGTCGCTCCGGACCTGGATTCCCGGATACATCAATCACCTATTTATTATTTTTCTGCCCCAATTTCTGGCCATCACGGGCGACTCAGCATATCCGCTGATACGACCGTGGCGTGATTCAACCAGCATTTCGCTCGTCGCCTTTGAGCCTCCTGACGACATCATTGCAAGAGCTTACACCTGCTAGCTTCAGTACGTCAGTCAAAGCAGTCATCTCTCCGAGCTGTGTTTGCCATCTTCTCCACGGCGTCGATGCTTCAGGACATCACCCACAAGGTATCACCTCACTAACATCATTTCAAGGTGCGTACAATGGCTGAAGAAGGCCTCAAAGTGTTAGTCAGAAAGAGAGGCGGCTTAAAGTCTGCAATAGTGCGTATACAATCAGCTGTCAGTAACTGTGATAGAAACTCTAATACAAAACACTTTTTAACAGTCAGACTTGAAAGTTTGAAAAGCTTGGAACGAAATACTATGAGGTACAGTCCGAAATCGAACTTATTTGCAAAGACATAAACGCTGCTCAAGAAGACCGAGTTGAGGTCGAAGAAATGTTATATTCCACAGAAGCTAATATTTTACAATTAATTGATACCTTTAATGTTCAGACTGTACCTCCCGTATTAACGGGCCATATGCAATTAAAACCGATAAGTTTGCCCTGTTTCACAGGCAATATCTTGGAATGGCAGCATTTTTATTCAATTTTTTTGGACTTGGTGCATGCAAGATCCGATCTAACGTCAGTGCAGAAACTACATTATTTGCATTCTTCTCTAAAAAATGAGCCGTTAGACTTAATTAAATCACTACCTATTTGTAATGAAAACTACTCGATAGCGTTGAGTTTGCTGTCCGCAAGGTATGACAACAAGTTCATACTAGCAAAGTACTACATTCAAAATTTACTTGAAGTCAAGACAACAATTAAGGACTCTGTCCAAAGTTTGGCAGAATTCACAAATACAATAACGTCTTCCGTTAATTCACTGGCAGCAATGCAACTGTCAGTGAATTCATTCGAGCTTATCACTATACAATTATTATCAGCAAAACTCGACCATACTACTTTTAAATTATGGAAGGAGTCTATAGACCCTGATAATCTTCCTAACTTTCAAGATTTCACTCATTTTTTAAACACACGTAGACAGCTGTTAGAAAATACACTGCCTATCGATCCCGGACAGCAACTCAACAAGCTAAGTTTAAGATTCAATAATAAATCTGACAAACATAAATCACGAAACGCTGCTGGCAGTACTACATTTAAGAGTTATCACTCAGCGTCAAGTAATTATTCATGTTTGTGTTGTAAATCTAATCATCCAATTTACATGTGTGATAAATTTCGTGCACTAAGCACCGCTGAGCGAGGACAATTTATATCAAATCACAAATGTTGTACCAATTGTCTTAGATCAGACCATTTTGTATCTAATTGTAAGATTAAGCAGGCATGTAAGATCTGTTCAAAATGACACCATACATTGTTGCACATAAACAATGTGCCGAAGCCAGTCTCTACCAGCAGCAGTGATTACTGTTCACTCAAATTACAATCCACGAATAATATTCTTTTATCAACAGCAATTGTGTTTGTCATAGACCAGGCTGGCAACAGACAAACCACAAGAGTTCTTTTGGATGCGGGTTCACAAATAAATTTTTGTACGGAATCATTTGCCAAGAAATTACGGCTTAACTTGACTAAATCCAACATACCGATTACAGGTATAAATAATACCGCGTGTCATGCCACTAATCTCGCGTCTATACGCATTATTTCTCGTTATCAAAGATTTAGCTTCGAGGCAAAATGTGCTGTCTTATCTGCATTAACCCATAAACTGCCAGCACAATCGTTTGACATAAATCAATTTAACATTCCAGACAACATTTTTCTTGCCGATCCAAATTTCAACATGTCATCCGAAATCGACATACTGTTAGGGGCGCAATTCTACCTAGATTTAATTTTAGCCAACAAATACGTACGCGGTCCTCATTTTCCTATTATACAGGAAACAAAGTTAGGCTACATTCTTGCAGGCAATCTGCCCAAACACTGCCGCTACAAGGGTCCTGCTGTTTCGTTCCTAGCTAGGAACAACGACGGTCAAATTTTGCAGTCTCTCAAAAAATTCTGGGAAGCAGAAACTATCCCTGATAATACACCTGATAACGAGTCAGCTTGTGAGGAGCATTTCGTGGGGTCTACTCATCGCAATCAAGAGGGTAGGTTCGTTGTTTCACTACCATTTAAGTCCGACCATCTCCAGTTGGGGGAATCTTATACCAATGCTGAAGCAAGATTTTTGAATTTAGAACGCCGATTCAGGCGTGATTCTAAGCTTGCGCTACATACGTGCGTTACATACGTACAAACGTGCGTTACATACGTTCGCTAGCGGCGGTCAGCCTTGCGCCCGCTGCTATCTTGTCACATTTTTCTTCTTTGTCGCGACAATTAATGTAGGCCTTACGCCCAAGACTTATATGTGGCCTTCTTGGCTTTCTCATTAAATTAATTCTTCAATGTAACATTTTACGACTTGTATGTATGATGCGCTCATTAGCCAATCTTATATTCAAAAGTGACACCTAACCATTTCAATGCTGTATATGTGAATAATTTTCAATAAATGTATTAACTACAGTCCACTCTCTCTTCATCAGTTCTGCATCCTGGCGAATTAATTACAACAGTAATCGACAATTCACGAACACTTCATACTTAACAGAGAGTCAACTACTCAAGAAAGAACACTCCACTGAAGATCCTCAAATGAAATCAAAACATCTAGCATTTAAAAAAATGAGTCATAGCTTGATGAGCCGATAACTAATCAAATTATCTTTGTGATATCCAAAGACTGTTCTTAAGTTTCTTAGCAACCCTTGGAAAAAAAATATAATTATGTAATATTAGTTGGTTTGAACATTAATGAAATTGTACTTAAAATCATGTTTTAAATTATTTAATTGAAAAAATAAAAATAATTATCTTTTTAAATTTGTTATATTAAAAAAAAATTATGAAACACCAGACCTGGAGAAGGACTTTTATTTCAAGGGTCAGGCCTCAGTTACTTCAAACACTTACTTCAAATACTTTCGTTTGGCTCCAGCAGCTTCTTCCAACTTTTTCAGTGATGCCAATGCTTTGACCTGCTCCTGTAATTGCTTCAAATGTTCATTCACATATTCTACAATTGGTGTCATTTCATTTCGGTTTACTTTTGTTTCCATCATTGTATTCAACATATACCATTCATTCTTAAACGTATCCTCCTGGAAGAATAGCATACATAAAGTGTTAGAACTTTATACTATTAAATAATTTAATTTGTCTGAACAAGATATGTAGAGCAAAATAAATTATAAACCACAGTGGAACGTTTTACCTGAACCTTGGTTTTAAAAATAATTTAACAGGCAAAAGGATTAATTTTATTTTAAAATAGATCATAAAATGTCTACTGTTGTATTTTGATTTTTCATCTACTGAATTGCTCTAATTGTTTAAATTTTTAATAATTTTATGCTTAGTGTTATTATAACAAGATTTTATGTAAGAATTATTACTATTAACACTTACTGATATGTATTTATTACATCAATTTAGTATGTTGCAGCAAATTAACTTTCAATTTCATTTTCATTACAAACATTTAATTTAAGTAAAAATTGTAATATAAGAATATAAAAAATTTATTCCTTTTTGTCTATATAAATTATAGGCCTACGTTATCTATGTAAATATGTTTCATTATTTAAAAAAAAAAGACATTGTATACCCAGACATGTATTGATTATATTTAATAATATTCAAGTAGATTAGCTTACATGAATTTTGAGTTTGTCGATGATACTGTTCCGTACTGTTTTCACATCATCCATAAAGCTGTCAAAGGCAGTGTGTGACACCTTGGTATGAACTTGAAACTTGTCTGCTTTGCCAGCTAGAATATCTTCGGTTTCATGTTTGTCAGCTTTATTCATTCTTAAAACTTGTATTTGTTCCAGAATTGACTGAAACAAATATTAAGCAGTGCTATAATATTTAAAATCTTAAATATAAATAAAAACAAATAACAATAGTGAGCAGATACATAATAAGGAAAATACTAAGGCATGATATTTTGAAAATTCATAAGATTTTGGTAATGTAGACCTACCAAGTTTGATTCCTACACAATCGCTTAAACCATGGATTCAATCTTATCACCTTTTTTAGCAATTTAATGTGTCATTTTTAATTTAATGAACTGTCCATGCATAGTGTAACCTCCCTACTAGTATATAAAAATGGACATAAAATTGTTATTATTATTATTATTATTATTATTATTATTATATGTAAAATAGTACAAAGCAGGAAAAGAGTTTAAATAAATTACATCTAATTATAAGCATAATACTACTGACTCGGAACACTTAAGTTTTTTGTTGGTAAAAATATAAAATTACAGCTTCGTCAGAGGCTTGTAATAAGCGAAAACTAGTTCAGGATATAAGGTAAAAATTCTACATTTTTACCAATAAAAAACTTAGTGTTCCGAGTCAGTAATATTATACTTATAATCAGTTAATCAACGGACATGTCATGGACAACAAAATCCATAAATTACATCTTTTCAAAAATATTGTTTCTATAGTAGAAGTCAATGTGGATATATGACAATATTCAACAGCAGGTTTGAAATATTAAAAATGAGAATATACAATGTTTGGCAAACTACAAAAATGCAATCTAATACACTAAATTTATACTAAAAGTTCATTCATGAGATATTATGTAGTCAAAATATGTACAGCGTAATTGAACTGTTTACTATATGACGTCACAACTGACTAAAAAATGCAAAACTCATAAAAGATATCTATTAAGTTCCCAGGGTGACAATAAAATGTAAGAGAAATGATAATAGTTTTCTCAACTGTAAGAGAAATCAGAGAATCATTGTCTCCAAAGATATTTACCTTGATTTTTGAAAGAAATTAAAAAAAAAGTAGGCTGGTCATAAATAGGAACTGAACAGAGCAAAGCTATATCATTTAAGATATATAATGACCCAGTTCTGTTTGCCAATAATGAAAGAATACTAAGAAAATTTTAAAAATCAGCTACAAATATAAGTCTACAAATCACCTAAATACAACTAAACCAATCCATATAATTAAGTTTGTATCTATTAATCGTTAAACAAACCTAAGATTCAGAATGTTAATGAGCATATACAGTTGGAGCAAACTGTAACATTGAGAAAGATGAAGAAAGACTAATAGATGAAAGTATCTGAGATGGATGTTTTTAGTAAGACTGCTTTCATTTTAAGAAAAATAAAATGCCCCAACACATTGGCTCTACAGCATGTGACCAGTATATTCTCCATGTTAATACATGTAACCTCAAATTCCTTACATAATTGGGCATAATTTCGTTGCATATTAAACATATAACCTCAACTGCCTCAAATATATAAACACATCATGGGGTTAATGGTAAAACTGTCCAAGTCTGAGTTTTAATTGTTTCAAAAACGAAATTTTTATGCATTACTTTTTTTCTTTTTTACTTTTTAACAGCTATATAATCAATAAAAAGACTCAATCAATAATAAAAATTAACCTTGAGAATCAGTTTTATGACTTATCATTGCACTTGAAAACCTCTAATTTCAGTTTTCTGTAAATTCACATGAGCGGACTTGGGTATGTTTTACCACTAGCCCCTCGATATATCCTTACAAAACAGACAACAAAATGTTTGGAAATCATTCAAACATTATAGTAAAATTAGTTTTGGAAATTTCATTGCCAGATAAGATAAACAATTAACTGATTAAACAAAAAATCATGGTTTCAGTAAAATTATGTTTTGGCTGTAGGGTTGTGGTCCTCTGGTGCGAAATAAAGCCAGGCATTTCTGCTGTACCTGTGGCAGTCATCTTCAGTGGGTCTCTTGTTTGCCGTCCTGCTCCTCCAGTGTTTTACAATGCAGCAATCAAAACCACTGCACTTTGAGTCTGCGTCGTCAGTTTCCAGAGTAGCAGGACGGTGAATAGAAAACCAATTGAAGATGACTGCTGCAGCTGTAGTCAAAGTGTTTGGTTTTATAAGAAAAGGACCGTGGTCCAACAGTCTGGAAAATAATTTTACTGAAGTTGACTCCAGGCATGAAAGTTTAATGTTATGTGAGAATAAGAGTGTTCAGTATAAAAGAGAGTAATAAACTTAAAAATAAAGAAACTTTTCAGGACCCAGCACAGACTAAAGACGTACATGGATTGTTAAGGCTCTCACATGGATCTATAGGAAGGGGAAGAGAAATCGAGAGGTGTACTAATAACAATGGTGGAATGATAAGAATACCAAAATACTGTGAATAAGAGCTGCACAACAGATATACAGACGGACCTAAAGGAACCTTATAATCAACAGTGTGTGGGATAGAACTGAAGAAAAACTCACATATGTATCAGTTGCCTGTATATGTACGATGTATTATTATTATTATTATTATTATTATTAAAGTGTTCCCTTGAAGCCCACTTTGCCTAGAGCATCAATTACTACCTATGATTCTCTTTGGATTTCTTTATCAGCCTTTCTGTTTCTTTCCATTTCTTTGGAAATAAAAAGTTTTTATTGTTTTATTGCTCTGAAGTTTTTAGCCAAAAACAACTAAGTGTCCATTGCACTCTGAGCAGAGGTATTGTTATGATAAGACAACACAACAAGACTAACTGAGATGTCACTATTTAATATTTTTATGAAGAAGTTGCAAAACATCACACAATAACTACAAATTTACAGTTTGATCAGCTAGGATGGGGAAGTTGTTAAATTTTGTCATGTTTTGATTTGCATTCATAAAAGTAACCCATGTAAATTAAATGTGACCAAGTGCTTCTTTGTAAATACTTGTTGAATCAGTACAAATGTTAGTTGCACTATACCTGAGAATTGTATGAATTATATACTCGATGATATGTTTTATTTGGAATCCTTAATAAAACTTTACAGGTGTCACAAATATATCAACACAAAAACAGTATGAAGCAACAGAATATGTGCTTATTTTAGAAACTTTCTTTATGCTGACTCTCAAGAATGTGCCTACCATCTCAAAACAACACACTGCAGTAATACTACTAGTCTCCTCATTTTGGCATCAATCTAAAATATTTTGGGAAGCAATGACATGTACAATTTATTAAAAATTATTGTAAAGTGTGGCAAGCTTCTAGCACAAAAATACTGACTAATCTAAATTTTTTATTAAATATTATATGTTAATAAAATTTAGTTAATTATACACTGACACATGCACATGCACACACACATATCTCCTTACACTGTATTCCATGTCTTTTTCCTCTTGACCTTTCAACATCTCATTTACAATTTTTTCCAAACACGTTAACTCTTCTTCAAAATGCCTTATTTTATTAGTGAAGTAGATAATATCTTCGTCATTGGATGTGACCTGAAGTGAAAGAACAACAAGCAAAATATATACTAAATATAAATTTTCATTAAAGCATAATTTAAATTATACTGAAGCATCAGTTCTAAAGATGTTTGTACTACACATTTGCAAACAAAAGAAACACAAGGTATCGATTACACACTAACAAGACCTTTCTACCTTATTTTAAAAAATGACATCATTGACAAAAAATATTATAACTAGTTTGTGTACAAGGAGTACAGAAATGAGGCAGAGATTGCATCATTTAGTGCTTGGCTGATGTGTAATTGAAGTATTGTATTTATAATATAATATGTCAAAGTGATCTGGATGTTTATTACGTAAGTTATATTTTTCAGATTGCATACCGTATATTTTTAAAAACGTCATTTACTTCTTTAAGCTGAACCACATTTCTATTGTAATTGAAGTCTATTTACATAAAATAATGTTAGTTAATATTAATGTTGTTGTTTTCATACAAATTTAGTAAACTTTAAATTACTGACTTTATCTTTAAGATGAACTAAACCAGAAAATTATACTTTTAAAACGCTACTGCTATTTTCACACAATATATTGCCTTTAATATTGTTATGACTGTCTAAATTATCATTGTATGGTACAGTGAAAAACAAAATACAAGACACCAATTAAGTCACTAATAACCAGTTTTAATTATCACAATTAAACAGTTTGTAATCAACAAGATAGTCTCCTACAACAAATCAAATAAAAATTGTTGACACGCAATAAAAATGTCTATTAATAGAGTTGCAAATAATTATTAACACAATACTACTTCACTTCGACAAACATTGAATCCGCACTAGCAAAAATTTCTCACATTACTGAACTGACAATCTGGCTGCTATGGCTTTATATAGGCCGCGCTGAGGTCCAGTACAGCTTTCCCTCCTTACTGCATGCCGGCAGCTTAATGCGTATCTCAAGTGTTCCTGGAATTCACTAGAACCACCGACTTGAATGACGCAACACCTGCACACTGGACGGGGGGGGGGGGGGGAGAATCTTCTCAGCTGTTCTACGCGGTTCAATACCATACTTGTGACAACATAATTTGTAACTTACAAGATGATAAAATTGTGAAGGCTTTCACTGTAAAATAATTTGGTAGAAATGAAAAGTGAAAACTTTTCAACACACACACACACACACACACACACACACACACACACACACACACACACAGGCAAACTATGAAATGCAATCAAATATACTACATTTATCCTAAAAGATCAGTCATCAGATATTATGTAGTCAAACCATGTACAGTGTAATTGAAATATTTATTGCATGAAGTAAAAACTGAGTACAAAATACAAAACTCACAAAAGATATCTATTAAGTCCTAGGGTGAATGATTTGGTATATATGTGTTATGTTACACATATATTGTATTTATGTATGTTATACATTTACCTTCTCTGGTATTTCTAAATACCGGTATAGGTACTATAATTCAAAGATTAAAATGATTCTTCATTAATTTTACACAAGAGTTTTGTATACACTGTTTACATTCACACGTAACAATTCGTTTTTGCATATTTATACCACTGTGTAAAGCTTATTGTTACAGCCAGTATTTGGGTAAATTAGGAACTTCGTGGATGTCAGCTAAAGGGTACAAATCCTACAAATGGCTTTAATTATCCACAGATCTACTAATATATGAAAATATAATATTATACTAATGCTCACTAATGTTGGCAACCTGACGTCTACACTCTATTGTAGGTCTTTGGGGCAGCCAGTAACAGTTCACAGTACATACAATCTGCTGATGTAAGAAAATGTACTAATATAATGTAAAACTTTGTATGCCAAAGTAGACAGCTGATGGCAACTAAAAAAACTACAAGTAAATCCAACTAAATGTCTTCAATACAGCAATGGATACATAATATTGATACCTTCAGTGGCATACACACAGTGAGTAGATGGCACTGGCTACATTCAACTAATATACAAAATGTTACAGTGTACTAGATTCTAGAGTACATTTGAAGGCAGATGAATGAGAGTACATGGTGTGAATGAGAGAGATTACTTCACTGTCAACAAAGACTGCAAATGCATTATAAAGTGTACAAGAAACGAGGGTAAACAACTAACTAATACTGACTGGCGGATAGATCATGAGACAGAGTAAATGGTAGCTCAGAAGGGAAGTCATTGGAGAGGTGGAAATTACAAAATTATCAAAAGATAAGAACTGTAAAGCAGACAATAAAACAATAAACACTAAAAGTTCCAAACTATTGTATTGGGATTTTAGTTACATTTATAAGCAAAATGACTAAATGACAAATATCATAAATACTGTTTTATGCATGTCATCTAAAACTCAGTTCTAAACACAGACCAGGACCTTTTTGATAATGTAGCATGACAGACACACTTGAAACACTCTTATGACTCTGAGCTGTTATTTATAACTTTTGCTATCGGATACATTGAAAAATAAATATATATTTTACGACTTACACTCTACTAATCTATGTCTACCTATTACTTCATAATCTAAGAATAGAGGTACTAGCATCATGTTTTCCAGCTAGGCTAGTGTTCAAAAAGGGGGCGAAATGAGTAGTACAGTAAAGTGGCTCACCATTAGGGTTGCCATATGTCCTGAAAAAGCGGGATTGTCCTGAATTTGAGCATGTGTCCCGACGTCCTGACTGAATTTTTAAAAATCCCTAAATGTCCTGAATTTAAAAATCATAGCAAGTTATTTAAAATTTGCCCGGGAGCAGCGTGTTTCCGCTTTGGCTACTATTGCTAAGCAGACATTTTACACGGTGCTCGACGTGGTTTCGGCATATTATCTGTCTTCAACATTGGTCTATTTTAAAAAGATGAGTTGCTAAAAAGTGTGTCATGTTCAGAAAAGTATGATTGGTATCAGCATCAGGGCACTTCTGTGTCATAAATATCTTTAAGCAAAGGTAAATAAATGCTGTTTTTAGTTTTCATTTACTCGTGTTATTGAGAAATGAGTAATTCCATGTGAGCTGTCCCATCTGTTACTTAAAAATCTATACAAATAACATTGAATATTATATAATTTTGGAGTGGTCTGTGAAGTAGGCATTTTACTTAAAGTATGATTTCTTATTATTTCTCTATTTGATTTTTAACATTAACATCATATAACAAGTGTGTCTTTTGGTAACGGACGGGACAGTTCACATGGAATTACCCAAATACACTCGTTGGAACCATAGGCGCCGACTTTTGGTCTTGAGCACAGGGGTAAGGATGAAAATATCAAACATTTTTATGGGAGCAAAAACACGATTGCGTCCCCGTACCACTATATGCACGGGGGCAAGTGCTCCCGTGGAGTTGGCGCCTATGGTTGTCGATGTTGGTGTCCTGAATTTCATCCTGAACCTTATGGCAACCCTACTCACCATCTGAACTGCCATTTAATCTACTTTCTATTGTCTGTGTACAGCTTAAACACACACTGCTTTCATTCTCGTGTAACGTAATGTACACTGAAATCTGGCATAGTGTAGAATTTAGTCTACTAACACAGACCACCAAACCAGTGGAATATCAAATTAAAGAACATTTTAACCACAGTCTCAATATAGTAATCACTGAAGAGATTTTTAAAATTCCTAAAATTTGAAAATTTCAAATATTAAGACTGGGACCAAAAAATTGTACAAAAATTATGAACAATTTTATCCAATGGTAAAAAAGATTTCCAAGCTGGGTATTAGACTGAAGGGAATTTTAACCCTGCTCGAATGCAATGTTTATACTGAACATTTTTTAACTTTAGTGGCACCACAGATCAAAAATAAAAGTCAAAATTTTTAAATAATTGAAAGTCCAAATGGAGCCCTAATTATGAGGAATTTTATTCAAAATATGAACCCGGTATTAATAATTTGACAAAATTAATATCTTGCAACCCCTCATGCAAGTCTTGAACCACATTCAAAAAGTCTGTAAGCTGTTTGCAAAAACCTTTATGGATTGTATATTTGTGAAGTGGATAAAATATAGGCCTGGAGATATCTGTTGAAGGATATACAGACTTAAAAGGTAGGATTAAATTATTTGTCATTTAGGAAGTATGGTTATAAATTTAACTAAAATATCGATGCAGGATTTTCAATGGTTATTGTATTCATGATAACAAAAGAAAACCAACAATGATTGTCTGATTTATAATTATTATTATTTTACTAAACAAATTTTTTAATCATACAGTAGCCAGAGTTCTTGTAATTTTTCTTTTACTTGTTAAGGTACAGAAAATGTATGGTAATGACATATGGTCATCTCTTCATGGTGTTTTCAAAGACCTAATGGCAAAAGAGGAGGTTCCTCGCTAAGACTGCCAGGATACCTGCCATAGTTCTGAAGTGCTAAATAGTTAATGGACACAATGGGAATTGGTATCTTGGATGGAGAATACATTACTCAAAAGGCCTTGAGAAAGTACACATGTTCACACAGTTGGTAGTACCCAGAAGTAAAATGTCCTATTTTTGAAAGAAAATCCATGGAGTTTGATGTCAATAAAACAATTGAAAAAATTCATAAATGATTCTATTGGTTTTATTTGGGATACTCACTTAGCTCATTTAGGATAATTGACTTTTTATTGTACATTTTTTTACTATTAAGACTCTTTGAATTCACACAATCTCTCTCTCTCTCTCTCTCTCTCTCACACACACACACACACACACACACACACACACACACACACACTACTTACTATTCTATGCAGTGAATCAATATTGGTTATAGATGCCCTAACCATGCTGTGTGCACTTTGTTCTGAACTGGGTTTACTACCGGCAGCTTGAAGTATGTCTCTGTGTTCACTTTTGACAAGCTGCAGTGCATCAGGATTTTTCTGAATAAATTCAATCACTGTACTCAACTGTTTATCATGTGTCTGTACTGTTGTATCCAAGGCATCCAACCTGTATAAGATATTGTGATGTCTTTCACTTTCAGACTGGCCGTCTGCTTCACTGAACAGGCGCAGTACTTTCTTTATCTCATTTGCCTGAAAAAATATTACAGAACTAATAAAAATTACCAAAAAAAATCAAAAAAGTATTACACTGGAAAAATGTTATTTTGCAAATATATTTGATAAACAATCTCAACAACTCAAAAAGTATTTTATTCATTTTACTGCAATTATTCATTTTAACAGATGTATAGTTAAAACAAAGATGATCAGAAGATAAAATTTCAAGAATGATGAATGGCACATTAATACAAAAATGAAATAAATTTTAGATCTTACATGAAAGAACAAAGATTTTTTAACACCATGAACTGATAAATTATTGAACACTTACAATGTATCTATTCCTAAAGTAAACAGCTAAATTTTAGCTGTCTCAAAAGGTGAAATACTAAACTCTTAAGTGTCAGAAGTGTGAAAAATACACAATAATGGTATCTGAAAGACAAGGTACTGCTTAAAAATTAGTACATGAAAAAACGAAAAGTTACACAATTTTAAAAAATATTCTCTATCTGAATTAAATAAGAAAATAAAAGAAAGGAAGAGAGTACGCAAGTTCTTTCTTATATGCATAAGGAAAGATTGTTCACAGATGACACAAATATTTTTAAAACACCACCATCGCCACTACTTATGAAGAGTTACCAGAAACAGGTGTTCTTAATATGTGAATTCTTAAAAATGAGTTTAATACTGTACTAAAAATAATAGTAATGGTGATTATAATAAGCACATCTTTTAGACGTCTATTATATTTTATGAAATAATTTACAATTAGTTTAAAATACTTTATAAAGTAAGAAAAGCTTCTGCATGAAAACCCTTTACAGAATTACCGGTATATATCAAACATAAGAAAGTTTATTATATAAAAAAAAATGTTCATGCAATCAATTGTCTGTTTTAACCCAACATCATGCTACTTCAATAGTGAGAAACAGTAATTGTTTGTAACTATAATGTTAATATTTATTATTAATATAAATCTGTTATTTTTTGTGTATTTTTACCTTACTAATTAATTCTTGTATGCCAGGCGTATTCTTCACAGCTTCTTGCAAGTATGCTGGTCCTAAAACATTTACGAAAACTGAACCATTATACTGCTATTATGATTTACTATGTATAAATCAAGAATTAAATAAAATATATCATTAAAGAAAGATATATAAAAACATAAAAAAGTATGTACCCTCACAGACTCACAGGCTGCACTACTATTACTACAGCAATACAAACCAACAGCATACTTTAGAACAGTTCACATATTCCACATAATCAAAAAACTGGAAAGAAACAAAATAGAGTTAACTTTACAATGGATTTCCAGCCACATAAATATTACTGGTAACGGAAAAGCAGATGAGATAGCTTAGGACACAACTATCCTGTCCCCCAACAGAGTAAACTGTAACATCATTACTGGCTGCTACTTTGGATTTCAACAGAAGACTCACAGAGACATGGAAGGATGCATTTTTGAATTCCACCAAAGGTTTGATTTCAACAGAAAACTCACAGAGACACGGAAGGATTCATTTTTGAATTCCACCAAAGGTTCAACGTACAAACAGCATATCAGTACACAAGATATCTCCATGTACAGAAACATCTCTAGAAGTGTTCAAACGTTCAGCTCCAGTCTTGGCCATATCATAACCCAGTCATACTTGTAAAAATTCAACTTGACCCAAACTGCTACCTGTCTACTATGTCATCAGCATCAGGAGACCTTACAGCACATGTTAGTGGATTGCCAGACAGACATCCCAGGAGTGCCAAGACTGAAAACAAATATGGATCCAATACTGACAACTCATATTGAACAGTGGCGGAGAACATCTACAGGAGACATTGTTTCATCGGAGAACAATCCGGAAACACATAATAAGAAGAACAGTATCATACAAAAAGACAGTGATGGCTAGTACAGTAGTTGGAAGACATCTGACAGTCTGTTTATGATTCAACTGCAGCTAAAATATTTGGGCATTAAACTGGTCTCTGGATGCACAATGTAAAAAGATCTTATTGCTCATGTGGAGCTTTGATGCATTGTTTTTAGAGCAATCATTTTGTGTTCAGAACCATTAGTGTATTTAGAATTTGACCTTGAAAGGTCTCACTCACTTCCATTTCATCATGGTCTGTGAAAACGATTATGAGGATTTTTTCTACTTTTTCAGGCATAGTCATGTCAATGGGATGTCCAACATGTGAGTTGTCAGTTGTGCTTGTCCAACCCATTTTAAATTCACCAACCCAGTGCTTCACCATTGTATTTGATGGAGAAGAGTCTCCCAACATTGAATCCAGATCCTTTCTTATATTGTTACAGTTAACCCTTTCAAATCTACCATGGACATCGGGCTATCGGCTACAGTTGAAGCTGGACGCCTGTAGGAAGAAGTAAGAAGAAGTAAGTAACCCTTTCAAAAGAAAATATTTAATCACACCACAAATTTCCAATCTATCCATTGTTACAATGATGCTCAAGATGATTTTGAAACTCAAAATTAACTAATAATTCACAACTCATTGACTAAAAAGCATGGAAACTAAGCCTACAAAGGATGAAATCATATAACACAATCCAAACAATGAGCATAGTAGCATTACCTCTGTGTCAGGTCTGGAACTTTTCACCCTATCCTTCTATTTAAAGATTAAAGTGAACTTTCTTAAATTCATGATTAGATATTATAGTTCAACATTTTTTATTACTTACTTAGCCTACAATGTAATTCATGCATGATTATTACAGGTTAATGACTATTTGGATGAATTGTACAAGTCTGTTATAATATCTGTTACTAATATATCCTAAATAAATGCCATTCTTTACTAATCAGCAGTTAAAGAATTTACAACTTCTTTAATTTACAAGTTGTTTATACCTGTCATGGTTTCTACTTTCTCAGATAATTGCTGAATGGTAGTTTTTAATTGCAAAAATTCTTCTGGCTGAGAGGTTTCATCCATCTGGAATCTGACATTTTTCCCTTCTCTACAAAACAAAATTGCTAAGTTAAAGAATCTTGTTTTACAAAAATGTATAAAACAGAAATCAATTTAGTACACTACACTCTCGTTTATCCGGAATTCCGGCTTATCCGGAATAAGTTTTCAAAATATATATTTTTTTTTAACAACTTTACCGGTGAATTTTAAGATACGATTTGTACTGAAAACAACCTGTTTTGTTATAAATTCAACGTTATACCTGTTCAGAGCTCATGAACATAAATGTAATTAATCTAAACTGCAAGGGTAAAAATAATACAGTGCAGTGTATAGCTCACTAGGTGATCTGGTTAACGTCGGTATTCAAAGAGAATCTTATCAGTCGCAAATGACTAGAAAACTCCACCTCTCCGGTTGCGATGTTTGGCGCAGGCAGCCAGTGTTACAGTTCTAAGAACTCATTATTACATCAAAGTCTTCCGACATCCGCCTGCGCCGACTTTACAGTGTAATCTTATCACAGACTGTAGCAAGCGTGAGCTTGTGGTGAGTGACAGGCAAGATTTTAACACAGAGTGACTCACGCATTGGTGCGCCAGAAGACATCGTGTTGTGACCAATTACATTTCCTAGTGCAGTAACGGCAACCTACTGATACTGTGCAGGGCTTCATTTTGTGCGCGGCATGCAAGCAGCCGTATTTATACTTTTTAGTTCCAAAACATTTCATAGTGTTATAAGCGTTCATAGTCTGTATACATAAGTGTTCATGTACTGTTCTGTTTACTGCATTTGTCTCATTAAACAATGTCGTGTAAAAGAAAGAAGAATGTCGTTACGGTGCAAAAGAAGCTGGAGGCCATATATAGACTTGACAAAGGTGAAACACTAAATAATATTGCTAAGGATTATGGAGTAGGGACTTCTACTGTGGGCAACTGGAAAAAAAAAACAGGGGTCATATAGAAAACTTTTATGCAAAAATGGTTACCAAAGACAGTTCAGGAGAAAGGAGTACAGTTCGGAAAGCAAAAAATGAGGCGTTAGACGATGCTCTTTTTTTATGGTTCTGCCAAGAAAGAGACCGTGGTGTCCCTATATCAGGCCCTATATTGAAAGAAAAGGCATTAAATTTAAACATAAAATGGGTGGTGTTCCATCATTTATGGCTAGGAGTGGGTGGCTAACGCGGTGGAAGGAACGTCATGGAATTCGGCAGCTTATTGTGTCAGGTGAGATCTTATCTGCAGACATCGAAACCAGTCACATGTATAAAATAAGCTTTGAGAAATTTTTTTTCAGACGAAAATCTGTCACCACCCCAAGTTTATAATGCTGACAAAACAGGGTTGTTTTACAAAATGATGCCAAAAACATCCTTGGCGTCTAAACTAGATAAGAAAGCTGAAGGCCACAAAAAAAGTAAAGATCATGTGACATTGCTTTGTTGTTCAAATACTACAGGTGAACATAAACTGGCGATGTGCCGATCAGCAAATCTGTGAAGCCAAGGGCTTTAAAAAATATAAGTGTTAACTCTTTACTGGTACTGTACAGATCCCAAAAAAAGCCTGGATTTATTTAAAAATTGGTTTTCCACGAATTTGTACCTAATGTCAGAAAATATATGACAGAAAAGAGACTTCCTCTGAAAGCGATGTTATTGATTGACAATGCTCATACACACCCTGCAGAGAACGAGATGAGGAGTGGTGACATTTTTGTTAAATTCCTTCCTCCTAATGTGACTTCCCTAATCCAACCATTGGACCAGGGTTCACTTGAGGCTTTAAAACGGCGATATCGTAAAGCTCTTTTGAGTAAAATAGTAGAAGATCATGAGGAGAAGAAAGAAGATATTATGACCATTTTGAAGAAAATTAACATAAAAGATGTAATTTATATGTCTGCTGCAGCGTGGGAAGATATTTCTAAAAAAACATTAAGAAATTCTTGGAAAAAGCTGTGGCCAGAAATGGTGGAAAATTGTGAAACTA
Source organism: Magicicada septendecula (assembly GCA_034769895.1). Taxonomy (NCBI): domain Eukaryota; kingdom Metazoa; phylum Arthropoda; class Insecta; order Hemiptera; family Cicadidae; genus Magicicada; species Magicicada septendecula. The sequence continues at coordinate 227,126,726 of CM068374.1, read as the reverse complement.
CAAAAAGTGCCAAAAATTATAATCTTTCTGGAAATAAAGAGATTATTGAATTGTTAAAAGACATTGAAGGTTGTGAAAATGTTCATGAGGAAGAAGTATCTGAGTGGTTAAATGTAGGTTTAGACCAATATGATCCGGGTATCAATTCCTTTCTGAGGACGAGATCGTCGCTGTATGTTCTAAAAAATCAAACAACAAAGATTCAAGTTCCGATGATGATGATGCGGACGATGTAGCAATGGCAATCAACCATTCAGAGGCTACTTCAATGATGGACAAATTATTATAAATTATTTTGAGCACCAAAGCGAGACAAACCCAGCAGAACTGTTACTTCTAAAAAGACTCCGTGATCATACAGCTAAGAAGAGAGAAACATCGCAAAAGCAGAAAAAAATAATGGATTTTTTAAAAAGTAAAGACTTTGATCATTCATGTATGTGTGTTGTAACGTGACCTACGATAGCACAAGATTTACAAGTACAATTAATGGAAGAAAAGCTGTATACTAAAGAAAAATAAAAAATTATTAAATGAGGAATGATAGAACAACACCACTAACTAATTTTGACTTAGACAAAGACAATGACGATGACTCGACCCAATAGATTGGATAAAGTGAGACAGAGAAAATAGTACAAGCCACACTATAACAACACCGAAGTGTTAAAAAGAATTATATATAAATAAAAGTACAAAATTAGATAGGAAAATAAATAATATGTAACCTATAGGAAAGATAAAAAGAAAATGAAATGTAAAAACAAATATACTGATAAAATATAGAAAGAATGTTAATAAGTAAACTATCAAAAGACACTAATATAAAATGAACTTGAGTAACAATATTTCTTTAGGAAAGCGGTGATAAGTAATAAACATTGATAGGACCCAGTGATAATAAATACATGAAATCTAGAATAAAATGTTAGGAGGTGAACACAAATGTGATAAATGAATAAGGAAAATAATAATCAATAATGAACCATTATAGGACCCAGTGTTAATAAATGAACTACATAAACACGTTAGTTAATAAAGTGCAGTGTAGTCAGAAATAGAGAAAAAACTTGTAATAATAGATTATAAGTAATCTATTAACCCAAATATAATAATTGAACAGCATAAATTATAAGGGACAGTTATAAGTAATCATGGGCCTAGTGTAATGAAAAAAGGAAAAGTTGTATTAAAATATAAGAATATTTGTTGGAAACAAACCACTGAAAATTGTTTTCCATTATGTTAAAGAAGTTTGTTAGTATAGTATAAGGATGATAAGGGATATATTGTTTTATTGTTAATGAATAAAATTTACAAATTTATATTAACCACATTGAAAATACAAGACTAATATGTTAGGTTGAATACAGTAAGGGGAGTTAGACACTATATTCTCTAAAGTGAGTTTATAAGGGAATATTAGTGCACATCTAATATTCAATTGTATTATATTTTTCTTTGATTGTAATTAACCAAAATATTATTATGTTGAAAATGATGTTTAACCAAACCGTTTAAAAAACATAAAACTTTAGATACAGGCATGGGCCTAAAAAGAGTTATTAAGTAGTTATATTATGTTACATGATGATTAAAAATAATCAAATGTTATGATTTAAGTTAGGTTGTTACAGTAATTGTGTTTAGTAACATATAAAATTAACTAAAATGACTATAAACAATTGTAATGAGTATAGAGTAGGTGAATTATGAACTCTAGGCATTATGCCTATAACTGGTAACCAGAAATTTGTGAAATTTAAGACAAAACAATAACCATTGATAAAATAAAGTATATAATCTGTTTAGGTTTCATAATAATAGTGTAGGATACAAAACTGAATAGAAAATAATTAGTTTAAAGGTAATTAACAAAAGAAAAACCAAATGACAAAATAGTAATCTGTTATAATTTGAAAAAAGGTAAACTTGTGGGGTATCAAAATAATTTGTAAACAAAAAGGAAACTAATGGTATGATTGTATTTAAGATTACAGGTAGTATAAGGGAGTTATAATAATTTAAAGATTTTTAATAATTTTGTATAGAAAAACGTTAGTTTTATATAACAATGTTGTAAATTATCAACCAATGGGATTATTGTTTGGAAGGAGAGTTGCCATAACAACGAAACCTTGTTAGAAAAAAACCGTTAATAAATTGTATCATTCCATTATTAGAGCTTGATGAGGGCAGATGTATTAAAACCACAAAGAATAAAAAAGAATTAATTCAACAAAATTTATCAAAAGTAATGATCAAAGTAATAAATTAAATCACAGAAGTAATACTAAACGAATTAATAAATTTACCAGAAGAAATTAAAATTAACCAGGAGGAATTACTGAAGAATCCCAAGTGATGGAATACGAACCAACTGAAGGAAGAAAATATATGAACACACAAATGAACTATGGAACCTGCCATAACCAGGATGACTGATGGAAAATAAACATCTTAACCAAAGAACTATACGAAAATTGAAACCTGGAATTAACCGAAACACCCAAGAAAGGACAAGCAGCAGTATTCGTGAGAATTATTACGCTGGATAGCAGAGACAAAGGATTGTTAAGTATATTTTAAAATACGGGTAATTATCGACTTTCTGGGCTTTGCTGGTATTGGAGTGACATTTTTTTTTTCTATTCTTCTATGTTATATAAACACGAGAAAAATAATCTTAAACGGCGGTCAAACCTATTTACGGAGAAAAAAAAATAAAACAATTACTCCCATAAGAACGCATGCAAAGGTGAATGAGCGCCATATTAAATGAGTAGTTAGTGAGATCACCGGAGTCGGGCGACGGCGCACTAATGCACAGCGAATGACGAGTTATGACGTCATTACGTGGATTACCTATCGCTGCAGTACAATTTTACGCGCCAAATAACACGCGTTTTTCTACTACTAAATAAAATTAAATATCGGTATGGAGAACCATACATGACTTCCATATTCTAAGATTTATATTTAAAATCATTTTCGAAATGAAATATTACCATAGTAACTACTTCTTTCTACTTACTGCTTCAGCCTTTACCACAGTACTGTGGTCACTAACGTATACCACCTCACGTTATCGCACTCGATTTTCACTGATGATGGAAGTCGATGGCATTGCCGAAACGTCTGGTTTTGTAGAAAACATTGGACTACGGCCAAATATCCCGGGAAGGAATTTTAACAAAAACTATTCCTTTGTTGCCGATAACGTTGTACACATATATATAAAAAATATCCATAAAATTAATGGCTTGTACAAGTTAATGATTGATCTCCATTAAGTAGTGCTCAAGTTTCCAAAGTTTTAATATTATGATGTCCGTAATTAAAACATCAGAGCAGGTTTAGTGTGAATGAGGGTACACTGTGGACAAAAATTTTCTACATTTCCTATTGAGCGTTGCTTAGAGTAAAGCTGCGAATCTACAGTGTATGTTTCACAGAACAAACACGCGAAAAAGAAGGAGCGCTCCGAAGTCACTCATGGACCCTCAGCATCTTGCAGAGGGTTCATTCCCTAAAGACGAAAAGTCTGTCTATGAATCGTTCCTCTGTAAACACGTGCAGTTACACTGTCCAGCGATCCACAGGAAGCAAATTGATGTCCATTTTTTCGGCTTGCACGCGTTATGTTGGTGTGGGTTTCGGCACTTTCCATTTAAAAAGCGTGCAAATGTAAGAAAATAAACATGAGTGAGGCCAGAAATAACGCGAATTTTGTGTGTGTGTGTGTGTGTGTGTGTGTGTGTGTGTGTGTGTGTGTGTGTGTGTGTGTGTGTGTGTGTGTGTTCCCTGCCTTTTTATTGCTGTAGTCATAATAATAAAATGGAAACGTAAACATTACATAACTGAGATATGCTTACCTGCCACGAACGATATATTATTTTATACATGTATATTAACTCATACATAATTTACATTAAAATGAAAAAATTATAATTTTATTGCCTGGCAACAAAATTATTTTATTTTTAACAATTACCATTATTTGAAAAAGTTTAAATGAATTTTCAAGTACTTTACTGTTGTTAAAACGTAAAAGGTTGCAGGTAAACTACCCCTTCCCCTTAACCGATCTTCACCAAAATCGAAAGTCCTTGAGATCTCTACAGTTCAGGGACGTATGCAAAAAATTATTTGATTCTGTTTGAATTTGCGGCTGTTATCGTTTGCCATAGAAAATACCCTTGATAAAAAAACGTTGCAGGTAAACTACTCTTTCCCTTTAACCGATCTTCACCAAAAACAGTAGGTCTTGAGTACTCTACAAATCAGGGCTGTATGCACAAAATTATTTGATTCTGTTTGAATTTGCGGCTGTTATCGTTTGCCATAGAAAATACCCTTGTTAAAACATAAAACGTTGCAGGTAAACTACCCCTTTCCCTTAACCGATCTTCACCAAAAACAATAGGTCTTGAGAACTCTACAATTTAGGGATGTATGCATATAATCTTTTGATTCTGTTTGAATTTGCGGCTGTTATCGTTTGCCAAAAAAAAAATTTCCCTTGATAAAAAAAACCGTTGCAGGTAAACTACCCCTTTCCCTCAACCGATCTTCACCAAAAAGAATAGGTCGTGAGTACTCTACAAATCAGGGCTGTATGCAAAAAATTATTTGATTCTGTTTGAATTTGCGGCTGTTATCGTTTGCCATAGAAAAAAATCTACACACACACACACACACACACACACACACACACACACACACACACACACACACACACACATTTCGGAAAACGACTTTTTTTCATGTTTTGAGTGTAGTAAAATCAGAATCTGCAATAATCTCGAACACGATTTTTTTTGCCATCACCATACTTCCATTTCTTAAGGAATATGGAAGTAAAAAAATCTTTAAATGTCATTTGTCACAGTTATATGGAGTAATTATTTTATTTTTTTCGCAAATAGGTTCGACCCCCGTTTAAAATTATTTTTCCCGTGTTTATATTACATACAACAATAGAAAAAAAAATGTCACTCCAATACCAAAAATGAAATGCATGCATATAATGATTAAACTCTTACCTTAATGTGTCGGGGGATACAATTCGGCTGCGGCTCTGAAGAAGGCATGGAGGCGGAACTCTAGCGGGTAGCGTCTCTTAAACATAAATTCCGCAAGGTATCCCACGAAATGTTGTTTTCTGCGCCCGAATCGTGGGATACCCTGTCGCACTTCTCTCCATGCCCTCTCAACCGTGTTTGTGTGAGCGCCGGTAGCGGGGTTCACGAAGTTTTGTTTATGATTCACACTAAGATGAACGAACCCCGCTTCTTCCAGGCAATCATAGGCTTTCCAGCAGTCACTGATTATAGTTGTGCCTGGAAGAATCCACTCCTCAATTATGTTGAGGAGAGTAGCGGAATCCCGGCGCTTAACCGGTAAAAGGAAACACTTCCCAGAACCGCGTTCCACTCCCCCGAACACCCACTGTCCATCAATTGGCCTGCCCCGATTATATTTCCGGCGCCCAAATTTGGCTTCGTCGACTTCTACAGTCTTTCCAGGGCCCCCCAGCTTAGATGAGGTGCGCTGGGCGACGAAAATAAAAACTTCCCGACAAAAACTGTACCAGTCGACGACGAAATCGGCGCTCACATCATAATTCCGCATGAGACGGTGTTGACGAGGTGGAGGGATATGAAGAATGTAGCAGACCAGATAAAAATAGGTTGTGAGAGGATGGTGGGTTTTAGACAGGAAACTACCTTCTCGTCAGAACGTTTGATGTCGCATCTCTTCTTCTTTTTTTTCGCAACTTCTCGCAAAGATCGACACCGAAAATATAATGTCTCTCTAGTCAGTGCTAATAGGGAGCCACACGAAGGACAATTTATTGCCTCTTTAGTTACCCCGTGGGCAATTAAAAAGTCGATAATGTCTGACTCATTCATTCTAATGCTTTCGTCTTCCTTCCTACTGCACTGAATGTTTTGGCAGGCCATTGCACTATTAAATTGTTTAATTTAATTTTCACAAAGAATCTGGTGTTTTCTAAACAACAGAAATAATTAATAATAACACCACACAATAACACAAACGAAAACACTGAAATTCACAAAATAAACATCGCTCACAATAAATAGCCTACCTTATGGGTTAAACGAAACCATGCGAATGACGCGAACAACGCGTTGGCGCTTTTTCCTCTTAATGGACACACACACTAACGACGTTAATCAATTACAATTGAGTAGCAAATTTTGAACATAACGGTTTATTAAAGCGGTAATTTTTTGTTTCGACCAATCAGGCGTTAGCCTTCACCAACCGTCATCATAAATTTGCAGGTTTTTTGCCACGTGAATATCAATGTAAGTAATGCCAATTCGTTTGTGACGTCTGTGACGTCACCGCGCGGATGGAATTCCCGCTAATCTTGAATATCTGAAAGACTGCCCTAGAAGAATAGAAAAAAAAATATAACGCTGGCGCACACACACAGACACATTGAGTAGACTCCGCATTACTGGCTGGTATGGACTGAATAAATTAAAGACTATAATTTATTCAGTCCATACCAGCCAGTAATGCGGAGTCTACTCAAAGTGTTTGTGTGTGTGTGTGTGTGTGCGTGCGCGCGCGTATGGACTGAATAAAGTATAGTATTTAATTCCCGCGCACACACACACACAAGCTAGTTAAACCTGACAACTCACTTCGCTCGTTAAATTAAATACTACTTTATTCAGTCCATACCAGCCAGTAATACGAAGTCTACTCAATGTGTGTGTGTGTGTGTGTGTGTGTGTGTGTGTGTGTGTGTGTGTGTGTGTGTGTGTGTGTGTGTGTGTGTGTGTGTGGAAACCTGACAACTCACTTTGCTCGTTAAATTAAATATTACTTTATTCAGTCCATACGCGCGCGCACTCACACACACATTGAGTAGACTCCGCATTACTGGCTGGTATGGACTGAATAAATTATAGTCTTCAAATTGTATTATGTATTATTGAATAAATTGTAGAATTCAAACCCAATTGATAATTGTTAATAAACATAATAGAAACATTAAACTGTATGTTTGATTTTATTCAACTAATATTTAAAATTTGAGCACACAATATAGAAAACTAAACTTTACGATTTTGGTTTACTAAAAGGAGTTGGCCAACCCGACGTTGAGGCAGAAAATACGAATTTGAACGGCCGAACTGGTGAGTAGACACTCGACACTTGTAAATCTTTTAACAAGTACAATTTTTAGAAATGCTACTACTGTACTGTACTGAATTTAATGTAATGTATGTATAATGTCTAATGCTAAATAAACTTTTTTCTTGTTTATACAGTATAATATTCAGAAATACATTTTGTTTTTCCTTAAGATTTACTCGTAAAATACAGTGCAGTAGGCTATTACAGTTTGAATAAATCTTCAAAATAAAAAACGCAACTTTTCTGTATAGCGGTTGGTAAACATCGCTAATACCGGCATTTTCACCATTAGTTTGGTTTATCCAGAATTTCGTTTATCCGGAAAGGGTCCAGTCCCATCAATTCCGGATAAACGAAAGTGTAGTGTATTTACAAGACACAGTTATTGAGCAAGAAAGTGTGAGTTGATTAGTATGTTATGAATATTAATTTTCACTATCATATGTATTCCTAAAATATACACATGTATAAACGTAATTTCTTCTTTAAGAACACAATTAATCCTGGTTTAGTTAATGAATAATGTTGGTTTCACAGACATACATCAGCATCATCTGAGACTAACTACCAGCAAATAATATAAGAACCATGTAACAATAATGTACAGTTATCAATAAATTGACAATATTTTACAGAAGTGTGCATCCACCAGATGTGTTATACAGGTGTGTTTGTGTGTGTGTATAAATTTTACCATGTAACAAGTTACAAAACTTGGTAAAGTTTGATCTTTACTTTAATTTTGCTGCCAAGTAATTCAAAAGACTATGCACACAAAATCAATAGATTTCAAATGTAATTAAAAAATGAAATAAATATAAGCAATTTATCAGTTAATGGCTGGAAAGAATGAAGTACTAACTCTAATTCTGTTCCATACTGCACCATGAAGAATGGAAATATAAAGTGTGTCTAGAAAGTAAGTACTATTAGGCTACTGAAGGCTACTTGTATACACAAGTCGGCTACTGGTAAAACAATTATTTTATTTGTATAAAATCAATTATACTTTATTCAGTTTTTTAACATAGCCACCACTGTAAATGAGGCACTATTTGTATCTTGAAGATACACTAACCTAAAAACACTTTCTTTATAGAATTCCACCACTTTCATCAATTCCCCTTTGTCTCACCATCACTGTCAAACAAGATGCTCCAATAGGACCGGAACTATTCCTTGCATAATTAATCTATGCTACAAAAATAATGCTTTTTAATACATGCCACTTGCGGTATACAGAATACATAGTAGTTGCCATGAGCAGGTCTCCTCACTCTACTACAGCTCTAGTAACTTAAATTGGCGTCAACTGCTATTCTTGGTTGTATTCGTATTATTATAATTGTGTTCGGTTTGAATATGCAACTATTCATTATTTTAATTTTTTAATTTAAATAGGAAATACCATGTAGTAATATTAATATCACAGAAGTTACATTAACAGTAATTAGTTAAAAATCAACAATACAAAACTTTTTAACTTCCATATGAACTCTTACACTTCTTTTATTTAACATCATTCATTTATACAATTTTGAAAGACAGCAAAATAAAATTAGTAAATAAGTTTATGTTTTTGAACTAAAAAGATTTAATCACCTTACATATTATAATTAAACGTCAGTGACACAAACCCTTGTTTGCTTTCCTGGTAAATCTTTGGCAACTTATATAACACATTGTAGACAACAATTATGAGAAATAAGGTTGAAGTAAAAGTGAGGAATAATAATGGAAAAATGTAATTAAAACATAGTGAATAATATTGAGTTAGGCCTAAACAGCAAAAAACAATTGTTATCAAAATACAACCTTATAAATAATTGGAAAAAGTACATACTCGACTAAAAGCAAGGAATACACAAGGTTTATTGAAATTTAATAATATAAACTAGGGTGTGTGGCACTCGGGAGTGACCGACCAAAGCGAAGCTTTTAAGCTATATAGAGAACTAATAAATTTAATGAACAAAAGTTGATATTAATTTTTAAATATAAAGTTGAAAATTATTAAATATGAAGTAGTTCACTAATAGAAAGAACAATAAAAAATATGAAGTAGTTTACTAATGGAAAGAACAATAATTTATCCAAATATATTTGTTAATTAAAGGTTAACATGAGTAATAAATACATACAAATTTAATCAAATATTTTTTAATTAATTATCAAAAATAGGAAAAATCTATGTGTACATTGTCAAATACATAATATATTATAAAAAAATATATTATTTGTATTACTATAATATTTATGACTAAATTTACCTCAAGATATACTTTTTTCCTTTAGGAACATGTTTCGGGAGATCTTGTTCTCCCATCTTCTTGTTCAAGATGGGAGAACAAGATCTCCCGAAACATGTTCCTAAAGGAAAAAAGTATATCTTGAGGTAAATTTAGTCATAAATATTATAGTATTATATACATCAAGAAACGGACTGTAGCAGAAAGTGATAGAAATTATTTGTATTATATACAAATTACAAATTTGCATGAAATATTATATTTTATTTACAATGATGTATATTATAACATTACGAATTATTATCTAAACTATCATTACATTGTACAATAGATACTATTGGTTTATGGTAACTAAAATATGATACAAATGTCTGCGAATCGATTTCATTTAAAAATCTTGAAAAAACTGCATCAATAGTTGTGCCATATTTTGTAGTCGATTCCGACGGATTAGAGTTCATTGATAAATCGAATAAATTATGCAGAGCTTCTTTAAGTGGTTCTGATTCTTCACTTTTAAAGTTGACATTAAAGTCACCAGCTAATATAAGCGGTAGTTTATGCCGATTATGGTCCATCCATCTAGCAACATATTCGGTATATTCTCCAAGAGCTGTCATAATGAATGTTATTATGTCATTAATCCCTTTATTTGGCGAAATATATATTACCACCATTACTATCTCAACACCGTTCTCTAATTTACATATAGCTGAACAGACATCTCCAATTTCTTCACTTCGAACACATACAGACGTAGTATTTGAGATGGATACATTCAGATTTAGAGTAAAAATATTGGCATTGTCGTTGATGTTATGGTAGATTGCAACTCCTGCAGCACATTCGCCATCTCTTTTAAATTGAGCAATGTAATTAAAATTGGGAATGTCGAGTTGTTGATTGTTGTCCATCCATGTCTCAGTGAGTAACAAAACATTAGTATTTTTTGTGACTGTATCAGTTAAATCTAGTTGGTGCCTTTGCAGACTTTGGCAATTGAAAGTTAATATTGAGACACCCTTTTTATTTGAAATAAAATCTAATATCATTTTCGCTTTAGTTTGCAAAGGATTTAAGGATAATCGTTGAAATTCTTGTAGCAACGATAAAGTAGATGTAGCTTGTCGGCGGCCATGGTGAAATCTGAATTTATTTCTATCATTAATTTTCGTTACGATGTATAAATTTTCTATGTTAGTAACTCGAGATAGGGCAACGTATACGAGTTGTTGTGAATGTGTCTTATCATATTCATAAACAACGTGAGAAAAAGTCCCACCTTGCAATTTGTGTATTGTCATAGCACAAGCCGCGATTAGAGGAAAATGTCTTCTCTTGGCAGTAACTTTTTGTTTGTAGTTAAAGGGATATTTGAAGTTCGTAGTTCAATCGGTACAGCAAGATGACTCAATTTATTTATCATTCGCTGTCGAGCAAATTTTTTCCTTATTTTTTGCCCAATTCTCTGTGCATCTGGAAATTCCATCCATACTCTGCAAACTTTGTTTTCTTCATTAAATTCTACATGCACCAATTTTCCAAAAGCGCCATTTGATAAACCATCAGAAACGTCAATATTTGTTGTCACAATGTAGAACTTGCCTACCACAAAAGTAATTTCGTTTGATAGACCACCAGTATCAATAATGGATAATTTATGTAATTTTTGCCTAAAAAGAGCTTCTTGTTGCCCAGCTTCTTGTTGCCCAGCTTCTAGTCCAGAAATAACATCTTCAGCTATAGAGATATGTTTGTTTTCAATTTTTTGTAAAATGGAGTTATTTCCATTCAACTCAGCAACTGCCTGATTTGTCAAAAACAAACGAACTCCATTTGGACATAGCGTTTCAGCTTCTCCTTTTGTGAAAAATCTTGATTCAATTAGTTGTAGTTCATGAGGTTCTAATACGCCCTCATTTCCTATCTTGGTAAGAGTTGAAGAAAATGTAGTATCATTCTGTCTCATAACTTTAGTTAATTCATAGAATTTTAGATTACGCCAAAGATTAGGTGCAACCGTCCTAGTTCGTATCTGTTTATAGATTGGCGTTGCTCTTACTGGTGGTAATTGTCACAAATCTCCAATCAAAATTACATCTATGCCGCCAAAATTACTATTTTTTCCAGTGATTTGTTTTAAACGCGAATCAATCTTGGACAAAAGTTCTGCACTAATCATGCTAATTTCGTCAATAATAATTACTCTAATATACTTAAACAGTGATCTATACAAATACAATAATTCATTTGATAAAGGCAGTAGTTTTGAAAGTGTAATTTTAAGTGCAGTGTGAACTGTTGTACCATCAATGGCCACTGCAGCTTTGCCGGTTGAAGCACAATTTATGTATGCATTACAGTAGCCATCTGTATCTGTAAATCTGTTATAAATGTCCATTATTAATTTAATGACAAAAGTCTTTCCACAACCAGCTGGACCAGTGAAGAATATTTGTAAGGGAGAGTCATCTGTATTTTGAAGATGGTAAATTATATGCATTAAAATATCCTTTTGTTCCGTATTCGCTAATCGCATCAAATCATAAAATTGCTGATAACCCATTATGTTTTCCCTCCGTTTTGCAACAGCGCCAAGTTTACAAAGCGCTGCATGTTGCATATCAGCGTTTATGACCGATTCTGGATCATGAAGTAAGTGCTCGTATGGGTCGGATTCAAATACGACATTAACTTCATTTTGCATTTCTTCAGTTGCTTGCATTTCTTCAGTTTCTACTTCAGTATCCCTGTATAACTGTCTGCAAATCTCAAGAGTTTTTTCAATGTCCAAATTTGATTCAAATTCTTTCCTGCGTTGTAAAATGAGATCTTGATTATCTTCGTAAAGTTGAACAAATTTATTTTCAGCAAGAACGTCATTTTCTTCACTTCTGAAGGTATATACAGTAAAACCATTTCTCTTCTATAATCATTGAAATGTTCAGTCATATCGTAGTTACGATATCTAATTATTTTTGGCTCTTTCCTTTTGACGTATTCTCCTTTGTTATTTTTGTAATACATTGAAACGAACTGCGCTACATTAACATCACTTAATTCTTCAGGTCTTTTTTCATATTTATCAAACCAGTTTTCCTTCCAAACGTCCATACAGTCGTCGTCCAGTGCTTCCAATTCTTTCATTGTTTTCCTTATTCTCTGACGCTCAACAGGCCATATAGTTGGTATATAAACAGTCGCTATTGTAGATTTAGCCATGGGCATCCGTAGCAAATACCAGGCAGCTTCTTGTGATGACATTTCAACTGAATGAAGTACCTCAACACTCATTTTTCTTGTTATTTCTACAATATCAAACTGTGGATTTTCGTCCATAATTTCAATTATTTTTCGCTGCAAATTACTTATGCCTCTGTCTGATTTATTAACGTACTCAACTACGTAAGCCGCACAAGCGTATTCATCTTGGATAATTTGGAAATCCATGTTTGACTTTAAATGATGGAAAACAAATGGATTAAATGGATTATGCCACTTTTCTGATGGTAATCTTTGATAAAACAACTTTGGTCGATTAATGCCAGCACGTAGAATATTGTGATAGTGTTCATCTGATTCAATGTTATTGTGAGTATAAAAGTGATTGAAATCTGTGTAATCAAAAATTTCCAGGTTATCTCGTAGAATCTTGAAATGTTGTTTGTATTTTTAATCATTTTCTTCTGAATAATCATTATCAGTATCCTTCATTGGAAATATTGTAACAGTTTTTCGTGATGGCATGAACGGAGCTGCGAATCTACAATTTTGCTTTTTATTGGGATCCATTTTTTTATAACAGGTGAAAGAGTGTTTATGAGTTTGTAATTTTATATTTCCAGAAGCTTTGGATGCTGATACAGACACTAAATCATCAACCATTTTAATAACATTGGTATTGTTGCTTAATAAATTCGTTGGTGCATTTTCTAGCCACAACAGTATATGAGCATGAGGACTACCACGATGTTGAAACTCGATTCTTTGAAAATAATCAATTACTCGGTACTTGCCAAATGGGCTGTTTTTCTTTGATTGTAAAACATTTAGTAAACTGTTTACCAATTTATTGAAGTAATTGGCACAAGTTATAGCATCTTCATTAACTAGTTTAGCTTTAAGAACATAGTTCATTTCTGACAAAGATTCATCAGAAATTTCTGTTCCATTATTTTTTAACCTATATAGCAATTTAAGTAAATCATCACACCCAATTTCATTGTAACTAAGAGTCATGAAAGCTGTTGGTGACCCTCTCTGCCTCATCATTGCAAAAAGATCTTTTTTTCGATCAGACCAATACCAAGCTGAATTTGGAATGCATCGAAGAAAAGCTAGTTAGTTTCTATGCAGCTATTGACATACCTAGTGTCTTGAATTTGCTCTTTTGTAATATTAGTGTTGGTGCCAATGTGTTTGAAAGCAACAGTAACGCTATCTCTAACTCTTAATCTCATTATTTTCGTTGCTAAGTATAAAAGATGTTGTGGATCTGCACCTCGTCGATCTGTACGCCGTAATTCACTAGTAGCTTGCATGAATGGAGTGACATTAACGCCCTCTTTATATTGTCTAAACTGGCCACCGTAAATAGTTGGAAACGAAAGTTCTTCGGTGTATTCATCGAACAGTATACTTATTGGGACGCTATTTTCTCCAGGTGCCATACATAAAAACGTATCTTCGTTCCACATTAAAGTTTGTTGTTGTACTGTGGAATTATCTTCTATTGGAACAAACTCACTAATATCATCTATATTAATTTCTGGATCAACTTCATTACCACTAAAGAATGTTTCATCAATTGTAATATTGTGATGAACATAAAGAGGCGTTTGCACTAAATACGTCAACCAATCCTTAATTTTTCGTTTATTGACAAGACCATGAATATGACTAGTTTATGAATCAACTTCTTTTTAACGTGCACGTGAAAGCAATGGTCATCGTCAATATTTCTGGGTAATTGATTCACCATGGTGTTAACTGATACAGGTACATTAATTATTTGACCAAAAATTCCATATTGACCGTGAAGATGCCTGAGTCATCTTATTTGCATAAACAGTCATCTTGGTGAAATCAGTCGCTGAGAAACGAGATCTAACGGTGGCAAATGTGGTGGAATAGTTGGATAATAAAAGCCATTATAACGATTCATATTGTCGTCCTATCTGAGCATTATATGAAAGTGTCAAACGGAGCGAGTATAGCGACGTAAGCAAGAGAGAGAGAGAGAGAGAGAGAGAGAGAGCGTATAATTGCAGCCATCTCTGTCTAACCTCGTCACTGCTACGACAAATGCCGGTACAGACAGGAAATTTTACTCAATTGAATTTATGTGTTAAAACTGCAATATCTTTAAAACCAATAAATATACAGCAATTCTGAAAACAGCAGTGTTCAGCAATTAAAGCTCTATAAGTAGCCAAAATATCAACCAATATAATTAACATTTACAGAAGATATACAGAAGAAGAACGCCAAGCAAAATAACTCGAGAATTAGGCTAGGTACGAATTAGGTGTTTTCACACACACACAGATAAAGACCTAAGCAACAATATTCTGTGGTCAGATCTTTGAAAACACGTTTGCAAATACCTGTAATCAAACGATTTGCAAACAAAGGAAGTACGATTTTAGCCAGTAATTCTGTGCCGTCTCAGACCTGTCAAGGGGCGTTTAGTCGACCTGTTCGATATTGTTTCAACTGGAAAAACGCATGATTTATTTGGAACAACCAATCAGAATCCTGCATTTAGAATAGACGCCAACTCTGACGGAGGGTAGCGAGCACTCTTCGTTCGGATCTTCAATGCGCTAGACGTGTGTAAATTACGTGCTTAATTTCATAAACACGCAAAGTTTCATTTAAGTAAAAAGTTCGAGAAGTAGTCCGCAGTTGCAGAGGAACTAGTACAGTTCGACAACAACTCTTGCTGTGTAACACCACATTAATTAATTAAATAATTAATTAATAATCAATTGTGAAGTGACTGGTGCAACAGAGAGCTACAGCATCTGTAATTGCCCAGATCATCGTTCAACAGGATTGGTCAACATCATTTCTCCTGTGCTGAATCATCAAAAGGAGGATCTCTACGGATTCCCATCTACGGTCGATGCATCAAACAGTAAGAAATAGATTCATTGATCAATGAAATAAATAATAAATAAATAATAAAAAAAATAAACAATTTTAAAAGACACTAAGTAACTACACACTTTGTATTTAATTAGTAAGATTAGTTATGACATAGTATAGGAGTGTTGAATGGAAAGTGAGGTGTAGTATTGAACGTGGAAATTATTGCAGACCTGTTCTTTAGCACTGGTTTGGGAGATATAAATTTTCTTAATTAAACCAGATAAGAGCAATAGGTCGTTTGGACGTTTTAATCTTCACTTTTCACGCACACTCATTAATTATAAGAGTTAGGGTAGCAATAAGTCCTACAATTAGCATTTTTCAAGAAGTTAACAAAATAATTAAAACGGTAATTAAACAAACTTCAACAAAAATTTTAAAGTGTTATTTGTAACGATTCCCCTTGAATTCCACGTTCACTGAACGAATCCTGAGAAAGTGTGTCTCTATGCTCTGAGCTAAGCTGAAACCGTGTCATTGGTATCTGCGATTTGTTCTGGCGCCCAGGTAAAGTAAAATCATGGGTAAGTAACGTTTTATCTATCATTAAATATATTATATAAGTGTGTTAGAAAAAAGACGCGTTGTATGTTTGTCGCCGCAACTAATGGGCCCAATTAAATTGACAAATTATATAAAGAAAGTTATAAATTTGCCGTTGCTTTTACCCAAGTGACTAGTTTAAATTGTAATATTAATTAATTTGAAACGAAGTGGAATTTAAGGTTACAAATAACTGTTGAAGGGTTAAATATTAAAATAAAATTTGTTAAATAATTGTTAAATTAATTTGTTGAAAACAAAAATGGCTAAATCACCAGCAGTAGATATGGCAGCAATTGAACAAATGTTTAAGCAGTTGACCACTAAAATGGATGAAACAAAGAGTCAATTATCTAGTGAAATTGAAAAAACTAATAGTCAATAAATAGTAAAATAGATGAAAATAATCAAAGTTTAGAAGAAAGTAATAAAAAATTAATAAATGATGTTAATAATAAAATAGAGCAAACTAATAAATACTTATCTAGCGAAATGAAACAAATAAATGAGAATTTAACTAACCAAATAGAACAAAGTAGTAAAGAAGCTACATTTAAAATAGATGAAGAAATAGCAAATTTAGCTATTAATTTAGCTAGTAAAATAGATGAGAGTAATCTTAAGTTTGATAAGCATACCGAAGAGGTTAAAACTACATTAGAGGAATTTAGGAAACAAGTAAACACTCATTTTCGCCGCCAAGACGAAAAACTAAATAAATTTACAAACGAATTTCATGAACGGTTAGAACAGAAAGTAACCCTTATTAATCAACAATTCAGTGAAGTAACTGCTGAATTAAAAACACAAACGCTTCTAAATAAAGAAGAAATCCAGAGTACTAGGGAAGAGTGTACCCAACTGGGTGAAAATATTAAAGAGGTTAAGAAACAAGTAGAGAGTAAGGCGGACCGAGACGAAGTACATCAAAAGGTGGAACAGCAATTAAAGGTAATACGGGGAGATCTGACTAAGGCAATGAAGTCACAGCAAACCAGAGTCGTGACGTGTGGTGGCTATAAGGAAGAACCGGAAAACCTTGCATTCTCAGGAAACCCACATGAGAATCCTGTGGAGTTCCTAAGGCTGTTTGAGGCTTATGTATCTCGTGTAAACCCACTGATGGACGACGAGGACAAGAAGGACATGTTAGGCCGATTCCTCAAGAATTGGGCAGGTACGTGGTGGAAAGTCATCTCGGACAGAGTCCAAATCTACTCCGACTTCAGAGAAAAATTCCTTGCTCAATACTGGAACATTCAGATCCAAAGAAGGGTACGCGATCATCTGGAATTTGGTAATTATCACCCGTCAATAAATATGACAACCACCAACTATGTGCTAAATGTAATGGCACAAGTAAAGCATCTAACACCACCAATAGAAGAGAGAGACCTAGTGTATAAGCTAGCGCGTCATTTCTCAGAACACACTAGAGTAGCAACCACTACTAGAGGAGTGGATACTCTAGAAAAGTTTATAATGGTCGTGGATGAATGTCAAGACCTAGAGAGGGACCTGAAGCATGTAAATAATCAGCTGAGTAACCACCCTAGAGACGATCATCATGAACCAACTTTCTACCCAATGAAAAGAAGAGACAATGAACGCCCGAAAGAAAAAAGGTTTACCCCATATCCGGGTAACAAACCCCAAAATCGGCAGGAACTGGAAGAAAAGGGTAGAAGTAGGAGCATGGAAAACCGACCAAATAAAGGGTTTAAGGTATGTAAAACAGCCATAACATCTACCGAGCCGCAACCATCTACTAGTAAAATGAATACGGGAAACGGGAAGCCACTGCAGGTAGAAAAGAAACAAAACTAAACCTACCATTACCTGCAGTGAAACAACCCACGAAAACAGGTATAAAGAAAGTAACAAATAATATAAAACAAGTGAGCGATAGGGAGTTCTTGTTAAAAGAAGAGCAAGAAGTGGGTAGAAGCCATTATCCTGAATCCCCGGAAATAATTTGTAAAATCAGTAATCTACTAGTACGAGCGTTAATGGCAGTGAAGTAACCTGTGTCAGCTCAAAGTTTGTAGAAAATAATAGTCAGTTGTGTAATTGTCCCAGACTACCCGTAAAAAATTGTAATGTACAGGGAGCCACTGGAGCCAAAATGCATATATTAATTTATTTATACATATTAATTTATTTATTCATGCACACTCAAACACAATATAAATATGTATATATTTATTTATTTATTCATGTTTATATACAATAAACTAATGTATATAAACGATTATTATATACTTATATATGTATATATTTATTTATTTACCTCGTTATTTCATGGCTCTCTGTTTCAACATTTTGAATTTGATGAATATCCGCTACAACAGTTATTACTTGTTTTGGTTCATCACTATCACTACTTGAATTATCCATTGTTAACACTACTTATAAACTAAGCACGGTGTATTTAATACATTGTGGCACGTGAGGATGAGAGTAGCGAGAGAGAGAGAGAGAGAGAGAGAGAGAGAGAGATAAATAACCAATATAAAAAATAAATATTAGTATTGACTAAGTGACAAATATAATTAATAATGAATAAAACCCGATAAATAAAAATACACTAACCCAAGAATTAGAAGTATAAGTAAGTAAGAAATCTAGAAAGACATGAACTTATTAAGTATAAATAATATTTGTAAAGAAAGAGAGAGATAAAATAAAATGAGATAGTGAGAAATAAAAATAACTAAGTGACAAAGAAAAGTAATGATAGGGATTACCCACTAATAAACACTTAAGATAATAAAGTTTAAGAAGTGCCAAAAGTGAAAGTGTAAAAACCCCAAAATAATGAGTAAATCAGTGATAAACACCAGTTAGTTTAAAAGTGAAGGTTATGAATAAAAAAGAATATTGTAAATGATAGTATGATAAAAAATAGTGATAGATAAGAAAACACTTAGTAAATCAATGATAAAACACTAAATGATTTAATAGTGAACATATAAGAATTGTATTGTTAATAGTAATTAAAAATAGTATTTAAATTATATATAAATGAAGGATACGATGTTATTCAGGGGGGAAAGCCCAGGTAAGGTAAACAGTTAGTGTTACAATGGATTGGAGAGAGAGATTAGTAAAGAAATAAGAAATTAAGAACGCAATCAATAAACACCCCATGTTATAAGGGATAATAGATTAAGTAAGTTTAAAAGGAGTGATGATGTTTCTCACCCAAAAAAATAGTAAAAGAATGAAATGAATTGTAAACCAACATTACCTAATAACTGGTAAAGATTGTTCATTTAAATTTATGAATAGGATATGGCTGAAGGAAGTATACAGTCAATAGGCCTAGTTGTTATATTTTATGTAATAAAGAATAGTAAATAATAGCCATAGTGTTGACAATGGCAAGTTAAATAAATAAGAAGGTAAATAAATACAGAAATAATAAACACTGGAAAATCAGTTAGGAAATAATTGACAAGACATGATGTAGAAAATAATATTGACACATAATCAGAAAAAAAAACAAATTCAAAACACAGTAACCATTAAACGAATCAATTATAATAACAAAACAAAACACTTTAGAATAAAATGAGATATAATTGGTATAAAATAAATAAATATAATCAATGGCTACTTAGGCCTATGAAATGCCTAACTGTAAAAAACAAATAAATACAAATTGTATGAAATCAACAAAGAAATTAACAAATTCAAGGCGAATAACCAACCAAGGATAATTTGTAAATCATATTAAAAGAAAAATGTTAGAATAAGTACTTAAATTGAAAGAGAAATATAGTTAACAAACATTAACATAATTGTACAAACATTAATATTTTGAAGAACCCAACCTTATGGGATATCAAAATAATCTTTGAAAGGAAATAATAACAGTAGTGATAATATTTTAATATGTAGGGAGGAAGACAGAAGAATAAAAGGAATCAAAAGATATACAGCTATTTTGAATAAAAATTCAAATTTGATAACTGGACAGTAGTGTGGTAATTTTCGTATTTGTAGGTTGGCTAATCTGTACGCTTTCTGAATCGTTCTTATCTCGTTTTTATAACGTTACAGTGCTACGAGCCTTGGCCGGCAGCGGACTTAGGCCTCCACGTTTTCGATGTAACTAAGTGCACACGTTTGTGCCGCATCAGAATGTAGTTTCATTTCCGAATCAGTTTCTTAAAATTTAATGTTCAGCATTAGCCATCCTTACTACTATGAGTTGAGTGTAAGAAAAGGAGAAACTTAATAAATCTATTAATACAGTACACTATCTTTATCATTTTGCATCCTGGCGATAACACACCAAGTTTCATTCTTTCTGATGGAAAAAGGCATACGTGCCGACATACAATACATTTTTACGCGGTCCACTCGGCCGCAGCTCAACATAACATTTTATTTGGTCCTAACATGACGGATCAACATTCTTCTTATTAAACATTTATTGGTCGCTCCGTGCCTGGTTTCGTTATTCACCTTTTCATTATTCTTCTGCCCCAATTTCTGGCCATCACGGGCGACTCAGCATATTCGCTGATCCGACCGTGTCGTGATTTAACCAGCATTTCTTTCGCCGCCTTTGAGCCTCCTCACGATATCACTGCAAGATCATCCATGTGCTAGCGTCAGTACTCCAGTGTAAGCAGTCATCTCTCCGGTCTGTGTGTTCGCCATCTTCTCCACGGCCTCGACGCATCGGGACATCGCATACCAGGTACCACATCGTTAACATCATTATCAGGTGCGTACAATGGCTGAAGAAGGCCTCAAAGTCAGAAAGAGAGGCGGCTTAAAGTCTGCCATAGTGCGTATTAATTCGGCTATCAGTAACTTTGACAAGAACACTAATACCAAACATTTCTTAACAGTCAGACTTGAAAGTCTAAAAAGCTTGGCAACAAAATACGATGAGGTACAGTCCGAAATTGAGCTTATTTCTAAAGACATAAACGCTGCTCAAGAAGACCGCGTTGAGATCGAAGAGCTGTTATATTCGACAAAAGCTATTATCTTACAATTGATAGAAACCTTTAACGTTCAGACTGTATCTCCCGTATTAACAAGCAATACGCAACTAAAACCGATAAGTTTGCCCTGCTTCACAGGCAATATCTTAGAATGGCAGCATTTCTACTCAATATTTCTGGACTTGGTGCATGTCAGATCTGATCTAACGTTAGTGCAGAAATTACACTATTTGTATTCGTCTCTGAAAAATGAGCCGCTAGATTTAATTAAGTCATTACCTATTTGTAACGAAAACTACTCGATAGCGTTGAGTTTGCTGTCCGCTAGATATGACAATAAATTCATACTAGCAAAGTACTATATTCAAAATTTACTTGAAGTAAAGTCAACAATAAAAGACTCTGTCCAAAGTTTGGCAGAATTCATAAATACTATAACGTCTTCCGTTAATTCACTGGCGGCCATGCAACTGTCAGTGGATTCATTCGAGCTTATCACTGTACAATTATTGTCAGCGAAACTCGACAATACTACTTTTAAATTATGGAAGGAGTCTATAGACCCTGATAATCTTCCTAACTTTCAAGGTTTTACTCAGTTTTTAAACGCACGTAGACAGCTGTTAGAAAATACACTGCCTATCGATGCCGGACAGCAACTCAACAAGCTAAGTTCAAGATTCAATAATAAATCTGACAAACATAAATCACGAAACGCTGCTGGCAGCACTGCATTTAAAAGTTATCACTCAGCGTCAAATAATTATTCATGTTTATGCTGTAAATCTAATCATCCAATTTACATGTGTGATAAATTTCGTGCACTGAGCACATCAGAACGAGGACAATTCATATTAAATCATAAATGCTGTACCAATTGTCTAAGACCAGATCATTTCTCATCTAATTGTAAGATTAAACAATCATGTAAGATCTGCTCAAAACGACACCATACATTGTTGCACATAAACAATGTGTCGAAGCCAGTCTCTGCCAGCAGCAGTAATTATTGTTCACTCAAATTACAATCCACAAATAATATGCTTTTATCAACAGAAATGGTGTTTGTCATTGACCAGGCTGTCAACAGACAACCCGCAAGAGTTCTTTTGGATGCGGGTTCACAAATAAATTTTTGTACGGAATCATTTGCCAAGAAATTACGGCTTAACTTGACTAAATCTAACATACCGATAACAGGTATAAATAACACCGCGTGTCATGCCACTAATCTCGCGTCTATACGCATTATTTCTCGTTATCAAAGATTTAGCTTCGAGGCAAAATGTGGTGTCTTATCTGCATTAACCCATAAACTGCCAGCACAATCTTTTGACATAAATCAATTTAACATTCCAGATAACATTTTTCTTGCTGATCCAAATTTCAACATATCATCTGACATCGACATATTGTTAGGAGCGCAATTCTACCTAGATTTAATCTTAGCTAACAAATACGTACGCGGTTCTCATTTTCCTATTATACAGGAAACAAAGTTAGGCTACATTCTTGCAGGCAATTTGCCCAAACACTGCCGTTATAAGGGTCCTGCTGTTTCGTTCCTAGCTAGGAACAACGACTGTCAAATTCTGGAGTCTCTCGAAAAATTTTGGGAGACAGAAACTATCCCTGATAATTCACCTATTAATAACGAGTCAGCTTGTGAGGAGCATTTCGTTAAGTCTACTCATCGCAATCAAGAGGGTAGGTTCGTTGTTGCGCTACCATTTAAGTCAGACAATCCCCAGTTGGGTGAGTCCTATGCTACCGCTGAAGCAAGATTCTTGAGTTTAGAACGCCGGTTCATGCGCGATTCTAAGCTTGCGCGCGAATACGCAACCTTTATTCAGGAGTATAAGGATCTTGGCCACATGACGCTTATCGACAATTGCTCTATCAATTCTGGGGTTTCAAATACCTACTATCTGCCACACCATGCGGTCTTTAAGCATTCTAGTTCTACGACAAAACTTCGCGTCGTTTTTGACGGTTCGTCCAAAACTACCAATAGTCTTTCTCTCAATGACATCTTGTTGGTAGGCCCGAATGTCCAACAAGACCTTTTCTCTATTCTTTTGCGATTTCGTATGCATAACTATGTTCTCATCGCCGACATCGAGAAGATGTATCGACAAATTCTGGTAGCTGAGAAGGATTGTCATTATCAACGTATTCTGTGGCGTGACTCTCCCCTCGAACAGTTTAAACACTTTGTATTACGAACTGTAACATACGGCACTGCTAGTGCTTGGTTTTTGGCTACTCGATGTCTTAATCAAATTGGTAAGGATCATGAAGCTTCTTTTCCTGACGCAGCGTCAGCTATAACCAATGATTTCTATGTCGACGATTTGTTAACTGGCGCAGACACCATTTCTGATCTGACCAAGTTGAAATCTGACTTAGGTACGTTGTTGAGTCAATACGGTCTCACGCTGCATAAATGGGCATCAAATGAACCCCAGGTGGTTGCAAATCATGACAATTTATCACTCCCTTTAAATAAACAGGGTAATGTGCGTACCTTGGGCATTCTCTGGAGTAACACTACCGATTCATTTTTGTTTGACATCAAATCATTCCCCGTTGAATCAAGCATCTCCAAGAGGAAAATCCTATCGATTATCGCAGGCATTTACGATCCGCTCGGACTTGTCGGTCCCATTGTTTTTCTGTACAAACAGTTTATGCAGCAACTCTGGCTGTGCAATCTTGGTTGGGATGAGCCAATCTCCGGGCAATTACGCTTGCATTGGCATTCATTATGCGATAAGTTGTGTCTGATCAGTAAAATTATTGTTCCACGTTCTATTCGTTGCAAGTCTAAGGCAAAGAAAGTTGAATTACATGGGTTTTCGGATGCTTCTGAAAAGGGTTATGGGTGTTGTGTTTATATTAGAGTCATTTATCAAGATTCATCGGCCTCTTGTCACCTTCTGTGTTCTAAATCTCGCGTGGCCCCACTACGACAGGTGTCATTATCTCGCATTGAACTCTGCGCTTGCTTATTGTTATCACGACTCGTATTCAAGTTCGTCCCTGCTCTTCATTTCTTTATTAATAGTGTTCATCTATATTTTGATTACGGTGGTCCCTTCATGATTCGTCATGGCGGGCAGAACCTAGGACTCTGTCAAAATCGTATGTGTCTTTGTTCATCTGCTTAGCAACCAGGGCCATTCATTTGGAATTGGTTTCCGACCTTACAGCCAACGCGTTTATAGCTGCCTTACGTCGGTTTATGTCCCGTAGGGGCATACCCAGCCAGTTATATTCTGATAATGGCACGAACTTTAGGAAGGCCCGCAATGTTTTGCATGACCTCTACAATCTTTGGCATGATAAGGATGCCACCTCATCAATCAAATCCTTTGCGACCTCTCAGGGTATTTCATGGTCATTTATTCCGCCCTCGTCACCCCATTTTGGTGGTCTTTGGGAGAGCGGTATAAAGAGTTTAAAGCATCATTTGCGTCGCGTGGTAGGCAAGTCTATAATCACCTTCGAGGAGTTTACGACAGTTTTGTCTCAGATAGAGGCATGTCTAAACTCTCGCCCATTATTTGCCATTTCATCGGATGTAAATGATCCGGTGCCACTTACACCTGGCCATTTTTTGATTTGCGCGCCATTAACGGCGATACCTGACCCAGACTTCTCTCACGTTCCCATCTCTCGTCTTGGACGTTGGCAACTTCTCCAGAAGTTTGTCCATATCATTTGGAAGGCTTGGTCTCGCGATTATTTACATCAATTACAACAACGTCACAAGTGGAAATTCGCCAAGGATAATGTTTCCATTGGTGGAGGATAACTTACTTCCATTATCATGGAAATTTGGGGTAATTACCGCCACATTTCCCGGCCCAGACAACTTAATTAGAGTTGTAGACATTCGCACGCCTACTGGTATTTTACGGAGACCCGTTCATAAGCTATGCTTGTTGCCAGCCCGGGACGAGGCTTAGACACAAGGTTACTATAATTATTTAGCACAATGCTAGTTTACTTGGCCACTGGCTTTCATTACTTCATTGTATGACCATTTGGTCAACTTAATTGTGATATGTATCATCACAACATTTTAATGTTAATTTTGCATCATTGCGTGTTTTTATACTAAATTTGCATGTGACTTGTAATTTTACAACCATGCACTGTGCTATTATAGCTATACTTATCATATTTCATACTCTGCTATTTTTGTATTTATATGTTAATAATCTGTGAGGCATATTATGTCCTACACATTTACATTTTGATATTGATATTGGGTATGTGTCATGTTATTGGTGGTATTGCTTTATATAAAAATTTTTACATAATATTCGCATGGTATGCAGTTATACAACCATGTATGCATTTTCTTGCACATTTGTCAATATGTGTGATATTTATTATTCTATGAATGTATTTCTCGCAATTGTTCAACCCATGTGTTACATTTGTATAACCACATTGTTGTACTGTTCACTTATGCTATTGTGCCTTATTCATATTTGTAATTAACTAAACTGATTTCTATTGTATTTATTATATAACTTGTATTTATGTAAAACATATTGTTTTTCGCATCTACTGTCTATAACCACGCCACGCCTATATTTTTATTTTTATATTGTATTTTATATTGTATTTTGCATTTTGTGATCAAGCATTGCACAATTATTATTCATGCTAATTATGACATACATGTCATTACAATTTTTGCTTGCAATCAGTCAACTATGTATAACTTGTTTTCACATAACAATTTATTGTATATTCCTGAAACATCAGGATAGCATGCATCGTTCAACTATATGGCGTCATGCTAAATTTATGTCTGTACATGTATAATTTTATAATAATTTTGTTTGCTCATTGTATTCAATTCTACTTGTATAGGTCTACTGGCCTTAACTGGTTCAAGCTAACCACTATGACTTGCATAAATGTTACAATTTATCGGGCCCATCATGTGATGAGTCACCGATTATTCATCATTAAACATTGTTAAATTATGTATTTTCATGTCTTATATCGTTCAATATTGTATACATACAATATGTATTGGCATACATTGCTAACTTTGCATTTTACTCATGTTTGATTCAAGCTGCACGCCAACCTTGGCCTGCTTAACTCTTATCATCTCTCAAGCTTATCGCTAAGCAGTTAATGTCATAACTGTTATCTAAGACTACAACTCAAGGTTCAATGCAGCCTACTGAGATTAACCTTTATTATTAAGAACTCTGTATTTTTCTGCAATAAGTTATTAAAATGTATTAAAAAATCTTTTCATTTTTTAGCGGGCAGTTATGGACAGTAGTGTGGTAATTTTCGTATTTGTAGGTTGGCTAATCTGTACGCTTTCTGAATCGTTCTTATCTCGTTTTTATAACGTTACAGTGCTACGAGCCTTGGCCGGCAGCGGACTTAGGCCTCCACGTTTTCGATGTAACTAAGTGCACACGTTTGTGCCGCATCAGAATGTAGTTTCATTTCCGAATCAGTTTCTTAAAATTTAATGTTCAGCATTAGCCATCCTTACTACTATGAGTTGAGTGTAAGAAACGGAGAAACTTAATAAATCTATTAATACAGTACACTATCTTTATCATTTTGCATCCTGGCGATAACACACCAAGTTTCATTCTTTCTGATGGAAAAAGGCATACGTGCCGACATACAATACATTTTTACGCGGTCCACTCGGCCGCAGCTCAACATAACATTTTATTTGGTCCTAACATGACGGATCAACATTCTTCTTATTAACCATTTATTGGTCGCTCCGTGCCTGGTTTCGTTATTCACCTTTTCATTATTCTTCTGCCCCAATTTCTGGCCATCACGGGCGACTCAGCATATTCGCTGATCCGACCGTGTCGTGACTTAACCAGCATTTCTTTCGCCGCCTTTGAGCCTCCTGATGATATCACTGCAAGATCATCCATGTGCTAGCGTCAGTACTCCAGTGTAAGCAGTCATCTCTCCGGTCTGTGTGTTCGCCATCTTCTCCACGGCCTCGACGCATCGGGACATCGCATACCAGGTACCACATCGTTAACATCATTATCAGGTGCGTACAATGGCTGAAGAAGGCCTCAAAGTCAGAAAGAGAGGCGGCTTAAAGTCTGCCATAGTGCGTATTAATTCGGCTATCAGTAACTTTGACAAGAACACTAATACCAAACATTTCTTAACAGTCAGACTTGAAAGTCTAAAAAGCTTGGCAACAAAATACGATGAGGTACAGTCCGAAATTGAGCTTATTTCTAAAGACATAAACGCTGCTCAAGAAGACCGCGTTGAGATCGAAGAGCTGTTATAGGCCTCCACGATTTCGATGTAACTAAGTGCACACATTTGTGCCGCATCAGAATGTAGTTTCATTTCCGAATCAGTTTCTTAAAATTTAATCTTCAGCATTAGCCAACCTTACTACTATGAGTTGAGTGTAAGAAACGGAGAAACTTAATAAATCTATCAATACAATCCACTATCTTTATCATTTTGCATCCTGGCGATAACACACCAAGTTTCATTCTTTCTGATGGAAAAAGGCATACGTGCCGACATACAATACATTTTTACGCGGTCCACTCGGCCGCAGCTCAACATAACATTTTATTTGGTCCTAACATGACGGATCAACATTCTTCTAACTAGCCAATAACAATGGTTATAAGACAAGATTAACCAATCAGAATTAATTTGTAACCATGACAACAGACGTTGGTTACGAATTTTCCGTTAGATTTTTTACTCGTAATGTGACGCTCTTGCAGAATAGAAGCCAAATCTTGAACGACCAAAATTCTAATTTTAAAAGTCAAAATAGTAAACAAAATTACCACAAATGAACAAGAAGGAAGCAGACGATGACTGAAACCATTCAGCTGATGTCGAAGACCAATTAAATAAAAAAAGAAATTAATAAATTGCTACGATTAATTTGAAAAAGATGCCAGCCGCCCTAGACAATTGAAAATTGAATATGATTGCAGCCCAATTCCTTTTTACCAGAATAACTGAGTACACCCAGTCTACTGATGTGTTAAGTATCATTAAATTACCCAAATTTCAGAATTAAACTCACTTTAAATATTTCTCACAGTAATCTGAACTCTCACTATAAACTGCATATAATTTCTTTCAAAGATTAAATAAAAACTAAGACACTGAAAATTTGTCAACTTGTAAAATTAACCTGTTGTTAGTTTACGAAATTTTGAAACACTTTTACTACACTCCAAGAATAAGATATAGCTACACATTATATTATTTAAGTATAAATAATGTAAGGTAGTGTATTTTTATTGTTGTAATCATTAATAATCCTTTTATCGTAATCACAAGAATCCAAGACGTTTGAACGAAAATATTTGTATACAACTTCCACAGACGCCATCATTGACTGTCTGATACGTTCAAAATCGATTTGTCAAACCCTACAGAAATTGTCTTATATTAATTGCCGGTGCAAATGTATTACACAACAAAATATAATTTGTGTTAAACTGAATAATTAGTAATCACCAAATAATAAACAAGTACTGAGTGTAACCACTGTGTTTTAATTTCATTAGGAAGGTGTATTATAATTTGTGTACATTTTAGCGAACAGCTAGTATTAACGGCAAGCGCTCACGTAGCCAACTCAACGAACTACTGGCCCGATTAAGAAGGTCGAACCGAGGCGGGAAGAAATTGAATTCTCCACACCGCCTGAGCTGAGCTTGCCATATCATCATAAAATTTTTTAATTGTTTTAATTAAACAATTTGGCGCCACCCGGGATTTACACACCCCTAGTGAACAGGTAAGGACTTCGATACCTGGTTATTCGTACGTTCGCCACGGACACAATCAGCGTAAGTTACGTTCCAAAGCGACGACGGATTGATAAGACACTGTTACACCCATTACACTTATACACGTTTACGATTAGACGGACATCGTTTCATAACAAATTGACGCATCCAACGTGCGGCAAATTAACACGGGAGCTACAGAGGTTCATTACAAATTGGCGACCAACTGGTGAGGCTAGAAGAAAGGGAAATACGAAATTCTAGCGGCGATTACGAAAGGATAACAAGATGCACAACACAAGATACCAAACTAAACAACGCGAGAAGGAGGCTGACAAGGAAAAAAATAGAGGGGAAGAAGAAGAAGGAACATCGGTTGAAGAGGTGGAAACAATAATAACCTCAGAAGAACCAACCCAAGACGAAGAAATGGAACTACAGGCGGGTGACAAGGGAGAAGTTAGAGGAGAACCAAATAGGCAACAAATAATGGAAGCAATGGCTGAACAAAGTAGACAAAATAATGAAAGTCTGATAAAACAAATTAACGATAAATTCGACAGGAATGAGGAGAATCTGAAACAGATGAACGATAAATTCGATAGTATGAAGGAAGAAACCAATCACAATCTAAAACAAATTAACGAAAAATTTGACAAGAGTGAGGAGAGTTTGAAACAAATAAATGAAAAAATAGTTAGTACAAACGAAAGTACTAAAGAAGAATTAAGACAAACAATTAACAAAAATAATGAAACCTTACAACAGCGATTGACGGAGGACATTCAACGAAGGAATGAAGAATTTAAAGGAGAATTGAAGGAACAATTGAAGGAGGACCACGAGAAAAACAAGGAAGAAATGAAGCAGCAAATGGTACACCAATTAATGGAGTACCGGGAAGAAACCAAACAACAGATCACCGAAACCAATGAGAAATTAGAGGAGACGTTGGAGAGACTGGAGAAAACCAACGAAACTGTTTCAGAAGTCCGTGAGGAGGTAATCAATAAAATAAACAACTTCGAAGGAGAAAACAAAAGGAAAATTGATGAATGTTACGAAGAAACGACCAAAAAGGGGTAACAGGTGAACCAGGACATACATCAAGTCCGGGAAGAGAACCAGAAGGAGATAGCAGTTATACGAACAGACCTGGGAGAAAGAATGGAAGGAGTGTACAGCAATCTAAATAAAATCGACAGCAAGATGGACAAAAATAAACAAAGAATTGATGAGATGCATAGACGAGAAGAATTATTATAGGAAGAAGTGGACGCCTGGCGTGACCGGCCATGTAATCATAATCATATACTTAACAACGACAATCGAGATACAATCAACTTCCGCAACTATAAGCGCAATCCGATAGAATTTCTGAAAAGGGTGGAAGAATTAATTATAAAGAATCGCGAAACCCGATGGACAACTGTGGGGGGAATGCTGGACGAAATGTTTAAGGAAACATATGACAACTGGTGGACTGCCACAAGACCAGACATCCAGAGCATCCAAGAGTTCAAAACACAATTCAAGGCAAAATACTGGTCAGAATCAACCCAGAACATGGTCCGCAACAACTTGAGTAACGGGAGGTATGAGAACCAGAACGGACAATCCCTCACGTCATACTTTCTGGGAAAAATCTGCATGGCCAGAAATTTGGAACCCCGCATTCCTGAAGAGTGTCTAGTCATACAACTATCATACCACTATGATGACGCGATACAGAAGGCCCGTATGTATAGCCAAGTCAAGACAATTCAGGACATGGCTAGTCTATTAGACAGCCATGAACACGAATGGCAATGTTAGATGTAGTGTTTAGCTAATTTTCAGTTGTAATTAATTTTCATTGTGTAAGTATCCTGTGTTTGTCTTTCCTTATAACTTTAATTTCACGTACGATTTGGTAAGTTCAAATAGTGCGCGAGTGCGTGTCGTTTTATGCAAGACCAACCACAAATCGATCTCTCGCGCGTGCGCTGAACTCTGTTCTGTTGTTCGCTTCATAGTAATACACGTGTTCGCGTCGCTTTCGCAGGCCTGTCTCTTTTCGTATGTAACGTTTTCCCGCAAATACGGCAAACGGTTTAACTCACGCAAAAGTTCGAAAAATCGCGTAGGCCTATGTGCGAACTGTTCATCAACACCGCAGTTTCTACTACAACACAACTACTACCACAACAAGCAGCTTCAGCTACATGCGGTCTTCCAGCCTACAAGAGTGGTTTCCATCAAACCACAGGTACTGTACGTAATTTGTATTTCATCAATGTAACTGGCAATTGCTGGGAGGGAATTTACAACTCCCACAACAATTCCAGCAATCGACCAAGTTCAGTTGGGGTTAACATTTCTATCTTTCTACTGAACCAGCTTTTTATCAGAGCCTATAATTAATCTCGACAAATGGTCCTCCGGGCCGGATTGTTCAAATAGTGGATGGTTCAAACTCGCAGTGTCGTTTTTGTGAAATCATAAAAACTTGTGAAACGTGGTCGGGCGAACTGTTACTACCGCTCATTTCGTCGGTTACCGGTAACGATTGTTTTGCAACTACTCTCGTATATCTACATGTAAATTGTGTACGGTAATTGTTATTAGTGTCAAGTAACTGTTATTTCATAAGGTACATTTCATAACTGTTCTTTTCCTTGTTTTGTTGGCTAAAAACTATTGCGACATTCCCAGTACGTCACCTATGACTCCGAATCCCCCCCTGTGTTTACGCATAACTCACGTATCCATCGTTGTGTTTAAGCATTATTCACGTATCCGGCAGCCAGTCCACACGCAAAAATACATTCAGCCGTCTGTGCTACTGTATACGCACATTATACTTCGCATACTTCAAATGCATCGTGCACATTATACTGAAAAAAGTCATCTCGTCTAATATTCGTCTTCTCCGCAATAAATTGTTCAACAATCATTCAACATGACCGGTAAAAAGGACGCATTACTACGCGCAAATGGAGTTTATTTTGCCAAATGCAAACGTACTCTAAATACGCTACAGACCTTTGCAACTTCAAAGGGGAATAATTTAGATGGGAAAACGTACGAAATCGCACTTAAATTATACGACTTTTCAGATGCAATCGAAAAAATTGAAATAAATAATATTTCCTTACAAGAAAAGGATTCAACTGATGTACTTGACATTTCAAAAGAATGTGATGAACTGTTCAGTCTCCTCACACTGGACAATTCAACTGAACAAAAGCCTCTCATACAGGCACATGCTTCCTTTAAAGTGCCCAAAATTTCACTGCCTGTTTTCTCTGGTGAACCTAATCAATGGATTAATTTTAAAAATTTGTTTGATTCATCTGTTCACAATTCATCTGTCTTCACACCATGTCAAAAACTTCAATGTTTGCGTACGCACTTGTCAGGTCATGCATTGTCCTTAGTTGAAACATTACCAATTACTGATGTAAATTACCAAACAACGTATGGTTAGATAGAAGAATGATCCGCCATGTGTGGACCAAAAAATGTTAAGTGTGAAGTGTTCTATTTACTGTAGGTTGATTCGCCAGGATGCAGAAATGATGAAGCGAGTGGACTGTAATTAATACATTTATTTAATTGTTCACATTTACACCAGAAATTGTTAGGTTTCATTTTTGACTAAGAGATTGGCTAATAAGCACATCGTGAATACAATTCGTATTATATTGAAATTGATTTCATTAAAGGGCCTAAAGGGCCATATAAGAAGTGTTGGCCTAAGGCCTACATTAATTGTCGTAATGTAGAATAGAGGCGCGAATACGCGACACTCGAATACTTGAGTGCAAGTATTAGAAAAATATGACAGTAAGGCTGCGAGAGCGAGCCGACCGCCGCTTGCGAGCGTATGTGACGAACTGTGCAGAAGCACGGACATGAATTGATCAGATTAAAGTGCAAATTAAAGCACAGATTAGCCAACCTATAATGTAAAAATTACCGCGCTACTGTACATAAACTGCCCGTCAAAAAATCAGTAGATTTTTTACTACATTTTAGTACCTTATTATACATTTTGGTAACTTATTACATAACATACAGAGTTCTTATTAATGAAAGTCAATCTCAGGCTGCATTGAACCTTGAGTTGTAATCTTAGATAACAGCTGTACGTTAATGGTTTAACGATAAGCATGAATAAAGATAAGCTTTAAAGATAAGCGTTTGGTAGGCCAATGTTGGCGAGCAAACTGATTTCATGCATAAATAAAAATGTAAGCTTTGGCAATGTATTGCCCACATATATTGTATGTATACAATATTGATCGTTATAAAACATGAAAAATACATAATTTGACAATGTTTAATAATGTATGATCGGAAGCTCGTCACATGATGGCCCGATAAATTGTAACCCTATGCAAGTCATAGATGGCTACCGTGAAATAGTTGAGGCCAGTAGACCTGTACAGAGTATTGCTTACATGAACAAAAATTGTCACAAATTATACATGTTTAGACGTAAATCTAGCATGGCGTCATAAATTTGAACGAGTCATGCTATACCTGAAGTTTCAGGTATTTACAATATGTTGTTGTGTGAGAACAAGCTATAGATAGCTGACTGATTGCAAGCACATATGTGATGACATGTATGTCATAATTTAAGCAGGAATAATAATTGTGCAATGCATAATCACAAAATACAAAATACCATATAAAAATACAATATAAAATAAATCAAGGCGTGGCATGGTTACATACAGTAGACGCAAAAAACAATATGTTTTACATAAATGCAAGTTATGTAATAAATATAATAAACACAATTTAGTTAATTACAAATATGAATACATGTATTGAACAATTATGAAAAATAAATTCAGAGAGTAACAAAATTTTTACATAATAGTAAGCAAAGACATGAGGCATAAATCAAATGTTGCATATACGAAAATACAAAATAATAATTAAAGCCTTGCATATTAAATAAACTGACACTTGCTTGAGTAAAACAAACAGTTGCTGAATCAAAAAATATACAAATTGAAGCTTATGCTAAAAACAAAGGTGCTTATAACTAACAAAGTCTTCTTTGAACATCTGATTTATGTGTTTTTTACAAATATATACAAAGAAAAATAAACCCCCTTTTTTTTACTGTTCGTCCCTAGTAGGGACCAAACATAATTTAGGGATTGGTCTGCGCAAAACACCAGCAGGCGTGTGAATGTCTACGACTCTAATTAAGTTATCTGGGCCGGGAAATGTGGCGGTAATTACACCAAATTTCCAGGCTAATGGAGGTAGGTTATCCTCAATAAGTAAAACTAGGTCCCCAATGGAAACATTATCCTTAGCGAATTTCCATTTGTGACGCTGTTGTAATTGGTGTAAATAGTCGCGAGACCACGCCTTCCAAATGACTTGGACAAACTTCTGGAGAAGTTGCCAACGTCCAAGACGAGAGATAGGAATATGAGATAAGTCTGGGTCCGGTATCGCCGTTAATGGTGCGCAAATCAAAAAATGGCCAGGTGTAAGCAAATGAACAAAGACACGTATGACTTAGAGAGAGTTCTGGATTTCTGCCCGCCATGACGAATCATGAAGGGACCACCATAATCAACCGCGCAGAATGGAAACGGCCGTGATGGAGTGACTCTAGGAGACGGTAAAATACGAAGCCTCTGAACCTGCTGTTTGGCACTAAACCTGAGACACTTGACACACTTACGAATGATGGAGCGAATGACTAACCTGGCATTAACAATCCACCAACGTTGACGAAGTTAGTGATGCACGAGTTGAGCACCAGCGTGAAGTAGACGAATGTGTTCGCGTTCAATGATGAGGCGAGTAATATGAGCCGATGGATGTAAGACAATAGGATGTTTAGTGTCGTAAGGTAATTGCGACTGCTGTAATCGCCCGCCTACGCGTATTACTCCAGAATCATCAAGAAACGGGTCGAGAGACGCCAACTTACTCCTAATAGAGACAGAAGACCCATTACGAAGACAATTAATTTCGGCTGCAAAGTGGATCGACTGAGATTGTTTTATGAAGAAATTAAGAGCATGATGAATTTCGACAGGGGTAAGATCGCCCGTTATTTTGTCAGCACTGGAGAGTCTAATATTTTTGGTGAACCGAAAACAGTAAGCGTATACGCGTGTCAGACGGTGCAACGAAGAAAAGTCCTTAGAAAGGTCGATAGCCAGGGTAGACATTAGAGAAAGGTTATGGGTTTGTTTCTCTTCCGCAGTGACTTCAGAAGACGACGAATTAGAAGGTAAAAAGGGTGGAAAAGGATTGGACTCGGAAGATTGAGACAAACAAGTGGGACCGTGCCACCAAAGCGAACAATCGCGCAAAACGTTAGGGAGACACCCCCTAGAGATAATATCAGCAGGATTGTGTCTAGAATTGATGTGATGCCATGTATAGGCTTGCGTAAGACGCTGAATTTCAACAACACGATTAGCAACGTAGGTTTTCCACCTCGTGAACTGGGCATGAATCCAGTAAAGAGACACCATGGAGTCAGAATATAAATGAACACTATTAATAAACGAATAAAGCGCAGGAACGACCTTACATACGAGTCGCGATAACAACAAGCAAGCGCAGAGTTCGATGCGAGGTAATGACACCTGTCGTAGGGGAGCCACGCGAGATTTAGAACACAGGAGATGACAAGAGGCCGATGAATCTTGATAAATGACTATAATATAAATACAGCACCCAAACCCCTTTTCAGAGGCATCCGAAAAACCATGTAATTCAACTGTACTTGCCTCAAACTTGCAACGAATAGAACGTGGGACAACAATTTTGCTAATCAGACACAATTTGTCGCACAATGAATGCCAATCCAAACGTGATTGCCCGGAGATCGGTTCATCCCAACCAAGATTGCAAAGCCAGAGTTGCTGCATAAACTGTTTGTACAAGAAAACAACGGGACCGATCAGTCCAAGTGGATCGTATATGCCTGCGATAATCGAAAGAATTCTCCTCTTGGAGATGCTTGATTCAACGGGGAATGAATTAATGTCAAACAGGAATGAATCGGCAGTGTTATTCCAGAGAATGCCCAGGGTACGCACATTGTCCTGTTTGTTTAAGGGGAGTGATAAATTGTCATGACTTGCGACCACTCTGGGTTCATTAGATGCCCATTTATGCAACGTGAGACCGTATTGACTCAATAACGCACCTAAGTCAGATTTCAACTTGGTCAGATCAGAGACGGTGTCAGCACCGGTAAGCAAATCGTCGACATAGAAATCATTTGTTATAGCTAACGCCGATTCAGGAAAAGAAGCTTGATGGTCCCTACCAATTTGAATAAGACAGCGAGTGGCCAAAAACGAAGCACTAGCCGTGCCGTAGGTTACCGTTCGCAATTCAAAGTGTTTAAATTGTTCGAGGGGAGAGTCACGCCACAGAATACGTTGATAGTGACAATTCTTTTCAGCTACGCGAATTTGTCGATACATCTTCTCGATGTCGGCGATGAGAACATATTTATGCATGCGGAAACGTAAAAGAATAGAAAAAAGGTCTTGTTGAACATTCGGGCCTACCAACAATATGTCATTGAGAGAAAGGCCATTGGTAGTTTTGGACGAACCATCAAAAACGACGCGCAGTTTTGTGGTCAAGCTAGACTGCTTAAACACGGCATGGTGAGGCAGATAGTAAGTATTTGACACTCCTGAATTGATAGAGCAATTATCGATAAGCGTCATGTGGCCAAGATCCTTATATTCATTAATGAAGTCTGCGTAATCGCGCGCGAGCTTAGCATCACGCCTGAATCGACGTTCTAAATTCAAAAATCTTGCTTCAGCATTGGTGTAAGATTCCCCCAACTGGAGATGTTCGGACTTAAATGGCAGTGAAACCACGAACCTACCCTCATGGTTGCGATGAGTAGAACGCACGAAAGGCTCCTCACAAGCTGACTCGTTATCAGGTGTGTTGTCAGGGATAGTTTCTGCTTCCCAAAATTTTTCGAGAGACTGCAAAATTTGACTGTCGTTGTTCCTAGCTAGGAACGAAACAGCAGGACCCTTGTAGCGACAGTGTTTGGGCAGATTGCCAGCCAAAATGTAGCCTAACTTTGTTTCCTGAATGATGGGAAAATGATGGCCGCGTACGTATTTGTTGGCTAAAATTAAATCCAGGTAAAATTGCGCCCCTAAGAGTATGTCGATTTCGGATGATATATTGAAATTTGGGTCAGCAAGAAAAATGTTGTCTGGAATGTTGAATTGATTTATGTCAAACGATTGTGCTGGCAGATTGTGGGTTAATGTAGATAAGATAGCACATTTTGCGTCGAAGCTAAATCTCTGATAACGAGAAATAATGCGTATAGACGCGAGATTAGTGGCATGACACGCTGTATTATTTATACCCGTAATTGGTATGTTGGATTTAGTCAAATTAAGCCGTAATTTCTTTGCAAATGATTTGGTACAAAAGTTTATTTGTGAACCGGCGTCCAAAAGAACTCTTGCCTTTTGTCTGTTGCCAGCCTGGTCAATGACAAAATACAATTGCTGTTGATAAAATAATATTATTCGTGGATTGTAATTTAAATGAACAATAGTTACTACTACTGGCAGAGATTGAGTTCGGCACATTGTTCGTGTGCAACAATGTATGGTGTCGTTTTGAACAGATCTTACATGCCTGCTTATTCTTACAATTAGATACAAAATGATCTGATCTAAGACAATTGGTACAACATTTGTGATTTGATACAAATTGTCCCCGCTCAGCGGTGCTTAGTGCACGAAATTTATCACATATGTAAAGCGGATGATTAGATTTACAACACAAACATGAATAATTGCTTGACGCTGAGTGATAACTCTTAAATGTAGTACTGCCAGCAGCGTTTCGTGATTTATATTTATAAGATTTATTGTTGAGTCTTAAACTCGGCTTGTTGAGTTATTGTCCGGCATCGATAGGCAGTGTATTTTCTAACAGCTGTCTACGTGCGTTTAAGAAATGAGTGAAATCTTGAAAGTTAGGAAGATTATCAGGGTCTATAGACTCCTTCCATAATTTAAAAGTAGTAGGTCGAGTTTAGTTGATAATAATTGTATAGTAATAAGTTCAAATGAATTCACTGACAGTTGCATTGCCGCCAGTGAATTAACGGAAGACGTTATCGTATTTGTGAATTCTGCCAAACTTTGGACAGAGTCTTTAATTGTCGACTTGACTTGAAGTAAATTTTGAATGTAGTATTTTGCTAGTATGAACTTGTCATACCTTGCGGACAGCAAGCTCAACGCTATCGAGTAATTTTCATTACAAATAGGTAGTGATTTAATTAAGTCTAACGGTTCATTTTTTAGAGAAGAATGTAAATAATGTAGTTTCTGCACTGGCGTTAGATCGGATCTTGCATGCACCAAGTCCGTAAAAATTGAATGAAAATGCTGCCATTCCAAGATATTGCCTGTGAAGCAGGGCAAACTTATCGGTTTTAATTGCATATGGGCCGATAATACGTGAGGTACAGTCTGAACATTAAAGGTATCAATCAATTGTAAAATATTTGCTTCCGTAGAATATAGCATTTCTTCGACCTCAACTCGGTCTTCTTGAGCAGCGTTTATGTCTTTACAAATAAGTTCGATTTCAGATTGTACCTCGTCGTACTTCGATGCCAAGCTTTTCAAACTTTCAAGTATTACTGTTAAAAAGTGTTTTGTATTAGAATTTGTATCAAAGTTACTGACAGCTGATTGTATGCGCACTATTGCGGACTTTAAGCCGCCTCTCTTTCTGACTAACACTTTGAGGCCTTCTTCAGCCACTGTACGCACCTTGATATGATGTTAGTGAGGTGATACCTTGTAGGCGATGTCCTGAAGCGTCGACGCCGTGGAGAAGATGGCAAACACACAGCTCGGAGAGATGACTGCTTTGACTGACGTACTGAAGCTAGCAGGCTCTTGCAATGATGTCGTCAGGAGGCTCAAAGGCGACGAGCGAAATGCTGATCGAATCACGCCACGGTCGTATCAGCGGATATGCTGAGTCGCCCGTGATGGCCAGAAATAGGGGCAGAAAATAATAAATGTGAATAATGTATCCGGAAATCCGGCCCGGAGGACCAAAAAATGGTTAGATAGAAGAATGATCCGCCATGTGTGGACCAAAAAATGTTAAGTGTGAAGTGTTCTATTTACTGTAGGTTGATTCGCCAGGATGCAGAAATGATGAAGCGAGTGGACTGTAATTAATACATTTATTTAATTGTTCACATTTATACCAGAAATTGTTAGGTTTCATTTTTGACTAAGAGATTGGCTAATAAGCACATCGTGAATACAATTCGTATTATATTGAAATTGATTTCATTACAGGGCCTAAAGGGCCATATAAGAAGTGTTGGCCTAAGGCCTACATTAATTGTCGTAATGTAGAATAGAGGCGCGAATACGCGACACTCGAATACTTGAGTGCAAGTATTAGAAAAATGTGACAGTAAGGCTGCGAGAGCGAGCCGACCGCCGCTTGCGAGCGTATGTGACGAACTGTGCAGAAGCACGGACATGAATTGATCAGATTAAAGTGCAAATTAAAGCACAGATTAGCCAACCTATAATGTAAAAATTACTGCGCTACTGTACAACGTATGACATTTTATGTAATAGATACAGTAATAAGAGGTCTGCTGCAAATCATTATTATGCTTTGATGAAAAATTATCAAATAAAAGAAAATAGCCATGACCACTTAAAACATTACTTGTCAACAGTGGCGGCTGGTAATGTTTTTGACTGGGGGGGGGGGCAAAATTTAGTTGTACCCATATATTATGTAAAAAAAGTCACCAGTAGAAACTAAATTATTGCTATTATCATCAAATAATTGTAAAATTGAATCTTTTGCTTCACTACTAAAATTACTGTTAATATCAAAAACCTACCTTGCAAACTACCAATATTTAAACAGTGTTTGAAACAAATTATTTATATACCTAAGCAGTTCACGTTCCTAAACTTAAATATTTAAGAAATTATATTATTAAATGCATGCATTACTAAATAAAATATATTTGTTCCCTACCTTGGATTAGTTTATTTGCTTGAACATGAAATCCATTCTCCTCTCCTTTTGTTTGGCAAAATGGTCAATAACTAATTCATTGAAGTTAGGAGTTATTTCTAACATTTTTTTCTATTAACACATTCCCAGAGCACTTAGTCTGTCCTTTTTCATTGTATTACGTGTAAATGTTTTAATGCGTTTGAGAGTTGAGAAACATCGTTCACTTTCGGCTGTGGTCATAGGGATTGTACAAATAATTTTTAATAGTTTTACCAGTTCGGGAAAAACAGTAACTAGATTGTTTTCATATACAAAATTGAGTAGAACCAATGCGCCAGTTGCTTT
The DNA here is from genome assembly GCA_034769895.1 of Magicicada septendecula. NCBI lineage: Eukaryota > Metazoa > Arthropoda > Insecta > Hemiptera > Cicadidae > Magicicada > Magicicada septendecula. The sequence goes on along the minus strand of CM068374.1, from coordinate 227,086,439 downwards.
TGTGAAGTCAGGCCTGCTGTATAGAACTACCAGTTCATGTCTTAATGCAGTTTCATTTAAACTAAATTCTTTAGCAGCAATTTGTAACTGTGTTTCTGGAAAGATAAGCTGATGTTTAGAAAACAGGGTTGGTTGCAACAAAACTGCTATTGCTAAATGGTCTGAAAATAAAAATCTGTCGTCTATGTTGGTAACTATTATGTCACAAACTTCTTTAGCTGCAGTCTTCTTGCTTTCATCAAAGCGTGACCTTTTTGGATTTTGTGATGATTCTCCAAAATCATTTGTTGCAGACAGACTGGCATCAAAATCAATATAATCTCTGACGTTTTGAACGTGTGACTTGAATGAGGCAACATACTGGTGTGTTTTAATACTGTCAATTTCTACTTGCTGTAATTGATTAAACAAAATGTCACAGGCATAATTTTGTTGAAAAATGTTAACCAAAAATTAAAATCATCATTATTTAATGTGTTTTTCAGTCCTAGTGCTTCCTGAACAGTGGACTTGTCACTCTCGTCATCTATGATTTTTTCAAGAACAACGGAAATGTCATTTTTATGAATAAATACTGTTGTCACACAACGGGATTTAAAATTCCACCTGGTATTAGAACATTTTGGGAGACGTTTCTTTACTACTTCATCAAGTATGGCAGTTCGCTTGGAAGATCTTGAAAAAAATGTTGTAAAGCCATCTAAATTACCGAAAAATATTTTTACTTGCTTGTTTTGTGATACAGCGCGCTCAATAATTAAGTTTAGTTGATGGGTATAGCAGTGTATATGCTGGGCATTCTTGTACACAGCTTTAACTTTTGCTTGAACACCGTTATGTTTTCCACTCATTACTGCTGTCCCATCGTAACTTTGTGCAATAATTTTACTAGGCATCTTATCAAGTTCTAATTTTGCTAATTCTTCAAAAATAGTATTACTAATACCTTCAGCGGAGTGATCTTGTGGACTGACAAAACTGATAAATCTCTCATGTAATTTTCCGTTCAATTCATACCTCACAACTAACACAATTTGTGACAGAGTGGCACAATCCGTGGTTTCATCTGCTTCAATTGAAATGTAGTCAGTTTCATTTATTTCTTTTTTTATTAGTCCAATGCACCCTGCATAAATAGAATCCAAAATATCATTTTGAATTGTTTTAGAAAGACCAACGAAAACCCTATTGTTTGTTTTTTCAAGATGCTCTCTTAAGGTGCTATCTAGGCCTGCCATTAAATTTACTAAGCCCCTAAAAATACCTGGATTCTCAGATGTGTTTGTTTCGTCATGTCCTCTTAAAGCTAGTTCAAATATTCCACAAAACTTTACACAGTCAATTAACTTACTTAGGATGTATCTGTTCTTAGAGACTTCTTCATTATGCTGTTTAATTTTTAATCTATATGCACTGTCTAACTGGCAACTAATATTGACTTTTCCTAACAATGAATATTCAATACAATTGTTCATATGAGTTTCACTAATTTTATGTTTTTTTTATTTTTTCTCCCAAATGTTTCAAGTCCTTAATTCCATTTTCAGTCCAGGCTGAATCACTGTTTAGGTTCATCACCAAACATACATAACAAAAAAAGGAATTGATCACCTCACATCCACATATCCAATCAGCATGTAAGTAACAGTTTCTATTAAATTTTCTTGTGTAGTTTTTTTAACTTGATGCTGGTCTGTCCGTTTTATAATTTTGTTGTGTAATATCTAAATTCGGTTTTGGTGGCCCTAATTTTTTTAGTTCTATTTTCTTTTCGTAAGTAAGTGAATTTGAAATAATCAAACGTTTAATATTACTTACCGAATTCATAGCCATTTTAATCGTTTCTAACAAATACGCACAGAACACACAGAATAAGTTACACGTTTATGTACACAAGGTTCGACAAAAACACTATCGTACACAGAATACACTGCCTAATAAAGAATAAATTATTAGAACATTACGTTTACACAAAAAGTACAACAAGAACACGATCAAAACTATATAAAACACAAGAGAAAATATATGCACTATGAGAAGTTTTGAACAACGCTCCGTTTCTCTATGAATTTAGTTGCGAAACAGAAAGCGGCCACAGTCCCACCTGCAATGGCGGATGCTCATTTAAATGCATAGAGATGTGTATACGTCTCTTGCTCCGCTCCCCGAAAGAACGGCCTATTCAGGGAGGGTGACAGCGAAACAGTCCCAGCTGCGGGGCCATGCCGAAAACATCGGGTGATCGCTATTAGTCGCCCCAAAAATATTTTTCAATAAGAATACTACACATTATAGTTATATTATTGACAAGTTTAATTTGCAAATTTAGTGGGAGGGTTGCGCCCTTTTGCCCTCCCTGTACGAGTCGCTACTGCCTGTCAACCTTTCAGTCATCCGTCAATGCCTTGCTCAGCCTTGACATAAACATGCAAGATTTTCTCCTGTTGCAGCTCGCTTTACACAAACTGCCTTCTGACGTCCGTATGCTGTACGGACAAAAACAAACGGAGGATGATAATAAAATTCCTACCTTTCAGGATTTGATAAAATTTATCACCAACTTAGGAGGGTCATACGAAATCATTCAGGCTGAATCGCCTCCTAGTTCGCCTCCCAGTACACCACCTGTCAATAGGCGATCGTTTCCCGGCACAAGTGATTTCAAAGGCACACCTAACCAGGCAAAATTTGTAAATTATTCTGCAAAGACTGTTAGTTCAAACCTCTCAGGAAGCTCGACCCAACACTACCTGTTTTCACTGCAATGGCAATCACAAAATATTCAATTGTGAAAAGTTTCAACAACTGCCTGTTGACTCTCGTTACAATGTAGTTCGTCAGCACAAACGATGCTTTGCTTGTTTTCCACTCATCCTCGTTCGAATTGTACTTCAAACAAAAGTTGTCGAACATGTCATAGTAAAAGCCACAACACTATGCTTTGTCAGGCAAATGTTCAAAGCTCGTCTGTCAATTCAACGCCGAGTAGTGTGCAGACGGGCGCACCCGGACCTGTTTTGTCACCATCAAGCTCTGCCAACAGTCAGAATGCAACTTTCTCTTGCCACGCCTCAACCGTCGATACTGTTTCGAAAATTGTATTACTCGGCGCAGCAAAAGTATTAGTAAAGGATGCATATGGTCAGTGCCAGGAAATTCGAGCTGTTCTCGATTCTGGCAGTCAACGCAGTATAATCACCGCAGATTGCGCTGCACGTCTTGCTCTTAAACAATGCCCTGTTGACTTCACACTCACTGGTATAAATTCTCAAGCACGGCCGGACTGGGAATGAAGTTAGGCGCGGGCATCCAGATCCAATAGCGGTGGCTTTGTACTCCACACCTACTAATAATACAGCATCCATCTCATTCTAATACTACTGCTGCCCTATTTCTTTTTTTCAATTATTCAAAATTTTGTTTCAATTATTTTCGATTTATGTTTTCAACAATATCAAAAGGTTAGCTACAAGAAAAAATATATATATGCGATTGTTATATGCCCGAGTACTAGATATTTATAGTAGAATTTTTTTAAGTACTTGTCACTTTTTCTAATTTTTTTATTTTTATACTAAGCAAAATCATTAAAGGAGTTAAGCTTTTTATGTCAATACATCTCTAAGAAGCGCAATGATAAAAACGTCAGGTTACTACATTAGTTTATTGTTTTAGAAATACAGTAGAGTCCCGGTTATCCGCCAAAAACGGGCTGGCGGAAGGGCGGATAAGCTGGAATGGCGGATAATAGGGAGAGTTAAATAAAATGCAAATTTATCATAAAATTACGTTGTAATTTTGTAAATGTAATTACTGTAATAAACATCACGTTTTACAACAAATCAATAGAGAAAACAATACAGTACTGTACAATTATATTACAAAATTATAGTAAAACATTTTAGAGAACAAGCAACAATATTAAAGTTATACACTTACAAAAAAAGAGAAAACAATTACGCCTACTTTAGTACTTCACGCTTCAAGTTTAAGAATTCAGTAAATTTTAACAAGAAAAATTTACTAAAAATAAATATAGAATCAGACTAATGTGTACGTAATAAAATTGACTTACACTGTCAGAAATGTTGGAAGTGAGAGTTCAGTTCATGATGAGTGAAAAAAATTAGTGATCTTCGACTGCCTCCCTGATGATTCCCGCTTCTTTGCTGCTTTCTCTTGCTGCTCAACGTACTGAATGGCTGCTTCAAGAGCTTTAACCCCTTCTTTGTGTGTGATCTTTTGGGGCTCAACAGTTTCAGAGTCTTGATCTTCAACAACATCATCGCTATTAACAAGTGTTACAATTTCTTCGTCAGTTATTTCATATTGGTCGTCTCCTGAAAGCCAATTCCTTATTTCATCCAACGATGCATCCTCACATCCAGGGATACGTTGCACCAAGGGCAAAATACTTTCATGAAGTTCATCCAGCATGCTTTCAGCCATATTTTCGTCCTCGCCCAACAGCTTATGCCACGACTTCGCAATTGTTTGTGCCCCGACGTCGGCCCAGGCCCTTGCAACCCAATAAGCGACATCCTTCAAATTTATACTTTTCAACTTCTTAATCAAGTTTTGCCCATCTTCAATTTCTTGTATGACTGTTGGCAGAAGCTTTCTTCGATAGTTTCGTTTAAGTGTTTCCAAAACACCCTGGTCCATAGGCTGACAAATGGCAGTCACATTTGGTGGCAAAAACATAGCCTTTATGTCCCCATCTCTAAGTTCGTCTGGATCAGGGTGAGTTGGGGCATTGTCTAGCAGTAAAACTGCTTTTCTGGGTAGGTTGTCATCTTTTAAAAACTTCTCTGTAGAAGGAACAAACTCTTTAAAAAACCATTCCTTAAAAATTTCACTAGTCATCCATGCACTTTTTTGATTGAAATATTTTACTGGAAGAGCATGTTTTGAAATGGTTTTAAAAGCCCTAGGGTTTTTGGACTTTCCAATCATTGCCAGGTCCATTTTATGGTTTGCTGTGGCATTACTACATGCTAAAATAGTCACTCTCTCTTTACTACGTTTATAGCCAGGGGCTGCAGCTTCAGTTCTAGCTGCAAGGCTCTTACTCGGTAACATTTTGAAATTAAGGCCTGTTTCATCACAATTAAATACTTGATCTCCTGTTAAGCTTTCAGTTTGAACAAAGTCTTGAAATTTTTTCTTAAACTGCTCCATTTCTTGAAAGTTTGATGACAGTTTCTCGCCGCAAATATTCAACTGACGGATTCCATAACGCTTCTTCCATCTATCAAGCCAGCCAACGCTTGCTGTAAAATCTGCATCACCTTCGTTAAATTCTTTTTGAAACTGCAATGCCTTTTCTTTTAAGATAGGTCCCGAAATAGGCACCCCTTTCTCCCTGAACTGTGTAAACCAAATGTACAACGCTTCGCTAACTTTTTCATAATCACTATTTTTCATAGTTTTTCTATCTTTAAAAGCAGTCTCAGTAACTTGTGAGGAACACCATTTTTCTAATTCTAATCGTCTCTTCTTCCAATCTCCAACTGTGCGATGACCGACGCCGTAGTGGTCAGCCACCTTCTGCAGCGTTTCCCCTTTATCCAGTCTTTTTAATGCCTCAAGCTTGTCTTTTATTGATAAAACAATTTTCTTCCTTTTCGTAGCCATAATCGCAACACGACTACACTATGACACTTTCACCAAAACTGCACTAGTCACTCACGGACACACCGCGTAAAAATAGCCTCACTGCTCACTACAGCACACATCAAGAAACTGCAGTCTACTAAGCGATGAGCACGTGAGCGATAGCGTTGGATGTTGGGGGTGGGGTGGGGTGAATGACACATGAATCACAGCTAGGCTATAATAGGCGATGGACAGTAGGCCAAATTCCTGCGGTACAGTCAGGAGCAATCACAAAGAGAGCCCTCACGCACGCAAACTATTGGCACACTATTTTCGTTGCAGTAATATTAAAGAAAATAATTTTTACGTTTACGTTTTTCACGCCGCTTGGGCGGCGGATAACACGGAACGGCGGATAATTGAAGGACGGATAACCGAGACTCTACTGTATAATAAAATATACATGTAAGTGCTTAATACTAATATACTGCGACAGTACAAATAAGTGATGTACTGAGCATTGAATATAAAAATTTAAATTTACCTAATAAACTGTAAATAATTAATAATATATTAGAAATAAGCATGTCAAGGATTGCAAGCTTGGCTCAGACAAAAATATGAACAGGTGTTTCGACCTGAATCGACGTGCACACACACACAAATGTAACTGAAAGTGTGTACACCAGTATTTTGCTAGTGTGTGTGAACGCAGGTCTATGCAGGCGAGTTTACCACCCCAAGATGAATAATTGCACAATTACTGTTTTTCCGTAATTATTCATAAACTATAATTAAGAATTAAAATCCAAAAACACAATAAAATGTAATAAAATTTACTAAATACTGTGTACGAAAACCACGTGAAAGTGACACACCATACGAGTGTAATAGTGAAATAATTGTGTACAAATCGAAAGGGTTAAGTTGCAATGTCCAAAATTACAGTGAACATGTGTTGTAAAAATAGTTATAAGATAAGTATAAGAGTATACTTACAGGACTCTGCAATTCGCAGAAATATAAGAAATAGCGAATTTGACAAAGAGTGGGGGAACTGAATCCAGAGACAGTTTCTGACATGTCGATTTCGTACCACTGCAGGTGTCGACCAAGACATGGGTATAAATAGGACATGCAAGCTACAGTGGTTCTCTTTCTTAAATCATCCACGGTGCAGCGGGAGATTATGCCCATCCGCACGGCGTATTTATTTTCTTTTGTAAATAGTTTAAATTTTCCAGTTACATACAACTATGTAACTAAGTTGTAAATACAATCATTTTTAAATAATAACAGCAGTACATAAGAAGATCCATTGACGTCAGAAACAGCACGAGGAGAGTTCCAGAGAGTGATACGACGCTGGACAAGAGGAGAGTTCCAGAGAGTGATTCGACGCTGGACAAGAAGAAGTGATACGACGCTGGACAAGAGGAGAAGAGAGACAGCCGACGCTGGACAAGAGGAGAAGAAGAAAGAGGACGCTGGAGTGCGAGACGAGGACGACTACAGATGGATCAAAATGATCAAGTATGATTGACAACAATAAGGTGATAAACAACTTATTTATATCTTAATCGTACAATGAACTCAAAGACAATTAAAGACATTTCTATTTTATTTAAAAGTAAGAGCCAATGTTTCTTGTAAAGTAGAATTAAAATCATAGATGTTTTAGAAATACGATTAACGTAACAAGAGCTCAAATTAATATGAAATAAAATGAATACAAAGCATTTAAATGAAAACAATTAGTATTTGAGATAAAACAGTACTGAGAAACAAAAGATAAATTCAATAAGTATTAATATTTTGAGTACATTACAATATATAAAAAGAGATTTAAATATTGATATTTTGAAACACATTAATTGACTGAGTAGTCTGAAAATGAGATTTTTCTTTAATACAATAATTAGTAGAATAGAATATTTAGTCAGTAAGGATGTATATAGCATAAGCCTTACGGCATAATAACAAATAATAACGAATGTTTTGAATCGAAGTCAGTGCCATGTGCACAATTTTTAATAATATCAAATAAATTTGAAATACCGTTACAAGTTACATAGAGTTCTTATTGCAGATACACCTGAAACCCAATTTAAATGTTATATTGTTACATAATTTGTCAATCTTGAACGTGAGACCGGTCACGCTAAATTTGTGTATATGTATATGTATTTATGTATATGTATTGCATATATATTTAGGCTCCCAAAGAACGTGGGGCTATACAAATTAAAGTACATGTAAATCTGTACACACATAAATACGTTGCAATACATATATATTATATTTTAAACAACCAGAAGAGACTTCAACAGTGCACTCTTTTTTGCTACGTCATCTATAATGTCATCGAGATTTAGGTTTTCTAAAACTTCCTTTTCAATGGACATCAGCATAAAAGATTCCAATTTCTCTTGACCTAAATTGCATCTCAATCTATTTTTATAAATTTTAGAGTTGAAAAACTTCTTTCATAAGCAACTTGTGTAAATGACAATGTCAACATATACTTGAATGCAAGCCCAATCACACTGTATGCTCTGGTTAACAAATTATATCTCTTAAGAAGTCTGTAGCAGCATATGGAAGAGTTATTGCAAGACTTACACTTCTTAAGATTGAGTTGTACTTCTTCTTCAGTGTCATTTTCATCATCGCTAAGGGAGTTTGATGTACCTGACGCATCTGCTATCGCATTGTAGCGATATTCTTCTAAATTTGATTTTTTAATGGTATTCCATATATTAGCTAGATGTGTTAACTCGGCCCGTAGATTCTCTTCAGTTGCCCTTTCGTCAAAAGTTATAAGTTTTTTTCTTAGTTCTTTAAATGCAGATGGTGGCAATCCTTCAGATATAATATTAGGGAAGGCCTTGGGATCTAAATTAGCAAGGTCTACATATAATAAGTTACTACTAAAATCAAACCGTGTTTTTAGACCCGTAGTCACTGAATCAACAATAACATTGAACACGTTCACTTCGAATGACTTCAAAGGATCCTGTATAACTTCGTCTGAAGAACTTTCTCCTGGCATGTTCTTTTTTTTCTAATTCTCTTCTGTGGAAGCTCTGTTTCAGCTTCAACTTCTAAGTTCTTATCATCAAACTGCATAGAACTCCAGTTCACAAAATTGTCAGCTTTATCTTTCACTCCTGAAAAGTTTTCTCTTATTTGATCTAGCTTTTCGGTTGTAACCTGGACCATTTTATAAGCCTTCAAAATGTCAAAGCCACTTGTTTGTAAATACTTCGACAGAGGTGTTGTTTCTTTGTAGATATAAAGAAAAATGAAAGCTGTCAACACAGTTTCATATTTTAACAGAGCCTCTTTGTATGACTTAGCTTTTACTCTTGTATCTGATGCAAACTGGTCACCATTTTCAATAGCATGTAGCGTTGCAATAACAATTACATACATTGAAGATTCTTTCTTATCTAAGGTTCCAAAAACTTTATTTACAGCATTTGATTTCGACCACCATCGAGTTTCTCCTATAAGATTAAGTCTTCTGTGGTGTGGATCTTGTGCTATATTTTCCCACTGATCCATCTGCAAGTACGAGCTTTTCAGAAAAACAGCAACATCGTTGAGTAAACTAAACAGGGAAGCACTTGATATAACAGAACTGGTTGTATCAGAAAGGACGAGATTCAAAACGTGTGCACAGCACCAAACATGAACTTGATGAGGAGCTTCGGCGGACTGCTTTGCACTGAATCCTTTATATTGACCTTGCATATTTGCGGCGCCATCTGTTGAGCTACCAATGCAGATTTTAATGTCTACATCAGTGGCATGTAGAACGTTCATCAGTACATTCTGCAAGTCTTCGCCAGTTGTAGAATGACATCGAACTATAGCTAGCAGTTTTTCATTCACTTTATCGTTGAGGATATATCTAACAACAATACTGCATTTATCATGACATGATACATCTTGAGTTGTATCAATTTGTACAGAAAACATTCCTGCTTCCTTTACTTCTTTAGCCACGACTTTCTTTATTTCGTTCCCTATGGTGTCTATTACAGAATTAAGAGTTGTCTTTGAAAACAGAGTTACAAAATTACCTCTTCCTTTTGGACCCTTTTTGTCCATTAACTTGTCCTCTTTGCTTCGCTGTTTAACCTTTTCTTCTTCATATTTTTGACTTTTTTGAATACATTCATTAATGTGCTCGTGTAAAACCATATCATATTTAGATAAAAGTATCATAATTTCTAAGAAATTGCCATGGTCTAGAAACTTATTTTGCAGGGTATAAGCAGTTTCGTTAAGGTCGCCCCTGACGCTCAGTCCTCGTTTACCGATAACTTTCATAATATCAATAATTCTTTGCATTATCATTCTTCTTTTTTTTACTTGTTGCTCTCTAGCATTGAGCTGGTTAAAAAACAATAAATTTTTTTATGCCCGCCTTGCTGTTTCTTAACAGGTAAGCTTCTGCACACCTCCTATGGCATTCGCTGACTTCATGTTCCTCGACTCTTTGGTGGACATGTCTCCTTTCACTCATTCCATTAATAAATTTATTGTTTTCTGAAGCGTGTGCGAATGCTAGACAGACAGTACAGAATAAGGCTTTACTAACTTCATCGTATGAAAGCCAAATCCTGTTAGACCCATCTTTCCTAATAAAAGCCTTCTTGATGACAGAGTCACTGATATTCTGTTGAGGGTTATACTTAAAAAAGGATTCGATCTCTCCAGCTTTGGGCCGTGAAAATAAACAATTTTCAAGTTTGTCGTCTGGTAACGGATTACTTACGTCTGTAGTTTCATGATGTAAAGGTGAATCCATTTTTTGAGATTCTTCAATGTTACTTAATGCATCGACTTCACTTGGCAGATCAGACTCAATATTAGTCGAAGGTTGCAACTTGTTTATCTGAAGAACGTCACATACTGCAACTTCTTCAACGTCAACGTCGTTGTTTTCATTATTTTCGGCTTCGTTATTAGTTACAAACTCAGTTTGATGCTGCATATCTTCACTTGAAATGCAAGCATCGTTCTTTTCTTGGATAAAAGATGAGAGCTGCAAAATATTAATGTTATCACTGCTATCAGTTTCATCAACGGAGCAATTTTCGTGCTTGGAGAAAAAGACTGTTATTGGCGAACACGTTTTTGCCTGCTCAAACATTAGTTTAAGTTTTTTTTTCTCTAAGTCTTTCTGCGCCCCCTTTCTTTTTACTTTTTTTACGTTTTAATCCCTTAGATAGGTCACTGTTCTGTTCGGGACCTGATTCCCTGTTCTGATTATCTGAATCATCCTTGAAAAAAAAAACGCCTTTAGTTAAAGCAATACAGTTGTTGTAGTTAATTTTTTTAACCAAATAGTTTGACTATAGTTGGCTACATAATGAATAAACGGTACCACGAAATTAATATTAAAAATTTTCAAAACTGCCTATCGTGCCTATAAAATACAATAATAACAAACAATTAAACAAGCTTTTCTTAATCTAGTACAAACTACTAATGTTCAATTTTAGGCCTAACATGAAAGAAACTGCTTTGTGCAAACATTTATGATACGACTCATTTTTAACTTACGATAAAACATCAAATGAATAATTTATTAGGCGTCTTGTTTTTGACCTAACTGAGGCACTGAGGCTTTCAAAATATTTAGAAAGACGAATGAAGGTTATATATGACACTTCACACACATTGTAACAATAACAAAAAAATTTACTTACATGAATTTGTAGTCGTTTACAGTAAAAAACCACCAGATTCACACACGTATATATGTGTTAAATGTATATTGTATATTGAACACACACGTATATATTGAATATGATAAAACAGCGCGGCCGATATCTATAGAGCTCATTCAATCCCTAAAGAGCTGCCTAACCTTTAAATTTTCGTAGTTTGACCATAGAGGTATTACAATAGAGGTGGGGCGACATAGGAGCGCGCGTAAGTGAGACAAGTGAATACCATCCAGCGCCACTACGCCACTCACTACTCCATAAGAAATACATAGTGGCAAAATCGAGAACTTCAAAAGTTCCACTAGTTAAAGAAGTTCACGATTCAGCCGCAAGTCCCGCAACTTATTTCTTATGGATTATCAATCTATGGCGCTGAAATATTTACCTAGGCGTATAACATTCACCAAGAAAATATTCCCAACACTTCGTGAGCACAGCGTAGCGCCGTATATATAGCCGTAGGCGGCGATTTTTTTACCCTGCGGCGCATCGGGCATTTGCCCAAATTCCCTTATGGCCAGTCCGGCCCTGTTCTCAAGTGAACAAGGCTACTTTCACTGTAGGTCTCGGTCTTCGGTCTCGAGAGGCTCGTCAACGTCCAATTCATGTACAGTCTGTAGTCATGGATCGCATCACTAGTGAATTGCCTTCCATTAATCTCCACAAGGATGTAGCTGCCCAATTCTCAGGCCTGCAACTTGCTGACCCTGATTTTTATCGCTCTGCCAAGGTCGACCTACTCATTGGAAGCGACGTGTATCCATATTGCCTGTCAGACGGCCCGCGTTCCGTAATCAAAGGCAATCCTTCTGCTATATCTACCATGTTCGGATATGTCCTAGTCGGCACTGTAGTCAATCGCCAATCATTCTCATCACGTCATGCGTCGTCCACCGCCTTGTTCTCAACTCTGAACGATAGGGTTGATCTCCAACTTAAACGGTTTTGGGAAATTGAGGAAGTCGAAACACCCAAATCTATATCTCCTCAAGACCAATACTGTGAAGACTTGTTTGTTCAAACCACGACGAGAGTACACGGGGGCGGTACATGGTTTCACTGCCAGTTGCTCCTGAAGCTACTGAAATTGGATCGAATCGTCCAGCCGCTGTTGGTTCTTTCTTAACTTGGAACATCGCCTTTCAAAAAACCCCGAAGTGCAGGACAAGTATAACAATTTCATGCAGGAATACTTGGACCTGGGCCACATGTCTGTTGCGCACACTCCGTCTTCCTACATAATTCCAAACCATTCTGTATTCAAAAAGCACGATCCTCACGCAAAAATCCGGGTCGTGTTTAATGCCAGTTCTCCAGATCACACTGGTGTGTCACTCAACGAACGTCTTCTTGCAGGTCCCAAGCTTCAAAGTGACCTTCAACACATATTGATATCATTCAGTACTCACAAATTTGTCATCACCGCAGACTGTCGTCAGATGTATCGTCAAATTATACTTCGTCCGGAAGATCGACATCTCCAACATATCTTTTGGCGCAGCGATTCATCTCAACGTCTCCAAGAATATGAGTTAGCCACTGTAACATATGGACTAAAACCGTCAGCGTATTTAGCTCAATGTTCTTTAAAACTACTGATTTCAGATGAAGGCTCATCTTTCCCACGCGCCGCGTATGCACTCGAACATCATACCTTTGTAGACGACCTAGTCACTGGTACTGACATCTTTGAGGAAGCTATGCATCTCATAAAGGAGCTAAATACAATGTTGTCACTTTCGGGATTTGAGCTAAGAAAGTGGACATCAAACAACCCAGCACTGATAGCCCAATTTCCTCCAGAACACCTGGAAAATCCTTTCATTTTTTCTGATGAAAACCAAACAGTAAAAATTCTTGGTATTCGTTGGTGTCCATCTTCTGATACCTTTTCGTATAATTATATTCCGTTCAAAGGGAAAATCACCAAACGCAGTATCTTGTCCTACATCTCCCAATTTTCGATCCTCTTGGTTGGCTTTCGCCTGTCGTTTTTTGGGCCAAATGTTTCATGCAACGTCTTTGGACTGCTTCATTGGATTGGGATGACCCGTTATGCTCTGAATCCGAAGAGGATTGGAAAAAATTCGTTGTTGGATTATCAGCTGTAAGTGAAATATCATTTCCACGTCGCGCCATATTGACAACGCTCATTATCGTCTCATCGGTTTTTGCGATGCGTCACTCCATGGCTTTGCTGCCGCCGTTTATCTGCATTCAGAAAGTAATGACAACCGAGTCAACATCCAACTGCTTGTGGCCAAAAGTCGTGTCGCCCCGCTAAAAACTGTCTCCATCCCTCGACTAGAGCTCAATGCCGCAGTGCTACTGTCACGATTGATAGCATCAACTCAACAGGTCCTATCCACTCTTCCTATACAGGAAATTCGACTGTACACTGATGCTAGTACTGTATTGGATTGGCTTAATACGCCATCTTACAAACTCAAAACGTATGTTGCTAATCGAGTGGTGACCATCCTGGAACTCACCGCACTTAAATGTTGGGCTCACATTCCTACGCACAGTAATCCAGCTGATGTGGGTTCCCGTGGATGCGCTGCTGCCACGCTTCAAAACTCAGGACTGTGGTGGAAGGGACCACCGCAATTTCACGTGTCATCTAAGTCTTGGCCTCTGCTTGTCTACAGTAGAAAGGTCCACTTGGAGATTCCTGAATTGAAACTTGTTCCGGCCACAAATCTTGTGGTCACTTCTCCAGAAAGATTCACTGACTTCTACCAAAGAATGTCGAGTTTTCAAAAACTCATACGTGTATTTGCTTACATTCATCGGTTCGTAAATCACTCTCGTAAGCATATGGCATCAAAATCTACTGTTTTGTCTGTCAAAGAATTCAAAGTCGCTGAACTCACCGTAGTACGTCTAACGTAACAAGACTACTTTGATCAAGAGATTGCCTGTATGAAGAAGGGAAAGATTCCTGACTCGTTACGTTCGCTGTCTCCGTTTATCTCCAACGATGGTATCCTTCGTGCTGGTGGTAGACTATGTCACTCCGTGTTGCCGGACAGATCCAAGTTTCCTATGCTTCTGCCAAAGAAATCACATCTAACTGATCTCGCCATTGATCACTTTCATACGTTAGTTTGCATTCTGGGCCACGTACTACTCAAGGATTGATCAACCAAACCTTTTGGATTCCTTGCCTTCGCTCCACCTTGAGAGCTCGGCTGCGTAAATGTGTCAAATGCTTTAAAATGTCTGCAAGGCCCTCGCAACCTATCATGGCTTCGTTGCCTATGTCTCGAGTAACACCACAACCTGCATTCTTGTCCACCGGCATTGATTATGCTGGTCCGTTCTCAACTAGACTCTCGCCTTCGTAAACCACGCACCTATAAAAGTTATCTTTGCGTATTTGTGTGTATGGTTACCCGTGCAGTACACCTAGAAGTTGTCTCAGATTTGTCAACTGAGGCTTTCCTCGCCACGCTGGATCGTTTCATCGCTCGTCGTGGACTTCCTTCAGATCTTTATTCTGACAATGGTCGCAACTTCGTCGGCGCCTCACGCCACCTACGTGAGCTATGTTCTATGTTGGAAACTCATAGCGATGAAATAGCCGCTTAATTACCGAAACGCAAAATTCAATGGCACTTCAATCCGCCGTATGCGCCGAATTTTGGTGGAATTTGGGAAGCCGCCGTCAAATCCGCGAAAGGTCATTTGTACCGCACTCTTGGTGATGTAACATTTACATTTGAAGAATATTGTACCATATTCACTCGCATTGAAGCGATATTGAACAGTCGCCCTCTATGCGACATGTCACCAGATCCATCTGAGGAACTTGATTTTCTTACCCCTGGACATTTCCTCGTTGGAAGATCCTTGTTGTCAGCTCCAGAAGAGCCTCAAGATAATGCCGCCCATCCACGTCAACGATGGACTCATCTACGTCAAATAGTTCAATCGTTTTGGAAACGGTGGAGCAAGAGCTATCTTCACAGTCAACTTCAACGCTCCAAATGGAACAAGAACTCGGCGTCACTCCATGAAGGGCAACTTGTACTATTACAAGACGGAGAGTCAGCACCACTACACTGGCCTGTCGGACGAATCCTCTCCCTTCATCCCGCTCCTCATTCCGTTACCCGAGTTTTGACCATACGTACCGCAAATGGTAGCGTAGTGCGACCCATCAAAAAGGTCTTTCCAGGATTTCGTTGTCCATGACGTGTCCGTTACTTAACTAAATATCACTATAATATTGACGACTCGGAACACAAAGTTTTTTATAAGTAAAAACGTAAAGTTTTACCTTACAGCCTAAACCGGCTTTCACCTATAGAAGGCTTCATCAGAGGCTCCTGAGCCTCTGATGAAGCCTTCTATAGGTGAAAGCCGGTTTAGGCTGTAAGGTAAAACTTTACGTTTTTACTTATAAAAAACTTTGTGTTCCGAGTCGTCAATATTATAGTGATATTTAGTCTTTCCAGTTTTGTAAATGCACGTGGTCACCCCCGTCACTATTTGAAAAACCATAGGTTTTTGGCGGGCGGTGTGTTAGATGTAGTGTTTAGCTAATTTTCAGTTGTAATTAATTTTCATTGTGTACGTATCCTGTGTTTGTCTTTCCTCATAACTTTAATTTCACGTACGATTTGGCAAGTTCAAATAGTGCGCGAGTGCGTGTCGTTTTATGCAAGACCAACCACAAATCGATCTCTCGCGCATGCGCTGAACTCTGTTCTGTTGTTCGCTTCATAGTAATACACGTGGTCGCGTCGCTTTCGCAGGCCTGTCTCTTTTCGTATGTAACTTTTTCCCGCAAATACGGCAAACGGTTTAAAACTCACGCAAAAGTTCGAAAAATCGCGTATGTGCGAACTGTTCATCAACACCGCAGTTTCTACTACAACACAACTACTACCACAACAAGCAGCTTCAGCTACATGCGGTCTTCCAGCCTACAAGAGTGGTTTCCATCAAACCACAGGTACTGTACGTAATTTGTATTTCATCAATGTAAATGGCAATTGCTGGGAGGGAATTTACAACTCCCACAACAATTCCAGCAATCGACCAAGTTCAGTTGGGGTTAACAACCAATTCTATCTTTCTACTGAACCAACTTTTTATCAGAGCCTATAATTAATCCCGACATGCAATACCACAAGAACCGATTCACGAGTTTCCGAAATAGTAAGTTAAACGAAGGGCCATCCCCACCAAACCAACAGGGTGATAACAAGCCACCACCGAACAACACCAATAATTACCAAGGGAATCAACGCGGGAATAATGCGCCCAGGAACTATAACCAAAACGGTAACAACAACGGTAATTTTAGAAACGATTACAGGGGTAACTACCAACGGGACGGTCTAAACAATTATTATCGTACAGGAAACGGTAATAACAACAACCCAGGATACCGACCGCAAGTAAATTACGTGCGATGCCAACCCCAGCGAAGTCCAGGAAGAAACTATTCTCAGGCAAATAACTGACGAACGTACTATAACCAGGTACCAAACACATGAATCCACACATTCGATGAAAACGCTGGGAATGATGGAGATAACACGAACAACCGACAGGAGCCACCAACGAACCAACAAATAATCACAAATGAAGTCAGGAACAATGAGGCCATCCCTCATTTAAACGAATAAGGTCGGTGAGAACTGTGAACAGCCCATCACTGGACCAATCTCTTGGGGAATTTAAGACGACGACAGACAAGAAGATCACAATAATACAGACGAACTATTTAAAAAATATAAGGGGCGAATTAATTGAAGAAAATAATAATCCGATGCCTAGCAGAAACAGTGAAATAGTGTACATAAGTGCCCAAATAAATGGAATCATCTCAACCATAATGATCGATACAGGATCCAACATCTCTTTGATCGACCAAGTGGAATTAAATAGACTACAGCAGGGAAGTAGAATACCCATACCAACTCTGCCAATAAACAATGCAACTATCATCGGTGCTACAGGCAGGCAAAATAGGACAGTCAGGAACAAGTATCCTTGGAACTTAACAGTAAAGGAATAACATTAAATATGCCATTTCTTGTTGCCAGCGGCCTGCCATTCTCAATACTTGTTGGGTGTGATGTACTCAGACAATACTCTGCCATAATTAATCTGCAGCAAGGAGAAGTATCGCTAACAATGGAACAAGGGATATGGACAGCCGATCTAGTGAACGGTAGCAACTTACCTTCCATAACAACCAGCTGCACAATGATCCAAAACTATTATTGCCACCAATCACACGGAAGAATATTAAATGAGGGGAAGGATGAAGAACTATGGTCGAGCAAGCTGGAGGAGATCAGAAACTTCCAACGAGAAGGACAAGACCAACAGATTAGTGTATACCAAGCAGAGGAACTCATAAACATATACAATCGATATAGACACATTTTTTTCCGATGCCCCGGGTAAGGTAAGGGACTATCAATGCAGGATCAGATTTAAAGAACCCGTTGATTTCAAGAAAAAATCTTATCCTATCGCATACTCGCAAAGGAATGCAGTGAGGGCAGAGATCAACCAAATGATGGAAGACGATATAATCGAATTGAGTCAATCACCATATACCAGTCTAATAGTGGCGATACCGAAAAAGGACGGAAAAGTGAGAATATGCCTTGATGCAAGAGAGATCAATAAAATGATAGTGAACGACACAACATCCCCAGGTGAAATCGAAGAAATTCTAAAGAAGTTCCACAGTACGAAATAAATCAGCGCGTGGGATACAGTATATGGATATTGGCAGGTGGAGCTACATCCGAACAGTAGAAAATACTTAGCTTTTCTGTTCGATGGAAGGAACTATCAGTTCAAAAGACTGCCATTTGGACTGATAAATTCGGTCGCAGTATTTGTTAAATGTATGGACCAAATATTGGGACAAGATGTGCTGAATTTTACCGCCGTATACGTAGATGACCTGCTGATAACGTCATCAAATTGGCAAGAACACTGTGCTAGAGTGGAGACAGTATTAAAAAAG
Source organism: Magicicada septendecula (assembly GCA_034769895.1). Taxonomy (NCBI): domain Eukaryota; kingdom Metazoa; phylum Arthropoda; class Insecta; order Hemiptera; family Cicadidae; genus Magicicada; species Magicicada septendecula. The sequence goes on along the minus strand of CM068374.1, from coordinate 227,068,094 downwards.
TTATCAGATAATCACATAATCCTTAAGCTGGACAAGTCAAAATTTATAGCCCGCAAGGTACAATTTTTAGGATTTAATCTAACAGAGGAAGGCATCTCTCCTTCATCAGAAAAAGTTGAAGTGATACAAGATTTCCCACACCTAAAAACAAAAAACAGCTACAGTCTTTCCTTGGAATCTGCAATTATTATAGGAAATTCCAAGACAATTATTCCAAGTTAACCGCACAATTCAAAAAACAATTATCGACTAAGGAGAAATGGACATGGGGGTCCGAACAAGATGAAATATTTAACCAAATAAAAGAAAAGTTTTTAAACACCGTTATTTTACACCATCCAGACTTCAAAAAGCCATTCTTCATGAACTGTGATGCGAGTGACGTTAGTGTAGGTGCTGTATTATACCAGGAAGATGAGAAGGGGCAACATATGGTCTTAAGTTTTGTGAGTAGGATTTTAAAGGGATGTGAAAGGAACTATCACGTCACGGAGAAAGAACTACTTAGTGTTTTGTTCGCCTGCAACAAATTCAGGACTTATATTCTAGGATACACAATAACCGTGAGAAGTGACCATAGATCCATTTCATTCCTCAAGCAATGTAAACTCAGTCACGGAAGATTAACTCGATGGATATTGTTGCTACAAGAGTATTAACTGGGAATACATACCAGGGAAGAAAAATACAGCTGCTGACATATTATCCCGTATCAACATCCAGCAACAAACTTTCGGGGGGGAAAAAGAACAATTAGTTAAAGTGTATAACATTATCAAAGATAGAATGGATCTAGAAAAAAATAACACAGGAAATAAGATGTCAAAATGTGGACCCAAAAATAATGAGTATCCGGGAGAGAATGTTAAAAGAAGAAGAAACCATTGTACAATATTATAATGTACACAATAATCTGTTATTTATTAAAAACAACCCTAACCACGGAGAATGGAAACTAGTAATCCCATCTACAGTGGAAGAACAATTGATACTAGACTACCACATTAGATACGGCCATATGGGGGCCATGAAGGTGATAAAAGCATTAGAGGAACAAGTTTATATAAAAAATATTTATAGAAAAGTAAGCAAAATGATCCAAAAATGTAATATTTGCCAAATGGTAAAGTGCAACAATTCGAAAAAAGAGGGTATTGATGATACCAATAATATCAAGTCAAAAATTAGAAAGGGTATTCCTTGATATATGTGGTCCATTTCCTCACAGTGGAGGAAGACACAGATTCCGATTCATAGTAATCATGTTCGATCACTTCACCAAATATACGAATTTATACTCCATTAACCATGCGACAACTAAGAAAATTATGGAGATTATCTTAACAAAGTTTATACCTGAAGTAGGGAAACCTATGGCAATAATAACCGATCACGGGACCCAATTTAAGGGAAGTCAATGGAAAAGCAAACTCTGGGAACATGGTATTAAAACCTACAAAACATCCGTTTATCACCCCAGCAGTAACCCAGCTGAGAGAGTACTTAGAGAGGTGGGTCGAATCCTAAGGACATACTGCCATGATAAACAAAAAGAATGGCACAATTACCTAAAATCCACAGAAGAGTTTATAAACCTAGCATACCACAACTTCATTGAAGCCACACCATACACAATGATGTTTGAGTGGCCACCGCCTAGAGAGGTAAATGATATGATTCAATTTCCCACCAACACAGAATATCAATTCGAAAAAAAAATTTTACAACAGAACAGCCGAAAAAGTAGCAACAAAAGAATAAATATTCTAAGAACCAGCAAAAGACTATCAAATACAATGTAGGAGAAAAGGTGCTAATAAAAAACAGAGAATTACCCAGCTCAATAGAAGCCATTACAAAGAAGTTACTATTATTATACGTGGGACCATACACTATAACAAGACACAAGGGCAATAACACTTATGAGATCACTCACCCCATCACTAAGAAAATAAAGGGTGTATACAATCAGGCATCAATTAAGAAATATTATGACAATCAGCAATGACCGAAAAAACCAAAGGTAATTAACCAACCGAAGTAATTTAAATAAAAAGGAGATAGCAAAACAAACGAATAAATTTGTAAATAAATAATAAAGAAAAAAAAAGTTGTAAGATGAAATTTCAAAATTCAAAAATTATGTAAGCCCAACTTACAAAATTATTTAGAGCATATATGAGATAAAAGAAAAAAATGATAAATAATAATAAAAAAGAATTATGTAAGATCACCTTACAATAATAATCTTTGGCCAACATATGAGGCAAAGAAGTAAAATATAAAATAAAGGAATGGGAATAGGGAAGGGAGAAATGATACAATCAAATATCATAAAAGAAACGAAACCAGTAAATAACCAATTTAAAAAATAAATATTAGTATTGACTAAGTGACAAATGTAATTAATAATTAATAAAACCTGATAAATAAAAATACACTAACCCAAGAATTAGAAGTGTATGTAAGTAAGAAATCTAGAAAGACATGAACTTATTAAGTATAAATAATATTTGTAAAGAAAGAGAGATATAAAATAAAATGAGATAGTGAGAAATAAAAATAACTAAGTGACAAAGAAAAGTAATGATAGGGATTACCCACTAATAAACACTTAAGATAATAAAGTTTAAGAAGTGCCAAAAGTGAAAGTGTAAAAACCCCAAAATAATGAGTAAATCAGTGATAAACACCAGTTAGTTTAAAAGTGAAGGTTATGAATAAAAAAGAATATTGTAAATGATAGTATGATAAAAAATAGTGATAGATAAGAAAACACTTAGTAAATCAATGATAAAACACCTAAATGATTTAATAGTGAACATATAATTTGTTAATAGTAATTAAAAATAGTATTTAGATTAGACATAAATGAAGGATACGATGTTATTCAGGGGAGAAAGCCCAGGTAAGGTAAACAGTTAGTGTTACCATGGATTGGAGAGAGAGATTAGTAAAGAAATAAGAAATTAAGAACGCAATCAATAAACACCCCATGTTATAAGGGATAATATATTAAGTAAGTTTAAAAGGAGTGATGATGTTTCTCACCCAAAAAAATAGTAAAAGAATGAAATGAATTGTAAACCAACATTACCTAATAACTGGTAAAGATTGTTCATTTAAATTTTTGAATAGGATATGGCTGAAGGAAGTATACAGTCCATAGGCCTAGTTGTTATATTTTATGTAATAAAGAATAGTAAATAATAGCCATAGTGTTGACAATGGCAAGTTAAATAAATAAGAAGGTAAATAAATACAGAAATAATAAACACTGGAAAATCAGTTAGGAAATAATTGACAAGACATGATGTAGAAAATAATATTGACACATAATCAGAAAAAAAAACAAATTCAAAACACAGTAACCAATAAACGAATGAATTATAATAACAAAACATAACACTTTAGAATAAAATGAGATATAATTGGTATAAAATAAATAAATATAATCAATGGCTACTTAGGCCTACGAAATACCTAACTGTAAAAAACAAATAAATACAAATTGTATGAAATCAACAAATCCAAGGCGAATAACCAACCAAGGATAATTTGTAAATCATATTAAAAGAAAAATGTTAGAATAAGGACTTAAATTAAAAGAGAAATATAGTTAACAAATATTAACATAATTGTACAAACATTAATATTTTGAAGAACCCAACCTTATGGGATATCAAAATAATCTTTGAAAGGAAATAATACTTACTAGCCAACGCCCACCCTTGGCTGTTGGGCCATTCGGCGGCGCGCTGACCAGTAGAGACGTGAGAGCCTTGCCGTACCATCTTCGTCTTGGGAAATACCATCTTATTATTGAAAGGAAATAATAACAGTAGTGATAATATTTAATATGTAGGGAGGAAGACAGAAGAATAAAAGCAATCAGAAGATATACAGATATTTTGAATAAAAATTCAAATTTGATAACAATGGTTATAAGACAAGATTAACCAATCAGAATTAATTTGTAACCATGACAACAGACGTTGGTTACGAATTTTCCGTTAGATTTTCTACTTGTAATGTGACGCTCATGCAGAATAGAAGCCAAATCTTGAACGACCAAAATTCTAATTTTAAAAGTCAAAATAGTAAACAAAATTACCACAAATGAACAAGAAGGAAGCAGACGATGACTGAAACCATTCAGCTGATGTCGAAGACCAATTAAATAAAAAAGAAATTAATAAATTGCTACGATTAATTTGAAAAAGATGCCAGCCGCCCTAGACAATTGAAAATTGAATATGATTGCAGCCCAATTCCTTTTTACCAGAATAACTGAGTACACCCAGTCTACTGATGTGTTAAGTATCATTAAATTACCCAAATTTCAGAATTAAACTCACTTTAAATATTTCTCACAGTAATCTGAACTCTCACTATAAACTGCATATAATTTCTTTCAAAGATTAAATAAAAAACTAAGACACTGAAAATTTGTCAACTTGTAAAATTAACCTGTTGTTAGTTTACGAAATTTTGAAACACTTTTACTACACTCCAAGAATAAGATATAGCTACACATTATATTATTTAAGTATAAATAATGTAAGGTAGTGTATTTTTATTGTTGTAATCATTAATAATCCTTTTATCGTAATCACAAGAATCCAAGACGTTTGAACGAAAATATTTGTATACAACTTCCACAGACGCCATCATTGACTGTCTGATACGTTCAAAATCGATTTGTCAAACCCTAGAGAAATTGTCTTATATTAATTGCCGGTGCAAATGTATTACACAACAAAATATAATTTGTGTTAAACTGAATAATTAGTAATCACCAAATAATAAACAGTACTGAGTGTAACCACTGTGTTTTAATTTCATTAGGAAGGTGTATTATAATTTGTGTACATTTTAGCGAACAGCTAGTATTAACGGCAAGCGCTCACGTAGCCAACTCAACGAACTACTGGCCCGATTAAGAAGGTCGAACCGAGGCGGGAAGAAATTGAATTCTCCACACCGCCTGAGCTGAGCTTGCCATATCATCATAAAATTTTTTAATTGTTTTAATTAAACAATTTGGCGCCACCCGGGATTTACACACCCCTAGTGAACAGGTAAGGACTTCGATACCTGGTTATTCGTACGTTCGCCACGGACACAATCAGCGTAAGTTACGTTCCAAAGCGACGACGGATTGATAAGACGCTGTTACACCCATTACACTTATACACGTTTACGATTAGACGGACATCGTTTCATAACAAATTGACGCATCCAACGTGCGGCAAATTAACACGGGAGCTACAGAGGTTCATTACAAATTGGCGACCAACTGGTGAGGCTAGAAGAAAGGGAAATACGAAATTCTAGCGGCGATTACGAAAGGATAACAAGATGCACAACACAAGATACCAAACTAAACAACGCGAGAAGGAGGCTGACAAGGAAAAAAATAGAGGGGAAGAAGAAGAAGGAACATCGGTTGAAGAGGTGGAAACAATAATAACCACAGAAGAACCAACCCAAGACGAAGAAATGGAACTACAGGCGGGTGACAAGGGAGAAGTTAGAGGAGAACCAAATTGGCAACAAATAATGGAAGCAATGGCTGAACAAAGTAGACAAAATAATGAAAGTCTGATAAAACAAATTAACGATAAATTCGACAGGAATGAGGAGAATCTGAAACAGATGAACGATAAATTCGATAGTATGAAGGAAGAAACCAATCACCAGCTAAAACAAATTAACGAAAAATTTGACAAGAGTGAGGAGAGTTTGAAACAAATAAATGAAAAATTATGGTTAAATTATATTTTAAAATTTATTTTTATTTTTGTTTATTTTATTTTTAATTAGGGTTCGGGATAAAATTTTATAACCATTCACATTTAATTATTTCTTACTCTCCTCTTAATCTCAATCGTGTCGTAGAATTTAATTTGAAGAAATGTTTTGCGTTAGCTGATTCGATTTGACAATCGATTCGTAATATAAGAATTACCTACTTCTTCGTTTCGCCCAGCTGATGTTATTCTTTGCAAGTGTTCCTTCTTCTATACCTGAAATTCTTCTAAATTACTTATTTTTATAAATAAAACGCAATTAATTGATAATTAATCTCATTTAATGCAAATTGAGCAATTAATCGACTCTCGGGTCGATATTGTAATTCCCGGCTCGACTCCGCAATCTCAGGACGATTGCAAACAAATGTAATTTAAATAAAATTAATGTAATTGATTCGGGTTCTTTGAACTGTTACTAAAAAGTCAGAAAGGAAATTTTTCTAGAAAGTACAATACTTACAAATAAATTCTTAATTATTAACACATAAATATTTGATATTTTTGTTAGGAGATATACAACATTAATTATACGTTTATGTTTGACCAAAGCTCAAAGATGGCGTCAGTCCGTCTTAATGGGAACGGCTCGTTCAAGTTGAGAAAATGGGTGCCATATCACACCTCAAATTTTGTGTTAATAGTTTTTGTCACTTTCCCTTAAATAAATGATTCTTAAATGAAGTGTTCACAGTTATAATAGTTGTTAATCACTTTTTCTTCGTTATATTGTAATTGAAACGGTGTTGTGAGTTTATTATAGTGTGTTGTTAGGTTTAACAGTGCTTTAGGTTAGTTCTGCTTACCAAATGTAGGCTATGTAGGAATGTTCACTTTCAAATCATACTTTGCGTTCTTGATTTAAGGAATTATTATATCTTCAAATTCATATTAGTATTTTTTTTCTTATTTTTCGGCTGGTTTCTTCTCAATATATATTTTTATTTATTTCACTTAGATCTGATGATTTAACATTGTAGTTTTTTCTGTACAGAGCTGACCCGCTCGTCTTGATGTCTAACAATCAACTCTTGCCGTTTCTTCATCATTCAAATGGATTTGACCAGTTTTGTCAAATTCTGATTGGTTCATTGGAATGAACTCTTGAGTCGTGGGACTGTGTTTGTTCTAAATAAAGTGATCCTTCACCTCCCAGTCTAATTTACTCTCTAGTTATAATACAATTTTACTTAATTTAGTCTACTTAGTTAAATTCCCTTATTTTATTCTGAACAACTTGATACTAGACATTATATCCTTAGCTTCAATATTAAGTGATTTACCCCTTTTACAAAAGACTCTGCTTATAGGCTTTTTTAGTCATTTGACTTATATAGAATTATTCTAAATTTCTTTAATTGTCTACTAATTTGTAGTTATTATATAAAAAGAAAACATTGAATTAACAATTCTTGCTCATTTCATTACTTAACAGTGGTTTGATAATGTATTATGTTGAACATTACTTTTCACTTATTCACTTGTACAGCTAGTTACAGGCATCGTGGAAAATTTATTAATAACAGCACTAAAGTTTTCAAAGGTTGAACTTCGCTGGAACTTCAATAACCAGTTAATCCAGTCCGGAACACTTTTAGGCGGAAAGTTTGAATCAGTTTCTCCACGCTTTGATTTCAACAGCTTAAATTCTGCCTCTAGTTCTGCAGCATTGACATTGAATTGTTTTGCAAGAATTTCGAAGTCCTTATTTTCACACTTGTAACAATCATTAAGATTCAATCCCATCAGTTTCCCTGTGGCAGAGATAACATTTTTTGTTTCTTGAGCAAATCGAGAATTTAGATTTTCCACAAGGCGGTCCAAAACAGGACTGTAAGTGAACAGTTTCAATTCCTCTTTTTTTGTGTCTGCGTAGAAAGCAGAAGAAAGGCAACTAGTGTCTTCTAAGAGGACTGATACTTTCCTTTTCCGAACATTAGGGATTTGAACATCTAATGTACTACACATTTCCTTTGTTTTGATAAAAATATCCTCAAACTCTTCTTCACTATTTCTCATTTCTACCAAAGCAAGAGCTAGGCTTTCAACATCTTCAACTGCTTGGCAAAGGTCTATTTTAGGACTTTGCAGAGCTCTGCTCACTTTCACCACAAGCTGAAGTACGGGATGCATAATTTGCAAAGACGCAATAAAATTAAAAGATTTTACTTTTAGCAAAATACCTTTACCTTGGGCCCGAACTTTTGAATCGGAAGTAAATTACGTACACTCTTCAATGGCTTTTACAATTTCGTTTACTTGAACATAAATAACAGACACCGCTTCTGAACGGCAGGCCCATCTAGTGTCTGTACGGGATTTTGGAGTCTTTTTCATTGTAGTTTGTTTGACAATATCCTCAAAGACTGCATGCCTCTTTGGACTACCTTCGATTAAGTTAAAAACTAGCTGGACTATTCCAAAGAAGTCGAAAATAATTGGATTTTCCTTGTGACTTGTGCAGCCACTTACCAAGGCAAGGTTCAAACAATGTGCATAACAGTGCACGTACATTATGGATGGATTGACTTCTTTACATCTGGCCTGTACTCCGGTAAATTCACCGGCCATTGCCGAAGCCCTGTCAAAACACACACAAACTACATCTCTCCACAGCACACCTACTTCAGACAGCACACAGTTTATTGCCTTAAATATGCTTTCCGCATCAGTAGACTTCAATCGCTGTAAGGACACCAATCTCTCGACAGGATATGTATTTCCTTTCGGTATATAGCGAAACACGACTGCTAATTGCTCATGATGGCTCACGTCAGATGTTTCATCGCCAATAACTGCAAAGGGCTGTCCCTTGATTTCATCACTTATAGTTTTCTCACTGCTCTAAGTGACGATAAGATGTCATTTTGAATGAGGTTGCTAAGATAAGTACAGTTCTTAGGAGCATTTTTAAGTAGTTTTGAAAAAAAGGGTCATATTTTTGCAAGATAGCAACAATTTCTACGAAAAGACCTTTCTCTGTACTATCCTCACTCTCGTCATGTCCCCTAAGAGGTTTTCCACCTTTACCCAACAAACAGACAATATCGAAAAGCCGTGACATGTACTCACGATTTTCTAGGCGTTTTTTCTCCTTCTCTTTTAGTTCAGCTTCCTTAGCATCATCCAACATTACATCAACTGGTTTGCTAGTAACATAATTTTCCCAGCCAACCATACTCGATACATGGCATCTACTTTTTTCATGGGCTCTGAACATTTCATTAGCTTTATGCCAAAAACTAAACCCTGTTGTTGTAAACGCATTTTCAACTAACCCAGGTAGTGAACTGTCATTTAAAGCAAAACAACGACAAGCAAAACAATAAGCAGCATCTTTTGCCACGCTGTACTCCAGCCATTTGTAATTTTCGAACCATTTGGGTTTAAACGATCTTTTCCTAGAATTTTTCCCCTTACCAACTTCTTTTGTAGGGTAGTTTGAAATTCGTGGTTGGTATGGTCCACGAGAAATCCTAGCTGACTTTTCTTGCCTGTTCTTTGGCAAGTCTTGACAAGGATCATCGAGCTCAGCTGCTCTCTTCACTGGCTCACCGACATCATCCTTTTTTTCATCATCATCATTATAAATAATTTTCGAACTGGGACCAGCAACAGCATCTGAAAAGGGAACATACACTTAGGCTTAGGCCTATTTTTATCGCTTTAAATTATACTATGCTGTACAATTTACTATAGCCTACAAATCTTTTTCCCTCTTGATGCTTCGTAATATGTGGATGGCCATTTATTGTAAATACAAACAAAATTGCATGTTAGGGGCACGTGAGTAATAAAATAGTGTACAATATATTGTACACTATTATTCACTCACATACAAAAAAGTTAGTAAATTTAATTTTAATTTTGGATTAATTTAGCAAAAACAAAATTAATAATCGAAATATTTAAGCAAGAAGAAAGTAACACATTACAAGACAGACATGGCTGTAAGAAGTATATTACAAAATATAGTGAAAATAACTTACTGGTTTGTGGTTGAGCGTCCAAATCCTTGGTGGACTCGGGTTTTTTACTCAGCCATATATACATCATAAAAATAAGCTTATTCAACAATTAAATAACATAATGAACAGTACTGTCTTGTGTCCAAACTGAACGCCACTGGCCGACTGAGTCTCTCGTCTCAGTCTGACTGGCACCAGCACTACGATAGCTGGCGCCGCCACCCTGGCGCTGAGTAAGGCCTAAAAACATGGCAACTACACTATTCATGCAGCCGCTTCCCGACGCCAGATTATGTGACAAAAGCTATACAAAATTAAAGTTGATTAGATTCATATATTTACCAGTTTAATATGAGTGCTGTCACGGAAATTATGCAGTTTCTACGTAAAAACATATTCTGCACGTAAAAAAAAAACAAAAACAAAAAATTCTCAATCTAGTGGTGGTGCCACGGCACCGGTGGCACCTTCGTTGGACACGCCTATGGTAACACCATAATAACTTTTTTTTACTTGCAATGTCTGACCATTATAATATCTGATTAACATAATAATAATACTAATGCTACTAATAATAATATAATAACAATAAATTATTAAACTTAAAGTACTGTATTTTATGTATCTCTCATCTGCATGTAAATTTTAAGTTTAGTTCATTTCTTTTTCATTTTATTTATCTGTCTTTGGTTTTGATTTTTCATTGTTTTTCTTTTAACGCATGTCTTACTTATTGTCTTCACTCTTATGAATGACCTCATCCTCACATACAAAGTAATTGCTACCTCATATATTTCCTTGTATTTAAGTTTTTATTTTGTATTAAATCTTCATGACACTCCTTGTTGAAATTGTCTTTATGTAAATGGGAGAAATGTTTTTCCATTTGTATCATTGTTTGCAGCCATTCATTTATAGGCTTCATGAATGCTCCTCAAGAAATCTTGACAGCCAACTTGTTTTATTTTTTGAAAATTGACTTTCAAACTCCCTTATATTTGGGCAATATCACTATCTTTCTTATTAATTCTAAAGAGCATTTCCAAAAGTTCTTCTCTTTCTTCTGTTTCTATTATCTCCATTCCATCAAAATTAAGTTGGTTTTCCCTGTTAACATCTTCAGCCTCTAAACCGTCATAGGATAAAGAATGTCCACTAGATTCTTCCTCTTTGTTATTCCAGTCCTCTTGGCTTTGTTGTTCAAATTCACTTTTCACCTTTATTTCATGAAGCATTAAACAAATATTTTTCTCTCGTTCTGTAACTATATGAGAATGCTGGTTCAGTAGACTAACACTTAAATCTGTAATACCATGCTGTACTTGCAACTGACATGACCTACATTTAATTGTCCATTCACTGAATAAAGGACAAAGTAGACTATCTTTTACATAACTAAATGCTTTTTGTGATAAACATCATAACATAACTGTCGTTTGATATTTCGTCTGGTTCCCAGGCAGATGACTTTTTTTACTAACACTTGTTTCTGACAATCAGAAAATATTGATTCATATTTCTGTATAACATTATTTAGCGAAGCATTTTCAGATTTTGCACCAAATAACTTCCTTACTTCCTCGTTTGCCTGCTTAAGGGAAGCACAGTTGGGGTAAAGAATTAATTAATTCATTAGCAGGTTCACATATTAGAAAGTTCACTGTTGTATCATTGCATTTCATAAATATTTTATTACTGGCTGTTTCACTGATCAGAAAATCTGGGATACATAACGGGAGGTGTGCAACTCCATTCATCTTAAGTCTCCTTATGCCTTAAGTCTCAAGTTCATAAGCTTTGTCTTTAAATCTTGTTCATGATCCATGTCATTGACGTGTACAGAGCATACCTGCACACTACCTGTAGAAACACCGTTAATTCTTTAGCACCCTTGTACCCACTTTTCCGTAAGTTATCACCTTTAGGAAATCTATGAAACATTATTCTGACCATTTTTTTACTACCATAGTTCTGGCAAGTCCCAACTGCACAGCTATGTGGCACTTCTATTTCTTTAACTTACTGTATTCTTAAAGAACTGGAACAAAGTTAAAAACTACAACTATAAAGGTATTAAGTCAATACTAGTCAATAAAGTTCCTTTATTACATAAAATAATTACAAAACCCTTAATATTTTTTGTGTTGTAAAAAACACTAATAGATAAAAGAATGACATTTCCAGAACAATATTTGACATGTACACAAAATCAAGACACAATTTAGACTATTGTGATAGGCTATATTAAGTAAAATTTAAAACAGCAGATTCTTGTAATTACAGTATTATTAATATATTATCTCCTTTTCTTATTGAAAGTGCACAGCATAGTTCAAGAAACACAAAAAGAAACAAAAAACAAGTCACTACAAACTAGCTGAACATGCATACACTGAATGCATAGTCGGCAGTACCTGTAGACCCCAAGTGACTTCAACATAATGTCTTGCCACTGCTCATCCAGTCTGTGGCACCTACCGTGTATTCAATATACCGGGATGCCACTGATGATATCTAGTCATAGTCTGGCTAAAATAATTGACTAATTTATTGTGAATAATAAAAATATACAATGAAAACAAAGAAACCTGTATATCGATGAATTTTGATATCTGTTACATTACACTAAGCATATGAACATCATATACACCACATGTACAGAGATTCCATGTGAAGGGTACGGGGGGTATTACTCCCATCAGTTAGATAATATCACAAACTATATTACTTGAATTGAAATTATATATACCTATATAAACTTTGTATTGAAAAACAAGTTAACCCTGTGAAATAACCATTCTACGAATCCAGCATATGGGGAAAATAGCCTCGGTCCATGTACTTTGGGGAAGAAGAAGCTCAGTTTATAGAAAGTGGGTCCTTGTCAACAGCTAGGTTATTCAAATAGCTTACTGAGAATGTGATTATTTTATATAGCCCTGTTTAATGTGATTATTTATTTCAGTGTTTAAAAATAATTAATCTGATTATGATCAAACTGTAGTTGAAAAGTGCAGGTTTCCAAAACGTTTAATATGCTACACTGAGTAGATAATATGTGTGGATAAGTTATGTTTTGCACGCGCTGTCTGAGTAACAAGATTATGCTATGCTTGCACTCCTTCTCAATCTTTCCAGACACACCTTCAGTTGTTTGTTGGTTAATCTACTGGTAACAGGCCAATCTTATCACATATTACACCACACAGGCAAGGTATACAGTAAAAGTGCCATTTCCAAAGCAGTGAGTCAGTACGTATTTGCAATTTAGTGTGCATTATTGGAGTTATTGTTATTATGACTTGTGGTTTAGTTTAAAGTGACTATTGTGTATTATTTAGTGTGACACTGTTAATGAGGTGATATGTTAGTGTGTGTTGGACAATCGTAAACTTGAAAAATTGTTGTATACAATGAGTACCTTTGTACATTTACAGTCTAACAGAAGTTCTAAATAATGTCTTTTCTGGTGTTCAATTATTTTGTTTCCAAACATAACGATCCATACAACTACCATGACAACTGGTATTAGAAGCGGGGTAGAACCTTGTATAATGGAAAGAATATCACAAGAAGTTTTATTGTACATGATTAATTCATTTGTGTCAAGTGATCTGGTAGAATGGATACCAGACTGATGACAAAAGCTTTGTACATGTTATTCCTGCAAACAGTAAAATGGCAGGATAACAAACACTAACAGGAACCAAAAAAACCCAGAAAGATGACAATCTGAGAAACGCCAATGAGAAGCAGAGAGCAACATGATAAGAAACGCCACCAACAGGAATCAGAAGAATTACAGAAAATACAGATGTTTCATTACTTCTGCTTAGGAGCAGAGTGTGCTGCACATGATATGCATGTACCTGAAAATGCTCTTTGATGATTATGCAGTCTCAGAAATTAAAGGAAATCATTGTCACAGATGTTGTTTATTGATTTGCGGTCAATAAAGGATGGTGATATTATGGTCAGAGTAAAGGATATCATACAAAAAAAAAATCTAGAGAAGGTTATAGCCAGAGGTTATGGATTTTGTTGATCAACAAATGTTCTGTAATATGTAAGTGAACAGAATCCATTTTTTCTTATGGTAAAGCAGCTAATGAGTTGTGAAGAAAGTGATGAAAATGATGTTATTCAGTGTGTTAATGCTGACAAAGGCCACCAGGACTATTTAAACAGTGACACTATGGCTTACGTTCAAGGAGAAGCTGATTTCAAAGAAACTTATGATCCAAATCCTGAGTCAAGACCAGTTTCACATACTGAACACACTTATGTAGCACTGGCATGATTGTTGCACTTCCCAAATCTCAAAATTTCACAAAAAAATCTGACCAACTTTGTTTTTAATACAGACTAGGTAATGTTTTACAATTTTCATATTTCATTGTTTCTTTTTTTACATAATACTGTTTATTGTAGATACTATCTGATTAATATTTTAAGTACTACCATTAAATACTGTATATATTGTAACGAAATCTGTTACGGGGTGTGTTTGAATTTTATAATGGTCACCCGATCTTGTATTCATATTGTAAGTGTGTGCGTGATGAGCGTTTTTTAATTCGCTCGTTGCGTTCGTGGTATTGTATGGGTGTATAATTGAGGTTATTAATCAGTTCAGTTACTTCTGTTAATGTTATTCGTATGTAGCGAGTCGAGTTATACTTTTTCTTACCACTTACAGGCAAACCGTATCTCTCGGCGTTCGGTTTGAATATTGCTGCCTCGCCACCTGATTGGCGCACGCCGTCTTGCAGTGTCGACTTCGCTAACTGTGGTGTTTTGTTGTTTTCACTTTAATAATTTTCTATGTATTAGCTTATTTTGTACGAATCAAACATACAGCGTTGCAGAACAATAAGATTTATTAACCCTTTAATAATTTTCAATTATTTGGTAGTACATTATTTTATATTAGTACCGGCTTTTACAATTGCTCTGTTGGCATGCTCAGTTGTTTGTATTATGTACATGCCGCTTGGCGAATAACGTTTGTTTACAATAAAATTTTTTACAGGGCGTGTTAATAAGTCCTTTTGACTACAGAAGTTTTGGATTAACGGCTAAAATGCACAAATTTATAATATTTCTTAAAACTAGGTACACAATATTTAATACATTAATACATCCAAGTAAGTAATCATCAATGAGAGTTAGTATAGTTTTGGTTGGGATTTTGACAACAATTTATGTTTATTAATAAGTTATTATAGATCAGTTTAAATGGTTATTAATTGATTAAAGTTCAATAATAGTGATATTATAAATACCTTCAGTTCTTGTTCAAAATAGTGATCAGTGAAGTGAAAATTGTGATTTGTTATTATGGATAGAAAAATTGGGAATTCGTTTTTAGTGAGATTATTGTTTTATACTCATCGGTTCTTGTTGGGGCTTCCTCGATGCTCGTCTACTTCTTCCAGATGGATCTGGTCGTCTTCTCCTCTTCGGCTGTTCATCAATCTCGTTCAGACAGTTTTTCCATAAAGTTCGGCTTCTCTCTCTCTTGTTCCACAGTCGTTCGTTTTCTTGGGTTGAAGTAGGTCCCTCCTTGTCTTCCTTCGGGATGAGTTGTCAGCTATGATTCTTGAAGTCTTCTTAATATCCACTGATAATTTTATTTTGTGAATATTTTAATAATAATTAGATTATCAGGTGTTCCATAGGTGGCTATTGCTATCTTTCTTCCTTCTGATTTCAGTCAAAATTTACTTATTTATGATAAAATTTGGGTTGAGAGCTGCATACATCCGCCCTCCGCGTCGGTCAATAATGGATTAATGAAAATTCCAACGGTTTTTTGGCAATAAATTTCGGTTGCTATGGTTACCTATTAAATTATGCTAATTCTCATTGGTCGTTAATTTATGTCATTGTTATATTCTAGCGTTTTATTTTAGTTTAAATCTATAAAATATCTTCAAATTAAGATTTCTTTCTTATATTAGTAGCTAGGTTTATTACATGAATTTTTGTTTGTTCATAATTTTTGATACGGATCATTTTGATACCCCTCATGGTTACTTTTGAGTAGCTAATCACATTTTTGTTATTTTTCTTATTTATATTTCATATATATTTTATCTAAAACTGGGTGTTATTTATATATTTTGGTATTAGGTATACCTACTTAACTTGTTTAAACATTTGGTATATTCTGCTTTGATATTGGGCTATTGTTTGTCTTTAAATTTACAAAATTCTTCATTAACTGTTAGGCCTAGAGCCTAGATTTTCCTATACTACTATCTAACATTTCTTTGTAACTCCTTACCTTTATATATGGTATTTTAAAACAATTTTTTACTAGAAACAAATAATAAACATTGGTGATTCTATCTACACCTCTTATTATAACAATAAACATTTTCTCGACAGGTTCAAGCCTGAAATAAACTTCTAACTACCCTTCTGTTCCTTACTACTATCTGGTTCAACTGATAATTCATTACATTATATTGGTTTTTTAAACAACAACAAAACTCTTATTATACTACTATTAAACTGTACCTTACACAATATACTCTATTCTCTCATTCCTTCACTAGAAAACAGTGTCTATCTTTCTTGTTTACCTTTCATTCCAATGACTTAATTTCTATCTTATTTTATAATTCTTATTAACTATTGCTTAACTTAATCACAGTATAATGAGTTCATCTTACTTGCTAGCACAAAGTTTATCACAGGACTTTCAGTTATTCTAATACAGTCTACTAACTAAAATACCCTTTCATGTTCACCCATTACACTTTTTCCTTCATAGAAGGTTTTTTATTTATTCACTTTCACTTTTATATGTAACATGCTATAACTGCATGTCACCACTTTTGTATTAATACACTCTTTATTCCACTCACTTGATATTATTCACTACGTTGTTTATTTATGTTAACATCATCATGGGGTTACTGGTTATAAGTATTTATTTTATTTTCCCTTCACTAATGATCACTTTTGGTTATTAACTGTGGCCTTTATTTGCCTCAGGGTATGATTTACTGGTTTTGATTATATTTATCACTATTCATTTGGGTGTGTTTATTATTAACTCCCTATCTTATATTTATAAGTACATTCCTTCATTAATAAAATATACATAACATTACTATCTTATTTGTCATTATTACCCTAGGTACACCTCATCTATACTCTAATTACATTAGTGTATTTGTTTACATACATTTTATGGTCATTATTAGGGGATTGCAATGTTCGTTATCAATTTCTTGATTACATTTGCTTCTTGGTTCCTTCTTCCTTGTTCCATTGTTCTTCTTGTATTTATCCAATCTATTGAGTCAAGTCATCGTCAGTTTATTAGTCATTTGTCATTTTGTCATTAGGTTATTAATCTCTGAGTTTATAAGTTCTTGACCTTTATTCTTGTCTTCAGCTTCTTTGTTTTATAATTAATTATCAATGTATCTTCACTACCTTATGTCATGTTACAATATATATATATTACAACAAATTTATATACTGTTTAAATTTGTGGAGCCCCACGATCTTGGAGTGCCAAAATTATACAACGTTACATATACATACATTGTAACGTAACAGAGTGGAGGTCCCCAACGTTACATAAAAAACTATGTAAATATGGTTTAAAACAATGCCCGAAGCCAGTTATAAGTCAATAGAAGAGGGTCCATCTCACCTGAAGAATGCATTAGAGGTACACAGTAAGGTTACTAAGTAATTAAAACATCAAAGATGTACCTAAATCTAAAATAAGTAAAGTATAATACAAGATGTAAAACATAAACATTGTGTCTAATGGGAGGAGTTTAATGTGTAGGAATTAATTATAAAATACTATTCAAATGAATATTTAATGTGTTATAAAATGTACTTGGTGTTGTACTGTAGCATGATATAGTGTTTACAGGATATTTATTTTATGTTTTGTGGATAGTAAGAGTGGAGCTGTTGTTTTATAGAAGTACTTAGTCAGTGGTACTCCTTTCATTTATGTTAAAATTGTCTATAGATAATTAAGTATAAGTACATGTGTTAGGTATTATATTATGTTAAAGGTATTTACTGTAATTGATTAATGAAGATGTTTGAAATAATGTTTGTAAAATTGGCCAAGAAGGCAATAAGTGTTAAAAAGTTGGCAAGTAGTTCTTATAGTTATGTTAAAAAATAATGAAGGGTTCAATGATGAACTAAATAATATAATGAATTAAAACCAGGAAATTAAAATTGATGTAAGTGGCCATAAACCAGTGACTATTTGTATAGTAGGTCAGGTACAGAAAATTAAGTTAAAAACAAAACAATATTATAACAGGTGTAAGAAAACCAATAGGCCTAAATTTAATATTTGTAAAAGGAAATTAATACCTTTTAATAAGTCCAGTCAGATGAAACTATAGTAAAATATATAGGGTTTAATAAGGTAGATTGAGTGAGAGTTTTATGTAATTTGGTATAATTCCAAGCATGGAGTATTTTATTAAAAAAGAGTAGTAATATTTTCTGATTCTGGCTCTAGGATATCAAATATTATCCAATGACAGAAAGTAATGGTTGTTAGGGTAACTAAAATGTAAAGAAGCTTGTTGATTTTCATTATTCGATTGTTATATGCTGATGGGTGAAGTAAAATTAATACAAATACAGAAAAGAATTTATAAAAACCTATATTTTTCGATTGTTATATGCTATTGAGTTCAGATCAGTAGACAAATTTAAAAGAAAAGAAATAAATTAAAATAAAATGAATTAAAATTAAAGTATCAAAACCAATTCCTTCAAACCAAACTGATGAATAATTCATGAATTAGATTCCGAGAAATATACTCATACACCTCCAAAAGGTAGCGGAATTATTATTTCACTCTTCAAAGTAATTCCATTGGAATTAGTGATGAACCCAGTTTCCCATTTAACCAGGATACTTATTGACTGAATAAGAAGTCTGAATTAATGGAATTATAGACAAAATATACACAAGAACCTTTGTTACTGGAGACATAAACCTCACTTTCAAAAAGGAAATTATAATACGACACCAATTCCACCAGGACCGACAACCACAAGGATCGTGAAGAAGAACGAAGAATAGAAGAGTTCCTGTTGCCCTCCGAGACATCACCTTTCCATTTTTATTAAGAATTTGGACACATTTTCTAGACGAAAGTAACCTCAACTGTAAGTCTTCAAGCGTTTGTAAACAGACACAGCTATCTTGAGAATTGCCTCGTACGGTAACACCAGCTTATATTTAATTTTATACACTAAGAATTAATAACAATTTGTAATACTTAGTAACCTTAATTTTGCATTACCTGGCCTTACTAATCGTTAAAAGAATCACACGTACCCTGGGATAAGAGATAAATAAAATTATATTTAAATTGTATTAAACAGGACCAGTCCATTGACATATCGATTCAACATTGTACAATCGATATAACGGTCATATAACCGTAAAGAGCACTGTTGGAATTTTAAAAGTAATACAAATAAAGAATCCTTCTTGTATGTAATGAGGTTTTAAATTATTGTAGAATAGGTATTGTATTTTGATGGGGGAGTAATTTACAGGTAAAGAAGGCGATTAACTATCAGGTGAAACAAGCTAACCTATAAGTGTGGGCCAATTACGAATAACAGCGCTTGTAGTAGGCAGCTGATAGAACGTGGGATTGCCGAACTAGCGTTTCCTTCGCAACTTTTGAATTAATTTAAATAATACGGACTGAATAGGGTTGGAGAGAATTATGAAATTATTAACTAAAATACATGTAATATAGAATTATCATCGAGTAAACATTTAGTAATTGATTAACACAGTGCTATGGTCTACATAAAAGTTGCAATAACGATATAATAAATAAAGTTTTTCTATTAATATTGAGTTGCAGGAGGTCACCTATAAGACTACATAATAAACATTTTCGTTAATAACAGATTGGTTAATTCCATGGGGCTGAATTAACGATAAACCCGTAGCTGTATTATACTCAAATAAAGTAATAATTTGTCTTTACATTACAAATTGACAAGCCCAACAGTGAGGCTTTTAAACATCCTCAAATATCATTAATAACAACAAATCGATCATACATAAGTAACAAAAAGACAGTAAATGATATTTGTTACAAATTGGCGCATACCAACGTGGAGCTGAATAAACCCCAGTACTCATTAGCTAGTTGGTTACCAACCAACTAATTGTTTAACAAGTAACCAAGTAACAAGATATTTGTTACAACATATACATGTGGGCATGTCAGGCCTCACGTTCAAGGGATACAAAATTATACTACGAATTTATATGTAAATTCGATATACAGTAATTCATGCAGGTTGTATAATTATACCAGGTGTATTTATAATAAGAGTATTTTTATTTATCAATATTTAAAACTCATATTTACTATTTATCCATTATTATAATATTCATAAACATCATTAACAATTGTCGGTCATGATATTTCTCATTATTAAATGTTTATATCTTATGATATGCAACATTACACATACCGTATTTAAAAAATCTCTTATATCTAAACATGTTAATAATCTTATATCTAGACATGTTAAATAATTGTTTTATTAATTTATTATAAAATTAAAATATTTTTATATTGAAATAAATTGTCTTATCTCAGATCTGACCTCTACTCACTCAGTCTATACCAATGTTTAAAATTCAATTTAAATTTATATTAATTTCTTGTATACTGGCCTTTGTTTTAATATTCAACTTTAAATTAATCTTTCTATACTTCAAATATCTAAATACTTTACTATCTATTTTGATAATAAACTCTACTCTCTTTACTTTAAATTCTCTTTCATTTATTAATGCTTTTATATATATGCGATCGCTCATTCTTACGACTAAACATTATTTACATTTTCACATATTATTAATAAGTATAAACTTTTCTTTGTTTTAATTTACTGTCTTTTGAAATCGTCTTTATGAGCTCTTTTTTTTACAAATCATTTAAAATGCATTACGCATGTCACCTCGATTTCTGATGGTCTTACGACTGTTGTCCGGGGTCCAGCGTTGTCCAGAGTTAGTTTTCCATTCCTCTTGTCCTGGCGTGGTCCTGGATACATCTAGAGTCCAGCATCGTTCTACAGCAGCATGTTCCTGGATACGTCTAGAGTCCA
This sequence comes from Magicicada septendecula, assembly GCA_034769895.1. Taxonomy (NCBI): domain Eukaryota; kingdom Metazoa; phylum Arthropoda; class Insecta; order Hemiptera; family Cicadidae; genus Magicicada; species Magicicada septendecula. The sequence continues at coordinate 227,047,156 of CM068374.1, read as the reverse complement.
GCGTCGTTCTACGGCAGCTTTTCTGTATATACTCTTGGTAGACTTACTATTGCGGTATTTACTTTTTCTGTAATATTGTCGTGAATTTAACGAACGTTATTTTGTTTGTTACTGCGACTTGTAATAGAATAAAAATAAACTGTTTTGCCGACAGACAGCATGTCCTGCTGCAACTGTGTCTTGAAATGAAGAGAAGGGTTTTTGGTCGAACCCTTAATTTATACCCTCTCGAGATTCCGCGCCAGTCGGCTCCAAATTGTCCTGTCGATACCTGCATATCTCGTGACAGCCCCCACTCCCGAATCTTTTCATCTATTTGCAATTATTAGCAAATAGCAATGTTTTGCACGGAATCGAGATAGCACAAATCATAGCTATTTCGATTAAGCACTCACTATATTAATTTGAGCGTCTTAGGGTAATTTGCGTATTTTTTAGCGCGTTTATTTTGCACTGTCTTCGCATAACGTGTTCTATTAACGTCATCTTTTCACTGGGGATAACTATAAATTTTACACACACTTTGGTGCCTTTGGTTTGGTCATAAACTAATTAGTTTTCGCACAGTGAATTAAAATAATTATTTATTTAATTACTTGGGGCGGGTTGCTGAGATTCCTGTCTTTTCCTGCATCACTAAGACACTAAGATACATGTGTAACACACATACAATTGAGCAGGTGTTCACTGCTTGTCGAAACACGTTAATCTCTCCCCTAATCTAACAATGAAATATTTTTGCAATCTCAGACCTGTCCATTTACCCGTAACTTATACAAATTATACAAAATGTATATTTATTTAAATTAATGCCTAATACAGCATATGGCTGTATCGTTGCATTATTTCTCTGCCTGAGAAAAAAAAAATTTAATAAATATTTATTAAAGTGAAGCTTTTTATGTCGGGCGTCCGCACGGAGAGGAGTGAACAGAAAAAAATCGTTACGAGAGAAGCGTCACGAAGAATCGTCACACACGTTCGTTTGGCAAACGATAACAGCCGCAAATTCACACAGAATCAAATAATTTTTTGCATACAGCCCTGGTTTGTAGAGTACTCAAGACCTTTTGTTTTTGGTGAAGATCGGTTAAGGGAAAGGGGTAGTTTACCTGTAACGATTTTTTTTAAATCAAGGGTATCGAATAAGTACACCAGCGTAACCATTTTTTCATCCAGCGGGGAACTTTTTTTCCAAAGCGATGACCTATACTTTTTTTTTTGCTTAACCGTTTTCTGAAAGTCAAAATAAAATTTTAAGATCACAATCTGATAAAGTGTTAAGGAAAAGTTTCGAGATATCAAGGATGTAAGCAGAGCGTAGCGGAGCATTAACCAGTAAACACGCATTAATCTGTGTTGTCTACGTAACTGTGTTACAGACACACACGTTGCAGTTTGTGCAACGACTAAACGCTTTGTTTAGTCTAATCGCAAACTTACTATCAACATACTTGGAAGGAACGTTTCTTGGAAGTAAAGTTGTCACCGATTTCTGAATCGTGATTCTGCGTATTTGTGAACAGTTCAGTCACTGACCAGGGGGAAGGGGTTTTGAGACATTCCAATGGTTCCGAAATTCCCTACTCGGCTAAAACACTGTAATGATTTATTTTCCTTTAGGAAGGTTTAAACGTGGTTCTGCGAATGTACAGAAATCGTTTTAGTAGACTGGTGACATTAATATTTACCACCTCCACTTTTTGTTATAGGCCTAACTTTCACTCACTCTCTCTCTCTCTCTTTCATCCCCTCTCCGAGGGCCCGATCTCAACGGTTCTGTAAATCCCTACTACATTTCTTTCTGTCTCTCTCCCTCACATGCCACGTTGTATTAAATATACCGTGCTTAGTTTATAAGTAGTGTTAACAATGGATAATTCAAGTCAAGTAGTGATAGTGATGAACCAAAACAACTAATAACTGTTGTAGCGGATATTCATCAAATTCAAAATGTTGAAACAGAGAGTCATGAAATAATGAGGTAAATAACGTGCCATAATCGGCATAAACTACCGCTTATATTAGCTGGTGACTTTAATGTCAACTTTAAAAGTGAAGAATCAGAACCACTTAAAGAAGCTCTGCATAATTCATTCAATTTAACAATGAAATCTAATCCGTCGGAATCGACTACAAAATATGGCACAACTATTGATGTAGTTTTTTCAAGATTTTTAAATGAAATCGAATTGCAGACATTTGTATCATATTTTAGTTACCATAAACCAATAGTATCTATTGTACAATGTAATGATAGTTTAGATAATAATTCGTAGTGTTATAATATACAGCGTTGTAAATAATAAATAAAATATAATATTTCATGCAAATTTGTAATTTGTGTATAATACAAATAATATTTTTATAATATATTATATGTTTGACAATGTATACATAGATTTTTCCTATTTTTGATAATTAATTACAAAATATTTGATTAAAGTTTTATGTATTTATTACTGATGTTAACCTTTAATTAACAAATATATTTGGATAAATTTTTGTTCTTTCCATTAGTAAACTACTTCATATTTTTTATTGTTCTTTCTATTAGTGAACTACTTCATATTTAACAATTTTCAACTTTATATTTAAAAATTAATATCAACTTTTGTTCATTAAATTTATTAGTTCTCTATATAGCTTAAAAGCTTCGCTTTGGTCGGTCACTCCCGAGTGCCACACACCCTAGTTTATATTATTAAATTTCAATAAACCTTGTGTATTCCTTGCTTTTAGTCGAGTATGTACTTTTTCCAATTATTTATAAGGTTGTATTTTGATAACAATTGTTTTTTGCTGTTTAGGCCTAACTCAATATTATTCACTATGTTTTAATTACATTTTTCCATTATTATTCCTCACATTCCTACATTATTACCTTTCTGAAATACACCTTTTTCGTTAGCTTCGTAGTGAGTCATTATCGGCTACAGATGATTACCTTAGAAACACGTCTATATCCAGACTTTATGTGCTTAACTCTACTCGATATTTTAATCGTAGTATTTGGAGCTCTAAATAATCTCTGTCCTTGACTTTCACTATCGTTATGGTATGAAGATTTCGCTTGATCAGCCATTCTGACAATTATAGCATTGATTGCTCATTCTAATTATTTCTTCATATTAATAACACATAATAATAACATTCCTTACCATTTCTTACAACATGACATTCTTTCTATTATTAATTCTTTAATCTTTTTACACATATTATTCTTATTAATTAACTCCTTTTCTTATTAATAATAATTAACAGTATATTTTTCTTTTAAAAATAATTATTTATTTCTATAGAGCATTGAGTGCGGTGTCGTTTAATTTCCACCCCTCACTATTCTAACAATTGCATTGGGTCCGTCAACAGGAAATTCATTGTATTTTGACGTGTAGTCGCCATTGTCATATATTAGCTGACATGTACAGTTATTTCCGTCTCGCACCCTCATTGTGGTAACGTCCCATTGTAACATAGCGACTGTGAGCTCATCTGACGTCATTGCGTAACTCACCTGTTTGTACGGCATGAATTTGTTTCTTAGCTGTGACGAATAACCTCTCTCTCCTCTCTCTGCACGTTCCATAATTCTCTCATCATGAATGCATTGCGTATGGTCAGTCCGTTTGAAGCCTATATAAACAGCTGTCGACTTTTTTTCATTCGCCGTTTATGATAACCTCTGTAGTTTTTATATTTACTGTGATTATCATTATGATTATCGTTCCATCGATACTTACTATGCATACCCTTGTCGCGTGTGATTGTTTCACTCATGTTACCTTTTTAAATTGTTTTATTAGTGTGTGCGTGTAACCACTACTTTGGATACTTCCGCTAACATGGTACGCTTGTTTAATTAAATGTATTATACATTCCTCCTTAGAGTTAATTCTTGTTTTAGAATTATCATCAGTAATTATGCAAGTCTGTTCTCTCTTACTTTCAATTACAATTGTTTGTTCAGAAACCATCATTTCACATATTTGTTCCGTTTGTTTACCAACTATTTCACATACATTTTCTGTGATAGTCTCAATATGTGAGTTGGTATCACCAACCTTTTCTGTTAATTGTTTCACTTTTTCGAATTTTTAATGTGTCCTGTTTAAAATTTTCAGTCTGTTGTTCTAATTTATTACTAAAATTTTCAGTCTGTTGTTCTAATTTATTTTCTAAACTTCCTGTTTGTTCTTTAAGCTTAGCATTTATATTTTCTGTTTGTTTTGTGACTCCATCATGGCCTGTAATTATAATTCCAATTTTTACCTTTTTTATTAATAATATTTTTATTTGTACTTACCTTGTAGCTCAAGATACACATCCGGTATGCAAACGTGGCTTTGTGGCCACCATTACTTTTCTCACTAAGGGCCAGGATACATTATTAAGCGAGCACAGAAACAGTTTGGGTGTTCGAAATAATAAGTCTAACAACATTTAGGTTCAACAAAACTTGTGGTTTAATATTTCTGAATTTCAATCGTTAGAATTTACAAAACCAAAATGGAGTCGTATACACACAAAACAAAATGGCGGCTATGTACTTCCGCCCAACTAACTACACATCAATTTTAATTATTCATTTCTTGTATCTCCTGTATTTAATTTATAACAAGAGTATTCTTTATCAAACTGCAGTTATCATTGATTTTATTTACTACGTATCAGATTATATTACACACTTATAACACACACCAATGCCTCATTGTATAACTTGTAGATGCCGGCATTCTCTCGCATGCACACACACTCTCTCTCTCCCCATACATTAATTAGTGGTACATATTTTGATTTAGAATTTTTTGAGCTCAGATTATAAAATTGATATGGTTATAAATTTTGAACTTTCCTGAATTGGACGTCGCAGTATCTCCTCAGACGCTCTCCATTTCCAGCAGGTGGTCGGCGAACTTTACTGTTTAAGTCTGTTCCTTCACTGCACTGAATTTACTTTACATTTTTACTTTTCTGGTTAGTTAATGGTACTTGCTACCTTTCAATTACATTTTGTACTGCTTGAAACACTTTGGCTGGCAATAATCGGCCAGCGAATTTTGTAGCGTGCTACTGCACTGAATGTAGGTTGAAGACTGGGGCAGATATTGTGTTGTAAATTCGGCAGGTGGAAGGGATTACTCATCATCAACCCTTTTGTCCACAGCTGATGACGGCATTGTTTTACATCACTGTTGTTACGTCTGTCGTATTTATTATGACGTTTCAGCATTGTCCGTTCGTCGTTTCATATGAATATCTGCCGTCTGTCATGTACACCAGTGACCTTGAAGTTGAGTCGCTCTGGCAAACTGCGTAGCATGATATATTTGGGAAATTCTAACCTTATGTTGTTTAATACATTTTATCACAATAAAATTATATTTGCATGTACCATTAAATTCTACACGGTCCTATGTACCGTTACAGGCCCACATAATTTTTCGAAAGGCCTCCATATCCAAATTTCCTGGAGTCATGTTGAATTATTTAAATATTTATTATTTAAATATTTAAATTTGTATTTAAATATTTATTTATAATTTATTATTATTAGTGAACCATATGCAAGCTTTTATTTATTTATTGTTGAACTGTTATTATTTATTTATTTTTATTTACTCATGTTATAATTACACCTGTTTATTTTGTTGAGCGCCAGTTGTGTTTTAGTACACAACAATTAACATAACATACAGTTAATGTTTAATATAAATAATTATTACATATAATATATTTTTCATTTAACACACCTTTATTTTTAGAGCACCCATTTAACTACAAAATTTCTAATAGTTAAATGGTGGGGATCAGGCCACTGTGCCGGTATAATTCCGGCCGTCGAAAATTGTAGAATATTTAATGGTAAAATAACGCGAGAGCAGGGGTCGGTTGAACCGAACTTTGTACGGAACTGTTAAAGCTGCGCGCCCACCTCGTAGGGAGGTTTGGCTTTGTTAAACTGTAACAGCTGAATTCAGTTATCGCCCGGCCAGCAAGAAACATCGACTCCAGTTTCCGAACAGTTTACTGCGCAGTTATTTTTCCACTCTTATGGCAGGCTGAAACTTACGAGACTCCCGGTAAGAGATTGTATTATTGTATGCGTTAAAAATAATTAAAATTAAATAAATAATTAATAACAAAATGTATGCAGCCGTATGAGAAGGCGAATGCATGTGGGTGCGATCCGACAGTTTCTATATTAACAAAATTACTTAATGTTCAGTATATAGCCAATGTTCTTTATTATTATTATTATTATAATATTGTAAGAGTCACTGTAATTGTCATTGTCATGGTAAATGTATAGAATGTTATGTAAATTCGAAGCTAAAGTTAGTGCGTAGTTATGGAATGGAAGTGTGTTCAAACATGCATCAGATTGCTTGTGTGACTCTCTTTAATTAACTTTGCAGTAAAAATAACTTGTGAGAACACCCGTAGAGCAAACATTATTTTATTGAAACATTCTTAATACTGTGAGTGCCTTGAAGTTAATCAGTTTTTTGGGGCAAATTGCAATAATGGTGTCACCACGTGGCAAGCTAACCTGTTGCTTTCTGTCGATGCATGTTGAGAGCGTGCTAATGACTTTTACACTACGCCTTTTGATAAAATCTTTTATTGTTGGAATTAATTATTCCATGGCAGACTTTTTTCTACTCTTTAAGCAGTTTGCAAAGACTTTATTACCGAAACTTGGTGCATTTATCTTGAGTTGGTTGAAGGCCCGTTCTGAGGTTAATTACCTGTGAACTTGGGTGTACATTTTTGTGAACATCTTTTCTAATTTTTATGAATTAACAGGGTTCTTGCTTAAGCCGGAGATGTGGCCTTGCTGATTGAACTCCATCCTCATCAGCCATGAACCATCAGAAACGAACCTGTTCGGAGAAGGAGTCGGGTGACTAGCTCAAGATGTAACTCTTATTCAGCACAATTAAGGTGATATGCACTCTTTTATTTTCCTTTTGGGGCCGGGCCTGCAGTGCTCCTGATTTACCGTAAAAATCTTTTGAAACCATGTGCCCACGTGGCCAGACAGTCTGCTATAGGTGTGTCAGCTGAACATTCATTCTGAACATTATGTGTTAATTTCAAGGAACACTTTAATAACTTAATTTCATAACACTAAGTACAATGCTTGTAATTGTGTGCTGCACTGGGGGAGCGTGCTAGAGACATTTTGTACACTTAAACATTTTCACTGATCGCCTATAGTCATCACCTTACTCACTACAAAATTTATATGACATGTTAGGAATTCTGTTCCGGCTGGAACAGAATGGAGTTGACATTAAATTCACTTTGGGTTTAACATTTAAGGGCTGGGGAGTTTTTCGTTTTCTTTTTGGCTGTTTTCGGGGGAATAAAAGGGGACATAGTTTTGCCAGGCACAGGTTCTTACAGTTTAAGGCTGGTTTGATTCCTGTCACATAAGGTTAAGCGCAAGCTGGCGCGCTCCCACAGCTGCTAGGGCACAACAGTCCTTATTATGAATTCATTTATATACAGTTATTCGGCTTTAACAGAAAAGAATTTTCACATTTTGTCTGGGCATATACTAATTAAATTTCGTACCTTATAAAGGTCTATACTGATTAATTTTTTACTTGTAAGGCATCTACTGATTAATTTTTTTTTACTTGTACAGCATGTACTGCTTAATTTCTTTTAACCTGTAAAGCAGCTACTGATGAATTTTTTCTACTTGTAAGGTATATACTGATTAATTTTTTTTAACTTGTAAAGCACATACTGATTAATTTTTCTACCCTGTAAAGCATATACTGATACATGAATCCTTCTGAATTTGTAAACAAATTAACATTTTAGAACCGCATAACCATTGCTTAAAATCAGGTGATGCAGTTTTTTTATTTTTATTTTATGCTGTGGAAGAAACTTAAAGATTTCATATGCTCATGATGGGGCAATTATCAGTGGATATCTATGCATATGGGCGGTCCGGTCTCTCTTATGGGTTATGAGTGACTATCATTCTTTCAGGGGTTTTTTGTATTTATGCAACTTAATGAAATTGTTGAATGACGGTGACTGAAGGGCGACATTTATGACTGCTGGTTTTAGGGCATGGTAGTAACACCGCCTGCAAAGCAAGTGTATTCCAGGGGTATTCGTGTTTAGAATATTTGTGTATAATTATGAGTATATGTGCCTTTATGTTTCTGTACGTGTTGTTATGTTTCTGTCTATGTTAAGCTAGTCACAAAAAGGGGGAGAATTATATATTTACTGAACGTTATTCTATATACATATATATATATATATATACTTGTTACTGATATACAGAACTTGTCTTTGACACTATTATTAAAATGGGGCTTATTAATTTATTAGGTATTTTGGGTGTTACTCCTTGTATTAGGGGACAACTGATGTGATAATTTTTTCATTGGATGTAACGAATTATGGGGTACAATAAAAACTGTTATTGTTATATTACAGCCGAGTTTCATTGCAGGACCCGTCATACTGGACCCAGCACAATTTTGGCTTCTCTAGGCTCCGGCCTAGTTCTAAATAACTTGTGGCTTCTCTTTCAAAAAAAAAAAAAATTAAATAAAAAGAAATAAAAAGAAGTTTGTTTTATACATATAAAAAGACATAAAAGGAATGAGGAGTTACAAATGGTACTGCAGAGCGTGGTTTATAAAGTCTGATACTACAAATGGTAGCAGTGAGCGTGGTTCATTCTAGGGTTGAACCCTTGGGCCTGGTGTGTGACTGGGCTTGCAAACTCGGAAATATTAGGCTATTGTTATGACATTGTTTTCTTAGGTATATGCCCGTGTAGGCTAATTTTAGGTCGTATAACTTGTGAGTCTGGTCGCACCACTGAGGCGGTTATTTGTGTTTGGAAAATGTGATAGCTTGTACTGCCGGGGAGTCTCAAGCATGGCCTGGGTGATAGAGTGTTGCGGATTCGGGGTCGGAGTTTAGCGTGTGACGTTAGCGGGATGCGGTATGGCCCGATCGGAAGTCGGTACCGTCACCGACTAAATTACCGAATTATGAATTTTGATGGTTAGTTGGTTTTTGTGAGTTATGTGTTGGTGAGACGTGTGTGTCGAATTGATGTTTGATGTTATGTGTGTTCAGTATTGTTGGTTGTCACTTGTCTCCTTCTGTGGTGTGAGTAGATGATTCAGAATAGGCCAGGTCTCCGCAGCGCTAGAGAACCCGGGGGTCCACTCAAAGGAAGGACAGTACTTGGGTTTTTCTGATTCTTGTGAATATGTTTTTTAGGTTATGTTTGTGTTAGGTGTTTAGTGGGGATTTGTTTTATGATTGTTTGTTTTGAATTGTGCAATTCTGGCGGCGGTATGCTATCAGAAATTGCCCCACCCTCTTTCAGGAGTTCTCCAGAAACTTTCAGTGTTAGATGGAATAGATGAGGACCAGTTGCTAGTTTTCTTAGATCTTGTTCTGCAGTTGGCAGATTTCCCGGGGGTGTCCGATGGGGAGGTCTTGTCCCTTATATACCCGTATTGCCGGGGTTCATTGGCAGGGTTGGTCACAAACACTCTGCATCGGGGTGACAGTGTTGATGCTTTCCATGGGGAGGTGTTGAACTTCTTCCTACCCATTCGACGACGTGCCCAGCTTAAGCTTGAAAGATTCTATCACCTACAGGCCAACGGAGAGGCGTTAGGGGACTTCGTGCACGATATATGGAAAGCTGCCCGGGTGTTAAGATTGGGGTTGCCCGAGACAGAAGTTATACAAGCGATTCTGGAAGGATTGCATCCCCAAGAGAGATCTCGGTTGGTATTCGCGGACCGTCCACTTTGTTTTGCGGACCTTGAACGACTGTGTGTGGTTTCAAGGACGGTCCAGGAGGTTGACGAGTCCCGGGGAAGAGAAGCCGCCGATGTCCAATACTCCAGTGGTTCAACAGGAAGAGCCAAAAAGGGCAAACACGGTGGTTGGTGGAGAACGAAAGAGACTGTCCGGAAGCCTGAATGTTCCGGAAGTGACGGAGGCTACAAGGGGGTGGCAAGTGAGAAGACGGTAACAACAGCTACAGCATGGAAAACAGAGAAAAATGAATTTAACAGGGGAAGAAGAAATTATGTTAGGGAACAAACATCGGTAAGTAGGGAGCCTGTACCAAGGCGTTATTCCTATTTGGAGAAAAGTGAGACTTTAAAGGTTCCAGAGGAATTACCAGTGTCTAATAGAGTAGTGAATGAAGAAGGTGAAGCAGAAGAAGAAAAGCGGAATAACTTCTGTGGATCAATACAAGAGCATAAGAAAACATCTGTTGATACTGAATTACCGGACTCGAAGAGGACGTCATGGTTGAACCCAGAGGCCGCAGAATTTGTTCCGGTATTTCCATCTCGGTTCGTGAGGGATCCAGATCCTGTAACATCATCATCGCCTACGCCGGGATATGAGAAGTCACTTGATGGTGTAGCTTTACCATCGCCAGTAGAAATTAATGTAGTCATTGCACATGAACCTGGACAGCTGGATTCCAGGGTGGAAAATGTTGAGGATGTTGTAGTTGCTGAAAGTGGTGAAGGCGTGGAATCGACAGAAGAGTCAGAAGAGCGGTCTGCGGATGCTGCACAGGAAGGTATAGTTGTAGGTGTTAGGGAGACTGTAGAGTCTGAAGTTGCAGATGGACACAGGGATGTCCGGGCTGCAAGTGTTTCTGAGGTTGTGGATGGACAAGGGGATGTTCATGCCGCAAGTGTGGTAGAAGTAGATGAAGTAGAAGTTGAGGAGAAATTTAGTGGCAGCGTTGTGGAGTGTGCGAGTGAGAATGATGGAGTGTGTGAAGATGTGCAGACGCCTTCTGTAAGTAGTGTTGAGGATTCCGAGGAACGGGAAGAAGTTTCAGGTGGACCAGGTGAGCAACTAGAGGAGGACGAGGATGTGCAGTGTTCTGATGGTGGTAGTGGATGTGATGGTGATGATGTTGAGGAGGAAAGTGTTGATGAAAATGAGATCAGAGAAGAGGTTAGTCAAGAAGTTCGTGAAGGAGCTGGCGATGCGTGTGATGAAGAAATTGGTGAGGAGCTGAGGGAAGATGAGGTTGAAGATGGATCAGAGGAGCAATGGGAAGATGCTGAGGAGGTGCAGTGTCAGGAGGTTGATTTGGATTATGTGGACGAAGAAGGGGAAATTGTAGAAAAGGAAGAAATTGTAGCAGAGGAGTTAGACGACAAGCATAATCCAAGGCGGAGTCAAAGTAGTGAGGTAAGTTGCTTTGATTCTGATTCCGAAGAAACCAGTCCGTACAGCTCAACACGAAATAGTTCCTCAGAGAGTGGTGTCCGAAAGGAACGAGTACCCAAAGTCTGTCACAGAAAGGTAAGAAGAAGAGGTTAACGGGTAGCGGGTAGATGTTCACCACACTCCCAATGGTGTTGTCTACTTCAGGGTTGCGCCCCTGCCCACGCGAGCCTTGGTTTTCTCCAGTCATTCTCCTTTTCGGAGGGAACCAGGTCCTTACCCTTAGTCCTAACTATTGACCGCCAAATGATCCTTGCCCCGTTTCATCTTCCCAATTTTCCTACCCCTCCCCTTAGTAAAAAAAAAAACAAGAAAAAAAAAAAAAAAAAAAAAAAAAAAAAACTATCAATAAGGAGAGAGACTTGCCGAGAGTGCACATTTATATTGTGGTCCTGGATTATCATTTGGATGTGGAAGGTTATCATGGAGAAAGTTAGGAGTTAGAGAATGTTCCCTCAGAGTGTCGTGGTCTTGGAGATTGTAAGTTCCCCTGTTTTGGTTATGATGGAGAGTGATAGCGTGCTGTTGTTTCTGATTAGTGGTTGATTTTGATTTTTGTTTAGTGTAGAGGTCGAGCCATGCCGCATTCTCCGGTTTCCCGGGTGTTTTTGTTTTGTTGAGAGAGAGAATTGTAATGGTTGTGTATCGACGTCGGTGGAGAAGTAATACCCCCCTTGCTGGTCGTGGTCTTTTGGTGGAGTAAGAGTTAGGATGGATGTTCGCGTGCCCTGGAGGCGGTCCTCTCTGTCTGGCTAAGCGGGGCCGTCCGCCCTTGTGTAGGGATGTGGGCCAGCCATATGGCAAGGTTGGAGATGCCTTGTGGGTGCATGTGGCTGGTCGGTCCGAGAGATGGACGAGAGGTAGTACGGTCGCTCACATATCAAGGTGGGAGATACCTTGTTTGGTCTTAGGACGAGTATGTGAGTGGGACCGGTGGGAGTAGGTGATGGTCACCAGAGAGGGTGACGTGTTGGGGCGGTCCCGTGGGGTTGGCATGGCGGAGAGGGTCGCATGGGGAATGGTCGCAGTTGTGAAGCCTCTGTTCCCCTGAGAGCAAGTGCCGCCGGGCCGCCATATCCACGAAGTCCACCAGTTTGTTTTGGGAAGGGGGTACACTGCAGGGTACTCTCCCGAGTTTAAGAGTGGGGCAACCGGGTTGCCCTTTCGGGGTGGGGGTGTGCCGGTATAATTCCGGCCGTCGAAAATTGTAGAATATTTAATGGTAAAATAACGCGAGAGCAGGGGTCGGTTGAACCGAACTTTGTACGGAACCGTTAAAGCTGTGCGCGCACCTCGTAGGGAGGTTTGGCTTTGTTAAACTGTAACAGCTGAATTCAGTTATCGCCCGGCCAGCAAGAAACATCGACTCCGGTTTCCGAACAGTTTACTGCGCAGTTATTTCTTCCAATCTTATGGCAGGCTGAAACTTACGAGACTCCCGGTAAGAGATTGTATTATTGTATGCGTTAAAAATAATTAAAATTAAATAAATAATTAATAACAAAATGTATGCAGCCGTATGAGAAGGCGAATGCATGTGGGTGCGATCCGACAGTTTCTATATTAACAAAATTACTTAATGTTCAGTATATAGCCCATGTTCTTTATTATAAATACGCGAGCCTTGGTTTCCTCCATTCATCCTTATTTGCGGAGGGAACCAGGTCCTTACCCTTAGTCCTAACTATAGACCGCCAAATGATCCTTGCCCCGTTTCATCTTCCCGATTTTCCTACCCCTCCCCTTAGTAAAAAAAAAAAAAAAAAAAAAAAAAAAAACCTATCGATAGGGAGTTAGAGAGACTTGCCGGAAGTGGTTAGATTGTGGTCCTCGAGATTGTCGTGGTCGTCAGTTTCCCCTGTTTTAAAAGTAAGATGGAGAGTGATAGTGTGCTGTTGTTTCCTTGTACATAGTGGTGGATTTTGATTAATGGTTGTTGATGTTGATGTTGTTCATTGTAGGGTCCGAGCCATGCCGCATTCTCCGGTTGTTTCCCGGGTGTTTTGTAGAGAGAGAGAATGGTATGTATTTTGTATCGACGTCAGTGGAAAAATGACCCCCTTGCTAGTCATGGTGTTTTGTTGAGTTGAGTTGAGATTAATGTTCGTGTGCCCTTGGTGCGGTCCTCTCTGTCTGCCTGAGCGGGGCCGTCCGCCCTTGTGTAGGGATGTGGGCCAGCCATATGGCAAGGATGGAGATGCCTTGTTGGTGCATGTGGCTGGTCGGTCCAAGAGATGGACGAGAAGTAGTGCGGTCGCTCACATATCAAGGTGGGAGATACCTTGTTTGGTCTCAGGACGAGTATGTGAGTGGGACCGGTGGGAGTAGGTGATGGTCACCAGAGAGGGTGACGTGTTGGGGCGGTCCCGTGGGGTTGGCATGGCGGAGAGGGTCGCATGGGGATGCCTGTTCTCCTGAGAGCAAGTGCCGCCGGGCCACCATAACCACAATGCCCACGAGCTTATTTTGGGAAGGGGGTACACTGCAGGGTACTCTCCCGAGTTTAAGAGTGGGGCAACCGTGTTGCCCTTTCGGGGTGGGGGTGTGCCGGTATAATTCCGGCCGTCGAAAATTGTAGAATATTTAAGGGTAAAATAACGCTAGAGCAAGGGTCGGTTGTACCGAACTTTGTACAGAACCGTTAAAGCTGCGCACGCACCTCGTAGGGAGGTTTGGCTTTGTTGAACTGTAACAGCTGAATTCAGTTATCGGCCCGGCCAGCAAGAAACATCGACTCTGGTTTCCGAACAGTTTACTGCGCAGTTATTTCTTCCACTCTTATGGCAGGCTGAAACTTACGAGACTCCCGGTAAGAGATTGTATTATTGTATGCGTTAAAAATAATTAAAATTAAATAAATAATTAATAACAAAATGTATGCAGCCATATGAGAAGGCGAATGCATGTGGGTGCGATCCGACAGTTCCTATATTAAAAAAATTACTTAATGTTCAGTATATAGCCCATGTTCTTTATTATCATTATAATATTGTAAGAGTCACTGTAATTGTCATTGTCATGGTAAATGTATAGAATGTTATATAAATTCGAAGCTAAAGTTAGTGCGTAGTTATGGAATGGAAATGTGCTCAAACATGCTTCAGATTGCTTGTGTGACTCTCTTTAATTAACTTTGCAGTAAAAATAACTTGTGAGAACACCCGTAGAGCAAACATTATTAATATTGAAACATTCTTAATACTGTGAGTGCCTTGAAGTTAATCAGTTTTTTGGGCAAATTGCAATAATGGTGTCACCACGTGGCAAGCTAACCTGTTGCTTTCTGTCGATGCGTGTTGAGAGCGTGCTAATGACTTTTACACTACGCCTTTTGATAAAATCTTTTATTGTTGGAATTAATTATTCCATGGCAGACTTTTTTCTACTCTTTAAGCAGTTTGCAAAGACTTTATTACCGAAACTTGGTGCATTTATCTTGAGTTGGTTGAAGGCCCGTTCTGCGGTTAATTACCTGTGAACTTGGGTGTACTTTTTAAGGAACATCTTTTCTAATTTTTATGAATTAACAGGGTTCTCGCTTAAGCCGGAGATGTGGCCTTGCTGATTGAACACCATCCTCATCAGCCATGAACCGTCAGAAACGCACCTGTTCGGAAAAGGAGTCGTGTGACTAACTCAACATGTGACGCTTGTTCTGCGTAATTAAGGTGATATGCACTCTTTTATTTTTCTTTGGGTGACCGGGCCTGCTGTGCTCCGGATTTACAGACTAAATCTTTCTGAAACCATGTGCCCACGTGGCCAGACAGTCTGCTATAGGGGGTGTCTGCTGAACATTCATTCTGAACATTATGTGTTAATTTCAATGAACACTTTAATAACTTAATTTCATAACACTAAGTACAATGCTTGTAATTGTGTGCTGCACTGGGGGAGCGTGCTAGAGATATTTTGTACACTTAAACATTTTCACATATTGCCAATTGTCATCACCATACTTACTACAAAATTTGTATGACAGGTTAGGAATTCTGTTCCGGCTGGAACAGAATGGGGTTGATATTAATTTCATTTTGGGTTTAACAGGTAAGGGCTGGGGCGTTTTTTTGTTTTCTTTGTGGCTGTTTTCTGGGGTATAAAAGGGGACATAGTTTTTGCCTGGCACATGTTGATACAGTTTAAGGCAGGTTTGATTCCTGTCACATAAGGTTAAGCGCAAGCTGGCGCGCTCCCACAGCTGCTAGGGCACAACCGTCCTTATTGTAAATTCATTTATATATATATATATATATATATATATATATATATATATAGCTAGTCGGGCTTTAATAGAAAAGAATTTTCACATTTTTTTTTGGGCATCTAATAATTAATTTTTGTACCTTATAAAGGTCTATACTGTTTAATTTTTTTTTACTTGTAAAGCATCTCCTGATTAATTTTTTCTTGTACAGCATGTACTGCTTAATTTCTTTTAACCTGTAAAGCATCTACTGATGAATTTTTCTACTTGTAAGGTATATACTGATTAATTTTTTTTAACTTGTAAAGCACATACTGATACATGAATCCTTCTGAATTTGTAAACAAATTAACTTTTTAGAACCGCATAACAATTGCTTAAAATCAGGTGATGCAGTTTTTTTATTTTTATTTTATGCTGTTGAAGAAACTTAAAGATTTCATATGCTCATGATGGGGCAATTATCAGTGGATATCTATACACATGGGCGGTCTGGTCTCTCTTATGGGTTATGAGTGACTATCATTCTTTCAGGGGTTTTTCGTATCTATGCAATTTAATGGAAATTGATGAATGACTGTGACTGAAGGGCGAACATTTATGACTGCTGGTTTTAGGGCATGGTAGTAACACTGCCTGCAAAGCAGGTGTATTCCAGGGGTACTCGTGTTTATAATATTTGTGTCTAATTATGAGTATATGTGCCTTTATGTTTCTGTACGTGTTGTTATGTTTCTGTCTACGTTAAGCTAGTCACAAAAAAGGGGGAGAATCATATATTTACGTAATGTTACTCGATATACATATATATATATATATAATCATTGTTGATACACAGTTTGTCTGGGACACTATTAAGAATATGGGGCTTACGGATTTATTATGTATTTTGGGCGTTACTCCTTGTATTCGGGGACAACTTATGTGATAATTTTTTCATTGCATGTAACGAATTATGGGGTACAATAAAAACTGTTATTGTTATATTACAGCCGAGTTTCATTGCAGGACCCGTCATACTGGACCCAGCACAATTTTGGCTTCTCTAGGCTCCGGCCTAGTTCTAAATAACTTGTGGCTTCTCTTTCAAAAAAAAAAAATTTAATAAAAAGAAATATAAAAAGAAATAAAAAGAAGTTTGTTTTATACATATAAAAAGACATAAAAAGAAAGAGGGGTTGCAAATGGTAGCAGAGCATGGTATGCTACCAGACGGCTACCGGACAGTATTCTGAACCATCCACTCACACCACAGAAGGAGACAAGCAACAACCAACAACACTGAACACTCACAACATCAAACATCCATCCGACACACACGTCTCACCAACACATAACTCACAAAAACCAACTAACAATCAAAATTCATCATTCAGGAATTAGTAATCCAACGTAAACAGGACATTAAGTCGGTGACGGTACCGACTTCCGATCGGGCCATACCGCATCCCGCTAATGTCACATGCTAAACTCCGACCCCGAATCCGCAACATTCTATCACCCAGGCCACGCTTGAGACTCCCCGGCAGTACAACCTATCACATTTTCCGAACACAAATACCCGCCTCAGTGGTGTGACCAGACTCACATGTTATACGAGCTAAAACTAGCCTACACGGGCATATACCTAAGAAAACAATGTCATAACAATAGCCTAATATTTCCGAGTTTGCAAGCCCCATCACACACCAGGACCCAAGGGTTCAACCCTAGAATGAACCACGCTCACTGCTACCATTTGTAACCCCTCTTTCCTTTTATGTCTTTTTATATGTATAAAACAAACTTCTTTTTATTTAATTTTTTTTTTTTTTTTTTGAAAGAGAAGCCACAAGTTATTTAGAACTAGGCCGGAGCCTAGAGAAGCCAAAATTGTGCTGGGTCCAGTATGACGGGTCCTGCAATGAAACTCGGCTGTAATAAAACAATAACAGTTTTCATTGTACCCCATAATTCGTTACATGCAATGAAAAAATTATCACATCAGTTGTCCCCTAATACAAGGAGTAACACCCAAAATACCTAATAAATTAATAAGCCCCATTTTAATAATAGTGTCAAAGACAAGTTCTGTATATCAGTAACAAGTATATATATATGTATATAGAATAACGTTCAGTAAATATATAATTCTCCCCCTTTTTGTGACTAGCTTAACATAGACAGAAACATAACAACACGTACAGAAACATAAAGGCACATATACTCATAATTATACACAAATATTCTAAACACGAATACCCCTGGAATACACTTGCTTTGCAGGCGGTGTTACTACCATGCCCTAAAACCAGCAGTCATAAATGTCGCCCTTCAGTCACCGTCATTCAACAATTTCATTAAGTTGCATAAATACGAAAAACCCCTGAAAGAATGATAGTCACTCATAACCCATAAGAGAGACCGGACCGCCCATATGTATAGATATCCACTGATAATTGCCCCATCATGAGCATATGAAATCTTTAAGTTTCTTCAACAGCATAAAATAAAAATAAAAAAACTGCATCACCTGATTTTAAGCAATTGTTATGCGGTTCTAAAAAGTTAATTTGTTTTACAAATTCAGAAGGATTCATGTATCAGTATATGCTTTACAGGGTAGAAAAATTAATCAGTATGTGCTTTACAAGTTAAAAAAAATTAATCAGTATATACCTTACAAGTAGAAAAATTCATCAGTAGATGCTTTACAGGTTAAAAGAAATTAAGCAGTACATGCTGTACAGGAAAAAATTAATCAGGAGATGCTTTACAAGTAAAAAAAAATTAAACAGTATAGACCTTTATAAGGTACAAAAATTAATTAGTAGATGCCCAAAAAGAAATGTGAAAATTCTTTTCTATGAAAGCCCGACTAGCTATATATATATATATATATTACTATAATACTTATAACTAATTTACCTCAAGATATATTTTTTCCTTTAGGAACATGTTTCGGGAGATCCTGTTCTCCCATCTTCAGCCTTCGCCATCTTGCTTCTGGTGCAGTATTTGTGTGTTGGCTTCTGGATGTTATTATGGTGGTTTGTTGGTCTTTGGTCCTTCAATGTTGCATTATTGTGTGTGGTTGTGGTATCTGTTTTTGTATTTTGTGTATTTTCGATGTTGAGTGCTTTGAATATTGTGTCATGTTTTGTATTGATTTGTATTTGTTCTGGTATTAATTTGTTTTGTGTTTTATGTTTGTAAATCTGTAAATTTTCCCAAATGTTCATTATGGTGCCTTTGTGTGGTATATGTTTTATTAGTGTTACATTGGTTATGTCTGGGAATTCATGTCCTGTGTTTATTGCATGTGTGGCTAAATTGGATTTATATATATTTGGTTTTTTGTATGCATTTAGGTGTTCAAAATGCATACAAAAAACCAAATATATATAAATCCAATTTAGCCACACATGCAATAAACACAGGACATGAATTCCCAGACATAACCAATGTAACACTAATAAAACATATACCACACAAAGGCACCATAATGAACATTTGGGAAAATTTACAGATTTACAAACATAAAACACAAAACAAATTAATACCAGAACAAATACAAATCAATACAAAACATGACACAATATTCAAAGCACTCAACATCGAAAATACACAAAATACAAAAACAGACACCACAACCACACACAATAATGCAACATTGAAGGACCAAAGACCAACAAACCACCTTAATAACATCCAGAAGCCAACACACAAATACTGCACCAGAAGCAAGATGGCGAAGGCTGAAGATGGGAGAACAGGATCTCCCGAAACATGTTCCTAAAGGAAAAAATATATCTTGAGGTAAATTAGTTATAAGTATTATAGTATTATATACATCAAG
The DNA here is from genome assembly GCA_034769895.1 of Magicicada septendecula. Taxonomy (NCBI): domain Eukaryota; kingdom Metazoa; phylum Arthropoda; class Insecta; order Hemiptera; family Cicadidae; genus Magicicada; species Magicicada septendecula. Next base: position 227,027,843 of record CM068374.1, on the reverse strand, counting down.
AAACGGACTGTAGCAGAAAGTGATTGAAATATATATGTATATATATATAAATGAATTTACAATAAGGACAGTTGTGCCCTAGCAGCTGTGGGAGCACGCCAGCTTGCGCTTAATCTTATGTGACAGGAATCAAACCTGCCTTAAACTGTATCAACATGTGCCAGGCAAAAACTATGTCCCCAGAAAACAGCCAAAAAGAAAACGAAAAACGCCCCAGCCCTTACCTGTAAAACCCAAAATGAAATTAATATCAACCCCATTCTGTTCCAGCCGGAACAGAATTCCTAACCTGTCATATAAATTTTTGTAGTAAGTAAGGTGATAACTATAGGCAATCTGTGAAAATGTTTAAGTGTACCAAATATCTCTAGCACGCTCCCCCAGTGCACCCCACAATTACAAACATTGTACTTAGTGTTATGAAATTAAGTTATTAAAGTGTTCCTTGAAATTAACACATAATGTTCAGAATGAATGTTCAACTGACACACCTATAGCAGACTGTCTGGCCACGTGGGCACATGGTTTCAAAAGATTTTACGGTAAATCAGGAGCACTGCAGGCCTGGCCCCAAAAGGAAAATAAAAGACTGCATATCACCTTAATTGTGCTGAATAAGAGTTACATCTTGAGCTAGTCACCCGACTCCTTCTCCGAACAGGTTCGTTTCTAATGGTTCTAATGGTTATTACAGCCGAGTTTCATTGCAAGTCCCGTCATACTGGACCCAGCACAATTTTGGCTTCTCTAGGCTCCGGCCTAGTTCTAATTAACTTGTGGCTTCTCTTTCAAAAAAAAATTAAATAAAAAGAAATATAAAGGAAATAAAAAGAAGTTTGTTTTATACATATAAAAAGACATTAAAAGAAAGAGGGGTTACAAATGGTACCGCAGAGCGTGGTTTATAAAGTCTGATACTGCAAATGGTAGCAGTGAGCGTGGTTCATTCTAGGGTTGAACCCTTGGGTCCTGGTGCGTGACGGGGCTTGCAGACTCGGAAATATTAAGGCGATTGTTATGACATTGTTTTCTTAGGTATATGCCCGTGTAGGCTAATTTTAGGTCGTATAACTTGTGAGTCTGCTCGCACCACTGAGGCGGTTATTTGTGTTTGGAAAATGTGATAGGTTGTACTGCCGGGGAGTCTCAAGCGTGGCCTGGGTGATAGAATGTTGCGGATTCGGGGTCGGAGTTTAGCATGTGACATTAGCGGGATGCGGTATGGCCCGATCGGAAGTCGGTACCGTCACCGACTTATGTCCTGTTTATGTTGGATTCCTAGTTCCCGAATTATGAATTTTGATGGTTAGTTGGTTTTTGTGAGTTATGTGTTGGTGAGACGTGTGTGTTGAGTTGATGTTTGATGTTGTGAGTGTTCAGTATTGTTGATTGTCACTTGTCTCCTTCTGTGGTGTGAGTGGATGGTTCAGAATAGGCCAGGTCTCCGCAGCGCTAGAGAACCCGGGGGTCGCTCAAAGGAAGGACAGTACTTGGGTTTTTTCTGATTCTTGTGAATGTTTTTGTAAGTATGTTTGTGTTAGGTGTTTAGTGGGGATTTGTTTTATGATTGTTTGTTTTGAATTGTGCAAATCTGGCGGCGGTATGCTATCAGAAATTGCCCCACCCTCTTTCAGGAGTTCTCCAGAAACTTTCAGTGTTAGATCTTGTTCTGCAGTTGGCAGATTTCCCGGGGGTGTCCGATGGGGAGGTCTTGTCCCTTATATACCCGTATTGCCGGGGTCATTGGCAGGGTTGGTCACCAACGCTCTGCGTCGGGGTGACAGTGTTGATGCTTTCCATGGGGAGGTGTTGAAGTTCTTCCTACCCATTCGACGACGTGCCCAGCTTAAGTTGGAAAGATTCTATCGCCTACAGGCCAACGGAGAGGCATTAGGGGACTTCGTGCACGATATACGGACAGCTGCCCGGGTGTTAAGGTTGGGGTTGGTCGAGTCAGAAGTGATACAAGCGATTCTGGAAGGTCTGACTCCCCAAGAGAGATCTTGTTTGGTATTCGCGGACCGTCCACGTTGTTTTGCGGACCTTGAATGGCTGTGTGTGGTTTCAAAAACGGTCCAGGAGGTTGATGAGTCCCGGGGAAGAGAAGCTAAAGATGTCCAATACTCCAGTGGTTCATCAGGAAGAGCCAAAAGGGACAAACATGGTGGTTGGAGGAGAACGCAAGAGACTGTCCGAAAGCCTGAATATTCCGGAAGTGACGGAGGCTACAAGGGAGTGGCAAGTGAGAAGACGGTAACAACAGCTACAGCACAGAAAACAAAGAAATATGAAATTAACAGGGGAAGAAGAAATTATGTTAGGGAACAAATGTCGGCAAGTAGGGAGCCTGTACTAAGGCGTTATTCCTATTCGGAGAAAAAGGAAACTTTAAAGGTTCCAGAGGAAGTACAAGTGCCTAAGAGAGTAGTAGATGAAGAAGGTGAAGCAGAAGAAGAAAAGCGGATCCACTTCTGTGGATCGATACAGCACAACAAGAACACGTCAGTTAATACTGAGTTACAGGACTCGAAGAGGACGTCATGGTTGAATCCAGATGCCGCAGAATTTGTCCCGGTATCGTTCGTGAGGGATCCAGATCCGGTAACATCATCATCGCCTACGCAGGGATATGAGAAGTCACTTGATGGTGTAGCTTCACCATCGCCAGTAGAAGTTAATTTAGTCATTGCACATGAACCTGGACAGCTGGATTCCAGGGTGGAAGATGTTGAGGACGTTGTAGTTGCTGAAGGTGGTCAAGGAGTGGAATCGACAGAAGAGGCAGAAGAGCGGTCTGCAGATCCTGCACAGGAAGGTATAGTTGTAGGTGTTAGGGAGACTGTAGAGTCTGAAGTTGCAGATGGACACAGGGATGTCCGGGCTGCAAGTGTTTCTGAGGTTGTGGATGGACAAGGGGATGTTCATGCCGCAAGTGTGGTAGAAGTAGAGGAGGTAGAAGTTGAGGAGAAATTTGGTGGCAGCGTTGTGGAGTGTGCGAGTGAGAATGATGTAGTGTGTGAAGATGTGCAGACGCCTTCTGTAAGTAGTGTTGAGGATTCCGAGGAACGGAAAGAAGTTTCAGGCGGACCAGGTGAGCAACTAGAGGATGAAGAGGTGCAGTGTTCTGATGGTGGAAGTGGATGTGATGGCGATGATGTTGATGATAAATGTGTTGGGGACAACGAGATCAGAGAAGAGGCTAGTCAAGAAGTTCGTGAAGGAGCTGGCGATGCGTGTGATGAAGAAATTGGTGAGGAGCTGAGGGAAGATGAGGTTGAAGATGGATCAGAGGAGCAACGGGAAGAGGCTGAGGAGGTGCAGTGTCAGGAGGTTGATTTGGATTATGTGGACGAAGAAGGGGAAATTGTAGAAAAGAAAGAAGTAGAAAAGGAAGAAATTGTAGCAGAGGAGTTAGATGATGAGCATAATCCATAGGGGAGTCAAGGGAGTGAAGTAAGTTGCCTTGATCCTGATTCCGAAGAAACCAGTCCGTACAGCTCAACACGAAATAATTTCTCAGAGTGTGGTGTTCGAAAGGAACGGGTACCTAAAGTCCATCACAGAAAGGTAAGAAGAAGAGGTTAACGGGTAGCGGGTAGATGTTCTCCACAGTCCCAGTGTTGTTCATCTATTTCAGGGTTGCGCCCCTGCCCACGCGAGCCTTGGTTTTCTCCAGTCATTCTCCTTTTCGGAGGGAACCATGTCCTTACCCTTACTCCTAGCTATTGACCCTTTAATGATCCTTGCCCCATTTCATCTTCCCGATTTTCCTACCCCTCCCCTTAGTAAAAAAAAAAATCTATTAATAAGGAGTTAGAGAGACTTGCCGGAAGTGATTAGAGTGTGGTCCTCGAGATTGTTGGTTTCCCCTGTTCTGGAAGGTTATCATGGAGATAGTTAGAGAGTTAGAGAATGTTCCCTCAGAGTGTCGTGGTCTTGGAGATTGTAAGTTCCCCTGTTTTAAAGGTTAGATGGAGTGATAGGTGTTGTTGTTTCCTTGTTCATAGTGGTTTGATTTCGATTTTGGTTAGTGTAGAGGTCGTGCCATGCCGCATTATCCGGTTTCCCGGGTGTTTTTGTTTTGTTGAGAGAGAATTGTATATATATATATATATATATGGTGTATCGACGGTGCCGTGGTGAAGTAAACCCCCCATATAGTTATGGCCTTTTTGGTGAAGTAAGAGTTGAGATGAGATTAATGTTCGTGTGCCCTTGGTGCGGTCCTCTCTGTCTGGCTAAGCGGGGCCGTCCGCCCTTGTGGAGGGATGTGGGCCAGCCATATGGCAAGGATGGAGATGCCTTGTGGGTGCATGTGGCTGGTCGGTCCAAGAGATGGACGAGAGGTAGTACCGGTCGCTTACATACCAAGGTGGGAGATACCTTGTTTTGGTCTTAGGACGAGTATGTGAGTGGGACCGGTGGAAGTAGGTGATGGTCACCGGAGAGGGTGACGTGTTGGGGCGGTCCCGTGGGGTTGGCATAGCAGAGAGGGTCGCATGGGGATCTCTGTTCTCCTGAGAGCAAGTGCCGCTGGGCCACCATATCCACGAAGTCCTCCAGCTTGTTTTGGGAAGGGGGTACACTGCAGGGTACTCTCCCGAGTTTAAGAGTGGGGCAACCGGGTTGCTCTTTTGGGGTGGGGGTGTGCCGGTATAATTCCGGTCGTCGAAAATTGTAGAATATTTAAGGGTAAAATAACGCTAGAGCAAGGGTCGGTTGTACCGAACTTTGTACGGAACCGTTAAAGCTGCGCGCGCACCTCGTAGGGTGGTTTGGCTTTGTTGAACTGTAACAGCTGAATTCAGTTATCGCCCGGCCAGCAAGAAACACCGACTACCTAATCCGGCAGGTATTACTACGCAGTATTTCTTCCACTCTTATGGCAGGCTGAAACTTACGACCGAGTATCATTGCAACCATTACCACAAATGGTTTTGGTTGTGCGCCAAAATTATACAACAAATTTATATACTGTTTAAATTTGTGGAGCCCCACAATCTTGGCGCGCCATAATTATACAACGTTACATATACATACATATACATGTGGACATGTCAGGCCTCACGTTCAAGGGATACAAAATTATACAATGAATTTATATGTAAATTCGATATACAGTAATTCATGCAGGTTGTATAATTATACCAGGTGTATTTATAATAAGAGTATTTTTATTTATCAATATTTAAAACTCATATTTATTATTTATTCATTATTATAATATTCATAAACATCATTAATAATTGTCGGTCACGATATTTCTCATTATTAAATGTTTATATCTTATGATATGCAACATTACACATATTTAAAAAATCTCTTATATCTAAACATGTTAATAATCTTATATCTAGACATGCTAAATAATTGGTTTATTAATTTACTATAAAATTAAAATATTTTTATAGTGAAATAAACTGTCTTATCTCAGACCTGACCTCTACTCACTCAGTCTATACCAATGTTTAAAATTCAATTTAAATTTATATTAATTTCTTGTAGACTGGCCTTTGTTTTAATATTCAACTTTAAATTAATCTTTCTATACTTCAAATATCTAATCACTTTACTATCTATTTTGATAATAAACTCTACTCTCTTTACTTTAAATTCTCTTTCATTTATTAATGCTTTTATATATATGCGATCGCTCATTCTTACGACTAAACATTTATTTACATTTTCACATATTATTACTAAGTATAAACTTTTCTTTGTTTTAATTTACTGTCTTTTGAAATCGTCTTTATGAGCTCTTTTTTTTTTTACAAATCAATTAAAATGCATTACGCATGTCACCTCGATTTCTGATGGTCTTACGACTGTTGTCCGGGGTCCAGCATTGTCCAGAGTTAGTTTCCCAATCCTCTTGTCCTGGCGTGGTCCTGGATACGTCTAGAGTCCAGCGTCATTTTACGGCAGCATGTGTTCCTGGATACGTCTAGAGTCCAGCGTCGTTCTACGGCAGCATGTGTTCCTGGATACGTCTAGAGTCCAGCGTCGTTCTACAGCAGCATGTGTCCTTGGATATGTCTAGAGTCCAGCGTCGTTCTATAGCAGCATGTTCCTGGATACGTCTAGAGTCCAGCGTCGTTCTACAGCATCATGTTCCTGGATACGTCTAGAGTCCAGCGTCGTTCTACGGCAGCTTTTTCGTATATACTCTTGGTAGACTTACTATTGCGGTATTTACTTTTTCCGTAATATTGTCGTGAATTTAACGAACGTTATTTCATTTGTTAATGCGACTTGTAATAGAATAAAAATAAACTGTTTTGCCGACGGACTGCATGTCCTGCTGCAACTGTATCTTGAAATGAAGAGAAGGGTTTTTGGTCGAACCCTTAATTTATACCCTCTCGAGATTCCACGCGTCGGCTCCAAAATCGTCCTGTCGATACCTGCATATCTCGTGACAGCCCCCACTCCCGAACCTTTTCATCTATTTGCAATTATTAGCGAATAGCAATGTTTTGCACGGAATCGAGATAGCACAAATCACAGCTATTTCGGTTAAGCACTCACTATATTAATTTGAGCATCTTAGGGTAATTTGCGTATTTTTTAGCACGTTTATTTTGCACTGTCTTCGCATAACGTGTTCTATTAACGTCATCTTTTCACTGGGGATAACTATAAATTTTACACACACTTTGGTGCCTTTGGTTTGGTCATACACTAATTAGTTTTCGCACAGTGAATTAAAATAATTATTTTATTAATTACTTGGGGCGGGTTGCTGAGATTCCTGTCTTTGCCTGCATCACTAACACACACAAGATACATGTGTAACACACATACAATTGAGCAGGTGTTCACTGCTTGTCGAAACAGGTTAATCTCTCCCCTAATCTAACAATGAAATATTTTTGCAATCTCAGACCTGTCCATTTACCCGTAAATTATACAAATTATACAAAATTTATATTTATTTAAATTAATGCCTAATACAGCGTATGGCTGTATTGTTGCAATATATATTGCTGTCAGATATTTTGACTATAAAACAGGTTAATTACGTACCGTCACGCTTTTTGAAATCCGAAAACAGGATTACTCGAGTTTCGACACATTAAGTGTCATCTTCAGATCCTCGATGAATATAAGTTAAAAATACATTTGTTGATGTATGCACATCCCGTCAGATAATAAAAACAACACAAACATAACAACAAAAATACTTAAATAATTTAACACATATTAAAACCGAGACAAGACACGAACGAAGACGCGGACCTGCGCAGGAACACGTTATGCCTATAACTTATAAGTGTTGGCATAACGTGTTTCTGCGCAGGTCCGCGTCGGCCACGTGTATCGTGTTTTCGTTCTGTTTTGTCTCGGTTTTAATATGTGTTAAATTATTTAAGTATTTTTGTTGTTATGTTTGTGTTGTTTTTATTATCTGACGGGATGTGCATACATCAACACATGTATTTTTAACTTATATTCATCGAGGATCTGAAGATGACACTTAATGTGTCGAAACTCTAGTAATCCTGTTTTCGGATTTCAAAAAGCGTGACGGTAGGTAATTAACCTGTTTTATAGTCTTAAAACGTTTTCGAGGCAAATACAATGTTTAAATCAGATATTTTGTTTTCATAACAATAATAAAACTCCCCCTATCTCTACTTCATTAGTTCTCTAATAGAGTGCACTCCCATTAACTGTTTCAAAGTACAATTCACTTAGTAATCAACAGTCATAATTAGAGTGTTTTCTTTCCTGTAGTGTAAGGTATATCGTGCAGTTCAGTTTTCTTTTGGTTTATACACGCATACCGCAAGAATAGAAAGACTATTCACCGCTATTGTTATTTTACTCCGCTTATTATAATATAAAACTCTGCTTATTTCATGTGTTTAATGTTTGTTGGAATATTATTGTTAAGTTTAGGACTGCCTAAAACATCAGCGAAGTGTTGCTTAAAACGGGACATTTACAACGCATAAGGACAAGGTCAGTGAACGCTTAATATTTATGCATTGTTGATTACATGAGAATAAATACTTTAACTATTTTAGTTTTACAATATACAGTCCACTGCTAATAAAAAAGAACCCCACATTTTTGGATTTTTGGTCCTCCGGCCCGGATAGCATCTTTCATTCAGAATCCAGCACGTTGGAAAGCAAGATTTTTATTAATTATTACGCTCTTTATTATTACGTTTATTGAATTATTGTAATGCTTATATATTAAAAAAAAACAAAAAAACAATTATTTACTACTGGCAAGTATTGCCAATACTCAGTGCTCTTTCCATTTTGTTATGATTTTTTCATGTTTTTTCACGCAAGCATAGTTTATTGATTCATTGTCCAGCGTGTGTTATTTCATGTTTTATCTAGCAAGCATAGTTCTAAAGTGTAGTGTGTTTCTTCAAAATCGACCTCTGTATTAGTTTCTATAAAATGCAGTAGCCATATTCCTTTATTACCATATTACCATTATTACTGTCATCTATGCTATTGGTATTTTAGAGTGATAAAAAAAATAAATAAAAAAATAAATTAAAATTATTTGGACTGGAAATTACTGAATACTGGAAGAACATTGTGAATTACAACTTTTACTTAGAACTCTTTTGTTATTTACATCTGAATCTGTTTTTTAAACCGAGTGTATTAATAAATTACCAAAATGAGATTTTCTTCTTTTGTGAAGCAAAGTGAACTGATTGAGAGTAGGCTTCATAATATTAACAAGCAAATTGTTGCTTTTGAGGTTATTGGTATAGATAATTTAACTGAACAGCAAACATGAAAAGTTAGTTTGCTTAGTTCCACAGCAGAAAATAAATATGCTGAATTTGAAAGGCTTATAAATAAACTATTTAGTACAACACCTTTACCAGAAGATCTGGATAATGAACAGATTTCAAGATTACAAGATTCTATATCAGACTTAAATATAGCTATACAAAGTTTGTGTGCTCCTTTTCTATCATCCCTACCGCAGGAAACCTTGGATCAGTCTCACACTGGTGCATCACAACTAGTTGCGCCTACTCCCACCGTAAATTTACCTCGCTTAAACTTGGGAACATTTTCTGGACAACCTGAGAAATGGGTAGCCTTTCACAGTATGTTTGAAAATGCAGTGCACAAAAAATGAAACCATTTCAAATGTGGAGAAATTTACATATTTGCTTTCTTGTTTGACTGATGAGCCGCTAAATTTAATTAAATCGTTGCCTGTCACTAATACAAACTATGCCATAGCCTGGCAAACTTTGCTAAAAAGATATCAAAATTCTAGATTGTTGATAACACTTCACGTAAACAATATATTTGATTTACCACAATTGCACAATCCTTCAGTTAAACAAATGAGGAATTTTCTGTCGATCTACAATGAAAATTATCAAGCGCTCAAAGCACTAGAACATGATATTGCTAGCGAAAGTTTGTTGTTGACCTCATATATTTTGCGTAGATTTGACACGGAATTCAGGACCAAACTTGAACGTTCGCGAGATAATTTACAAAATGTTCCTACCATTACAGAAGTAATTACATTCTTAGAAAATGAATGTTCTTGCAAAGAAGCAGCAGGTTTAACTAATATCATCTCAAAAAATGAACCTTCTCTTCAAACCTCTCAAAAAATCAGTGGCTTTAAAATGAATAAAAACCAGTTTAAACCGCACAAAATAGCGATGGTCACTACTCACACTCAGCATTGTATCTTCTGTTCATCAAATTCACACAACATATATAGATGTGCAGATTTTTCCGCACTTACTGTACAAGACAGACAAGCTTTTGTTAAAAATAAGAACTTGTGTCAAAATTGTTTTGGAACACATAAGTTAGTCACCTGTAAGTCCGTCCACACATGCAATGTATGTCATAGGCGTCACCATAGCCTACTACATTTTTTTGTTCAGAACCGCTCCGCACAACCGCAACAAAAATTGACTTGGTCAAATAGACCTACCTTGTGCCCTTCTGTTGAAACGACGATGCATAAGCAAAACCACTCTGCAGAGTGTCACCAGGATACTACCTTGATAGGTGTTTCTTGCAATCAGAATAACACTGTGTTACTCGCAACCGCTTTGGTGCATATCACATCTGCCAATGGAAATGCAGCAGTTGTACGAGCTGTGCTTGATAGTGCATCCCAAACAACAATTATTTCAGAAAGTTGTGCAAAGACTTTGTGTTTGTACCGCTCTCAAACAGATGTTCCGGAACTTAGTGGCATCTCTACCAGCCCAGTGAAAACAAAGGGACTTACCTTTGTGACATTGTCTTCGCTCAGTGGGAATATTTTAGCAAAATCTCACCCAGTCATGATTCTTAATAAAATATCATGCAATCTGCCTCATGTTCAGCTCCCACCAGAAATTAAAGAGCGACTCAAAGGTTATATGCTAGCGGATCCCACTTTTGATGGTCCAGTTGACCTTCTGATTGGAGCAGATTTATTTGCATTGACTCTTAATGGTACCTTTATCAATCTCGGCAAGAATATGCCATACGCTGTCAATACAATCTTTGGCTATGTTGTGCTTGGTCCGACACCTGTTTCACTTAAGTCTAAGCCTTACTCAGGCTTAGTGACTCTTTTATCGACGAATGATTGTGATCTGCACGCAACATTGCAACATTTTTGGTCCATAGAGGAACCACCTCACACTACAAAACTCGCTCCACAAGATGAAAAATGTGAAGCTCACTTCGTCTCTACTCATTAGAGAGATGCCTCCAGCAGATATGTTTGTCACTTGCCTTTCAGCGGAAAACCTGCTCAACTAGGTGACTCTACAACTTTGAAAAACGCCTGTTTAATACATTTGAACGCAAATTTGAATCTCAACCTGAGTTTAAACAGAAGTATGTCAATTTTATGAATGACTACTTAGCATGTGGGCACATGAAACTGTGCACATCTGTGCCGTCTCTGAACAAGCCACATTACTTTTTGCCACACCATGGTGTTTTTAAAGATAGGAAAATCCATGTTGTTTTCAATGCATCAGCACCATCTTCTTCAGGTGTCTCACTGAACCACATTCTACATCAGGGTCCAAAGTTGCACAATGACATTACTGATATAATTCTTTGCTTTCGTCAACATAAATTTGTTTTCTCTTGTGATATCAAACAAATGTTTAGGCAGATATCCATCCATGAAGATGATCAGATCTTTCAGTTAATATACTGGAGAGAAGACACTTCAGTCCCGCTAAAGGTCTACCAATTGACTACTGTCACTTATGGTATGACGTCCTCGCCTTACCTTGCTAATAGAGTAGTACAACAGCTCATTATGGACGAAGGAAAAAATCATCCACTTGCTGCTGAAGCACTCCAACTGCAAATATATGTTGATGATGCTCTATTAGGGAGCAATTCTCTGGAAGAAGCTCTCCACCTTCAAGAGGATGTTGTTTTACTTTTGAAAAAGGGTGGATTCGAACTGAGCAAGTGGTCTTCAAACCATCCTACTCTTATAAAATGTCATGCAAGATAATCATGAGACACCCCTCATGTTACGCACGTCAGAACAGCCATTTTCAAGTGTTTTAGGGCTAAAATGGATCCCAGATATTGGATGTCTTTTCATATTTGATGCACACACCTTCAAGTAATTACACAAAAAGAACTTTACTTTCATCAATTGCTCAGATTTATGACCCTTGTGGTTGGATATCCCCAATAGTTTTTTGGTCTAAAGTCTTAATGCAGCATGTATGGACCTTAGGCTTAGATTGGGATTCTCCATTACCTGATCATATTTCCGAGAAGTGGTCACGATTCGTGAAAGAACTTCCAGAAATAGAAAAGCTAAGGATACCACGTTTCATATCCTTAGCAACTGCAGTCAATATCCAGCTTCATGGATTTTCAGATGGAAGTGAATCTGGATATGCAGCTTGTGTCTTCCTGCGCACAGAAGATGCAGAAGGAGATGTCAACATATGACTGCTGATCGCAAAATCAAGAGTAGCTCCACTGAAGCGTGTGACTATTCCCCGCTTGGAACTTTGTGGTGCGCACATGTCAGCCAAATTGCTACATTACTGTACAGAACAGCTCTCGCAACATCACAAGATTGACAACATTTCAGCATGGTGCGACTCTACAGTAGTTCTATCTTGGATACGCACTCTATCTTTTTGTCTCAAGGTGTATGTTGCTAATCGTGTGGCACAAATACAAGACTTAGTTTCACCGCACGTCTGGAAATATGTTTCAACTGTTGACAATCCTGCTGATTGTGCTTCTCGAGGCTTGACACCCACGGTTCTGATGAAACATAGTCAGTGGTGGCTAGGACCACCATGGCTCACTAAATCAATGCAGACCTGGCCACAATCTATCCTTCACCCAATTTCGGAGGAGTCTATTCCCGAAATGAAACCAAATGTGCTTAATCTTATGATGACCACAAAAGAAGTCCCAACATTTGGATTTCTTACAAAGTTTTCTTCTTGGAAGGCTCTTCTTCATGTAATGGCTTATGTCCTTCGCTTTATAACCCGTTTGAAATTTAAAACCACCATAAGTGGATCATTTACAGTAACTGAATTAAATAACGCCTGTAACCGCATTTGCTGGCTCATTCAGAGACTTCACTTTGCAGAAGACATAGATCTACTCTCCAAGAAAAGGACATGCTCAAACCGCATCCAACGTCTAGCACCCTTTATTGATGATGCAGGAATAGTCCATGTCGGAGGTCGACTGAAGAACTCTGCGCTTACTTACAATGCCAAACATCCTATTCTTCTGCCAAAAAATCATGTCACTATTCATTTACTCATCGATTACTATCATGGCATGTACCTGCACGCTGGTCCCCAGTTCCTCCAAGCAACACTATTGCAACGCTTTTGGATCCTCTCCGCCCGCAGTGTTATACGCACAAGAATATTTAAATGCGTACGATGTTTTCGTACAAAATCAACAAACACGTCTCCGCTTATGGGTGATCTACCAGCCGGTCGTGTTACCCCTACTCATTGTTTCAATGCTTCTGGAGTTGATTATGCTGGCCCTTACACGGTCAAGTTTTTTACAATTCGCAGGATACGGCCTATAAAGGTGTACCTCTGCCTATTCATCTGTTTTGCAACAAAAGCTGTACACTTGGAAGTGGTTACTGATTTAACTACAGACGCCTTCATTGCAGCCCTTACGAGATTCATCTCTAGGAGAGGTCTTGTATCAGACCTGTACTCTGATTGTGGGACTAATTACATAGGAGCTGCTTCTTCGCTCAAAAGATGTTTTCAAGATCTCATGAAGCAACCAGAGATGCAAGATTTTGCTATGAACAACAGTATCACATTCCATTTCATTCCTCCGCGTGCACCTCACCAAGGTGGACTTTGGGAACTAAAGGTGCAAAACATCATCTCACCAGAGTCAGAGGTGAACACATTTTAACGTACGAAGAATTTACCACCTTAGTTGTGCGTGTTGAAGCTATCCTTAATTCGAGGCCGATAGCTCCTCTCTCGAATGAACCTTCAGGTCTTCAACCTCTTACACCAGGGCATTTTCTAACTGGAGGACCTCTTAATGCACTGATCGAACCTCAACTAACTAATGCACCACTTAATCACACAAAACGCTGGAAATTGGTTCAAGCCTTCACACAGCATCTCTGGAAAAGATGGAAAATGGAGTACCTCCACACAATTAAAGAACAGTCCAAATGGATCAGACCTCAAGAAAATCTCAAAATAGGAGATTTAGTCGTTATTCATGAAAAGAACCTGTCACCCCTCAAGTGGAAGCTCGGGAGAGTCATCTCAGTATCTCCAGGGAATGATGGAGTGGTACGTGTCGTCAACATGAAGACTGCCGGTGGAACGTTGACTCGTCCTTCTGTTAAGGTTTCCTGTCTTCCCATTTATTAAAATCCTTGACCAGTCAATTGGCTACTGCCCCTTATAATTTAGTTTTATCATACTCTTCCAAAGGATCAAATTTGTCCTTATGTTCTTTTAATGTTTCTTGTTGAACCAGTTGGTTCAAAGGGGCCGGTATGTCAGATATTTTGTTTTCATAACAATAATAAAACTCCCCCTACCTCTACTTCATTAGTTATCTAATAGAGTGCACTCCCATTAACTGTTTCAAAGTACAATTCACTTAGTAATCAACAGTCATAATTAGAGCGTTTTCTTTCCTGTAGTGTAAGGTATATCGTGCAGTTCAGTTTCTTTTGGTTTATACACGCATACCGCAAGAATAGAAAGACTATTCACCGCTATTGTTATTTTACTCCGCTTATTATAATATAAAACTCCGCTTATTTCATGTGTTTAACATTTGTTGGAATATTATTGTTAAGTTTAGGACTGCCTAAAAAAAATCAGCGAAGTGTTGCTTACAACGGGACATTTACAACGCATAAGGACAAGGTCAGTGAACGCGTAATATTTATGCATTGTTGATTACATGAGAATAAATCCTTTTAACTATTTTAGTTTTACAATATACAGTCCACTGCTAATAAAAAAGAACCCCACAATTGCGACGATACAAATAAATATTTTCGCATAGGATAGTTATGTGTGTATAAATTATGCACAAGTCTATATTGGAGGTGTACAAAAATTATTTATTTATCACACAAGTAAATAATTGTTTATATGACAAATTTAAATTAACAAAATGTCATGTATAGTATTTTATTAGTTATCAAAGAGTTTATATTGTTCAGTTTTGGTAAGTTTTACTTGAACGTACAATTCCTTTACACTAGGCGTGACGTCACTCGCTCCGCCGCTGCTACGCTCCTCTCTCTGCAATGACCGCCGCTCTCCGCTCTCACTTCGTTCTGTGGTTCGCTGAACAGCTGGTAACACTGATACTGATTTCACACACAAATTGTCACTTTCTGAATCGTTAGTTTTATCGCTCGCAATTGGTTATTATTGATACTTAGGGTGATAAAGACTGATATTCTTTAAAAGCACCGTATATTACTTACACCTTCCGCCTATTCTTGAAGTGTTCTGCACTAATAAGGATTTACCATGATAGATAAATCTCCCTAAGCGGAAAATCTTCCACTAACATGTAATAGCACTTAATATAATATAATTGGTAGTTCATTTTTAAAAACCGATTCATATTTGTTTTAAATATTATCTAACCGCTTCTCTTGGTCAGCTGTTAGTTTATTGCCGGTGGACTAGCTGCTACTCGTTATCTTATCTACGAGATTAAAAACTGGCTTTTGTATGTCAGTACATTGCTCGGATTGCTTCAAGTCACTGCCCATATACCCCAATTTAACTGTGTATAATTTATTTCGAATTGTGCATGTAAGTTTTTTGTTACTGAAATCGATTGTGGCGTGTATTTTCCTTAAAGTGAAGTGTCAGTGTCTAATATAACATCATATACTAGATTTTTAACCATAAGGACAGTCACTTCAATTTCTATGCCTTGTGTAATTATTGATATAAGTGCTTGTTTACAAATAATTTGTGTATCTCCAGTCACCGTAGTAACCATGGTATTATTTACAGGTAAGATAGGTGTTTTCTTAAATTGGTGTTTATGTTTGTTAATAAATTTTTCATTAATTAATGACACTTGCGCACCACTATCGAGCAAAACATTACCAACACAACCATTAATTCTCGCTATCACAACAATGTCATTATTGTCCTCAACTCTATTATTTTCTACACATTCATCAACACAATTATTATACATTAATTCATTCCTAACATGAACAGGGTATAACCCAGAAGCAATGCATACATTACTATCACTATTATTGCTAACATATGATTTCTGATACTGCCGTTTGTTATTTTATGTTTTAATTGTATTTTTATTCTTATTTTTATTTATATTATTAATTTTATCGCACGGACCCACGCCATGCAACCTTACATGTTTTTTTTGTTACTCTTCATTTCCATTGTATAACGGGACAAAATGGGTTGAACCATTGTTTTAATAATTTTCAGTAATTAACCATTCTATGTAATACTTTTGTAAAAGCCAGTGTTAGGTACGCATTGGAAGTTAGAATGAAATATGTGACTCATGTTTTGAGTCGAACAGACATTACCATATAAGGTGAGGTATTTCTTTAGTCTGATGACATGCTGGCGTCATCAGGGAACCATGTGTTTTCCAATATTAAAACACAGTTCCGGCTTCGACATACTTCTGGAATGTTCGATGGGTGATGGCAAGGGATGAAGTGGGGGTCCGGTGGAACCACGTGGCCGATACGCAGAAGGCTTGGATAGTATACAACTGCGAGTCCCAGTTCGAGGCAGTCGGCAGAACACCTTGATACCGTACAGTCACATCGTAGTAGTGTCGGGAGTCCTACGCTGTCAATTAAGGGTAGGATGTTGGTTGTATAAGTATAATACAACAGTTAACAATTTTTAATAATGAGAAAAATGAAATAGTGAACAGTATATAACAGTTTTAAAACGTTTTGTGGAGTGTTTAATAAAAAAGTGCGATGCATCTGATGGCGTAACATCTGGGATATCATCAGCAGCTAAGTACTCATAAAAACTAGATAGACTGGCCAAAATTTAATAACAATTTGTCTTTTCTTAAATTCAGAGTCCTGAAAAATAATGAGATCTCTAATTTAAGGGGGATATAACGAGTGAGAGAGAGAGAGAGAGAGAGAGAGAGAGAGAGATAGAGAGAGAGAGAGAGAGAGAGAGCGCAAAGTACTGGTTTGCGAAGTTTATAATTAATTCTTAATAGTGCTATTTGAATAGTTTTTATGTGCTCTCAATGTTGAGCAATTTGTTAAGAAATGAATTTGTTTGGTAATTTTGAAACTCTACGAATTACATTACAAAATTATAATTATATTTATCTCTTACCTTCGGGTTTTTTACTCGAAGTATAGGTTACAACCTATATCCGCCAGACCTAAATAAGCTGCAGAACGGGTTATTTGGAAGTGAGGGTGAGGGTAAATAAAGTAATTTTATAATGGAGAATGAAAATATGTCAAATGAGTCGGCCAATAAGGGCGATTCAGGTATTCAAACAGAGTCACTATTAACGAGTGAAAGTAATATAGACGAATCGAAAATGATGAATTAAGTTGCAATTCATTCAACACCTATTGTAGCAAATCAAAATAAAAAAGTTGACGACAGTAGTATGTTAAAAGATTTGTACAGTTTGATATGCAGTATGAAAGAAAATTCAGAGAAACAACACGATGAAGTAAATAACAAATTTGAGACAATGAATAATAAATTTGATTGTCGTTTTGATGAAATAAATAAACAGAGTGTTAAGTTAGAAGACAATATTAAGAAATGTTTAAATGAGACGAATGAATGTTTCAATACAGTTAAAGAACAAATAATAGAGTCAATAGGAGAACAGATTAAAAGTAATAGTAATAATGACAATAAACAAGTAACAAGTGAGAGAAATAATGATGATATAATTAAGAATGTGGTATCAGAGAGTGATATGCTGAAAATAGATAGTGAAACAGTAAGTGAGAGTGAGAAAATGATAAGTTGTAATGAAGTAATAATTAGTGTTGTTGAATTAGAAAAAGAATGGAAAGAAAGAGTAGATGAATGTGTAGAGCAGAGGGTAGATTTTCCCCTTATTTGTGATGAACCAGAGTGTTCAAAAGTGTTATTTTTGGGCAAGAGACCCTTATTAGTGAAAGATTTGAGTTGTTTATTTTTGCTGAATAATTTGGTACCCTCTGCATGGAATGAGAGAGAAAGCGTGATATGGCATTATGATGAGAGAGATTTAAATGGAGAATTATGTATTGACAAAGAGATAGAATTGTATAAACTAATGAGAAATTATAATGAGTTGAGAGAGATGTTAGAGATGAAATACTTACCTGTTAAAATAGAGAATGAAGATTATTTTGATGATACATGTTTAAACGATAATAATTTACCTTATGATGAAAAAATAACTGACTTGATAATGAACATTACTGATGGAGACTTTACAAAGAATACTGATGTTGACCTGGTATATGATTATTATGGTAAAATGAATAAACAGAAATTGTATGGTTACAAAACACAAGATAACCGTATACGGAATGTAAATAAAATTCAAAATTGTTATTTGAAACCCTGATTAATTTTTGACGATGGAGGTTGAAATTCATAAGTGAACAATTTTAAATATGTCAATATATGGTAATGACCTAGCTGAATTTTGACATTGAAGTGTGATGTAACTGAATAATTATTGCTGAAGAGTTGTAAATACATGTGTAGTGAAATTAATTGTATGTATTATAAAATGTTGAATGGTTTGTATGAAATAACATTGTTGTTAAATGTTTCAGAGGTTACACGGAGATATTGGTGTGTGTGTGGTGTGTATTTTGTATTCATGTCAATAAGTGGATTGTAAGTATAAAGTTCATAATACTAATCAGATAGAATAAAAAGCTTACAGGTGTGAAAAAATGTTGATTCAATAATATGAATTGAGATAATAGCATTAAATAGAAACTGTAATTAAAAGAGAAATAATAATTGAAAGGTGAATTAAAAGTATATTTGGTTGAACTGTAAGAAATAGACATTGATAAATATGTTATCTAAAAAATTTATAAAGACTGAAAAGTACAGGTGTTAGTATGATGCAACCAGGATGTTTAGACTATGTGAGTCTTGCAGGCTAGTGTTTATATAAACAGGTGTGGTATGTTGAGACTAATGTCTGTAGTCATGCTTGGTGACAATAACAAAGAATGTTGTAGTCTGCTGAATCAGTATCTTGAGTAAAACCTTATGGTGATAGAAAAGAATTGAAATTAAATTTTTTTTACAGACCAAATAATAATGAGGCAATTACTGTAACTTTTGAGATTAATTGAATTAATTAAAGTAAATTAAATACAATTAAACTAATTTAGTAATAAATTTAACAGAAACGATGATTTTTAACAATGAACTTAACTTTATTTTCATTTAAATTCAAATTGGAATTATAAATTAAATGCTAATTGATGCCAATAATGATTAAAACACTTATTTAACACTGACAACTGATGGAAAATGTTCAGGATGAGATAGTATCTGGAAAATAAGATGTGTATATTACTGTCCATATAGATTTTTCATATGTTATGAATTTTTTATCCTGTACATATATAGTGGGTAAGGATACCTTGTATAATCTATGTACCATTTTGGAGGGCAACATTGTATGGGGAATATTATTCAATTTAACTGGAATTTATGTGTATCATTGTAAACCAATATTGTTTTATTAATATTATTCTTTAGGGTCTATAATATAAAATGAGCCAGTACGTTGTCAATGAACCAGTACGGTTAAGAGGAAACAAATCAGATGTGGGATATGGAGTGATGGAAGGCCGTTTGTTGATTTTTTTATTGAATGTTTTAAAAGTCAGGCGATACTGGAACGGGTATCTGTTCGGTTTTTCGGTGTTGGGATCTCGAATAGAGAAGTCCAGTAAGATCGGATGGGTGCTGTCGCAGTCGCCAGACTAGGGGGGTAAGAACCCATGATTTAGTAGTTCAGGGGGGTTGCGGCGCCATATCCTCACTGATCCTCTTAGGTTTAGGCAATAAGAGTTTGAACGCTCCGGCCTTCAATCTCTTATTGGGGGGGGTATTGTGACGGTACGGAATTGTGAGCCACCCCAGTTTAATTTCATATTAATTCAAATCATCATTTTAAGCACTTTCCAAATTGCCAGACTTCACCTGTAAGGAGCCACCAGTACAGCAATGCAACATACACACAGTCAGTCAAAACAATTGCCAGACGCATTGCACAATCACATAGCAGCAGCCTTGTGACACAGTCTGCTGTGTGTCATCAGAGAGAGTGGTAATAAGCAGCATACAGTGCAGAGAAAAATTACATAGTGGCCTCGGGTGTAAGATAGGCCGCAGTTAAGAGTAGGCCTATCTTTGAAAATACTAAAACTAATATAAAAAACAGTATAACGCGCGGCCAGCCTAAGCGAGCTAAGTGTTCGAAAATATATATATCGGCCGACAAAACAACACTAAATGCTATTTTAAAGTGAACTAAAGTAATAGTGGCGCATCAACATCAACTTATTTGAAATAAGCAATAACAGTACCGCGGTTAAACAGTGAAAAACTAAATCATGGTGTGTTAAACAGTGCATTCACAGCAGAGGTGCAAAACAGCGGAGTTCTTCAGACGTTAAGTATTAACTGAGTTTTAACCAAGATTATTTTACCTTTTTCCCCAGAGTATAATTCAACATAAATAAATTATAAATCTAAAATGTAAATCAGAGATCTCGAAGTGGGGTTTAAATAGAACGACAAAATCAAAGAACGAATGTGTGCGAGTGTGTAGTTAAATCACGTATTGGTTCATTACAAATAATAAATAGTTGTGGTATACCATAGTTGTCATAAGCTAGCTAATTAGGAAATATTTTGTTACTATGTTTGATTTCACAAATTGTTGCTCATTCTACAAATATTTAATCTAAATGTCATGAAAGAGAGACGAAGTAGTTATTTTGAATAATAAATCAGAGGCAATTTGTTTTATCACAAACGGTGTATTTGATCTTTGCCTATATCAAATCCAAATAATCCTTTTTGCAGCAGTTTCGTCTGAACGACCCTTGGAGTAAAAAAAAACCGAAGGTAAGAGATAAATATAATTAAAATTTTGTAATTAATTCGTAGAGTTTTATTTGATGATGGAGGTTGAAATACCCCCCCCCCCAATATGAGATTGAAGGCCGGAGCGTTCAAACTCTTATTGCCTAAACCCTAAGAGGATCAGTGAGGATATGGCGCCGCAACCCCCCTGAACACTCTACTACATCATGGGTTCTTACCCCCCTAGTCTGGCGACTGCGACAGCACCCATCCGATCTTACAGGACTTCTCTACTCGAGATCCCACCACCATAAGCTCGGACAGATACCCGCCCCAGTATCGCCTGACTTTAAAACATGTAATTAAACATTGACAAACGGCCTTCCATCACTCCATATCCCACAACTGGTTTGTTTCCTCTTAGCCGTACTAGTTCATTGACAACGTACTGGCTCATTTTATATAATAGACCCAAAAAAATATAGTATTAGTAAAACAATATAGGTTTACAGTGGTACACATAAATTTCCGTTAAATTAAATAATATTCCCCATACAATATTGCCCAACCAAAATGACACATAGATTATACAAGGTATCCTTAACTACTATATATATGAATAGGACAAAAAATTCATAGCATATGAAAAATCTATATGGACAGTAATATACACATCTTAATTCCCAAACACCGTTTCAACTCCAACATTTCATTCAGTTTTCAGTTTAAATGAATATTTTAATAAGTTAAATCCTTATTTACATCAATTAGTATTTACTTTATAATTCCAATTTGAATTTAAATGAAAATAAAGTTAAGTTCATTATTAAAAATCATCGTTTCTGTTAAATTTATTACTAAATTAATTTAATTGTATTTAATTTACTTTAATTAATTCAATTAATCTCAAAAGTTACAGTAATTGCCTCATTATTATTTGGTCTGTAAAAAAAATTTAATTTCAATTCTTTTCTATCACCATAAGGTTTTACTCAAGATACTGATTCAGCAGACTACAACATTTTTTGTTATTGTCACCAAGCGTGACTCCAGACATTAGTCTCAACATACCACACCTGTTTATATAAACACTAGCCTGCAAGACTCACATAGTCTAAACATCCTGGTTGCATCATACTAACACCTGTACTTTTCAGTCTTTATAAATTTTTTAGATAACATATTTATCAATGTCTATTTCTTACAGTTCAACCAAATATACTTTTAATTCACCTTTCAATTATTATTTCTCTTTTAATTACAATTTCTATTTAATGCTATTATCTCAATTCATATTATTGAATCAACATTTTTTCACACCTGTAAGCTTTTTATTCTATCTGATTAGTATTATGAACTTTATACTTACAATCCACTTATTGACATGAATACAAAATACACACCACACACACACCAATATCTCCGTGTAACCTCTGAAACATTTAACAACAATGTTATTTCATACAAACCATTCAACATTTTATAATACATACAATTAATTTCACTACACATGTATTTACAACTCTTCAGCAATAATTATTCAGTTACATCACACTTCAATGTCAAAATCAGCTAGGTCATTATCATATATTGACATATTTAAATTGTTCGTTTATGAATTTCAACCTCCATCGTCAAAAATTAATCGGGGTTTCAAATAACAATTTTCAATTTTATTTACATTCTGTATACGGTTATCTTGTGTTTTGTAACCATACAATTTCTGTTTATTCATTTTACCGTAATAATCATATACCAGGTCAACATCAGTATTCTTTGTAAAGTCTCTGTCGGTAAATATTTCCAATATCGGGTCAGTTACTTTTTCATCATACAGTAAATTACTCTTGTTTAAACATACTTCTAACATTTCTTTCCACTCACCATAATCTCTCTGTAATTCATACAATTCTGTCTCTTTGTCAATACACCATTCTCTATCTAAAGTTCTCTCATCATAACAACATATCATACTTTTATCATTCCACGCAGAGGGTACAAAATTATTCAACAAAATTAAACAACTCAAATCTTTCACTAATAAGGGTCTCTTGCCCAAAAATAACACTTTTGAACATTCTGGTTCATCACAAATAAAGGGAAAATTTACCCTCTGCCCTACACATTCATCTACTCTTTCTTTCCATTCTTTTTCTAATTCAACAACACTAATTATTACTCCATTACAACTTATCATTTTCTCACTCTCACTTACTGTTTCACTATCTATTTTCAACATATCACTCTCTGATACCACATTCTTAATTATATCATCATTATTTCTCTCACTTATTACTTTTTTATTGTCATTATTACTATTACTTTTAATCTGTTCTCCTATTGACTCTATTATTTGTTCTTTAAATGTATTGAAACATTCATTCGTCTCATTTAAACATTTATTAATATTGTCTTCTAACTTAACACTCTGTTGTTTCATGTCATATAAACGCTCATCAAATTTTTGGTCAATATTATTTATATCGCCCTTTAACTCCTGGAACTTAACATCACTTACATCAAAACGACTATTTATAATATCAAATTTACTATTCTGTACATTGAATTTAGCGTCCGAGTCACTCTTCTGTTCATCCAATTTCGCGTTAAAACTACTCAAGTTATCAGATATTGTTTTCATGAAATTACACATATCTTCCATTGACAACTGTTTAATTCGTGTTGTCGTTGGGGTAGATTGTGCTACTACATTTTTGTCGGTGAAGCTGACTTCATTATTAATTTTATTTTCCCTATTCAATTTTGGGGTTATTTGGATCCCCGAATCATCTGTATTATTTATTTCATTTGTAATATCTGGTTTTATTTTATTGTCCTGACTCCCATCTGGAGTCAAGTGGACCTCAATATTATGCATAATGGCCGATTCATCAAAATTGTCAACATTAGTTACTTCATTGGCATCGTCATTATTCGCTGCCATTTTATACAAGTTTATATAATGTTACACAAGAATATTAATCTTATCCACTATTGACTTAACCCTTTTTATATTTAATTTACCAAAGCGTCCTCCCTCTCAAATAACCCTTTCTGCAGCTTAATTAGGTCTGGCGAATATAGGTTGTAACCTATACTCGCGTCCCTGTTCGGGCGCCAATGAAACTCTATGAATTACATACAAAATTATAATTATATTTATCTCTTACCTTCAGGTTTTTTACTCCAAGGGTCGTTCAGACGAAACTGCTGCAAAAAGGATTATTTGGATTTGATATAGGCAAAGATCAAATACACCGTTTGTGCTAAAACAAATTGCCTCCGATTTATTATTCAAAATAACTACTTCATCTCTCTTTCATGACATTTAGATTAAATATTTGTAGAATGAGCAACAATTTGTGAAATCAAACATAGTAACAAAATATTTCCTAATTAGCTAGCTTATGACAACTATGGTATACAACAACTATTTATTATTTGTAATGAACCAATACGTGATTTAGCTACACACTCACACACATTCGTTCTTTGATTTTGTCGTTCTATTTAAACCCCACTTCGAGATCTCTGATTTACATTTTAGATTTATAATTTATTTATGTTGAATTATACTCTGGGGAAAAAGGTAAAATAATCTTGGTTAAAACTCAGTTAATACTTAACGTCTGAAGAACTCCGCTGTTTTGCACCTCTGCTGTGAATGCACTGTTTAACACACCATGATTTAGTTTTTCACTGTTTAACCGCGGTACTGTTATTGCTTATTTCAAATAAGTTGATGTTGATGCGCCACTATTACTTTAGTTCACTTTAAAATAGCATTTAGTGTTGTTTTGTCGGCCGATATATATATTTTCGAACACTTAGCTCGCTTAGGCTGGCCGCGCGTTATACTGTTTTTTATATTAGTTTTAGTATTTTCAAAGATAGGCCTACCCTTAACTGCGGCCTATCTTACACCCGAGGCCACTATGTAATTTTTCTCTGCACTGTATGCTGCTTATTACCACTCTCTCTGATGACACACAGCAGACTGTGTCACAAGGCTGCTGCTATGTGATTGTGCAATGCGTCTGGGAATTGTTTTGACTGACTGTATGTATGTTGCATTGCTGTACTGGAGGCTCCTTACAGGTGAAAGTCTGGCAATTTGGAAAGTGCTTAAAATGATGATTTGAATTAATATGAAATTAAACTGGGGTGGCTCACAATTCCGTACCGTCACAATGGGTAAGGATACCTTGTATAATCTATGTACCATTTTGGAGGGCAATAGTGTATGGGGAATATTATTCAAGTTAACTGGAATTTATGTATACCACTGTAAACCAATATTGTTTTATTGTTTAGGGTATATAATATAAAATGAGCCAGTACGTTGTCAATGAACCAGTACGGTTAAGACGAAACAAATCAGATGTGGGATATGGAGTGATGGAAGGCCGTTTGTTGATTTTTTTTTGAATGTTTTAAAAGTCAGGCGATACTGGGACGGGTATCGGTTCGGTTTTTCGGTGTTGGGATCTCGAATAGAGAAGTCCAGTAAGATCGGATGGGTGCTGTCGCAGTCGCCAGACTAGGGGGGTAAGAACCCATGATTTAGTAGTGTTCAGGGGGTTGCGGCGCCATATCCTCACTGATCCTCTTAGGTTTAGGCAATAAGAGTTTGAACGCTTCGGCCTTCAATCTCTTATTGGGGGGGTATTGTGACGGTACGGAATTGTGAGACACCCCAGTTTAATTTCATTTTTTTTTTATATATATATATATACCCCCCTTTTAATCCCTTAACCCCTGATACCCGTTACATTTGAATGTGGTCTGCACGAGGCTTCTTGGCCTTTTTCAGCCTCATCCTCGCCGTAACCCACATCTCCCTCGTGACCTGTAACTGGGTCACCGCCCATCCACACTCACTATTACCCCCCCCCCTAGACTGTAGCGTCTAGTTGCTTTCACAAGGACTGATGCGGAAGGGGTGGACATTTTTTTCTTTTATTCCACCCCCATCCTTGCTTCGGCGTTACAATAAAATTCGGTATACATATGACCTACTATTCCTTTTATATTATACACCCCTAATGGACTACCACCCCTATCCGGGTGAAAATAGACCTGTTCCAAAATTTGGTAGATTCCCCAAAAAATAACCCCCCTACTAAGTCTAACAAACCACCGGGTTGACAAAATAAAACAAACCACAAGCCGGTTATATCAAGTAAAATTTATGATTTGCCACAATTAACTACTTTCACGGTCAGGGTCCGGTGAGGCCATGACCGCACTTAGGTGGGGAATCTACAGTTAAAACATAAAACATAGATTAGCATTGGTACAAATTACTTGGACAGTAATATACACATCTTATTTTCCAGACACTATCTCATCCTGAACATTTTCCATCAGTTGTCAGTGTTAAATAAATATTTTAATCATTATTGGCATCAATGAGCATTTAATTTATAATTCCAGTTTGAATTCGAATAAAAATAAAGTTAAGTTCATTATTACGAGTTCATTATTAAAAATCATCTTTTCAAGTAATTTAATTACAAATTGATTAAATGGTTTTTTAATTTCTCAAACTACAAGTTACAATAATTACCTCAGTATTATTTTGTCTGTAAAAATTTAATTTCAATTCTTTTATGTCACAATAGGGTTCTGCTGCGGCTGGTAATGATTCAGCAGACTACAGCATTTTTGTTATTGTTACCAAACATGACCACAGACATTAGTCTCAACATACCACACCTGTTTATATAAACACTAGTCTGCAAGACTCACATAGTATAAACATTCTGGTTACATCATGTACTGGCATATATACTTCCTGCACAATTTTCCTTTCTATAAATCTTTTAATGTTAACATATTTGTCAAAATCTCTTTCTTGCAATTCGAACCAAATATAATTTTAATTCACCTTTCAATTATTATTACCTTTCAATTACAGTTTCTATTTAATACTATTATCTCAATACCATTATTATTATTATTACACTCTTTTCACACCTGTAAACATTTTATTCTATCTGACTGGTATTATGAACTTTATACTTACAATCCACTTATTGACATGAATACAAAATACACACCACACACACACCAATATCTCCGTGTAACCTCTGAAACATTTAACAACAATGTTATTTCATACAAACCAATCAACATTTTATAATACATACAATTAATTTCACTACACATGTATTTACAACTCTTCAACAATAATTATTCAGTTACATCACACTTCAATGTCAAAATTCAGCTAGGTCATTACCGTATATTAACATATTTAAATGTTCATTTATGAATTTCAACCTCCATCGTCAAAAATTAATCGGGGTTTCAAATAACAATTTTGAATTTTATTTACATTCCGTATACGGTTATCTTGTGTTTTGTAACCATACAATTTCTGTTTATTCATTTTGCCATAATAATCATATACTAAGTCAACATTGAGTACATCGGTTAAGTCTCCATCAGTAATGTTCATTATCAAGTCAGTTATTTTTTCATCATAAAGTAAATTATTATTGTTTGAACATTTATCATCAAAACAATCTTCATTCTCTATTTTAACAGGTAAGTATTTCGTCTCTAACATCTCTCTCAACTCATTATAATTTCTCATTAGTTTATATAATTCTATCTCTTTGTCAATATATAATTCTCCATTTAAATCTCTCTCATCATAATGCCATATCACGCTTTCTCTCTCGTTCCATGCAGAGGGTACAAAATGAGTCGGCCAATAAGGGCGATTCAGGTATTCAAACAGAGTCACTATTAACGAGTGAAAGTAATATAGATGAATCGAAAATGATGAATGAAGTTGCAATTCATTCAACACCTATTGTAGCAAATCAAAATAAAAAAGTTGACGACAGTAGTATGTTAAAAGATTTGTACAGTTTGATATGCAGTATGAAAGAAAATTCAGAGAAACAACACGATGAAGTAAATAACAAATTTGAGACAATGAATAATAAATTTGATTGTCGTTTTGATGAAATAAATAAACAGAGTGTTAAGTTAGAAGATAATATTAGTAAACATTTAAATGAGATGGATGAATGTTTCAATACATTTAAAGAACAAGTGGTAGAACAAATTGAGAAACAAATACAAAAGGTAACTGAAAATTTTGAGTATAAAACAAATGATAATTATAATGATATGTGTAATGTGATTGAAAGGGTGGTATCAGAGAATAATACATTAGAAGTAGATAGTGAAATAGTGAGTGAGAGAGAGAGCGCTATATGCACTAACGAAGTTGTAATTAGAGTCGATGAATTAGAAAAAGAATGGAAAGAAAGAGTAGATGAATGTGTAGAGCAGAGGGTAAATTTTCCCCTTATTTGTGATGAACCAGAGTGTTCAAAATTGTTAGTATTGGAGGGCAAGAGACCCTTATTAGCGAAAGATTTGAGTTGTTTATTTTTGTTGAATAATTTTGTACCCTCTGCATGGAACGAGAGAGAAAGCGTGATATGGCATTATGATGAGAGAGATTTAAATGGAGAATTATGTATTGACAAAGAGATAGAATTATATAAACTAATGAGAAATTATAATGAGTTGAGAGAGATGTTAGAGACGAAATACTTACCTGTTAAAATAGAGAATGAAGATTGTTTTGATGATACATGTTCAAACAATAATAATTTACTTTATGATGAAAAAATAACTGACTTGATAATGAACATTACTGATGGAGACTTAACCGATGTACTCAATGTTGACTTAGTATATGATTATTATGGTAAAATGAATAAACAGAAATTGTATGGTTACAAAACACAAGATAACCGTATACGGAATGTAAATAAAATTCAAAATTGTTATTTGAAACCCCGATTAATTTTTGACGATGGAGGTTGAAATTCATAAATGAACATTTTGAATATGTTAATATATGGTAATGACCTAGCTGAATTTTGATATTGAAGTGTGACACAACTGAATAATTATTGTTGAAGAGTTGTAAATACATGTGTAGTGAAAGTAATTGTATGTATTATAAAATGTTGAATGGTTTGTATGAAATAACATTGTTGTTAAATGTTTCAGAGGTTACACGGAGATATTGGTGTGTGTGTGGTGTGTATTTTGTATTCATGTCAATAAGTGGATTGTAAGTGTAAAGTTCATAATACTAATCAGATAGAATAAAAAGCTTACAGGTGTGAAAAAATGTTGATTCAATAATATGAATTGAGATAATAGCATTAAATAGAAACTGTAATTAAAAGAGAAATAATAATTGAAAGGTGAATTAAAAGTATATTTGGTTGAACTGTAAGAAATAGACATTGATAAATATGTTATCTAAAAAATTTATAAAGACTGAAAAGTACAGGTGTTAGTATGATGCAACCAGGATGTTTAGACTATGTGAGTCTTGCAGGCTAGTGTTTATATAAACAGGTGTGGTATGTTGAGACTAATGTCTGGAGTCACGCTTGGTGACAATAACAAAAAATGTTGTAGTCTGCTGAATCAGCATCTTGAGTAAAACCTTATTGTGATAGAAAAGAATTGAAATTAAATTTTTTTTTACAGACAAAATAACAATGAGGCAATTACTGTAACTTTTGAGATTAATTGAATTAATTAAAGAAAATTAAATACAATTAAACTAATTTAGTAATAAAATTAATAGAAACGATGATTTTTAACAATGAACTTAAATTCAAATTGGAATTATAAAGTAAATACTAATTGATGTAAATAAGGATTTAACTTATTAAAATATTCATTTAAAATCGAAAACTGAAGGAAATGTTTGAGCTGAAGCGGCGTCTGGAAAATAAGATGTGTATATTACTGTCCATATAGATTTTTCATATGTTATGAATTTTTTATCCTATACATATATAGTAGTTAAGGATACCTTGTATAATCTATGTATCATTTTGGAGGGCAATAGTGTATGGGGAATATTATTTAATTTAACTGGAATTTATGTGTATCATTGTAAACCAATATTGTTTTATTAATACTATATTTTTTTTTTGGGTCTATAATATAAAATGAGCCAGTACGTTGTCAATGAACCAGTACGGCTAAGAGGAAACGAACCAGTTGTGGGATATGGAGTGATGGAAGGCCGTTTGTCAATTTTTAATTACATGTTTTAAAGTCATGCGATACTGGGTCGGGTATCTGTTCGATTTTTCGGTGTTGGGATCTCGTACAGAGAAGTCCAGTAAGATCGGATGGGTGCTGTCGCAGTCGCCAGACTAGGGGGGTAAGAACCCATGATTTAGTAGTGTTCAGGGGGGTTGCGGTGCCATATCCTCACTGATCCTCTTAGGTTTAGGCAATAAGAGTTTGAACGCTCCGGCCTTCAATCTCTTATTGGGGGGGTATTGTGACGGTACGGAATTGTGAGCCACCCCA
Source organism: Magicicada septendecula (assembly GCA_034769895.1). Taxonomy (NCBI): domain Eukaryota; kingdom Metazoa; phylum Arthropoda; class Insecta; order Hemiptera; family Cicadidae; genus Magicicada; species Magicicada septendecula. Next base: position 226,997,872 of record CM068374.1, on the reverse strand, counting down.
GTTTAATTTCATATTAATTCAAATCATCATTTTAAGCACTTTCCAAATTGCCAGACTTTCACCTGTAAGGAGCCTCCAGTACAGCAATGCAACATACATACAGTCAGTCAAAACAATTGCCAGACGCATTGCACAATCACATAGCAGCAGCCTTGTGACACAGTCTGCTGTGTGTCATCAGAGAGAGTGGTAATAAGCAGCATACAGTGCAGAGAAAAATTACATAGTGGCCTCGGGTGTAAGATAGGCCGTAGTTAAGAGTAGGCCTATCTTCTAAAATACTAAAACTAGTATAAAAAACTGTATAACGCGCGGCCAGCCTAAGCGAGCTAAGTGTTCGAAAATATATGTCGGTCGACAAAACAACACGGAATGCTATTTTAAAGTGTATTAAAGTAATAGTGGTGCATCAAACTAATATGAAATAGTCAATAACAGTACCGCGGGTAAACAGTGTCAAAACTAAATCATGGTGTGTTAAACAGTGCATTCACAGCAGAGGTTCAAAACAGCGGAGTTCTTCAGACGTTAAGTATTAACTGAGTTTTAACCAAGATTATTTTACCTTTTTCCCCAGAGTATAATTCAACATAAATAAATCTAAATCTAAAATGTACATCAGAGATCTCGAAGTGGGGTTTAAATAGAACGACAAAATCAAAGAACGAATGTGTGTGAGTGTGTAGCTAAATCACGTATTGGTTCATTACAAATAATAAATAGTTGTTGTATACCACAGTTGTCATAAGCTAGCTAATTAGGAAATATTTTGTTACTATGTTTGATTTCACAAATTGTTGCTCATTCTACAAATATTTAATCTAAATGTCATGAAAGAGAGACGAAGTAGTTATTTTGAATAATAAATCAGAGGCAATTTGTTTTATCATAAACGGTGTATTTGATCTTTGCCTATATCAAATCCAAATAATCCTTTGTGCAGCAGTTTCGTCTGAACGACCCTTGGAGTAAAAAAAAACCGAAGGTAAGAGATAAATATAATTATAATTTTGTAATTTATTCGTAGAGTTTCATTGGCGCCCGAACAGGGACGCGAGTATAGGTTACAACCTATATCCGCCAGACCTAAATAAGCTGCAGAACGGGTTATTTGGAAGTGAGGGTGAGGGTAAATAAAGTAATTTTATAATGGAGAATGAAAATATGTCAAATGAGTCGGCCAATAAGGGCGATTCAGGTATTCAAACAGAGTCACTATTAACGAGTGAAAGTAATATAGACGAATCGAAAATGATGAATGAAGTTGCAATTCATTCAACACCTATTGTAGCAAATCAAAATAAAAAAGTTGACGACAGTAGTATGTTAAAAGATTTGTACAGTTTGATATGCAGTATGAAAGAAAATTCAGAGAAACAACACGATGAAGTAAATAACAAATTTGAGACAATGAATAATAAATTTGATTGTCGTTTTGATGAAATAAATAAACAGAGTGTTAAGTTAGAAGACAATATTAAGAAACGTTTAAATGAGACGAATGAATATTTCAATACAGTTAAAGAACAAATAATAGAGTCAATAGGAGAACAGATTAAAAGTAATAGTAATAATGACAATAAACAAGTAACAAGTGAGAGAAATAATGATGATATAATTAAGAATGTGGTATCAGAGAGTGATATGCTGAAAATAGATAGTGAAACAGTAAGTGAGAGTGAGAAAATGATAAGTTGTAATGAAGTAATAATTAGTGTTGTTGAATTAGAAAAAGAATGGAAAGAAAGAGTAGATGAATGTGTAGGGCAGAGGGTAAATTTTCCCTTTATTTGTGATGAACCAGAGTGTTCAAAAGTGTTATTTTTGGGCAAGAGACCCTTATTAGTGAAAGATTTGAGTTGTTTAATTTTGTTGAATAATTTTGTACCCTCTGCGTGGAATGATAAAAGTATGATATGTTGTTATGATGAGAGAACTTTAGATAGAGAATGGTGTATTGACAAAGAGACAGAATTGTATGAATTACAGAGAGATTATGGTGAGTGGAAAGAAATGTTAGAAGTATGTTTAAACAAGAGTAATTTACTGTATGATGAAAAAGTAACTGACCCGATATTGGAAATATTTACCGACAGAGACTTTACAAAGAATACTGATGTTGACCTGGTATATGATTATTACGGTAAAATGAATAAACAGAAATTGTATGGTTACAAAACACAAGATAACCGTATACAGAATGTAAATAAAATTGAAAATTGTTATTTGAAACCCCGATTAATTTTTGACGATGGAGGTTGAAATTCATAAACGAACAATTTAAATATGTCAATATATGATAATGACCTAGCCGATTTTGACATTGAAGTGTGATGTAACTGAATAATTATTGCTGAAGAGTTGTAAATACATGTGTAGTGAAATTAATTGTATGTATTATAAAATGTTGAATGGTTTGTATGAAATAACATTGTTGTTAAATGTTTCAGAGGTTACACGGAGATATTGGTGTGTGTGTGGTGTGTATTTTGTATTCATGTCAATAAGTGGATTGTAAGTATAAAGTTCATAATACTAATCAGATAGAATAAAAAGCTTACAGGTGTGAAAAAATGTTGATTCAATAATATGAATTGAGATAATAGCATTAAATAGAAATTGTAATTAAAAGAGAAATAATAATTGAAAGGTGAATTAAAAGTATATTTGGTTGAACTGTAAGAAATAGACATTGATAAATATGTTATCTAAAAAATTTATAAAGACTATAAAGTACAGGTGTTAGTATGATGCAACCAGGATGTTTAGACTATGTGAGTCTTGCAGGCTAGTGTTTATATAAACAGGTGTGGTATGTTGAGACTAATGTCTGGAGTCACGCTTGGTGACAATAACAAAAAATGTTGTAGTCTGCTGAATCAGTATCTTGAGTAAAACCTTATTGTGATAGAAAAGAATTGAAACTAAATTTTTTTTTACAGACCAAATAATAATGAGGCAATTACTGTAACTTTTGAGATTAATTGAATTAATTAAAGTAAATTAAATACAATTAAATTAATTTAGTAATAAATTTAACAGAAACGATGATTTTTAACAATGAACTTAACTTTATTTTCATTTAAATTCAAATTGGAATTATAAATTAAATGCTAATTGATGCCAATAATGATTAAAACACTTATTTAACACTGACAACTGATGGAAAATGTTCAGGATGAGATAGTATCTGGAAAATAAGATGTGTATATTACTGTCCATATAGATTTTTCATATGTTATGAATTTTTTATCCTGTACATATATAGTGGGTAAGGATACCTTGTATAATCTATGTACCATTTTGGAGGGCAACATTGTATGGGGAATATTATTCAATTGAACTGGAATTTATGTGTACCACTGTAAACCTATATTGTTATACTAATACTATATTTTTTTGGGTCTATTATATAAAATGAGCCAGTACGTTGTCAATGAACCAGTACGGCTAAGAGGAAACAAACCAGTTGTGGGATATGGAGTGATGGAAGGCCGTTTGTCAATGTTTAATTACATGTTTTAAAGTCAGGCGATACTGGGGCGGGTATCTGTCCGAGCTTATGGTGGTGGGATCTCGAGTAGAGAAGTCCCGTAAGATCGGATGGGTGCTGTCGCAGTCGCCAGACTAGGGGGGTAAGAACCCATGATGTAGTAGAGTGTTCAGGGGGGTTGCGGCGCCATATCCTCACTGATCCTCTTAGGGTTTAGGCAATAAGAGTTTGAACGCTCCGGCCTTCAATCTCTTATTGGGGGGGTATTGTGACGGTACGGAATTGTGAGCCACCCCAGTTTAATTTCATATTAATTCAAATCATCATTTTAAGCACTTTCCAAATTGCCAGACTTTCACCTGTAAGGAGCCTCCAGTACAGCAATGCAACATACATACAGTCAGCCAAAACAACTGCCAGACGCATTGCGTAATCACATAGCAGCAGCTTTGTGACACAGTCTGCAGTCTGCTGTGTGTCATCTGAGAGAGTGGTAATAAGCAGCATACAGTGCAGATAAAAATTACATAGTGGCCTCGGGTGTAAGATAGGCCGTAGTTAAGAGTATGCCTATCTTTGAAAATACTAAAACTAATATAAAAAACAGTATAACGCGCGGCCAGCCTAAGCGAGCTAAGTGTTCGAAAATATATATATCGGCCGACAAAACAACACTAAATGCTATTCTAAAGTGAATTAAAGTAATAGTGGCGCATCAACACCAACTTATTTGAAATAAGCAATAACAGTACCGCGGTTAAACAGTGAAAAACTAAATCATGGTGTGTTAAACAGTGCATTCACAGCAGAGGTGCAAAACAGCGGAGTTCTTCAGACGTTAAGTATTAACTGAGTTTTAACCAAGATTATTTTACCTTTTTCCCCAGAGTATAATTCAACATAAATAAATTATAAATCTAAAATGTAAATCAGAGATCTCGAAGTGGGGTTTAAATAGAACGACAAAATCAAAGAACGAATGTGTGCGAGTGTGTAGTTAAATCACGTATTGGTTCATTACAAATAATAAATAGTTGTGGTATACCATAGTTGTCATAAGCTAGCTAATTAGGAAATATTTTGTTACTATGTTTGATTTCACAAATTGTTGCTCATTCTACAAATATTTAATCTAAATGTCATGAAAGAGAGACGAAGTAGTTATTTTGAATAATAAATCAGAGGCAATTTGTTTTATCACAAACGGTGTATTTGATCTTTGCCTATATCAAATCCAAATAATCCTTTTTGCAGCAGTTTCGTCTGAACGACCCTTGGAGTAAAAAAAAACCGAAGGTAAGAGATAAATATAATTATAATTTTGTAATTAATTCGTAGAGTTTCATTGGCGCCCGAACAGGGACTCGATGGTATAGTATACACGAAACTGCTGGAAAAAGGATTATTTGGATTTGATATAGGCAAAGATCAAATACACCGTTTGTGCTAAAACAAATTGCCTCCTATTTATTATTCAAAATAACTACTTCGTCTCTCTTTCATGACATTTAGATTAAATATTTGTAGAATGAGCAACAATTTGTGAAATCAAACATAGTAACAAAATATTTCCTAATTAGCTAGCTTATGACAACTATGGTATACCACAACTATTTATTATTTGTAATGAACCAATACGTGATTTAGCTACACACTCACACACATTCGTTCTTTGATTTTGTCGTTCTATTTAAACCCCACTTCGAGATCTCTGATTTACATTTTAGGCTGGCCGCGCGTTATACTGTTTTTTATACTAGTTTTAGTATTTTCAAAGATATGCCTACTCTTAACTGCGGCCTATCTCACACCCGAGGCCACTATGTAGTTTTTATCTGCACTGTATGCTGCTTATTACCACTCTCTATGATGACACACAGCAGACTGTGTCACAAGGCTGCTGCTATGTGATTGTGCAATGCGTCTGGCAATTGTTTTGACTGACTGTGTGTATGTTGCATTGCTGTACTGGAGGCTCCTTACAGGTGAAGTCTGGCAATTTGGAAAGTGCTTAAAATGATGATTTGAATTAATATGAAATTAAACTGGGGTGTCTCACAATTCCGTACCGTCACAATTTTTGAACTACATAATTCAGAGAAAATAAAATAAGATTTGTTCAGTAACATAACCATGTGTCAGAATAGTCATTGCACCAGAACCTAACCTATTTTCTGTGTCAAAATCTCGCCTAGTTGGACCTGTGAGTTTTCTGAATTAAGGGAAGTAAAATTAACAACTAAAATATTTAATGGGAGGAATGTTATGATTTCAATGTATAACCTAAAAACATCGTGGCAACCTTGCATTTGGGATCTTCGGAGATAATAAGGTAAGTCGTAAGACAGTTGGTCAGAGTAGGGGTAAGTAGTGGTTTTGGTATATTTATAAAATTTAATGCCTTTACAATTGGTTTCGGTAATTCCCAATACTTTGCTTTGATTGAATCTTTGAAATCTTGGTTTATTTTCAAACTGTTTTTGTTGTTGTTCTGGTTGCCGTTGTTGTTGTTGTGGCTGAAATTGTTTACGTGATTGATCATTATTACTATTATTACTTGGGTTATCCACATTATCCCATTTAGTCAATAACAAGAGTAGTTCTTCTAAGGATTTAACCCCTTGTGTAATAACCGCGATTTGAATTCCACGTCCAAAATGGTGAGCTAACTTACTTACCATTTCTGCTTCTGTCACATCAGGTTCCAGATACTTGGCTCGAGATATCAGCTGGATTAAATAGTTTTCTAGTAATATATATAATACTTTCACTTATGAACTTACTATTGTTACTTCCCAAACGTTTCAAGATGTTGTTTCTCTTCTTCAGTGGGTTGAGTACTAACTGTCGATTACAGAATAACCGTTACGGAATCGAGTGTGTGGTGGGGGTTGATGGTAGGAAGGGATTGGCGCTGAGGTTCGAATTATGTGTGTGGATCAGTGTGTCAAATAGTGTATGTGATTTGTAATGTATCTGTTCATTTAATATGTTGTTCCTACCATCAACCCCCACCACATACTCCATTCCGTAACGGTTATTCTGTAATCGACAGTTAGTACTCAACCGACTGAAGAAGAGAAACAACATCTTGAAACGTTTGGGAAGTAACAATAGTAAGTTCATAAGTGAAAGTATTATATATATTATTAAATTAATAAGTGAACGAAGAGGATGCAACAACAAGATAATTTTAATACCGCCAACACAGCGTATTACATCCACAAGTACAGAAATGTTAGATTACAGATAACGAAAACCTCCTTGAACATCGCTTACAACAAAACATGCCGTAAACACAACATTATACCCACACATGCACAAATCACAATAAAAAATAATACATATGCAGCAACAAAAACAAAACGTAAAGCCGAAATAATACACCTAGACAATATTATCAATGATTTATACCATAAAAACGATACACTAAACAAAACGGCATATAACCTACACGTAAAACTCGCACAAATATTACACTACATTGAATTAGAACACGTAATACAACATACACGAAATATCATAGAGAAAATCCAAATAAAAATACAGGAAGTACATAACAGAAAAATCAATAACATATTAACACGCAGAAACATAACTGTCCCGACACCGACACATAAATTTCAGAAACGTACTGTAAATACAACGACAACCAATTTCACTAACGCAGAAATAAACCTCTTAGATAAAGGTCTAAAACACAATTTAGGTACCAATACAAATAATAACGGTAATATTAAAAATACACGTGACATAGTCCTAGACGCTGAAACAGCCATACAACACACACTAAACCAAGACCATGATACAATACGTTATGAAATAAAGCGTAAATTACAACACACACAACAATACGAAAATAAACAACACAATAATGAATTCCAAACACTAAAAAACATAAAACACAAATTACACGAACACAACCTAACCATACTTAAAGCAGACAAAGGTAATATTAATGTCATAACAGAAAAACAGGCTTTAAATAACAAAATTGAAACATTTTTTAAGGAAAACAACATCACTAAATTAAATAAAGACCCCACCCCTAAATATCACAAACAAATAAACAAAACCCTAAATAACACAAAACACATAGTATCACCTGACAACATCAAATATCTTAAACAAATTAAACCAAAAGCCCCTACACTAAATGCACTACCGAAATTACACAAACCCAATATTCCCATCAGACCACTTATAAACAACACACAAGCACCTGCACACAAAATAGCTAGACATTTAGATAAATTGATCAGAAATAGCATAAATTTAACAAACAACACCACTGTCAAAAATAATATAGATCTAGTGAATAAAACTCAACATGTACACATTCCCCACAATTCCACACTTGCTTCATTCGACATAACCAACCTATACACCAATGTTCCCATAAAAGAAACCATAATTACATTAGAACAATTACTAAAAATAAATAACACACCCGAAACACACATAAACGAGATCATCCATCTAACTAAAATTATCACAGATCAAAATTATTTCGCACACAATAGCATGTATTACACACAAACAGATGGACTACCCATGGGCTCCCCTATATCAGGTATACTAGCAGAAATATTCATACACACCATAGAACAGAAACACATACTGAACAACAACAAATACACCGATAAAATAATATATTGGCACAGGTATGTCGACGACATTTTACTCCTTTACAACGGCAACAAAAGACAAATAGAAAATTTCCACAAATACATTAACACTTTACACCATAAATTAAAATTCACACTTGAAGTAGAATTAAACAACAGCATAAACTTTTTAGACCTTACAATCACCAAAACAAACAACACGCACACATACAAAATATACAGAAAACCCACCACATCAGACATGGTCATACACAACACATCCAACCACCCAACGCAACACAAACATGCAGCTTTCAACTACATGCTCCATAGGCTCACGTCAATACCCCTAAACACACATGACAACCAAGATGAATTAAACACAATTAAATACATAGCAGTCAAAAACGGATACAACCCTGAATTAATAAATAAACTACACAAACGAATCCTCAACACAAAAAGTAAAACACATCTGACCAACAGCACACAACCCAGTAAATACATAACACTCACATACTACAATTCCAATACACATAAAATTGCAAACACATTTAGGAAACAAAATTATAAAGTAGCTTACAGAACCAACAACACCATTAAAAAACACATAAACAATACTAACAAAGACATTGACACATACAGCAAAACAGGGGTTTACAAATTAAATTGCAATGATTGTCAACAATTCTACATCGGCCAGACGGGAAGATCTTTTTCTTCCAGGTTTTCTGAACATTTAAAAGCCCTCACCACAAACTACATACATTCCACATTTGTCACACATTTACATAACGAAAACCACAGCTACACAAACATAGAACACAACATGGAAATATTACACTACTTACCAAAAAGTAGAAAACTAAACACAGCTGAACAATTTGAAATATACAGATATCACACACTACAACCAAACAACATATTAAATGAACAGATACATTACAAATCACATACACTATTTGACACACTGATCCACACACATAATTCGAACCTCAGCGCCAATCCCTTCCTACCATCAACCCCCACCACACACTCGATTCTGTAACGGTTATTCTGTAATCGACAGTTAGTACTCAACCCACTGAAGAAGAGAAACAACATCTTGAAACGTTTGGGAAGTAACAATAGTAAGTTCATAAGTGAAAGTATTATATATATTATTAAATTAATAAATGAACGAAGAGGATGCAACAACAAGATAATTTTAAATAGTTTTCTTTTGAACCTTTCAAACTCGAATATTTTCCAAATTCCAGCTGTATATGGATCTTTCTTTGTATCTCGCTGTTCCAGTACCTAGCCCTAAAATGCTACACCAGATCTTCATACCTACATACTTTGTCCTGTATGACGGTGAACCATTCAGCCGCGGTACCTTTTAACCTTCTTGCCACCCAGTTTATTTTGTCCATTTCACTTAGGTTGTCACCTATCGCGTCCATATCTCTCTCTCGCAGTTTTTGAGAAAGTTGAGGGGGTTTTCAGTCTCTCTACCATAGAATTTTACTTGCGAATTGAGTTCATAAAAATTTTTATAAATATATGTGGTCTGGTTTGCTGATGTCGAGGTACTTTGGAGTCGGGTCAGCTGTTGTTTTAACTCCTGTATCCGCTGTTCCTGCTCTGCTACCAATTCATTCACTGTCGATGTATGATTTACCATTCTTTCTTCCATTGATCTTAGCTTCACAGCCACTAAGACGTGAATTATTAGCTTCAAGTGCCAGCTCAGTGTTAGTGCGAATTAACTCAACTTTCTCTCCGATACGCTTTTCTGTCAATTCTAAAAGTTGTTTATTTTGTTTAGCTTGTTCATGTACAGCAGTAAAAATTGTCTTATTCTTGTCATGTAATGATCTATGTTGTTTTACTGCTTCCTCTCTATTAGCTCTAGTTTCTTCTGACATTTTCTGCATATTAGCTTTATTTTCTTCTGACATTTTCTGCATATTGGCTAATAATGCAGCTAACGTATTTTGCAATTCAAGTGATTCAGCCATATTTATAGTTGTTTTATATATTCAAACAAATATTATAGTCCTTATTTAACGTAAACTCTATCATATCGTCCTCTAGTCCTATCATCAACGCTTATTATTATAGTATTAATGTTCAGTTTAAATGTTGTATAATGTCACAGTCTAGTATCTTAATCAAATGTTCACAATACTTAACCTAATGCATACACAAATAATAATTCAAACCTCCAAATAAACTAAATTAATAATACTGTTCAAATATCTGCTTACAGAGAATATTCAACAAATTATATACATTTCCTGCTTACAAATAGGACACACACAAAATAGTCCAAATAAATCTAGCCTTTACACACTTAAATATATAATATTAATAAATTATAGTAAAATCGTGCCGCATGTTGACAGGTGCCAATTATCTCTATGCGACGATATAAATAAGTATTTTCGCATAGAATAGTTATGTGTATATAAATTATGCACAGGTCTTGGAGGTGTAGAAAAATTATTTATTTATCTCACAAGTAAACAATTGTTTATATGATATATTTAAATTGAACAAAATGTCATGTATAGTATTTTATTTATTATGAACGAGTTTATATAGTTCAGTTTTGGTAAATTTTACTTGAACGTAGAATTCCTTTACACTTGGTGTGATGTCACTCGCTTCGCCACTTCTACAATCCTCTCTCTGCAATGACCGCCGCTCTCCGCTCTCACACTCTCTCTTTCCACGCTGGGTTTCGCCGCATAGCTGATAACACTGATACTGCTTTTACACACAAATTGTCACTTTCCAAATCATTAGTTTTATTGCTCGGAATTGGTTATTATTAATTATTGGTTGTTATTAATTATTGATACTTAGGGTGATAAAGACTGATATTCTTAAAAAGCGGTGTATATTACTTACACGTTCCGGCTATTCTTGAAGTGTTCCGCGTTAATAAAGATTTATCATGGTAAACATGGCAATCATGGTGGTCATGGTCATGGTATCAAGGTAATCTCCCTAAGCAGAAAATCTTCCACTAACACGCAATAGCACTTAATATAATATAATTGGTAGTTCACCCACTTGGTTCTAATCGGCAAACTCAAAAAGAGTCCCAAGACTTAGTTACTCTAGATAAAACCAGTTCAAACAAGAAAAACTCTTGACAAAGAATACACGTTCACTATACAATGGCTACCAATGAACTGCCTCGAAGTACACATGCCAACCGACGGATCTGACTGAAATTAGGGGCTTCTGATTGGTCAATCAACTGTCTACGTGGTAGATTGGACAAAAGATAGACGTGTTGCAGGTGAATTTTTGTATAATTCTGCGAGTGCCTGCTCAGATTTTATCTAGAATTTTTATTACTCTTCAATAGACAAGTGTGAAAAGTTGAGTTTTCAATTACTAAAAAACCACATTTAAAAAATAGCTGAGAACAACAGAGTATATAGAAAATGTAGCTATTTTCATAAATAAAAAATTCACTGTCCAAGTCTCATGTCAATAGAATAACTAACGTGGAAGATATAACAACAAAGGTTCACCACTCACGAACGAGCGCACATATTTTCAAACAAAGTACATGACATTATAGAGCAAAAATTTACAAAGAATTTGGTATAACACAAGTCCTTATCCATCACTAAATACAAAACTTATAGCTAATTAACAAAAATTGCATAAATCAATCTAAAACATGATAATGTCCATCATCCATGCTCTGATATTCTTATTCATAGATCATCATCCTGTGTTTTATTGCAATATATATATTATGTTACAACACAAAAAGCCACCCCAATACCAGGGAAAAAACTATGAATCAACTATGTTTAACTAATGAAAATAAAATGACTATGACGAGACAAATGACTACATGACCCAACCCAAGTGATTGACCCAATAAAATGAAATCAAATGAGAAGGTAAATGAAAAGGAAACAAACAAAAAATAAATGAAATAAAATGAGAAGATATAAAAAGACACAAACAAATGATATAGAAAAGTAAATGAGAAATATTAAACTCAAATGATAATGAAAAAGAATCAAATAAATAATAAACGTAAACGATAATTATTGAAATCAAATAAAGTAATGACAACTAAAGTACACTAACCAAAGAAATAGAGATTAAATGTTATGAATAACTTTATAATGATATGAAACTTGTTAACAGTATAAATAACAATTATGAATACAGTAATAAAAAAACCCAGAAGTGAGAGATAGGTAGGGAGTGAACATAATTAAGTAAAAAAAGAGAAATTAATTTTTTGAGGAATACCCACTAATAACACTCAAATACCATAAAAGAGTGCAAAGTGCCAGTGTAAACCCGAAATAAATATAAAACCCTACAGATAAGTATAGACACCTAAAAACCAGTGATAAACACTACACTTTAATGGTGAAAAGTGCCAGAGAGTAAGAATATTATTGTTATAAGAATTAAGAGTGATTGTAGATTAGGAATACAATGGTATTCAGGCTAAAAATCCCATAATGATTCAAAATATTAATGTTACCATGGTTAGGTAGAAAAGAAAATATATAGTAAGGAATATAAATGCAAAATAAGTAAAACGTCCTATGTTCAAAGGGATAATTAGTAAGATAAAATAAATGGTGTTATTATTTTAGTCACCAAAATAATTAAGAATAAACTAAATATAAACTAGATTAGCATAGTAACTGTTAAAAGATTTGTTCAATTATGTTTATGAGGAGGAATATGGCTGGAAAAAGTATACAGACCATAAACCTAGATTTTATGTTATGTTTTAAAAGTAATAGTAAATAATAGACAAGTTATAAAAAATGGCAATATAGATAAGTAAAGAGAAAAATTCCTACAAACATAAGAATACTGGAAAAGCAATTAGAAAATAATAGACAAACCATGATTTTGTAAAGTAATGAGAAAATACAATTATTATAAAACAACCCAAATCATTTCAAAAAGTAAACAAGTCATAAGTGACACTAAGCAAAATATATGTAAAGGCAAACTAATCTTTAATTTGTGTAAAATAAGAAAATATAGCCAATTACTACTAAGGCCTAACTGTATAAATGCAAAATCAACAAATTATAAGAAATTAACTATTGTATTAGAAAATCTAGGGCAAGTAACTAGTTAAGTACGATTAGTGAATCATATTAAGATGTAAAAAAAACAAAAAAAAACAGTCAGCAAAAAACACCTAAGTACTCAATCAAAAGTAAAGTCGGCAGAAGATATTAACATTATTGTCAAAACATTAATACATAAACAAACCCAGCTTTGTGAAATCTCAAAATGATCTTTGAAAGAAAATATGAACAGTTGTGATAATATCTCATACATAGATAAGAAGACAGAAGAATAATAGCAATCAGAAGATATTTAGTCATTTTGAATAAAAATTCAAATATCATAACAATAGACTTAAATTATGAACAGCTAATGAGAGACAGACAGTTGCTACAACAACCGAACGTTATTTATTATTATTCCGTTAAAAACTGTTAGTTCATTATTGAAGCTCAAGACGAATAGACGTCAAACCGAAATCGACTCAATTTTAATTTAAAATAATAAAAAAGTAATCAAAATTAATAACATGAAAAACAAGAAGTCTGATGAGGAACTAGTCCATCCAACCGAGGCCAAAGACCAGATTATTAAATTCCAAATTAATAATTTAGACCAACTTATCTGAAAAAGACACCAGGCATAATTAAATTCATAAATGATGGAAGATTGATGACCAAAAAGGACCCAACCTATTTCGAACTGAGTGACTCTTCACCCTAATTCAACAGATTTGATAAGTATTGTTGAATTACCCAAATTTATGGAAATAAATCCTTATTAACTTTTTCTCACAACACTATTAACTCTTACTACGAACTGATAATCAAATTTCTTTCAAGGATTAAATAAAAATAAAACACTAAACTTGTATGAAACCAGAAATAACCTGGACAAAAATTACTAACTTTTAAAACACACTTTTTAAAACTTCAGGAACAAATTGTAATTAAACCTTATAGTATATAAGTACCATCAATGTAAGGTAGTGTACTTTATTGTAATCATTATTAATATTTTTTCATAACCAAAAGAACCCAGAATTATTGAACGAAATTAAAATAAACTTTTGTTGATGCCATGTCTAACTAAATCGTTCTGAATTGTTCGCCAACCTTGGGAATTAATTGTCTTTTTATTGCTGGAGCAACTTTGTTTAATATCCAGATATAATTTTGTATAATACTGAATAACAACAAGTTAATAAACTAGTACAGAGTTGTAACCACTGTTCTTTATTTCATAGTAAATTGTATTATATGATTTGTGTACATTAGCGATGAGCGAAGGTGACGGTAAGTGCTAGACGTCGGAAACCCGGTGAACTACCAACGAGATTAATAAACCCGCAAGTGGCGGGAGTAATTTGAATCCACCATACCGTCTAGAACGACCGCTCAATCGTCCTATTTTTTAATTTTTTCAGTTTAAACAATTTGGCGCCACCCGGGATTTACAATCCCATATTAAAGGACAGGTAAGGTTCACACTCTCGAGTACTGGTAATTCGTGAGATCGCGATGGACATCGTCAGCAGAAACGTAAGGTAATGACTACAACGTGTGAGGCAAACACACAAAACACATTTTTACAAAGACGACAGAGTCTCAACGTTACAATATATATATATATATATATATATATATATATATATATATATTTCAATCACTTTCTGCTACAGTCCGTTTCTTGATGTATATAATACTATAATACTTATAACTATTTTACCTCAAGATATATTTTTTCCTTTAGGAACATGTTTCGGGAGATCCTGTTCTCCCAATAAACACAGGACATGAATTCACAGGGTTATGTCTGGGAATTCATGTCCTGTGTTTATTGGGAGAACAGGATCTCCCGAAACATGTTCCTAAAGGAAAAAATATATCTTGAGGTAAAATAGTTATAAGTATTATAGTAATATATATATATATATATATATATATATATATATATATATATATAGCGAAGGCTGAAGATGAGAGAACAGGAACTCTCGAAACATGTTCCTAATAGGGAAAAAAGTATATCTTGAGGTAAATTTAGTTATAAATATTAAAGTATTATATACATCAAGAAACGGACTGTAGCAGAAAGTGATTGAAATATATATATATATATATTTATATATATTGTAACATCACAAGATGTCACCTAACCTAAGTGTATGTTATCAGATTTTATAAAAACAGAATAACCATGTAAATAGGTATATAATAGTCGCAATAAACAAGAAAGAAGAAACCAAGAAAGAAGAATGAAGCAGAAGTGCCACATGAAACAGTAACCCAAGGGCTGTTTGACACTACAACTAGACTGAGACTAAAACGAACTAATGGACAGAATAAATTTACATTCAGCTGTCAATTCAGTAAATGGTTGATGTAAACCGAATGTCATTTGTAAACAAAAAATGAACTAATGAGCAGTTAAATACTGTGAAAGCAGAATCAGCATTTTGCTGATAATAGATGTGACAATGAACAGTAGATAATGAATGCCAAAACCAATGTTAACAATGGCTGTATAGTGAGAACTAAGATATATTCCAACATCAAATATACCTGTTAGAAAAGAGAACTATTTATAAGAGAGAATCTTATACAAATAAGATGTCTCCACAATTTACCGAATTGGGAACCAATAGGCATTATTAGGGCCAAATTTCAATGTAGGCGATATGCCTTAGCAAACTTAGACCAAACATTAGTCAGTAAAATGGCTATCGATGATTATCACAAGTGTAAACTAAAATGCACAGAACTATGGTTATGCCTTGACATAACAAAAAATGTTATTAAAACAATAGGTTTAATCGTAATTTTAATTGTTAAATAGTAGCTTAAAACGAATTAACGGGAAACGAAATGTCATAGTCAGTAGGATCATTTATTACAATGTATAGAATTAAGGTGTACAAGTAATGTTCAGCAAAAAACGTCAGTACAGCATTAATGGTATTCGCGCATAAACATTTGATTAATAAAATGTTATGTGAATACAAGCAAGGTTAACCAAAAGTGTAAAATCGGCGAATCATAAAGAGCAGACGACAGTAAGAATAATGTACCCGAACGTTGGTTTTATAACAATGTCGGTTAGAGTGAAAGTAATTCGAGAATGAGTGATATCAAATTAAAGGAAAAAGAACAATCTTTAATTTGATAGTAATATTAACCCAATCGCAACTGATTTAGTGCGGGAGAGATGTTAGCATCATTCTAAAAATGTACATCGGGAAACTGTTTATGAATAATAACAAAAACGACAACTAGCTGCCACCGCAACATTTGACGGTTAGGAAAAGCCGTTATCAACTGTCAAAAAGTGACACGTCACACCGACTCACCGGCCAAAGCCAATCAGAAAATTAGTTAGTAATCAACATTTTTACCTAGAGCCGATCCAAGAGAGGGGTATATAAAGACAAACCAGCGAATTTTGACACAGACCTTTACCAACTAGCAAGCAGCACAGACGTGCGCCCGTCATCTCCACGTATTTTAATAACACTTAGCGTCAGTTACATAGCACATTGGAACCAATAGTTCAACAACAAGAAACGTTTACTTCGCATTCATCCACAACCAACAACAGTGATTAAGTGCAGTTTTATTTTAATTTTGTGCGGGAATAACGAACAGAAAATAATTTATTGTCATTATTCACGATCCATTTTAATCAGAAGAGGATCGCATTATTCTGTTCTTGTGCGAATTTAGTGCCGAAACCAAGTAATCATTCTAATCCGATTACTTAAGTGATTAAGAAGTTTTAATTAAATAATTAAAACTCAGAAGGTAAAAGTGCAATCATTATTAATCTTGATCTGAGTGCAATAACCTGTATTTTTTGCAACCATAACCTGTACTGACGCAAAACACAAAAACATTATTTAAGATAACACCACGTCTCGATTTATTATACAAATTTGTTATTAGTAATTAAGCTATATGTTAGTTGTAAGGGTTCTCACTTGATAATATTGTCACTAGAAAAGCAAGCGTTAATGAAACGCACGATCTTTCAACAGATCGTTTTTTCAATTACTTTGCAAAAGTAACCTAAAACTTTGTTGATCAATTGTATTATTGGATATTGTGTAGGCATATTTGTTTTCTTTCGTGTCTCAAAGAATTCACTACTGAGATTATAATAATTATCATATTAAAAATAAATAGTATCTGGACTTAACCAGATTTATAATTCATGTTCTGAGCAAGCCGTATGAGGCATATAATAACTAACGTTTAATTGTACAACTTTGTACTACTGAGATTATAATAATTATCATATTAAAAATAAATAGTATCTGGATTTAACCAGATTTATAGTTCATGTTCTGAGCAAGCCGTATGAGGCATATAATAACTAACTTTTAATTGTACAACTTTGTACTACTGAGATTATAATAATTTTCATATTAAAAATAAATAGTATCTGGACTTAACCAGATTTATAATTCATGTTCTGAGCAAGCCGTATGAGGCATATAATAACTAACTTTTAATTGTACAACTTTGTATGTTTACATTATGTTTATTTTTTGAATTCACTATAAGGGTGCAAATAAACCCATTATTAACAGCATCACCTGATTTGATTTATTTTTATAGGATAATTGAATATTTTCTTTTAATAAGCTTAAACAACCTTCTGTTGTGTTTAACATATTGGAATAGCATTGCCAAAAGGTGGTACTCAACTATTTTAAATTTTCTTTTCATCCAGTAATTTTTATGTGTGGGTTTTACACGGGATTTTCCCTGAATAAATCCGTGTGGCGCCCACTAATTAATAAACAAGGTAACATAACCTTGCAACCAAAGGGAGTTGATGATTGTAAGCTGAGTTGACAGTTTAGTGGACTTCAAGTAAACACAATCAGGTACGTAAAAGTATATGTTTGTTTATGATATTGTCCAGACTTTACGGGACTTGACATACTCAGACTACCTGCAATCAGAAGAAGAAGTTTCTACTACCAGTTTCAACCAGACGAGAACTATTATCAAGCAACCAACTGCTATACTTCATGTTTTAACTTAAGTTAATCTAGCATTTAAATATAATCAACTTCATTATTTATTTATTTAATACAAGGGAATTTTTTAAAAAACAAGTATAATTAAACCATTGTAAACACTGTGAGTAACTTTGAATGTTTTATTTTAAATTACTTTACTACATTAGTCACCTTCAATTAAACAACAACCACTCTTTTATTTTACTTCAAGTTAATTGTAAACACACACGTTTTCATTTTATTACAAATAGGTTAGACCATCCGTGTGGCTTTAAATGGAATTTAACCATTATTTTAATATAATTACTATAAACAAATAAACATAATCAGTTTAAACATAACCCCTAATAAACGTTTGGTTATAAATTGACGCATACAACGCGGGGCATTAACTTTAACATTAACAAATAACCCCGAATCGAGTTGATTGTTATAATATATATATAATTGTTTTGTTTGTAATATTCTGTTTATAATAATTCATCTGATTTGCTGTAATAAATTTGTGCATATTATTGTGCTTCATCTGAATTGTATTTTTTCAAAAACCTGTTTGGATTATCTAAAATTTTGGATTCTCAGAGCTCTACTGTACATACAAAGAATATTGTAATATAAGGAATTCCAGAAACTGACCATTCAGTAAACACTTAGCAAACTTAGGAAGTGTGAGGGATATCATAAGGAAAGAAAACAAGAGTTTATACATCATTTGTTAAAAACGTAAGGAGAGTATATCTGAGTGAAGGTGAATTCATAATATAATGTAAGATATACTATTTTAATGTGTACCATATCTAATAACAATACAGTATACAACTCATTACATGGTTCATCTGAATTAGTTATGCCTAACAGATATACACAATTTTTTAAAATAATTTACATAACATACTGTGTAGTGGGGTCTTCTGATGGTTTAGTTTCTAATGCAGAATTATCCTCAGGACCAGGTGCATTTAATTTAACATTTTCAAATTCACTTTTAAAATTCTCTACCACAACAGCTAACTGAAAATAAACACAAATTTGCACATATTTTAAGAATGTAATCTTCTAAGCAATAACCTATTCAAAATGCCTTATCTAATAAAACCACTACAATATTTTTTACATGCAGCATGTTCAAATCATTTTAAGCCTCTAATTATATACATTTCAATTATAAATATTATGGTTGTGGCATTTTTATGATTAATTTAAAAAGAAATTCTTTTGATACTAACACAGCTCTGTTTGAATTAAATAAACTCATAGAAATTAAATTTTCTCTGTATTCTGAATTACTTTTATACCTTACTGACTGTCTTACATAAGTTTTATTTTGTATAACCTCTGGTATACCATTTACATAACTATGTCTTGATCATCTTACAATAAATGTCTTCACCTCAGGACATTATGACATTGTTAATTTTTACTGCCAGTCTAGTAATTAATTCATTCTGGTTGAGACTTTTCAATGTGTCTACTATTCTTAGTCTTATTCTTTATCAGTTTCCATTCCATCCATGTATGCTTCCTAGCAACTAGCCTATTTCCAGTCTTTGACAATTCATTCTTTAAGGCTGGTTGTTAAGAACCATGTGCATATGTGCATACCCACATACAAACATATGTGTGTGTAACACAGTGACAGATTGTTGTAGATTGTAAACACCTTGATCGCAATCGTTGTCCATGTGCAATACACCAAGCACGTTTAGGCATTTTTAGTTACAAAATCAATATACCAGTAGCCTTATCCTTGTACACACCTAATCTTAATGATTCCTACAGTAAAGTATTGATTTTTTTACATAACTCACTTTATCATCTTTGAAACACTATTCTGCTTTAGTGTTCTACTGTTTAAGGAGAGTTGGTAATGCCTATCTTCACCATGTAAACGTTTGCCCCGTTTTCTCACCTGTCCGTACATTACATTTTTACCACTTGTTTATCAACATCTTTTGCAATGATGGATGGAGCAGATTTTATATATCTTTTTTTTTTTTGCAATCGGAACAAATTTTGTCCTAACAACTAGTTTAAAATATCTTAAATTCTGTAAAAAAATTTTCTAATTCTTTTTTGAACCGATATTTTACAAAATACTCCAATCAGTAGATGTATTTTTACTATATAAAACTCCAGTAAAAGTTTGAAGCAAATTAGTCCAGCAGTTCCTTTTACACACACACACACACACAAAAATAAAATAAATTTTGGGAAAAACGTGATTAAAGGTAAATAACATGCTGTTATAAAGTAATTATTTTTCCACCAATATTAGTGCATTTCCACTCCCTTTTGTGCAATTTAATTTCTTTTTAAATTAAAATGGACAATCAGCCTCTGCAATTGATTAATAAGAACAGGGCAATCTGTTTCACAAGGCCTATGGGAAGTTTATTCTTTAGAGTGCCAATTGCTTACAACGTCTATGTTTATCATGCAACTACAGATAAATAATGGTTAATTAAAAATGACAAGAATTTTGAATTTAAAAGTTTGATTTTCATGTGAGCATAAAACTAATGACATATTCACTACACACCAAAATGACTGCTGTGGGACTAAACACTACACAAGAGGAAAATGTAAATCTTTAGAAAGGTTTTGTAAATCACAAATTGAAGATTTCTGTCAAGAGTTCAGTGTGGGTGATGGCACAGGCATGATTTGATAACAGAATGAACATGGAAGAAAGAGGGATAGAGGAAAATCAGAAGAACGCAAGAAGTAAATAAGTGATATATTTTATTCAAAAACCTATAATGTTAACAATATTCATCTCCCAAATCAAATACTATCAACAAGTAGTTTTTTCCTAGTACATAGAGCAATTTGGAGTTAGAACTTGCTAGAAGGCCTTCTTCTAAACAAGTTATGGGTAAGCCTTGCTACATAGTCCCCAGCCATAATTCTGAATTCTGTGACATGAAGCACTGTATATTACAACTACCCATTTGTTCTCACACTACTGGGTGAAAGCCTTATAACATGGGGTTCAAACCTGCATTCTCAATTCAAGAGACCACATAAAATTAAAAAAATTAATAATCTATTGAAAACCTTATTCAATTTTGTTTGGCTGTTCCATGTATCTTGGCTGAAGAAATAAATACCTCTGTTTTGATATGATTTGAAATGTGTTAAATATACAATTGAAATATTGGTTATATATCTGAAATATAAATTCTAAATTAAATTAGAATGTGAAAATTGTATGTATGAAAAATGCTCACTAAATATAAAAAGGTATATTAAATATGTAAATTTTATACATTTTTTGATTGAAGATGGGGTCAAAAGGGTGTGTGACGCGAACATATGCTTTCACAGAAGAATGTTTTTTTTTTCACAAAAAAATGCACCAACCTCTCCACCCTAAATGCACTCTCACCTACACGTCAGTGGGCCTTGTTATGCTGAGCAATGCCCTCCAAGGTTGTGGTAACCAATCCCTTCGGCGGAGTGGATTGGTAAGCAAATGAGAAATGGGTGTTCTGTCAGAGCAATCTGGAAGTATCCTGGGTCCTCGTCCGGCAGGATGGTGCACATCGGCAGCAGGATGTACATCTAGTATGGAGGCGGCGGAGGCTATAGTAGCCCAATGGCTGCACACATGGGGCTGAGTCAGTTAGCCTACTGCGACTGGGCAAAGAGAGCTCATCAGCTGAGGTGAAAGCAACTCTCCAGGGGAAGAGCACCCCGAAATCAAAGTTCCTGGTCCTCCAGGTTGGGGGTTGGATCGGAAAATTCACATATCCCATCTGTCAAATTCTTTTATGTCCAGAAACCTATCAGTTACTCAGCCAGTCAGTTCTGCACTTGACCAGGACAACTGGCGGAGGCTGTTAAAGGAGGCCTTGACTCAGTAATGGGCTGTCATGCCGCTGAAGAAGAAGAAGAATTGAATGAAGATACAGTTTCTAATCATTGTACATATATAGAAATATTTTTACCTCTACTTATTGAATTAACTTATCTTATCCAAATTAGTCTCAGAAGTAAGATATCACACATTTTCAACAGTTTTCTCTACTGCAGAAAGTCTATCTGCTAATTCACCACTTTCTACCACAGGATCTGCATATTCTGCAACTTCAATACTTTCTTCCTTTGAAACAGACTGAGCTCCTTCCTGAAATTATTTTTGAAATACAAAAAAGGTAACTTAATGTTATTTTTTGTAACAATGTATTAGTACGAGGGCTATTTTTTTTTCAACCTCCGGTGAGTTGGCAACCTGGTTCTGTTGTCATAGCAACAGTCTGATTGTTGATTAATGTTTTTGAGGCTTTGTTCTAACCTATAACCACTGGTGTTATAGTTATTTTGTCTATTACTGTGGTGACGACAGTTTAATTATGGCAACTACAATTGAAATTGCCTCCAAGTGTGAGATTCGGTCTGTTATTAGATTTCTTCAAGCTGAAGGTCATAGTGCTGCAGAAATTTATTGAAGGTTGTGTAATGTGTATGGAGAAAATGTGATGAGTGATGGTTCAGTTCGGGAATGGTGTCGAAAATTTAAAGAAGGGCGAATTGATGTTCATGATGAAGGAGGGCAAGGAAGAAAGTCGATGGCTACTGATGATGTTGTTGAAAGGGTAGACAGGATGGTTCAAGAGCGCTGTCGTTTCACAATTACTGAACTTTCTGCTAATTTTCCTGAAATTTTTAGGTCTGGTCTTTATGATATTCTTACTCAGAGGCTTGGGTGTAGGAAAGTCTGTGCTCGGTGGATGGACACGATCTCACACAGCTGCACTCACACAAAACCTGCTTCATGAATTTGGTTGGGAAGTCCTTGATCACCCACCTTGTAGCCCAGACTTGGGACCAAGTGACTATCATTTGTTTACTGACTTGAAAAAGTGGTTAGATGGGCAGCGGTTTGACTCCAATGATGAGTTGAAGTCCAGTGTGGCAGATTGGCTGACTACTCAGGAGCGAACTTCTACACAGGCATAGAAAAGTTGGTGCCTCGCTATGATAAGTGCCTCAACAATGGTGGTGACTATGTAGAAAAGTAGTTTATATATATATGAAACTTTTGTATATAATAAAATTATTTATGTCATTCATGTGTCTGTTTGTTGGACTATCGGAGGTTGAAAAACAAATAGCCCTCGTATTAAAGGACTATTTCTCAAGTACTATTTTTATTACTTTATTTAGTACATTAGTATCGGGGGACCGAGCTTAGCTCGGTTTCAAATAAAAAATAATTTTTTTAATAAGATTTTACATTACAAAACAAAAACGGATTTGCATTTTACAATATTAATTTAGAAATTGGAAATGAATTTTATGAAATTGGGAAACAAAAATAGTAATCTTATAACTCATCATGTAGGTTAACAAACATAATATATTAAAAAAAAAATATATGCAATATATTTAAAAATTTAATTTTGTACAATATTTTATAAAAAAAGTCATGTTGAAATCATCCAAGTTGTCTGGAATGTCCAAAAATAGATGTTCATCATCAGTATCCATTTGTAGATTATTCTGTACATTATTATTAGAATCAATATCATTCAATGTTTCTTTCCACACTATATTACGAGTGTGTCGAGGATTTTCTTGTGGTAGAAGAACTTTTAAACTGCCTTTCCTTTTAACTCGGGAAAAAGCGACGTATAACATTCCATGCATAAAAACTGGTGTTCGTAAGTCAACACCAACGTACTCAAATGTTTGACCCTGGACCTTGTGAGCTGTCATAGAAAATGCCGGTCTTACGGGAAATTGATGTCTTTGCATGGTACAGCCAAGTTGACCTTTGTTAGAATCCAATGTAATTCTTGGGATATGTACGTTTCGACCCGATTTTTCTCCAGTAATTATCTTAACTTTAATAATGTTATTGCACAACTCTGTAATATTTAATCTAGTTCCATTGCAAAGCCCTTCTGTAATGTCTAAGTTTTGTAAAAGCATTATTATAGTATCCTTTTTCAACTTAAGTTCATGTGGCAGTAAATCGGTTATGTCAACAGAATTAAGGAAGTCTGAAGTGAATTGAAGAGCTCCTTCTGGTTGATCTTTTACAAAGTCGTAGCTGTGATAAATTTTGATATCTCCAGGTAGTTTTTCAATGATCTCAGCATTAATTTTTGTTACGTCTCTGTTCAAAGGAGCAATTATAGCTCTGTCTTTCATATCTTGAAATCTATTATTAGTAATACAGTTTCCAAAGACTTCATCAATTAGATTTCCATTAGAAAGAATATCTACTGGTAGCTCAATTTTGTCCATATTATTTACAGGCAACTCTCCGTTCCCGACCTTCAACAAATATTCAGCAAAATCTCTTTGCTCTGGATCTACACGCATATTTTCAGTCAAAGAAAAGAGATGGAAATGTTGGCAAAGGTTACTTCTTTTTATGCATAGATCTATCAGTTCATTTTTGTTGGCACGTTGTTGAACAGGCAAGCACTGTCGAAAATCTCCTCCAAAAACAACAATTTTTCCTCCAAATGGTAAATGTGGATTGCCCAGAGCGCGAAGCAATTGGTCCATATTATGCATTCCATACTTAGGTAACATGGGTGCTTCATCCATTAAAAAAACTTGAACTTGAGCGAGTTCCCTGCCTTTCGAAGATCCTGGTTTTATATTTGAAACAGATTCAGCAGTTAAAGGAACTTTAAGTCCAAATGTTTTGTGGGATGTTCGACCATTAGGAAGTAAGATAGACGCAATTCCAGTGAACACCATGCACTTTAAATTATAATTTCGTCCAGAAAGAATGTGGAATAGTGTCTTATAAATAAAAGTTCTTCCCGCACCACCAGGTTCATCAATAAAAAAGCATCTTCGCTCAGATTGACCTTCAGCAGCACTTAAAATTCAATTCACAATTTCTAATTGTCTTCCTCGAAGACGTTGATACATGCTTTCCCCCAATTCTGCGTATTCATCAACGTTTACTATTTCTTCATTCAACTGATTTTCATAATTGTCTATATAGTCCATATTGTATCTCTGTACCCAGAAGCAGAAATTTTGACTTTCTGTAGCTTCTGTGTTCAATTTGTAAGCAATGATCCGATAAGCTCTTTTTATCGCTTCTTCAATAGAAGTGTTATTACGTCTGGCCTCTCTAATAAAGTCTTCAGCCAATTCTTCTTTGAACATATCCCATAAAGCCTTAGGATTTTCAGGAGTGCCAAGAATAAGAATTTGTGTGAATAGTGTTCTCATTACTGAAGGCATTTTTGACATGGCAGATTCTCTCAAACCTTCGACCCATTGTTGATCATCATATGTTAGTCCTCTAGCTAGGCAGGCTTGTTTATATGTAGCGTATCTTGTTCCTTCTACCAATAAAAGGTCATCGAAGCTTGTAGCATCCTTGACGTGGTAGAGCAATAGCCGTAGATGGTAAAGTTCTGGTTGTGAAACAAAGTTTATGCTGTGAACTCTACCAATAACTCGAAGGCGCCTGACCCTGAGCTGCCATTCACTGTTACTTCCTATCCACCTAAAGTGCTCTGGCATCTGCCGCCAATAATAATAATAATGTATTTCTTGTTGATTTTCATTGTGGACTTGATTTTGTTGTTGCTGCTTCGAATGTGAATTATGTCTAAAGTAAGCTTCTAAAGTTGAACCTCTTTGGCCTACGTCAGCTAAATCTTCCTGCGTCTGTTCAATATTTGCCATTCGATATTGTCCAGGTAGATGAATATCTAAACGTTGAATAGCGTGACTTTTTTCTGGATTTCATAGCCAAAGAGACTCCAGCATGACTCTGGAGGTGTGATGCATCGACCTTGCACATATGTTTCTGCTTCATTGTAATTTAATGTTCGTTGATCTTAAATTACCTTGACAAATGCACAGTCATGTCCCTTGTAAACATATTTATAAAGATATTTAACTGCTTTTATACTACCAACGTATTCTACATTAATATGGCAATTAAATTTTTGTAAAAGGTAAGCGTTATATGAAGCAACATGGCGATTGTCTCTTGTTGTTCGTCTACCTTGACTATCCTTATGATAAACAGCATGTGATGATGTGAAAAGTCTGGACTGTTTGGATCCATTCTCGAATCATAACGACGTCGACAATTGGTTTTTTCATCTTCAACTAAAGATGTAAAGTCTTTGAATGATTTTGGAAATCCGAAGCGACACTTCATTTTTCCATCTTTATTGATCATACATGGAGCTTCTTGGTTATGCTCTCCACACGGATTACGTATCATCCATTTAATCATCAAATCTTGCAGTATTGTCGTCGTCAGGAATTTCAGCAGAAATCAAGTCATCAAGCTCCTCGACGTTATATATTTTGTCTTGAGAAGACATAATCAATAGCAAATGCCTGTGGGGAAGACCTCGCTTTTGAAATTCTATAGTGTACACATAAGCTGCAACTTTACCAAAAATTTGTTTTTATCCAAATCATCAATTAGTTCATCAAATTTTTTTTTGCGACCCTTGCAACGAGGTCAGGCCTATCTTGACCTGGTTGATTTAAAAGACTTTGATCATGGAATTGTATTCTTGCTGCTTCCTTAATTTCTGACCAATCAGGATTGCATGTCATTGTAATGAAATAATCCGGCGATCCTAGACAACGGACTAAGGCCATAGCATCTTCAAAATGTTCAGTGTAATATCTTGTAGATCCAGGAAATGAAGAAGGTAATATAAGTTTTTCCCCAACAGTAGCATTTTTTTGTTCAGGAAGTTGGTTTATGAAATTAGTAATTGAAGGGTAATTAGCAGCAAGAACTTTTTTTTGATTACCTTTAATCCAATCAATTCGATCTTTTATAACTCTTATAGCAGTATCAACGAGGTACTGTTGGAAAAGTTTACCACCATAATGTAGAGCGTTAAAATTTAGGAGACGCAGATCAGGACTTCTTACAGGATTCTCGAGTGGAAGAAATTGAGCAAATTGTGGCCGAAAAGCATTTCTATATTGAGCCAATTCAAGTCTTGTAAGGTGATGACGATACGGAGTTCTTAATGGTAGATCTATGGAATATCCAAAAGTACCTTTGGGATAAAATAGAGGGTAAGTGAATGGCTCAACCCGTTGGTCGATGTTCCTCATTGTAACAATGGATTTACCTCTCTGTCGAATTATCTGGAAAACTTTATCGGCATTCAAAGTGACCACGGCGCAAACATCATTTTGGAATGGAATGTTATACCTTCTGTGGTCTGCACCCTCGGGCAACGCAAAGAGAAATTTCACGTAAGGTGGTTCAGTTCTTCTTCAACCTCTCGCATTATCATAAAACCTTGTACAAATGGATTTTGTGAGCGGATAATTCCTTCCAACAGGTTCATTAATGGGACACTAATTCCATTATTCAGTGGAATTTTGACACGTTCATTGACAGCATCTTCATTATCGAGGAAGTACATCTGTCCATATCGAGGTCGTTCAAACTCACCTTGTGAATTCTGAGTTGGATGAGCAGCCACGTTAATTTTATGATAAACATTCCCTGCTGCAATAAACGTATAAATTCCTCAATTGTTTATGGTTCGATTATCATCCACGGTGAATGAAGCCATTGCAAAACATGCATTTAAATTACGTATTCTTTTATGAAATTCATCAGTTAATGGATGACAATGAAGAAATAGTCGCACCAACTCATTTGGAAATTTAGGGGGATGCAGCTCAATGCGGCCATGCAAACAGCAGTCTCCGAAAGAATTTCTATGGGTTCGATTGCTAACACGTTCTTCTGGAAAATGCAAAGCGCCACAATGCAAGCAAGCAACATTAAAATTTCCTAATGTGTGACTGGATACATCAGAAGTGACAGCTAATTTGTATGTTCATAAAGGGTTCAATAGCAGAGCTCTTTGACTCTTTCATTCCGGCAACGTTGCTCCTCTAATCGCTGCTGGCGTCTTTCTTCATTTTCTTCAGCTCTTCTTTGACTTGCTCGTAATCGAATGATTAGAAGCCGTTGAGCTCTTTGCTCTGGTGACTCTTCAGCTCTCCTTTTACTTGCTCGCAATCGATCGTTTTCTTGCCGTCGTTCACGCTCTTCTGTTGATTCTGCCAATATTCTGCGTTTATTATTTATCTCCCTTATTTGCTTACGTAATTCTTGCGACTGGTATTCGTTAAGCTCCCTTAATACTTCATTTAGTCTATTCATACAATCATTCTTGGCACTTCGCACAGGTCTAGAAGTTGACGCCTGATTTTCATGAATGACGTTGTTAGTATTATTTTGAGGAACTTGTTTTCGGGCATTTGTTACTTCGGGAAGGGGAAGGGGTCTTGAAGTGGATGCCTGATTTTCATAAATAGCATTGATAGGATTATTTTCAGAAAGTTCGTCTCTGTCATTCGTTATTTTCTGAAGAGGCTGTGGTAACTTATTTTCTTGCTGTCTTTGTTGCGGTGGGCTTAAGTTATTAAAAATTAGCCGTTCAGGAGGTCGTCCGCGAGGCATCTAAAAAATAATATTTTCAGATTGCTTTTTTCTGCCAAAAATATTTAAAAGCACTTGAGCATAAGACTGAAAGTATAAATAATGTTGCACAGTGTCCAATGCTTGGTGGGTGTGCACAGAATAGTAACATGTAACCTAAGGTGATGACACTTACCTTCTTAAAAAACTATATAAATTAACAACTGAGCAAGAATTGGAGTCGATTTGCACTTGCACAAACACTGTAATGGTTTTTTATTGTAAACAGATCACTGAGCAGAGAAAAATTGCAATTATTTTTTTATTTTACTGAGCAGATCTAACACTAAATAACTGATTGGAATAAAATCACTGTAAAAGACAAAGAAAATGATCACACAAATTGATTAATTTCTGAAATAGCTCACCTATAATTTTCAAATAAACCTTTGAATAAACAAACAGACACAACGTTATTGAATAATAATGTAATGAAATTTCGGTAATGTAAAAATTTCGAGAAAATTCCTCGAGCCGTTACGGGAAATAAATTTATAGACGGACGGACAATTATTGCTCGTCTCAACTCTTATTTTGTTTATTTACATTGATTGCAACAGCTATTTATTCTTCTTCATATATAAACAAATCGATACTGCGCCGTTTGCATTTATTGACGGTTTCTGTAATTTATTTATCTGTACGGTAAGAAAGCTGGTTAGAAATTACAGTTGCCTAGCAATAATTAATTGTCGCGCGGTATCGGTCCCGCAATATTTTAAAATAAAGGCCCTCAGATGTGGCCCTTAGACGAATTTTGTGGAAAATGAGACCGAGTCCAATCGATTCCTGGTGTCAAAATACCCTTAAGTACCAACTTCCGAGAAAATTCCTCGAGCCGTTTCGGAAAAAGAATTTACAGACAAACAATTATTGCTCGTTTAATAGTATAGGATAAGAACACGCATAAGAACTCATATACAGTAAAAAAAATAGTGCACGTGTGCGTGCGTGCGTGCGTGCGTGCGTGCGTGCGTGCGTGCGTGCGTGTGTGTGTGTGTGTGTGTGTGTGTGTGTGTGTGTGTGTGTGTGTGTGTGTGTGTGTGTGTGTGTGTGTGTGTGTGTGTGTGTGTGTGTGTGTGTGTGTGTGTGTGTGTGTGTGTGTGTGTGTGTGTGTGTGTTTGTGTGTGTGTGTTAAAGAAATCAAATTGCCATTTAAATCAACACGTCTGGATAGCATGTATGTTAGTACACTAAAGTGTCACTGTTGAATAACCCTACCAGAATTTTCTAGTAAGTATAATTAAACAATGCATCAAGTTTATTAATTACTCAAATTACTTTTACAGAAGGATAATTTTATATAAATCTTAGGTATTAATTTATAAATAGCTGAAATTAACTCTTACTTTTGAAGATTGGCCTGTAAGCTGTGTAGTCTCTTCTGCACCTACATGCACACAGAATTACATGTTTGAGCATTTAATAAGGGCATTATGTGTTTGTCATTATGATCAGTACCATGTACACAAGTTACCAGTATAAAAAGTGGCTATTTGGCATTACATAATATAATAAATTATTGAGATGAAAGTTAGTATAAGTTCTGGTTATTGGAAACTAAATCTATAATTTAGAAAGATGCTAAAACAACACCTTAATTAAGAATTATTAATCTATGTAGTGAAACTATGGAGTAGCAGCCATCATCTTCTTTTTTCACAGTACTAATTAATATATAATATTGAACTTTCACTTGTGAAACTTACTTGTTTTCTCCCGTACGCGTTTCGGCGTGATGTGCGCCTTCATCAGCGGATTGAGATAGACTGCCAGTAACTCGTAACGGTTTTATTTGGTAGGTTGAGTGGGGGTGGTGTGTGGTGGAAGGGGATTGGCGCGGGGATCCAAATTATTGTTTGTTTTATGTATAATTGTGTCAAAAAGTGTGTGTGATTTATAATGTAATTGGTCGTTAAGTATGTTGTTTGGTTGTGTTGTTAGTGTTTGTATATTTCATATTGTTCTGTTGTGTTTAGTTTTCGACTTTTGGGTAAGTAGTGTAATATCTTAAGATTAGTATCTATGTTGGTGTAGCTGTTGTTTTTTGTGTGTATGTGTGTGGCATACAGAATAGCATACAGAACAGAATAGAAAATAGCATACAGAACAAACAATACCATCAAAACACATCAATGATACAAACACGGACATACACAAATACAACAAAACAGGTGTTTACAAATTAAACTGTAATGATTGCAATAGTTTCTATATAGGCCAGACGGGAAGATCTTTTTCATCTCGTTACTCTGAACACCTAAAAGCTTTATCCAACAACAATATACATTCTGCGTTTGCCACACACATACACACAAAAAACCACAGCTACACCAACATAGATACTAATCTTGAGATATTACACTACTTACCCAAAAGTCGAAAACTAAACACAGCAGAACAATATGAAATATACAAACACTACACAACACAACCAAACAACATACTTAACGACCAATTTTACTATAAATCACACACACTTTTTGACACAATTATACATAAAACAAACAATAATTCGGATCACCGCGCCAATCCCCTTCCACCACACACCACCACCACCACTCAACCTACCAAATAAAACCGTTACGAGTTACTGGCAGTCTATCTCAATCCGCTGATGAAGGCGCACATCACGCCGAAACGCGTACGGGAGAAAACAAGTAAGTTTCACAAGTGAAAGTTCAATATTATATATTAAATAAAAAGTATGCTATCATTTTGGATAGTACTAGTTACCATTCTAGGTTAAAATACACAACACCAATTATGTCAACAATACTGTAACATTTATAAAAGACCACAATTTAAAGATTCCTGACTCACTTCCCATTAAATCTATATTGCTTCAAATTATTAAAGATTCTAACATTACAAGAGAGTATTGATGAAATTGCACAACACAGGCACGAAGTGTTAAGATTGCCTTCCTACCATTGCAACTTAAATCCTATCGAGCTGGTATATGAGTGCTTAAAATGAAAAAACAGAATGCCACTCTGTCTATAAGTTTTAGTGTCTCTCTGATTTTGCAGGAATGTGTACTTGAAATGGACATACATTTTTTAGAGAAGTGTGTGAGTTATACCATCTCAATATAACGAGAGTATGTTCAATAGGATGTGGAGAACGATAATAACAGATCATTCGTTTCAAATCTGGAAAGCAGTGGTGGTGAAGAGGAAATCTAAGGTGTGCCCATTTAAAAATATGTACACAATTAGGTCAAAAAGGCTTATGGTAAGGCACCAATTTTTTTCTTGTATTAAATATATTATGAGTTCAAAACAGATTCTGTTTGTCTTTTGTTTGGTTATTTTTAATTTAGCATAGGAATTCACATGTGTAATTATGAAGAGGCAAAGAATATAGTTATTATTTTTCTTAATAACTTCACAAGAAATAATAACAAACATTATTAGAAAGACTGTAACAGTAGCAGTAACTTTTGTGTAATTACCCCTCTGTACATTTACTAGTGAAACAGTGACACATGGCAACAACGGATGTACAGTATACGTTATAAGAACAAACGAACACATCAAAGTGTGCAGCATGATAATGCTTGAAGTGAGACTATAATAACAAGTGTATTGTCTAAAACAATATGTGTTTCTGTGAAATATATCCCAATATAGGACAACATTTTAGTTTCATATTGGAAAATATAAAAATTATATTCATGTATCATGTACATGATGCCCATGTATCTTCAGACATCACAGAAATTAAGTTTTCAAATATTAAAATACTGTGTGAAACACACACACACACACACACACCAATACGCTGAAACTTAAAAATAATTCTGAAATTACGTGTATTACAAAAATGTATATAAAATTAATATACCTGAGTTTAGTTCACGTTTTTTACAACTGTGTTATGGATTTCTTTTTTTCTTTTATTTTCTTATAAGATACAGATTATGTACACAGTGACTGCATACTGAAACCATGTTCGCTACAATATACAGTGGAACTTGGTTATTACGGCCTCAGCTGTTAAGTCAACTCGGGTGTAGCGTT
This sequence comes from Magicicada septendecula, assembly GCA_034769895.1. Taxonomy (NCBI): domain Eukaryota; kingdom Metazoa; phylum Arthropoda; class Insecta; order Hemiptera; family Cicadidae; genus Magicicada; species Magicicada septendecula. Next base: position 226,965,192 of record CM068374.1, on the reverse strand, counting down.
ATTTTGTCATAAGTCTGGTCAAACTGATATCTTTAACATTATAAAAATTCCCGGTTTTAACGTCACTAAATATTGTACTACTCTGTTATAGCGTCAAAAATTTCTCAGATATTTTACTCTAAATTTCATATAAACGTATATATGTGCGCGCATGCTACGCCCATGGCTACAGACATACATTGTATGCAAGCGATAAGCAAAACAGAAGACGATAGCAAAATGCTTTAGTAAAGCACAACTCGTACATGAAAATTTACCCGATGATGACAAAGACGACGACTTGCCGCTCTCGGAGTGGATTAAGAAATTCGACATAAATGAATTTGGAAATGAACTTGATTCCTATGCATCAGTGGATGACCAAGTAGAAACATTCCAAGTGTTGAGTGACGCAGAAATTATCGCGGAAGTAAAAAACATAGAAGCAGAAGATAGTGTTGAAGAAGATGCTGAGCAAGAGGAGGATGCCAACATCGTTTGTCCGACAGTACAGGAAGCAATGAGAGCCGCCGAAACTCTTTCACAATTTTACTGCTTTAGAGAGACGTCTGACGACACGTTCAATGCAGCGCAGCATCTCCACAGCACAACAGAAAGAATTTATTTTTCAGAAAGGAGCGTTCAAAAGAAAATTACGGATTACTTTCGACAGTAAGCCTAAATGTAAGTTACATGTACTTTCTTTTTGATCTTTTAAAATATTCTTCATGCTGTTTGTATAAATGAAATGCAGTTTGTAAACTTTAGAATAAATATCACGAATAATGTTAATAATGCAAAGATCTTTTTTTTATTTCTCCTTCCTTACTAGTGATTAAAAAGGGTCTTATACAACGACTCTTTTATAACGTCACTCGGACATAACGTCATTATTTTTTTGGTCCCTTCAATGACGTTATAACCAAGTTCCACTGTATAACACTCTTAAGATTCTCAAAAACATTAAGTTTTACATACCCTTACTGCCTTCTAATAGCCTATCCTGAAACAAAATGTAAAGACTGTTTTTTTACATATTAAAACATTATAGACAGCATAAAGTAGACTGAAAAGCCTAAATATATTTTTAAAACTTTCTAGTAAAAAACCAAAAAACCAATTTCAGAAAATTGATAAAACATACCATTTTGATATTTCACTAACAAATATGTCAATCATACCAAGTGTATAAAAGAAAAAAATTGATGAACTATGTTCAACGACTCTTTTATTTTTATTTTCGGGATCATTGCAAGAGGGGAGTTCGGCTATTTACAGTTATTGTATACAAAACAAATCATTTACAGCAAAATACAAACTTAAGGATGTTTCACACTATCGCTCTAGGTACGATCGCGTTCTCGGCGTGGTCGAGGTAGAGGCGCGGTCTAAAGTATTCACACCGCGACGCTCTCTCCGCGTACTCACCACGGTTCAACCGCGAACTCACTGCAGTCCAACCACGGACTCACCGCGGTCCTTTTAGTACCACTGCCCTACTGCGGTCCTTAAAAGTATCGCGGCATCGCCTGAAGCAGTCAGTAGTTAGCTTGTTCATGGCCGAAAGGATGGATTTCACCAACCAAGAACTGCTTATGATAGCAGTGCTTCTGGATGAAGACGAGGAATGGTCCAGTACCAAAAAAAGGAGAATATGGGTGCATCCTACTTTACAAAGAAGATTGACAGAAGGAGAATTTCACACGTTGTTTCCTCAGCTGCTTGAAGATGACACCAGAATCCACCAGTATTTCAGGATGTCAAAGGAACAGTTCCAGATATTGTTGTGTAAAATTGACAGTGACTTGGTAAAACAAGACACTTCATTTCTGACCATTGCATTGAGTTATAGGCTGGGCACATCAACAGTACAAAGCGTGGTTCATGAGGAATGCGATGTCATCATAAAGAAATTACTCCAAGAGTTCATGACCACTCCAAAGAAGAAAGATTGGGAAAGAATAGCAGCCGAGTTTTGGGGGCAGTGGCAGTTCCCTAACTGTTTAGGGGCTTTAGACGGAAAACACGTTGTAATTGAAGCACCGAAAAATTCGGGTTCGCTGTATTTTAACTATAAGAAAACATTTTCTATAGTTCTCCTAGCTTTGGTAGATGCTAATTACTGATTTGTATCTGTTGACCGGTTCATACGGTAGGAGTAGCGACGGAGGGATATTTAGCTCTTCCAATCTGGGAAAGCGGTTGGAATCTGGAACTTTAAACATTCCAGATGATACGCTGCTGCCAGGGACCCAACAGACAGCACCGTACTTTATTGTTGGTGATCCCGCCTTCCCGCTGAAGAATTATTTATTGAGACCGTTTCCAGGTCATCAAATAGAAAATAAAATAGATAGGAGAGTTTTTAATTACAGATTATCTAGGGCGTGAAGGGTTGTAGAAAATTGTTTTGGGATTCTTACTCAAAAATTCAGAATTTGTAACAGGCGATTAAAAGTAGATCCCAAATATATAGACAAAATCGTTCTGACTACATGCATCCTGCATAATTTTATTCCTCAAGAGTCGGCTATGCCTTCATTAATTGCTCACGATCTTGTGATTGGGCAAAATTTAACGAACATCCCGAGACAGGGCGGGAATTGTTCAAATAAAGCACTTGAAGTACGCGAAATCTTTACATCATTCTTCAATTCAGAAGCCGGCACCGTCCCTTGGCAAATAAATATGATATAAAATTCCAATTTGTTCAAGGAAGAATTGTTTGTTAATACTACATAAAAATAGGAAAGATACAAAGGAAATTCATTGTAAATTAGTTCCAATAAATATAATGTTGAATCTTACCTGTTTTACTTAAAGCTTGTCCAATGTCTTCCCACACTTTCTTCTTCCTCACATTATCACTTTAACACCGGTGTGATAAATCGTATAATTCAGGGTATTGGCGAACTAATTCTATTCATTTTTGATCCATCATTAAATAAAAACAAACTGAAAATCACGTGAGGGCATGAGACAAAGTGTCAAAGGGTCTGACTCTTTCCAAACACAGTGCTCGAATGAAAGAACCAAGGGTTGACCACGGTTGGAGCACGCCTGATAAACAGTGGACAGTCATTTCTCCCACAGTAGGCAGAGCTGTTGATGGTTGCAGTTTACACCCTTCTATGTACGACAGTGTCAGCACCATTGTCTCACTGGCTGCTGCAAGATGTACGCTTTATGTGAACGGAATGAAAAACTTGTCAGCTATGTAGTTTTATAAAATATTGGGACGTACTTCAGTGAATGCGCGCGCGTATCTACATTTATTGTATGCATTGATATAGATTAGAATAAATAATAATATAAATAAAATAAAATTAATAAATTTTATGTAGGGCAGAAAACAAATTCGTTCATCATAGCAGCGGCCTATTCAAACTTGCACAACAAGCACGGGACGGCTCGAGACCCAGGTCAGGCCGCGGTAAAATATCCGTCGGCCAGAATCGTCACGAGAGCGCGACTGGAGCATGATCGAACCGAGCCTCATAGTGTGTACACTTCCACTGTAATACATTGGATTAATTTTGACCATAACTTGAGCGAACCGAGACTGGAGCGCGAGCGTCCCTACAGTGTGAAACACCCTTTATACAGTAGTTCATTATGGTAATAATATCCAAGTAAATATTATAATTTCAGGTGTAGGTTACTTTTATCATTCTAACAAAAGTCTACTTTATTAATTTTAATGCTTCCCGACCTTCTGAATTTTAGCTTAACTAATTCATCCATAGCAATCACACTTTGTACATGATCATTGTCAACAAATATTTCAACACCTCTGGCCTCTGTTCACTTTGACAATTCTTAACTACTCAATAATTTCTCTGCCTGGCTTCTCTGGCTCTTTCATAACCTTAAATATGGTATTTAAACATATAGAAGCTACTGTGGACACTGCTATTTTAAGTTTTTTATTGGTTGCTAAGTATCATGTTTGATTAATGAACTGTACTGTATGGCAGAATGAGCTATAACAAGACAAACTTAACAGGTAGAAATGAAAATTGTATACTGAGTTACATCACTAAGGTAGGAAATGGGATACAAAATATTCTGTTTCTTAGATGAAAATACCAATTTATAATGTAAAATTACCTATCTTAATTAGATAATGGCAACATACATGAATCTGATACTAAATCAAGCAATTTTGTAAACGTGAATAAAATTAATTGCATTACAAAAATATATTTTGTTCAATAAGCAATCCAACTTTTACTTGTCCATTTTCATAAATCAAAGCTTATGTTACTGCAAAAATTAAAGCAAGAATGGTGCAGTATTATTTAGAAAACTACAATACTGTACAATTAAGACAGGAAACTAAAGTCCAAATGAAAAATATGAGGTTAACTGCTAACATTTGTGTTTCTGCAGAATGAAATCGTACATAGACTGGCAGTTTATCAGGTATACAGTATGTAAAAAGAGCTTTTTCTGTAAAAAGAGGTGACAAAGGAAAATATAATATAACTTTTTAGAGGCCATCACAAGAGATGCAACAAAATTTTGAATTGAACAAATCAATTTATCATTTGAAATACTCACTAACATATTGGAATAATATGATCAACTTGTCCATCAAAATAAAAGTTTTCTAAAAGAAAGCATTACTACTTGTATATTAAACATTCAGAAGAAGACAATATTTGTCCGAAAACAATAAATGGAGACAGAAGATTACTTGAATCAGAAAAATACTTTAATGTATGTGAAAGTCGTATGGAATAGAAAAGTGTACACAAATTTCATACAAAACTTATGAAATTTACAAATCAAGTTACTTGACAATTAACTTTATGGTTGATAAACTTAACTAACATGAGTGTAGCCTGTAATGTTATTACATCACAGCTTACTTCTTCTAATAAACTGTAAAACAATGCAGACCCAGTACTTACTTCACTCACACTGGGCGCTGTAATGTCAAACTCTGGAAGTTTCCCAATGTTACTGTCACCAACAAACGATTTAAAATTCTGTAATTCACAACTAAAGTTATAAAATATCACCACAAGAAGTATGTTTACTTTCAGTCAAGTTATTTTCGAATGAATATTTTAATATTTACTGCAGAATTATTTGATTAGTTATCCATCAAAGTTATCTGATATCAAGAAAACTTAATATCAAGTATACATGATACATTGAAACTGGTTCATGAAACAAATTTCTTGTTTACAACCACACAACAAACAGAGACTGCCTGCAAAATTAAAATTTTACTTGATATAAAAAGTTGAATTTATATATAAAAGTTAATGTGATTTACATTATAAATATTAATTTACTTTAAATTCTTGTAAGAGGTAATTTTATAGATTTATAATAGTAAAGCAGACTTTTTTGGTCAAGTCTTATTAATTATAATCAATAGAAGTAATCTCTCTCTCTTCCTCTCTCCATCTCTTCCCCTCCTCCCTCTTTCTACTGGTGTCACAGCCCTATGGTGAGTCTTGGTTTCCTCTACAACACACCAACATTGGTCACGATTCTGAGCCAACATCATCCAAATTTAGGTTCCCACCTTCCTCAGAGCATCCCCACGATTTAAATACCTCTACCTCCACCCACTTTCACACATAGGTCCTAAAATCCTCCTCAAAATCTTCCTTTCAGACATGTTTATTTGGGTTCTACCCTTTTTTGAAACTGCTCAGGTTTCAGAGGCATAAAGTTAATATGCTTCTTACTGGGTTTTGTAGATAACTAGAATTGTATTTAAAAGACTGCGGGAAGCCCTGTTGGCTTCATGAGTCTTTCTCTAATTTCCTTCAATAAAGCATTATCCTAGGTTTCTAAAAATTCCAAATAAGTTAGTTTTATACTCAGTCAAAGCAGTAGCTACCAGTGTTGATAACAGGTGGCATATTATTTGGTCTTCAAGCTTTACTTGCCTCCATATATTTGGTTTTACACTAGTTTTATGAAGGCCATTCTTTTAGAGCCTTTGTCTACTGTCAGGAAGTATTCCTCCATGACCTCCTGCTTCCTCCAATAATATTTATATTATCACCATAACCTCATACAGGGTGTCCCGGGAGGAGAGGGAAATAATTTGAGAAATGATTCTACTGTATAGTGTAAAAAAAGAAAAAAGTTCATATAAACATATGTCGGGAAACGCTTTGTAAGCAAGTTACGGCTAGCGAAAGATTTCGCCCGGGTTTCGGTTCCCCCGGGTAAATGAAGACTTTCTGAAATTCTGGGAAGGTAAATTAAGGGGCGAATTCTGTTGTTTCTTATGGTTTTTGACCTGAAAAATCGAATAAAACAGGTCACAGAACTGTATCTCCCATAAATTTCATGATATCCAACGTAAAACAGAAAAATCTTTGCCTAAAAACACGTTTTTTTAGGTTAGAAGTACAATAACTTTGTTAAATGACTAATAAATGCATAAAAGTTTAAAACAAAACTTGTAAAGAATTTAATTCTGAGAAAAATGGTGTAAATAAAGTCAATAAAAATCAACAATACAGAACAAAATTTTTTATTTAAACAACACAATAAATATTTTTGGTAATGAAAGAAATAACTGTCTGAGCAAGAATACTCTCTGTGGTTTATGGAGTGTTATTCATGAGAAAATACAGTAGAATAATTGTCTTCCAGCCACTGAAATACTGTACTTATTTACAATAAAGGTTTGAAAATTCCACCGTTGACATCGATGCACTTCTCCACTCGTGTTCTTAAATTTTCTGTAGCCGCCATAATGATATCTTGGCGTTCCTTGATGATGGCAGCAGTATTGAGAATGCGAACGATCAGTTCATCATGTGTCTCTACCTTTTGCTTGTATACCTCGCTTTTCATCCATCCCCATAAACAGTAATTCAATGGAGTAAGGTCCGGGGATCTAGGTGGCCATTCTACCGGCCCTCCACTTCCAATCCATTTATCAGGAAATTTTTCATCTAAGAATTGTTTTACTTCATTTGTGAAATGTATTGGGGCTCAATCATGTTGAAAATACATCTCCGTTCGTTTTGCCAGTGGGAAATTTTCAAGCACTGCAATAAAGTCGTTATTTAAAAATTTCAGGTAATTTCCCCCCATAACACGATGTTCTAGTATGTAAGGGCCTATTAATTGGTTGTCGATCATGCCACACCATACGTTCACCGAAAACCGTTGCTGGAAATTTGATTCCACTGTAGCGTGTGGGTTTTCTTCGGACCATATATGTGAATTCCGTGTATTGTTTATGCCATTACGGGTGAAGTTGGCTTCATCTGAAAATAGTATAAACGGAATTGATTGATGATTTAAATTAACCCATTGGCAAAACTGAAGTCGTCTAGGGTGGTCACCAGGGCGGAGGTGTTGAACTTTCTGCTGATGAAAAGGATATAGTCCGTGAGCATTTATTGTCCTCCATACTGTACTTTTTGGAAAATTGAGCTGTGCAGAAATTCTTCATGTGCTCGTTGTAGGACTACGCTGTACCGCCTGAAGAATGTTTTCCGTTTCAGCAACATGTACCGGTTGACGTTCAGATGAAACTTGTGCGCTGGGAAGTGTGCCTTTCACACGAAGATTATTAAAAATTCTACAAAACACTTTACGGTTTGGAAGTGGAGTGTACTGCCTTTGTGTGTTCAATGTATCTGTGTTTGAAGCTATGTCCTGTCTGGCCTCTTGGCCTCTGTAGAATTTGTTGCAACCTGAGCAATTCAGTTTGTAAACTCCAGGTAGATCTAATTTGTTTTGTTCTTTGTGTATGTGTTTTGATAGTGTGTGTTCTGTTTTGTATGTGATTCTGTATCCTGCTTTTCTAAAAGCACTTTTTGTTCAGTATTAAACAGGAGACATGCAAGAGTTATTGTGTCTGCTTGGTCAGTATCCCTACCAGTGGCGGCTCGTGGTTCTGACTGTTGGGGGTTCAATGTCTGAATGTTTCTACTAAGATAAGAGCAATTATCCAATTTCAAATAACACACGGGATGGGTTGCACATGAAGACATAACTATTGACAAATTTTAGTAGGCCTAATATTAAGTTGTGTTTATGATATTTGTAAATTATTCTAAAAATATATAGTTAAAATAAAAGGATAGTTAAATATTTTTGTTTAATATCTAAGTGGCCTACCAAGTTCCTTAATTTTCCATTTATCTTTAACAGAGAGAGAAGAAAAATTTGTTTTTAAAATAGATTGAACACTATTCATTTTGTTCAGTTCATATCAATGAACTGAACACAAGAATAAGAAATACCTGAACACTTAACACACAAAAATACCAGTAAACACTTTGAAGGTTAAATGCGGTTTGATCAGCTTAATGTTAATATAATTATTTAATGACTACATTAAACACACTTTATTTTCGGAATACAATTAAAGCACCTTGTCCCTGTCATCATCATTTTACTGATTTGATTATTTTACTAGGTATCCTTAGTTCTTTGCCACATAGAGCTGGATCTTTTAACATCCTGTTCCTGTTAACAACTAAAAAAATACCTATACAGTATTCTGCACTTTTACAATGCTAAGGCCTAATGGCCTACCTGACTAGCAATGTGTAGATATAACATTACTGCACAAGCTGAAAAAAAGTAGTATTCGTAAACTCAAGGCAATTTATTATACTCAAAAATTATTTTAAAAACATACCTCAAATTTTGTAGCATCTTGTCCCTTAAACTGTATGTTTAAATTATTCAGACCCAATTGTTCAATGATAACTGCAAGAGCTGTGTGCAGGATACTAAAGTTTATTGTTCCCACCTTTAAAAGCAATAGATGTTAGTTACAATGTACACACTTATTATAACTATGGGTTACAAAATATGTCATATTCCAAAGTCATATTTATAACGTCATATCTAAATCATCATTACATTCAAATATTCATAATTTATATCATATTCATACTAATGTTATATATTTTTCATATTTATTAATATTAAACAATATTGTATGTAGTAAGATTACTAATAGTAATAAACAATGTTGTTACAAACTAATTAAAATTTTTACTTTGTCAAGGAATAATGATAAAGATGGATAAGAGACAAAAGATTTTTAAAATGTATAAGCAGACACAATGGTACTCTTTTCTACAGATGCATAAAAATTGTTCAAGTACCATCTTACCCTGCACTCTGGTGCAGAAATATTTGGAAAACTACATACAAAAAATATTTTGCTTCAAGGTTACTTTCATTAGGTTAGAATATCCTCACTATTTCTCTAAATCAGCTACTCCATCCAATGTAACCTTACACACACTAGATTATTGCATAAGCTAAGATATGTGTCATGAGAAAGAAATAGATCACATGAAATACTGACTGATAATACGTGCCCTACACACCTCATCCTACAAAGAGGAAGTACTCTGAATGTTTGCTTGTATAGATGGTTTGCAATATTGGAATTAATCACTACTTCCATACATTGTCCACACAGAGAGAATTTCAGGACTAACATTCCAAAAGAAAAGTGCTGAACAGACAACCAGGTGGCAGAAGACCTACCAGTAAGGCAAGATTAAGATGAGAGGATAGTGTGATAAGGATGATGTAGGATACCAGAGAGGAGACGATTGGAGTAGGAAGTTGTTAGAAAACAGAGATGTTTGTAGACAGTGTATTAAGGATATAAGAGCCTCAGGATTGTAGTGCTATCAGGATGTTTTTATCCTGATAAATATTTTAATGTGAGTATTCGACACTCTCTCAAGGAATTCTGCAACCAGAGTCCAATCTTTTATAAACATTACTCCTTGCAAAGGTTTCAGATAATTATATATTTCTGGAAAAAATTAATAGGCCTACCTGAGATCTAAGATGAACATTATCAGAGGATTACCAGAGAATGGTGTAACATTTACTGCTGAACCATCACAAAGTGGTAAAGGACTAACAATTGTCTTGAATTATTCCTCAAACATAATACTTAGTAAATTATGTTACTGTCTAGACTATTACACACAGCATATTTATCTCTACAAATACAGTAGGTTATGAAAACTTATAAGGCCATATATTATATACTACAATAGATACATAATTGATAATCAGTTTTGATTTTGTATAAAAATATTAAATAAAAGTATACTTGTACATAAACAGCTGGTATTACCTCTGGGGTACAAAGAGCAAAATCAACTAGCCGCATAAGGGGCACTGCTGAGGAGGCCATTTTAGACATTGATATCAATTGTAGAACTGGAAATCAATCACAGCATCATTAGCAAGTAAAGAAATTCAGAAGTTCTAGTACACTATACAGTACAGAATGTTCCTTTGTCCTGACTCTATAGAAACAAAAAATACTATTAATTATACAAAGCATTGATTGATGGCACCAAGGTAATCATGTTCATAATATGAAATGATAAGTTAAATTAAGCTAAAAACCTACACAATAACATTTGCTAGAGTAATCACCATGTACAGACATTTTTTGAATAAAAGAATTGTATAGTCAAAAATCTATATGAATAAGAAATATATGATCTGTGGAATGTTGGAGATCTTTGCCACAAGAGTCGTTTACCAACTAAACCAAGAAAATAAAACTTGCTCCTGTTTCAGACAACATTCAGAATAACTATTATTTCAAAAATGTCAAGTGACTTTTTTAATGGTATTTTATATTGTACAGGTATTCAATTGAAATAGGGCAAATAGCTGCCGTAATTTTTTATGTTCACTTATGTGGGTTTTATCCTTTTTATTATTTTATGTTACCTGTACTGTCAGAAGCTGCCCTGAACAAACTACTTACGCATGTTATAGGAAAAGCGTGTCAACTGTAGCATTATCATTGAATCATATGACTCTACTAAAAGGTTATTTTATGGCAAGTGTTTTTTATTGTTAACATTAGAAGATTCAGTAGAATTCAATGTATTCTCAGACAAATCTATATTATGGCGAAGAGAAGACAAAGTTATTAGTCTCTACAAAATCAGTGTCTCATATAGCACCTTTTAGAATTTTTATAAGTAATTGTTTTCATGCCTAAAAGACACAGAAACTTTCTCACTTTCCTATGAAAATTGTTTGATGTCTTATGTGGAGCATGTTTAAAATTCATAATTTTGTCAGGTCTTAAAAAACCTACAATTACTCTAAAGCTAATAATTCTAAACGAATGTCCAAATTACCAATTCTTTTCTATTCATATAAAGAAATAGTTTCTACATAACTCTACGTATTATTTTCAGCCCATTCCATGTCACATTTGTTTCCACCTTTAACTTAATTAACTTCAGATATCTGGAGAAAACAATAATTAAATTTCATAATAATATTTTCATGGTCTTGGATAAAAACAAAATTAAGTTTAGAAATTTCGTACCTCTTTCTTTCTGCATTAAAAATTGTAGAAATCCTAAGTGAATGTCCTTTATTTCAGGACTTGATAACTAATAGAGCTCCTTAATCATATGGATATGGAAAACTAAAGGACAATTTTGTCACATCCATAACAGATGCAAATGCACATCCCTAATTTTGTCTTGCCCCTTGCCTTTACCTTAAACAAAACACATTTTTCACAATTATAGCCCAAACAACCAAGTAAGTAAAAGTAGGCCTTGCATTACACATTACCAAATCTTTTAGCCTAATAAACCAGTCAATTTCCATACTCAGAACAACTGAATGATCCTACAGTAAAATTTCCTAAGTGGAAATAGAAATATGATGTAACCACAACTATGAACAAGTATCATTGGTTATATGTGAATGCACTTATCTATAATCTCTTCTGTATCCAGGCTTTCATAAAATACGACTTGTAATACAAAATAATAATTTATATTTTCATCATGAAATAATATGACGGTTGACAGTTATCGTATACGTACTTATAAGCTAGTAGTTCACTTTTTATGTAGTAATTCACTAAAAACTAAGCAAACACAAAAGCGATGGAGCGTAATAGCATAATAGCAAACACTATTTATTTCCAATAGTCTTCATATAAATTAATTTTATTAAGTAAAAGAAAAAAGTTTATAAGACAGCACAGGAACGCATGAGCTCACATTAATTACAATTAAAATTTTGTATGGCGTTGTAAATAACAAAGTTGCCGAGTCTGCAAAAGCAGTTTAAACAATGGCGGCTACACCACAGCCATTAAGATATTGTGGAAACTAAAGCCCCTCTCTATTATATGACAATAATTGAGATTGAGCATTTATATTGAATGTGTAGGCAAATTATTGATAACATTGCACAATGATTACATAATGTTTGCGCATCTTTGATTTTACTGATGAAAACATTGAATAATTTTGATCGTACGTATAATTTTATATCCGCAAGATATTTATTTGCTCAAATAAAGATTTTATAAGTTCAATGCTCACATTCCGGGTTATAGGCAAAATACAATTTGGGGGTCTTTCACTAAATTGGATCTTTTCCATTTTTTGCAAGCCACTACAATTTCGTATATCCCGTGTTTCATTAATTTTAATGCCCTAGACTCCCGCATTCGCGCCAAACTCAAAAAATGGGTCTTGGGGAATAGTCAGCGGGGGTCTTTCACTATAGCCTGCGGCAAAATAAACTTCCGTTTCCACGTTTGTATTTTTTCCGTGTTCGATGTGTACTAGAACTGTTTTTACACGACTGCTAAAAAGGAGTGTTATGTTTTCAGTGGTAGGGTATGTATGTATGTATGTATGTATGTTTGTTCCACTATAACTTTTTAACGGCTTTACCGATTTTGATGTTCGATCGCTCGATGGATTCCTTACTTCACCAGAAGTGTCATAGGCTATATATCACCATGAGTTGACTTCCGGTTTTGACCGGAAGTGAATACAAGTGATCGGTTCTAAGGATTTTTTTTTGTTCGTTTATTGGTCCATCAGGTGGCGCTAGTGGAAGGTATTCTGTAAAGTTCACTCCAGATAGTGCTCGCGATTTAAGACCACGCTCACTAATACTATGTTTAGAGCGCTATTGTGTGAGAGTATAGATGTGCAATCCGTGAGAAACAGAGAACAGCTGATCTGAAAGTATATCTATCTATCTATCTATATATATATATTGGTTTGCTATATATATTTCTCTCTGCGAAATATGGTGAACCTGAAATACATGAAATGACGGATCAACAATATGCCGCAGCAGTAAACTTAATGAATTTTCAGCAGCGCCAATTGTTCAAAATGATTTCAGACAGATTGCTTCCAAGTGAAAATAATACTGAGCCATTACGTGTTTTCGTTACTGGAGGAGCAGGCACCGGCAAAACCTTTACTCTGAAAATTATTGTACAACAGATTCGTCGTCTTTCTCATTTACATGCAAGCAGAGCTGTTACGGTAGCAGCACCCACAGGTGTCACTGCAAGATTGATTGGAGGTAGCACTTTGCACTCTACTTTTGCCCTTCCTATCGAAAAAGGCAAGGTGACAGCTCTTCGCCCTATTACTGATGAGCGTCTTCAAAGGGAACGGCTAAGGTGGAAGCATATTAATTGGCTAATCATTGACGAAATCTCAATGGTACCCTATACTACCCTAAGAAATATTCACTTAAGGTTGCAACAGCTTAAAATGAATGATGCTCTCTTCGGGGGTATCAATATTATTTTGTTTGGCGATCTAATGCAGTTGCCACCTGTATCAAAAGCAGTTGGTGGTACCTACTGCTTCAAGCAGCCTTATTAATTATCAGCTGAAATTAATTTGTGGACACTGTTTAGTTTCTGTGAATTACCTCAAAATATGCGGCAAGCTAATGACACTACTTTTATAGACATTCTAAATAATTTACGAGTCGGCCAACTCACCATGCAGCAGCTAGAAATTTTAGATCGTCGAAGAGTTCCTTTGACAGATGAATTTGCTGATGACGAGTGTCTGCGTATTTTCCCAACCACTAAACAGGTAGAAGAATATAATGCTATGATGACTGAAAAGTTGAAAACATCATCTAAAGTTTACGATATTGCAGCGGTGGATGTGTCTGTCAAAGCTAAGAATTACGGACAAAAGTTAAAGAAAGACTTCATACCAACGGATCCAAACAAAACTGGAGGTATTCCAAACTCTTTAGTAATCGGAGTCGGATCTAGGGTAATGTTGCGAAAAAACATTAATGTTAATCATGGTCTGGTCAACGGAGCAATCGGCATCATTAGAAAAATTGAGTGGCCTGCACTACGTCGAGATCAGCTTCAACCTGGTGAGCTTCCACAAGCCGTATTTGTAGAATTTGATGACAGATCAATTAGGGGAAATACTGCTGGTATTGGAGTAAAGATAGAGCCCACCACTGTTGAATATGATGCTTTGCGAGGCCAGGGCAAAGTAGAACAATGTATGCTGCCATTAATATTGTGTTGAGCTGTAACAGTACATAAACTCCAAGGGACTACTTTAGACAAAGCAGTCATTGATTTGAGTAGTAATATTTTTGCCAAGGGTCAGGCCTACGTTGCACTAAGTCGTGTGAAAACTTTAGAGGGATTAGCAATAAGTTGTCTGGATCCACGAAAATTGTTGCATGAACCGCACGAAAAAACTCACTTGAGGAATTAAATCGACTCAGAAATCTGTAGACCAAAGCTTTTTCTTTATCATTTCTAATAAATGAAATTATTTAGTTAATTATATAATTTATAAAACAATTTATTGAAATGTTTGTATTATACTAGTTATATAATAGTATATAAAATAAAGTTATACTATGTTTATAAGTTCATACGCTAATTATACTATGTACATAATAAAGTTTCTAAATAAAACTATGTAAAAATTGAAATTTTTTTTGCACTTCACACATACGCACGCACACACTGCACATTCCCATTATACTCTTTTTAAACACAAAAAGGAATAAAATAAAAAAAATAATTTAAAAAATTAAAAAACACGACTGCCAAAAAAATAATGAATAAATAAAAAATAAATTGATAAAAATACTAAATAAAAAAAAACTAAATAAAAAAAAACTAAATAAAAATAATATTTAGTAAAAATCACAAAATCTAAATAAAGTCGATTTAAAAAGCTAAAAACAAGGTATTGAAATTCAGCTCTGATCAGATTTAACGAAAATGTTATGAATGATTAAACGCATAGTAATTTTATTAGATTTAAATTACTTTTCGATGTTGACTATATATGAATGCATCATATGAAGACTACAATTATAAAAAAAAATATTGCTGATAAAATTTTGCTCTTCAATTTTAATTTTCAATGCAGTCGGGGGCTGTTCCTAAATAGATTTGTTCTTTTCATTAAACAGCCCCCGACTGCATTGAAAATTAAAATTGAAGAGCAAAATTTTTATCAGCAATATTTTTTATAATTGTAGTCTTCATATGATGCATTCATAGGCAATAGTCAGCGGTGGCAAAATGTAACTTCCGTCGTCGCGCGTGTACTATATTTCGGTGTCCGATGTGTACACCAACTGTTTTCTTCACAAGTAACTAATGCCAGCTTATGGAGGTTATGTACGACAATATAACTTAAATAAAATTTACTTTGTTAGTGTACATTAAAAGGGTGTATTTATTGGAAGTACAGAAATTAGTTTACATTTATCGCACATAATTACGGTACAGAGGCGATTTTGGGAGGTTGTGGCTACGTTTAACAATATAACTTAACCTTTTACATTTTTAAAAATATCGGTATGGAGAACCATACATGACTTCCATGTTCTAAGATTTATATTTAAAATCATATTCGAAATGAAATATTTCCATAGAAACTACTTCTTTCTACTTATTGCTTCAGCCTTAACCACAGTACTGTGGTCACTAACGTATACCACCTCACGTTTTCGCACTCAGTTTTCACTGATGGTGGCAGTCGATGGACTGCCGAAAAGTCTGGTTTTGCAGAAAACATTGGACTACGGCTGAACAGCCCGGGAAGGAATTTTAACAAAGAACTACTTCTTTGTTGCTGATAACGTTGTACACATATACAAAATTCACCCCTCCCCCGGAAACTATAATTTTCATTAATAGAAAATTACCCCCACTCAGTTCACCTAACCTCTTCATTTATAGATATTTCATCTAAGTTTCTACAGTGGATTATTATGAGCTTCTTATCAGGATACTTTATTTATCAGAATTACTACTTTACTCATGTTAAATCATAAAATGTTTCAGGTAAACTACCCCTACCTCTTAACCGATCTTCAGTCCTCTACAATTCAGGGATGCATGTAAAAAAATATTTGAATCTGTTTGAATGTGCGGCAGTTATCGTTTGTCATGGAAACATTTCTCTTGTTATAACATAAAATGTTGCAGGTAAACTACCCCTTTCCTTTAACCGACCTTCACCAAAATCAACAGACCTTGAGTTCTCTACAACTCAGGAAAGTGTGCAAAAAATTATTTGATTCTCTTTGAATTTTCGGCAGTTATCGTTCGTCATAAAAAATTACCCTTTTTAAAGCATAAAACGTTGCTGATAAACTACCCCTTTCCCTTAACCGATCTTCAACAAAATCAACAGACCTTGAGTTCTCTTTAGTTCAAAAAGGTATGCAAAAACGTAGTTGATTCTGTTTGAATTTACGGCAGTTATCGTTCGTCATATAAAAAATTACCCTTGTTAAAACATAAAATGTTGCAGGTAAACTACCCCTTTCCCTTAACCGATCTTCACCAATACCAATAGGTATTGAGAACTCTACAATACAGGGCTGTATGCAAAACATCATTTGATTCTGTTTGAATTTGCGGCTGTTATTGTTTGCCATAGAAAAAAATTACCCTTGATAAACAACCGTTGCAGGTAAACAACCCCTTTCCCTTAACCGATCTTCACCAAAAACAATAGGTCTTGAGTACTCTACAAATCAGGTCTGTATGCACAACATTATTTGATTCTGTTTGAATTTTCATCTACAAATCGGTATGGAGAACCATACAGGACTTCCATGTTCTAAGATTTATATTTAAAATCATATTCGAAATGAAATATTTCCATAGAAACTACTTCTTTCTACTTGTTGCTTCAGCCTTAAACCACAGTACTGTTGTCACTAACGTATACCACCTCACGTTTTCGCACTCGATTTTCACTGAGATGGAAGTCGATGGTACTGCCGAAAAGTCTGGTTTTGCAGAAAACATTGGACTACGGCTAAACAGCCCGGGAAGGAATTTTAACAAAGAACTACTTCTTTGTTGCCGATAACGTAGTACACATACAAAATTCTCCCCTCCCCCTTCAACTATAATTTTCATTTATAGAAAATTACCCCCACCCCGTTCACCTAACCTCTTCATTTATAGATATTTCTTTTACATTTCTACAGTGGATTATTATGAGCTTCTTATCAAGATACTTTATTTATCAAAATTAAGTACTTTACTCTTGTTAAAACATAAAACGTTGCAGGTAAACTACCCGTTTCTCTAAACCGATCTTCACCAAAATCAATAGCCCCTTTCCCTTAACCGATCTTCACCAAAAACAATAGGTCTTGTGTACTCTACAAATCAATGCTGTATACAAAAAATTGTTTGATTCTGTTCGAATTTGCGGCTATCGTTTGCCATAGAAAAAAATTACCCTTGATAAGAAAAACGTTGCCGGTAAACTACTCCTTTCCTTTAACCGATCTTCACCAAAAACAATAGGTCTTGAGTACTCTACAAATCAGGGCTGTATGCAAAAAATTATTTGATATTGTGTTTGAATTTGCGGCTCTTATCGTTTGCCATAGAAAATACCCTTTTAAAACATAAAACGTTGCAGGTAAACTACCCCTTTCCTATAACCGATCTTCAGCAAAAACAATAGGTCATGAGAACTCCACAATTCAGCGCTGTATGCAAAAAATTATTTGATTCTGTTTACATTTGCGGCTTTTATCGTTTGCCATAGAAAATATCCTTGTTAAAGTATAAAACGTTGCAGGTAAACTACCCCTTTCCCTTAACCGATCTTCACCAAAAACAATAGGTCTTGAGAACTCTACAATTCAGGGCTGTATGCAAAACAGTATTTGATTATGTTTGAATTTGCGGCTGTTATCGTTTGCCATAGAAAATAATTACCCTTGATTAAAATATCGGTATGGAGAACCATACATGACTTCCATATTCTAAGATTTATATTTAAAATCATTTTCAGCCAAACAGCCAGGCTGTGTCTTACCTGCCTTTTTATTGCTGTATTAAATGAAAAATATTATATTACATTAAAATGAAAAAATTATAATTTTATTGCCTGGCAACAAAATTATTTTAGTTTTAACAATTACCATTGTTTCAAAAAGTTTAAATAAATTTTCAAGTACTTTACTCTTGTTAAAACGTAAAAGGTTGCAGGTAAACTACCCATTCCCCTTAACCGATCTTCACCAAAATCGAAAGTCATTGAGACCTCTACAATTCAGGGACGTATGCAAAACATTATTTGATTCTGTTTGAATTTGCGGCTGTTATCGTTTGCCATAGAAAATACCCTTGTTAAAAAAACGTTGCAGGTAAACTACCCCTTTCCCTCAACCGATCTTCACCAAAAACAATAGGTCTTGAGAACTCTACAATTTAGGGCTGTATGCAAATAATCTTTTGATTCTGTTTGAATTTGCGGCTGTTATCGTTTGCCATAGGAAATACCCTTGTTAAAACATAAAACGTTACAGGTAAACTACCCCTTTCCCTTAACCGATCTTCACAAAAATCAACAGATCTTGAGAACTCTACAATTCAGGGCTGTATGCGAAACATTATTTGATTCTGTTTGAATTTACGGCTGTTATCGTTTGCCAAACAAACAAAATTACCCTTGCTAAAAAAAAAACCGTTGCCGGTAAACTACCCCTTTCCCTCAACCGATCTTCACCAAAAACAATAGGTCGCGAGTACTCTGCAAATCAGGGCTGTATGCAAAAAATTATTTGATTCTGTTTGAATTTGTGGCAGTTATCGTTTGCCATAGAAAAAAAATCTATAGACAGACAGAAGACAGAAAGATAGACAGACAGACAGACAGACAGACACACAGACACTTTTCGGAAAACGACTTTTTTTCATGTTTTGAGTGTAGTAGAATCAGAATCTGCAATAATCTCGAACACGATTTTTTTTGCCATCACCATACTTCCATTCCTTAAGGAATATGGAAGTAAAAAAAAGTTGCAGGTAAACTACCCCTTTCCCTTAACCGATCTTCACCAAAAACAATAGATCTTGAGTACTCTACAAATCAGGGCTGTATGCAAAAAATTATTTGATTCTGTTTGAATTTGCGGCTGTTATCGTTTGCCATAGAAAAAACTCTACAGATAGACAGATAGACACACACACAGACACTTTTCGAAAAATGACTTTTTTTCATGTTTTGAGTGTAGTACAATCAGAATCTGCAATAATCTCGAACACGATTTTTTTTGCCATCACCATACTTCCATTTCCTTAAGGAACATGGAAGCAATTAATTAGACTTAACAGACATTTCCTTAGTTAGTGTACATTCAAAGGCTGTATTTATTGTATGGATAAAAGGCTATATATAACATTAACGGCTGTATTTATTCGAAGTAAGTAATGCCAGCTTATGGAGGTTATGTACGACAATGTAACTTAAATAAAATTTACTTTGTTCGTGTACATTAAAAGGGTGTATTTATTGGAAGTACAGAAATTAGTTTACATTTATCGCACAATTACGGTACAGAGACGATTTTGGGAGGTTGTGGTTACGTTTAATTATTTAACTTAACCTTTTAGATTTTTAAAATTAATTAGACTTAACATACATTTCCTTAGTTAGTGTACATTCAAAGGCTGTATATAACATTAAAGGCTGTATTTATTCAGAGTACCGGAATTAAAACGTACTTCCAATTTAGAACCTAGTACAATCTAATGTATAACCAAACAAGTACCGTACATTAAAATCCTTTTTTCAACGTAATGCAATAAAAAGCAATGTGCAGTTTCGGTTAACATGCAAATGATTAAGTATTAATAATGGGTTACAGTGGAATATAATGTTACTATGGTCTGAATAAAATTGGGAGAATCTCGTAAACATATTAAAGAATGCTTGTATATTACACACAAAATTATTACAGTACGGACCTTTGTTAGTGAATAGAAACAAATTTGACTCTATACTTTAGTATGTACCAATAAAATTCCACCTTTTTTCAAATACATATATCTGTTGTTTTTTTTCATACCCCTTAAAAAAAGGTCATTAACAACATGCATTATGAGAAAATGTGATTACAAATAACCAGCCATTAGTTACTTGTGAAGAAAATAGATATAACATTTACAAACATCAAATCTTCAATTCTCTCCCTATTTGTTTTTTTAAAAACTGGAGTTTCTACTGCAGGTTTTAAGTCCACTAACTACTTAATTAAATATAAATAATTGTTCCTGTATCTTGTTGGGTAACATATTATATTAATACATCTGCTTCCTACTCATATGTGCAAACAATGTTTTTAATGTACGGTCCTAAAATCTTTATCAACACTTTATATCTTTAAAATTTAGACAAAGTCTAATGAGCAACTTGGCCTAACCTGAATTTACATGACCTGGCTCAGAACAACTTTATTTTGGCAAATACAAAGATGAAGACTGGTTGCAATTTCTTCAGGGCTCACACCTGCTGCCAGGCTTAGTTCTTTAACATGATAAGGAAGAAAGAAATCAGCCTAAACCTGCAACCGCTGTGGGAAGGCTTTTACACCATTACCAATAAGATTAATGATGTCATCTAAGAATAACTCATTAGCTTTATTTATACATTTAATGCATCTTAATTAGTACACTAACAGCCTAACAGCACTGCTCTGTCTTACAGTAACACAACACATTACACTAACTCAAAAGAATTTCTTGTTTTCAGTTTAAGAAAGTTGAAATCGTGTATTTATTTTCTTTTCCATTCACTATTTGTAAAACGTGCTTAAAATTAATATGTGTACGCTTACTATATTGAAATCCAATGTTCACTATCCAATAATTACAAATTTTGTGGAATTGTGAAATTACTAATGTGTGATTATCAGTTGAATGTCTGAATTCCTTTGATTCATTAATAAATCTTATTAATTTGTTTCTTTATGTCTATAATGATTTCTTATTAGTTTTTAATCTTTGTGTTTTCATTATTCATTTGTAAATTTTTGCATTTTGTTGTCCATGACATGTTCATTGATTAACTAATTATCATTAAAACACACAAAGGACTGATCCTCTTTTGCAAGATCACAAGTATGTTTCAAGTATGTTTTTAATTTTTTTAATTGTATGCAATGTGGACACATACAGAGGAGTGTCTGTTTTTTTATGTTTTTCAGAACTTTCCTGACAGTAAAAAAATAACTAAATAATGAATGGCAAAGAACATTAACAAAAGTAATGGAAAATATAGTTATTATTTGTTGTCTAATGAACAGGTACTAGTAAAGGCTTCATATACACTACTTCACATCTTAAATTATAAACCTATTACAAACATATTTGGTATACTCAGCTTGAAACAAACGTTCAGACCAATAAAAATGGTTTAAATTTTGCCATGCTGCATTATTAGTACTGTTGAAACAGCAGTTTGATTATAATTGTTTTTAGAACAGACTTCTGAAATGATGTGTGCAAAATGATTAAAACATACCTCCTTACAATGTGCCTTAATAAGTTGTTGATTATTCTAACTGATACGCTGTCATCCCATTATCATATGACAGTTCTCAGAGCTTCAGTAATAGTCATCTTTGCTGTTAACATGGACACAAGTCTCTTTTTTAAAAAGACTTTTCATTAGTAAAGTTACATATAAGTAGGCATCCATTTGTACTCATAATATGTGGTTAAGAATTAAGAAAATTAAATAATGATATTTACTTACTAACCATTGAGTGTAACATTATTTACAGTAACTTAAATTAATAATGTCCCAATTTATAAAAGTCATGTTTGGCTAACTAGGCATAACCCAACCTGGGTTTCTGACATCCTAATTCTCTTTCTTCTAATAATATTACTTAACTTTATTGTGATTTAACTGATCACTATTGTTCCTTATAACTCCCTACAACTTTTACAACAATACTAATGACAAAAATCAATAATAATTTCTTACAATTAACATACATAATTTGTCTAGGCATATTGGCCTATTATAGTTTGAACATTATTTTTTCAAATTTTAACAATTCTTGTTTTTAATACAAGACAACTATTCTAAATTGTTCTTGATCCTTGGCTTTCACTTTTGTTACACTAATAATTACAATTATTAGCAATAATTGTTTACAATTAGTAGAAATAAGTTATTCAGGTATAGGGCCTACTGGCCCATTGTAGTGGACACCTTAGTTTCTTTCGTACGTTTAAAATAATTACTTTTGCTATCAGACAATTACTTTATATTGTTCTTGATACCCTTATTCAACTTTCACTACAATAATAATGACATAACTTAACAATTATTTACTATGAATAACATAACAAATGTTCTAGGCTCATTTGCCTATGATATTGACCCTTAATTTCATTCATACCTTGAAAATACATGTTTCTTCCTATTACATCATTATTCTAAAACATTCTTCACAATTTACTGAAGCTTTGACAACATAGTTTGTCCTTTAATATTGTTTTTCTTACTTATTCTAGTTGTAATTATCTTCAGTATCAGTATTCTGAAGGTTTAGTCCACGTATCTTGTTTCATTATTTACTTTGTTTATACTTATTGGTTAATCATATCTTCCTTACTAGAATATTATTCTAATAATAACGATTCTAGTATTATTTATACAGTATAGTTTGTTTAATAAGTTTACATTAAAACTGTTCTTTTTACATACAATTATTGACAAGTTTTAGTTTCTCTTATTTTTTCTTCTTCATGTTATAACTCAAATTATAACCATTATTATCTAGCTATTATAAGCTTATTTACTACTTCATCAGTAGTTTTCACCTTCTGTTTACAATTCATGGATTTTACAATGCTTTTTTGTTCTTTCTGTTGTTTAAAACATTATAATGTTACATAACCTTACTTGTAGGCTTACATTTAGCTTTATTGTTGTTTTATTATTACACTTTTGTAATACTCTTTTTGATTTACATTATTCTATTAATAATCATAAATAACATTTGATTTCATTATTTTAGTACTTAGAAACTAATTATTGAATTAATAATTTTCTTTATTGAGTATCCAGTTTATTACTGCAGTATGGAGTATAGGTTTTATCTTTTTTAACAATTTTTAATGCAGTTTACTGGAGTAAAATCTTCTTATTGATAATGTTCTTATCAGTTTCATTACATTATTCTTATCTCTTTTTATTATCTCAGACAATATTTATAGTATACAGTTTAGTTAATGACTTAGTATTTTGTTCTTCATGTATCATGGTCATGAAATGGTTTATGTTGGGGCCTATTTTATGTAAGGGGAAAACGTACCGTTACAATATTGTAATTACTTTTATTTCTATAATTATTTATAAGTATTACTTGTACAAGCAAAACTGGCTTAGAAATGGGTCTACTTAGGAAATTATGGAATTCTGCTGAAATTTCGAATAGTTCTGGAGGGGAATTGATCCCCTGATAACCCCCCTCCGCAAGTTACTCCACTGATCCCACTCTACACAGTTCCAAGAAATCCTGTATTTAGAAGTTCAAAAGAAAGTGATACAGACTCTAAAGATCTCATTGTAGCATTCACTACTGGGACAGTTCATGGTTTAGAGCTTCCCTTATGTACCTGGTAAGTGAAGCAGAAGGGATCTATTTAATGTGCAAGTTGAAGAATATATTTAATTATTGCACTTAACTTGATATAAGTACTGATTACATTTCAGGATTATTATTTTCAGAAATAATGTATGTAAACCAGTTTTCCCCATATAAAGTTAATTAAAATTCTTAATGCATAGCATTCCAGGCATTTACAGTAATAGATTTGTATTACTAAATTTGAATTTGCACAAATAATTCTCTTTGATTAACCAGAGTTACACACACAAACTAAATGCTGAGTGTCCTCCTAGTGTATAAATTCAGCTAAAACAGTATTCCAAAAACTTACCTTGTTACTAGAATATGTGACATGATGAACTTTCATCATGGTTCAACTTTGTGTTGGGAGTTAAGCATTTCAATAATTTTTATTTATGCAGGCGTATAGCAAAATCTGATCATCATGGAAAAGGAATAAGGCATTTTGTAATAGCAATTAACTGATTAGTTCCTGCTCTATTACCGAATCATATTACAAGACCAATTTTTGTTTAATTGAAAAGATATATTTTAACTGTTTCTTTTGGTGCAATCTGTAAATTCCATGACACACGTTGTAACGTCACAGAACGTTCCATAAAGGAAATTATTTGCATAGTAATTTATCATAAGAGGGAAGTGAGGTGAACAGTATCGAACCTAAGTAATCCGAAAAATTTTGTAATATTGTCCGATAGTTAATATCATCAACATGAAAAAACGACAAAGACTATGACTAAGACTCAAACCCCATATACATTATTTAAGTGAAGAACAGTGTAAAACTAGTAATATACTATAAGAGGACCAGATAATTTCAAAAATGACCAAAATGAGGCCAATACATATTGTTACAACACAAATAAGCCACCCCAGTACCAGGGATAAAAAAGATAATTCTTAATGTAAAAATACTTCATATAAAATAAAATGTTTAAAAATAAATAAAATATAAATATTATGACACGACGAACGACGATATTACCCAACCCAAGTGATTGACCCAACAACAGAAACACAAAGAAGGGAACCACGAAACATACACAGAGACAAAAGGTGATTGACCAAACAAAGAGGAAATAACAAAAGAAGATAAGAAACCAGAAATAAAGAAGAATCAAAGGAAGTGAACAAATTCCTACAACTAAATAGAAAATAAACCAGATGAGAAGAGGAGAACCGAACCAAGATGAAGACAATTGAAGTTGAAGAAGATGAAGAAGAAGAAGAAGAAGAAGAAGAAGAAGAAGAAGAAGAAGAAGAGGAGACAGGTTGAACCCAAGGAGAACTAACACCATATATAAAGGGGAGAAATGGTAGACTCAAAGATAGAATACTGTAAATAAACCCCAAATAATTATCCACTAATGAAACAAATATTGTTGTAATTGAAATAACTTATATACCTATTTTAAAACAAAAGACAATTATAAAGTAACGTAGTGTAGAAAAGTACACTAACACAATTATTAAGGTTAGATTTAATGAAAGGTAAATAACCAAATGTCATTAATAATAAGAATTATGTTGTAAAGAAATAGTGAGAAATTAGGAGAAATAAGTATAGGGATTACCCACTAAGTAACACTTAATACAAACAGTGAACCAAAATAAAGTGCAATAGTGAAAGTGTAAATACCCTAAAAATAGTGAGAGTGTATCAGTGATAAACCTCTGTTAATTAAAGGTGAAGGTGATACGTGGAAATAGATATTTTAAGTAATAAAGATGTAATAATAAATAAGAAAACACTTTATAAAGCATTGATAAACAGTCAATGATTTGAGTGATCTTGTGAACATTCATATAATTAAGAATAATTAAAAGTAGTATTTCAAATAAATATAAGTAAAACATGTGATATTATTCAGGGAGAAAGCCCAGATAAAAACAACGGTATTAACATGGAATGGAGGAGATAGTAATATTGAAATAAGGTTTTGTTTTAAAATTAAGAATACAATGAATAAAACACCCCATGTTAAAAGGGGAAATAACTTTAATAAATTTACAAGAAGTGATCATGTTTATCACTCAAAGTAGTAGCAAAAGAATGAAATTAATGTTAAAACCAACAGTAACTAATAACTTATAAAGAATTGTTTGTTTCAATGTTATAAAGAGGATATGGCTGAAAGGAACTTGCAGTCCATAAGCCTAATTGTTATATTTTAAAATATGTATAATGAAAACTGTATTGAATAGTAATTAAAACACAAACAGAATCAACACACAACACAAACAAACATGATAACAAAGTGAAGCCCATCAGGCTGAATTAAAATGTAATTTAAAAGAAATAAACAAAATACCATCATGGCTACTTTTGGCTATGAAAACGTCTAACTGTCAGACACACACAAATGTCAATTGTAACAATTTCACAAGGAACTTTACTAATCTAAGACCAGAAAATGGCCAGTAATTATATATAAACCATTTTAAAAGAAAAATGTTATTCTAAAAGTTTAATTTAAGAAAGATATGTAATTTATCAAATGTCACATATTTAGACTAAAGTTAATGTATAATAGAATATGACCTTATGAGGTATCATTTTAAACTTTGAAAGGAAAGAAATATAATAGTGATATTATTTATTACCCCAAAGGAACGATAAAGGAATAAAATCATTAAGAAAATACATAATAAATTTGAATAAAAATTCAAATCTCTTAACAATGCTTTTGAAAGAGGTCTTAACCAATCAAAGGATTACTGTTACCATAGTAACGGGCCGTTGAAGACTAATTTCCGTTAAATTTATTAGACTTGAAGAAATGACGCGTGGGTAAGCGGCACGCAAAATTGTGATGACTGAAATTTTCAATTAAATAGTTAAAAAGACGTTCGGAAGATGACAATCAAAACCAAAGACGAATAGATGCATAACTACCAAGATTAACGATGTCCTGGAACCAAATAACAATAAATTAATTAGCAGAAATCCCAAGACAAGATTGAAGAAGATGCCCGAAGCCTAAAACCAGTCCAAATTTGCAGAATTTCCACTACCCCAGATGACATATCAACACTGTCTGAACTGATAAGTATCAAATAAATTCCTTTCTCCCAGAAACTAAATTACTTTAAATATTTCTCAAACAAGCAAAATTTCTCACTATTATACAAGTTAATTTTCTTTCAAAGGTTTAATGCATCATCTACTTACGTAAAAACATTTTGTTAATTAAAATATAACCTCGCATTAGTGTGCGAACTTTGTAACAAAAAATACGACACTACCGAACAATTTGTAAAAACACATTATACACTCTAAGTACGTATAAGGTATGGTAGTGTACTTTTTTAATGTAACCAACGTTTATGTCTTATTTCATAATCCAAAGGACCCCAGATTTTGAACAGATTAATATTTTGTATGTAAACAGTAGCCATCACGGCATCGAAATAATTTGTTTTAAAACCGATATGCCAACCTTGAAATATTGGCGTCTCATGTTCTAAGCCGGAACAATTTGTTATCAAACCATTTATAATCCTTTAGTCATATTAATTAATGACTGAATTTGTATTAAAATTACAGTACAGAGTATTACTATCGTTTTATTTCATAGGACGTTGTAGAATATATGTGTGTTAGCAATTTTTATTCAGTAACCAACTAGCGCTCGTCACGAGTGGACAATACGCAACCTGTATAGCGGCGGGAACCATTTGAACGCTCCAGCTGTCAACACTAATAACACTAATCAACTTGTAATTTAACAATCTTAATTGTTTTGATATAAACAATTTGGCGCCACCAGGGATTCGCAACCCCTATGAATTAACAGGTAGGTTGTA
The DNA here is from genome assembly GCA_034769895.1 of Magicicada septendecula. Taxonomy (NCBI): domain Eukaryota; kingdom Metazoa; phylum Arthropoda; class Insecta; order Hemiptera; family Cicadidae; genus Magicicada; species Magicicada septendecula. The sequence goes on along the minus strand of CM068374.1, from coordinate 226,937,655 downwards.
CTGGTAATTTTGACAACGCTACAGACTTCAGTAGTGACTACTATTATTGTAACGACCGGTGTGAGGCAAACACACCACATTAATACTAATACACATAATAAACAAGTGTGAACACATTTTAACAGGTACGCACCCAGTTTCTCGTTACATTTTGGCGACCAGCAACGTGAGGCTAGAAAGGATAACTAGCGGCGGTTATGAATAGACACGGTATGGTTACGAGGCTCAAAGGTAAGGAAGCATTAAACCAAGAAGAAAACCAAGAAGAAATGGAAGAAGTTGAGGAAATAGAAGTTGAAGAAACGATTGGAGAATTGTTGGAAGAGAATCCACAGGAGGACCAACTGGAAAAACCAAATCCACCTGAACCAGAAATAGAAGCAGAGGTAATGGTAAACAACCAACCAGTCAAACCAACAGAAGAAACGAAATTCGATAGCATGATGAAGTTCATGATGGAACAATTTGGACAAATGAATAAAAAATTACAAGAGGGAAGGAAAGAAGACAGGGAATTCTGGAATAAAAAACTGGACCAAAACAGTGAAGAATTGAAGAAGCAAATGAAGGTGATACATGGAAGTCAGGAGGCATTGGAAAAGAAGAGCGAAGAGCTGAAGAAACAGATCAAGAAGGATCTGGAAATAGTAAATAAAAAGATGGAAAATAATAATGATATTCTCCAACGGAAAATAGAGGAAGAAAGTGAGAAAACCAAGGAGGAATGGAAGCAACAACTGGTCGAATATCGAGAGGAGATCAGGCAAATGGTAACGGAGACCAACGAAACAGTGATACAAGTCCGGGAAGAATTGAACAATAAAATAAGCAATGTCGAGGAGGAAGGTAGATTGAGAGCGACCGAATTCTACCAAGTCGTTACCGACGGATGCCAGAAGAACAAACAGGAGGTGGTTAAGGAACTGGAGGAGAGGCACCAAGAAATACAGATAGATGTAAACAATCGTGTGGAGAAGGTATACACCGTCATCGATAAACTAGACGGTCTGACCAGAGAAAACAGAGAGAAAATCCAGGGGATCAGTATACGGGAGAAACAAATGCAAGAAGAGCTGGATGCACTAAGAGAGAAACCTTATAATAACACTCAAATCATAACCAGTGAAAATTGAGAGATAATTAATTTCCGCAGCTACTGGAGGAACCCGATAGAATTCCTCAAACGGGTAGAAGAGCTAATAGAAAGAAATAGAGAAACTAGGTGGTCCAGTGTGAGAAGTATGATAGATTAAATGTTCCGAGACACCCATGACAACTGGTGGACGGCCACTCGACCCGAGATCAATGACACACAGGAATTTAAGAGACAATTCCGGGAAAAATATTGGTCCGAGTCCACCCAGAATGTGGTCCGTAATGATATCAGCAATGGAAGATACGAGTCACAAGGAGGACACACTTTAACGTCCTACTTTTTGGGAAAAGTATGTTTAGACCGAAATCTAGAACCCAAGATACCCGAGGAGTCTCTGGTAATACAGCTGGGTTACCATTACGAAGAAGCTATGCAGAAGGCCAGGAGGCAAGGACAGATAAAAACGATTCAAGGAATGGTAAGTCTATTGGAGGACCTTGAGAATGATGGCCAATATCGAAAAAACCGGATCATGAACAAAACGATACAACAAAGGGAATGAGCATAATAATGCACCCAATTTCAATGTACCATACTATCATCCACAAAACAGCAACCGGAATAACTTGGGCCGAAACAATAATAATTATAACGATGAACAGCCATTTAATAGAAATACCCAGAATCATTCTCCGAATCATCAGCCAAATAACAGAGGTCAACAAAACAATCATCCGGGGAACCAAGATAACAATAGAAACATCCCAAATAATAACCGACCAAATGATAGTTACAGAGGAGCTGAACCGGAACAACACGCAAATGGTCACCCCAATGACCATAACTACTACGGCAACCGGTACTATCCTAGTTACCAGTACAACCGGGGACCCGCCGGGGGTAATCAAAATAGAAGCGACGGCAGACGTCAGGTAAACTTCATCCGCGGGCGAAGGCAGAGTAACCACAGAAGATATAGCCCGAACTGGCACCCAAACTCCTGTTACCACGTATCGAATAATAATAACAATCAATCAGCAGAGGGTAGGAACAACGAACCACCTCGGAATGAAAATAACCACCAACAGGAACCCAACACCAACCAAAATAATAGTTAGAATTGGGTAACCGTCCATGAGAATCCGGGTTTTTCATTACTGCATAATCCGGCGAGTAACAACGAAGGACCCCGGACAGCTCAGGTAAACCATATCATGGCAGAAACCAGCCAAGAACCAAATGATAACCCCAGAAATGAAAGTAATATGGAGGATGAATTCCGCTATGCAGAGAGGGTATGGCCCCAACATGTGGTAAGATGGTGATGACATAAATTTAAATAATTATCCAGAATAAGTGTGAATATCAAACACTTGAAGGAGAAGAGGTGAAGAACAACGAAGTGTCGAACAAAAAAGGAGAAGGCAAAAATAAAGGAAAGAAAAGGAGAAGTCAACTTACAAAAGTATTAATAACAAGGTCCCGTGTATAGTAATATGAATAGAACAATTATGTATAACCCCATACATGGCCATACGTTATCACAAAAGATAATGGTAATAATACTTACCAGATAAGCAATATAAATACAAGAAAAATAAAGGGAGTTTATAACCAAACTTCGATAAAAAAGTTTTATGAAGAAGAATAAATAATGAAATGAAATAAACATATTTCAAAATTCCAAAAGAGATTGTAAGATCAACTTACTACCCTATTTAGATGATATATGCGGAATAAAAAGAAGTAATATAGATGAATAATAATGTAAAAAAACAAAGGAATAAGTTACACAAATTCCTTTCAATTTAAATCAACTCACAGTCTAATAAAAGATTGATATATGAAGTATGAAATAAAAAAGTGAGATAATAAGGAATAAGTTACACACATTCCTATATAATATAAATGTAAGAATCACAAACTTACGATTATAATTAAACAAAAAATAACTAAAAAGGAATACGCTACAAACATTTTTTTAAAGTAAGAGAATTAACTTACAAAGAATTATCAAAAATGATATTTAATACAGAATAAAATAAACAAAAATAAAATCAAGCTCAAATTACTGAGATAAATACCTGAAATTATAATGAATCAAATGTATTCTAAGAAAAAAAAAATCTGAACTGGTACAAAGAAGAGAGAGAAAATATGTATAAAACAAATATACAAACTATGGCTAAAGCAGAATATTGCTAAATAACTAAGAAAAGAATAAAAATGTCTAAGATAATTAAAATGATCACAATGAGCATTGAAAACAAACTAATGGAAAGTGAGATATGATGAAATTAACATATGAATAAATATGAAAACAATCAAGTCTATGAGCTAATGATAGTATATAGTTAAGGTATAGCGGAAGGAAGAATTAGTAAAAGGCCAAAGTGATCTAAAAAACAAACCACAAGGTGGACAATCCCAAAGTATATTATTATATTATTATCATTATTATTATTATTAAGTCACAAGTTGACAAAAAGGGTATTTAAGATTGACTGTTGAAAAGTCCAGCAATCCAAATAAACTGAGCAGAGATGATGTGCCTCTGGTCTCAGAAAAATGAGTAGTAATGGGAGAAACCAGCTACTATAAAAGTTAGGGAAAAAATTGTGTATGAGGGAAAATGCACCAATGGAAATAAATAAAAACAGATCCAAATAAAATGGAATGAATTAAGTAAGAAGAGATATGAAGAATGGAGAAGCAAACAAGAAAGAAAAGGAAAAAGATTATCTATAACTGATAATTTCATAAAAAACTATGCTAGTGTTTTATTAAAATGATCAATTTTAGAGGAGAGGCATTATGTTACAACACAAATAAGCCACCCCAGTACCAGGGATAAAAAAGATAATTCTTAATGTAAAAATACTTCATATAAAATAAAATGTTTAAAAATAAATAAAATATAAATATTATGACACGACGAACGACGATATTACCCAACCCAAGTGATTGACCCAACAACAGAAACACAAAGAAGGGAACCACGAAACATACACAGAGACAAAAGGTGATTGACCAAACAAAGAGGAAATAACAAAAGAAGATAAGAAACCAGAACTAAAGAAGAATCAAAGGAAGTGAACAAATTCCTACAACTAAATAGAAAATAAACCAGATGAGAAGAGGAGAACCGAACCAAGATGAAGACAATTGAAGTTGAAGAAGAAGAAGAAGAAGAAGAAGAAGAAGAAGAAGAAGAAGAAGAAGAAGAAGAAGAAGAAGAAGAAGAAGAAGAAGAGGAGGAGACAGGTTGAACCCAAGGAGAACTAACACCATATATAAAGGGGAGAAATGGTAGACTCAAAGATAGAATACTGTAAATAAACCCCAAATAATTATCCACTAATGAAACAAATATTGTTGTAATTGAAATAACTTATATACCTATTTTAAAACAAAAGACAATTATAAAGTAACGTAGTGTAGAAAAGTACACTAACACAATTATTAAGGTTAGATTTAATGAAAGGTAAATAACCAAATGTCATTAATAATAAGAATTATGTTGTAAAGAAATAGTGAGAAATTAGGAGAAATAAGTATAGGGATTACCCACTAAGTAACACTTAATACAAACAGTGAACCAAAATAAAGTGCAATAGTGAAAGTGTAAATACCCTAAAAATAGTGAGAGTGTATCAGTGATAAACCTCTGTTAATTAAAGGTGAAGGTGATACGTGGAAATAGATATTTTAAGTAATAAAGATGTAATAATAAATAAGAAAACACTTTATAAAGCATTGATAAACAGTCAATGATTTGAGTAATCTTGTGAACATTCATATAATTAAGAATAATTAAAAGTAGTATTTCAAATAAATATAAGTAAAACATGTGATATTATTCAGGGAGAAAGCCCAGATAAAAACAATGGTATTAACATGGAATGGAGGAGATAGTAATATTGAAATAAGGTTTTGTTTTAAAATTAAGAATACAATGAATAAAACACCCCATGTTAAAAGGGGAAATAACTTTAATAAATTTACAAGAAGTGATGATGTTTATCACTCAAAGTAGTAGCAAAAGAATGAAATTAATGTTAAAACCAACAGTAACTAATAACTTATAAAGAATTGTTTGTTTCAATGTTATAAAGAGGATATGGCTGAAAGGAACTTGCAGTCCATAAGCCTAATTGTTATATTTTAAAATATGTATAATGAAAACTGTATTGAATAGTAATTAAAACACAAACAGAATCAACACACAACACAAACAAACATGATAACAAAGTGAAGCCCATCAGGCTGAATTAAAATGTAATTTAAAAGAAATAAACAAAATACCATCATGGCTACTTTTGGCTATGAAAACGTCTAACTGTCAGACACACACAAATGTCAATTGTAACAATTTCACAAGGAACTTTACTAATCTAAGACCAGAAAATGGCCAGTAATTATATATAAACCATTTTAAAAGAAAAATGTTATTCTAAAAGTTTAATTTAAGAAAGGTATGTAATTTATCAAATGTCACATATTTAGACTAAAGTTAATGTATAATAGAATATGACCTTATGAGGTATCATTTTAAACTTTGAAAGGAAAGAAATATAATAGTGATATTATTTATTACCCCAAAGGAACGATAAAGGAATAAAATCATTAAGAAAATACATAATAAATTTGAATAAAAATTCAAATCTCTTAACAATGCTTTTGAAAGAGGTCTTAACCAATCAAAGGATTACTGTTACCATAGTAACGGGCCGTTGAAGACTAATTTCCATTAAATTTATTAGACTTGAAGAAATGACGCGTAGGTAAGCGGCACGCAAAATTGTGATGACTGAAATTTTCAATTAAATAGTTAAAAAGACGTTCGGAAGATGACAATCAAAACCAAAGACGAATAGATGCATAACTACCAAGATTAACGATGTCCTGGAACCAAATAACAATAAATTAATTAGCAGAAATCCCAAGACAAGATTGAAGAAGATGCCCGAAGCCTAAAACCAGTCCAAATTTGCAGAATTTCCACTACCCCAGATGACAACATATCAACACTGTCTGAACTGATAAGTACCAAATAAATTCCTTTCTCCCAGAAACTAAATTACTTTAAATATTTCTCAAACAAGCAAAATTTCTCACTATTATACAAGTTAATTTTCTTTCAAAGGTTTAATGCATCATCTACTTACGTAAAAACATTTTGTTAATTAAAATATAACCTCGCATTAGTGTGCGAACTTTGTAACAAAAAAGACGACACTACTGAACAATTTGTAAAAACACATTATACTCTCTAAGTACGTATAAGGTATGGTAGTGTACTTTTTTAATGTAACCAACGTTTATGTCTTATTTCATAATCCAAAGGACCCCAGATTTTGAACAGATTAATATTTTGTATGTAAACAGTAGCCATCACGCATCGAAATAATTTGTTTTAAAACCGATTTGCCAACCTTGAAATATTGGCGTCTCATGTTCTAAGCCGGAGCAATTTGTTATCAAACCATTTATAATCCTTTAGTCATATTAATTAATGACTGAATTTGTATTAAAATTACAGTACAGAGTATTACTATCGTTTTATTTCATAGGACGTTGTAGAATATATGTGTGTTAGCAATTTTTATTCAGTAACCAACTAGCGCTCGTCACGAGTGGACAATACGGCAACCTGTATAGCGGCGGGAACCATTTGAACGCTCCAGCTGTCAACGCTAATAACACTAATCAACTTGTAATTTAACAATCTTAATTGTTTTGATATAAACAATTTGGCGCCACCAGGGATTCGCAACCCCTATGAATTAACAGGTAGGTTGTACTGGTAATTTTGACAACGCTACAGACTTCAGTAGTGACTACTATTATTGTAACGACCGGTGTGAGGCAAACACACCACATTAATACTAATACACATAATAAACAAGTGTGAACACATTTTAACAGGTCGCACCCAGTTTCTCGTTACAATATTAAGAAATGTAACTCTGAATAGGGTATAAAAAACTATTTATTGTGAATTAATGGACAAGATCCATTATTATACTTTGTAATATAAATAAAATAAATGTATTAAATGATTTGAATACGCCATTAAAAAGGATATAAGTTAAAATAAAAAATATATAAATGTTATGACAAAAAATATTAATGTGTTGGATTTGAGACCAATCACTCAGATCTTATATGAAAATTAATTATTATAAAATTAATATAAAAACTATATGTAAATGTCAATTAGACAGAGACGAACAAATTATCTTAAATAGAGAAAGCTGTAAATTGATTAGAAATCAATTAAAATAGTCAAAAACAGTGTTAACTGAAAACATGTGATGAACCTATAAAATGGTAATTTTTATGAATTTAATGTTGTCAAAATGCAACCAAATTGTATTCTCAAGTTGAAATACAATATAATGTAACTATACTTATATATATGACCACCTAAAACAATTTAACAGTCATGTTATGAAACCATTTACCTATACCATACCAGGCTGAGGCCAAAAAAACAATCACAAAAGTAGTCATATTTGACAGAATGATTGCAGAATATTAGAAAAAATAAAGGAAAAAGGTACAATCCTATAATGTACATGAGAAACATACTTGCTCAGTTGAAAACAAACTTAATTCTTAAAGAATTTGAAATGTAAGAGTGAAATTTGTCACACCAAGAAAACAAATCATTTATGCAAAACAATATGATGCTAAGTAATCTTACAGTAAAACTAAAAAGTATCAGGATAAACCAGGTATTACCAAAGACAAACAATATAACAAACTCTCAGTGAATACCCAAAAAATCCCATATATGATACCGAAAAAGACAAATTATTGTAAAGAACCAGTGACAAAAAACCTAGGCCATATGTAATGCCTACACAAAACTGAACTTATTTATATGTTATATGTGTTAATATTTGTTTATTTTGTTATGAAAAGATAATTATGTTATGCATTAATGTTATAGCAAGAACCAAGCAACTTCATAACATTTTAGTAAGTAGAAAATTAGAATTTTGTGAAAATATTCCAAGGTAAGAGTTGTATTTTATGTTATTTTATTAGATTTAATTTGTTCAAAACCAATCGTAATTAGTATCATTAGATTCAGTTGAAAGCAGAGAATCCAAAAATAGTAATGGCATGCAGATTGTAAGTAGTTATGTAAAATTGTTTGACAAATACCAAAATAATTTTAGTAATATCCTTAGTGTGAAGAATAAGAAGTTTTTGTTCTAAAGCTTCTACGGAAGTCAAATTTGTTCTATGATGTTCCATTTGATCATTCTCGAATGTTCTAGAAGGAATTTTTACACAAATACACCGGAAGTTCATGTCAAAAAATTAAAACAATGAGCCTTACAGAGTATAAAAGGAAGACGAAATTTGACCAAAAAACACTTTATGCTTTGAATCCAGAAGAGACACATCACCCACGAAACTGATCATCACATCCGAGGCAAAACCGAAGAACGAGAATTCGACACGAGAACACAGAAAGGCTTTTCCCGTACATGACAAAATACTGACTTAACCTCTACAAGGAGTATACGCCAACGTGTTGTTGAATAGAGCAGCAACACGCCATATTTAATAGAACGCACACAGCCAGAATACTAGTGGCCCTGAAAAGGACCGAATTTTAATAGAGAGAATCAATTCTGCTGGTATTTGCTAAAGACAAACTGACTTTGACAACATTCCCAAAACGATTTACTGACACGAGCCTTTCTACATGAGTCTGGAACTAGCGCTGTGACGGCCGAATCGAGAAACCATGCAGACAGCTGATCGCCACCGCCAGAATTCAAAGCATAGACACAGTGCGAAACTTATTTCAATCGTGCGGAGTTTTAAGAACCGTTATTTGACTTATAAATAAGTATCAGTGCACGAGGGACGTAGACACGAAGGGGCAAGATTGAAAACGTCCCCAAGAGAAGTGTCCAGCGCAGGAAATAATTACCCACCGGAACGTGAGTTGTTCAAAAGTTAAAATCATTTTTACCTGGTATCATTTGTCACACAATTGTACTACACATGTCACACACCTTCAAATCACACAATTTTTGTAAAGCATCCTATTGATTTTTCTTGGTAGTTTAAAGGAGTCACGTCCTGAGTATAAAGATTTTTCATACACTAAACTCATGCTATTCAACTGAGTAAATAAATATTTATTAGCCGATACTTAATTGAAAAACTTGTCAAGAATAATATTTTTGTAACTCTGCAATTTTGTTAATTCGAGTGTTAGTCCTTCAGACGAGTTTTAAAGTTCATTAAACATACGTTATTTTCAATTCAAACTGTCTTGTTCACATTTTTTTAATATAATTAATTTAAGAAATCAAAATTTAATTTCAATAATAATAATAATAATAATAATAATTTCTTGGAACAAAATATCCAAGTGGCGCCCACATACATATAGTAGATTAAGTTGTGATTGCAGGACAACATCGTCGCAGAGGAACCAGCCATCAGTAAGTATAAAAAGTGCGCGGAGTGTGACACCCGACACAACACGAAACACGAACACACAACACGAAAGAAGTAGGTTATAACGTCCATAAATGTTTGAAAATATGCTTACTCCAGTTTGATAGGAATAAATTCTCAAAAAACTAATACAACAAATTTGTTATGTCTGATCACACCAGCTATCCTTTCTATTGGAAATGAGCCTTTTATCCAAATTTATCATATAGTATTGTGCCAAGATATTACACTACATTTGTATACTGTAATACAGTATATTATTTCCAGACTGACAGGGTTATAAAAAATTCTGAAAGAATTGTTGCTTTACAACACCATCCTTTATCAAGTGACTACTCAAATCTGCCAGTTTTTCACAGAAACTGAAGTTTGATGATTAGATCCATCATGACCTAGTGATGCTCCAAACATTTCAAGGATCCTCCTGGCCTTAAAAAACTGGACTGGCCTCATTGATTGACATGACTAATGTTAAATTTACTTTGGGATACTTCCAAACATAATACAGTTTACAATAAACATACGAAATATTATGCCTGTCTAATTTTTCCAGAACTGTATACACATAATTTGATCTGGATGGAACATTTATTAAACAATAATACTATTTGATGCAAATAATTAAAATATCGGTATGGAGAACCATACATGACTACCATGTTTTAAGATTTATATTTGAAATCATTTTAGAAATGAAATATTTCTACAGAAACTACTTCTATCTTCAGCCTCAACCACAGAATTGTGATCACTAACATATACCACCTCATGTTAGCGCACTCGATTTTCACTGATGATGGCAGTCGATGGCACTTCCGAAACATCTGGTTTTGCAGAAAACATTGGACCACGGCCAAACAGCCTGGGAAGGAATTTTATCAACAAACTACTTCAATGTTGCTGATAACGTAGTACACATATAAAAAATTATCCCCTCCCCTTCACCTATCATTTTCATTTATAGAAAATTATCCCCTCCCCCTACCCCTTTTCATTTATAGATGTTAAATCTACCTTTCTACAGTGGATTATTATGACCTTTTCAGGATACTTTATTTATCAAAATTAAGTACTTTACTCTTGTTAAAACAAAATGTTGCAGGTAAACTACCCCTTCTCCTTAACCGATCTTCACCAAAATCAACAGCCCTTGAGTCCTCTACAATATGCAAAAAATTATTTGAAAATGTGGGAGTTATCATTCGCCATAGACAAAATTCTACACACAGACATCTTTCTAAAAATGACTTTTCTTTATGTATTGAGGGTAGTACAATCAGAATCAGCCCTCATGGGACACTAATTATTAGATACAATTTTTACCTTCATTTAAGCCAGCTTCCACTCACTGTGTACTTTCTCAGAGGCCATAACATGTTCTTTTTAACGTTGCCGAACATAAATTGATGTTAAATTAAAAATAAAGTAAAGGCTTAGCACCTTAAGTTTGCAACATGCAAGTTGAAGAATCAATTTAATTATTGCACTTAACTTGATATAAGTACTGATTACATTTCAGGATTATTATTTTCAGAAATAATGTATGTAAACCAGTTTTCCCCATATAAAGTTAATTAAAATTCTTTAATGCATAGCATTCCAGGCATTTATGGTAGTAAATTGCAACCAGTCTTCATCTTTGTATTTGCCAAAATAAAGTTGTTCTGAGCCAGGTCATGTAATTTCAGGTTAGGGCAAGTTGCTCATTAGACTTTGTCTAAATCTTAAAGATATAAAGTGTTGATATAGATTTTTTAGGACCGTACATTAAAAACATTGTTTGCACATATGAGTAGGAAGCAGATGTATTAATATAATATGTTACCCAACAAGATACAGGAACAATTGTGTATATTTAATTAAGTAGTTAGTGGACTTAAAACCTGCAGTAGAAACTCCAGTTTTTATAAAACAAATAGGGAGAGAATTGAAGATTTGATGTTTGTAAATGTTATATCTATTTTCTTCACAAGTAACTAATGGCTGGTTATTAGTAATCACGTTTTCTCATAATGTATGTTGTTAATGACCTTTTTTTAAAGGTATGAAAAAAACAATGCTTGTTCCATTGACTAATGCTTCCTTTGTATTTAAGTTTCTGATCAGTAAAACAATGCAATTAACTTTCAATACTAACTTATGTGGTGGCAAACCACTAATAGTCAAAGAATTCAAAAACTCTACTGGATAGTTATTGATTTCATTGTCATCATCACAAATTATTTTATCGTAGCTATGATATGTTTTCTGTTCACCTGGTATTCGATTAAGTATATCAGTATTAATAAAAGTACAATCATCATTTTTAGGTCCTAAAATAACTGACTTCAATATGTTATCTGAGAGTATGTTTTCGGAAATATTTCCATACACCTCATTAATAATATTATTTTCATCTCCTATTAATTGCTGAGGTATTTCAATAACATTTTCACCAAACTGAGGGAATTGTGGGGCTTCATCATTACCAATTTTTTTCAAGAATTCGACAAATTCTATTTCACTTGGTAAGGCACTCATATTTTGAGTAAACGTTACTTTATGAAAATAAACAAATTTATGCCAACTCGTGACACAATTTTCAATTAAAGTTGCACGTGATCCATGTGGGACAACTGGTAAGATTTGCCGAAAATCACCACACAGAAGTATCGTTTTCACTCCAAATGGTTTATGTTTATCATTTTCATCGCATAGATCCTGCAATAATCTATCTATGATTTTCAATACTTGCAGTGGGCACATAGAAATTTCATCAATAATTATCAATGATGATGAATTTATGTAACGTCCATAGCTACTATTTGCGGTAATATTCGCTACAGAATTTTCCAAAATGGGTATAGGCAATTTAAACACATTGTGTAAAGTTCTACCTCCAAGTAATAGAGTTGAAGCTATGCCACTGAACGCTGTTGCAATGCAACTAAGATTAAGCGAATTTAATTTGTGAATGATTGCTGTTTGTGTGAATGTTTTTCCACAACCTGCATGAGCAGTTAAACAAAAAACATTAGATCCAGTATCATGATGCAAAACTTCACGAATCACACGATCAATTAGATTACGCTGTTCAATATTTGCAGTTTCATAATGCTCAGAAAACAGAAACCCTTGTTCTATTGGATCAATAGCATTTGCTTCGTCTGTTCTCTGCGAATACGTGGGAACTGGTAAACCAAGTTCTTGACATGACAAATTATGAACATTCAAAATATCTTCAATTTCTAATAGAGCTGTATTAAAGGATACGTCTTCATTGTAATCTCTCAAAAAATCTTCACTAAGATATACTTTAAATTCATTCAATAACGCCAATGCATTGGCTGGCACATTTAATGCACAAATGTAATCAAATAAATTTCGCATTTATTTTGGTGAATATAATTCTTTTGCTTCATTTAAACATTCGCGCCATTCATTATCATTTGAAGCAATGCCGTGAGCATGGCACGCTTCAACAAAAGAAGTGTGTATAATTCCATTGTATGTTCTAACATCCTCAAATGATTTTGGACCACTGACATGTAATAAAAACAATCGTAAATGGAAAAGTTCGATGTCTTTTGGTGATACTACATATATGCGTGTAATGATTTTATCACCTCCACGCCTTCTCTTCTTCCATTTTTTTTGGGAATCTTCCCACACATAATGCAAAGGAATTTCAATATACTTATATTCATGCGCTGATGGATCTGATCGATTCAATTCAAAAAATGCTAATAATTTTGTTTGTCTTGCATTTTCAATTGCTTGACGTTCTTGCCCTTCTCGAAAGTAAACATTCTGTCTACGCGGTAAATGAATGTCAAGTCTAACGATGACATGTGATTGAAAATGCATTCGTAATTCATAGGTGCGCCATACAGCTTCAGTTGATCTGACATAACGACCATTTAAAAAATTTTCAACTTCATCAATTTGTATTTCTTGACCTGGTTCATTTCTCTCTGAACCTAATTCAACAGATGCACTGTCATAGCCTTTATACACGTATTTATAAATGTATTTAACACTTTTAACTGTAGTGCATACTTCAACATTTACATGGCAATTAAATTTGGCAAGTAAATACGGATTGTATGGTACAACATAACGATTTTCAAGGCAACTACTGCGAACTTCAGCATTAATACCATTATCACGCCTTCTGTATAATGGATATCCATTTAATGATTCACATGTAAATTCATTAAATCGTTTTGGATAATCTTTTGTGCATTTTCCATCTCTCATACATACAGAATTTGGATTAAGTACACCGCATGGACCATGCATCATGTGTTTTACAACATATTCATGTAATGTAGGATGTGTTTGAATGTTAGGAATCTCCGCAGATACAACTTTATCAATATCGGTAGCGTTAACAATTTTATCTTGCTCATTTAAAGAGAGTAAAATGTGAGCATGAGGCAATCCTCTCTTTTGAAACTCAATTGTATAAATGAGTGCTTCAACTTTACCGAAGATTTTTTTTAGTGTAAGGCCCTCAATTAATGCTTTCAGTTTGGACTTGAATACACGCACAACAATATCAGGTCGAAAATTAGCTGACTCACCTACACCAATATTGCTAACTATTTCAGGCAATGAACAAAGAAGGCTTTCTGAAATGTTGTACAATTGACATTGCATCTAAATAATTCTGATACATATTTCTTGGAGATCCATTGAATGAAGATGGTAAAATTACTCTACGGCCAACATTATTGGCATTGGGGTTCAATTCTAAATAATCTGTTAAATTGTTGTAAACTTCAGACCTAAGACTTGTTTGATTTTGTAGAATGAAATGTAACCTTGTGCCCTCTATTCTCACATACATATCAACTATCCACTGCAGAAATAATTTTTGTGAATGGTGCAACATGCTAAAATCTTCTCTAATTGGAAGTCGATAGGCTGCATACTGAAGCATGGTTAGTTTATTTCTGGGCGCTCTTGAATTAGATGTAGTTGGTACATTATGAGAAATACTGATACGCCACCCAGTATCACCATTTGGAAAAAGTAATGGATACGCTAAAGGGTCCAATGATGAATCCAAAACAGAGATATTTTTAATGGTACCATTAACTTTTGAAAACGAAACCATATTTCGTTCAAAGGGTGGCTCACCATCAACTGTACTAAATATTACTGCTACATCAGATTGAACTGCATCATTATAACGGCGTAGATCTAAATCACGATTTACTTTAATGAGCATACATTATTTTGATTTTCAACTCTCTGACAATGATCTTTCATTGCAATGAATGATGACCGAACGAAAGGATTAATGCGTTCCAATTCAAGAGAGATTTCGCGCATTATATTGTTATTGCATTTTTGATTATAGTGTTCATGTAATCTATAATTGACAGCAGTGTCAACATCATAAAAATATAATTGCGCATAACATGGTGAGCGACCATATCCAGCAGTCATTGGACCTGATCTGTGATAAAAAACATCATGTATTTTAAAATGATACACTCCACGCGTAACTGTATCCGAAATTTTAGCTTGTGAGCTAACCATAGCAAATGATGAATTGTATTTACGAATGTTTTCAAAATAATTTTTTGACACTCTTTTTATTGAAGGTTCATTTGAAGTAAGTCCATCATACAATGATTTAAAGTATTCATTTTGACTTAAGGCCGGTAATATTGCTTTACCCTTATGACAACATGAAGTGAATGCAGTCCTTTCACCTAAAGTGACCTCAGAATCGAAATGTTTTGCATTGCAAAACCTGCATTGTAAATGCATTAATCCACAATCAAAAGTATTAAAATTTCTTGGAATGACATTCAGTGCGCATTTAAATGTATCCCTCAAAATAATTTCATCATTTTGTATACTATTTACACTATTTAAATTTGCATTTGGTCTATTATCATTTTGACTTTCACACGAATATATATTCCTTCTTCTTTGTCTCTCACTCCGACCCATCAATGTTATACTATTTACACTATTTAAATTTGCATTTGGTCTATTATCATTTTGACTTTCACGCGAATAATATATTCCTTCTTCTTTGTCTCTCACTCTGACCCATCAATGTTGTATGTCGAGGCATAATGGAAGTAGGTGCGAATATCTGAATGTAAAAAAAAAACATGTAATGAAATTACTGAAACTAAGATTAGACAGGGTTTAAGTTAAAAATAATAAAATGTACTCACTTTTTTGAAACCACCAATAATTAGGCGAGAGTAAGTCAATTCAAATTGCTGCTACAAAATTTTCCTTTTGCAACAGGTGTATATTAAGCAAGCTGTATTTCACTTTCAACTGCACATTAATATATAAAACACAGACATCTAATATACAAAATATAAAATAAACGCTTTTTTGGCTTGACATACACTCCACAGACTATTGAAAAAGGAACATTTGAAATCACACAAAATTCACAGCTCATTCAGTCAATCTGTCAGTAATTATTTGTTGGCAACATTTTAAAATTCTTTGGCGACAGTCTCTATTCTGTGCGACTGTTTGACCACAGACTATTATGTGTTTGACATTGGCAGTATGAACGTACACTAAAATGAAAAAATTATAATTTTATTGCCTGGCAACAAAATTATTTTATTTTTAACAATTACCATTGTTTGAAAAAGTTTAAATGAATTTTCAAGTGCAAATGAATGTTTTATTTTATTTTATTTTATGTATTTGTAACACATATTATATATAAATTTTAGCTTTCTGCACTCCTTCTCCATATAAACTTTAACTATGCCAAATCTCACACTCCTCCGTGCGCGCAATATGCTTAAAAAGGGGTACAAAGTTTTCTCTTCACGTATTAATATATAGATACAGCCTTTGAATGTACACTAACTAAGGAAATGTCTGTTAAGTCTAATTAATTTTAAAAATCTAAAAGGTTAAGTTAAATAATTAAACGTAGCCACAACCTCCCAAAATCGTCTCTGTGGAATTATGTGCGATAAATGTAAACTAATTTCTGTACTTCCAATAAATACACCCTTTTAATGTACAAGAACAAAGTAAATTTTATTTAAGTTACATTGTCGTTCATAACCTCCATAAGCTGGCATTACTTACTTCGAATAAAAACAGCCTTTTATCCATACAATAAATACAGCCTCTGAATGTACACTAACTAAGGAAACGTTTGTTAAGTCTAATTAATTTTTAAAATGTAAAAGATTAAGTTATATTGTTAAACGTAGCCACAACCTCCCCAAATCGTCTCTGTACCGTAATTACGTGCGATAAATATAAACTAATGTCTGCACTTCCAATAAATACACCCTTTTAATGTACACTAACAAAGTAAATTTTATTTAAGTTACATTGTCGTACATAACCTCCCGTTACTTGTGAAGAAAACTGTTGGATGTACACATCGGACACTGAAATATAGTACACGCGCGGCGACGGAAGTTACATTTTGCCTCTGAAGTAGTATATGTCTGTATGTGCTAGGACACCCTTTCCCGGAAGTATGCGCTGGGACAATCGTGTCCTAGAACATATTTTGTATGTTCTGGGACAATCGTGTCCTAGGACATATTTTGTATGTTCTGGGACAATCTTGTCTGTAAACTGTTTTTTTCCCTTTTTATAGTGTAGATAGCGTCGTCTTTACCTAAATATATTACATTATATATGTAACGATTTTCATTCTATAGAAAACCGTGACCTTGAAACACACTGACCTAGTAAAAATGTAAATATAAACAGACAGCGTTTGTTGACACGCGTAAACGTTGATATATTACATTATATATGTAACGATTGTCATTCTATAGTAAACCGTGACCTTGAAATACACTGACCTAGTAAAAATGTAAATATAAACAGACGGCGTTTTGTTGACACGCGTAAACGTTGATGTAAACATAAACATTCCTCCGAGTTCGTTGACGTGTAAACTGTTTTTTTTCCTTTTTACAGTGTAGATAGCGTCGTCTTTACCTAGATATATTACATTTTATATGTAACGATTGTCATGGTATACAGATAAGATATGAATTAGCTTAGTCGGTAATGTGCAACTGTGTTATTCTAATAATAGATTATATGTAAGGTAAGTATCAATTGTTCAATCCCTAGTTAATTCATACTTTTTTTTATTTTTTAAATAAATAATTACATTTATTTATTCATTATTTATACTTTTTTATTTTCACGTTTTAACATGAATTTGTTTTTAGATATATTATCCGATAATTATCGTTTATATAATACACTTTAGCAGTTGGTTTATTAGTGTTCCAACGTGAATTCTGAACGTAACAGCCTAGTTAATAACATGTCGGTAGTTAAAAATTTACTAACGAAACCGAATTGATGAACAGTACAGTAGATAACTCCATTGAACCTTTTGTAATCAATGTAAACATGACCTCAAGATTAACACTGACCTATTAAAAACATGTAAATATATACAGACGGCGTTTTTTTTGTTGACACGTATACGTTCTTGTGATAACGTTGTAATCAACGTGAACATGACCCTCGAAATACACTGACCTATAGCGTCATCTTTAAAAATACTTCAACTTTGATAGTTCAGTCAAAATGAAGAATTTAACACTGCAAGATGTCTTATCTCATCCTATGTTTGAAAGATTCATCATGAATAAAACAAAAGTAGCGATTGAATTTATGCGAGATACATTGTTGGTACTTCTAAAGTGTCGTGAAGTGTTGGAATTTTATAATTCAGACGGACTGAAAGAGATTACACCGGAACGTAGAGGACAAAGCGGTGAGGCGTTTATACATTTTCTTGAATGTCCATGGGCACATGAATCTACTATGGATGGGCTGGATACATGTGTTTGTTGTTACGTGTCTACACATTGTGGTGATATCATCAAGTTTCTCGATGAACGATTCAAGTAACTTTTATATAACGGTAAGTACTTCAAGACACTATTGTATATTAGAATTTTTGTGTAATTAAATATATAGAATGTATAAAAAATAAAATGAGAATGTTACAGATCTTTAAAATGACAATAAATCTTTTTTTTGTTGTTCAGGTATTAAAAATATACAAATACATAAAAATATGTTACAGATTATTTTTATTATTCGGATACTTAACAAAACAGTTTACAATATAATACATGTACATAAAAAGATTCTAAAAAAAAAAATGTTACATATCAATTAACATGTGATAGCAAGAGATTGATTTCTACCAGATAGGTAAACTCACTTTATTTACAAAATAAAATGTTATTGTGTTTTAAAAACTTGTTTTATCATTACACTAATGAATAATGACCGTACGGTAGTGTATCTATTTTATTATCACAAAGGATTCTTTTATTGTCTAAATTACTTAAAGCTAATTTGTTACACGTAATTGTTTCAACTAAATGTTTTTTTGATCGGAATAATTTCATCATTCTATAGTTATTTATAGTTTTAGAATAGACGCACTTTTTGAAATCTTCAAAGCTTATATGTTTGCTAATAACGTTTTTTTTAATTCCTTTTGCTCTTTTTTTAACTTTGTTATCTACCGTTTTAAATGTATATAATTTAGAGCGTAAGCCGATAAATTCTTTAATTGGTACACCCGAACATTCATCTTTAAATTTACCGATAATTTTTTTATTTTCAATTGAATAGCACGGATGATTGGGTGAATAATCTGACGTATCAATGTGTGTAACTAAATCCGGTTCTAACATATCTTTATAAAAATCTTCTGTATGAATTTCGTAAAAAAAGCTATATGTATCTGTATACAAGAGGGACATTTTTTCACCGTATTTTTTCTTCATTATATCATAATGAAAATCATACATTAACGTTTTACTTATTTCTAATACGCTTAATCCGATATATATTGGTTTATCTAAAAATAAATGTTTTTTATCCGATAATACCGCACATAACGATTTATTATAAATTATTCTGTCTTTAAATACCGGTTGTGTAATTAAATTTAATAATTTGTTCTTATCACTTACAAGTTTAAGGTTAATTCTTTTCCTAACGTTCTCCATACATTTACCGAACACTGAGTTGTTTAATAATTAAAAAAAATCTTTTTCAAAATCATTTTTAGCTTGTTTTCGTTTTTCTGTATTTAAGTCAATGTACGTTTTTAACCAAGGGCTCTGCAAACATTCTAAAATACGATGAATTTTTATAACTTTTATACCGTGTTTAACAGCTTGTTTTAAATAAATGTAATGACATATATACTTTTCTTTATTTTCTAATGTTGTTAACAATTTTTGTTGTTTTGTTCCTTTAACGCATTCATTAACTGGTAAAAACGGTAAATCGCTATGATGATTATGTAAGTGATGAGGATACTCGACGTCTACTTCTAAAATATAACCAACAGGAGAATCGTCTGCAATATCTAGTATATTAAAATTATCGTTAGGATCCTTCCAAGTAAAACCAGCATATGGCATACATTTATTCATTGCCCAACCATACAGATTATTCGCGTCTAAATAAGTTAAATATTTAATTGGGTTAGTTATATCAAACGTTTCTGGAATATATTTATTATTAGCAACAGATTCTTTTTTTATGCAAACACTTATCCCCCACTCACCCCATTTTCACATAGGAGGTACATTTCGTAATCAGTTAATAATTCTAGTTTAATTTTTGTATAACTTAACATCGCATCAAAATCAAAACCTGGTACTGTAAAGTAGTGTGCACAGTCTAGTTTATAAGATCTAAAATTTTCAAAAATATCACATAATATTAAAACATCAATTTTTAAATATAGATCGCTATACTCTCCAAGTGTTTGTATATTAAAATGATTCCAAACTTTACAAGCATGTTCATAATTAGCATTTCCAATTTCTGAATCATTTAGTCAACTATAAAAACATTCTTTTGGTGGTAATCTACGTTCTTCCAATTTTTTCCAGGAATTCGTATATTCATAAGGGTACACACCTTTCCTGGTAACTAGTGGCATACTGTTTGCAGAAAAAAATTTTCCAGTATAAAAAAATGTATCCTTAGGCAGATTATTACTGAGCTCAGCCAACGGATAATTCATAAAACGATAAGTGTCAATAAATCTAATATTTAAACCCGAACGTGTTTTTTTTTTTGCAAAAGAAATATACTTTTCTCTAGTATTAGGAATTACATGAATATTTTTTATATCATAACCCAATTGACGCACTATAAAATGCGAATCATAATTAGAACTACCATGTATGAAAACAGGTACAAATTGCTGTTGTTGTCGTTTCAAGTTACACGTATTACATAATGTTGCACGAAATTGACCAGTTAAATGACAATGATCTCGAACTTTAGGATATAATAATGTAAATTCCTTGTTACACATCTCGCAATGTGTGACCGATTTAAATTTAATTTTATCATCTCGAGTCATATGTAACGAAATATTTTGTTTAATAAGTGAACCGATTAAATTAATTTTTTCAACTAAAAATATCATACATTTTTCCGCGGCATTTTTACCACGATATAAGTACGGTTCCGAAGGCAATTGGTTTCTAATACTTTCAGGGATATTGCTATCTATAAAAAAATATACGCAAAAACTCATCGGAATATGAAATTCATTAATTGCAGTAAATTTGTTTTCAGGGTTGGGCAAACAAGTACTAACAGGTTTCAAAATACATTCGAAATCTGCATATACTACAATAGGAACTCTATATTGATAATGAAATTTATTAAATTGTAATATGTTGTTATCAGTAGTTGGTAATACTATTTTTACGGGCGAATACTTTCCGCAATATCTATTATGAATTTTCAATTGTTTTGACTTTTTAGTAAAAAACGACAAACAACGTTTACATATTTCAATTTTTTCTGTATGTTTTGTTAACTGTGATCTTATTAACTTGGAAAAATTCTTTATATAACAATAATGATAATTAGCATTATTCGGCATATTTAATACTAAAAGGTCAAAATGATTATTCTTTTCTTCCTTACACACTTTAAGAGGAAAAATTGATTTCTTTTCATCAGTAGAATAAATGTTAATAGAAACGTTATTATTTTTTTCGAAACGAGAAATTTGGTTTAAAGGTGTAGGAAAGTCTATATGTCTAAAATCAAACTTATTTTCTAAAACAAAATAACGAAAATTAACACGTTCAATGTGAGGTCCAGTTACATAATGAGAGAGGATTGCCCATTTAAAACAATAATTATATTTATTTTTAGGATTTATTATACATTTTTTAATTTGTAAAAATTTTGGAAGTTCAATATATGAAGCTCCTCTTAATGGTTTAAATCGATTTATACGTAACAAAATCCCGTCTATATGGTGAAGACTCCATCCGGAACCTTTACCCATATATACGTCTTCATCATAACAAATTTCTTTAATCGCATTGTTAACTAGTATGTTAACATTATCGTTTTCTATAATCGGAATATTTTTTGTTTTAAAGGCTCTGTCTTGTGTTTCATTAATAACGGGTTTTATATATGTACATTCAACTATAATGTTAAATTTTACCGGACCAAACATTGAAATAATATTACTTAAAATTGTAACTATATTTAATTTAATATAAACTAACAGCAAGCAAATATCCTTATAATTATTACTTGTATTTTTGTAAAAATATGTTTTTAAATTGCCTTTAAAGGCATTCTCTATCTCAATGAAGCTATTGGATTCTACAATTTGTTGTAATCTAATAGATTTTAATCTAAAATTTGGTATTGATGATGAAGATAATGATGATGATGCTGGAGATGATAGTGGTGTTGACCGTGTTTGTCTGTGTTTACGGGCGAATACTTTCCGCAATATCTTTGATTTTAATCTAAAATTTGGTATTGATGATGAAGACAATGATGATGATGATGATGATGATGCTGGAGATGATAGTGGTGTTGACCATGTTTGTCTGTGTAATCCACCCAAATCTGGAACATGTGACGGACCAGGTTGTGGATCGTTTTCGTTATTAAAATCTTGATGTCTGCTGTGCGATGGACTAGGTAACTGACCCAAATCTGGTACACGCGATGGACCGGGTTGTGTTGAAGGTGTTCGTTCGTATGATGACCCAGGTTGTGATGATCGACATCATCTGTTCTTGTTCGACAGCATTTCTTACAATTTTCCGTTTTTTAAACGGTAGATTTTTATCCATAATCTGTAGGAATATATTTAAAACAAAAATATTCATATCAGTTCCATATTTATAAAAAATAATTGTTCATATATTTTTTTGTTGGCGTGTTCTTCTTGTGTGGAATATGTATTTGTTATAAATGAACAATATTCTTAGTTATTTTACTGATGTAAATTACAATAGAAAGAGAGGTTATGTATGATTATACTTACAATTTTGTAAAGGTCCGATGTATTGAGACCTATGCTGGTTAAAAACCAATCTATTGCTATAAATTGCTTTTTTATTGTATGGCTATTTATACTGTCAACCGACCGATAACAGGAAAACAGAAAACAATGTATTTTGAACCAATACCGTGCTGTTGTTTAAAAATAAATTTTAAAAGTGCAACGTTATTGCAATGTGACTGATAATGAATAATCGGTAATTACTTGACCTCTTGATCTCGTATTTTTACGTAGTAATTGTTTTAAACTTTTGTCAATAAAATGCGACGTGACTGATAATGAGTAATCGGTAATTATTTGACCTCTTGTACTCGTATTTTAACATATTAATTTTTTTAAACTGTTGTCAATAAAATGCGAAAACAACTTTTTGAACTGCTGCTAACAAACAACGAATACAGTTTTTGTCGGTAAACAAGTTATTTACTTGATCTTTTAATCTCCTACTTACGCGTATTGAGAACGTGTGAAACTGATAATGCATTTTCTGTGTATATAAACCGATTGAAAATTGTGGTTCAGCATCCAGAAACATACCAGCTACTACAGTCTGCGATCGTCATTAAGGTAACATTATTATTTTTATTTTTTGTTATGTTCTACACAAGAACATGTACAATAATTCTTGGTTACCTGTAAAATAAGTTAATGTGTTCTTCCTATGTTATTTTTAATATATGTATTATTATAAGGTATAATCTGTTTTACATTTCTCTATTCAAAGAATTAATTTGTCTTTGTTATAAGTCTTTCCTATATCATTTTTTAATATATAATGTGTTCTATACGTTTCTCTATTACTTTTATTTTTTTTATCTTAGTTATTAAAGGTTCAATTTTAGTATTTAAAATTTAATTTCATTTTTTCTGTTTTATTTAATTTGTCTTTGTTTAGTTTTGTGTAATAATTCTTAGGATACCAGTCACAAATTAGTAATTTAACGAAAATTTATTTTTGTATGTTATAGATTTTGACAATTTAAAATCTTATCATTGTAATGGATGCTCAGCATGAAGGAGGTCTTTTATTTAATTTGTCTTTGTTTAGTTTAACATATATAAATAATATGTATAACAATTCTTAGTTACCAGTCATAAATTAGTAATGTAACGAAAAATTATTTTTGTATGTTATAGATTTTGACAACTTAAATCTTATCATTGTAATGGATGCTCAGCATGAAGGAGGTCTTCGTCATGAAGAATGTTTGTCGTTAGAGGACATTTTAAAATTAATTTATTATCTGGGTCTATCTTCCTACGGTCAGTGGGAAGATATGATGAAAAAAATTCAACCAGACATTATCTCAATAGATAATGTTAATGTTTTTTCTCTATATATTCAATTACGAGATATAACCAAAAAAATAAAATTTGCTCTCGAAACTACAATTGTTAATTCACAAAAAGACTTGATGCTTTTAAATAATTATTTATTCGATATTGATGAAATATATAACTATTTGAATACAAATATTGTTCATTTTAAAGAAAAAAATATATTAAGAACAACGTTTTCTATTATCAATTCTATTATAAAAAACAAAATGATGTATAGGTTTGAAGATGAAGAAGAAGAAGAAGATCCGATGAACATTGACATTGTTAATGACGATGACGATAACGATGGCGACGTTGAATTTAAAAGATTATTTAAATCAGTTAAATGTTATACATCTAAAAACGAAAAAACTGATGAATTGTGTGATCAGTATATTTCTTTTAAAAAAGATGATTCAACTAAAACTTTAACAACACCCGGAGAAAAGGGTCGTTACTTAATAAAAATTGATACAACTGATATTAACGATTTAAAAGGAATAAGTAAAAAAGACAGATGGACTAAAGCTGCCTATAGAAGTCAATTTTTATTGCAAAGTAAAGATTCCACTTATATGCAATTCCACAAAATTGTATTATTAAAATCACGTGAATTGGCTACGATAAAAAATATTAAAAAACAAACTTATAAAAACTGATCTTAATGTTTTGGTTAAGATAAAAAAATGTTTCCTATAAACAAATTTTCAAATTTTTTAAAACAAACTTATAAAAACTGATCTTAATATTTTGGTTAAGATAAAAAAAAATGTTTCCTATAAAAAAGAAATTTTCAAAATTTTTTGTATGTAAAATATGCTGGTATTTTATATTTGTTGTAGTATGTAACCTATACACAATTACAACAATGTTTTGTATGTAAATTTAATAAAAAAATGCTGGTATAAAAAAGTATGTATGTTTTTTAGTATGTAACTAAATGTATTATTTATGAATGGTATGGAAAAATCATAGAAAGAAATTTTCAAAAACTTCTTTCATAATATTTTGTATGTAAATTAATAAAAAATAAATAAAAAAAAGTTTCCTATAAAAAAAGTAATTTTCAAAATTTTTTTGTATGTAAAATATGTTGGTATTCACTTTGTATTTGTTGTAGTATGTAACCTATACACAATTACAACAATGCTTTGTATGTAAATTAATAAAAAATGCTGGTATAAAAAAGTATGTATGTTTTTTAGTATGTAACTAAATGTATTATTTATGAATGGTATGGAAAAATCATAGAAAGAAATTTTCAAGTTTTTCTTTCATAATATTTTGTATGTAAATAAATAAATAAATGAATCACTTTGTATGTATGTATATATGTATGTATGTATGTATATATGTATGTATGTATGTATGTATGTATGTATGTTGTATGTATGTATGTATGTTGTATAGAATGGTAGACTGTAAAAATTATAATTTTTGTAATATGTAATATAGACTATATAGAAAAAATCATAATGTTTTGAATAAATAAACAAAACATTGTATTGTATCATAATAAAACATTTTTGTTTTTAGTATTAATAAATCAAAAAATGAAAATGTTTTAAATTTTTATTTTTTTTTTTAAAAACCTTTATTTACATGTCTTAATTTACATATAATTACAATAAAAAGTTAAGCAATCATACAGTCCCAACAATTTATTCTTTTAGTTTCTTCATCATGTTCATCACACAAACAGTTCCAATATTGAATTATCCATTTAGTAATATAAAACACGTTACTTAATGCACAGTTTGTTGAAGAGTGATCATATGGACAACGTATACTATTTAAAGACTGCTTCTTCAAAACGCTTAGATACGGACACTTGAGTGATTCAATATCCACTATTTTTACATGACAGTTCAATTCTTTTTGTAAAGCTATTTTTTTTTTCACGTCCTTTTATATAAATACACTTTCCATATCATAACATCACCAAATTCAGATAGATTTTGATAAAAATAAGTATGTATAAAAAAATGCTAAATGATATTATGTTTGAATAAATAAATTATGTGGATAGTAAAAACTAAATAAAAGGTAATTAACATGGAAGGAGGAGGTGTAATAAACTGAAAGTGATTAATAAAAGAAACTCAAATAATAGACTGACAGACAAACGACATTGTCCCAACCCCAGAGATTGGCCAGTTAAGAAACCAGTTAAGAAACCAAAATAAAGAAAACAAGACGGAGGAAGGAGAAGAAGAATGAAAACCAAGAGAGAACAAACCCATGAGGAAGAAAACAAGATGAAACGCATCAAGAAAACTAGACAAGTAATGAAAAATAGAGAAGGGAGAAATAATGTAACCCAAAGTAATAAAGACAATGAAATTCGGTTAAGAACCAAAACTATTAATGAACGTTGGTATTGATAAAATGACCATTATGAACCGTCAGTAATATGAAACAATGTATAAAAATACACTAACCAAAAGAGTTAGGGATATATGTAATTTATTAACTAAGAAAGACACAATATTAATAATGTTATATAGATAGTGGGTAGAGAAAGAGAATAAAATGATGAGAAATAAATGGAAGTTGAATTAGTGAAAGTGATTTATACTAGAGTGATATAATACTAAAGAAACACTAAATAAATTGTAATGAACACTAAACAATTTAAGAAAGTGGTAGCGAACAATAAATACAAATATTGTCTGTCATATAAATAGTAAGAGGAGAGTAGGCTAAGGTAAAGACTTAGTAAAATTACTTATGTTTTAGTTTTAAGAGTGAACAATAACATTTAACAAGTTACAATGGATAGTATTTAGGATAGAACATTTAATCAGTGAATAATGAACACTAAGTAGTGATATTCACTGTGATGACTAGGAAGTAGTATTGTTATAACTTAAAAATGTATTGTAAAAGTCTAAAGGTGTGTTTCACAAAGAAAAGTAATTAGATGGTGTTAATATGGAAGGGAGAGAAAAAAGCATTAGAAAATAAGTTTGTATCAACATTAATTCAATACCCATGTTATAAGGGGAGTTTAATGGAAAAAGTTCAATAGAGGTGAGATTGTTTAGCACCAGAACAACAAATAAGAAATAATGAATTATATAAACTGTTAGTTATGAAATGGATATGGCTGTAAGAATTATACAGACCATAGGCCTAGATGTTTTATTTTATATTGGAAATGAATAGCAAATAATTAACAAGTAAGGTTGAATAACACAGTTGTTACTAATTAAAACACATCCAGATACATTAAACATAATTACAAATGCAAAATAACAATTTGGGACTAAATGAAATATGTGTGTATGAAGCCACAAAAATCCAGTAATGGCTACTTAAATGTGAAACAGGCCTAACGGTCAAACATAAACAATTACTGATTATACAAAAATCACCATATAATGGACAAATCCAAGGTGGCTAATTCATCAAGGATGAATAGTAGTTATTATTAAAAACCAAATATTAAATGAAGGAATTATATAAATAAAGAAATGTAATTAGTAAGTATGAAATTAATTTTAAACTTAGAAAACTTGATAAAACCCAATATTGTGGGGTACCAAAATAATCTTTGTGAGAAAATATAAATGACAGTGCATTTAGATAATAACTCAGAAGGAAGATAAGAGGAGGAAGAAGGTCCGAAGATATGGGAAGATTTGAAAGAAATTCGAAAATTGATAACAATGTACTGATTTTCTGCTCACCCAATGAGAGTAAGTACGTAACCATGGAAACAGCCGTTTAACGAGGTAATTACCGTTAAATACACTTACCTGAAAAGTGACGTTATCGCAAGCCAGATGTGAATTGTCTGTACAACACCTTTTAATGTTTAAAACATATTAGAAGTAAAACAAAGTGTAGAAATTGAGAGTACAGAAGACTGATGGATGCAGAATACCATTTCCAGAGGGAGAAGATGTTTAAATCAATATGAAATATCCAAATAAGTTCAAACCACTTTGAAAAAGATGCCGAAGCCTGAATAAAGAACGCTGAACAATATTGATGCCATAATCTTTCCTTCTTGACATCCCGAATAATAACGTACTGCAATGCTGTTAAGTATCAGTTAAATTATTTCAACTTCCAAAAAATAAACGCACTTTAACCATTTCTCAATGTATGTTGAATAACACTAAATCATTTTTATTCTCTTACAAGGATTGATCCATAAATTTATATCACTGAAAAACTTGTTAACTATAGAACTAACCTCATATTTATGTACGACTTATAAACAACTTGTATGACACTTAAACAAAACAATTACCGCTACACATTATCCTACATAAGGAAAAAACATTGTAAGGTTGTGTATTTTTAATGTTGTAACTGCATCTGAACCTTTTAACGTGATCCAAACAACTCACAAACATCGACAGAAATATTTGTTGATTGGCGAGATAGAACGCCATTACTGTTTATTTGTATTCAAAAGTCGATCGTTTAACCTTGAGTAAGAGTCTTATAAAGAATTATCCGGTGCAGAATTATATATGAACAAACTATTTACAACTTGTGTCTATAAAATATTAACTTCAAATTAATAATAAATTTATACTGTGTGTGTTAAATCGTGTCTTATTTCCATTAGCAAAGTGTATGTTTAAAAATATAATGTATAGCGAAGGTTTCCAAGGCGACGTCTAGCGCTCAGGTAGCGAATCCTACAACTGCTATCTCGATTGACACGAAATCGAGAAAAGGCGGGACGGATTGAATTCGTCGCCTCGTTCAAATAGAACATTGATAAGCAAACCATTTTAATTGTGTAAGAAACACAGACACACTTTCACACTCAGACACACTGTTATGTTTTACAGAGGTATACCGTACGAACGAATAGCGACCACACCTAATTCGTAATAATATATATACATGAATTTAATATTACTGGAAGTTCACTATATTCTGTTAATCCACAATTCCAACTAAGTCCAAGATAATTATTGTTAATCCAGCCATTAACTTTTTTTTTCTTTTCTGATAGATGTCTGTAATCGAATGGAGGTAAGAATAAGTATTGATTACAAACACCAGCGAATTTAGTGTTTACTATAGGTTGCACGCACAGTTCTTTAATAATATAATTATTTCCATCATCGCGAAAACTTTGAAAGTCGATAACATATTCCATTGCGTGCAACAGCAGAACTGATATCAGTTTTATCAGCGTAGTAATGTCACGTTCTCAGTACGCACGCGTAAGTAGGAGATCAAAAGATCAATTACGTAAATACGAATTACACAGTTAAGCAATCATACAGTCCCAACATTTTTGTCTTTCAATTTCTTGTTCCAGTATTCGACAATCCACTTAGTTAAATGATGTACATTATTTAAAGCACAATAATACGAATTATGTTTGAAAGGACAGTGAACAGAATATGAAGACTGCTGTTTTAACACTTTTAAGGATGGACAAACGAGTGTTTCCATATCTGATATTTTTACATAACAATTAAATTCTTTTTCTAATGCTACTTTTTTTTCTGATCCTTTAACATAAATACATTTACCGTTCATATATTTATTTAATATAAACTGTAGATAATCTTGAAGACCGCACTTCCAGCTAAGTCCAAGACACTTGGTTTCAATCCATTTATTAACGTTTTTTTTCTTCTCTGACAAATGTTTGTAACTAAATGGTGGTAAAAACAAATACTGATCACTAGCACCAGAAAATTTGTTATCTTGTATACACTGAATACAAAGTTCTTTAAAAATGAAATTGTTTCCATCATCGCGAAAACCTTGAAAATCGATAACGTATTCCATTGCGTGCAACAGCAGAACTGATACACTTTTTATCTATGTAATTATATTTTAAATACTTTTCTTACAGTACCAGATAAAGGCGTATATTGCATAATTGTATCGTAAAAAATGAGACAGTAGATAGTAGTTTTTCCGGTATGTCTGTTGACGTCTCAATATCCAGACGGATGTCTATTGAACCAGTTTTTAATGATTCATTTTGTTTTGAACAATCAATTACACAAAAAGGTGTATACGTTAGAAAGTTTGAACGATTTATCATTGGCGCATTTTCACTTTTGTAATAATACGAGGACTGAAATATTGAATAATACTCATGTAGAATCGACGTTTCACCATTAAAATTATCATACGGATAGTATTCTGAATTTAAATATAACTTTACATTATAGAATGAAGCAAAATCAAAATGTGCTGGGTTTTTATGTCCATTATTTTTTCTGTCAGTCTGAAAACCTACAATAACGTAACGAGGTTTATCTGATTGTGATGACGTTTTAACAGTCCAAGTAAGTTTGTTTGCTTTTGGCACAGACGGATACTCGTAAAGTTCCCATTTTCGAAACGGCATTAATAAAGGTCGATCAATTTGTATTATCTTCAGTAAATCTACCTTTACTACGTCATTAACATAAACATACGGAATTCTCCATGATATATATTTTATTTTTAATTTGTATGTGTTTACTGATTCAGGTAAAATTACTGCATTATTATCAGTGGACGCTCTAATTAAAATTAATTCTTGCTTTATATTTAACAAAACCTTTTTAAAATCTTCAGCAAATCCGAACAACCTTTTTAATGGGATACAGAAGCTAATATCTTTCGATGATGGTGCCATATGACTTATTAAATCTGAAGCCCATCCACTATTTTCTAAAGTGTTAATTTCATGTGGTTTAATTGTTAACATATTCTTAATTGTTGATGTTATTCCAACATTTTTAACTCTATCGATTTCTGATCCATTTATTTCGTATCTAATTTCATCAAACAAAAATGCTAAAGCATTTGAACATAATTTTAAAGTTTGATCATATATACCGTTATTATTAGTGTATTCTATTTTTATATGAAGGTAACTTTCATACGGTAATGTGTACACATCTTGTTGATTAATTGGAATTCTAATTTAGTCATTATTATTGAATTATAGTAGAGGTGTACGGTAGATGAGTGTGATAAGCTAATCCTACTATCGATTCATCTTCATACACAACATCCCCTACAATGTTTAGAATGCTAGCGTTTACGTTTTGAATATTAAGATTCATTTTTTGTTTAAATAATCCTTTATTACTGTTAATCCCAATGACTGTAGAAATTTCAGGTTTTGTGGTGTTAACCGGTCGATATTCATATCTTTACTACTTATAATTGGCTTATTTGCAGTTGTTTTATTGATTCCGTAATAAAAAATAAGACCCATTATTATTGTTTTCTCAAATACAAACGTAACGTTATTATTTCGTTTCGAAAATTAATCAATCTTCCTTGTTGATCTTCTAGTCTTACTACAATATTATGTATCCTAGATGTGTTTACTGGTAAATATATCACGTTGGTCGGTTTTTCAACAATTTTAAAACCTGGCGGAACACTAGGATATAATTCGTGTATTATGTGATCTGGAATTCCGTTGTTAAACGAACCGCTAATTAAAATACAAATCAATCGGATGCTCTCTACTCGAACAATACTTATCGGTAAGGTTGAACTGTACCATTTATTTGGATTTATTATGCATGTTTCAAATCCTAATATGGTTGCTAACGAATCGGGTTTACTAAAATCAATTTGAACGTTAGAACAAATTTCACTTTTTAATGTATTATTATTCGCCTTTATAATTATTTTTACATTTTCATCATGTTGAATTAAGTAATCGTTAATAAACGTTGCGATATCTGAAATTTCATAAGAACCAGTAGGCAATACTATTTTCTTATCAATACCATAATATAATACATTGTTAATTCCTTCCTCTATATTAGGTATTGAATGATATGTCATAAAGTCAATTAATGCTAGTTCTCATTGTTCATCACTTAACTCGATTGGTGGAAAAATATCACATGTTAATACGGATCCTTTACCGCTTAGACAAAACATTATTACTGAGAAACTGTAAACACAAATGACCGCAGTTGACTGCATCCATATTTTGTCTTCGTGTATAATTATAAACGATTTCAATAGATCGTGGGCTTGATGAATAAAAATAATTAATTAGTTCGATAGGCGGTCTTAAATTACCAAAACTATCAAAATAATTAACTTTATTTTTACGTTTAAAATAACATACCCAGTGAGTACCATGGCCATAACTATTATCTAAATTAACTATTCCGGTTTCATTTTGCCAAATTCCAGTGTGTAACGGTAATGTGTCACTTACTTATTTTTTGCGTACCGTATCACTTATTATATGATATACAATTACCCCAATATCCACTTTAGCGATACACAGTTTCGTCACTGATGACGCGTTTCGGGACTAAGTCCCATCCTCAGATACATAATTAATAAATTAAAATATTAAAATCACGACCATGATACTGGTCAAGTCAAAATAAATAAAATAAATTATAAATCGCATGTAATAAGTTTTGCTAACCACGGCTGGAGCTCCCGCATGCGTTCACCCGCAACCGCGATTGTCAATCGCGGTTGCGGGTGAACGCATGCGGGAGCTCCAGCCGTGGTTAGCAAAACTTATTACATGCGATTTATAATTTATTTTATTTATTTTGACTTGACCAGTATCATGGTCGTGATTTTAATATTTTAATTTATTAATTATGTATCTGAGGATGGGACTTAGTCCCGAAACGCGTCATCAGTGACGAAACTGTGTATCGCTAAAGTGGATATTGGGGTAATTGTATATCATATAATGTGTCACGCATAAACACTCCTCTGAAATTAGGAATCTTTAATTGTTTAACATACAGTAGTAAATCTTGAATTGAAAGCGGACGTATAGGAATACTCTTTATTATTTTCGCCGTCGTTGTTTCGTTTTTCTTTTCTTTGTTTTTTTTTAGACCTCCTCCTGTTTTTTTATACGGTCTCAAATATAAACCTTTTCCACTTTTACCAGCAAAACGTTTCAAATAATTATAAACTGTGTTGGACATAGTTTTTTTTCTTTTTTATTCCCCCACCAAATTTACTTTTAGCTTTCATTATGTTAGTTACTGACCACTAGTGACCACGCTGCAACTTTCTCCCCGAACGATGCGTCACTTGATTTAACACGTTCCCAAGCTCTTTCAGCTAATTCCTTATCAGCCTTAGCGCGATTTATAGAATCTGAATACTTTGAATATGTAATATCGTGTTGTTTACAAGCAGCGTCAAGCTTATTAATTCCTGGATCACCTCTTTGTAATCGTTTCGCTAAATTTGTACCGGGTCCACAATACTGATAACCGGGTAAATGAAGTTCGACAGGTAATAAATAAATTGACTTGTTTATAACATTTCCAAGAATATTACTCACCAGACCACCACCTTCTATCTTGTTTGGATACAGATGCATTTATGACGCTTCATATAAACTTTGTATTATATATACAATGCGAAATTCGTTTATAGTTTTAACAGGATTGTCTTTAGTGCACTCCTTATATAATTTGTATAATATTCTAACTAAGTTACTGTCAACTTTATAGTCTTCTAGATCTAATTTAAATGCATTCATAACTCTTGTTAAAGTCTTTTGGTTTATAACGTCTGTATCATCTTTAGGATCAGCAACATTAGTCAATCTGCTTTCATTAAAATCAATACTATTTTCCTCTTCACTTCGTGAATAATATATTTTATCATCTATATATTGTTTACATTCATCTTTTGTATTATTTATGTTTGTTAATAAAGTCTGTTTATTTATAACATCAAGCAAATTAATAGGATCTGCTACATTAATTAACCTTTTTTGCTTGAAATCACAACAATTAGTTTGTGTATTTTCATCAGGTAATTTATTATCAACATAAAGTTTATTAACAGCATCAAATTTATAAACAGGTGATGCGATTTGAGCCACACGATTATTCTTGAATGAATACACTGGACTATTGTTCAGCTTAATAGGTATTCTATCAGCTAAATATTTAGTAACATTTTCTAAATAATTTTTATTTACAGCATCACAAGGTTCGTCAGGATCGGCTAAATTAATAACTTTTTTCATTTTAACATCGTAACAATCGTCTGTATTTGTTAAAGTAATCGAATTTGTTCTCACATATTTTACATTTACGGCATCATCATCCAATTCAGGATCGCCCACATTACATAATCGTTTATTACTTATATTAAAATTTCCGTCGTCAGTTAATTTAAATCCTTCTCCAGGCGGTCCACGCTGAACGTTGGAACTAGCCACTAAGTCACCACTACAGTGTCCGAATTGATCGATACTCATTTTGAAAATATCGCTTCAAACGTTGCTGCATCTTCTTTTATTATACCGGCCTCCTGTAGCTCTTCAATAATTGATAATATTTCATTTTCATGACCCGAATGACCTGCACTTTGTGAAGCAATCAATAATTTTAATCTATCGCATAATTCATTTACATTATTCCAGTACACAAAAACTGGTTTATTGTTACTGAAATTTAACAAACCGCGACCTTCTGTATCACTATGCAATCGGCTACTTCTAACTTTTGATGTGGATGATTGTAAAAGCTTATTAATAATAGGCTTAATTATATTTTTATATTTGTAACTAGTACTGCTTTTAACTCTGTTTGTCTTTAAACTTAAATATGCCGCGGTTTCACTTATTATACGCGAATATTCGTCTAAATCTTCTTGAGAATATACATATGCATTGGGGTTTTTCATAAAAATAAGATCGTACAAACCAGGTGTACCTTTGTACATAACATTATTAATTGTAATAATATCACTTTCATCAGTCTTTAAAGGGTATTTACCTAACATTAAAATATTATTATCTCCAAAATATGGACCAAAAACGTGATCAATATCATGATTACTGTCATCAAAAAATTTACGCATATAGTGTCTTATTAACGGACCTTTAAACCATATACCGATAAAAGGTTCAATTGATTGTCGTCCTTCTGATGTTGACATCAATTCATCAACCGTGGGTAAGGTTTCATACGTTATTTCTTCTTCACGCGGCAATTGTAACGGCGTTTCTACTGTTCGTTTGTTCGATATCGGGATGTTTTCGGCCTCTTCTGAAAACCTTTTGTTTTGTAAACGCGACTGAATATCGCCCATTTCAACATCTAATTGTTGTTCTTCTTTTTTAATCAATGACGAATTTGTTTTCTCTTGTACTAACTTTTGTAACGGAGTGATAATAGGTTTCAACGATTTTTCTGCAAACTGTTCTTCATCAATAATATTTTGTGTTAGAGTCTGATGTTTCTTTCGAATATTTTTTCTTATTTTTTTAATTTCATTGCACGAGCTTCTCTTACTTGTCAAGGGAACGTGACTTCTTCGATGACATATTGATAAGTAATAAAAAAAATTTCTATTACAAATTAGTAATATAGATATCAAAATCAAAACGATAACGACCGCCACAATTCATATCACTTTCTTTATCTATAACAAAAAAAACCCTTTTTGCGTCTTGTCCATGCTTTAGAACAAAGTTCTTTAAACATTTCAAATGTCATATCAGTATTAACATGATCTCTGTATATATGTTTTAAATTTAGTTCGTCTTGTTGAAAAATAATTATTAAATTCGCGTTATCACGAATCAAGTGTTTCGGAATTCGAACATACGTTTGTCATATATAAATAACATTATTATTTTTATGTCTACATATTGTAAAATGATTTCTTATATTATCTTGTTGTTCACATGCTACATCATCAAATATAATAACTGAATTTTGTTCAGTATCATCAGGATGAATGACTTGATCATTTTCTGAAAATTTATAGTATTTTATTGTTGGTATACCTGATAAAACTGTTTCTAAAAATTTGTACTTTGACTGATACAACGATTTTGAAAAAACATAAACGTTCTCAAAACATAAACCATTAGGGCTGAACAAAAGATTAAGCATTAGGTTTGTTTTCCAGTATTACTCGGTCCAATGATAAGAGACCTGACATTATTTGGTAACAACTCGCTATGGACTCTTTCTTTTTTCTCCATAGATTTATCAAAATTACAAATACGTATTTTTTTTGTTTGCTGTACTATTTTCATGATTGAAAAAAATAATTCAAATGATTTGGTTTTTATCAATCCAACTGTTATGCGACTTATCGTATCCTAACCACTGAACAAGTAGTTTATTACCTTTACGTTTTACTATTTTTTCAATTAAAAATATATTGTCGTATTTTGTTTTACTAATTTCTTGTTCGTAAAATCCACCATCTAATACGGTTCCTGTATCATCTTTTAAAATATATGTTCTAGGTACTGTTTGTTTAATATTATGAATTGTAAATATTTCATTTGTCCAATTTGGTAAATAACCTTTGGTAAAAATTTGTTTGTATTTACTAATTCTCACTCTATCCCCAACTTTATATTTTGCAGGTTTCTTATTAACAGGTATTCGGTTTTTATTTATTTGTATTAATACCCTTTCCTCATTATTTATATTAACATCTTTAGGTTTCATACTTATAGTTCTATGTACAGTATTATTATATTTTTTCAATAACTGAGGAAGTACTTCGATCCATGTATACTTTCCACTGGTAGTAAACCACTTCCACATATGGTTTTTTAAAGTACGATTAAAACGTTCAATAATAGAGGCTTTTTAACTGAATAAGTCGAATAATGATTTATATTATAATGATTAAATAATTGCTGAATCGGTAAATTGTAAAATTCTTTTCCTTTATCAGTTTGTAAATGTTTCATTTTGTTTACATGTAATATAGGTCTTAGAGCTTTTACAATTTCGTGTGAGGTTTTTGATTTTAACGGAACTGCAAATGCAAATTT
This sequence comes from Magicicada septendecula, assembly GCA_034769895.1. Lineage (NCBI taxonomy): Eukaryota > Metazoa > Arthropoda > Insecta > Hemiptera > Cicadidae > Magicicada > Magicicada septendecula. The sequence goes on along the minus strand of CM068374.1, from coordinate 226,900,644 downwards.
ACTAAAACAATTTATCACTGTTAGTATATATTTATAACTTTTATTCAACTTTGAAAAAGAAATCATTTCTACAAGGCCAGCTTGATACAAATCGTGAATACCTTTCAGTTCGACATTGCGTGTAGGAAAATTCCTTCTCGCTTGTTTATACAATTCACTACTTATCGCCTGTCTGATGCTCATTATTCAAAGTACAACAACTAATTAAAAACTGTTTACATCTATGACCTTAGTTATCAGAGATTACTTTGTATCAAAAGTAATCTTTACGTTATCCTAAAGTTAAACAAATATCTAACAAAAACATATCAATTCTGTTTTTTATAAATTTTATTTTCACTTTAATATATTAACAAAATTAGCAACACACTTTTTTGATCTGATATAGTCTTCATATTTATAAGATATATAACGCACAGTTTTACATGTCGGATACAAAAGTTTGTGCACAAATTAAATATGCGTAATAGTATTAAAACATGTAGTTTTAAAACCACATTTAGAACAAACAATATTATCCGAATCATCAACAAATCTTTGATTTTTAAAAAAGTTTTCAATACATTTTTCACTTTTGTCACTTAATGAAACCATCTTTTATGACTCCGTGTAATTTAACAAGTAAACAATTTGGAGATACCTTAGCGTGTTCAAACCATGTCTGTGTGTTGCCAATCGTGAAGTATAACTTTACAGTCTATACACATTACATCGTCGTCCACTCCAGTATACAAAAAACCTGCCGATACTAAATTATCAACTCGTGGTAAACGTTTAGGCCAACAGCAAAATGTTAACTTCATGATTTCTTCAGTTTCTGATATACATTTTTTCGCATTCATTATATCATCAATATGTAATAATATACTGTATAGTGCATAATTATTATATTTATCATATATATAACATACCATTTTACATTCTGAATTAAAAGGTTTGTGCATAAATTGAATATGCGAAATAGATAAAGATCCTCTTGTTTTAAATCCACACTCACGACACACAATACTGTCTAAATCACCATTAAAAATAAATCCTGCTTCTTCAAAAAAATCTTGCAATAACTTACAGGGGTTCAATTTTTCGCACAACTTCGCCATTTTTGACATTGCGTCCAACTTGTTGAGCCTCTACTAACTAACTACTTCCAACGGAGAGTTTTGTATTCTTCTTCAAAATCAATATCGATTATTAATTGGTTTCCATATTTTTCAAACCTTTGTAATATATCGTCATAGAAGCAAATCGTTGGGGATTGTATCTTGATAATTTGTTCATTTTCAATTATAGTAACATTTGCTTCAGAAAATTCATTATTTACAAAATAACATATTTCATTAAACGCTGAATCAGCAGATTCTATGCAATATATACACCAATTGAAAGCATGAATATTTCCTTTCTCCATGTTAACAGCTTCACGTATTCTTCACAACTATACGTTCAAATCATTATGCTCTTGGAAACTGAACTTTTATTCTTCTTCATCAACATTACTATCGGTTATTATTTGATATCGATTGGTCTTTCTTTTGATTTATCAATTGTAATATTAATTCTTTTAATTTGTATAGTACATCATCATTTACACATTTCAATCCGAATATCGATAGATTATTGTTTTCTGTTCTAACTAACACCCGTAAATTCATTAAAGACATACACAGTATTGTTCTTAAAAAAGTATAAATTACCATCAGAAAATGTAAATGATGAATCAATTTTAGGCGGTATTCCAGGAAATGTTTCAGATATATAACCCCATTATTTAGTAGTGAACGTACACTCATTGACTTCTCTATAATAATTATCATCATGAAATATATAAGTTTTACCTTTATAACTGTTGAATACCGCATGTAAATTATCCGGTTGTATGTTAAATAAAGATTGGATATGCTTCGGATAACCATGACTTAATTTAAGACTCATTAAATCGAACATGAATACCAAAGAATCTATAAACATAACTATCTCACCAGATGGTCGTTGATATACAGCTAAAATTATTGTGAAGTTTTTTGGAAGAAACGTTAACCAATGTTCTATTATGAGCGGTTTGGTATATATCATTTCTGCTGGATTTAATATCCACAACCATTTTTTATATAATATATATAATCGTTTATCAGCAATTAAAAATAATTAATATTTTTAAAATTACAAAGATCGATTTTATTTGTATCTATAGGATGCTCGTTTTGTATTTTTGGTACCGAAGAATATGGCGACTCCGGTATGAGAGATATTATAGAAGTGTTATCTGCCTTACCATATAAATTTTGAATGGCTAAAACATCATCATCACCCAACTCTATTTTACCGTTGTAATAAGCATACATTACAGAATCTGATACATCTGAATGTGATAAACCTATAACATGACCGATTTCATGTATTAACGTTGCATACAAACTTGTGTGGCCAAGAGGAACAACGTTATCAGTCGAATATGACCACTTTTCATCTTCATCAATATGAATTTCTCGCCTTGAATTATTATAATCAGGAAAATATGCATGTGCTAATGTTCCACCTTTACCGTCAAACGTTCTCGTACATTGCCACGATTCTTTTTGCATCATATGTTTCAATCTTTTATTAGAAATTAAAATATCTGTATTTACTCTATCATGTTTAAAACGTATACCAGACTTTTCCTCCCATACTGCAAAAGCTTGTTTAGTCAATTCTAACACCTCTTGATTCGCTAAATAATAATGCCATGTTACTTCAGGCTTGTTCCATTTAAAACTGGATACTCGATAATCAAAAATAATATCACTATTACCGCATCTAGGTTTTAACATAAAATTTATAGTTTCATTATTTAATTTACCATCAGTAGGTAATTTATAGTATTCTTGAAATATAAGTATCGCATTAGTAATATCTGATTCATTTACCGCTTGCAACGAAGATTCATCATCTGTTTGAAGATAACCATATTCATATAAATATTGCTTAACTTTATCCACTTCAATCTGTGTTGTATTATCGGCTAAAGAATTTATTAGTAATATTTGAACAATTACTATATATAGTAAATTTTTAACTACCGACATGTTATTAACTAGGATGTTACTTTCAGAATTCACGTTGGAACACTAATAAACCGACTGCTAACGTGTATTATATAAACGTTATTATCGGCTAACATATCTAAAAACAAAATCATGTTAAAACGTGAAAATAAAAAAGTACAAATAATGAATAAATAAATGTAATTATTTATTTAAAAAATAAAAAAAGTATGAATTAACTAGGGATTGAACAATTGATACTTACCTTACATATAATCTATTATTAGAATAACACAGTTGCACGTTACCGAGTAAGCTAATTCTTATCTTATCTGTATACCATGACAATCGTTACATATAAAATGTAATATATCTAGGTAAAGACGACGCTATCTACACTGTAAAAAGGAAAAAAACAGTTTACACGTCAACGAACTCGGAGGAATGTTTATGTTTACATCAACGTTTACGCGTGTCAACAAAACGCCGTCTGTTTATATTTACATTTTTACTAGGTCAGTGTATTTCAAGGTCACGGTTTACTATAGAATGACAATCGTTACATATATAATGTAATATATCAACGTTTACGCGTGTCAACAAACGCCGTCTGTTTATATTTACATTTTTACTAGGTCAGTGTGTTTCAAGGTCACGGTTTACTATAGAATGAAAATCGTTACATATATAATGTAATATATTTAGGTAAAGACGACGCTATCTACACTACAAAAAGGGAAAAAAACAGTTTACAGACAAGATTGTCCCAGAACATACAAAATATGTCCTAGGACACGATTGTCCCAGAACATACAAAATATGTTCTAGGACACGATTGTCCCAGCGCATACTTCCGGGAAAGGGTGTCCTAGCACATACAGACATATATTACTCGCTGACTATTCCCCCAAGACCCCAAAAAATAAACTGCAATCAAGAACAGCAAACGAATTGAACAATGGGCCAACAGGGAGCACAAGCGTTCTGTCCAAACAGTCGTTACTCTTTACTTTACTCATTCGCGAACCACCTTCTGCAAACGAAACTTAACCTTAGCCCCTGACGCGTACCGACTGCTTCGTTAGTGTTCGCGTCTTTCCGTAAATATTCGTACAGGTTGACTGCGTTGTCAGCTGGCAACCTGACACATACTGATAACGAACATTTATTGAGCAGCACGGTTTAACAGAACTTCCTTCGCGCCAAACTATGACGCATACAACTGAATTTATATTTATGTTTGTATTGTTTAAAAATGCTTACCTCGTTTGACAGTTACACTCGCAGCTGATATGCTCCGGTTACGTAAGACTTTACACACTTCGTAAGCAGCTGATCCAGGATGAATCGTAATTGTTCACACGCGCGACAATCATTGGAACGAAAACACTCGATAATCATTTACAGAAAACTACACTATTAAATACATAGTCCTATATGGACATCAAATACACACGCGCTGAATATTTAATGATTTCATGAATAACGTAATAATGAATACTCTTCAACTATCAAACTTAAAAATTATTAAAAATCTCTAACTTTATAACAATCATTTTTTTTACAGCAGCGAGAGAGCAGTGTTCTGTACGTCGAAACGTCGGTTTCATTGGGCTTTACCATAACAGTCAGGGCCGGACTGGGAATGAAATTAGGCGCGGGCATCCAGATCCAATAGCGGCGGCTTTGTACTCCACACCTACTAATAATACAGCATCCATCTCATTCTAATACTACTGCTGCCCTATTTCTTTTTTTCAATTATTTTCGATTTATGTTTTCAACAATATCAAAAGGTTAGCTACAAGAAAAAAAATATATATGAGATTGTTATATGCCCGAGTACTAAGTATTTATAGTAGAATTTTTTTAAGTACTTGTCACTTTTTCTAATTTTTTTATTTTTATACTAAGCAAAAACATGAAAGGAGTTAAGCTTTTTATGTCAATACATCTATAAGAAGCGCAATGATAAAAACGTCAGGTTACTACATTAGTTTATTGTTTTAGAAATATAATAAAATATACATGTAAGTGCTTAATACTAATATACATATATATTATATTTTAAACAACCAGAAGAGACTTCAACAGTGCACTCTTTTTTGCTACGTCATCTATAATGTCATCAAGATTTAGGTTTTCTAAAACTTCCTTTTCAATAGACATCAGCATAAAAGATTCCAATTTCTCTTGACTTAAATTGCATCTCAATCTATTTTTTATAAATTTTAGAGTTGAAAAACTTCTTTCACAAGGAACTTGTGTAAATGACAATGTCAACATATACTTGAATGCAAGCCCAATCACACTGTATGCTCCGGTTAACAAATTATATCTCTTAAGAAGTCTGTAGCAGCATATGGAACAGTTATTGTAAACTTCTTAAGATTGAGCTGTACTTCTTCTTCAGTGTCATTTTCATCATCGCTAAGGGAGTTTGATGTACCTGACGCATCTGCTATCGCATTGTAGCGATATTCTTCTAAATTTGATTTTTTAATGGTATTCCATATATTAGCTAGATGTGTTAACTCGGCCCGTAGATTCTCTTCAGTTGCCCTTTCGTCAAAAGTTATAAGTTTTTTTACTTAGTTCTTTAAATGCAGATGGTGGCAATCCTTCAGATATAATATTAGGGAAGGCCTTGGGATCTAAATTAGCAAGGTCTACATATAATAAGTTACTACTAAAATCAAACCGTGTTTTTAGACCCGTAGTCACTGAATCAACAATAACATTGAACACGTTCACTTCGAATGACTTCAAAGGATCCTGTATAACTTCGTCTGAAGAACTTTCTTCTGGTATGTTCTTTTTTTCTAATTCCCTTCTGTGGAAGCTCTGTTTCGGCTTCAACTTCTAAGTTCTTATCATCAAACTGAATAGAACTCCAGGTCACAAAATTGTCAGCTTTATCTTTCACTCCTGAAAAGTTTTCTCTTATTTGATCTAGCTTTTCGGTTGTAACCTGGAACATTTTATAAGCCTTCAAAATGTCAAAGCCACTTGTTTGTAAATACTTCGAAAGAGGTGTTGTTTCTTTGTAGATATAAAGAAAAATGAAAGCTGTCAACACAGTTTCATATTTTAACAGAGCCTCTTTGTATGACTTAGCTTTTACTCTTGTATCTGATGCAAACTGGTCACCATTTTCAATAGCATGTAGCGTTGCAATAACAATTACATACATTGAAGATTCTTTCTTATCTAAGGTTTCAAAAACTTTATTTACAGCATTTGATTTCGACCACCATCGAGTTTCTCCTATAAGATTAAGTCTTCTGTGATGTGGATCTTGTGCTATATTTTCCCACTGATCCATCCGCAAGTACGAGCTTTTCAGAAAAACAGCAACATCGTTGAGTAAACTAAACAGGGAAGCACTTGATATAACAGAACTGGTTGTATCAGAAAGGACGAGATTCAAAACGTGTGCACAGCACCAAACATGAACTTGATGAGGAACTTCGGCGGACAGCTTTGCACTGAATCCTTTATATTGACCTGGCATATTTGCGGCGCCATCTGTTGAGCTACCAATGCAGATTTTAATGTCTATATCAGTGGCATGTAGAACGTTCATCAGTACATTCTGCAAGTCTTCGCCAGTTGTAGAATGACATCGAACTATAGCTAGCAGTTTTTCATTCACTTTATCGTTGAGGATATATCTAACAACAATACTGCATTTATCATGACATGATACATCTTGAGTTGTATCAATTTGTACAGAAAACATTCCTGCTTCCTTTACTTCTTTAGCCACGACTTTCTTTATTTCGTTCCCTATGGTGTCTATTACAGAATTAAGAGTTGTCTTTGAAAACAGAGTTACAAAATGACCTCTTCCTTTTGGACCCTTTTGTCCATTAACTTGTCCTCTTTGCTTCGATGTTTAACCTTTTCTTCTTCATATTTTTGACTTTTTTGAATACATTCATTAATGTGCTCGTGTAAAACCATATCATATTTAGATAAAAGTATCATAATTTCTAAGAAATTGCCATGGTCTAGAAACTTATTTTGCAGGGTATAAGCAGTTTCGTTAAGGTCGCCCCTGACGCTCAGTCCTCGTTTACCGGTAACCTTCATAATATCAATAATTCTTTGCATTATCATTCTTCTTTTTTTTACTTGTTGCTCTCTAGCATTGAGCTGGTTAAAAAACAATAAATTTTTTATGCCCGCCTTGCTGTTTCTTAACAGGTAAGCTTCTGCACACCTCCTATGGCATTCGCTGACTTCATGTTCCTCGACTCTTTGGTGGACATGTCTCCTTTCACTCATTCTATTAATAAATTTATTGTTTTCTGAAGTGTGTGCGAATGCTAGACAGACAGTAAAGAATAAGGCTTTACTAACTTCATCGTATGAAAGCCAAATCCTGTGAGACTCATCTTTCCTAATAAAAGCCTTCTTGATGACAGTCACTGATATTCTGTTAAGGGTGATACTTAAAAAAGGATTCGATCTCTCCAGCTTTGGGTCGTGAAAATAAACAATTTTCAAGTTTGTCGTCTGGTAACGGATTACTTACGTCTGTAGTTTCATGATGTAAAGGTGAATCCATTTTTTGAGATTCTTCAATGTTACTTAATGCATCGACTTCACTTGGCAGATCAGACTCAATATTAGTCGAAGGTTGCAACTTGTTTATCTGAAGAACGTCACATACTGCAACTTCTTCAACGTCAACGTCGTTGTTTTCATTATTTTCGGCTTCGTTATTAGTTACAAACTCAGTTTGATGCTGCATATCTTCACTTGAAATGCAAGCATCGTTCTTTTCTTGGATAAAAGATGAGAGCTGCAAAATATTAATGTTATCACTGCTATCAGTTTCATCAACGGAGCAATTTTCGTGCTTGGAGAAAAATACTGTTATTGGCGAACACGTTTTTGCCTGCTCAAACATTAGTTTAAGTTATTTTTCTCTAAGTCTTTCTGCGCCCCCTTTCTTTTTACTTTTTTTACGTTTTAATCCCTTAGATAGGTCACTGTTCTGTTCGGGACCTGATTCCCTGTTCTGATTATCTGAATCATCCCTGAAAAAAAAACGCCTTTAGTTAAACAATACAGTTGTTGTAGTTAATTTTTTTAACCAAATAGTTTGACTATAGTTGGCTACATAATGAATAAACGGTACCACGAAATTAATATTAAAAATTTTCAAAACTGCCTATCGTGCCTATAAAATACAATAATAACAAACAATTAAACAAGCTTTTCTTAATGTAGTACAAACTACTAATGTTCAATTTTAGGCCTAACATGAAAGAAACTGCTTTGTGCAAACATTTATGATACGACTCATTTTTAACTTACGATAAAACATCAAATGAATAATTTATTAGGCGTCTTGTTTTTGACCTAACTGAGGCACTGAGGCTTTCAAAATATTTAGAAAGACGAATGAAGGTTATATATGACACTTCACACACATTGTAACAATAACAAAAAAATTTACTTACATGAATTTGTAGTCGTTTACAGTAAAACACCACCAGATTCACACACGTATATATGTGTTAAATGTATATTGAACACACACGTATATATTGAATATGATAAAACAGCGCGGCCGATATCTATAGAGTTCATTCAATCCCTAAAGAGCTGCCTAAACTTTAAATTTTCGTAGTTTGACCATAGAGGTATTACAATAGAGGTGGGGCGACATAGGAGCGCGCGTAAGTGAGACAAGTGAATACCATCCAGCGCCACTACGCCACTCACTCCTCCATAAGAAATACATAGTGGCAAAATCGAGAACTTCAAAAGTTCCACTAGTTAAAGAAGTTCACGATTCAGCCGCAAGTCTCGCAACTTATTTCTTATGGGTTATAGTTCACGATTCAGCCGCAAGTCTCGCAACTTATTTCTTATGGATTATCAATCTATGGCGCTGAAATATTTACCTAGGCGTATAACATTCACCAAGAAAATATTCCCAACACTTCGTGAGCACAGCGTAGCGCCGTATATATAGCCGTAGGCGGCGATTTTTTGCCCTGCGGCGCACCGGGCATTTGCCCAAATTCCCTTATGGCCACTCCGGCCCTGATAACAGTAGGCCTACCGTGTATTAATTTCCTTTTTTTGGTGGAATGAAGTCTCCTCTGTGGCACGATATTTCTTTTCTTAAAAGTCGAACAGCTGGGGATATCTTGAACTGCAACGCGAGAGCGAATTGCACTTAATGTAGCTTTTAAAGTAGCAGTTTGTCGTTCAATCACTTCCAGTTCTTCTAATGTGGTTAAACTGTTAACTAGTTCAATTAAATCGCCTTGAGTGCTTCTTTTTGAGTGTTCATAGATGTCAAAAAACTTTCTCTTCTGCTGACTTGCGAGAAAATTTCTTGTTTCTCCGTCGTATCAATTTCGTTCTCCGTATGCACAAACAATTGATCGTCACTATCGTCTTCGTCAGTGGCGGCGCTAACGAAACGGGGGCCCCCCGCGAAACTAATTAGGGGGCCCTATAAAAATGGTTAAATTTTGTATACGTAATAGGGGAAAACACTCAAATGAGTTTCTATTTACGTGTGTTTCACAACAATGTTTTGTGAATACTTTCTCGTCTATCACAAAGCGTTTGGAATTTGCAAAGGACGTTTTACACGTGTACAAACTCTTAAAATTCATTGTTGCTAAATAGACAAAGTTCTATACAAACTATAAAAAAAAAAAAAAATAAAAAGAATGATTTATTTTTACGTCAAAGATCTAAATTCAGACTATGAAACAGTACCGCACACAGAGTGTTAAAAATTTATTATTTAAAAACGAATATCAAAGTAACATTCTAGCTTTTTTCAAACATTTAAATTAGTTTGTAACTGAATTTGTAAAATTCTTGAATATACTCTATGCAAGTTCTCCTTAAGTCTAATCCAATTCAATAACACTCGAACTCAAGTATACAGCAATCAAAAACTTAAAAATTTAATTTTCCTTCTTGACCAGTCTGTTCTCACGCTACGGTGGCAGTGATACACTTCTCACATACGATGGTGGACACGGCGAACACAGGGCGCAGAATATGGATTCAATTGTTCCCTGAGGTCACATCATTAAATCCACATTGGGGACACTACAGCAATCAAAAAATTAAAAATTTAATTTTCCTTCTTGACCAGTCTGTTCTCACGCTACGGTGGCAGTGACTCTAAGAACAGAGCCATAAACAAAGTTAATTGAGGTAGGTGACAACTAACGCCATATCAGACAATAGAAGCGTGTTCAGCACGAGGCAACAATAGGAACGACGACTCAAGTTGACAGGAGTGTGCCAACGGAGAATTATGACACCGTAACAAACCGAACAGTGTACTTGGGCTCAGTCGTACGTTTACGCAGAATCGAAGCGAGGACACATTTAAGGTTGTAACTAAGAAACGAGGTCACTACAAAAAACGAGACGAGGGACAAAGGATTGAGGATGTACTGCAGTCTTTAGAAACGATCCGAACAACAAATTATGAAGAGAGCCAGCTTCGTTGCACAGCCTACGACAACGCCTAAGTGACAAGCTGAGATTTACAACGAGAAAGCGTGGAGGTTGCAGCTGTTGACACTAGATGGAAAACGGTTAATTGCCAGGACGCGGAGTTTCAGAAACGAACAATACCCAAGATGTTAGAGTAAACCCTTGCTGGAAACTCGAAACAATGAGTTGACTGACAGGCGGGGAATGGCTTGCAGTTCTCCGAACGAGAGTGACGCCTGGACAAGACGATTCAAAGGACATATCTAGCTACCTATCAGAACAAAGTATTTCACGAGAGAGAGCGAAAGAGAAGCCAGTTTCCATAGCAACTAGGAGAAGAACAAATCAGAGGATAGAAGACTGGAAGACTTCGAAATGGTGGGAAAAGACTTCGAGAGAGGGTAGTGATTTAGCCTATCATAGTAATCTTAGGCGTGGACAAGCCAGAGAACAAAATCCTAGTAGGAAGACGTTGATAAAAACTAAGTGTCCGACGCGGGACAAAGCAGTCTTATAACAATTTTCGGCAGTCTTATAATAATTTTCGAGAGTCTTACATTAATTTTCGAGCAGTTCGCGAGGAGTCTTATAATAATTTTGAGTCGTTCGCGACGCAGTCTTATTGAGAAACTTTGAGAATCTAACATAACTTATCAAACAGTTCGCGAAGAATCTTATAATATTTCGGACTATAAAAGTATTTGAGAGACACATAACTCTCGTAATTAACTTTATAATGTTATAAACAATCTCATAAGTTTATTAAGTGTCGTACTTATACCAAGAACAGTCACGTAAATTTCGAAGTGAATCGGTAGATCGAACAACCGTGAATTCTTAAAGTACGCGGAATGGTGAACTGAACTTTATTTAACTAAGAATATATATAATTGTTTACGGCTTAGAAAACAGTATAACGAACAGTAATTCACAATGTGCGTGAACGATACAATAATATCCATAAATTACTGTAACCAAGACACTCTTATTCAAAAGAACTATTAGACAACCACACAATAATACCTTGTGTAGTCACACAAAGAAACACACAGGACACTTAAGCAAGCATGGTTATACGCGGAGACGAAGTGAAGTGTGCGAACATTGAATAACATAACACACTATTCTGTTAACGACGCGAGTGCAGTAACCAGTGAAAGTGATCATCATCATTATTCAATGGAGCAACATTTTCAACGATCGTCATCACCTAGGATATAGCACCGATGGAAATAACGGATAAACTATTATCAAGTAACACTTTATGATCTTGTTAGTATAGTCAAACTACTGTCCTGTCTCTTTCCAAGAATCTAACCTGAGTAATTATGAGAAAAGTTATTAAAAGAAGGTTGCATTCAAATATAATCATGATCTATTAAAGTCAATCTATCTGGATGAATGAACGCATTAGATAAAGTAAATATTATTTGATTTTGTTGTATGTATTTTATATATGTTGTATGTATTTCAGAGAGCAATTAAGGAGGAATTTATGTTTTGATATGTTGATGTATTTACAGGTACCAGGAAGATATATGTTTGTTATTAAATACGAAATGTTTAACATTAACATATAATAAATTAGTACCTAAGCAATCAATAATGCGTTCATCATTATCAGAAAACCCAGTGTAATTCACAATTCAAATCACTATTATAACCACATAAATTTTAATGTGTATTGAATGAATACTCATGAGAACTAAAATCTTATTTAACATTTTGTTTACACAGTCGTAAATGGCGACTAACTCACGATTCTATCTACATTAGTGATTGACCAATTAAATAACGAACCATATTAATCTTAAAGAAGCAACCTGAGTAATTAATAGATTTGTACCTTAATTACATTGTGATAATTGGCCTGTGAAGGGTATACTCATTAATCAATACATAATTAACAATCAAAGTAATTAAGAATTCACAAATTAATTAATTACACCGTATATTAATTGGCGCCCAACGTGGGGCTTGATACGCGATAGAATAGCACGTGTAAGTCTGGGTAAAGAGCAGGCAGTAGAGTAGATTAACCTAGAGTAAGACAAAAATAATTCATAGTGTAGAGGCTAGTTTGAATGATCACGCGCAGTAGGGCAAAGATGGCCAGCAATTCGGACAGTGTGGAATTTGAGATTAATAATCAGTTAAGTATGCCTAATACCGAGGAGGGCAACACACCTAGCGATCCAGACAGTGTTGTGGAGACTTCAGACGACAGGGCGCGGGGACCGACGCCTAGACCTCAAGAAGTGAGCCTACAAACATTAATGGCATTAATTAGCGAGAATATTGAGAAACAGAATGAAAATAATAGATTAATTCGTGAAGAAATCAGGACACAAATAGGTGAAAATAATAGATTAGTAAGCGAGAAGCTCGACAAAAACAAAGAGGAGGTATCTGAACAAATAGCGCAGATGCGGTCGGAAATGCGCGAATACCGACATACCTGGGAGGAGAAGTTTAACGACATGCAAAAGAAACAAGAAGACTCAGTTAAAGAATTGCGAGAAGACGCAGGTAAGAAGCATGAAGAGATGCGGGAGGCACGTGAAACAGACCGTCAAGAGTGGAAGGGAGCCATCCAGAGTACTCAGACAAGCATTAAACGAATTCACAACAAAATAGAAATGCACATAAAAGACAGTAATAAAAAACAGGAAGAGTTGGCAGCCGAACTTCATGAAACAATACAACAGAAGCAGCAGGAACAGTGCCACACAAATAACGCCATGAAACAGAAACTTGAAGAAGTCGATAACAAACAACGCTCAACAGAACAGAAATTGGACGAAACGTCTAAAGAAAAAACCGTACGCATTGAAGAACTGAAGTGCCACATCGCAAAAATGAGAGAAACACAAGAACGACTGCAAAGACAATTAATTGAAGGTGAGTGTGGGAACGGAAACAGAATCAATGGACCGCAACACCACGATCTAAAGTATAATGGGACCGATAGATATCCCATGGAATTCCTGAAGGAGCTATCGGAACTACAAGAGACATATTATCCTAATGACAGTATCAAATGGATTGGTAGACACCTCGAGATGGACGCCGGTATCTGGTGGCGAGTCATCAGGAACCAGGTAACTACCTTTGAAGAGTTTAGGGAAGCCTTTATGCAAAAATACTGGGGGCAAGAACGTCAAGACGAAATTAGAGACCACCTGGAGTATGGGAGATTTGACTGGCACGGACAAGTAAGCTCTATTCAATATATCGAGCGTATTCTTTTAGAAAGTAGACAACTGACGCCTACGATAACTGATAAACAATTGATCCGTAAGATCGCACGTCATTTTGGTCGTGACGTACAATTAGCTGTTGTTACGAGAGGTATAAATACGATTCCGAATTTCGAGTCATTGATCGTCGAATACACGCAGATTCGACCACGCAATAACAAAGAATATCAGTATGCAGCGAAAGCGGAAGGTGAAAGTCGGCGAGAGAGAGAGGACAACAGACCCAGACGGGAATGGGGTGAGAAAGTTACCGCCCGTGCACAATACAACCGGAACGCCGGAGGGCAGCCTGTCAATACTATTAGTTTCGTAAATAAGGGTGCGTCTACGTCGACGGCCGATGAACCCAAAAGGCAGCACCAGGAAGAGAAAAAAAAATCACGCGGCACAGTAAGGGAGATAGCCAATTTACCGGACGATGACACTACCAATAATGTGCATATACTTTTACCAGATTTAAGAAATGACTTGTTGTATGATGATGAAGAGGAAATTACCCAACGTGTATTAAAGTGTCCCGAAGTAATTGTAAAATTTAATAATGATATAACTGTTTTAGCTCTTATTGATACTGGATGTTTGATCAACGGAATATCAGAATCATGGTATAATCAAAATAAGAAGGGCATAGAACCATACGAAATACTGCCCATGACCAACACTCTTGTCATTAGCGCAGTAGGAAACAAATCGAAATTAATTAAAAAACAAATATTATGTGACATAGAATTAGATGGAGTTAGGAGCGAATGTGTGTTTTTAGTTATACCGGATCTTGTCAAACCATGTATCTTAGGGATGAGTTTTCTACAAGAAACCGGATGCCGGATAGATATAGGGAGAAGAGAAATCAAGCTGAAAGGAAAAGCTGAGGGAGCAGAGTATGCGATACCAATCATGCATATGGCGGTGATAAGCAGAGAAGAAGATGAAGCAATCATGCGGAGTATTGACGAAAAGGTGGAAAGTATCGACTGTGGAGATGAAAATGTAGTGACACGATTAAAGGAAATTCTAGTAAGAAATAAGAGTTTATTCAGGGAGTGCCCCGGAAGAATCGACGGATACGCGCACGAATTCCAAGTGACAGACAGGACACCGTATTTCCAGAGAGGTTGGCCAGTTCCGCTTGCATACAAAGGGAAAGTTCAAGAAGAAATAAGTCGAATGTTACGTTTTGGGGTGATTGAACGTTGCAACAGCCCATTCGTAAACCCACTTGTGACTGTGATAAAGAAGGATGGAAGGGTCCGATTATGTCTGGACGCAAGGAAAATCAACAGTGTGACGATCCCGGACTACGAGGGAGCCTCACCGATAAATGATATATTGGCCAGGTGCAGCGAGATGAAGTACTTGTCTACAGTCGATCTGACCAGTAGCTTCTGGCAGGTACCATTAAAGCCAGAATGCCGAGATTTCACAGCCTTTATGTATGAGGGTAAGTGCTACCGCTTTACGGTCACACCTTTTTAATTAAGCACAAGTTCGGCGGCACTAACAAGGGGGTTAGACGTGGTATTAGAAGAAGAGGTAAAAAGAAACACTATTATCTATGTGGATGACTGTCTATGTTATTCCAATAGTCTAGAAACACACTTAGCACACTTAGAATTATTATTAGAGAATTTAAGAAAAGCAAATTTAACGATAAGTTTAGAAAAATCACAATTCTTCAGACAGGAAATCTCTTACCTAGGATATCGCCTAACAACACAGGGAATCCAGGCGACGGAGGAGAAGATAAGCGCTATTATGAAGTTTCCTATTCCTAAAAATCAGAAGCAACTGAAGGGTTTCCTAGGACTCACCAACTTTTATAACCGCTTCACGGATAAATATGCGGAGACCACGCAACCGCTGCTTGGATTATTGAAAAAAGGATGTAGATTTATTTGGACAACGGAGTTGAATAATTGTTTTCAACAAGTTAAGGAATTATTCATCGAAACTGTTATTTTAAAATTTCCTCGGATTAATCAAAGGTATTACATGCAATGTGACGCCAGTAATTTTGCATACGGTGGTCAATTGTACCAGTTAGATGAAGAAGGGAGAATCGGAGTCATTGCGTTTACAAGTAGAACATTTAAAGGAGCCGAGAGGAATTATTTTACTACAGAAAAAGAACTACTATGTATCGTACGATGTTTAGAGAAGTTTCGCATTTACATTTTGGGACAACCTTTGACCGTTATCACTGATAACAAAGCACTGACCTTGTTACACAAATGTCATTTAAACAATTCCCGCATAACAAGATGGATCTTAAGTATTCAAGAGTATAAATTTGACATTGTGCATTGCAAAGGTAAGGACAACGTTGTTGCTGATATTCTAAGTAGAAATCCAACAGACGCCACACCAGAAGAAGTCAACGAGGACATATACGAATACTTAGTTAATCATATAACAATTAAAATGGACACGGAGGTGGGTAGAATTATTAGAGACATCGGAAAATACCAACTCAACGATATTAAGCTTAAAACTATTATTAATAAAATTAGTGTAGGAAGCGTAGATAAGGAACTAAGTGAATTTTATAAATACGTTAATGGTAAATTATACAGAAGACGCAAGAACGACTGGAAGTTGTATGTACCAGATAGCGTATCTGTAAAATTAATTACCGAAATACACAGTATGTACGGACACTTAGGAGCGAAAAAATGCATGGAAATGCTACAAGAACATTTCACTATGGACAAGATGCTAGAGAAAGTGAAAGTTCACATAAAAACGTGTGATGTGTGTCAAAAATGTAAGGACACCAGTAACCGGATTTTGTTCGGTGGTACAAAAGCGTTTACACCGTTAGGGAGGGGTGAGCTCGTTAGTGCTGATTACTACGGACCTTTACCCACAGCGGCGGCCGGAGTTAAATACCTGTTTGTAGTCATTGACAACTTTACAAAATACGTCAGATTGTTTACACTCCGTAGGGCGACCACGACAACAACATTAAGGAGAATGAAACAATACTGCGAAGAAATGGGTTATCCAAAAGCGGTGCTTACCGACAACGGAACTCAATTCACTTCCAAAAGATGGATAAATGGGCTGAGGGAGATGGACATTCAACCTAAATATACAGCTATAAGAAACCCGTGTGCCAATTTAGCTGAGAGAGTCAACAGACAACTTGGCAATTTATTTCGAATCTTTGTTCATGAACAGCATACCAAATGGTCACGATACGTCAAAATAATCGAGAGCTGCATCAACGAGGTCTACCACGACACCATAGAGGTAACACCTTATGAAGCACACCTCGGCAAGAAACCAACAAGAGCATGGAAGAAATATTTAGACCAAGATATTATCGGAGTTGAAAAGACAGATAATAGCAAAATATTCATAAAAATAAAGAAAAAGAGAGAAAAACAAGCAAAGCTAATTAATGAAAGTAAAGCAATTACTAAATTTGAGGTCGGAGGGAAAGTATTAATAAGAACTTACTATCAATCCGACGCAATTCAAAAGAAAATTGATAAATTCTACGAATTATATAGTGGACCATATAGAATACACCGGATCCTTGGAGACGCAACGTACGAACTCGTCGATTGCGAAGATGAAAACAAGGTCCGAGGAAAATTTAATATAAGACAAATCAAGAAGTACCATGAACGAAAGGATGATGTATAAGCTACAAGGAGAAAATAAAGGGATATCTTGTTGTGTTAACTGATGAGTCGAGTCGCATACGCTAGGGTTGTTGACGCGCGAATCTCATTCAGGCTAGGCAACCATAAATAAAAAACACAGTATGTATTGTAAATTTAAATTTAAAAATGTATGTGATTCCTTAGGAATAACACATATGAAAAGGACTAACGATACGTTAAGTGATACAAGTGAGTGAACACTTTGATTAATATTGTTTTATAGAATTTTGTGAATAAAAGGACATTTTCTTTTATAAAACTCTAATCTAATTACACGGCAGTAAATTACCACAGGTGTAATAAATGAAAGAAAGAATGCGAATGATCAGTGTAGATCAATATTTCCCATGTAAAGCAAACCAATTTGATGAAATCATGTATAATCATTAGATTCAATTTTAAACGGATGTTAGGTTAAGATTACTTAATGGTTACTTTAAGAATATATGTACATGTTTAGTCAATAGGATCGATTGTGGTGTAGTTTAAAGATAACAATACAATGATCATCACTGTTATTAATCAAATTTTTAATGCTATTATGTAATGGAGGTAACTAGAGGAATACTTGGACTACTTAATCAAGTATTTTCTTTAATATATTACGTGAAGCAAAGTCTTCAGATAATTAAATTTTATATTATTTCATTTATTGATGTATTACATGTCTATTCTTTAAGAAATAATGTCAAATCGTTTTGTAGCTAATTCAACATTTATTGAATATTTATAATTTGTTATGATTAGATGTAAACACGTTTACACAAATAACACGTGCAAGCGTTCAAGCAATCCAAATGGATGGCAATAAATTCAAATAATTGATCTAAACAAAAAGGGGGTATAACAAATGCAACACACATCACGGAAGTAGGTCATCAAGATACACTTCTCACAAACGAAGGTGGACACGGCGAACACAGGGCGCAGAATATGGATTCAATTGTTCCCTGAGGTCACATCATTAAATCCACATTGGGGACACTACAGCAATCAAAAAATTAAAAATTTAATTTTCCTTCTTGACCAGTCTGTTCTCACGCTACGGTGGCAGTGACTCTAAGAACAGAGCCATAAACAAAGTTAATTGAGGTAGGTGACAACTAACGCCATATCAGACAATAGAAGCGTGTTCAGCACGAGGCAACAATAGGAACGACGACTCAAGTTGACAGGAGTGTGCCAACGGAGAATTATGACACCGTAACAAACCGAACAGTGTACTTGGGCTCAGTCGTACGTTTACGCAGAATCGAAGCGAGGACACATTTAAGGTTGTAACTAAGAAACGAGGTCACTACAAAAAACGAGACGAGGGACAAAGGATTGAGGATGTACTGCAGTCTTTAGAAACGATCCGAACAACAAATTATGAAGAGAGCCAGCTTCGTTGCACAGCCTACGACAACGCCTAAGTGACAAGCTGAGATTTACAACGAGAAAGCGTGGAGGTTGCAGCTGTTGACACTAGATGGAAAACGGTTAATTGCCAGGACGCGGAGTTTCAGAAACGAACAATACCCAAGATGTTAGAGTAAACCCTTGCTGGAAACTCGAAACAATGAGTTGACTGACAGGCGGGGAATGGCTTGCAGTTCTCCGAACGAGAGTGACGCCTGGACAAGACGATTCAAAGGACATATCTAGCTACCTATCAGAACAAAGTATTTCACGAGAGGGAGCGAAAGAGAAGCCAGTTTCCATAGCAACTAGGAGAAGAACAAATCAGAGGATAGAAGACTGGAAGACTTCGAAATGGTGGGAAAAGACTTCGAGAGAGGGTAGTGATTTAGCCTATCATAGTAATCTTAGGCGTGGACAAGCCAGAGAACAAAATCCTAGTAGGAAGACGTTGATAAAAACTAAGTGTCCGACGCGGGACAAAGCAGTCTTATAACAATTTTCGGCAGTCTTATAATAATTTTCGAGAGTCTTACATTAATTTTCGAGCAGTTCGCGAGGAGTCTTATAATAATTTTGAGTCGTTCGCGACGCAGTCTTATTGAGAAACTTTGAGAATCTAACATAACTTATCAAACAGTTCGCGAAGAATCTTATAATATTTCGGACTATAAAAGTATTTGAGAGACACATAACTCTCGTAATTAACTTTATAATGTTATAAACAATCTCATAAGTTTATTAAGTGTCGTACTTATACCAAGAACAGTCACGTAAATTTCGAAGTGAATCGGTAGATCGAACAACCGTGAATTCTTAAAGTACGCGGAATGGTGAACTGAACTTTATTTAACTAAGACTATATATAATTGTTTACGACTTAGAAAACAGTATAACGAACAGTAATTCACAATGTGCGTGAACGATACAATAATATCCATAAATTACTGTAACCAAGACACTCTTATTCAAAAGAACTATTAGACAACCACACAATAATACCTTGTGTAGTCACACAAAGAAACACACAGGACACTTAAGCAAGCATGGTTATACGGGGAGACGAAGTGAAGTGTGCGAACATTGAATAACATAACACACTATTCTGTTAACGACGCGAGTGCAGTAACCAGTGAAAGTGATCATCATCATTATTCAATGGAGCAACATTTTCAACGATCGTCATCACCTAGGATATAGCACCGATGGAAATAACGGATAAACTATTATCAAGTAACACTTTATGATCTTGTTAGTATAGTCAAACTACTGTCCTGTCTCTTTCCAAGAATCTAACCTGAGTAATTATGAGAAAAGTTATTAAAAGAAGGTTGCATTCAAATATATAATCATGATCTGTTAAAGTCAATCCATCTGGATGAATGAACGCATTAGATAAAGTAAATATTATTTGATTTTGTTGTATGCATTTTATATATGTTGTATGTATTTCAGAGAGCAATTAAGGAGGAATTTATGTTTTGATATGTTGATGTATTTACAGGTACCAGGAAGATATATGTTTGTTATTAAATACGAAATGTTTAACATTAACATATAATAAATTAGTACCTAAGCAATCAATAATGCGTTCATCATTATCAGAAAACCCAGTGTAATTCACAATTCAAATCACTATTATAACCACATAAATTTTAATGTGTATTGAATGAATACTCATGAGAACTAAAATCTTATTTAACATTTTGTTTACACAGTCGTAAATGGCGACTAACTCACGATTCTATCTACATTAGTGATTGACCAATTAAATAACGAACCATATTAATCTTAAAGAAGCAACCTGAGTAATTAATAGATTTGTACCTTAATTACATTGTGATAATTGGCCTGTGAAGGGTATACTCATTAATCAATACATAATTAACAATTAAAGTAATTAAGAATTCGCAAATTAATTAATTACACCGTAAGTAATGTACAATATTTACAGATGAGGATCAACCAAAGTTCACTGTTTTCCTAAGCCTAGTCTTCTTTTTTTAATAGCTAAGAACTTTTCAACCACTTCGTTGATATTAGTTTTCTGTGTCTCTTCATGCTCAATGCTTAACAGTGCCAAGTCACTCAACCGAGTTTGGGCCATGGTACTTCTTAATTATGACTTAATTAATTTAAGTTTTGAAAAGCTTCTTTCCGCTGTAGCTGTTGTGACAGGTATGGTTAAATAAAGCTGCAAAGCTGTAGTTAAGTCTGGGAGGCAACTCATAAGGCAGCTGTTTTCTTCAACCAGTAAATTCATCATTTCTCGAATGCTTTTCTTGTGTACAATTTCTTTGGCCATCAGAGCTTTGAAGGATATTACTTGGTCAGGCAGTGATGTGGAAAGGTCACCAGGATACACATTTACCAGAGCCTTACTTTTCTCCACTATTGTCTCTTGTGAGAAGTTTACTAAATTCTGACGCGTCAGGAATGAAAACCTATCATCAATGCAACGCAATCCTTCGACTCTCATTTGTAGCTGAGCTATTACAATATCTAGTGTTGCATTGAAAACTTTTACTTCAAATGATTTCACTGGGTCGTCAATTCTATGGTCAACTGATAATTCAACAAAGAAGCGTTTTACAACTCGCTTACGCTTATTTTTCATGTTACAAGTTATGTCCCATGACTGGGCCAACATCACATTTCGATGATTTTTTTAAAAACTGGTCGAGTTTTGAAAGTTTACTTTTAGATTCTTCTCGTTGTTTTTGCAGTTTCCTTTTCTTAGCACCACTTAAATATTCACGCTTACTTTCCATTTTATAAACTCTGTCTCTAACACTCTAACTCTACACAAAATACACAAACTAAAATCAAATGTTAAGTCATTAAACTTAAACGGCACTAAATTACGAAATGAATGCAATACAGTACTATCGCGCAGGAGATGCGACGCACTACTGAGTACTGAACTACATTGTGTTGTGTTTGTTTACGTCTCCAAGGACGAGTCTGTGTTTGAGGAGTCAGTGCCGAGTGACTCATCGCACAGGACGTACGGGCATCACAAGAGATAAGATAAGCTTCGCTTACAAACTACAAACAGTAATGTCATTTCGGAAAACGTAGTTTTTTTGCATGTCTATACACTTAAATAAAACGTATATTTCGTATTTTAAATACAAATTTGCCGGTAGTCGGATCCCATTAAAACTTTTTTTCCTATTATAGCTCGTTTCATATTTTTTTCTGGGGGCCAGGGGGGCGGGGCACCCAGAGGGTCGGGTCCGGCCACCCCGCGCCCCGGGGTCTGCGGGGGCCTTATCGCCGCCACTGGTCTTCGTTACTATTAACATTCGACTCCAAACTACGCCCTGCTTTGTTAATCCTGCAGACAGCATGAATATGTTTACACATATTCCACTTAATACATGAATCTACACACGTGCATGAATATTTATGTATACACACATCACAGTCTACACAGATCAAATTGCATTTGCACTGCACATCATTTTCATATACTAAGTACACCTCCTTCACGCCAGAAGACGATGGTACTTTCCACCCGCTGCCTGTTTCTTCTCTGATAATTAGGTTAGTGTCGATTTATGCGACGGACTTATGTCTTTTTCTAATGTGTTTCAACTTTGTAATTAATTTGCCTTTGCTTAAGACAATAAGTCTATCAAACAACTTATCGCGGACGAAAGACATTAGAGCAATTATCGCTTTGTCCAAACGTTTTACATTTTTGCCGTGTAAATACGTATACATATTTAATTGTATGGTGCATTCTTTCGATATGCATGTTGGTGTTCAGACCTCCTTGAAGTCGATGACAGTAGGCCCAAGACTAAATATTTTTTGAATACTTTGAGCAAAATAAGTGCCGAATTCAGAAGTGTCTGGATCATCAAATAGTCGCCTAATTGCTTCAGGCAGAATTCTTTCGAATGCAGAAGAGTCTCTCTCCTGCATTAATGTCCTGACTATTCTATAAACGCCACCTTGCTTCTCTTTGCCTTTTACTTTGGAACTAATGTTCTTACTCCAAGCCCTGTCAACGTGTCAAGTGCAGTACAGTCTCTTTGCCGGAGCTTGCATTGTTGATATCCACGCATTATAGAAGGATTCAGCCAAATCGGACATAAACACTTTCGGTAAAACTTCGCCTACTTCTGCCTTGATATACTGAAAAAACAAAGAAAGGACTTTTTCGTCAGTTCGATTTGATATGAGAAAAGCACAAGGAAATCCCTGTCTCATGTCGTCCAAAACAAGTAGGGTTATTAGTTCGAAACCGTAACTGTTCAAACCGTGCGTGCCGTCAATGCACATACAACCACTGCCATATTTCTTCAGTATTTCACTCTGTGCACTGTTCATTATAATTAATCCAAAATCGTCTTTTTTTAAAGTTGGGTGAGTTTCTGTGACGACTCCTTGAGGCTTGTAAAATAATACACAAGGCTGATCACTGGAATTGATCTCGTTGACCCACGCTTCAACACTTGTACCATCTTCTTGCTGTCTCACCGACTTCGAGCATAAATTATATGCGTGCTCAATGTTGTAGAGGTCTTGCTTCGTTAATAAATGAATTCTTTCTAATTTACAGCCTGTCACGGAATCGCGTATTTTATTAAGTATTGCTTGAAGTGGTATTTAATTTGCAATATCCACAGCTAGACTTTTTCTTTCGCAGTCTGTGAGACCTAAATGGCTTAAATCATTTAGATGACCTACATGAGTTGACACATATGTAATCTTGCAGGTACCATCTTCAGTTTCAGTGACGCGAATGCTTGCGGGACAGACAGCATTGATTTTGTTACTTCCCTGTAATTTTAAGTCCGCCGACTACCTTTACTTTCAGACATAAATTGCCCGGACCTATGGCATATATAATAATGTCTCTTTGTGCTCTCGGTAGCAGAATGAAAAATTGAATCTTTTGGATCACTAGGAATAATTTATGCTATAATATCAATTGGTATTTTAGGATTTGTTGTTTGAGCACATCATATATTTACAGTTGGTATGGATGTTGATACACGGGCTTATTTTACTTCTGCTACAATAATTATTGCTGTTCCAACTGGAATTAAAGTTTTTAGATGATTAGCAACTTTGAGAGGAGTTAAAATCAAGATAAGACCTTCAATTTTATGAGCAGTAGGTTTTGTTTTTCTTTTTACTATTGGTGGGTTGACTGGGGTGATTTTGGCTAATTCATCAATTGATATTGTATTACATGATACATATTATGTTGTAGCTCATTTTCATTATGTGTTATCAATAGGTGCAGTATTTGCAATTTTAGGAAGATTTATTCATTGATATCCTTTATTTACTGGATTATCTTTAAATTCTAATTGATTAAAAATTCATTTTTTGATTATGTTTATAGGGGTAAATTTAACCTTTTTTCCCCAACATTTTTTAGGATTGAGAGGTATACCACGTCGATATTCAGATTATCCTGATGCATTTATATCATGAAACATTGTATCTTCTATTGGAAGAAGAATTTCATTTATTGGAATTTTATTTTTATTGTTTATTATTTGAGAAAGATTTATTTCACATCGATTGATTTTATATTCAATTAATATAAATTCTTCTATTGAATGGTTACATAAACTTCCTCCGTCTGAGCACTCATATAGTGAGATTCCATTATTAGTTCAATTCTAATATGGCAGATGAAGTGCGATGAATTTAAGATTCATATATAAATAACTTTTGTTAGAAATTTCTAATTGATCTTATATTAATATGCAGGACGCTATATCACCATTAATAGAACAGTTAATATTTTTTCATGATCATACTTTAACTATTTTAATTATTATCACTTCAGTTGTTACTTATATAATAACAGTTATCATATTTAATAATATTATTAATCGACTTTTATTAGAAGGACAATTAATTGAATTTTTTTGAACACTTTTGCCTGCCTTAACATTAATTTTTATTGCATTCCCATCTTTACGATTATTATACTTATTGGATGAAATTAATAAACCTTTAATAACTTTAAAAATTATTGGTCATCAATGATATTGATCATATGAATATTCAGATTTTTTAAATATTGAATTTGATTCTTATATAAAATCTCAAAATGATATATTAATTAGAGAATTCCGTTTATTAGAAGTAGATAATCGAACGATTTTACCTTTTAGTACTCAAATTCGATTATTGATTTCATCATTTGATGTTATTCATTCATGAGCTATACCATCTATGAGAATTAAAGTGGATGCCGTGCCTGGTCGATTAAACCAAGCGAGAATATTTATCAATCGACCTGGTATATCATTTGGTCAATGTTCTGAAATTTGTGGAGCAAATCATAGATTTATACCTATTGTTATTGAAAGAGTTGATATAAATTGTTTTATTAATTGATTAATAAGCTATTCATTAAGTGACTGAAAGTAAGTGATGGTCTCTTAAACCAATTTATAGTAACTAACGACTACTTTTAATGATGAAAAGTTAGTTTATTATAAAAACATCAATCTGTCAGATTCAAGAAACTAAGAATGGTATTTTTCTATCCCACAAATATCTCCAATAAATTGATGTTTTTTGTTTTTCTTTTTTTTATTAATTGTTACTTTAATTATAACTTTTATTTATTTTTCTTTTATGAAAATTCCAAAGATAAATTTGATTAATAATTTTAATAATTTATATAACTGATTATGATAACAAATTTATTTTCAACTTTTGATCCATCAACAGGATTATTTTCATTAAATTGATTAAGTTCTTTAATTTTATTATTATTCATGCCTATAGGGTTATGATATATTCCCAGTCGTTATGTAATTTTTATAAATAAAGTTTTAAATACAATAAGTTTTGAATTAAATTTATTAATAAGTTCAGGATCTTTTGGTAGATCATTATTATTTTGTTCTTTATTTATTTTTATTCTATTCAATAACTTTCTTGGATTGTTTCCATATATTTTCACTAGATCAAGACATTTAGTATTTTCTCTTAGTTTAGCTCTTCCTCTTTGATTGACTTTTATTTTATTTGGATTTATTAATAATACAAATCATATGTTTTGTCATTTAGTTCCAATAGGAACTCCAATAATTTTAATACCTTTCATGGTATGTATTGAAACTGTCAGAAATTTAATTCGACCAGGGTCCTTGGCTGTTCGTCTAACAGCAAATATGATTGCTGGTCATTTACTAATAACATTATTAGGAAATAGATCAACTAATTTAGAAATTTATATAAATTTAATTATTTTAATTCAGATATTATTGATATTATTTGAATCAGCAGTTTGTATAATTCAATCTTATGTTTTTACAGTTTTAAGAACTCTGTATTATAGAGAAGTATCTTAATGAATAATCATCCGTATCATTTAGTTGATTGTAGACCATGACCTCTAACGGGGTCAATTGGAGCTCTAACTTTTGTTTCTGGTATAGTAATAATATTTCATATACAAAATTTTATTTTATTATCTTTTGGATTTTTAATTTTAATTTTAACTATAATTCAATGATGACGTGACATTTCGCGTGAAGGGACGTTTATAGGATTTCATACAATAGTTGTAGTGAGAGGTCTAAAATTAGGAATAATTTTATTTATTGTGTCAGAAATTTTATTTTTTCTTTCTTTCTTTTGGGGATTTTTTCATAGAAGATTAAGACCTGTCATAGAAATTGGTATAAATTGACCTCCTTCTGGAATTATGCCTTTTAACCCAATACAAATTCCTCTATTAAATACTATAATTTTATTGTGTTCTGGAGTAACAATTACGTGAGCTCATCATTCCATAATAGAAAGTAAATATAATGAATCTGTTTATGGTATTTTATTAACTTTAATATTAGGTATATATTTTACTATTCTTCAGATATATGAATATTTTGAATCATCGTTTTGTATTTCAGATTCTGTATACGGATCAACGTTTTTTGTATCAACAGGGTTTCATGGAATTCATGTTATTATTGGAAGAACATTCATTATAATTTGTTTATTACGTCAATTGAAATTTCATTTTTCTAGAGCTCATCATTTTGGTTTTGAAGCAGCTGCTTGATATTGACATTTTGTTGATATTGTTTGACTATTTTTATATATATCAATTTACTGATGGGGTAGATAAATATTCTATTAGTATATAAGTATATTTAACTTCCAATTAAAAGGATTAATTTTTAAATAGAATAATTTTCAATGTTGTAAGTTATTGTATTATGATATTATTAATTTTATTTACTTTAATAACTCTTTTATATTTTGTGTCAACTAAATCAATAATTGATCGTGAAAAATCATCTCCATTTGAGTGTGGATTTGATCCTTTTGAGTCATCTCGAATTCCTTTTTCAAGACATTTTTTTATAATTGCAGTCATCTTCCTTATTTTTGATGTTGAATTAGTGATTATTATACCCATAGTTATTGCAATATCAACTATTAATATTATTGAAATTTATTTAGTGATATTGTTATTTTTGTTATTTTTAATATTAGGCTTATATCATGAATGAAAAAATAGTATGTTAAATTGAATTTAATGGGAATGTATTTAATTATAATTATTGGATTGCAATCAATAGGTGCTCATACTAGCCATTCTTAAAAGCAATGAAGTAATAAATACATTTAGTTTCGACCTAAAAAAAGAATCTTTATTCCTTTGTTTATTAATTGAAGCCAAAAATAAGGCACTTTATTGTTAATAAAGTTATTGAATATATAATTTCCAGTTAAAAGGAAATAAGAATAAAAGCAGCTGCTAACTAGC
Source organism: Magicicada septendecula (assembly GCA_034769895.1). NCBI lineage: Eukaryota > Metazoa > Arthropoda > Insecta > Hemiptera > Cicadidae > Magicicada > Magicicada septendecula. Next base: position 226,873,034 of record CM068374.1, on the reverse strand, counting down.
TTTTAAAGCGGTTAAACTCCGTTTTTTCCTTATTTATAAAGTTTATAAAACATTTCATTTTCATTGAAAAGAGAGGAAAATCCTTATAAATATTTAAAAATATTTATTACCTTAATATCTTCAATATTATGCTCTAATGTTTAAGCTATTTAAATATATCATAATTAGAAATCAAGCAATAAATGTTATTATTTGAATCTTGAAATTATTTTTTCTTATATTAATATTAAATATTATAATTAATTTTATCAATTCAATCATGCCTTGAGGCCCAATTTTTTCTCCTCATCCCAAATCAATTGATTTTTGAAATATAAGTGAATTTTTTAAAAAAAGAAATTGAGTATGAAAAGTTGATAGTTGTTTTAAAAATCATATGGAATTTATGAACTCTCTTGTAAATTTTTTTACTATGGATGAAAACATGGATATTTCATATCCAATTAATAACCCTAAAAAAGATAAAGCCATTGCTATTAGTTTCCCCTCTATGGGGAGAATAATTCTTACAGGATTATTAAATATGATTCATCTAAATATAGACCCTGATAAAATTGAATAAATAGATAAAATCATGATTCTCTTTAATATACTATTAAATGACTCGTTTTGTGAACTAAAATTATAATAACTAAAATTTATGTTTATTGAAAAATATGTTAATCGGGCAGAATAGAAAGATGTTATTCCAATTCCAATATATATCAATAATAAAATTAAAAAGTTAATATTTCTGGAGCATATTATTTCTATAATTAAATCTTTTGAATAAAACCCTCTCATAAAGGGTATCCCACATAATGATAAATTTGCAATATTTATGAATGTTCTAGTTATTGGTATATTATAACTTATACAGCCTATTATGCGAATATCTTGATTATTCATTAATCTATGAATCAATACTCCAGCACATAAAAAAAGTGATGCCTTAAATAAAGCATGAATAATAAGATGAAAAAAAGATAATATTGGATAACCAAATATTAAAATTGATATTATAATTCCTAATTGTCTTAAAGTTGATAATGCAATAATTTTTTTTAAGTCAAATTCAAAATTTGCAGCTAGACCTGATATAATTATTGTTAGTAATGATAACATTAAAAATACTTGAATTAGATTGAATGATATAATTAAATTTCTGAATCGAATAATTAAATATACTCCTGCAGTAACTAATGTTGATGAGTGAACAAGGGCCGATACTGGAGTTGGAGCAGCTATAGCTGCTGGAAGTCATGAAGAAAAAGGAATTTGAGCTCTTTTTGTAAATCCTGCAATAACAACTAGCATAATTATTGGACTCATTATTATCTTATTAATAAAAGATATAAAATTTCAAGATCCAAAATTTATTATTCATGCAATTAATAAAAGGATTATAACATCTCCAATACGATTTATTAATGCCGTTAGTATCCCAGCATTTCTAGAATTTAAATTTTGATAATAAACAACTAAACAATATGATACTAATCCTAATCCATCTCATCCAATGAGAATGCTTACTATATTAGGTCTAATAATTAATAATACTATTGACATTACAAATATTATAATAATATAAATAAATCGATTAATATATTTATCATTTATCATATATATACCTCTATATAATATAACCATTGATGAAATAAATATAACAGTTGAAAGAAATAAAGTTGATATAAAATCAAAAATTAATGTTATATAAATATTACATGAATTAATTGTAACAATTAGTCATTCTATTATAATTGCATAATCAAAAATAATCATATTTATTGATAAAATTAATATTATTAATCTTAAAATCAATAAAATTAAGAAAATATATGTATTAAGTTTATTTTTAGTAACGATCCAATATAGATTTATATTTTTAAATCCACAATTTAATGTTTTATTTTAAACTAATTGAATTATATCAATAATGTTAATTTCAAAATAATTAAATTTAATGGAATTCAATGTATTATAATTAAAAAAAATTCACGTACGTTCCCAGAATTAAAAGAGTAACAACCCGAGAAAATTATTCCATGTTGGGTATGAGAGTATAGATATAAACTATAACAAGCTGATAAAAATGAAGAAAAAGATAGGAAAATTATACACAATGGATTTCAAGACATTAATCTATTTAAAATTATAATTTCTCCTGCTAGACTAATTGTTGGAGGACATGAAATATTTCTAGAAGATATTAAAAATCATATGAGAGTTATTGAAGGCATAAATCTTAATATTCCTTTATTAATTAGGATTCTACGTCTTCCCGAACGTTCATAAGAAATATTTGCTAAGCAAAATAAAGCAGATGAACATAAACCATGTCCAATTATTATGAAATATGCTCCGACTATACCTCATATATTTATTGTTATAATTCCTCCAATAACTAATCTTATGTGAGCTACAGAAGAGTATGCAATTATAGATTTTATATCAATTTGCATTATACAAGATAATCTAATCATAATTCCCCCTATTAATGAAATAGAAATTCAGATGAATCTATAATTGATAAATATTACTGGTATAATATATATAACACGAATTAAACCATAAGTTCCTAATTTTAAAAGAATTCCAGCCAAAATTATAGAACCAGAAACAGGTGCTTCGACATGAGCTTTTGGTAATCAAAAATGACATATAAATAATGGAACCTTAATTATGAATGCTAATGTTATCCCTAAGTAAATAAACCTATTATCTGATCTCATTAACATTATAATATTAGTTATATTATTTCTATACATATATATAATTGAAACTAATATGGGGAGAGATGCGAATAAAGTATAAAACAATAAATAATATCTGGCATTCACTCGTTCAGGTTGATACCCCCATCCTATAATAATAATTATGGTAGGGATCAAACTAGTTTCAAAAAAGATATAAAATATTATAATATTGTATGAACAAAATGATAAAATTAATAATGTTATTAATAATAACACTATAAACAAAAATAAATTTATATTATTATATTTATATAAGGGACTAGAATTAATTATTAAGAAGGTAATTCAAATTGTAAGAATAATTAATCTATATGAAATATTATCTATATGTATGTTATATCTTAGTATAATTAAATCTTTTCTAAAGAATAAGATGATAAATAGCACTAAAAGAATTAGTATATTTCTTAATAACCATATGTTAAATAATAAAGGGGTTAAAAATAATGAAAATAAAACTAATTTTAACATGTTTTTAAAGATATTGATAATAGTTGATCATTACCATGTGATCGAATCATATTAATCAATCTTGATAATCCTACAACTCCTTCACAAACACTAAATGTTAGCAAAACTATTAATATATATATATCATTTAATTCAATTGATAGAAATGCAGAAAATATACAAAATAATCTTAAAATTATTAATTCTAATCTTAATAAACTTATTATGATATGTTTTCGATTTAAACATAATGAGATAATGCCCGATATAAATATAATTAAATACAATAAAGGTAATGACAAATTCATTCGTTTTAATAGTTTAAAAAAAATTTAGATCTTGTAAATCTAAGATAAATTAATAATTTTAAAACTTCATAAGAGAGTAAAGAATCATTTCAAGCACCCAAAGCTTACATTTTTATTAAATTATCTTCTGTATGAAAATTATAATATCAATTACAATTCTATTATCAATAAATTTTATTTTTATGAAGCACCCATTATCAATAGGATCTATTTTATTAATACAAACAATACTAACTAGAATTATTTGTATATTTTATATAAATTCTTATTTTTTTTCTTATATCTTATTTCTTGTTTTTATTGGAGGAATATTAATTTTATTTATATATATATCAAGAATTGCTTCAAATGAAAAATTTTATTTTTCAATAAAATTATTAATATTAAACATAATTATTTGAATTTTGATCATAATTATAAATACTATTAGATTTAAGATAGATAGAGTTAATAAATTATTGGAAATGAATAATTTATTTGATAGATTTATAATTAAAAAATTATATATATTTCCGTCAGGAATAATAACTATTATGTTAGTTATTTATCTTCTATTTACATTGATTGTTGTTGTGAATATTATTAGAATTAAATTGTCTCCTTTACGAAGAAAATTTTAATGAATGTTAAACATCACTCGACGTATACACCCATTAATTAAAATAATAAATAATTCACTAATTGATTTACCGGCAGCTACGAATTTATCATATTGATGAAATTATGGATCGCTGCTAGGAATATGTTTAGTTGTTCAAATTTTAACTGGATTATTTTTGTCAATACATTATAATGCAGATGTAGCAAGTGCATTTAATAGATTAAGACATATTTGTCGTGATATTAATCATGGATGAATATTACGAATTTCACACGCAAATGGAGCCTCATTGTTTTTTATTTGTGTTTATTTGCATGTTGGGCGAGGACTATATTATGGTTCATATAAAAATTTTGAAACTTGAGCTGTAGGAGTGATCATTTTATTAACTTTAATAGCTACTGCTTTTATAGGTTATGTCCTTCCATGGGGACAAATATCATTTTGAGGAGCAACAGTCATTACGAATTTATTGTCAGCAATTCCATATCTTGGAACAATTTTAGTAAATTGAATTTGAGGAGGATTTGCTGTTGATAATGCAACATTAACTCGATTTTATTCTTTCCATTTTATTATACCATTTGTTGTTTTAGCATTAACAATTGTACATCTTATTTTCTTGCATGTTTTGGGGTCAAACAATCCACTTGGAATTAATTCAAATAATGATAAAATTCCATTCCATCCTTATTTTTCTATTAAAGATGTACTAGGATTTTTATTAATTTTAATTATTTTTCTTTGTTATATGATACTTGAACCATATAAATTAAGTGACCCTGATAATTTTACTCCAGCAAACCCATTAGTTACTCCAAAACATATTCAACCAGAATGATACTTCTTATTTGCATATGCAATCCTACGATCTATTCCTAATAAATTAGGAGGAGTAATTGCATTATTCATATCAATTTTTATTTTAATTTTTGTTCCCTTCATAAACAATTCAAAATTTATAGGACTATTAAATTACCCTATTAATCAGATTTTATTTTGATATTTATTCATTGTTTTAATTTTATTAACTTGGATTGGAGCTTGTCCTGTTGAATACCCATATATCAAGATTGGGATACTTTTAACAACAATTTATTTTATATATTTTGTTTTAGACCCTATAATTAAATCTTTTTGAGATAAATTAATTAAATAGTTAATTAGCTTATAAATAAAGCATTTACTTTGAAAGTAAAGAAAAGAAAATTAAGTTCTATTAACTTAATATTAATACAATTTTTAATGAACTAAATAATAGATTTAATCATGAAAAAAAAATCAATAAATTTAAACTTACTGGTAAATATGATTTTCATGCTAAATATATTAATTTATCATAACGATAACGAGGTAAAGTACCTCGAACTCAAATAAATAAAAATGAAATTAATGTTAGTTGAATAGGAAAAACCAAAGAATTAATTTTTCTACCTAGAAATATTAAACAAAATATTATACTCATAAAAATAATTCTAGCATATTCAGCTAAAAAAATAAATGCAAATCCTACACCTCTATATTCAACATTAAATCCAGAAACTAATTCTGATTCCCCTTCAGAAAAATCAAATGGTGATCGATTAGTTTCAGCTATTGATGATGAAATTCAACAAATTCTCAAAGGAAAAAACAGAAATACTAATCATATAAATTGTTGAAACAAATAAAATTCAATTAAATTAAAACTCTCAATCATTACAATAGGGCACAAAATAATTAATACAAGACTGACTTCATATGAAATAGTTTGAGCAATTGATCGAATACAACCTAATATAGCGTAATTAGAATTTGATGATCAGCCTGTAATCATTAAACTATAAACCCCTATTCTTGTACAACAACAAAAAAATATTATACCCATATTGAACGAAACACAATTGATTAAGTATGGATAAATAACTCACAATAGTAAAGAATTAAATAAGCCTAACACAGATCTAATTATATAAATTAAATAATTGGATAACATTGGTATATTTCTCTCTTTTAAGAATAACTTAATAGCATCTGAAAATGGTTGTAAAATACCGATAAATCCTACTTTATTTGGACCCTTACGAATTTGAATATATCTTAAAATCTTACGCTCCATCAAAGTTAAAAATGCAACACCAATCAAAATAAACAAAGCAGTAATTAAAACAGTAATTATAAACATTTTCTACATGTAATATTATTACATAATTAAATTCTAAATTTAATGCACTTCTTGCTAAAATAGAATAAATTAAATTATTTGATATGGTCCTTTCGTACTAATATCAAAAATATATTAGTAGATAGAAACCAACCTGGCTCACGCCGATTTGAACTCAGATCATGTAAGAAATTAAAGGTCGAACAGACCTAGAATATTTAGATTTTGCTCTAAACTCTTTTCTTAATCCAACATCGAGGTCGCAATCTAATTTATCGATATGAACTCTCCAAATTAATAACGCTGTTATCCCTAAGGTAATTTAATCTTATAATCAAAAAATTGGATCAATTAAGCATTAATTTATGAAAAGTTCATTTAAAGTTTTATTTATTATGTCACCCCAACAAAAAATAAAGTAATTTTTTCAGTTGTTAATTCTAAATTCTAGTAAAACAAATTTATTTAAAATTCTATAGGGTCTTCTCGTCCCACTTATTTATTTAAGATTTTTTACTTAAACTCTAAATTCAATCTATTTTAATTAAAAAAGAAAATTTTTCATCCATTCATTCATACAAGCCTTTAATTAAAAGACTAATTATTATGCTACCTTTGCACGGTCAACTTACCGCGGCCATCAAAATATCATTGGGCAGAATAGACCTTTAATATTTTTCTAAAGGACATGTTTTTGGTAAACAGGTGAAAATTATATTTGCCTTGTTCTTAAATACAACTTATTATAATTTACTAATTTAATCATTTTAATAAAAATATTTTTATTAATTTAATTTTCTTAATATATACCTAAAATATATTAAATGTATTAAAATAAAAAATAAAATTTAACTTACTCATATAAAAAGGCTAATTGCAAGCCTATTTAATTAATTAAAATCTAAAATATTATAGAAATTATATTTAGCTTATCCTTAATATAATTAAATAAATATAAAACTTTATATTGAAATATAAGTTATAATATTTATTTTAAATTAAATTTAATTCTTAAGAAACCAGAAATATTATAGTTCGAGAGAAGTTTCATCACTAAAATTATTTTATTAATGTTTATATTACAATAATTAACAAATAACTTTAAATCACTATAATTCGGGAAAAATAAATTTTTATATACAATTAATTAACCCTGATACAAAAGGTACAAATTATAATTTTACTTATTTATATTTATTGTTTGATCTTCACAGTTCAATTAAAAATATTTTTTCCATAAATAATACTAAAACTAAATAATTATTTTTACTTAAAATAATCTCAATAAATTAATTTTAAATTTAAATTATTATTCAAATTATATTGATAAATCAATAATTTTTATTAGTGTAATTAATATGCCTTAAGCTCTAATTTGCACTCTAGCCACACTTTCCAGTACAGCTACTTTGTTACGACTTATCCCACTTTATAGTGGGAGTGACGGGCGATATGTACATAATTTAGAACCTAAATTCAAAAAACTATATTTAATAAATTTACTTTCAAATCCAATTTCATGATTTTCATTATAGAAAACAATTCATTTTTATAATAATGTAATCCATTCTTTCTTTAAAATTAACTGCACCTTGACCTGACATTTTATTAATAAAATTAATGAAAATTATTCTGATAAAGCATTCTTGACAGAGGTATACAAACTTATATAAAGTGAAATCTATCGTGGGTTATCGATTACAAAACAGATTCCTCTGATTAGATAAATTACCGCCAAATTCTTTGAATTTAAAGATCATAACTATTAATAATCTAGTTATTTTATTTACACTTTCAATAATAGGGTATCTAATCCTAGTTTTAGATAAAAGTTTATCAGACATAAAAGTAAACACATATTTATACATTATTTCACCAAAATTTAAAAATCTTACTATTAATTTATTTTTTAACTGAAACTAATATAATTAAAGTTAGAGAATCGTGTAACCGCAACTGCTGGCACGAATTTTGTCCTCTATAAATAAAATTATTATCTCTAAAATTAATAATTAATAATACTTAATACTGCGCTATAAATAACTATCATTTAGATAGTTTTCAATCAATTTAAAGTTATGCATGTAATATAATTAAATATTTAATTTACAAGCTAGAATAAAACTCCTCCTTTTTAGTTATTTATTAATAGCATAGTTTTCCAAAATGTCAAACAATCCCTTTAAAGCAATATTCACTCAAAAATGTATTATTTTTAATCGATGTTTCCTCACAATAAAAATAAGAATTCATGACTGGTGAATTTTTTGAAATATAATATTATATTTTTACATTAATTTATAAATCATGGCATCAAACCTTTGTAAACAGATCTTTTACAACAATATTCACTCATTTGAGTAATCCCGGTTTTTTAATATTTATGATTTTTATACAATATATTTATAGTTAAATTAAAAATATTAATGTTAATATTACTGTATTATCACATTTATATATTTATGTATAATATATATATATATATATATGTATATATATATATATATAATAGTATGTTTTTCTTTTTTTTTTTATTTAGATTAAAAAAAGAAAAACATACTATTATTATTATAAATATTTATATATAAATATATATTAATATATTATTTATATATATATATATATAAACGTCTCTTATCAATAACGTTACAGATTGACGCATACAACGTGAGGCTTAAAGAAGACGAGGACGCCACTATTAGATCGTTACAGATTGGCGACCAACCGGTGAGGGTTAAAAAGAAGGCCAACGGCGACTATGAAGAGACATTCCATGGTTACCAGAAAAGACACTCAGAAAGGAATTGAAGGTGAAGGTCAACCAGAAGAGATGGAAGAAATCGAAGAACTGATCGGGGAGCTATTCGAAGAGGATAATCAAGAAAACCAACCAGAAAATCCAACTCAACCAGAACCGGAAGTGGAAGTAATGGTCGGCGACCAACCAGACAAAACAACCGAAGGGGCAAGGATGGAGAACATGATGAGGATGATGATGGAACAATTGAACAAAAACCAGGAAGAATTGAATAAAAAATTAGAGTAAGACAAGGAAGAATTGAATAAAAAATTAGAATCATTGCAAGAGGGAAGGAAAGAAGACAGGGAGTTTTTCAAGGAGAACATGGAACTCCTAAATAATAAAATGGAGAGCAACCATGAAGCCCTGATGAGAGGCCAAGAAATATTAGAAAAGAAGAGTGAGGAGCTGAAGAGGCAGGTAAAAAAGGATTTTGAAATAGTCAATAACACGATTGAAAATACTCATGAGACATTCCTACAGCAAATAAAGGAAACCAGTGAGAGAAACAGAGAAGAATTAAGGTTCATACTAATAGGATTTCGGGAAGAAATCAAGCAGACGAGAACGGGAATGAACAAGAGATGGGAAGAAACAAGTTACCCGGTAGATCAACTGAATGAAACAGTAGATAGTGATTTCAAACCAGTGAATGAAACACCAGACACCACTTCTGAAGGTAGTAAGGAGATGGAAATTGTAGAAGAATCGAGTGTATTGTTTTCTGAAAATAAAGGTAACAATAACACTGAGAAAATCAAGCACATAAAAACCAACAACAGAAGAGGAAGAAAGAAGAACCGAATAATTAAGAAAATTAAGAAAACAGAGGAATTGGGAAAAGTGTATAAAAAGAAACCAATAAAAACCAGAGAAGAATTAGAAATGATGAAGAGCGGACTCATTGACGTGTTTAATTTGCCCCTTACCAACCAAAGCAAGTTAATGAAGTATAAAGATTGTAGGAGGACCTCAACAGCAATTATAGAGGGAATTCACAACAAGCTAGCGGAGGAAAACTTCAGCAAAACGATACATAAATGGAAGATACAAGAAATAGAAAGGACCCACAACAAAATAGTGTGTCACAAATTACGAAGGTCTCTAAAACACAGGAATCCACCAGCATTGGAAATGCAAAATAAAAAATTAATTTAAACATATTTAAAGCGGTCCAGGTTACTGTACGATAATTATATATAATTTACCTTAATTTCCGTCCAGTGACGTCAAGCGTAATTTGTTTTGGTTACGCGTTTCAGGCCATGTGGCCCATCCTCAGACCATCACTCCAAGAGGAGCTCGTTAAAAAATAAAAAATCCACAATAAAACAAACACATAATAAATAAATACAAAAATATATTAAAACATATAAAGGTGTTCTATTACACGAACACGGTGCACCGCGTGTAGCATGCCTGAACTGCGTCAATGGAACCTGTTATCTATTATTATCTGTAATCGATCGCAGCGCGGTATCATACAGTGGGTTGGACCTGAAGTTAAGTTTATCATTAAGTATGTCGTCACACGCATCTGGGTTATTATGACCTCTATATATCTCGAATTCTTCAAGCGCATCCATATAACGGCCTTTGGCACAATAATGTAGGGGTATGAAATTATTGTTGAAATTTGTATAAGAATGATTACATGAAATCAGATGCCTTGTAAAGTTGGATTTAATATTATCTATGGAAAAATTACCCCGGTTAAAATGGCTTTGTGGTTTGTGTTCGCGGAATCTTTTGATGAACGGTCTACCCGTTTGGCCGATATAAAATCGGTCACAATCGTCACATATAAGTTTGTAAATACCAGTTTTGGATTCAATTGTTGTTTGAATGACTGGGCGAACTAAGTTCCGTAGACGGTTATTTGTTTTAAAAATGACAGTGTAACCTAATTTATTTAAAGTGGATGTAAGGATCTTGGGCATCAACTCAGTGTATGTTGTTGTGATGTATTTGTTGTTAGGTGTAATATCATGTGTCTGTTTGGAACGACGGGATTTGTGTTTTCTAAGAATATTGTCGATCATTTGGGATTCATATCCGTTGGCCAGAGCTATGTGTTTAATTATGTTGAGTTCACACTCGAAATCATCATTATTTAGGGGGATCATCAAAAGTCTGTGAATAAAACTGTTGTAGGCCGCTAATTTTTGAGAGAAGGGGTGGTGTGAGTCTGCATGTATGGTCACGTTTGTGGTGGTAGGTTTTCTGTAAATTTTAAAGTTTAAGCTGTTAAGTTGCCTGGTGACAGTAAGATCAAGAAAGTTGAGTTCATTATTGGTTTCAGTTTCCATAGTAAATTGAATATTGTGGGTAACGGTATTTATATGATTTTTAAGATTACTGATTTGGCGTAAAGTACCGTTAAAAATTAGAAAAGTATCATCAACATATCGGCCATAAAAGATAATATTATTGGCGAAGATATTATTGTTAAGGATATAATTGTTCTCATAAAAGTCAAGATATATATCAGCCAACAGGCCGGATAACGGTGAACCCATGGCCAGACCGTCTGTTTGAATATAATAATTACCGTTGAAAGTAAAATAGTTTTGCTGAAGGATGAGTCTTAGTATGATAATTAGTTCTTTAATGAGTTGTGTGTCCAATTTGTTAGTATCATGAAGATTGTCATTCAAAATATCTAAAGTTTGGTTCACGGGTATATTTGTGTATAAATTGATGATGTCAAAGGAGGCTAGTTTGTAACTGGCTTGTAATTTTATGTCGTTGACTTTATTTATGAAATCAATATTGTTGACGATAATATGGTTGTTTTTGAGAAAGATGTTATCTTTAATTAGTGTGACGAGTTTTTTGGCCGTTTTGAAACCCGGGGCCGTAGTAAAATTGACTAATGGCCTGATAGGAATGTCATCCTTGTGGATCTTGGGTAAGCCGGTAAGTTTTGGGGCGCGCGCGTTGATAGGTTTTAAGGAACGTCGAGTACGATCGTTAAATAAATTGGTACAATTGTTGATAGTACTATTTAATGATTTTACATATGAGTCAGTGGGATCGTAATTTATTATCTCGATATTGTTATCAGAAATGAACTTGTGTACTTTCTGTGTGTATGTGTCGTTATGGATTATTACCAAAGTATGACCTTTGTCTGCCTTAGTAATAAGTGCGTTGTTATCATGCAACTTAGTTTTTATCTTTTTAAGTGTCTTGCGTTCAGCCTGTGCTCTTAACTGTTTCTGTGTCTTACGACCATTAGTATTAGGGTTATTTAAAATTTTATTAAATTTATAGTTGATTATGTGGCGTGACTGGCTTTGGAGATTCGAGTCATCAATGGCCTTGACTGCAGTCTCGGCATTAATAACTTCATCAACAATATTATGTTTGTTATCAGGTGGCAAGTTATAGTCTAAACCCTTATTAAGTAAGTTCATTTCATCGTTATCAAATGCTATATCGGTGAGATTGACCGTGCGCGGGTAAAACGTATGTTTACATTCGGGAATATGATTTGAACATTGTGCTGAAATTAAACGTTTAAGTTTCATAGTTTGTTTTTGTCGTAATGTACGCATTGTACCTGAAATGTATGTGTTTACTTTGTCTAATATATTATCTATAATTGCAGGATGAATCTGGTTATGAATTAATAAATGCAGTTTGAATAAAACTTTGTTAAGAGTGGCCTTTTTGGCATATAATGATTTAATTTCCTGTTTAACACGGTAAATTTCAGCGTGTTTCTTAGTATTTATTGCTGCCTTAGTATTAGAATTAATGTGTATAATGGCATATTTAGGAATGATTTTATGTTTTAGACAAAAAACATTAAATTTGATGTGCGTGTTAGTTTTAAAAAGCTGGATTTTAGTATTTTGATATTTGAATACCGCGCTTGCTTGATGAGCTTCTAATTTAAACATATTTAAAGCGGTCCAGGTCACTGTATGATAATTATATATAATTTACCTTAATTTCCGTCCAGTGACGTCAAGCGTAATTTGTTTTGGTTACGCGTTTCAGGCCATGTGGCCCATCCTCAGACCATCACTCCAAGAGGAGCTCGTTAAAAAATAAAAAATCCACAATAAAACAAACACATAATAAATAAATACAAAAATATATTAAAACATATAAAGGTGTTCTATTACACGAACACGGTGCACCGCGTGTAGCATGCCTGAACTGCGTCAATGGAACCTGTTATCTATTATTATCTGTAATCGATCGCAGCGCGGTATCATACAGTGGGTTGGACCTGAAGTTAAGTTTATCATTAAGTATGTCGTCACACGCATCTGGGTTATTATGACCTCTATATATCTCGAATTCTTCAAGCGCATCCATATAACGGCCTTTGGCACAATAATGTAGGGGTATGAAATTATTGTTGAAATTTGTATAAGAATGATTACATGAAATCAGATGCCTTGTAAAGTTGGATTTAATATTATCTATGGAAAAATTACCCCGGTTAAAATGGCTTTGTGGTTTGTGTTCGCGGAATCTTTTGATGAACGGTCTACCCGTTTGGCCGATATAAAATCGGTCACAATCGTCACATATAAGTTTGTAAATACCAGTTTTGGATTCAATTGTTGTTTGAATGACTGGGCGAACTAAGTTCCGTAGACGGTTATTTGTTTTAAAAATGACAGTGTAACCTAATTTATTTAAAGTGGATGTAAGGATCTTGGGCATCAACTCAGTGTATGTTGTTGTGATGTATTTGTTGTTAGGTGTAATATCATGTGTCTGTTTGGAACGACGGGATTTGTGTTTTCTAAGAATATTGTCGATCATTTGGGATTCATATCCGTTGGCCAGAGCTATGTGTTTAATTATGTTGAGTTCACACTCGAAATCATCATTATTTAGGGGGATCATCAAAAGTCTGTGAATAAAACTGTTGTAGGCCGCTAATTTTTGAGAGAAGGGGTGGTGTGAGTCTGCATGTATGGTCACGTTTGTGGTGGTAGGTTTTCTGTAAATTTTAAAGTTTAAGCTGTTAAGTTGCCTGGTGACAGTAAGATCAAGAAAGTTGAGTTCATTATTGGTTTCAGTTTCCATAGTAAATTGAATATTGTGGGTAACGGTATTTATATGATTTTTAAGATTACTGATTTGGCGTAAAGTACCGTTAAAAATTAGAAAAGTATCATCAACATATCGGCCATAAAAGATAATATTATTGGCGAAGATATTATTGTTAAGGATATAATTGTTCTCATAAAAGTCAAGATATATATCAGCCAACAGGCCGGATAACGGTGAACCCATGGCCAGACCGTCTGTTTGAATATAATAATTACCGTTGAAAGTAAAATAGTTTTGCTGAAGGATGAGTCTTAGTATGATAATTAGTTCTTTAATGAGTTGTGTGTCCAATTTGTTAGTATCATGAAGATTGTCATTCAAAATATCTAAAGTTTGGTTCACGGGTATATTTGTGTATAAATTGATGATGTCAAAGGAGGCTAGTTTGTAACTGGCTTGTAATTTTATGTCGTTGACTTTATTTATGAAATCAATATTGTTGACGATAATATGGTTGTTTTTGAGAAAGATGTTATCTTTAATTAGTGTGACGAGTTTTTTGGCCGTTTTGAAACCCGGGGCCGTAGTAAAATTGACTAATGGCCTGATAGGAATGTCATCCTTGTGGATCTTGGGTAAGCCGGTAAGTTTTGGGGCGCGCGCGTTGATAGGTTTTAAGGAACGTCGAGTACGATCGTTAAATAAATTGGTACAATTGTTGATAGTACTATTTAATGATTTTACATATGAGTCAGTGGGATCGTAATTTATTATCTCGATATTGTTATCAGAAATGAACTTGTGTACTTTCTGTGTGTATGTGTCGTTATGGATTATTACCAAAGTATGACCTTTGTCTGCCTTAGTAATAAGTGCGTTGTTATCATGCAACTTAGTTTTTATCTTTTTAAGTGTCTTGCGTTCAGCCTGTGCTCTTAACTGTTTCTGTGTCTTACGACCATTAGTATTAGGGTTATTTAAAATTTTATTAAATTTATAGTTGATTATGTGGCGTGACTGGCTTTGGAGATTCGAGTCATCAATGGCCTTGACTGCAGTCTCGGCATTAATAACTTCATCAACAATATTATGTTTGTTATCAGGTGGCAAGTTATAGTCTAAACCCTTATTAAGTAAGTTCATTTCATCGTTATCAAATGCTATATCGGTGAGATTGACCTGCGCACGGTCAATCTCACCGATATAGCATTTGATAACGATGAAATGAACTTACTTAATAAGGGTTTAGACTATAACTTGCCACCTGATAACAAACATAATATTGTTGATGAAGTTATTAATGCCGAGACTGCAGTCAAGGCCATTGATGACTCGAATCTCCAAAGCCAGTCACGCCACATAATCAACTATAAATTTAATAAAATTTTAAATAACCCTAATACTAATGGTCGTAAGACACAGAAACAGTTAAGAGCACAGGCTGAACGCAAGACACTTAAAAAGATAAAAACTAAGTTGCATGATAACAACGCACTTATTACTAAGGCAGACAAAGGTCATACTTTGGTAATAATCCATAACGACACATACACACAGAAAGTACACAAGTTCATTTCTGATAACAATATCGAGATAATAAATTACGATCCCACTGACTCATATGTAAAATCATTAAATAGTACTATCAACAATTGTACCAATTTATTTAACGATCGTACTCGACGTTCCTTAAAACCTATCAACGCGCGCGCCCCAAAACTTACCGGCTTACCCAAGATCCACAAGGATGACATTCCTATCAGGCCATTAGTCAATTTTACTACGGCCCCGGGTTTCAAAACGGCCAAAAAACTCGTCACACTAATTAAAGATAACATCTTTCTCAAAAACAACCATATTATCGTCAACAATATTGATTTCATAAATAAAGTCAACGACATAAAATTACAAGCCAGTTACAAACTAGCCTCCTTTGACATCATCAATTTATACACAAATATACCCGTGAACCAAACTTTAGATATTTTGAATGACAATCTTCATGATACTAACAAATTGGACACACAACTCATTAAAGAACTAATTATCATACTAAGACTCATCCTTCAGCAAAACTATTTTACTTTCAACGGTAATTATTATATTCAAACAGACGGTCTGGCCATGGGTTCACCGTTATCCGGCCTGTTGGCTGATATATATCTTGACTTTTATGAGAACAATTATATCCTTAACAATAATATCTTCGCCAATAATATTATCTTTTATGGCCGATATGTTGATGATACTTTTCTAATTTTTAACGGTACTTTACGCCAAATCAGTAATCTTAAAAATCATATAAATACCGTTACCCACAATATTCAATTTACTATGGAAACTGAAACCAATAATGAACTCAACTTTCTTGATCTTACTGTCACCAGGCAACTTAACAGCTTAAACTTTAAAATTTACAGAAAACCTACCACCACAAACGTGACCATACATGCAGACTCACACCACCCCTTCTCTCAAAAATTAGCGGCCTACAACAGTTTTATTCACAGACTTTTGATGATCCCCCTAAATAATGATGATTTCGAGTGTGAACTCAACATAATTAAACACATAGCTCTGGCCAACGGATATGAATCCCAAATGATCGACAATATTCTTAGAAAACACAAATCCCGTCGTTCCAAACAGACACATGATATTACACCTAACAACAAATACATCACAACAACATACACTGAGTTGATGCCCAAGATCCTTACATCCACTTTAAATAAATTAGGTTACACTGTCATTTTTAAAACAAATAACCGTCTACGGAACTTAGTTCGCCCAGTCATTCAAACAACAATTGAATCCAAAACTGGTATTTACAAACTTATATGTGACGATTGTGACCGATTTTATATCGGCCAAACGGGTAGACCGTTCATCAAAAGATTCCGCGAACACAAACCACAAAGCCATTTTAACAGGGGTAATTTTTCCATAGATAATATTAAATCCAACTTTACAAGGCATCTGATTTCATGTAATCATTCTTATACAAATTTCAACAATAATTTCATACCCCTACATTATTGTGCCAAAGGCCGTTATATGGATGCGCTTGAAGAATTCGAGACATATAGAGGTCATAATAACCCAGATGCGTGTGACGACATACTTAATGATAAACTTAACTTCAGGTCCAACCCACTGTATGATACCGCGCTGCGATCGATTACAGATAATAATAGATAACAGGTTCCATTGACGCAGTTCAGGCATGCTACACGCGGTGCACCGTGTTCGTGTAATAGAACACCTTTATATGTTTTAATATATTTTTGTATTTATTTATTATGTGTTTGTTTTATTGTGGATTTTTTATTTTTTAACGAGCTCCTCTTGGAGTGATGGTCTGAGGATGGGCCACATGGCCTGAAACGCGTAACCAAAACAAATTACGCTTGACGTCACTGGACGGAAATTAAGGTAAATTATATATAATTATCATACAGTGACCTGGACCGCTTTAAATATGTTTAAATTAGAAGCTCATCAAGCAAGCGCGGTATTCAAATATCAAAATACTAAAATCCAGCTTTTTAAAACTAACACGCACATCAAATTTAATGTTTTTTGTCTAAAACATAAAATCATTCCTAAATATGCCATTATACACATTAATTCTAATACTAAGGCAGCAATAAATACTAAGAAACACGCTGAAATTTACCGTGTTAAACAGGAAATTAAATCATTATATGCCAAAAAGGCCACTCTTAACAAAGTTTTATTCAAACTGCATTTATTAATTCATAACCAGATTCATCCTGCAATTATAGATAATATATTAGACAAAGTAAACACATACATTTCAGGTACAATGCGTACATTACGACAAAAACAAACTATGAAACTTAAACGTTTAATTTCAGCACAATGTTCGCATCATATTCCCGAATGTAAACATACGTTTTACCCGCGCACGGTCAATCTCACCGATATAGCATTTGATAACGATGAAATGAACTTACTTAATAAGGGTTTAGACTATAACTTGCCACCTGATAACAAACATAATATTGTTGATGAAGTTATTAATGCCGAGACTGCAGTCAAGGCCATTGATGACTCGAATCTCCAAAGCCAGTCACGCCACATAATCAACTATAAATTTAATAAAATTTTAAATAACCCTAATACTAATGGTCGTAAGACACAGAAACAGTTAAGAGCACAGGCTGAACGCAAGACACTTAAAAAGATAAAAACTAAGTTGCATGATAACAACGCACTTATTACTAAGGCAGACAAAGGTCATACTTTGGTAATAATCCATAACGACACATACACACAGAAAGTACACAAGTTCATTTCTGATAACAATATCGAGATAATAAATTACGATCCCACTGACTCATATGTAAAATCATTAAATAGTACTATCAACAATTGTACCAATTTATTTAACGATCGTACTCGACGTTCCTTAAAACCTATCAACGCGCGCGCCCCAAAACTTACCGGCTTACCCAAGATCCACAAGGATGACATTCCTATCAGGCCATTAGTCAATTTTACTACGGCCCCGGGTTTCAAAACGGCCAAAAAACTCGTCACACTAATTAAAGATAACATCTTTCTCAAAAACAACCATATTATCGTCAACAATATTGATTTCATAAATAAAGTCAACGACATAAAATTACAAGCCAGTTACAAACTAGCCTCCTTTGACATCATCAATTTATACACAAATATACCCGTGAACCAAACTTTAGATATTTTGAATGACAATCTTCATGATACTAACAAATTGGACACACAACTCATTAAAGAACTAATTATCATACTAAGACTCATCCTTCAGCAAAACTATTTTACTTTCAACGGTAATTATTATATTCAAACAGACGGTCTGGCCATGGGTTCACCGTTATCCGGCCTGTTGGCTGATATATATCTTGACTTTTATGAGAACAATTATATCCTTAACAATAATATCTTCGCCAATAATATTATCTTTTATGGCCGATATGTTGATGATACTTTTCTAATTTTTAACGGTACTTTACGCCAAATCAGTAATCTTAAAAATCATATAAATACCGTTACCCACAATATTCAATTTACTATGGAAACTGAAACCAATAATGAACTCAACTTTCTTGATCTTACTGTCACCAGGCAACTTAACAGCTTAAACTTTAAAATTTACAGAAAACCTACCACCACAAACGTGACCATACATGCAGACTCACACCACCCCTTCTCTCAAAAATTAGCGGCCTACAACAGTTTTATTCACAGACTTTTGATGATCCCCCTAAATAATGATGATTTCGAGTGTGAACTCAACATAATTAAACACATAGCTCTGGCCAACGGATATGAATCCCAAATGATCGACAATATTCTTAGAAAACACAAATCCCGTCGTTCCAAACAGACACATGATATTACACCTAACAACAAATACATCACAACAACATACACTGAGTTGATGCCCAAGATCCTTACATCCACTTTAAATAAATTAGGTTACACTGTCATTTTTAAAACAAATAACCGTCTACGGAACTTAGTTCGCCCAGTCATTCAAACAACAATTGAATCCAAAACTGGTATTTACAAACTTATATGTGACGATTGTGACCGATTTTATATCGGCCAAACGGGTAGACCGTTCATCAAAAGATTCCGCGAACACAAACCACAAAGCCATTTTAACAGGGGTAATTTTTCCATAGATAATATTAAATCCAACTTTACAAGGCATCTGATTTCATGTAATCATTCTTATACAAATTTCAACAATAATTTCATACCCCTACATTATTGTGCCAAAGGCCGTTATATGGATGCGCTTGAAGAATTCGAGATATATAGAGGTCATAATAACCCAGATGCGTGTGACGACATACTTAATGATAAACTTAACTTCAGGTCCAACCCACTGTATGATACCGCGCTGCGATCGATTACAGATAATAATAGATAACAGGTTCCATTGACGCAGTTCAGGCATGCTACACGCGGTGCACCGTGTTCGTGTAATAGAACACCTTTATATGTTTTAATGTATTTTTGTATTTATTTATTATGTGTTTGTTTTATTGTGGATTTTTTATTTTTTAACGAGCTCCTCTTGGAGTGATGGTCTGAGGATGGGCCACATGGCCTGAAACGCGTAACCAAAACAAATTACGCTTGACGTCACTGGACGGAAATTAAGGTAAATTATATATAATTATCATACAGTGACCTGGACCGCTTTAAATATGTTTAAATTAGAAGCTCATCAAGCAAGCGCGGTATTCAAATATCAAAATACTAAAATCCAGCTTTTTAAAACTAACACGCACATCAAATTTAATGTTTTTTGTCTAAAACATAAAATCATTCCTAAATATGCCATTATACACATTAATTCTAATACTAAGGCAGCAATAAATACTAAGAAACACGCTGAAATTTACCGTGTTAAACAGGAAATTAAATCATTATATGCCAAAAAGGCCACTCTTAACAAAGTTTTATTCAAACTGCATTTATTAATTCATAACCAGATTCATCCTGCAATTATAGATAATATATTAGACAAAGTAAACACATACATTTCAGGTACAATGCGTACATTACGACAAAAACAAACTATGAAACTTAAACGTTTAATTTCAGCACAATGTTCAAATCATATTCCCGAATGTAAACATACGTTTTACCCGCGCACGGTCAATCTCACCGATATAGCATTTGATAACGATGAAATGAACTTACTTAATAAGGGTTTAGACTATAACTTGCCACCTGATAACAAACATAATATTGTTGATGAAGTTATTAATGCCGAGACTGCAGTCAAGGCCATTGATGACTCGAATCTCCAAAGCCAGTCACGCCACATAATCAACTATAAATTTAATAAAATTTTAAATAACCCTAATACTAATGGTCGTAAGACACAGAAACAGTTAAGAGCACAGGCTGAACGCAAGACACTTAAAAAGATAAAAACTAAGTTGCATGATAACAACGCACTTATTACTAAGGCAGACAAAGGTCATACTTTGGTAATAATCCATAACGACACATACACACAGAAAGTACACAAGTTCATTTCTGATAACAATATCGAGATAATAAATTACGATCCCACTGACTCATATGTAAAATCATTAAATAGTACTATCAACAATTGTACCAATTTATTTAACGATCGTACTCGACGTTCCTTAAAACCTATCAACGCGCGCGCCCCAAAACTTACCGGCTTACCCAAGATCCACAAGGATGACATTCCTATCAGGCCATTAGTCAATTTTACTACGGCCCCGGGTTTCAAAACGGCCAAAAAACTCGTCACACTAATTAAAGATAACATCTTTCTCAAAAACAACCATATTATCGTCAACAATATTGATTTCATAAATAAAGTCAACGACATAAAATTACAAGCCAGTTACAAACTAGCCTCCTTTGACATCATCAATTTATACACAAATATACCCGTGAACCAAACTTTAGATATTTTGAATGACAATCTTCATGATACTAACAAATTGGACACACAACTCATTAAAGAACTAATTATCATACTAAGACTCATCCTTCAGCAAAACTATTTTACTTTCAACGGTAATTATTATATTCAAACAGACGGTCTGGCCATGGGTTCACCGTTATCCGGCCTGTTGGCTGATATATATCTTGACTTTTATGAGAACAATTATATCCTTAAATATAATATCTTCGCCAATAATATTATCTTTTATGGCCGATATGTTGATGATACTTTTCTAATTTTTAACGGTACTTTACGCCAAATCAGTAATCTTAAAAATCATATAAATACCGTTACCCACAATATTCAATTTACTATGGAAACTGAAACCAATAATGAACTCAACTTTCTTGATCTTACTGTCACCAGGCAACTTAACAGCTTAAACTTTAAAATTTACAGAAAACCTACCACCACAAACGTGACCATACATGCAGACTCACACCACCCCTTCTCTCAAAAATTAGCGGCCTACAACAGTTTTATTCACAGACTTTTGATGATCCCCCTAAATAATGATGATTTCGAGTGTGAACTCAACATAATTAAACACATAGCTCTGGCCAACGGATATGAATCCCAAATGATCGACAATATTCTTAGAAAACACAAATCCCGTCGTTCCAAACAGACACATGATATTACACCTAACAACAAATACATCACAACAACATACACTGAGTTGATGCCCAAGATCCTTACATCCACTTTAAATAAATTAGGTTACACTGTCATTTTTAAAACAAATAACCGTCTACGGAACTTAGTTCGCCCAGTCATTCAAACAACAATTGAATCCAAAACTGGTATTTACAAACTTATATGTGACGATTGTGACCGATTTTATATCGGCCAAACGGGTAGACCGTTCATCAAAAGATTCCGCGAACACAAACCACAAAGCCATTTTAACAGGGGTAATTTTTCCATAGATAATATTAAATCCAACTTTACAAGGCACCTGATTTCATGTAATCATTCTTATACAAATTTCAACAATAATTTCATACCCCTACATTATTGTGCCAAAGGCCGTTATATGGATGCGCTTGAAGAATTCGAGATATATAGAGGTCATAATAACCCAGATGCGTGTGACGACATACTTAATGATAAACTTAACTTCAGGTCCAACCCACTGTATGATACCGCGCTGCGATCGATTACAGATAATAATAGATAACAGGTTCCATTGACGCAGTTCAGGCATGCTACACGCGGTGCACCGTGTTCGTGTAATAGAACACCTTTATATGTTTTAATATATTTTTGTATTTATTTATTATGTGTTTGTTTTATTGTGGATTTTTTATTTTTTAACGAGCTCCTCTTGGAGTGATGGTCTGAGGATGGGCCACATGGCCTGAAACGCGTAACCAAAACAAATTACGCTTGACGTCACTGGACGGAAATTAAGGTAAATTATATATAATTATCATACAGTGACCTGGACCGCTTTAAATATGTTTAAATTAGAAGCTCATCAAGCAAGCGCGGTATTCAAATATCAAAATACTAAAATCCAGCTTTTTAAAACTAACACGCACATCAAATTTAATGTTTTTTGTCTAAAACATAAAATCAATCCTAAATATGCCATTATACACATTAATTCTAATACTAAGGCAGCAATAAATACTAAGAAACACGCTGAAATTTACCGTGTTAAACAGGAAATTAAATCATTATATGCCAAAAAGGCCACTCTTAACAAAGTTTTATTCAAACTGCATTTATTAATTCATAACCAGATTCATCCTGCAATTATAGATAATATATTAGACAAAGTAAACACATACATTTCAGGTACAATGCGTACATTACGACAAAAACAAACTATGAAAC
Organism: Magicicada septendecula; assembly: GCA_034769895.1. Taxonomy (NCBI): domain Eukaryota; kingdom Metazoa; phylum Arthropoda; class Insecta; order Hemiptera; family Cicadidae; genus Magicicada; species Magicicada septendecula. Next base: position 226,849,620 of record CM068374.1, on the reverse strand, counting down.
TTAAACGTTTAATTTCAGCACAATGTTCGCATCATATTCCCGAATGTAAACATACGTTTTACCCGCGCACGGTCAATCTCACCGATATAGCATTTGATAACGATGAAATGAACTTACTTAATAAGGGTTTAGACTATAACTTGCCACCTGATAACAAACATAATATTGTTGATGAAGTTATTAATGCCGAGACTGCAGTCAAGGCCATTGATGACTCGAATCTCCAAAGCCAGTCACGCCACATAATCAACTATAAATTTAATAAAATTTTAAATAACCCTAATACTAATGGTCGTAAGACACAGAAACAGTTAAGAGCACAGGCTGAACGCAAGACACTTAAAAAGATAAAAACTAAGTTGCATGATAACAACGCACTTATTACTAAGGCAGACAAAGGTCATACTTTGGTAATAATCCATAACGACACATACACACAGAAAGTACACAAGTTCATTTCTGATAACAATATCGAGATAATAAATTACGATCCCACTGACTCATATGTAAAATCATTAAATAGTACTATCAACAATTGTACCAATTTATTTAACGATCGTACTCGACGTTCCTTAAAACCTATCAACGCGCGCGCCCCAAAACTTACCGGCTTACCCAAGATCCACAAGGATGACATTCCTATCAGGCCATTAGTCAATTTTACTACGGCCCCGGGTTTCAAAACGGCCAAAAAACTCGTCACACTAATTAAAGATAACATCTTTCTCAAAAACAACCATATTATCGTCAACAATATTGATTTCATAAATAAAGTCAACGACATAAAATTACAAGCCAGTTACAAACTAGCCTCCTTTGACATCATCAATTTATACACAAATATACCCGTGAACCAAACTTTAGATATTTTGAATGACAATCTTCATGATACTAACAAATTGGACACACAACTCATTAAAGAACTAATTATCATACTAAGACTCATCCTTCAGCAAAACTATTTTACTTTCAACGGTAATTATTATATTCAAACAGACGGTCTGGCCATGGGTTCACCGTTATCCGGCCTGTTGGCTGATATATAGCTTGACTTTTATGAGAACAATTATATCCTTAACAATAATATCTTCGCCAATAATATTATCTTTTATGGCCGATATGTTGATGATACTTTTCTAATTTTTAACGGTACTTTACGCCAAATCAGTAATCTTAAAAATCATATAAATACCGTTACCCACAATATTCAATTTACTATGGAAACTGAAACCAATAATGAACTCAACTTTCTTGATCTTACTGTCACCAGGCAACTTAACAGCTTAAACTTTAAAATTTACAGAAAACCTACCACCACAAACGTGACCATACATGCAGACTCACACCACCCCTTCTCTCAAAAATTAGCGGCCTACAACAGTTTTATTCACAGACTTTTGATGATCCCCCTAAATAATGATGATTTCGAGTGTGAACTCAACATAATTAAACACATAGCTCTGGCCAACGGATATGAATCCCAAATGATCGACAATATTCTTAGAAAACACAAATCCCGTCGTTCCAAACAGACACATGATATTACACCTAACAACAAATACATCACAACAACATACACTGAGTTGATGCCCAAGATCCTTACATCCACTTTAAATAAATTAGGTTACACTGTCATTTTTAAAACAAATAACCGTCTACGGAACTTAGTTCGCCCAGTCATTCAAACAACAATTGAATCCAAAACTGGTATTTACAAACTTATATGTGACGATTGTGACCGATTTTATATCGGCCAAACGGGTAGACCGTTCATCAAAAGATTCCGCGAACACAAACCACAAAGCCATTTTAACAGGGGTAATTTTTCCATAGATAATATTAAATCCAACTTTACAAGGCATCTGATTTCATGTAATCATTCTTATACAAATTTCAACAATAATTTCATACCCCTACATTATTGTGCCAAAGGCCGTTATATGGATGCGCTTGAAGAATTCGAGATATATAGAGGTCATAATAACCCAGATGCATGTGACGACATACTTAATGATAAACTTAACTTCAGGTCCAACCCACTGTATGATACCGCGCTGCGATCGATTACAGATAATAATAGATAACAGGTTCCATTGACGCAGTTCAGGCATGCTACACGCGGTGCACCATGTTCGTGTAATAGAACACCTTTATATGTTTTAATATATTTTTGTATTTATTTATTATGTGTTCGTTTTATTGTGGATTTTTTATTTTTTAACGAGCTCCTCTTGGAGTGATGGTCTGAGGATGGGCCACATGGCCTGAAACGCGTAACCAAAACAAATTACGCTTGACGTCACTGGACGGAAATTAAGGTAAATTATATATAAAAAATTAATGATAACATTAATGAGGGAGGTACCATTAACTCCTTTGATTAATAAACCACATCATAAAGTGAACGATGGAACCAGAGATACAAATGAACAAATGATATTAGAAGAATTGTGGTACAAGATAGAAGATACCTATTTCACCAGCAAGGAAATAGTTATACACACCCAGATTATCCGAACCACAAGTGCAGAGAAACTGATGGACCATGGGTAAACTAAGCGAAGATACCACACACCAAGAAAAGGGACTGATCTTCGAATTACTGACCAAGCAACTCAATGGAAAGAAAAAAGTAAACCACAACAAATGAAATTATATATCATCCAGAATAAAGGTTTAACCAACTAACCTTTGAAGGAGTACAGAAGCAGAACATCAAAGTGTAGAATAATAAAGGAGAAGGCTTGAATAAGGAATGGAATTAATAAAATTGACTATGTATAAACCCAATATACTCTCAAACTCTAATACTCCTATATTAATTTCAACAAACGAAATTATATATTATCCAGAATAAATGTTCAACCATCAAACATTTGAAGAAGTAGAGGAGAAAGCCAACAAAGAGTGAAATATACAAGAGAAGGCAATAACAAGGAAAGAAAAAGAGAAGATCAACATATAAAAAAATAGTATAAAAAACATGGTCCTATATATAGTAATAGCGTATAAACTAATGTATGTATAGCCATATGTCATCACGAAGGACAATGGAAACAATACTTATGAGATAAGTAATTTAACCACCAAGAAAGTAAAAGGAGTTTACAACCAAGCTTCAATAAAGAAATTCTATGAAGAAAACTAAATTACTATAAATAAAATAAACAAATGCAAAAATTCAAAAATTATGTGAGCACAACTTACAACAATATTTCGATGACCTATGAGGCCTAAAATAAAAAATATAAAAACAAAGGAATAAGTTACACAAATTCCTACTAAGTGAAATCAACTTACAGTCTATTAAAAAGTTGATATATGAAGTATATAAAATAATTAAACAAAAAGTACCAAAAAAGGAATACGCTACAAAAATTCCTATAAAGTAAGAGAATTAACTTACAAAGAATTATCAAAAATGATATTTGATACAAAATAAAATAAACAAAAATAAAATCAAGCTAAAAACTGATAAGATAAATACCTGAAATAATAATGAGTTTAATGTATTCTAAGAAAAAAAAAAAATCTGAACTGGTACAAAGAAAAAGAGAAATTATGTATAAATCAAATATACAAGCTATAGCTAAAGCAGGATAATGCTAAATAACTGAGAAAAGAATACAAATGTCTGAGATAATTAAAATGATCACTAGAAGAATAGAAAAACAAAATAATGAAAAGTTAGATATGATGAAATTAACATATGAATAAATAAAAAACAATCAACTGTATGAGTAGATGACAGTATATAGCAAAGATACAGCGGAAGGAAGAATGAGTAAAAGGCCAAAGTGATCTAAAAACAAACCACAAGGTGGACAATCCCAAAATATATTATTATTATTAATTTAAGTCACAAGTTGACAAAAAAGGTATTTAAGATTGACTGTTGAAAAGTCCAGCAATCAAAATAAACTGAGCAGAGATGATGTTCCTCTGGTCTCAGAAAAAATGAGTAGTAATGGAAGAAACCAGCTACTAAAAAGTTAGGGAAAAAATTGTGTATAAGGGAGAACACACAAATGGAAATAAATAAAAACAGATCCAAATAAAATGGAATGAATCAAGTAAGAAGAGAAATAAGAATGGAGAAACAAACAAGAAAGAAAAGGAAAAAGATTATATATAACTGATAATTTCATAAAAAACTATGCTAGTGTTTTATCAAAATGATCACTTTTGAAGGAGAGGCATTATGTTACAACACAAATAAGCCAACCCAATACCAGGGATGAACAAAACAATATTGACTACGATTATCTTCTAAAACTTCCGGGCTGAAAGGCCGTGGTCGATTGCTTAAAATACTGCTAAACGTTTCGGCCGCACCACCGGTGGCCATCTTCAGTAGCAAGAAATTGTGTTCGAATAGATGTCCTGAAGCGGCCAAAAAGCTATAAATAGAGGCTTCGTAGCCGTAACTCACTGTTGCTTGTTCCCAGTTCATTGGGAGACGTGTTCGGCGTGACATCTATTCGAACACAATTTCTTGCTACTGAAGATGGCCACCGGTGGTGCGGCCGAAACGTTTAGCAGTATTTTAAGCAATCGACCACGGCCTTTCAGCCCGGAAGTTTTAGAAGATAATCGTAATGAGACCGGCCGTGAAAGCCTACGTATTAAGAAAACAATATTGAATTTAAAATAATACTTCATGTTAAATAAAAATGATTAATTTAAATAAAATATAAAAACTATGACTTGACAAACGACGACTTTGACCTAACCCAAGTGATTGACCCAACAAAAGGAAACAAAAGAAGAAGGGAACCACACAAAAAACAAACGAGAATGCAACCAAAGAAGAGAAGAAAGTGATTGACCCAACAAAAGGAAACAAATGAAGAAGGGATCCACGAAGAATAAACAAGAATATAACCCAAACCAAAGGAAGAGAGGAAAAAATCCAAAACCCAAACAAAAATGAAACAAGTTCATGGAATTAAACGACCCAATGTAACACGTCGAAATGTACCCAAAGGAGAAGATGGAAAAACCAAAGTAGTAACCAAATACAATGAAAATGAAGAAGGAGGGAAATAGATAGAAATGAAAACCAATAATGATACACAAACAAGTAATAAAGCAGAGGAGAAGGAGAAATAATGCACTCAAGAATAATATTGGTACCAAAACCAATAATTACCCTATGAGAAAGGAAAAAGTAACTGTTATTACCCATTAATGGACAACAATGATTTAGGGAAGAAACCCTATTAAAAAAGGTTAAAGATTAAAATGATAAAAAGCAAACTAAACCCCAATTGAGAATTAGATGTAAAAATAGTATTGTAAGAACATAAAATTGTTAATAGTATTAAGGATATATTGTAATGAAAGAGAAATAAGTATGGGGATTACCCACTAAAAAACACATAGTATAAACAGTGATACAGTGCAATAGTGTATGTGTAAAAACCCCAAAGTGAAGTGATAAGGAAGGTACGCTAATTAAATTATAATTAACTATAGATAATTTAAAAGTGAAGGTGAGATATAGATGGGAATAGTATAAGATATAGAATATAACTATTATAAGAAATAGTGAATAATAAAGAAAATAGACACTTAATAAATCTGTAAAAAACACTAAAGGTTTAAAAGTGGAAAAATAACAGTGGATAAATATATGGTGAAAAATAGTATTAAGTATGAATTATAGAATAAGATATACTGAACACTGGAAAGTGATGATGACATTATTATTTAAGAAAAGATGTTTAAGAGATTTAAGTTTAATTATAACCGATAGTAATTAAAAGGGATGATCCCAGGAAAGAATAAATTGAAGGTGTTGACATGGAGAGAATGTAAAGATTGTTTAAAAATTAAGAAATTAGAGACAAATCAAAAACACCCATGTTATAAGGGATAGTTATAAATTTCATAAAAGTGATGTTGTTTATCACAATAAAAATAATATGTATTGTAAACAAAAAATTAGCATATAATAAGTAGGAAGGAAGTGATGATATTTCTCACTCAAAATAATAACTCTAATAACTTATAAAGAATTGTTCGTTTTAATGTTATGAATAGGATATGGCTGAAAGAAACTTGCAGTCCATAAGCCTAATTGTTATGTTTTAAATATTAAGATAGAGAAAGCAATATTGACATGTAATCAAAACACCAACAGACTCAAAATACAACACAACCAATAATAATAACAAAGTAAAGCCCATTAGGCTGAAACGAAATGTGATTTAAATGAAATAAGTCAAATAACATAATGGCTACTCAGGCCTATGAAAGGGCATAACTGTCAGAACCAAACAACTAAAAATTATAACAAATTAACAAAGAAATTAGCAAATCTGAGGTGAAGGAATCACCAAGAATAAATTGTAAATCATTTGTAAAACAAAATATTATAATAAGCATTTGTATACAAAAAGAAATGTAATTAACAAGTATTAACATAATTGTAAAAACATAAAATCTAAAATTACCCAAACTTGTGGGGTATCAAAATAATCTATGAAAGGAAATAAATACTATAGTGAAAATATTTAATAACCAGGAAGGAAGATAGAGGAATAACAGCAATCAGAAAATATACGAAGAATTCGAATTTTGATAACAATACATCATCTCAAAATCAACCAATCAAAATCATGCAGTTGCCATGGAAACGGCAGTTGAAGACTGAATTACCGTTGAATACCGTTAGAAAGAAGTGAAGCGTCAGTAAGAGAATACAGAAGCCAATATTGGGAAGAACGATTTTCTGTTAAAATAATGTAAAAAAGTAATTAAAGTTCCTAACCATGACAGCATAAGAAGCAGACGACCATTTATAGCAGCCAACTCGAGATCCAAGGCAATTAAACGGAAAATTACCCGAAAAGAACATCCAGACACGTTATGAAAAAGACGCCCAACCCATTGAAGCCCCAAAATCAATGAAAACAGAACTTATTGCAGCCAAATCCTACCCGATCAAAAGAACGAAGACACCGAGTCATGCTGAGGTGTTAAGTACAATTAAATTACTTATTTTCCAAAACCCTAATCACTATAAATTTTACTATAGGTAAATTTATCTCACTATAAACAAATATTTCTCTTTCACAGATTATTTAAGTAAAATAAAACTTGATAAAAACTTGTTAACGTTAAATATAACCTATTAGTTAAACACGAACTTACAAAACACTTATAACGACACCACAGAACAGATTGTAACATCACACATTATTATTTATGTACACGTAGAATAAGGTAAAATATTTTTATTGTAACCATAGGAATTCTTTAGCTCATAGTCACAAGAATCCACGATTTTGGAAACAAAAATAATTGTAATACTTCAATGTACACAGCCATACAAAAGATAATTGTTTCCTTGATCGATTCGTCAAGCCCAGAGGATAAGAGTTTAATGTAATCAGTCGGTGCAAATTTATCATTACATAATTGTCAATGTGAATATTTTAATTATCACCTATTAAAAATAACTATTACAGGGAGTAACCGTCGTTATTATTTCATAGTGAGTGCTTTATATATTACTAGTGTTTACTTAAGAATAGATTTGACGAGAAGCGAACAAGTTGTCATTTGCGCAGTAGCATCAACAATTCAGACGGCTGTGCGAGCGGGAATTATTTGAATGCCCTGACCGTCACCGCTGATAACTCATCAGACAATAATTTTAGTTGTTTTATATAACGACTTGGCGCCACCCGGGATTAACACACCCCTATAAACAACAGGTAAGGTTACTGCCGTGTTATACAGGTGATTACCGCAACGCTACGGACATCGTTAGCCGCGAACATTAATGTAACGACCCCGGTGCGAGACGAACGCACTAATCATTATTACACATACAAAATTGGTGTACATTTCACAGGTACGCACAGACAGATAATTTACGTTACAGATTGACGACTCCAACGTGAGGCTTAAACGAAGACGAGGACGTCTCTTATCAATAACGTTACAGATTGACGCATACAACGTGAGGCTTAAAGAAGACGAGGACGCCACTATAAGATCGTTACAGATTGGCGACCAACCGGTGAGGCTTAAAAAGAAGGCCAACGGCGACTATGAAGAGACATTCCATGGTTACCAGAAAAGACACTCAGAAAGGAATTGAAGGTGAAGGTCAACCAGAAGAGATGGAAGAAATCGAAGAACTGATCGGGGAGCTATTCGAAGAGGATAATCAAGAAAACCAACCAGAAAATCCAACTCAACCAGAACCGGAAGTGGAAGTAATGGTCGGCGACCAACCAGACAAAACAACCGAAGGGGCAAGGATGGAGAACATGATGAGGATGATGATGGAACAATTGAACAAAAACCAGGAAGAATTGAATAAAAAATTAGAGTAAGACAAGGAAGAATTGAATAAAAAATTAGAATCATTGCAAGAGGGAAGGAAAGAAGACAGAGAGTTTTTCAAGGAGAACATGGAACTCCTAAATAATAAAATGGAGAGCAACCATGAAGCCCTGATGAGAGGCCAAGAAATATTAGAAAAGAAGAGTGAGGAGCTGAAGAGGCAGGTAAAAAAGGATTTTGAAATAGTCAATAACACGATTGAAAATACTCATGAGACATTCCTACAGCAAATAAAGGAAACCGGTGAGAGAAACAGAGAAGAATTAAGGTTCATACTAATAGGATTTCGGGAAGAAATCAAGCAGACGAGAACGGGAATGAACAAGAGATGGGAAGAAACAAGTTACCCGGTAGATCAACTGAATGAAACAGTAGATAGTGATTTCAAACCAGTGAATGAAACACCAGACACCACTTCTGAAGGTAGTAAGGAGATGGAAATTGTAGAAGAATCTAGTGTATTGTTTTCTGAAAATAAAGGTAACAATAACACTGAGAAAATCAAGCACATAAAAACCAACAACAGAAGAGGAAGAAAGAAGAACCGAATAATTAAGAAAATTAAGAAAACAGAGGAATTGGGAAAAGTGTATAAAAAGAAACCAATAAAAACCAGAGAAGAATTAGAAATGATGAAGAGCGGACTCATTGACGTGTTTAATTTGCCCCTTACCTACCAAAGCAAGTTAATGAAGTATAAAGATTGTAGGAGGACCTCAACAGCAATTATAGAGGGAATTCACAACAAGCTAGCGGAGGAAAACTTCAGCAAAACGATACATAAATGGAAGATACAAGAAATAGAAAGGACCCACAACAAAATAGTGTGTCACAAATTACGAAGGTCTCTAAAACACAGGAATCCACCAGCATTGGAAATGCAAAATAAAAAATTAATGATAACATTAATGAGGGAGGTACCATTAACTCCTTTGATTAATAAACCACATCATAAAGTGAACGATGGAACCAGAGATACAAATGAACAAATGATATTAGAAGAATTGTGGTACAAGATAGAAGATACCTATTTCACCAGCAAGGAAATAGTTATACACACCCAGATTATCCGAACCACAAGTGCAGAGAAACTGATGGACCATGGGTAAACTAAGCGAAGATACCACACACCAAGAAAAGGGACTGATCTTCGAATTACTGACCAAGCAACTCAATGGAAAGAAAAAAGTAAACCACAACAAATGAAATTATATATCATCCAGAATAAAGGTTTAACCAACTAACCTTTGAAGGAGTACAGAAGCAGAACATCAAAGTGTAGAATAATAAAGGAGAAGGCTTGAATAAGGAATGAAATTAATAAAATTGACTATGTATAAACCCAATATACTCTCAAACTCTAATACTCCTATATTAATTTCAACAAACGAAATTATATATTATCCAGAATAAATGTTCAACCATCAAACATTTGAAGAAGTAGAGGAGAAAGCCAACAAAGAGTGAAATATACAAGAGAAGGCAATAACAAGGAAAGAAAAAGAGAAGCTCAACATATAAAAAAAAAAGTATAAAAAACATGGTCCTATATATAGTAATAGCGTATAAACTAATGTATGTATAGCCATATGTCATCACGAAGGACAATGGAAACAATGCTTATGAGATAAGTAATTTAACCACCAAGAAAGTAAAAGGAGTTTACAACCAAGCTTCAATAAAGAAATTCTATGAAGAAAACTAAATTACTATAAATAAAATAAACAAATGCAAAAATTCAAAAATTATGTGAGCACAACTTACAACAATATTTCGATGACCTATGAGGCCTAAAATAAAAAATATAAAAACAAAGGAATAAGTTACACAAATTCCTACTAAGTGAAATCAACTTACAGTCTATTAAAAAGTTGATATATGAAGTATATAAAATAATTAAACAAAAAGTACCAAAAAAGGAATACGCTACAAAAATTCCTATAAAGTAAGAGAATTAACTTACAAAGAATTATCAAAAATGATATTTGATACAAAATAAAATAAACAAAAATAAAATCAAGGTAAAAACTGATAAGATAAATACCTGAAATAATAATGAGTTTAATGTATTCTAAGAAAAAAAAAAATCTGAACTGGTACAAAGAAAAAGAGAAATTATGTATAAATCAAATATACAAGCTATAGCTAAAGCAGGATAATGCTAAATAACTGAGAAAAGAATACAAATGTCTGAGATAATTAAAATGATCACTAGAAGAATAGAAAAACAAAATAATGAAAAGTTAGATATGATGAAATTAACATATGAATAAATAAAAAACAATCAACTGTATGAGTAGATGACAGTATATAGCAAAGATACAGCGGAAGGAAGAATGAGTAAAAGGCCAAAGTGATCTAAAAACAAACCACAAGGTGGACAATCCCAAAATATATTATTATTATTAATTTAAGTCACAAGTTGACAAAAAAGGTATTTAAGATTGACTGTTGAAAAGTCCAGCAATCAAAATAAACTGAGCAGAGATGATGTTCCTCTGGTCTCAGAAAAAATGAGTAGTAATGGAAGAAACCAGCTACTAAAAAGTTAGGGAAAAAATTGTGTATAAGGGAGAACACACAAATGGAAATAAATAAAAACAGATCCAAATAAAATGGAATGAATCAAGTAAGAAGAGAAATAAGAATGGAGAAACAAACAAGAAAGAAAAGGAAAAAGATTATATATAACTGATAATTTCATAAAAAACTATGCTAGTGTTTTATCAAAATGATCACTTTTGAAGGAGAGGCATTATGTTACAACACAAATAAGCCAACCCAATACCAGGGATGAACAAAACAATATTGACTACGATTATCTTCTAAAACTTCCGGGCTGAAAGGCCGTGGTCGATTGCTTAAAATACTGCTAAACGTTTCGGCCGCACCACCGGTGGCCATCTTCAGTAGCAAGAAATTGTGTTCGAATAGATGTCCTGAAGCGGCCAAAAAGCTATAAATAGAGGCTTCGTAGCCGTAACTCACTGTTGCTTGTTCCCAGTTCATTGGGAGACGTGTTCGGCGTGACATCTATTCGAACACAATTTCTTGCTACTGAAGATGGCCACCGGTGGTGCGGCCGAAACGTTTAGCAGTATTTTAAGCAATCGACCACGGCCTTTCAGCCCGGAAGTTTTAGAAGATAATCGTAATGAGACCGGCCGTGAAAGCCTACGTATTAAGAAAACAATATTGAATTTAAAATAATACTTCATGTTAAATAAAAATGATTAATTTAAATAAAATATAAAAACTATGACTTGACAAACGACGACTTTGACCTAACCCAAGTGATTGACCCAACAAAAGGAAACAAAAGAAGAAGGGAACCACACAAAAAACAAACGAGAATGCAACCAAAGAAGAGAAGAAAGTGATTGACCCAACAAAAGGAAACAAATGAAGAAGGGATCCACGAAGAATAAACAAGAATATAACCCAAACCAAAGGAAGAGAGGAAAAAATCCAAAACCCAAACAAAAATGAAACAAGTTCATGGAATTAAACGACCCAATGTAACACGTCGAAATGTACCCAAAGGAGAAGATGGAAAAACCAAAGTAGTAACCAAATACAATGAAAATGAAGAAGGAGGGAAATAGATAGAAATGAAAACCAATAATGATACACAAACAAGTAATAAAGCAGAGGAGAAGGAGAAATAATGCACTCAAGAATAATATTGGTACCAAAACCAATAATTACCCTATGAGAAAGGAAAAAGTAACTGTTATTACCCATTAATGGACAACAATGATTTAGGGAAGAAACCCTATTAAAAAAGGTTAAAGATTAAAATGATAAAAAGCAAACTAAACCCCAATTGAGAATTAGATGTAAAAATAGTATTGTAAGAACATAAAATTGTTAATAGTATTAAGGATATATTGTAATGAAAGAGAAATAAGTATAGGGATTACCCACTAAAAAACACATAGTATAAACAGTGATACAGTGCAATAGTGTATGTGTAAAAACCCCAAAGTGAAGTGATAAGGAAGGTACGCTAATTAAATTATAATTAACTATAGATAATTTAAAAGTGAAGGTGAGATATAGATGGGAATAGTATAAGATATAGAATATAACTATTATAAGAAATAGTGAATAATAAAGAAAATAGACACTTAATAAATCTGTAAAAAACACTAAAGGTTTAAAAGTGGAAAAATAACAGTGGATAAATATATGGTGAAAAATAGTATTAAGTATGAATTATAGAATAAGATATACTGAACACTGGAAAGTGATGATGACATTATTATTTAAGAAAAGATGTTTAAGAGATTTAAGTTTAATTATAACCGATAGTAATTAAAAGGGATGATCCCAGGAAAGAATAAATTGAAGGTGTTGACATGGAGAGAATGTAAAGATTGTTTAAAAATTAAGAAATTAGAGACAAATCAAAAACACCCATGTTATAAGGGATAGTTATAAATTTCATAAAAGTGATGTTGTTTATCACAATAAAAATAATATGTATTGTAAACAAAAAATTAGCATATAATAAGTAGGAAGGAAGTGATGATATTTCTCACTCAAAATAATAACTCTAATAACTTATAAAGAATTGTTCGTTTTAATGTTATGAATAGGATATGGCTGAAAGAAACTTGCAGTCCATAAGCCTAATTGTTATGTTTTAAATATTAAGATAGAGAAAGCAATATTGACATGTAATCAAAACACCAACAGACTCAAAATACAACACAACCAATAATAATAACAAAGTAAAGCCCATTAGGCTGAAACGAAATGTGATTTAAATGAAATAAGTCAAATAACATAATGGCTACTCAGGCCTATGAAAGGGCATAACTGTCAGAACCAAACAACTAAAAATTATAACAAATTAACAAAGAAATTAGCAAATCTGAGGTGAAGGAATCACCAAGAATAAATTGTAAATCATTTGTAAAACAAAATATTATAATAAGCATTTGTATACAAAAAGAAATGTAATTAACAAGTATTAACATAATTGTAAAAACATAAAATCTAAAATTACCCAAACTTGTGGGGTATCAAAATAATCTATGAAAGGAAATAAATACTGTAGTGAAAATATTTAATAACCAGGAAGGAAGATAGAGGAATAACAGCAATCAGAAAATATACGAAGAATTCGAATTTTGATAACAATACATCATCTCAAAATCAACCAATCAAAATCATGCAGTTGCCATGGAAACGGCAGTTGAAGACTGAATTACCGTTGAATACCGTTAGAAAGAAGTGAAGCGTCAGTAAGAGAATACAGAAGCCAATATTGGGAAGAACGATTTTCTGTTAAAATAATGTAAAAAAGTAATTAAAGTTCCTAACCATGACAGCATAAGAAGCAGACGACCATTTATAGCAGCCAACTCGAGATCCAAGGCAATTAAACGGAAAATTACCCGAAAAGAACATCCAGACACGTTATGAAAAAGACGCCCAACCCATTGAAGCCCCAAAATCAATGAAAACAGAACTTATTGCAGCCAAATCCTACCCGATCAAAAGAACGAAGACACCGAGTCATGCTGAGGTGTTAAGTACAATTAAATTACTTATTTTCCAAAACCCTAATCACTATAAATTTTACTATAGGTAAATTTATCTCACTATAAACAAATATTTCTCTTTCACAGATTATTTAAGTAAAATAAAACTTGATAAAAACTTGTTAACATTAAATATAACCTATTAGTTAAACACGAACTTACAAAACACATATAACGACACCACAGAACAGATTGTAACATCACACATTATTATTTATGTACACGTAGAATAAGGTAAAATATTTTTATTGTAACTATAGGAATTCTTTAGCTCATAGTCACAAGAATCCACGATTTTGGAAACAAAAATAATTGTAATACTTCAATGTACACAGCCATACAAAAGATAATTGTTTCCTTGATCGATTCGTCAAGCCCAGCGAACAAGAGTTTAATGTAATCAATCGGTGCAAATTTATCATTATATAATTGTCAATTTGAATATTTTAATTATCACCTATTAAAAATAACTAATACAGGGAGTGACCGTCGTTATTATTACATAGGGAGTGCTTTATATATTGCTAGTGTTTACTTAAGAATAGATTTGACGAGAAGCGAACAAGTTGTCATTTGCGCAGTAGCATCGACAATTCAGACGGCTGTGCGAGCGGGAATTATTTGAATGCCCCGACCGTCACCGCTGATAACTCATCAGACAATAATTTTAGTTGTTTTATATAACGACTTGGCGCCACCCGGGATTAACACACCCCTATAAGCAACAGGTAAGGTTACTGCCGTGTTATACAGGTGATTACCGCAACGCTACGGACATCGTTAGCCGCGAACATTAATGTAACGACCCCGGTGCGAGACGAACGCAGTAATCATTATTACACATACAAAATTGGTGTACATTTCACAGGTACTCACAGACAAAGATCTTTACGTTACAGATTGACGACTCCAAAGTGGGGCTCGAACGAAGACGAGGACGTCTCTTATCAATAACGTTACAGATTGACGCATACAACGTGAGGCTTAAACGAAGACGAGGACGCCACAATTAGATCGTTACAATATATATATAAACATAAAAAATGTAATAACGAAAAATAAATACAAAACACAACCGATATCACCTTATATTAAACCAAGAACGCTGCAGTCAACTAGCTCGGGTTCTGGACGACGTGTCGCTCGCGAGTGTTGAGATAAGACCGAAGGGTTTAGCGAAAGTATCTCGTGCATATAGACGGACAATCTTTATCTACTAACGAGCGTAACTATCGCATAATACTGTTGGCAATACCCTCTTGACCTACTTCAACAGCTCGCCACTACTCCCCCCCACCCAAGGATGGCATCGGATTCTCCCCACGTTGTATGCGGAGGCCGCGGATGGGTGTACTGTTGGCGTAGTGTGTGTGTGTGTGTGTGTGATACTGTTGCGCAATCGTGATATACTGTGTTAAGGTGATATGGCGCAACAGTACCGTTCCCTTAACCGTGTCGAGGATTATTGTGAAATACATTGCATGACGTCACAAGTGCCGCCATGTGCATAACACGAGAGAGAGGACATGAGAGGCGCCCAATGTTACAAACTATTTCCATCATATTCAATTACACACACGTAAACTGAGAGTGTGACGAGTACCAACAAACGTCTTGAATCAAATCCGTAAAACCCGCTAGCACCATTTAATTTATGAACAATAAAATTAACGAAGCAATAAACCGTGATTTGCGATCGTAAAACATGTATTATGCCATTGCAAAGTACCTGGGTATTCGTCAACACTAACAGAAAATAGGTCAGAACGCCGCACAAATAAGGAGGGGGACAATAATAACGCTTATAATGTTAGTCTATTGTCAAAAAAAAAAAACACACAAATAAAACGTGTTACAAAATTACGTACAAACAATATTTTACAATCTTGCAATAGTGACGTCCGCTACACGATCTTTTTGTCCGTTGTACTGTAGGTAGAGCGTGTACGCCTGTACGCCTTGCAGTTCCTCGTCCGTAAACAGCTTGGCGTATCGTTTCGGCAGGTAGACCTTGAGTAATCCCGCGCCGTCCTTTCCTCTAGTTATAACGGCTGCCAGAGAAGGTCCGTACCGCATCGTCTCGTTCCGCAACAGGCAAGCCTTGAACAAGGTTGTGCAATAATATACTCGTGCCTAAATGTTGTACAGATTTACCGCCCAGACCTCAGTTAGCAGCTGGACGAGTTGTTGAAAACAAGTGCTTTCTAACCTAAAAAAGGTGTGCATTATTTCGTATAAGTCATAGTACAGAACCAGGTGTTTGCGATCAGAACACTACGTGCCTAGAGAGACGGTGAGTCGAGACGAACACTGTACATGTTGAAAACGAGTAACCTGGAGGCAAGTGACAGTACAGCAGAATGTGCAGCGTACTCTAATAGCCTACTTTATACAACGGATGGTTAATAGACGTGGGTGGGAAGTCTTCACACCTCGACTCCAGCAACGTTAAAGTTAAACCATTATGGATCTGGTTAAAGATGCTAACGCCTTTTACAGGATTAAGGCCAGTATAGTGAGCAGTATGAGCGGATTTTACCAATGTTGGTACGCGCAGCCACGAAACGATGACGAATTGGAAGTCTTCCGGTTGTCATAAGACAAGGCCGAACTAGCGCCGGGTGAAGTACGCCTACTGGGAGTGGGTAAAACGTGAAATCGCAGACAACATCCGAACCTATAACTATTACAAACAACTCGATGAACACAAGCCAGTACCAACAAAAACGTAACAGTAACTGACCAGGTACAGAAAAGGACTCGGTTACGACAGAACCTATTGTTAAACGGCTTAGACTGTAGCACGTACCGACAGAGGTGATAGTGATCTGTGCACAAGTGTATGTTGACGCGCGTTGTGACTGATACTCCGGTAATAGTGATTTTACTTTAGTAATACAAACTGTATCTACCGAGAGTATTCCGTTTGGTAGTGTAGTAGAAACTACTGTGATTTTGTAGTGTATCTTTTCTTTTTGTAAAATAAATGTAAACTGAAACCAATATACGCTTTCGTTATTTTTCACATCAAATCCTCATGTGCCCCTCGCCGCTGAACCGATGCCATCCTCTTGCGGTGTTTTTCAAACTTGAGTGTGTCACCCCAGATTTTTACCCCATACAGAACGATAAATTTTACCACTGTCATCAGCTGTCGTCTCTTGCCTGCCTTTAGACCACCGAGATTTTGCATGAGCCTGCTTAAAGCCATTGTCATAGTTACTCTTTTGTCAGAGGCTCGCTCAACAACAATTAGTATTGACTCACGGACAACGAACCTGAGGCCAAAAAACGAAAAAATGCACGATTATTTGGTGATAAAAAGCGTTATTGTAAGCACGAAATGGCTAAAAATAGACCTAGAACCTTGAATAAGGTACGATTCTCTTTGTCTCATTGTCCTCTACAAGAATCAATGGTCACAAATTAGTATTTACTCACGAACAACGAACCTGAGGCAAACAAAAAAAAACAAACGAAAAAATGGTCGATTATTGGGTGATAAAGAGCGTTATTTTAAGCATAGAACGGCTAAAAAGAGACCTATAACCTCAAATTAAGTACCACTCTCTTCATCTCATCGTCCTCTACAAGATTGAATGGTGAGAAACTAGTATTGACCTACTGACAACGAACCTGAGGCCAAAAAACGAAAAAAATGGTCGATTATTTGGTGATAAAAAGCGTTATTTTAAGCATAGAACCGCTAAAAATAGACCTTAAACCTCAAAACAACGCCAACGTCAACAACAACAACAACGACGACGACGACGACAAAAACCACAACAACGACGACAACGACGACAACGACAACAACAACAACAACAACTGTAAAAAATTACTATTGACTCACGGACAACGAATATGAGTACCAACAAACGAAAAAATGGCCGATTATTTGGTGATAAAAAGCGTTATTTTAAGCATAGAACCGCTAAATATAGACCTTACACCTCAAAACAACGCCAACGCCAACAACAACACCAAAAAACAACAACAACAACGCCAACAACAACGACGACGACGATGACGACCACAACGACAACGACAACGACAACGACAACGACAACGACAACGACAACAACAACAACAACAACAACAACAACAACAACAACAACAACAACAACAACAACAACAACAACAACAACAACAACTGCAAAAATTACTATTGACTCACGGACAACGAATATGAGGCCATAAAACGAAAAAATGGTCGACTATTTGGTGATAAAAAACGTTATTTTAAGCATAGAACCGCTAAAAATAGACCTTACACCTCAAAACAACGCCAACGCCAACAACAACACCAAAAAAACAACAACAACAACAACAACAACAACACCAAAAAACAACAACAACAACAACAACAACAACGCCAACATCAAACGACGACGACGACGACGACGACCACAACGACAACGACAACGACAACGACAACGACAACGACAACGACAACGACAACGACAACAACAACAACTGCAAAAATTACTATTGACTCACGGACAACGAATATGAGGCCATAAAACGAAAAAATGGTCGACTATTTGGTGATAAAAAGCGTTATTTTAAGCATAGAACCGCTAAAAATAGACCTCACACCTCAAAACAACGCCAACGGCAACGCCAACGACGACGACAACGGTCGATTATTGGGAGATAAATAGCTTTATTTTAAGCATAGGACGGCTAAAAATAGACCTATAACCTCGAATAAGGTACGACTGTAACCCCTCTTTAACTTTGACTTGTAAAAAAAATTTTTTTTTTTTTTGAAAAATTTATTATTATTTTTTTTTTGTCTAAAGAGGGGCCACAAGATAATTAAAACTAGGCCAAAGCCTAGCGAAGCCAAAAATGCGCTGGATCCAGTGAGACGGGACTTGCAATTAAAACTCACAAAATTAACAACCAATAAAATCTTTTTATTATAACTAAACTCATTATATCTCCTTCGAAATTGTTACTTACAAAAATCAATAAATATAACATTTATATTTTCTGCTTGAAAAAAATATTATTTGAAATTAATAAATATAAAATCCATATTCTCCCTTTTAAAAAGTCATTTGAAATTAATAAATATAAAATCCATATTCTCCCTTTTAAAAATGTCATTTGAAATTAATAAATATAAAATCTATATTTTCCCTTCTAAAAATGTCATTTGAAATTAATAAATATAAAATCTATATTTTCCCTTTTAAAATGTTATTTGAAAATAAATTTATATAAAATCTATGTTTTATATTCTCCTTTTAGAAATGGTAAGTGAAAATAAATTTATATAAAATCTATGTTTTATATTCTCCTTTTAGCCCTATATCTAACCCCCCAAAAATACACACGAATATACAATACATATATAACCCCCAAAAATACACACAAATATACAATACATATACACGTTCCACAACACAGGACAATTATAACATCTATCATTAAATCTTGCCACACTCTTTTCCACCCCATGAGGTATATAATTAACAATCTATAAATATCCATATTAGGTTTTAATACCTAATATGTGTATAACATATTATATGTGTATAACATATTATGTTTGTAACACCAGTGGCCCCAGGACATACTAAATTCAAGAGTTGGCATAGTGCCTGATACTATTATAAAGTGCTGCCACATTAAGCACTTAGACTTGGAGTAATTATAATTAGAATACAGTGAACACCCCAGTGATCATAATTAATTAAAAGAGTTTAAATATTGATAAATTTTGTTAAGTCTTAAAAACAGTAACGTGTCATAAAGCCTTATAACCTTTTTAAAATTAATTTGGCCCAAAGGCCAACATGTTCCTAGGCAAGATAGTGCATAACTCAACCTGTCCCAAGAGCATGTTCAAGTCTGCATGAAAATGCACCTATACAGGATTAAACTGGTGACCCGACTTAACTACCAAAGAAACTTCTATCCCTATATGACCCAAACTGAATTTAAAAAATGAGAAATTAAAGAATACAATGAAAACTAAATTGAACCAGTGAAATTACATGTTGATTGAATGAATTAGTAGCACTAAGGAAACCCTTATACTGAAAATAAGAAGTAAATTTACACGCCTGAATGGGGAGCAGCCACAGATACATGTCAACCTCTAGGCTCACAGTTTATACAAACAGAGTTACAAAATGTACAAAAAATTCCCCCCCAAGTCCACGCACTATTCTGTCCCGTTAACCGGGGACCCAATTAAAATGTTTAAAGCTTAAAGTCATTGGTGTAGAGTGACTCTATGTCCACTGGTTCTAGTGGGTTACATCACACTGTGTAAAAATAATATGGATTGATGTCACCTTATATATTGCATGGTGTGAAGCGGTGGTCTCCTGGTCTACATGATAGGGTGTTTGTGGCTCGTCCTCGCTATTCTCCTCCGGCAGATGAAGTTGAGAGAGAGAGAGTCTAGATGTTAATTGTTCAGGATGGAGCTGTTCCTCGTCTTCCGGCGAGGGACCCTAGTCATACAACATATTATCAGCGATACGTTCTCAAAACTAATTCCCCCAGAAACCTCACACGCACCAAAATCCATATATAATCTTAAACACAGCTTTAGGCCTACTTAAAATGATAGTTTTACACACTTTGCAACGGTTATACGGCCACATGGCCCTATCTTGAAAACATTTAGTTTTGTTAAATTTCATATTATAAACTTTACCCCTGTGGGTTAACATTATTCAATTACGGTTATATAATTATTCAGTTTGTTATACCATTAATAAAATTTACACATAGTCTTATTTGCCACGAGGTGTGAGAGGTTACCTGATTACAATCATTTCTGTACTTATTAAAAAAATACCTTTTTGCATTTACATTATTCTCAATTCTGGTGCCTTAGTTAAGACTTCTGAAATTAATATAGTATTACTATAATTACCAATAAAAGTTACATTTAAATTACTCAAAATTACGCATTTCACAACTCACCACGTGGCGTGAGGTTAACTGATTTTACTCAATGTGGGCTTATTAAACAATTTTTTTGTCGTATTACTTTAAATTGATGTATATAATCATATTGCCGTAACTTACCGCAGATCTGTATTTGTTTAGCCTGCCATAGGTAGAAGATGGTGCAACGAAAAGCTCCTTTCTGTCGGAGAAGAAATGCAGGCGAGGCGATAGTTTGGAACACCAGCGAGAGACAGAATTTTAGAACGCAATTCCGGCTATTGTTTGCTCGCCATCAGTATCGAGCACCAGAGCGCAGCACCAATCAAGCGAAGCTTGATTACCACTGCTGTAGATTGTATGCGTATCTCTACCGCTAAATACAGTACAGTATTTTTCGTCAGCTTTGGCGTTAAATGCCGAATACGCGCCGATCTTTCTTAGACTCGGCACACGATTCTCTTTGTCTCATTGTCTTTTGGTGATAAAAAGCGTTATTTTAAGCATAAAACGAGTAAAAATAGACCTAGAACCTCGAATAAGGTACGATTCTCTTTGATTCATCGCCCTCTACAAGATTCAATGGTCAAAAATAAAGGCAACATAACCTACAAAAAATTGAAACGTGCAAAAATGTGCATTTTCAGATTTCCGTTACTAATGAGTGAAATAATGATTTTCTCTTCCTAACAAATTGTAGAATGTAGCTGAAAATGCACATTTTTGCAAGCTTCAATTTTTTTGTAGGTTATGTTGCATTTAAACAATGCACGACTCAACAACAGCAACAACAACTGTCAAAAATTAGTATTGACTCACGGACAACAAACCTGAGGCCAAAAAATAAAAAAAATGCACGATTATTTGGTGATAAAAAGCGTTATTTTAACATAAAACAGTTAAAAATAGACCTAGAACCTCGAATAAGGTACGATTCTCTTTGTCTCATCGTCCTCTACAAGATTCGACAATGGTCAAACATTAGTATTTTTTACTCACGGACAACAAGGACAACAAACCTAAGGCAAAAAAAATGTCGATTATTGGGAAAATTCCCTATCGATCTGTGTTAGTCGTGAATTTTTTAAAGGCAACATAACCTACAAAAATATTGAAAGTTGAAAAAATGTGCATTTTCAGATTTCCGTTAATAATGAGTGAAATAATGATTTTTTCTTCATAACAAATTGTAGACTATAGCTGAAAATACACATTTTTGCAAGAGTCAATTTTTTGTAGGTTATGTTGCCTTTAAAAAATGCACGACTAACACAGATCGATAGGGAATTTTCCTAAGGTACGATTCTCTTTGTCTCATCGTCCTCTACAAGATTCAATGGTCAAAAATTAGTATTTACTCACGGACAACGAACCTGAGGCAAAAAAAAAACAAACGAAAAAATGGTCGATTATTGGGAAAAATCCCTATCGATCTGTGTTAGTTGTGCATTTTTTAAAGGCAACATAACCTCGTCACTGGCTGTTTATGTAGGTGAAGAGAGCTTCTTTTCGTGACATCACCCTGACAACACTGACCGTCAAGGTCATAATGACGTCACCACCCTGACAACACTGGCTGTCAAGGTCATCATGACGTTATCACTCTGACAACACTGGCTGTCAAGGTCATCACCAGTGGGTTGGGGGGCATGGCGGTTGTGGTGGTGGCGTTGGTTCCTCGGTGAAATATGAGGTGATATCGGTCATGTTTTGTATTTCTTTTTCGTTATTACATTTATTTTATTTTTTAAATTTTTTTTACTTATTTTTATTTATTTTTTTTATTTTTTTTTATTTTTAATTTTTTTTATTTTTTTATTTTTGTATATATTATTGTTTGTAATATCTACGATCATTTTTCTTAATTATAATATTTACATCGATTAAACATTGTATTTCTGTATATGACCTAACACACACACACACACACACACACACACACTACGACAACAGTACCCATCCGCGGCCTCCGCGTACAACGTGGGGAGAATCCGTGACCATCAATGAACGGGAGGGGTGGGGAGAGGCGGTGGTGAGCTGTTAAAGTGTGGGTAGAATCCGAGGCCAAATATTTTACAAAACATTTGCACACACACACACACACACACACACACACACACACACACACCACGCCAACAGTACACCCATCCGCGGACTCCGCGCACAACGTGGGGAGAATCTGAGGTCATCGATAGGGGGGGTAGTGGCGAGCTGTGGAAGTAGGTCAAGTGGTACCGTTGTTGCATCATATTTAAGCAACAGTATGACACAACCACCCACCCACCCACACACACACACACACACACACACACAATCGTTACGCTCGTTAGTTGAACAAGTGAGTGGGGAGGGGGGATTGACAAGAAACCAATACTCTCATCTAACCGTAATAACCCGAGCCCGAGCTAGTTGACTGCAGCGTTCTTGGTTTAATATAAGGTGATATCGGTCGTGTTTCGTATTTATTTTTCGTTATTATATTTTTTTATGTTTTTATATACTATTTTTGTAATATCTACGATTGTTTTTCTTAATTATACTATTTAAATCGATTAAACATTGCATTTCTGTATATGACCTAACACACACGCACACACAAACAGCCTAACACGCCACCTTTTTGTAATATCTATGATTATTTTTCTTAATTATACTATTTACATCGATTAAACACTGTATTTCTGTATATAACCACACACACACACGCGCGCGCGCGCACACACAAACCACATCCTGCCCACCCCACCCGTTCTGTGACGTCGATCGTGTTTGTATTTATTGTTCGTTAATACATTTTTATTTATTTTTTTAATTAAACTATTTATTATATATATAAACTTTCACAATTGAACTTACTTTCATTTATCTTTCCCAAACGTTTCGAGGTGATGTTCCTCTTCCTCAGTGGGATTAAATACTGAATGTCATTTTAACAGTATAACGGTTATGGACTGGTGTGTGTGGTGGGGGTTGATGGTGGGAGGGAATTGGCACTGAGGTTCAAATTGTGTGTTTGGATCAATGTATCGAATAGTGTATGTGATCTATAATGTAATTGTTCATTTAATATGTTGTTTGGTTGTAGTGCATGATGTCTGTATATTTCAAATTGTTCAGCTGTGTTTAGTTTTCTACTTTTAGGTAAGTAGTGTAATATTTCCATGTTGTGTTCTATGTTTGTGTAACTGTGGTTTTCGTTTTGTAAATGTGTGGCAAATGTGGAATGTATGTAGTTTGTGGTGAGGGCTTTTAAATGTTCTGAAAATCTGGAGGAAAAAGATCTTCCCGTCTGGCCGATGTAGAATTTGTGACAATCATTACAATTTAATTTATATACCCCTATTTTGCTGTATGTGTCTGTGTTTTTGTTAGTATTATTTATGTGTTTCCTAATAGTGTTGTTGGTTCTGTAGGCTACTTTATAATTATGTTTTCTAAATGTGTTCGCAATTTTGTGCGTATTGGAATTGTAGAATGTAAGTGTTATGTATTTACTGGGTTGTGTGCTGTTGATCTGATGTGTTTTACTTTTTGTGTTTAGGATGCGTTTGTGTAGTTTATTTATTAAATCGGGGTTGTATCCATTGTTGCCTGCTATGTATTTGATTGTGTTTAATTCTTCTTGGTAGCCATGTGTGTTTAGGCGTATTGAAGTGAGCATAATCAACAAGATAATTAAACTATTTACATCGATTAAACATTGTATTTCTGTATATGACCTATGAGTCCGAGCCCCGAACCGATCCAGACCTAAACGAACGAGAACGGGACCGAACCGAACGAACTAGAAGGAAACGAACGAAAATTGGGACCGAAACGAACGAACTAGACAGAAACGAACTAAATGAACGAGAACTAGACCTAAACGAACGAGAACTAGACCGAAATAAAGAGCCCGACCACGAACTGACCGAGACCGGGATGAACGAGAACGAGACCGAAGCGAACGAGAACTAGACCGAAATGAACGAGAACGAGACCCGTCACGATCTACTCTGATGACCGGATCGACGACCTCACGATCGGCCATGACCTACCTCATTGACCGGTATACCTATAACAGGTATTTTGGAACGTTATTTTTGTGGAACGGATATAACAGTGTCTGAAAAGTTGATATACCTTTTCCGCACTAACCCAAATGAACGAAAACGACATAATTTGCGAAATAATTTGCAAGCACACACACATACATAGCCTGCCCCGCCATACCACCGGTAAAAGTTGGAGAGAATACCCAACCACTAGTACGTCTTTTTCCCGCTAGCAACACTGGCTGTTGCGGTAGGTCAAGAGAATATCTGTTCGTGACGTCACTTGTGACCCGCGACACTAGCGCCATATCGTGACGTCATCACCCTCCACTCCCCCGTCACCACTGTTTCCGTATTCCGCCCAAAGTCAAGAGTGTATCTTTATGTAGGTTAAGAGTGCATCTATTTGTGATGTCATCACCCTCCACCTCTCCCCCGCACATTGATTTAGCCCCCCGTCCAACCGTCCAAACATCCTGTTGTGGTAGGTCAAGAGAGCATCTGTTCGTGACGTCATCACCCTCCACCCAATTGCATCTTTATAACCGGTAAAATTTGGGGAGAATCCGGGCCACTTGCGATCAACCGTCATGTTGTGGTAGGCCAAGAGAGCATCTGTTCGTGACGTCAATTGTAACGTCATGATCAGCTGTTTGTGACGTCGCCAACCTACACCCACCTACCGCCAATTGATTTTGCTCCCCCCCTGTCCACTGACCCAGTATCCCGCCCAAGGTAAAAAGTGCATCTTCATGTAGGTGAAGAGTGCATCTGTTCGTGACGTCATCACCCACCACCACCCCGTCTTGTGACGTCATCATGCGACACTAGCGCTCCGACCTCTAGCGGGAAAAAGATGTACTAGTGGCTCCGGATTCTCCCCAACCTACTACTCGCCTGCATGGTAATTCAGATGGCTTATCACGAAGACCATGCCCGGAAGACTGCCGACATAGCTACAGAAAGGAAGAACAAAACTCAAGCGAACATGTTCAAGCCATCATGGTAGATTTCCTGGCAGACGGCTGGACAACACAAGACTGTCGACAAGAACCGATGACTGATGAAGACATTGGACCGAACTTGACAGCAAAAGAGGAAGGTCACCTTCCGGATTGGCAAGATATCTGCCATGGTTCCGAGGGGCTGAATGGCTATTGGGCACAATGGGAATCTCTTACCTTAGAAAACGGATTGCTGAAAATGACTTGGGAAAGTGCAGATGGACGAGAAGTGGTCATACAGTAGTAGGGGGATTAGGACAGTTTCGGGCCGGAAGTGCCGTCATCCCCCACACTTTTGGCGCGAAATTCAAAAATTGTGGAGGTGGGGTAGACTTCCGTTGGTGTGTGTCGCACATGACAGAGGTAAGGATGGAGTGGGGGTAGGTGGGGTGTCCCACGTGACAATGGTGGTCGTGTCGATGGTATGGGTCGTAAGTCGGCCATGTTGTCAGCGTCGGCCATTTTGTCGGGCGGCGCGGCGATGTTGTAGTGGGGTGTCGATGCGTTGATTGGTGGAGCTATGGCCGCCGTCCGCCGTTCGCCGCCCGGCCGCCGCCTGGACGTAGATTGATCGGCGTATCGTCCATGTTGGAAAATTCGTCGGCCATGTTGTCGGCGGATATCGATTGGTCGTCAGCCATGTTGAAAAAGTCGATTTTGCCAACTTGTGCATGTGTTAGAGTGTACGGGTTTAGCGTCGGCCATGTTGTCAACTTGTGCATGTGTTAGAGTGTACGGGTTTAGATTTGGACGTCGCCATGCCGCCGTCCGGATATCGTCGATGCGAAGAGATTGAGTAATGTGTATTACATTGTTGCCAACTTGTGAACTGTGTTAAATTTGTACGCCGTTCGCCGTTCGCCGTCCGCCGTTCACTGCCTGGCCGTCGCCGGGTCGCCGCCCGGCCGCAGCCTGTACGTAGTCGTAGATTGGTTGAAAAATCGAATGTGTGTGTCTGTGGTAAGTATATATTGTGTTCATCATCATTGCGTTCCACGAAATTCTCGATGACTTGGTGCCACAGTGCATAATTGAAAATCAATTCACTTGTAAAATTGAATATCGTACATCCATGCAAAGAAGATAAGTATTACCATATATGATATTCTGATTGATATGTAATTTCTATCGCATGGACGTAGAAAAAAAGGTGTAGTGTCGTGTACATTTGTTGTAAGAAACATACATGATATGTACATAATGTGTCCGCGTGTGTGCACTGCATAAGTGAACACCACTTCACTTATAAAACACACATCATGCATGGAAAATAATTACCGTTTATATTATTCTGATGGGTATGTAATATTTGACAGTTAATTTGTTTAACAATGTGAAACAGGATGCAAGCCGTGGATGATGTAATAGACTGCGCTGAGACCTTCACACAGCATGCACGTGTAGAGTTATTTATATCTGCTTACAACAAGATGCTGACTGACCATATGTTATCACAGCGCGTGAACGTAGTGAGGGTGGGAGGCTTTATTCATCTTAGTTGTACATAAATTTGTTTAACCTTGTGAAACAGGATGCAACCCAAGCTGATATTTGGTAGTGGTCGTCCTTGACTTTGGCTGTGGTTAACCATAGCAGCTCTAATGTCTTTGTGTCTCGCTTTTTTTTTTGTCATCGGGTGTGCATTACCTGTTACCATCTCTTTCGCGTTCATCCTTGAGTGTGCTTTTCGCTATTGTATAAAAGCTGGACGAATTGCTCTCAACGGCACATCATTCTACGAAACTCAAGTGGAAATCGTACAGGGTGAGTTTGTTTTTAAATTATTCTTTAGTTTCTGAAGTGTATTATCATCAAGCAATTATTATTAATAAAATTGTTTTTTTTTTAATTAGTTGTATGTAATAACACACGAACGGACGTTGTGCAACGCTCGTTCTAGCTTGTACATTGACTGGTGAATAGTGTTAATGTTCGAAGGACTTTTGAAATTAAATACAATAAAATGTTGAAGCAATAATGTTTAATTACAAACAATTAATATACATGTAATCAAAAATATATTACAATTTAAAATACATAATATGTAAACGCACACAGTAGTGACAATTACTGTGACAATTACAAAATACATAATATGTAAACACGTGCACAATGAAAATTGTGTACAATTAAATCAAATGAATTATGTGTAAGCAAAATATAGTACAATTTAAAATACATAATATGTAAATGCACACAGTAGTGACAATTACTATGTAGTGACAATTACAAAATACAATAAACACATGCACAATCACAATTGTGTACAATTAAATCAAATGAATTATGTGTAAGCACATTATAATATAAGTTACAATACATTACGTATACGCACACACAATTGTGTATAATTAAAATAAATGAAATTAAATACATCTAAGTACACTAAGTACAAGTTAAAATACATAATATGTAAACATATGCACAATAACAATTGTGTACAATTAAATCAAATGAAATATGTGTAAGCACATTATATTATAAGTTAAAATAAAAACGTGTGCAATGACAAGTATGTACAATTATACATGCTAAATAATACATACGAAATAAAAATATATTTGTTAATTCAGAAGATGCCCATCTGGTCTTACTCTAAAATGTCCACCACGTAAGCCCTGTCTCGTGTGCAATGACAATTATGTACAAGTATACATGCTAAATAATACATATGAAATACAAATGAAGATGCCCATCTGGCCTTGCTCTAAAATGTCTACCACGTAAGCCCTGTCTTTTTCTCCGCGATAAACCAGTTGAAGTGAATATGGCACTAAATTTTTTAATTCATCATCATCGATAACGCTTGCGTATCTCTTAGGCAGATATACGCGATATTTTAATTTTGTATCCCTGTAGTCCTGGATAGTCGCGAGTACGGCCTTCCCGTACTTTGCGACTATGTTTTGTAATTCTTCTATCGGATATTTAACACCAATTATTAATTCCTTAATTTTTTTTATATGCTATCGCGCTAATGGTCGAAAAATTTGCAACGAATGATGCCTGTTAAGAGTTAATGTTTTTGAATTAATATTTTGGTGGAATTAAATTGCCTGGATGAAGAAAATAATGATGATCGAGTGGACTGTAGTTTAATACATTTATTAAGAATGAATGTTACAATTAATTTGAATTCGTAAGGTTAGCTAAGCCTTTGTATGCATTATGAGATCTAAAGATCACGTTCGTTTGAAAAATATTACATTATAAAGAGGAGGCGCTATTACGCAACACTTGAAGAAAATTCTACATTAATGAATGCTGTAGGGCCTAAGGCCTACATAATTTTTCGCGACAATAAAGAAAAATGACATGCCAAAGCAACAAGCGCAATTACGTCTGCTGCATTCGGACGCGCGTAGCACTGTGTCGACCTGTTCGCAAACGCGAGCGAGGCCGGACCATGTACAGATTAGCCAACCTTTCGATTATAGAATTCCCACATTACTGTCCGTAACTGCCCGCAAAAATCGAACGATTTTATATAATACACCTTTTAATAATTTATATTATAAGAAAACACAATGTACGTTTTTAATAATAGATATCAACCAACAGTAGGTTGTATTGATCATTGACATTGAAATGTCAGATAACAATATTATAACATTAAACTGCTCATGTATAAATCAGCCAAAGTTGGCTTACAAGCTGATTTATACATGAGTATAAATGTGCATGAATTAGCAAAGATGTATACAATATAATACAATACAAAACATGAATAATGAATAGTCTGACAATGCTTGATGATGAATAATCGGTGACTCATCTCATGATGGGTCCGATACAAATTGCAAATATTTTATGCAAGTCATGATTGATAATCTAAGCCAGTCAGGCCAGCTGATTTATACATAATAGTATTGAATATAAAATGAATAGACAAATTATTACAAAAATTATATGCATGTAAAAACATAGATTTAGCATAACGCTGTAATATAATAATTAAATAGTGCATGCTATACCCAACAATTGCAAGAATGCACAATAAATTGACATGTGAAAACAGATTGTACATTGTTGAATAGTTGCAAGTACATAAACGTAATGACATGTATGTCATAATCAAAAGCATGAATAATAATATATGTGCAATACGTGATCGCAAAATACAAATACAAAATATGTGTAAAAATAGGTGCGTGGCGCATAATCATAGACATTAAACGCGGGTACAATAATGTGTTTTACATAGATACAAAGTACATGATAAAATACAATAGAAATATGTGTGTTGCATAATTACAAAATACATGAATACAAGGCATGACAGTATATAATAGTATAAGTGACAAGTACAGTAAATGTGTTCATCCAAAAATGTAATGCATGTGTTGAACAATTACAATTAACACATAAAATTCATAGAATAATAAAATAGTAATGCACAAATATTAAAAAATATGTGCAGCAAATATGCATACATAGTTTGTATAGCTCCAAATCCATGTGAATATTATATAACAAAATCTATAAGATAAGAACAAATACCACCAAAGATATGACACATAAACCACTACCAATAGCAAATATAAGTATACAAAGGACATAGTATATGGCTTACAAAATTATCAATATATATAAATACAAGAATAAGTAAAGTATACCACCATGATAATATAATAAGTATAAATATAATAACATAGTGCATGTTTGTACAATTACAAGCTACATGCGAATTTGATATATGAGATACGCTATAATGCGATATCGATATAAAAATGTTTGTGATAGCACATATCACCATAATTAAAGTCGGCCAAATTATCAAACAATTAAGTGACGAAAGCTCGTGGCCAGATAAAATGTAGCATTGTGCTAAGTAATTACATTGACATCGTGTCTAAGCCTCGTCCCGCGCTAGCAACAAACATAACTTGTGAATTGGTCTGCGAAAGGTGCCAACAGGCGTACGAACGTCAACTACTCTGATTAAATTGTCTGGTCCGGGGAATGTGGCTGTGATTACCCCAAATTTTCATGCTAATGGAGGCGAGTTATCCTCGATCAGCAAAACCAGGTCACCAATGGAAACGTTTTCTTTTGCGAATTTCCATTTATGACCCTGTTGCAATTGGTGTAGGTAGTCGCGCGACCATGATTTCCAAATAGCTTGGACAAACTTCTGGAGAAGTTGAAAACGGCCGAGACGAGAGATGGGAACGTGTGATAAGTCAGGATCGGGTATTGCCGTTAATGGTGCGCAAATTAAAAAATGGCCAGGGGTAAGTGGCACTGGATCGTTTATATCCGATAAAACGGCAAATAATGGACGTGAGTTTAGACAGGCCTCTGCCTGTGACAAAACCGTAGTGAACTCCTCGAATGTGAGTATGGACTTGCCGACAACGCGGCGCAAATGATACTTCAAACTTTTTATACCGCTCTCCCAGAGACCACCAAAATGAGGTGACGATGGAGGAATGAATGACCATTTAATACCATCAGAAGTTGCAAATGATTGGATTGTTGAGGTGGCATATTTTTTATGCCAGAGATTGTAAAGGTCATGCAAAACGTTGCGGGCCTTCCTAAAGTTCGTGCCATTGTCAGAATATAACTGGCTAGGTATGCCCCTACGGGCCATGAAGCGACGTAAGGCAGCTATAAACGCATTGGCCGTAAGGTCGGAAACCAATTCCAAATGAATGGCCCTGGTGGCTAAGCAAATGAATAAAGACACTATGATTTGGACAGAGTCCTAGATTTCTGCCCGCCATGACGGATCATGAAGGGACCACCAAAATCCACTGCGCAGAATAAAAACGGCCGGGAAGGAGTAACCCTGGGAGATGGCAAAATACCAAGCCTTTGAACCTGATATTTGGTGTTCAATCTGAGACATTTGACGCATCTACGAATGATGGAACGAATGACTATCTTGGCGTTAATGATCAACCAGCGTTGACGAAGTGAATGATGGACAAGTTGAGCACCAGCGTGGAGGAGACGAATATACTCACTCTCGATTATAAGGCGAGTGATGTGAGCCCATGGATGCAAGACAGTAGGATGCTTATTGTCATAGGGTAGTTGCGACTGCTGTAGGCGTCCGCCGACACGTATGATACCAAACTCATCAAGAAATGGGTCCAGAGAAGACAGCTTACTCCTAATAGAGACAGAAGCCCCATTTCGAAGGCAATTAAGCTCAGTAGCGAAGTGTATCGACTGGGATTGCTTTATGAAAAAATTAAGAGTAGAATGAACTTCGGTGGGGGTAAGAACTCCCGAGATTTTCTCTGCCCTAGAGGGTCTAGTATTTTTGATAAATCGAAAGCAATAAGTGTACACGCGGGCCAGTCGGTGCAACGAGGAAAAGTCCTTAGAGAGATCAATAGGTAGGGTAGAAATTAGAGAAAGTTTGGGGGTTTGTTTCTCCTCAACAGAGCATTCAGAAAGCGACACATTAGAAGGTGAGAAAGGTGAAAAAAGATTGGGTTCAGTAGATTGAGACAGACAAGCGTGACCATGCCACCAAAGCGAACAATCGCGCAAAACGTCAGGGTGACATCCTCTAGAAATAATGTCAGCAGGATTACGTTGCGAATTAATATGATGCCATGTGTAGGTTTCAGTGAGACGCTGAATCTCAGCAACACGATTAGGGACGTAGGTCTTCCACCTAGAAGACTGAGCAATAGAGAGATACCATGGAGTCGGAGTACAGGTGAACGCTATTGACAGAGGAATGGAGAGCAGGGGTGACTTTAAATAGAAGTCGCGATAACAACAAATAAGCACAGAGCTCAATGCGGGGTAACGACACCTGTCGTAGTGGAGCCACGCGAGATTTGGAACACAAAAGGTGACAAGAGGCCGTTAAATCTTGATAAATAACTCTAACGTAAATGCAACATCCATAACCCTTTTCAGAGGCATCCGCAAAACCATGTAATTCAACTAGCTTGGTCTCAGACTTGCTGCGTATGGAGCGTGGAACAATAATTTTACCAATTAAATACAACTTATCGCATAATAGACGCCAATACAAATATAATTGCTCAGAAATTGGCTCATCCCAACCAAGATTGCACAACCACAGTTGCTGCATAAACTGTTTATAAAGAAAAACAATTGGACCAATGAGTCCCAATGGGTCGTAGATACCCGCTATAATTGACAGGATTCTCCTCTTAGAAATACTTGACTCAACTGGAAATGACTTGATGTCAAACAAGAATGAATCTGTAGAGTTGTTTCAAAGAATGCCCAACGTACGCACATTGCCTTGTTTGTTTAATGGAAGTGATAAATTATTATGCTCAGTGACCACATTTGGTTCATTTGATGCCCATTTATGTAGAGTAAAGCCATATTGTCTCAACAACGTACTTAAGTCACATTTTAACTTGGTTAGATTAGAAATGGTGTCTGCACCGGTTAACAAATCATCGACATAAAAATCATTAATTATAGCTGAAGCAGCGTCAGGAAAAGAAACTTCATTATCCTTACCAATCTGAATAAGGCAGCGAGTAGCAAAAAACGAAGCACTAGCAGTACCGTATGTTACGGTTCGCAGCACAAAATGTTTAAACTGTTCAAGCGGAGAATTACGCCACAGAATACGTTGGTAATGACAATCGTCGTCAGACACTAGAATTTGTCGATACATCTTCTCGATGTCAGCGATCAGAACATATTTGTGTATGCGAAATCGCAAAAGAATAGAGAAAAGATCTTGTTGGACATTTGGGCCTACTAACAAAATATCATTGAGAGAAAGACCATTGGTAGTTTTGGCCGAACCATCAAAAACGACGCGAAGTTTTGTCGTGGAACTAGAATGTTTGAAAACGGCATGGTCAGGCAAATAGTAGGTATTTGAAACCTTGGAATTAACAGAACAATCGTCAACCAGCGCCATGTGGCCAAGATCCTTATATTCCTGAATAAAATTTGCATATTCACGCGCAAGATCAGAATCACGCTTGAACCTGCGTTCTAAACTTAAAAATCTCGCTTCAGCGGTAGCATAGGACTCACCCAACTGGGGATTATCAGACCCGAATGGTAATGAGACAACAAACCTACCTTCATCATTACGATGAGTGGACTTAACAAAATGTTCCTCGCAAACTGAATCGTTAATAATGGGTGCATTATCAAGGACGGTTTCAATCTCCCAAAATTTCCCAAGAGACGCTAAAATTTGATCATCGTTGCTTCCTGCCAAGAACGAAACAGCAGGACCCTTAGAATGACAATGTTTTGGCAAATTGCCTGCTAGAATGTAGCCTAACTTAGTTTCTTGTATAATAGGAAAGTTAGGACCACGTACATATTCGTTAGCTTGAATCAAGTCTAAATAAAACTGCGCTCCTAACAGTATGTCTATGTCAGCTGATACGTTGAAATGTGGGTCAGCAAGGAAAATGTTATCAGGGATATTAAAATGATTTATGTCGAAAGATTGTGCTGGAAGTTTGTGGGTTAGCGCAGATAAGACTGCACACGGAGCATTAAAAGTGAACCTTTGATAGCGAGAAACAATACGAATTGATACCAAATTAGTAGCGCAACATGTCGCATTATTAATACCTGAAATTGGTATATTAGATTTAGTCAAGTTAAGTTGCAATTTTTTAACAAATGATGCAGTACAAAAGTTTACTTGTGACCCTGCATCTACCAAAACTCGTGCAAGTTGTCTGTTACCAGCACGGTCGATGACGAACACGACGGCTGTAGACAAAATAACATTGTTTGCTGATTGAAGCTTAAATGAACAATAATTACTACTGTTGACAGAACCTTGGTTTGACACATTATTTATATGCAGCAATGTATGGTGTCGTCTGGAACAGATCTTACATGATTGTTTGACCTTGCAATTAGGTGAAAAATGATCTGGTTTTAAACAATTAGTGCAGCATTTATGCTTTAATATAAATTGCCCTCGTTCCGATATGCTTAAATTGCGAAATTTGTCACACATATAAATTGGGTGACTCGCCTTGCAGCAGGGGCATAAATAATTATTTGAAATCGAATGATAACTTTTAAATGCAGTGCTGCCAGCAGAGTTTCGTAACTTATGTTTTTCAGTCTTATTATTAAATTTTAAATTTGGTTTGTTAAGCTGCTGTCCAGCTTCTACCGGTAATGTGTTTTCTAATAATTGTCTACGGGCGTTTAAAAACTGTATAAAGCTCTGAAAATTAGGAAGATTTTCAGGATCTATAGATTCTTTCCATAATTTAAATGTGGAATGGTCAAGTTTTGCTGACAATAGCTGTACAGTAATGAGTTCAAATGAATCCACTGACAATTGCATAGCTGTCAGCGAATTGACAGAATACGTTATTGTATTTATAAATTCTGCTAAGCTCTGTACAGAGTCTTTGGTTGTAGACTTCACTTCTAGTAAATTTTGAATGCAATATTTAGCTAATATGAATTTATTGTCATATCTAGCGGACAGCAATCTTAACGCTATTGAATAGTTTTCATTACAAATAGGCAAAGCCTTAATTAGATCTAGTGGTTTATTTTTGAGAGATGAATATAAGTAATGTAGTTTTTGCACTGAAGTTAAGTCAGATCTGGCATGTACCAAGTCTAGGAATATTGAGTAAAAGTGCTGCCATTCTAGAATGTTGCCTGTGAAGTAGGGCAAACTTATAGGTTTCAATTGAATGTTACTTGTTAATGTTTGAGATTCAGTCTGAATGTTGAAAGTGTCTATTAATTGTAAGATGTTAGCTTCGGTTGAATATAAAAGTTCTTCAACCTCGACTCTGTCCTCTTGGGCAGCGTTTATGTCTTTAGAAATTAATTCAATTTCAGACTGTACCTCATCATATTTTATTGCTAAACTATTTAAACTTTCTAGTCTGACAGTTAAAAAATGCTTAGTGTTACTGTTTTTATCAAAATTAATTATTGCGGAATTGATTCGCACTATGGCAGACTTTAAGCCGCCTCTCATTCTAAACAACACTCTTAAGTCTTCTTCCGTCATTTTACGCACCTTTTACTGATGGCGTTGATGTCGTACCTTTTGTGAGATATCCTGCGGCGTTGAGGCCGTGGAGTAGATGGCAGACACGCACGGACTGGATGGATGACTGCTCACTACTTGGAACTGCTCAATCTAGCGTGTAGGCGTTAACACGTGGATGGTCATGTACTGGTGTTGTCTATGAAGCTCAATGACGACGACGAAAGAAATGTTGAATAAATCCCGACACGGTCGGATCAGCGAACATACTGAATCGCCCGTGATGGCCAGAAATTGAAGTAGAAAAAATGATGAGAAGCCGCTCGGTAGGGTATAAAGTTTTGAAAGAAGGTAAAAATGATGAATCCAGGCGCGGAGTGACCAAAAGAATGTTAAGAGTTAATGTTTTTGAATTAATATTTTGGTGGAATTAAATTGCCATGATGAAGAAAATAATGATGATCGAGTGGACTGTAGTTTAATACATTTATTAAGAATGAATGTTACAATTAATTTGAATTCGTAAGGTTAGCTAAGCCTTTGTATGCATTATGAGATCTAAAGATCACGTTCGTTTGAAAAATATTACATTATAAAGAGGAGGCGCTATTACGCAACACTTGAAGAAAATTCTATATTAATGAATGCTGTAGGGCCTAAGGCCTACATAATTTGTCGCGACAATAAAGAAAAATGACATGCCGAAGCAACAAGCGCAATTACGTCTGCTGCATTCGGACGCGCGTAGCACTGTGTCGACCTGTTCGCAAACGCGAGCGAGGCCGGACCATGTACAGATTAGCCAATCTTTCGATTATAGAATTCCCACATTACTGTCCAATGCCATTTTACAATGAAGAATTTATATTTCGCTTGCGCGTCTGTCAAGGTCTGAATGAATAACACTCGTTCGTAGCGGTATAAATAGGTAGGTAGTTGAGGTGGGGGAAACCGGAGAGTGCATGGAGGGGAGAACCACTCAACGCACAGTAAGCGGTTATTATTAACCGTGTGAACAGGATGCAAGCCGCTTTCCCACGCTATTTTCAGCGGGTAGGTGGGGGGAGGCGACTCGGTTATTTTTTTTATGGAGAGGGGGAACCACTCAACGCACAGTAAGCGGTTCGGCTGATATTTTTACGCAAGCGAAATAAAATAACAATGTATGCGATTATTAATTTACCAGAAACCTACTGAATAGTCTAAAATCCGATACAACCCACTCGCGTAAAGCGTGTACTCTATGATTTGTACATATTTCCGGAAATAAGCGGTGCACGAGACAGGCTGTTCCGTATATTGAACGTAATTGTTCGTGTTTGGGACAACCGGAACCTTCTAAATTTATAATATTGAAATGTACAATACGCTTCTCCAGAAATCTTTTTTTTTAAATCCTTTTACGAACACATAATTAAAAGGAAACGTGTACTTTACTAATATCGACACAAGATGTTCGTACGATGTGTCCCCGTCCGTCCACTCTACTCCATGATAATGCTCCGTTAACCAACGGTTTGTCCTCATATGTTTGTGATTCGAAACGAACGTGTTTACTGGAGGTGCAAATATCCAATGCCTGCTGGCAAATGCGGTGATGTCCATAACGGGTAGTTCCTTGAAGAGTTCGTTTCCATCGTTGTCGACGAAACAGTGAAAGTCAAGTATGACTGCTATCTCGTCGTCGATCATCCTTTTTTCGTTACAAACAGTGTGTTCGGTGTCGCCAGGAACACTGTCGATCCGTCCGTCTCGCGGAACAGACACGTTGTATGACGTGAAAGGCTTGTAAAGAATTTTTTCGGTACGTTTACTTTGTACCTTATCTGCTCGTCACGGATCACTGCAACAAATTTGTGTGTCAAAACGTCGTATACAAAAATTTCTACAGGGTACAGTACTGCGTGCCTTAAGTCACTGCAAAGTCTGTACTCGTACGGAGTTAACAGCTCCATGTGTCCGTCCACAACGCGTGCTGTCCAAACACTGAGATATACGAGATTGTGGGAGGTATAAACACTCCCGTCACAGCAGCAGCAGTATAGATTTTCAAATAATTTTTACTTGTTTATGACGTGCATATGCCGAAACGTTCTTGCCCTTTTTGAAACTGGAGTGAACCAGAAATATGCTCTCATGTAAGCGGTGTATGCGACTCTACATAAGGGACATGTATGTAGGGTGATGGTGCAATTCACGCATGTAACAAAATGTCGACAGGGAAGAAGTACGACTTCAACGATT
The DNA here is from genome assembly GCA_034769895.1 of Magicicada septendecula. Lineage (NCBI taxonomy): Eukaryota > Metazoa > Arthropoda > Insecta > Hemiptera > Cicadidae > Magicicada > Magicicada septendecula. The sequence goes on along the minus strand of CM068374.1, from coordinate 226,811,555 downwards.
TGTGCGTAACAAACTTTGCACATCGTACCCTGATTCGGTCCCCCTTCTTCTTTTTGTTTATTCTCTTTGATCGTGTCGGTGCGTTGTTCGTTCTCTGCTGCCGCTGACGCTGCAGCTGCTCCCGGTTCGGTAATGATACCCAACGCCTTAATGATAAATTTTTTATCTTTCACTAACATTACGTAAGAGCACACGGGGAAGTGACGGGCGTGTTCCATCCAAGCGTTTTCTCTACGTTCTCATTTGTTTAAACCGCCTCCACAGCAAAACAAATCACTCTATCGTTGCATCCATTGTAAAAAAAACCGCTTCGGCAAGTTCTTTAGGCGTTATCGTCAACGATATCAGCCAGTCTTTAAAACTATTTAAACGGTTTAAAAAATTTTGTAACGTGGGTACGGCGATATGATTTTTTGAATCAAGGCGACCTGCACTTCTTTATCGTCCGGTGATACGGACTTGATCATCGTTGACGGTTCACCGCATTGTCTGAAATAGCGACTGTTGTTGGGATTGTTATCGTCATCCTCGTGATCGTGTGAAAGCATCTTGCGCGTTCACTCATGACTCGTGCTTTTGAAACACTGAGCGAAGAATAGGGGGGAGAGAAGACGTTCTCCCTCTAGGGTTACAGGTATTAAGAAAATAAAGTACATGAATATTGATTACACTTTTTTTTAATATAAAAAAACATATACATGAAATACACACATAATATTCTAAAAAACAACATATTATTTACTGCAAAAAAAAACAATAATATACAGAGTGACTTTAATTGTGTCTGCGCACTGTGTTGGACAGCGGAGTGTACACGTTGAGCGAATCGTGCAGTATCAAGCAGTAGGCCGTGGTCTGAGCGGGGAAATTGCTCGATGACTCGAATTCCAATCTGACATCAACCGGTGATGACTTGAGCGATTCGTCCTGTCTGCTACAATCGAAGACAAATAACGGTGCTTTCGTTATGAACTCAGTCGGCGTTAGAAGTACGTTGGTTTGAGTTCTATGGTAGTACGATTTTTGAAATCGCGTATATATGTCGTACAGCAGAGCGTAACGTCCGTTATCGATATCCAGGTTCAGGTTACCGTACGGGTAGTACTTGTCGTTCAGAAAGAGTCTCGCGTTGGTCACCTTGCAGTGATCGAATTCGCCTGCGTGTTTCTTCAGATTGTTCTTTCTAGCGGTCTGGAAGGTGAGTATCATGTACCGTGGTTTCTCCAGTTGTGTTGTTGTTTTCACTGTCCAAGTCTGTCTGTCGGTCAACGGTAAAGCCGGGTACTCGTGCAGTTCCCAACTGCGAAACGGTAAGAATAACGGTTGGTCCTTGCGTATGATTTCCAACAGTCGTATCCGCACTTTGTTGTTCACGTACACGAACGGAATCATCTAAGAGATCTTGGTCAGTCTATATCAGCGTTAGCGGGCGTATCCGACGAGAACAGAGCGTTAACGTCGGTGGCAGTGCGTAACAGTATCAGTTCCTGTTTCACGTTTAATATAACGTGCGTGAAATCCTCAGCGAATCCCATCAGCATCCTCAACGGTACGCAAAATTTGAATTCACCGTTTTTACCAGACGCTGTTAGCTCGTTAGCCGCGAGAGCAACCCAACCGGCGTTTTGCATCGAAACAACGTCCTGCTTGCCGGCAGATAGCACGGTTTTAATATTGGACGTGATGCCGACGCTCTTGGTGCGATCCACTTCTACACCAGCCAGTTCGTAACGGATTTCTTCGAAGAGAAACGCGATCGCATTGTTGACCATTTTCACGTTCGTGATATCAGCACTGTCGGTCTTCTTGCTCAACTTGCCTTCAACGTAAAGGAAACTTTCCATCGGTAAAGTGAAGACTTCCTGTTGCAGGTTAGGTATACGTATCTCATCGTTATTTCCGTATCGCGACGCCGACGCGTACGGTGCGTGAGGATGATATTCGTAATGCGTGATGTTGTCTTCAAAAAATGGTCGGCGTTCAACCGATAAGACAATACCGCTGTCCGACATGTTACTTGTTTTTCTTGAGTTTAAATCCTAGTGAAATCAGGTAGAGTCGGTTAGTTGCTGTTAACCGTGTCAACGACGAACGTCTACTGATACATTTCCGAAAGTGTCGTCCTCTTTTATCTTGTGGTGCGAGCCGCCGCCCTTCATCGCCGGTAAAGCACTGGTATCGGTGATATAAAATCCCATGATTACTACGCACGTTTCAAATGTATACGCGCGGTTATTACTTCGTCTTGAAAATTCACGATATCACCGTCCTGATTGTGTACGGACACTGTAACGTTACGCAAGTGTAGTACGCTAAGTGGAAAATAAATGCCGTTTCTGGGCGTTTCAACTATCTTTAATCCTGGCTCGACCGTCGGGTAGAACGAGTGCAGTATATGCTCGTTTCGTCCCGCCTTGTACGAACCTTGTATAGCGTTCCACCTTATCTCCAAAACGTTCACTTTGCTAATGTTTACGGGCGCGTCCGACGTGTGTAATATATACGCTTCTAACTTGCGGTTGTTGGAAAAACCCAGCATGGTACCGATCCCGTGTTCCGTACGCCCCGAAATCTATCTCGTATGAACAATAAAGTTCACATTTCAGCGTGTTGGTGTTGGGTCGTAGAGTAAATTTCGAGTCTAATAGCGCTTTCTTCAGGTATGTTTTGATATCACTGATTTCGTACACACCGGTCGGTATTTTGACAAGTTCTAACGCTTAACGTGGTCCCTTTAGTATGGGAAAGGCGTTGTTTCTTCCGCTTTCCACGTTCGGTATAGAGTTCTACGTGGTAAAGTCCAGGAATGGCGCTTATCATTCGCCATCCGTCAGTTCGAGTGGTGGAAAAAGTCACAAACCAGTGCGCTCGGATCCGTACCCGTGACAGTGACCGTAAGCGAAGACATCTTGTCGTTTATTGATCGTTCGATGTCAAAAACTCTAAACATAAATGTCCGCAGACGACCGTGTCCGGCGGCTGTTTCCAGCACGTAATTGTAACGAACATCGGTCACGTTCGATCCAAAGTACCGTATTAGCTCGACAGGATGACGCAGATTGCCGAATTCATCAAAGTACATGATGCTGTCGCCTCGCTTCTTGTAGCATACCCAGTGCGTGCCCGGTCCGGTAGCCTCGTCCAGATTCACGGTCGCGCTTTCGTTCTCCCACGGTGATGTATGAGGAAGTGCGTCGCGCATGTACACACCTCTGAAATAAGGTACACGAATCGTTTCGCGTACTCGTACAGATCTCGATCGGACAACGGGCGCACGGGTATTTTGATTAGTTTTTTCGGTACGGTCGAAGGTAGAGTCCAGAAGGCTTTTTACCACCACCACCGGTCCGTCTTCGATGTCCTGTCCCCGTCGTCCTCCTCCTCCTCCTGATTATCGTGCGTCGAACCGACTTCCGTCGGCCGGTGCGACGTCGACGTTTACGCACACCACCACCGCAGCATAGTCCGCTGCCTAACGTCGATTTCGCCTTCATCGCTGCCGCTACGGCCGTCGCGTACGCTCTTTCTCTGATGCCCGAATTCAAAGCTTTCACTCGTTCCCACGCCTTGCCGGCTAGCACACGATCCGCTACGCGTCTTCGTTCGTTGTCCTTGTACTTAGCGTAAGCGATATCGTGTTCGCGACAGGCTTCGTCCAACTCGTTGATTCCACGATCACCACGAGCCAATCTCTCCTCTAGTTTCGTTCCGGGTTCACAGAACCTGTAGCTAGGCAGATGTAGTTCCACCGGTAATACGTCCACCGCTCGATTGATCAGTGTAGGTACTGATTTTGAGACGAATGGTACCGCGCTTTTAACTATTTTTCCGATGAGACCACGCCCCTTTTTTATCAACGCGATTACGTAGTTCGTACATGTCTATTGTTTCGACTGCTGTCGATAAAGTGCTCTCTAATCGTGCTCGTCCTTGGACTTGTACAGATCACTAATCAAGTCGTTCGTTTCCGTCTTGCTCGTAAGTAGTAACTCTGCCTCTTCGGCACCGAGTGATGTACGCGCTGCGTGCGTATCAATTTATAGATATACGATAAAACTTTCTCCCAACGGTGTTGGAACAAACTTTTTTCGAGTTTGTATGTTTCACTCTTCGCGTACGCTTCGCGTCCTCCAATTGACGCGCGTTCACAGCGTCCATGGCTCGTGCGCCGCCGTCGCCGACGTTCAGAATAGTCTTTCCTTGTGCGTTGAAATAAGCGTCGTTTACCGTGGTGATCGTGTGTCGGTTCAAAAATTCCCAAGTTTACCGCGTCCTTGTTGTTGATGGGCGGCGCTAACTGTGTTATCCGAACGTTGCCGACCATTGGGTTAGAGTTCGTATCCTTCGGTATGATCTTCGCGTCCACGTATACTTCGATCGCAGCGTCTCTAGCTCGAATCGGATCCCTCAGAGACTGTATGCGATGGTCCCGCGCGTCGATGACGGTACCGTTCTTCTTGTTCGATACCGTCGTGAAACGTAAGCACGTGTAGTCTACGTGCTGCTTGTTGACAGCATCCGTGAGATCGACGGGAGCGCCGACGTTGACGAGCTTACGACCTTTCACGTCTATTCTCAAGGAACCTTGCGTCGAATCGTCGACCAGATAGTGGTCTCGTACGAACCCCAGTGGAACAGCATCGTTACAGTCGTGCGGTTCGCCCAAGTTGTGTATTTTTTTCCCGCTATGTCGAAGTGTCCGTCCTCGGTCATCGCGATACCGATATCCTCCCGCAGACGGAGTCGCGTCTCTCTTCGCACTTTGACGGTGCTCTGGTGTCTGCCGAACTTGTCAACGCTCATCTCGCGAATGAAGCGCGTCGACCGCTGTGCACGATATTTTATACGATGATGTCGGCTTCACGTAGTTCTTCCACTATGGAAACGATTTCGTTCGTGTGTCCACCGTTTCCGGCGAGTTGTGACGCTATCAACAGTCGCAATCTGTCCACCAGTTCGTTCTGATCGTCCCAGTGCACGTAATCGATTTTGTCTTTTCTTCTCGACGCCACCATATACGTTCTGTTAGTATTATTATGTCCGTGTCCTATACGTTTCGGTGGGAACAACCGTGATATTATCTGTTTATACTTTACACCTCTGTTTGTGTTTACCTGCGCGTTCACTAAATAATGATCCTTGTACGCGTTGGTAGCACGTAGTATATCTTTGTACGCCTTCAGATCCATCTCGTTGTAAACGTTCTCTTTAGGGTACTTCATGAACATGAGTTCGTATAGACCCGGTGTAACTTAGTATCGTTTACCGTTGATAAAGATTGAATCGTCTGTTTCGATTTCCAACGGTGAATCACCGATCATCCATTTTCCGCTTTCGTGTCTTACGCCGTACGTATAATCCATCAAACGATCGCGTTCGGCCGACACGATCATACGCATGTACTTATTCGCTAACGATTCACTGTCGTATTTGTCCTGAAAATATCTACGCGCTTCTCGCCTTCCTTCCGGTGTGTCTAACTTTTTTTCGATGTTAAGACTAGGATCGCCCGTGTCGTCGTCGTCGTCCGATGTTTCACCTATCACGGAAGTTTTCAGAAAACGTGGTGTCAACTGCGGTGACGGACGCTCCGGTGTTCCTACATCGATATTACTAATACTTGAACCCATCAGATCCTCTTCCTCCTCCTCTTCCTCCTCCTCCTCCCCACGTTTCATCTTTTTCGCTCTCGTAGTCTTTTCATTTGTTGTTTTTCGTTTTTTTCAACGAACGCTTGCGAAATAGTTTGTAACGGTTCGAGAATCGGTTTGTAACTTTTGGTTAACGTTTCTTCCTCTTCAAGCATCCCGTGTTTTAACGCACGGTATTTCTTCCGTATGTCATCGCTGATCGTGTATATATCACGGGCTAGTTGTTTCTTCTTTTCGTCCATCTTGATAAACGGCAGTACGCCGACTAACGTCAGTGACTCCGAGACATCTGTATTTAGCTGAACGGTCGACGACTGTTTTAGTTGACAAATATATCATATGTACAATCTAAATATGGTTAAACAATGTATGTACAATACGCATGCGCATATTATTATTGTTATAACGGATGTATGTATTCTATCAAGTTTAGTATTCTATCTTATTGGAAAGCCAACCTTGTGGATTTTCGGTAACCCTGTCAATACCGGTGCTCTAGAGTAGATAGGTTTTAAAGACCTCCTAGTGCGCTCATCAAACAGGTGTACACATTTGTTCAAATTCTGGTTTTTGGACATATTTATCAGTGGGATCCGCGTTTAATTTCTTTATGTTTTTATTAGCGATGAAGTCATTGACTCTGTCATTATAATCTTTTATATCTATGATTACCACAGTATTGCCCTTGTCAGCCTCAGTGATGAAAGCTTGGTTAGCAATGAGATTCTGTTTTATACCCGCTATGATCCTACGTTCCTCGTTGTATTTGCTAAACGTATTCGAAACGTGGGGACGATTCCCAGATTCCCGCTTATTGATATATTTATTAAGTTTATTGTTAATCAAGAAACGCGCCTCGTCCCGGCTGCATTGGTTATCAATTGCTTTAATCATCGTTTCGGCACATATAACCTTATTAATAATATTATCACGGCATGTATTGGATTTATACTTCGGTAAGTTGTATTTCAAACCAGTTTCAGCGTCAGTCAACTCAATTGAAATTAGATTCCGTAGTCGTTCGTGAAACTTGTGTTTACAGTTATCATTGGTGACGGTCGATATCTGCGTATGTATTAGTCTACGGACTTTGTCCATTTGTTTACTACGTAACTGATGAATGATATGCGTCACGTCTTTATTTATGAAATCAAGGTAAAAGTCTAATGTAGCAGGATGTATATTGTTTAATAGCTGCAAATTTATATGGTATAATTTACAATTGAGAAGTGATTTCTTGCTGTATAAGGCCTTGATTTCGTCTTTGATCCTATATATTTGGGCGTGTTTTTAGTTCTAACATCAGCGATAGAAGTGCCTTTCATATTAATTCGAGCGTAATTTGGTATGACGTTATTACGCAAGCAGGCTTTATTGAACTTTATGTGTGATATGGTTTTATGTAATTGGATTTTAACATTTTGATACTTTCGTACTATACTTGCTTGACTTGCAAAGTCCATAATATTAAGTTTTGTTTATAGTACCAAGCCACTTGTATGACAATCAAATAAACAACGTTACTCACCGTCAGAGGCTTAATTCTTATACTTGCGACGTTATATTAGACTCAACATGTTTCGGGACAGCTTGTCCCATCTTCAGGAGTAAAAAACATACTCTTCAAACCTCAATAGAGGATGAATCCAGGAAGCGAGTAAAGATGAGCCGGATCGATCTGGTAGTACCGCATGGCCATCTCACGGAACGCCTCGAAGACGTCGGCCAGCAGCAGTACGTCTGTTTTCAGATACAGATCGTGATATTCGCCGAGGGTACGGATTCCGAAAGTCCGCCACATGTTCTGCGCGTGAGCGTAATCTTCGTCCGACACTGACGATTCACTCAGCCTGTTCAAAAAGTGTTCGCGTGCAGGCAGACGTGTTTCGTCGAACTTCTCGCTACCCGTCATGTAATCGTAAGGGTACACGCCCTTACGTAAGAGTAGCTCGAAGTGTTCTGCGAAACATTGCTTCGTTAAAGCTAAATCCGCACCGCTCGTGCGCAAGTTTTCAACCAGTGTGTCCAAGGACGTGTTCAAAAATTGAAGCGTGTCTACGAAACGCAGGGCACCCAACGAGACCGATACGAAGCGTTCACTAGTGGTAGCGATACAAGCGAGATTGTCGTATTTACCCAACCCTTGTATCAAGTGATGTGCGTCGTAACCTCGTAAGTTATGGAAAAAGACGGGTATGTGTCGAGGAGTCTTGAAGTTGAGGTTACAGACGTTGTGGGCTGCCCCCAGGTATCGTCCGGTCAGATGACAATGGTTGCGCACCTTGTCGTCGTCAGTCAGCGGTTTTTCACAGAGATGGCATACGACGGCGTTCGCGAAAGATAACACGTCACGGTCACTGATAGTCATGGGCACGATGGAACGCATGATTCTGAAGAGTTCACGCTCTTCGGCGACCAGACTATCGAAAAAGGTCTCTACCACGTTCTCGCCGCGATAAACGACCTGGGGTTTGAAAATATTACGCTCGTGGTCGACTATGAGGTAGGAGAAACCTGAAGGAAGGTGTAACGACTCCGTTGGGGGACGTGTTCGGTAAGGTATCGTTCTTCGCAGAACCTGTGCAGACAGTAATCGCAATAGAAAGAACGACCGTCGTGCTTGGTCAGTGAAGACAGTAAGCGACTCGTATTTTTTATTAAACAGTAATGTTTTCGGTCGGCAGTGGTAAGAAGTAATAGATTAACGTGATGTCGTCTGCCACTGGAAGGAGTTATTCTTAACGGGTAAATTTCATTTTCTTCGTAACCGAAAACATTTATAGAAACGTCAGAATTGTCTCGTTCGAAATTCACAATGTCGCATAGACGGGTGGTATGAATTATTCCAGAAGTGGTGATACTGTGGATATGTGGTTTGTATTTGGATACGCGATCGTTGTCTCTGTGTTGAGGAAACAGAGCGGCCAACACTGACCATACGAAACACATTTGATCGCCTGTATTGTTCACGTTGATGATGGATATAGTACGAGACAATTCAGGGGGTGTACGGATGAAACTGGAGGCGGTTAGCGGTTGGTATCGTGAGAGAACGAGTTCTAAGGAAACGATGTGGTCCAACGTCCAACCGCTACCCTCACGTGTGAATTTATAAATCAATTCGATGATTTTTTCGTACGAAGCTTCTAAACGATCGGGCAATACGTTTTGGTCACCGATCAGCGTCATATGACATCGTCCGTGAAAATAGGCTTCAGTCGTCACTTCTTCGTCCTCGTCCGTGTCAGCGTTTACGATGTACTTGACAAATCTCGCTTTAACTGCTATATGCCACTTTATAGTAAGCAAACGTCTCAGTTAGTTTAGAATGTCCGTACGTAACGTATCGTGCATTTCATCGAAAAAGGTTATGACATCGTTGACACATCCTTCATCCTCCGTAACAGTCGTGTAAACGTATGACACCAACGCGCCACGCAACGAATGTTTACGAGCAACAGCAAATGACTGCATTGTTGAAACTAATAATCACAACAACACAAAACTTGAAACGATAAAACCAAAACAATTACTTGCTCGCTTGAGGAACAATGGAAGACTGATGCGAAGTTAGAAATTAATCGGCACTTTATATGCAGCACGAGAAAGTTAGTCTGTACGAGACTCAAATTTTAACTACGAAGTGAACGCTGGCGGCGATTACCGATCCAATTATACTACCTATGACGGCTGCGCGCGCAGCTATCTCCTCTTTGCCACCACCGACAGCGATCCCCTCTCCCACCACCAATTAACGGCTGCGCGCGCAGCTCTCCGCTCTCCGTGATCACCTCTCCCACTACTGGTTGCGCGCGCAGCTATCCTTGTGGAGGTGGTATGTATCAAAGCAAACGAGCATTCTTGCTTCGGATATGGACGCATACGCATATTCTTTTACAAAACGTCTGAACAACTATTACAACACCCAACATCGTGGTCATATTAAATTTTACGTTCCTATATATCCGCATGGGAACGTGAAACTGTACGACATGACCAAAGCCGGGTTCTTTTACGAAGGCGACGACGATGTTGCAAGATGTTGCGTGTGTAAAATACGAGTTATGGATTGGGAGGCGGGCGACAATCCCGCCCAAGTCCATAAGGCGTCAAAGTCCACATGTAATTTCGTCCACAAGTGGTTGTAGAAGTCGACACACACAAAAACGGCTCTTTTGAGAGACGGCATAAAATAACCTACAAACCCGTTTGGGTAGTACTATGTGTTAGTACTACTACTACTACTACTACTACTACTACTACTACTACTACTACTACTACTACTACTACTACTACTACTACTACCAAACGACAGTAGCCAGTCCAAAGTCTGGGTTATGGTGCCCATGATAAAAAAAATAAAATAACAAAAATTCCACAAACAATATCACAAATAAACAATGTTACTCACCGTCAGAGGCTTAATTCTTATACTTGCTTGACTTGCAAAGTCCATAATATTAAGTTTTGTTTATAGTACCAAGCCACTTGTATGACAATCAAATAAACAACGTTACTCACCGTCAGAGGCTTAATTCTTATACTTGCGACGTTATATTAGACTCAATATGTTTCGGGACAGCTTGTCCCATCTTCAGGAGTAAAAAACATACTCTTCAAACCTCAATAGAGGATGAATCGTCGAACATTATAAAATATCAAAATCCAAAACACACATTGAATAAATTAATGAAAACCACAACATTAGGCGCACGTGTAGTCTCCAAGGTGCATACCTCACGCCAGCTGAACGCGCACTAAGTAAATTCACTCATCGCTCGAAAGATGTCGCAGTGCAGTATCATATAAAGCATTCGACTTAAAGTTTAGTTGGCACGCGATGTTAAAGATGACCGGTGTGCGACTGGAGCTGTTGACGGATATACATCAGCATCTCTTTATCAAATCGGCCGTTCGCGGTGGCGTTAGCATGGTACCCAACCGCCATGCCAAGGCCAACAACCCGCTAATCGCCGATCAGTACGATGCTTCAAAGCCGACCTCTTTCATACTGTACACCGACTGCAATAACGTTTACGGAGCGGCCATGTCACAACCGCTCCCTTACGCCGACTTCAGATGGCTCGATCGTAACGAGGTTGACTCACTGGACATACGTACTCTGAGCGATGGCGGAGCGATGACGGTGACATGGGCTATATACTCGAGGTCGACCTACACTATCCACCTGAAGTTCATGATCTCCACTCCGATTATCCGCTGGCGCCCGTCCGTTCCTGCGTCAATACTGACACACTTTCACCGTACTCTCGACGACTCCATACACGACTGCACTATACAAAAGAGTATAGTGGATCGGAAACGCCTTCGTCGTCCGTTCCCAAGTTGCTGACAACTTTGGACGACAAGCAAAAATACGTTCTCCATTTTCGAAATTTAAAGTTGTATCTAAGTCTTGGCCTAGAATTGAAAGCGATCCATAGGGTGTTGAGTTTTAAACAGAGAGCGTGGATGAAACCGTTTATCGATTTCAACACGCAAAAGAGAGCAGCAGCCACAAACAGTTTTGAAAAGGATTTTTTCAAACGGTTGGTCAACGCCGTCTATGGCAAATCGCTGGAGAACGTGAGGAAACGAATAGACTTCCAACTAGTTTCTAACGAACAACGGCTGCAGAAACTGGTTTCCAATCCACGGCTAAAGCGTATGATCCGCTACACCGATGACTTGGTCGGACTGGCCTTACGAAACAGGACGATATTCCTGTCCCGTCCGGTGTACGTCGTCTTCACAGTACTCGATGTCAGCAAACTAATAATGTATGATTTTCATTATCGGTACGCTGTCGCCAAGTACGGACGACGATTGACATTACTAATGACTGACACTGACAGTTTGCTTTACAGCATACGGACTGACGATGTTCACTCTGATATGAAAGAGGATCTCCACCTTTTCGACACGTCGGACTATCCTGTGGATCATCTTTGTCATTGCGACGACAACAAAAAGGTCGTGGGGAAGTTCAAGGATGAAACCAATGGAAAACCCATCAGGGAATTTGTCAGACTCAGAGCGAAATGTTACTCGCTCCTGTTGTCCGACCGCACCGACAAAAAGGTGGCGAAAGATGTGCTAAGGGCGGCAATAAAAAAAAAGGTTACGTCATCGATTGTACAGCGAGTGTCTTTTCGACAGTCGTATGGTTTTCACCTCTGCCGAGTGTATACGAAGCGATCGTCATAAGCTGTACACGCAACGTGTAACGAAACTTTCCCTGTCACCTTATGACGATAAGAGGTACGTACTGGACGACGGCGTAACTACAGTCGCGTACGGACACTACAGAACGCGTAAACGTACGCTATCCGACGACGATGCTGGTCCTAACATGAAAAGGCGGAGGTACACGGACCAGTAACTGACGGTAAGAATAAACTCGTATTTCGTGTATAAAAATTATTTATTGCAATTCACAGAGTACAAATTCAATAGACCTTCACGCACACGGGTTGGGGTGGGGGGTAGGAGAGTAGACGCCAACAGTAAATTTGTGAAACAGGATGCTAGCCGTGGCTGATGTAATGACTCCCACTGAGACCGTCACACACCATGTACATGTACAGGGGAGGGGGAGTATGCAGTTATTTTTATCCGCTTACAACAAGATGGTGACTGGTCATATGTTATCGCAGCGTGTGAACGTTGTGATGGGCTAGGTGGGGGGTCTTATCATCTTATGTGTACATATTTTATTTCCACGTCTGTACATGTTGTTATATTTGATTTTTCAGTAAAATACAACTGCAGCCACGGTCACAACCGCAACAGCCGCACCGACAGCCTCAGCCGCCACGTCCTCGGACACCACTGCAGAAGATGCACCCTCAACCGCAGCCTCAGTCGCAGCTGATACACCCTCAGTCGCAATGGATACACACACTCGCCCGCAGCAGATACACGCTCAACCGCAGCAGATACACCATCAACCGCAGCCACATCGTCGGGATCCTCGGTTGCCGTCTCCAGATGCTCCAAGGCAAATAAGAACGGGCGTCATGTTCGAATTTCTTGATTCAGTGGAACTAAGGGTGCACGACAACCCCATGTTGATGAGACTACTGCTACGAAGGTCCTTACCAACGCGGTGTTGGACCCCAGGTGAGGTCTGCCCCGTCCGGGGTATGCTGCCGCACACCACATGTGGTGAACCGTACACGGAGGAGGAGAGACTCCTCGGGTTGGTATGCACCGACACATTCCATTATCGGTATATAGTCAACTGGTTTCGTATCATGACGTCGGAGGGGGCGGAACCGAGATGCCCGCAATGACGGTTCTACGCGTTCGGCAAGCCGAAAGGAGAGTTCTACACGCGTATGCATTTTTGATGTATGTTACAGTGCTCATAAACGTTATTCTAAACCATCCTACTCGCATTAACCGTACGTCACTAATACTGTTTCTTTTTTTCTGTTACAGATGGACAAACATTCCTACCAAATTTTGTCAATGTATATTTTGTATATATACCCGATTTTGACAATGTATATTTTATATATATTTTGTATTTTGTGTATATTTTGTTGTAATAGTTTGTTGTTGTGTATTGTTTGTATATATTAAATGTAAAATTGTTTGTACTTTTATTGTTTACAATATACGTATTGCTTACTGTTTATTTTCAACTGTCCTTTTCCATGCATGATGTGTGTTGCACAATTTTTACAAGTGAAGTGGTTTTCAATTATACACACAGGACATTATGTACATGTCATTGAGTATCTTAGGACCACCGCAGAAGAAGAACACACGGATGCTGAACACCCTACCTTTTTTTTACAATATTTACTTACCACAGACACATATCCATATGCCGACTAATCTACGGTCGGGCGGCGGACGGCGGCTAAAGTCCGTTAGAGTTTCAGATGCAGAAGAAGTTAACACTACACCGTTACACACTAATTTTAATTTTCACAATATATACTGACACCTACGTTCACATTACCGGACGGCGACGGCGTTCACAAGTTGGCAACAATGCAATACACCCAGGCTCTTCGCCAATCATCGACAACATCCGGGCGGCAGACGGGCGGCGACCAGGCGGCGGATGGCAAACGGCGTTCAAATTTAACACAGTTCACAAGTTGGCAACAATGCAATACACCCAGTCTCTTCGCCGCCACTTTAATTTTAAATATACCGCCGACCAATCATCGACGACATCCGGGCGGCGGCCGGGCTGTGGACGGCGAACCAGATCCCACCCTGCCGAATTTACGACCGACACATACACAGCCTCTCAAATCTAACACCCGTTCGCCGTTCGCTGTCAGCGGCGGATGGCGGCTAAAGTCCAATCCCGCTGAAGAAGAACGCAGTGATCCTTTTTTTTACAATATGTACTTACCACAGACACACGTCGACCAATCTACGACTGGGCCGCGGCTCGGCGGCAGCCTGGCGATGTCCAAATCTAAACACGTACACATGACCGACGCTTAACCAATACACTCGCACAACATGGCCGACGACCGACGAGGGAACACGAGGAAGATGGACGCATTTTGTCGAGGGAGAAGAACGCAGTGATCCTTTTCTTTACAATATATACTTACCACAGATACGCGTCGACCAATCTACGGCCGGGCCGTGGCCTGGCGATGTCCAAATCTTACAAATTTAACACAGTTCACAAGTTGGCAACAATGCAATTCACGTCACTCAATCTCTTCGCATCGACGATATCCGGACGGCGGCATGGCGACGTCCAAATCTAAATCCGTACACTCTAACACATGCACAACTTGGCAACATCGACTTTTCCAACATGGCTGACGACCAATCGATATCCGCCCGACAACATGGCCGACGAATTTTCCAAAACGGACGATACGCCGACCAATCTAGCCGTTGGCCGGGCGGCGAACGGCGGACGGCGGCCATAGCTCCACCACTCAACGCATCGATACCCCCGTACAACATCGCCGCGCCGCCCGACAAAATGGCCGACGCTGACAACATGGCCGACTTACGACCCACACCATCGACACGCCCACCACTGTCACGTGGGACACCCCCAACTACCCACCACTCCATCACCACCTCTGTCATGTGCGACACACACCAACGAAAGTCTACCCCCACCACCACAATTTTTGAATTTCGCGCCAAAAGAGTGGGGGATGACGGCACTTCCAGCCCAGAACTGTCATAACCCCCCTACTTACAGTTGATAGTTCCCCGAAGTAAAGTGCAGTCTGTTTTGAAGGAGACGCATGATAGAATATCTGGAGGCCATCTTAGAGTTAACAAAACCCTTGACAAAATACGGAAGCGATTCTATTGGCTTCATCTTCGCCACGTCGTAGAGGAATGGGTTCGGACGTGTGAAATATGTGCTGCAAGCAAGGGCCCACAGACCAGAAGCAGGGGAATAATGAGACAGTATAACGTTGGACTGCCTGTCGAGAGAATTGCCATAGACATTGCTGGACCATTCACAGTTACTGACGATGGAAACCGGTACATCATGGTTGTAGGTGACTACTTTACTAAGTGGGTGGAAGCCTACGCAATTCTAAATCAGGAGGTTGCTACTGTGCCAAAGGCGTTAGTTCACAACTTATGTTGCTGTTGTGGAGCCCTTATGGGAATCCATACGGATCAAGGGGGAAATTTCGAATCAGGAGTGTTTAATGAATTATGCCGTCTACTCGGAATTCGAAAGACCAGGACAACGCCTCTGCATCCTCAGTCGGACGCGATGGCTGAGAGATTCAATAGGACACTTGAGCAGCATCTTTCGAAGGTTGTTGACGAGAACCAAACAGACTGGGACCAAAATTGGTGTTTGGGCGGGAGATTCGTCTTCCTGGGGATTTGATGTTCGGATCACTTGAGACTCAGTCCCAAGAGCCACAGAACTATTCCTCGCAATTAGAAAAGCAACTGCGAGAATTGAATCGCTTGGTAAGAGGACGGCTGCGGATTGCCAGTGTTAAAATGAAAACTCGGTATGACATTTGCAGCAATAGTGTGTGTTTCCAAGAAGATCAAGTCTGGTTGTTCAACCCAAAGCGCCGTCGTGGTCCCTCACCTACGTTGCAAACTAACTGGGAAGGACCCTATATTGTGAACAAAAGAATCAACTATGTTGTTTATCGGATTCAACAGGAAGGGCAGCGAAAGTTCAAGGTCGTCCACCTAGATCGCCTGGCTAAGTATTACTTCAGAGACGGTTTGCCAGTTCGGGACGAACAGGCTTAAGGAGGGGGATGTGTAACGACATTACAAAACAATCTACGTGCTTATCGAATGTTCAAGAGTCTGAATGTTGTGGCGTATGTGATTCTCAGCGTATTTGCTAGACTGTACCAGAATTCGCGCTGCCACACGCACTGTGTCAAGGCCGCAATCAATTACGTCGTAGTGTAGAGCATCTTACGTAGTATGTGGAATAATCTAGATTTTCGGCGCGGTATAAATACAGGTACGCAGGGACGCTTAGTTCAGTTTATTGTCGGGCGATTACAAGTGATTACTGTGTGCACTCAAGTGGTTATTAGTGAAGTGTTGTGTTTTATAATCGGGCGGTATAATTGTAATACAATTGTGTTTTATATTAGTGGACATTTTATTGCGTGTGAACAATTTTTATTTGATTTGTTGTAAGAGACAGTGTCGTTAATTACGAACTGTTTAACTGTGAAAATTAAAGCTGGTGATTAGTGACTTAATTGGTGTCTTGTATTTTGTTTTCCACTGTACCTACGACGATCAAGTAGACCGTCGTAACATTGTTTTTGTAAGAATCGCTTCGCCTGATATTAAAGAAGTAAAATTACGGAATTGTATTGGCTGCCGTAAAACACTCAAGATCCGTTTTTTACCTACAGAAATTTAGAAAGTCTACCTACGTTTGAACATTCACTTATTTTGTGCTAATAAAATAAAACAATTCTTACTTTTATGCAGCTGATGATACAGAGCTTTTACTCAGTACTGTAGCCCATAATAAGCGCTTAAGCGCGGTAAAATGTTCGGACGTCTTCGTTAGAATTCGTACCATAATCAGCTAAACCCCCCCCCCCGTGCCAGATTTGCGGCTGCCCACGCATTATGTCTTTGCGTAGACGCCAGTGGTCAATCAGTCCTTTTTTCCCCACATGACTACCCAAAATTTCCCCACATTGCTATCGAAATCCCCACTGCCACAAATTCGTGTACTTTATGCAGAGTGTCCCATTTTATAGAGTCTGAGTGTATTGTAAATATTTAAATACTATTACAATAATTATATTGTTACGACGGTCTACTCGCTCATCGTAGGTACAGTGGAAACAAAATCAAGACACCAATTAAGTCACTAATCACCCTTTAATTTTCACAGTTAAACAGTTCGTAATTAACAACACAGTCTCTTATAACAAATCAAATGAAAATTGTTCCCACGCAAATAAATGTCAACTAATATTAAAACTCAATTGTATTACAATATACCGTCCGATTATAAAACACAACACTTGACTAATAACCACTTGAACGCGCACAGTAATATCGCCCGATAATAACTCTCGAACCGTACTGTAAATAGGCCTACATTGTATTTTAGGTAATCAATGTTTATAGTTGATTGATTTTATAACCATAATAATATTTTGTTGATTGAATAACTGACCGTAGGTAATTAAATTTTATGATGGAATTAAAGGAGTACTATAATACTAGGCGTACAAAAATATCGCTGGTACGCAAGAAACAACCAGTATTTCAAATACTAGGTATTTCAAATACTAGGGATATCACCGATACACAAAATACTAAGCGTATCAGAGGAACAGTAGTATTTTAGGAACACCTAGTATTTTAGTAACAGGTAGTATCAAGGGTATTTCGAGTAGGAACTAGTACGCATCCACTTTTTCGTCCTGAATACTTCATTCTGCGCAAAGAGACGAAGCTGTTTTTAATAAAGGAAAAAATTCATCCTGATATTACATTTATTCTCGTGTGATATGCAGAAATATAATACAGATTATATGCTAATAAATTATATATTATACTAGTTACCAACTTGTAACTAAAACCGGTTCAGGTTGTAAGGTAAAACTTTATGTTTTTACTTATATAAAACTTTGTGTTCCGAGTCGTTAATATAATAGTGGTATTTAGTTAAGTAACGGACACGTCATGGACAACGAAATCCAAGTGTTTAATTTTATTTATAATGTGTTAAGTGAAGCAGATTGTAGTGTAAATAGGTGTGACATTTCATAAGTTGTATATTCTGTGTACATTAGTGAATGAGTCTGAAGATTATCTAGGTTTGTAATGCATTTAATTTACTTTTGTTGTTGCTTATTATTTATAAGTTTTTATTTATTTATTTATATTTATTTTATTACAGTTGTTTTTATTATTTTTATTTGTAAAATTTTGTTTATTCTCATTCACTCTTGTGGCTTACTGTTATGTTTTTATTATATGTTTCTGATGTTTTTATCACATTATTTATTGTGGTATTACGTGTACTCTAAATTATTTCATTGCCTCGAGTTTCGCAACTGATTTGTCTAAAGTCTAACCAATGTTAGTTTTACTCCTAGTGAAAACTTAAATTAGTATTCCCAAAGGGAGATAGGCCTATAAATTCTCTTGATTCTTATTTTCTTTTAAATAGTAATAGTTTAATAAAGTCACAGTGTAAAGTAACACTGTTAATACTTTTAGTTTCAATTTATTTCTTATAACAAATTATATAGTATAGGTTATATAATATCTTCAAATAAATACACTGCAAGTAGGTTTATTAATATATTAATAGGTTTATCTAGGTGAAAATAAACCTACTTGCAGTGTATTTATTTGAAGATATTACATAGGAGACCTGCAGGAAACTCAAAACGAGTTACTTACAAATGTTAATATAGGTTATGTATATATAGTATATAATAACAGATATTTGTACCTGTTATTTTTTTGGAACGGTATTTTCATACCTAGTATTTTAAAATAACAGTTTAGCCCACCTCTATTTCATCACTTCCGGTATAACTTATCACACCCGACTATGCGACATTGCGAAGTTCGAGCGAGACAATTCTGACGTTTCTATAAATGTTTTGGATACGAAGAAAATGAAATTTACCCGTTACGAAAAAATACTTTTAGTGGCAGACGAAATCAACTTAATCTATTACTTCTTACCACCACCGAACGAAAACAATGACATTGGAGATGACGCAAATTGTATATAAAATTGTATTGTTTTTACATGTAATATGTACTAGGTTATGGTGTGTGATATGGTATCTGAAGATGCACAGTGTGTACGTTGTATTTTTGGTAATCAATGTTTGTGCCGATTTTAAAAAATTTAATCGGCGCGTGTTCGGTATTTGCTGTACTGTATTTAGCGGTAGCAGCGGTTGAGTTAAGTAATCTGCAACTGTAATACCATTAGAGCGGTGCTAGATTGGTGCTGCCCTCTAGCGTGAGCCACGGTTTACGAGGTCAGAAACGGAACTACGTTTTCTGGAAAACTTTATCTCTGGCCGACCGTCGTGCTGTTAGCTTCGCTTCCATCTACTCCGGTAGAGAAGAACAAATTTGTTGCACCATCTTCCACCTATGGCAGGCTAAATCTATACAGATCTGCTGTAAGTTACGGCATTATTATTATATGTATCTATTTAAAGTTTACGAATAAAAAAATGGTTTAATAAGGCCACATTAAGTAAAATCAGATAACCTTTTGAGTCACCACGTGTTAAGTGTGCAATGCGTAATTTAAACGTAATTTTTTTTGTAATATAGTAATACTATATTAAATTCACATGTCTTAACTAAGGCACCAAAATTGAGAGTTATGTAAATGCAAAAAGTATTTGTTTAAATAGTACATACCTAGATGTAATCTGATAACCTTATTAAGCCACCTCGTGGTGAAAAGTAAAATGCGTAATTCTGAGTAAGTTACATGCAACCTTTATTAGTAATTATAGTAACACTATATCAATTTCAGAAAGGCACCAGAATTGAGAAGAATGTAATTGCCAAAAAGTATTTATTTAATAAGTATAGAAATGATTGTATTCAAGTAACGTTTCGGACCACGTGGCAAAAATCAGACTATGTGTAAATTTTATTAAAAGTATAACAAGCTGAATAATTATATAACCGTAATGGAATTATATTAACCCACAGGGGTAAAGTTTATTAATATGAAATTTAACAGAACTAAATGTTTTCAAATTGGACCTGTTGGCCATATAACCTTGTCAAGTGTGTCAAAGATCATTTTTTAAATAGCCCTAAAGCTGTGTTAATATTATATATGGGTTTTGGCGCGTGTGTAGTTTCTGGGGGAATTGTTTTGTGTACTCTAGCTGATAATATATTGTATGATCAGGGTTCCTCGATGAAGGCGGGGACCAGCTCCAACCTGAACTTTTGACATCCAGATTCTCTCTCTATACTTCATCTGCCGGAGGAGAATAGCGAAGACTAACACAAACACCCTATCATGTAAGCCAGATGATCACCACTTCACACCCATGGAAAAATTAAGGTGAACTCAATCCATGTTATATATTCTTTACACATTGTGATGTAACTCACTAGAGCCAGTGGACATTCAATCACTCAACAACATGACTTTAGGTTTTATACATTTTAATTGGGTCCCCGGCTAACGGGACAGAATAGTGCGCGGACTTGGGGGGGAATCTTTTGTAAATTTTATTAATTTGTTTGTATAATCTGTGAGCTCAGGGGCTGACATGCATCTGTGGCTGTTCACCCTTCAAACGTGCAATTCCTTCTTATTTTCAGTATAAGAGTTTCATTACTGCTACTAATTCATTCAATCAACTTGTAATTCTCTGTTTCAATTTAGTGTTCATTTAATATATTAATTTCTCATTTTTAAATTCAGTTTGGTCTATATAGGGATAGAAGTTTCTTTGGTAGTTAAGTCGGGTCACCAGTTTAATCCTGTATAGGTGCATGTCCATGCAGAGTTAAACATGCTGTTGGGACAGGTTGAGTTATGCACTGTCATGCCTAGAACATGTCGGTCTTTGGGCCAAAATTACTTTTAAAAGGGTTATAAGGTTCATGACACATTACTATTTTCAAAACTTAACAATATTTATCGATATATAAATTCTTTTAATTAATTATGATCACTGGGGTGTTCACTGTATTCTAAATTTTATCTCTCCCAGTCTAAGTGCCCAGTGTGGCAGCATTTTATAATAGTATTAGGCACTTGGCCAAATTTTGAATTTATTATGTCCTGGGGACTACGGGTGTTGGCTATATAATCAGATACACATGTAATGTGTTATGCACACATTAAGAATTAAAACCTAACGTGGATTTTCATGAGGTAATGATGTACCTCATGGGGTGGAAAAGGATGTGGCAAGAGATATATGTTATAATTGTCCTGTATTGTGGAACATGTTATGTATTGTATATTCGTGTGTGTATTTTTGGGGGTTATATATGTATTGTACATTTGTGTGTATTTTTGGGGGGTTAGATATAGGGCTTATAAAAAGAAAATATAAAACGTAGGGTTTATATATATATTTTTTCTAATGACAATTTGGAAAGAGAGAATAAGGCTTTGTAATCATTAATTTCAAAAGAGTTTTGTTAAGGAGTGTATAGATTCTATCTCTATTAATTTTTAATTAATATTTTTTTTAAGAGAATTAATTTATTTTAATTAACTTTAATAAGAAGTATATAGATTTTATCTCAATTAAGTTTCAATTGATTTTCTTTTTTAGAGAATATAGAAAATAAATTTTGGATTTATTAATAATTTCAAGTAACCTTTTTTAAGAGAATAAATCATTTTTTAATTAACAATTTTAAGGGGAAAATAGATTCTGAATGTTATATTTATTGATTTTGTAGGTAACAGAAAGGAGATAGAATAATAAAAGGATTTTATTGATTGTTAATTTTATGAGTTTTAATTGCAAGTCCCGTCTCACTGGATCCAGCGCATTTTTGGCTTCTCTAGGCTTTGGTCTAGTTTTAATTATCTTGTGGCCCCTCTTTTTCAAAAAAAAAAAAAAAAATTTTTTCAAAAAAAAATAATTTTTTTTTACCAGTCTAAGTTAAAATGGGGTTACATGTTTATAGTTGATTGATTTTATAACCATAATAATATTCTGTTGATTGAATAACTGACCGTACGTAATTAAATTTTATGATGGAATTAAAGGAGTTTAAAATGTTTTAAATTCTCTCGACAGTGTAGCGTTTCGTCTTTTACCAGTCACGACTTTTTACTCTGTGAACCGGCCGACTTATAATATGTAGCGGCTCGCCAATTTAAAGCGACGGCATTTAACGCGCCCAATGTCCGGCTCTTGTAATGTTTGTAATTTGTCTAAGACGGCTGTCTGTTTTGTTTTTTGCAGAATTAATGGCAGTACACTCTCAACAGGAGATAGACGCGGCCGTCGCTTCTTTGACCTTTGAAACGCCTTCGTTTAAGACGCCGGTTCCTGAGGCGGTAAACACGTACGCATGGGAAGACTCGTTTAACGATGCGTCATTATCGACGCCAATGCCTGCCACTCCTGACGCCACTAAAACCACCACCGACACAATCACCATCAGCCCACCAGCTATTACTTTTGACGAGGCGTTTAACGATGCACCAATATTGTCGGCATTGCTTGACCCTACAGATGCAGTAACCGCAACTAGACCATCTACAACACCGCCGCCGTCGCTGTCGCAGTCCGTAACATCTCACTTAGAGATCTTTAGCGACAGAATATTACTTAAAAAATTAAGTAAATTAAATACGCGTAAAAACGAATTACTAAAGACACTCGTAGCAGCGACAAACGAAAAAGAGCGGGCGAATGTTTCTACACAATTACGCGTGATAGATGTCAATATTGAAATGTGATCAGACGCAAATCTTATAAACCAACACAAAGCCTTATACGCGAAGTATGTTGAAATTCAGAAGTTAATAGACCGGTACAACGATTCCATGATTGCTTCCCCTAACCATGTCGAGGCGGATTTGAAAACGCTGCAGACTATACTATCGCATATCAATCATCGGGGGAACAAGACTATTTACACGCCAGTTCCAGTAATTGACAAAGAGATGAGTAGACCGCTAGCAGTGCTTGAGCCTAAAGCCAACACGCCCGTTCCAGTAATTGACAAAGAGATGAGTAGACCGCTCGCAGTGCCTGAACCTAAAGCCAACACGCCCGTTCCAGTAATTGACAAAGAGATGACAGACCTCTCGCAGTGCCTGAGCCTTAATTCAAGAAGGCTAAACGGGTTGTTAAGTGTAAGCCGGCTAAGGTTTACAAGTCGAAGGAGTTTGTTGAAGAAAGCAGCAGCAGTGATGAGGAAGAGGTGAGGTCCAGGCCGCCGCCGAAAAGGCCGATTAAGGTAACAGATGGCGTCGATACAACCGCTACTGTCGCGCCGTCTGTATCAGTAAAACCCATACTACACATTGGTGGCAAAAACTTGAGCATGCTAAGAGAATAAATAACCAGAATAGGGCTAGCAGCAGCAGTAGCAGTAGTGGTAGTGACAGTGAAGAAACCGTTAGCAGCGAAGCGGCGAAAACTACCGCGACACCTCGTCTTACATCAGCTGACACAGACAATGTCACGATGAAGATACCCAAGAGTCCACGAGCAGTATCAGAAGATAGAAGCAGCAGTAGCAGCAGCGATAGTGAAGACGACAAAAATTCTGATTCTGATGACGAAACAGTGGATCGAGAAGAACCAGCAGTGATGGCACGACGCGCCCAATTAGACCAGGTACCAAAAGACACGCCTGAGCAAGCGGCAATGAGACAGTGCACTTACGCGGTGAGGCTGAGTCATCATATCCCGTACACCAGCGTACCGCCGACCAGCCAGATCCAGATGGCCAACAAGCTCCTAGTAAACCCCACCCCGAAGATTAACAGCCAGTAAAGTAAACCCCACCTCGAAAAGAGCTGATAGCCAAAGACATACCGGACTACAAAGTGACGGACATCAAACTGGCCAAATCAGAGATGGGCGAAGCGCTCATGTAATACGGGCTCACCAAGGCTGACACCGCTGAATTGGAGGTTGTTCATATGCACACTAACTGCAGACAAGACCCCATGGTGTACCACCTAGTGTACGGAGTGATGCACACCGCCTACGGCCATGTGGCAATTCATTTACTGAACGGAATTTTGAGAAAAAGACATACGATCGCGACTATGGGTAAAAAAACGGCATATGACATAGCCCTAGTGTCAGAAGGTGAAATTGAATTAATGGTTTATATATATTGGCAGCTTGTAACCCAGGATATGCTCACCTGGAAAGACGAAGCGCCAAGAAAGGCGGCGAAGATGATGTTGGCCGATTGCTGGACTCGGCTAAAGACAACAGCTGCCAGACTGAAGTATGGTGAAATCAAAGCAGTGGGCTCGTACGAGTCTACGCAAAAGGCCGTTAATTATATTCAAAAATACGCCAACTTTGAGGACACAGTACACTTGTCTGCAGCGTGCATGCACATGGTGCAAAACTGTCTGGAGCTGTTATGTGCCGAGCTGGACAAGGAAGACCGAGCGCGATGGCAACTACTGTTGAAGTACTGTGGACTACACTTTTACTTGTGCACGCACACGATGAGTTTGATGCACCAGCGCCGTAAAGAAGTGATGCAACCGAGGAGTACCAAGAGGCAGTGGACATGTAAACAGGGGTCGGGGTGATCAATTTCAGGGTCATGCCGCCGACCAGCAGGAAAACGAGTAAGGACAATGGGGAAGATGACCAGGGGGTACAGGGGTCCCAGATACGAAGCGTTATCAAAATCATCTGATTAAGACAAATATTTCAACAGAGCTAATGGAGGAAGACAATCCGGAAGTAGGCGAACGAGAAACAGGATTAACAGAGATTATTGTCACTATTGAAGGTAAGGAGATTAAAACACTAGTAGATACTGGTAGTGAAATTTCAGTTATTTCAGAGAATGTGTTAGAAGAGTTTAAAGAGTTATCTTTAACCAGCTATGGCCAGACGTAATGTACCCTGACCATAGTTTGTTATCGTTAGAAAAGGTGAACATAGAAATTTAACCTGGAGAAAATATTGGGGGAATCTCTAAAAAAAACTATGGAACAGCGGCTATGCACCTAATGGGGTGGTAGACCGTTTAAGGGCCTATAATTAGTTTACTGTCGTTGCTGGTGTCTTGTACACCAGTGATACCAGACCCTGTGTAAAGCCGAAGCAAGACGGAGTAATTAAAAAATTACTCAAATCACATTCAGCTCTTGTGGAAGCAACTGGGCGAGACAGTCCAGCCATAAATTGCAATAGTGTAGTGGATAGGGGGTAGCTAGGTTACAAGCTACGTAAACAATGTAATTTCAAAATAGGGAGGGGCCAGTGTCCTTAAGCCGTGAGAGTATTACATAAAATTGTAACGAATTAGGTTAAGGGGTTTTGAAGGGGAATGTTAAGAAACTGGGCACAATTGATGGCCTCCGTTAAGGAAAATAAAAGTAAACTGAAATTATTAAAAAGTTGAATTTGTAATTGAATTTGAGAATTATTTTTTGATAATTTCAACTATTATGAGAAAAATTTGTTTTTGATATGAGTTACTAGTGTATTTTGACATATGGTCAGATATTCATGTATGTCAATATGTTATTTGGTTTGAATCATGTGTCTTATGTTAGCAGTACATAACCTAAATGGACTCTTGGTAACCTAAATGGAGGTTAGGTATATGGTGTTAATGAACATTTGATTATGTGAATGTAACGGTTTTTGAAAACTAGCGGAGTAAGGTAATGATTTTTGGGTAAACAATGACATTAGAGATGACGTAAATTGTATATAAAATTGTATTGGTTTTACATGTAATATGTACTAGGTTATGTTGTGTGATATGGAATCTGAAGATGCACAGTGTGTAGGCTGTATCGCAGCTATACTAAAACTTAAGTCCGCTGCCGCCATGTATTTATACCTGCGCTCACAGACCAGATCGTTCGAAATTGCGTCTTAGCGTCCGGCGAACTACGTAATTAACTGCGGCCTTGACACAGTCCGCGCGGCTGGCGCCTTCGAGAAACCTCTCGAAAATGCGTCGACAAGCACGTACGCCACACGCGTTACATCGAGATTCTTCTGGCACATTCGACAAACACGTAGATTGTTATGTGATGTCGTAACAATATAAATATTAAAAACTTGTCTTTTAAGTATGATACGAAAAGAAAATGTTCTCATCTGCTGTCAGCCTCAGTACTTTTGAAATCCTTTTTATGCACTTAGTTCAAGATAGGCTTGAGTCAGTATTCACACATTACACTATATTTAACAACTTTCCAATAGTTTAATTCGCAAAAACAATTTACACTCATTCACACCTATTTTTAGTTCATATACATAAGTTGCTTTGTTTCACCAGCATTGAATCATTTATAGTACAATCTAAACAGGATTTATTTTGTTTGATTGAACATTTTTCGCATGCAGCTGGTCTCAGTACCCAATTGACTTCTGTTTTCTTTATATTAATATTGATTGCACTAAAAATCCTTTCAACATACCCACTATGATGTGGTAAATTAAACAGGTAAGCCACAAAATTATTTGAAGTTGGAAAAGCTTCAATATCATTCGCGTTCTTTACATTTTTAACTTCTCTTTAAAAGTTTAATAAACTTTCATCTGTACCAGTGTTAATATTTGTATTCCTAAGAACTCTATGTTCTCTGTCTAGATTTATCATGATTATATCAATACTTTTCCCAAAGGCTACTGCTGCTGTCTTTAATTTTTTTCTTATTTAGAAATTCTAGATGTTTTAGGTTTTGAACATTGCCACTGTTAAAAGGAAATCGGCTGTAAATTTGGTGTGCATATATAACATAAAAGTTTAAGTAATTTACTCTGAAATTTGTATTTTTTCAAGTGGTAGCCTAGATTTGGATTTTACTTTCCAAAATCACAGTGCTCTTGTAGCACCTACGTAAATATTTTGTAGTTTTGTAAACTTTACAGGATTTCTGTACTGCAGTTTGGTCACGTCTGCATTATTTGAAATTTTAATTACAGTATTTGAAATCGCCACCAATTCGCCACATTTACACAAATCTCCCACACTGGCTTCAAATGTCGCCAGTGTGGGGAAAAATCCCCACACCTGGCAATCCTGGACTGAACTAACAACAACGAACTAATGTTGTTTAGTTTTATAAGTGGTCGATAGGAGCGTCGCTAACGCGATATACTGTCCGGCAGTGCGAATAGCCAGGCTATAGGTTAAATAAATATTAGTAGCAACTGGTAGAACGTTATTTCTGTTTACAGTAGTTTCAACAGTTTATTTCAAGTGAATATAAAAGTTTATTTCGTTTTTTGTTTGTGGAGTGGTATACTGAACAGTTTATACTCCTAAAACATTAATCGTTATGTAATTGCTATGTTCTGTTGAAGATAACAGTGATAGTTATGCATTGTAAAAGGTGTTTCGTAATGTATTGACTGAAATATAGCCTTTTGTTGGATCGTGTTATTTTATTAGTAGTGCTTTAATAAGACTTCATACCCGTATATAGGGTTTTTATTTGTTAGTTCTTTGTATAAACATTTTGATGAGGTAATGGAAGCTCATCGACCGCCGCTATTGTCTACGAGGTGGGTTAAACTAGTATTTAAAATAACAGGTACAAAAATACCGTTCCAAATAAATAACCGGTACAAATACCTGTTAATATATACTATGACGATTCATAATAGCATCCTATCAGAGCGTTATATGAAAGCTATAAACGGTACGAGCGTAACGCAGTAAGGAAGAGAGAGAGCGCATAATTGCAGCCATCTCACTCTAACCGCGTCACAGCGACAGTAGAATCCAGTTCAAACAGGTAATTTTACTCAAAGCGAATTATCAGTTCAACCTGCAATAACTTCAAAAGTTGTAAATATACGGCAATTCTGAAAACAGCATTGTATTCAGCAAGAAAAGCTTTATAAGTAGCCGCAAGCTCAGTTAATATAATTAACAAATAAAGAAGTTATACGGATGACGCACGCCAACAGGAATAACGAGAGAATTATGCTACGTAGGAACAAGGTGTTTTCACACACACACACAGATAAAGACCTAATCAACAATATTCTGTGGTCAGATCTTCGGAAACACATTTGCAAATACCTGTAATCAATCGATTTGCAAATACAGGAAGTACGATTTTGACAAGAATTTCTATGCCGTTTGGAACCTGTCACCGCGTGTAAGACCGACCTGTTAGAGATTGTCGAAACTGGAAAAACGCATGATTTATTTGTACAACCAATCAGCAGCCCGTATTTAAAACAGAAGAGCTAAAAGCGAGGGGTAGCATCACTCTTCGTTCGGTACTGAAACACACTAGACGTGTATAATTCGCATACAGAAATTTTTTAAATTACACAACAGTGCAAATTCAGTTCTAAATCGAGAAGTAGTCCGCAGTGTAGCTGAATTAACAATATTCAATAACACTAGCTGCGTAAAATCATCGTTAATTAATTAATTCGTTAATTAATTAATCAATCAGCCGTGAAGGACCTGTGCTACAGAAGACTACAGCATCTGTAATTGCCAGGGCATCTTCCACAACATTGATCAACCCATTCTTCTGTTTATCATCATCGAAAGGAGGACCTCTACAGATTCCTATCTTCGGTCAACGCATCAAAACAGTAAGAAATAAATTCATTGATCAATGATATAAGCGCTAAACAAATAATAAAACAATAAACAATTTTAAAAAGACACTAAGAAACGCACACATTGTATTTTAACTGTAAGATTAGATTTAATTTAGTATAAGAGTGTTGAATGGGAAATAGTGTGTAGTATTGGACGTGCAAATTATTGTAGACCTGTTCTTTAGCACTGGTTTGGGAGATAGAAATTTCTTAATCAGACCAGATAAGAGCGTCTTAATCATTACTTTCCACACTCACTCAATAATTATAAGGTTAGGGTAGAATTAAGTCCTGCCATTAACAAGTTAAAGTTTCAAAATCATTTATTAAAACATTAAAAATAATAATCAAGCAAATCTTAAAGAGTTATTTGTAACGATTCCCCTTGAAAACCACAATCACTGAACGAATCCTGAGAAAGTGTCTCCATGCGCTGAGCTAAGCTGAAACCGTGTCATTTGTATCTGGGATTTGTTCTGGCGCCCAGGGAAAGTAAAATCACGGGTAAGTAACTTTTTATCTAACATCACAAATATTAGAAAATTGTGTTAGACGAAAGGGAGCGTTGTAATACTTATTATACATAACCTATATTATTCCTTCGCAAGCAACTCGTTGAGTTTCCTGTAGGTCTCCTGTGTAATATCTTCAAATAAATACACTGCAAGTAGGTTTATTTTCACCTAGATAAACCTATTAATATGTTAATAAACCTACTTGCAGTGTATTTATTTGAAGATATTACATAACCTATATTATATAATTTGTTATAAGAAATAAATTGAAACTAAAAGTATTAACAGTGTTACTTTACACTTACTGTTTAAAAGAAAATAAGAAACAAGTGAATTTATAGGCCTATCTCCCTTTGGGAATACTAATTTAAGTTTTCACTAGGAGTAAACAAACTAACATTGGTTAGACAAATCAGTTTTGAAACTCAGGCAATGAAATTTAGAGTGCACGTAATAGCACAACAAATAATGTAATAGTGGTAAGCAAAAAGACCTAGCTAGGAAAAAGTATTTACTTAAAAAAATAAATACAAATTTATGTTCAAAACAACAATTTCCGTCGGACATGATTTAAACGAATTACCCTTATAAAAACACAACCTAAACAGTATGCAGTAAAATTTCATCAGATATCTGCTCTTATCTTATTTTATTTTCTTATCAGGTGGTACTCGGAAAGAACGCGGAAGACCAAAGTGGTATGCAGGTCCGGAAAGGTTGGAAACCACTGCTAGTAGATCAACTGTGCAACTGATAGATCCTGGCAAAAGCACAAGTTGGGCTAACAACTTCCAGTCATATCATAAATCAATCATGATAACAACCAAGTTAGTGATAAGAAGAGACCAATTGATAATTAATTAACTTGGTTGTTTAACTACAAAACTCAATTCATTTGAAAAAGAGTTAACATGTATTTGGTTTAAAAATGTACTAAATGCAAACTATAGTACAAGACTTGTTAAGAACATTAATAAACTTAAGTGAAGAGCAATAATCGAATTTAATTTAAGCACCTAGTATCACACTTCTGCTCACTATCCCGACAAACTGGAAACTACTATTAGTCAAATGATAAGTAAAGTGATAGACAAAAATTAAAAGTCAGCGGTGTAACGTAACACTACCGGTTACAGCTAGTTGTATAGTAAAACACATTTATGTTAATAGTATATTTCGATGTAGACTATTATTATTATTTAGAGTAATGTTAATAAATAAACATACAGAAGAGAATTATACCGAGTAGTCGTTATATAAGTGAGAAGTGTGTATTGGTGAGGCGACACATTGGCGCCGACCCAGTGTAAAATTGTATTGTATGTACAGCTTTCTAAGTCGTAAAGATATAAAACGCTTTGTTTGCAAAAAAAAACAGCAAAAAATATGCAGTACCGTTAGATTTAGGGTGTTTTCGGCCCTCAAAATACAAAGAGTGATACGTCATAACGGGGGTGGTTTGAGCAAGCAGATTTCTCTTTTTAACGAGATAACGGTTTAGCGGCAAGAAGTCTGCGTTTATAAGAGTTCGCCAATCACAGAAAGTGTCACCTCTACACGCGAAGTTATTTCGAGTGTTTACTGGACAATTTCAAACTTACCGTCAACACGTTCGAATTTTAGCCAATGATGGTAATCTTAAGAGTAGCGGCAGTAAGGGAAGTTTAGGTGAAACTATAAAAGTAACTGGTGCAGGAACTTAGTGAGTTAGTTACTCAGTCGCTCAGTAAGTTAGTCAATCGTCAATCGGCAGTCAGAAATCAAGTGTCGGAGAATCAGTCAGTCAGTGGAAGTTTGTTAGTGGCAATTTTGCTAGTTGTTATTAGAGAGAGATAGAAGTTATGTCTTAAAGACCATTAAGCAAGCTAAGACAGTCTATAACAAATTCATTCAGTCAAGTAGTATTATTTATCCTGTGCGCGGCATCAAGAGCGAAGAAGTATTATTTATTATGTGCGCGACCGTATGAAAAGTCAAAGTTTCGGAGGACGTGGAGATGAATGGTTATCACGATAGTGTGTAAATAAAAAACAGAGTAATATTAATTGTGTTGTGATGTGTAAAGTGTGGAACGAGCAAGACGGAGCAATGGATAATCAAACTCAAGTAACCGTATCAAATTAAATGTTGTAATCAAATAATTGCATGTAGCATATTTGTCTACCTAAGTTTAACCCGTTTCATTCTAAAAGAACCTACGAATTGTTCAGATGCTGAAGAGTATTTTATATCTTACGACATAGAATAAGAGTACACAGTTTAAATATTTAATATAAATTTTGAATGATAGTTTGATATTTCTGAAATGTTAGATCTTGAGTCATGTCATTGATCAAAGTTAATTTATGTTGAGAAAGAAGGAGATTTCTAATTTCAAGAGTAACTTGTTAATGATAAATAATATTTCATGTGTTCATTAATCTCTTATTGATGATAAATAATATTTAATGTGTTCATCAATCTCTTATTAATGATAAATAATATTTCATGTGGTCATTAATCTCTTATTGATGATAATAATATTCAATGTGTAATTAATCTCATAAATTTTAGAGAATAGCCAATGGACTAATTAAGCTTTCATAAATGGTAAATGATATTCAATGTATTCATGAATTTCTTGTAATGATTAAATTAGGGATAAGAAGTTAGTAGTAATTGAGAAGTAATTAATCTGTCAAATGTATACTTATTTAATGTATTCAAATGGTAAACATAGTATTGTTTAATTAGCATCTGAACATAAGAGTTGTTATTAACAACACCCTGAGATTCCTAATTATCTCTGGCGCCCAGCATTTTATACTTAAAATTTAAATAATAGTCACAATTGACACCCGAACACGAGGGGCATTCAAGAGAAATTTTATATTTGGCGCACCAAAACGTGGAAATATAAAATCCAGTAAAGATAGTTATAGCGGTATAGATAAAAGAAACAAATTTACAAAAATACCTTATGTTTTAGGGTAGCCTTATCAGACCAGTAAAGATTTAATGAACAGAACTAGATAAAGTGCATAAATGTCCGTTACAACAATCTCATCATTTACGTGAGGTGTGCAGTGAAGTTAAAATCACATTAACAAAAAGCATAATATGGCCTATCAACTATCAGCAACTCTGTAGTTTATAACACAATATAATTCGTTTTTTTAAAATTTACCAAGTTGGTGACTAGTAGGCCTATAATATACTATCTAAAAGCATGGCTTTGTGGTGACTCGCGAAGCTTAAATACAAAAAATATTACGTACAAATAAATAATTACAATATTTATATTTGAGCTTCAGGAATCACCATCAAACCATGCTTTTAGCTAGTTAAAAAAAAAGTAATTTTTGGTTTTTCGAAATAATTTTATGGCTAAAAAACAATATTTTGATTTTTTATATTTATTTTTTTTAATATAAAAATACAATAGAAAATTAGTATTAAAAAATTAAATAAAAAAAAAAGATTAACATAATTAAATAATAATTAAATCAGTAATTAGATACATTTTTAATCAGATACAAAATTTCTCATTCGAGTTTCTTCTTGTTTTCTACACTTTAAAATATGTGAATTTTTAATATTACAAAATCTATCGTAAGAAAATGTTCTGTTTAATGCTAAACCTTCTAAAGTTTTTACTCTCGACAACGCAACATATGTTAAACCAATACGTAGAAGTTTCCTTTTCTCCAATATCTACAACAGCTCTATCTAAGGTTAAACCTTGAGACTTATGAATTGTAATTGCAAAGCCTAATTGTAACGGAAATTGTTTCCTTGAACGATTAATATTTCCACTTTTCCTAAATTTAGTTATAGGTGGAATTGGAACACAACCACTATTTTCATAAGTTGAATGAAAATAATTTTCAAAACGAACCATATCACTCGTGGCATTTGATCAGGTGGACCATGATTTTCTTCATAGATAATATCTTCAATAGCTCTATCTAAAGCTCCGTTCACTAATCGTTTTTCAACCCACAAATTAGAACGTAACATAACTTTAGATACAATTGATAAAATTATAAATGGTTCAAGTCCACCTGATAATTCTGCACTTGCTGATTTTGCTTTAGAACAATTATGAATAGCTGGAATATAAGCAACTGGTGGACGAAATTGTTTTTAACTTTTGATGATTAAATTCTTTTACATTTTTATTTGTTGCAAATAGCCTAATTGCATCGTTGAAAAAATGACGTTCATTTTGTGAAAAAGTCTGTATACTACGTGTCATTAATATTTCATAGTCTTGAACTGTACATTCACCATTACTAACACAATCAAGTATATCTCGAAATATTTGTTGAGATTCATTTTGTAGAAATGATGACGATAAAAAAAAATATTTTTGAATACGGTACTTGATGTAAATAATAATTTTCTTTCTAAAAGGAATTCGCTTCCTTCAATTTTATTACTGTAAAGTGGTCTGTCATTAATAGTAGGTAACTGATTAATATCCCAAAAAAATATACAAATAATCCACCAAACGGTTCATCTTGTCTTGATGGAATAGCTCTGCGTACTCTTAAATCAATTTTCCTCAAAAGACTACAGCCAATCATACTCATTTTATCTATAAACAAAAATTTACAACCACGAATTTCCTGTTAAAATTGAGCAAGTGAGTGTGAACTGAGTTCTCTAAATACTTTATGTACTCCTAATAAAAGTTTGGAGTGTATTGTTGGTCCATTAATATTAACAGCAGCAGCACAAGTTGGTGCAAGCAATTGATAAGAAGATGATCCCAATGTTTGATTCAATCGACAAGTGAAATAATTAATTAAAGTACTCTTTCCAGAACCGGCTTTTCCTTGAATAACAATTCTTTTAGTCGGAAGTTCTTCTTCGTTACCTTGTAGATAACTAAGTTGTTTTTCAAATATATTTGTCAGTTCTTGTTGTTCATCAGAGAAAATAATATTTGACAGATTATATTGAACATTAACAATGTCATTTCTTTGAATTTCTATTACTTTTTCTTTTTCAATGAAATTTTCTAATGTATTCAACACTTGTTTTTGATTCAAAATAGAATGCCAATTATATCTGATATCAATTTCTCTTCTACCTAGATCTACTTCTTCCTGAATAGTATTTGGTCCAGCAGCTACGTTCATCCAATCATATGGTTGATCTACTTCTAATTGGTCTGTTTCTTCAAAATCTTCTTCGTCTTCCAAATTTTGTAGCATATAATCCAAATCATAATTCAGAATATCGTCATTCCCAAAATGCTGCTCATATATAATCTTCCAAGTACTATTATGTGGATTTAGATCATTCAGTTGTCGCCAGGGAATATGTAATAAAACTTGTTGCTTGTAAAAATTTTCGTTGTTTTCAACACCAGGATTATATTTAATTTTTGGCATGATTCTACGAATAAAAGGTACTTTTTTAGTACTAAAATTTGCACCTCTTTTATAAATGTTTGTAAAAAAATCTGTTAAGACATATTTTCAAATTCCGCTGATCGCTGTTGATATTTCTCCAAAGAATTTGAAATAGAAATGCTTCCATCCTCTCTATTCATATCAAGTTGTTCCCATACATTATGTGATAAATTAATTAAAACAAATTGACGAGATGATCGAAACAAAGGCCAACTCATTAAAATCCAAAAAATTTCTTGAGCAGAATAATCACGTTCAGCACAAATTTTTATCAAAATCTTTTGAACTATTTGTTGAACATTAACATTACTATGTGACGTTTGCACTGTTTGTCTAATGAAATGTTTCATACCTTCCGATCTTGGTTCAGCTTTGCTAGCATACTTAGCATATACTTACGAACAGCATGAATAGAAACGATGGCTTGTGAATAAATATTTGCTCACCAAATTTTCAAAATTTGTGGACTATGACTATTTAAATATGAATTATTCCTTTTTGAAATATATTCTAATTCACCGTGAATAAATTGAATCTTACTTTCGGTGACACATTCTTTTGGAAACTTAAAATGACAAGTAGTTTCAGAAGAAATTTTTTTCTATCTTTGACAATAGCTTTAGAACATTTATGCATTTGTACTGCACGTATTAAATGATTGTACTCAACATCTTGATCAGGTACATCAGTAAAATGCATTTTTGATGGATGTATATCATAAGTTTGAGAAGGATCTGGATGCCAAGTAGATATAAATTCATCGAAATACTTACTAATTTCTTGTATTCTTACAATATCATATGGATTAAGATTATTGAGATCAGGAGGATTTTCAAGCCAGAAAATACCATTCATATGGGGACTACCTCTATGTTGAAATTCAATACGAAACCAGAAATCTTTGACTTTGAAATACTTTTTAAAAAAATGTTCCATAAAATATTCTAATCTTTTATGAAAAAAATAGGCAACAATTAAAGGATTAGAATTTAATAATTTTATATACGAATGGATTCAGTATTTTGATTGAGATTGGCATAATAATAATCAGGATCAAGAATACGATAAATCTCTGGCCAATATAAATCAGCAGCACTTAATGTAATAAAAACAGTAGGAGTTCCTAATTCTTCAACCATATCGAATAATTCTCGAGACCTCATGTACCAATAAGAGCTTGATGACCTTAGATTAGCATTGTGAGATAAATTGATTTATACAATCTTGGTTCGCTTTGTAATATTTCTTGAAGTTGTTCGATTGTTTCAATACGATGTAAACGTGAATTTTTTTTAACACAAATATTCCCATTCTGCAAAGCTCACCAACGCATCAGGCTGTTAAAAGCAAAAAATTTAAAACTTGGATGTTGAGCAAATCTGCCATCTTCATACATCATGAGAAATTTAAAATACTCACTATTGGAAATTTGACGAAACCTCGCATCTTTAAGATCACTTTTTCCAGTAGGAAATAAAGTTGGAAAAGCTCTACAAATATATCCGTCACACGTAAATTCATTAATAGGTACAGAATTTATTCTAGGCCAAGGTAAAACACGAGATCCATCATTATCTTCCTGAATTCCCAATACATTATTTACTGCCTGTCGATTACATTTAAAAGTGACCGTTGGAACTCCAGATTCATAAATATTATTTAACAATGGATTTTGGTCATCATCTTCACTATCCAAATTAACATTATCCAAATTAAATGAAATATTTTGTTGTTTTGACCACATATTATATTTGTCAAAAACACTTTCATTATCAGGTAATCTTTCTAAATTATTTTCGTCAATTATAATATCACGATACCAAGGATTATTGTTTTTAAGATATGCCAAAGCAGCCTTGACATTATTGCTATTTACAATAAAAATCTTTATACCCTTCACCCTTATGTCTTCTAACAAAATTATATTGTGAAATAGTATCGATAGAATGAGGTAAAGAAGTAGTAAAATTTGTAACGTCTTGATGAAAATTAATTACTTGTCCACTATATCCAAATTGACCACCTTTAAGTCGATAGACTGTGATTACTGGATGAACTTGAGCAATTAATTGTTCTTCAACAAACGTTAATATCTTCAATACATCAGGTTGTGGACCAGGGTCCATATTATTGTCAGTGGAAAAAATATTTACTTCATTTTTGACATTAAATTTATGACAAAGAGTACAAGATTCATCCTCTTCAATATGTAGATCAAACCAACGACGATGACATACATTACACAATTTGAAATCCAAATTGTTCTGAGCAGTTTCAAAATTCACTGCATACTCGTAAAAACGGACATCATCATGATGGGGACATTGTTCATTGTGTCGATCTTCTCGTTGTCGCTCTCTTGGATCACGCATTAATGAACGATTACGTGCACGATTACGGCCAGTCAGCGTACGATTTCGTGGCATTTTACTTTAATAATACAAATTATTATATTAATTAATAATAATAATTAATTTAATTTTTTAATAATTTAACAACTAATAAATCTATAATATATTATAATAGTAAATAAAGTTATAACATTAATAATGAAAAAAAAATACTACACTAATATAAATTAATATAGAGAATTAAATTATTTTTTCAATTATTATTTAATTAACATCACGCATTAATGAACGATTACGTGTTCATTACGGCCAGTCACGTTCTTTACGGCCAGTCAGCGTACGAAATTCGTGGCGTTTTACTGTAATAATACAAATTATTAAATTAATTAATTAATTATTTAGTAACAGACTATATAGTAATATTAAAGAAATCCCACAGATGGCGACACTTTACATACATATATATAGATTTATACAAACAAAATTATTACAATTATTTCTTGTCAAAATTAATTTTTTATAAAAATAATGATTGATGACACATCTAGACATGAGTATGAATAATTATGTTCAATTTCAAGTCTAGAGGTTCAGTAGTTTTTCCGTAAAGTGTTCCGTACCATAAAAATGTACCAATTGTTGCCTAGTAGTAGGACTCGCTTCGCTCATCCTAATAATTTATTATAATCTGTATTATATATCTGCGTAACACACGAGGATATATGTAACATCAGTATGCATTTTTTTTAATTTATTAAAAACAGCTTCGCCTCTTTGCGCAGAATGAAGTATTCACCACCGAAAAGTGGCTTCGTACTCGTGTACTCGAAATACTCCTGATTCTCCTAATACTTGTTCCTTGCCAACCGGTGATACCCCTAGTATTTGTAATACTCGTTTACTTGTTGTTCCTTGTGTACCGGTGATACGCCTAGTATTTGTAGTACTAGTTGCATAGGGGCATCCCTCGACTCGGAATAGCGAGGCCACGAGTAACAGGTATTCAACTTTTCAGTAACTGTTAAATCCATTCCACAAAAATATCGTTCCAAAATACCTGTTATAGGTAAATTGGCCAGCCTCTCGTCAACCCGTTCACTCCACACATGTATAATGAAATCCACGTATTTTTATCCAAATCGAGTTTTGCCTGGATTGTATATGATTATTGGATCGAGTATTGGATTGGAGTGCATAGCGGATGCAGAATTGAATATTAAAATTAATACTGATTGTGGTCACAGTTAAATATTAAAACATAAAATAGAATTAATTTAACCATATCACTGAACTCGATTCATTACCCTGAATTGTAGTTTTTGTTTCCTCCAGAAACAAACACAATTTCAGTGGCTCCCCAGATAAATATGAACCTTTTTACTACATCGTTGCATTAGTATATGAAATATACATTTATTAAGAAAACTTATTTTATACTGTTTTGCTGGTTTTTAGGTTCAGTGTTTTATACTCACGATGTTGGTTTTGATATATATTGCTGTAATCAGTTGTGGTAAAACTCCTCTTTATCTGTCCACTAACTTCGCAGGTTGGTTTCGTATTTATCTGGAGTCAAATTAATCAATTATTTTTGCTTCTGGAGGGATAAACGCTGAAACAAAATATACAGTTCAGGGTAATAAGTGTAAGAAACGATATGATACCGGTATGTATTAATTCTCAATTGTGTTTATTATTTATCTTCGAGAATTATATAGTTACCTTCATACCTTTACAATCAATATTCATTTTAATATTAAATGTATTTTTTCTCTGAAACACAGAACTGAACGTTCTGCAGTTGCAGACGATAACAAAAACGATGACCAATCAGAACGCAGGAACATCAGCTGCTGGTAAAAACCCCGTTGGGACAAATATAGGTCTATACGCAAGTGTGTGAACTAAGTCGTAGCAGACAGTATATGAATTATTGAAGTTTGAAGAAAATGAGCTGCTTTCATATTTGCAGTAAGATTAATTTCTTAATTTAAAATGTTAAATTATATACATCATTTATACTAACTTTTCCAGCAATATTAAAAATTAGGATAACTCACAGAAACAGTCTCACTTAATTTATTATGATTATACAGTAATGTAGAGTTACTGTAGTTATAGCAGCTTGTATGTCCAGTAATGAGAGAGCATTTATTCCTTGTCCACCCAGTTTTTGTTCAGTAGAAGAACTTTGTCACTTGCAGGGTTGATGATGTAGCAAGTTTAGAACTAATTTCTGTTACGATTTAAGTCTCGACTGTTTTACAACATTACAATTTAAGGCCGTACAATTTTACAGCTTTCATAACTATACAATCTTTTACACCTGATGGCAGACTTTAGAAATACTTGATTAGTACACTTTGCACAGAAGTCCTAAATTCTCAAAATAATTAGCCAACGCTACAACTAACAGGCAGCAGTAGCCTCTTACTCGCTCACTCTTTCTTTTTTCTAGTGATGCGCACATTTTTAAAGAATTTAAGTTATTTATTATTTTACACTTCCGTTCATTAAACAGAACAACACTTAAAGAATTCATAAGTTACAACATATTTCAATTCACTTGGTTACAGAAGTTTATAAAACTTTAAACACTTACTAGTGCAGCAACAAGCAGGCAGCAATCGCTTCTTGCTCGCTCACGCTAGGTTTCGATATTGATATCGACTTCTTCTTAGGCACTTTAGTTGAAAAGAGCCGTCGTTGTGGTTCAAACTTCATTTGTTTTGAACACGACGGTTCTGATTCCAGAGAAAGAGCTCGTTTGAGTTTCCTGGGCTCTAATGTTGGTATAAAAGGCTGAAGCAGCCTATTGGTATCAACATCTTCAGCAGATTCCATTTTAGCAAGAATGGTTTCAAAATGCTGTCTGAGTTTAGCCTTACTTTGCTCCATGTCTTCATTGGGTAAAGTATGTCTTAATTCCTGTATTATTGCCTCTTGTTTTGCAAAGTTGGGATGTTCTTCTATTATTAAAAATCCTTCAGATTCATTTTTTTGTTCTTCACAGCTCTCATTTATTTCCTTCTGACTGCATGGATATGTTTGCACATATTAAATTTTATGGCCAAATCGGGACAGCTGCACGCATAAGCGTGAATACACACTTTGCACTCGGTACACCGCAGGTCGCATTTACAGTGCAGTTGTTGTCTCTCTCCTATTTCATAGATCTCGTTTCTGCTTGCCGACTGCATTTTCCACAGAGTTCCATCAAAAACAATTTCTTCTGTAGAAAGTTTTAACGACTCTTTGTGTCTGTAACAAAGGGGAGAAATCTTACTTGTTAATTTACCTCTGGTTAGATAAATTAATATGTCGTAAAGCTTGTCTCTCGCGAAGCCCATTAATGTATGCAGTGCAACGTCAAGTCTTTTGGGTTTCTTCCCACCCATATAAATATGTTTTAGAACACCATGCATGAGTTCCAAGTGCATATTGGTGTTTAGGCCTGCATGAAGATGGAAGCAATACTCCCAGCTTTTGACGGAATCTTTGTATTCGTTCTCAAACTACAAACCAATGTCTTTTGTGTCCTTGTCACTTTTCATTTTATTGATAACTTCTGGAAGCATGCGAACAAATGCAGCTTGGTCTCTTTCTTCTAATAACGTTCAAATTAATTTGTACGTCTCTGCTTGATTTTGATCAAGTTTTTCCGCCAGGCGCGGTCCACATGCCACGAACAGAAGAGGTGGTTGGTTAGTCTGTGTATCATGATTCTGAAGGCTGATAGTGATACATTGGGTGATTGGAGGAATTATATATCAGTTGTGGGTTTTCTGTATATACTGACTTAGTGTCTGTGTTCTTGTTTTGTAATAGAAGGTCATATTAATGTGTAATTTGTTTGTACTTAAGTTGCAACTTAATTTGTCAATTAAGTTGTTTTAATTGTATTCCACATCCAAATAGTTTATTATAGTTA
Source organism: Magicicada septendecula (assembly GCA_034769895.1). Taxonomy (NCBI): domain Eukaryota; kingdom Metazoa; phylum Arthropoda; class Insecta; order Hemiptera; family Cicadidae; genus Magicicada; species Magicicada septendecula. The sequence continues at coordinate 226,770,957 of CM068374.1, read as the reverse complement.
CTGATAACACTCTGGCAGTGGCGTAAGCAGAATTTTGTTAAGAGGGGGTTCATTATTAAAATTGTTTACAATTGACATTATCGGTAAGTTTTATTTTAAATTTTGTGTATTACTGTTATTATTATTATTATATCATGTACGGTATATTTATTATACTATGTTCGAATAGAACATATTCATAAATACCCTAATAAAATCTTCGAAACGTATTTTTTTCACAGCCTTAGGCTACAATTTTTTAACAAATTTTAACATCTGTTTCATTTTGTATAATAAAAATGCTTGTGCCAGTGCCACATGCCATTATTACACTTTGGCTACACAATAAACATATATTTTAGTCAACGGTTATTTGTATACGATAGGTAAGACACTTTACATAACAGGAAAATCCATGAAAGCAATCAAATATATTGAGATAAATTTAATTAAACACAATATGTCAATATGGAACTCACCAAGGTTGAAGAATGAAACTGGCATGATGAATCCACAATCTATGAAGGAATTTGAATTTGAATAAAAAATTGAATGCAGTTGTCTCAAATGTTCAAATCAATATTCTACTGTAGTCTATTATTGTTTTGAAAAATCATTGTTTAAAACGAGTACAGGTAAATAAATTAATATATACAGTATATATAATGTACGTAGCCTACAGTATATAACGTCACTACACTTCGGAAATTTCAGCATTCACAATACAATGTCCAAACGACGGTTTTTTTTTCATTAGTTCATTTAACACATCTGCAGTTGGAGTGTAATTTCTATGTATGTTGAGGAGTGCTAATCCATTCAAACGTGTATTTCCAGTAGAATTATGCAAATATGTTTTTAGACGGCGTAGCCTAATGTTGAGAAACATCGTTCATTTGTACATGTGGACACTGGGAGCGCAGCTAGTATTTCTAGCAAAGTAGCAACATAATATATTTGTCATTATGTTGGGATTGCACATAGTTAACCCATCTACGGCCGTTTTCGGTTGGTCTCCCTTCTCAAGACATTCAATTTTTCTGTTCCATAATTTTAATTCATTATTCAGGTCTTCTTGGCAACCGCTTCTTTTGTCACTGGCGTAGAAGGACTGGGTTCGTAGGTAAAAGGCAGTGAAAGCCTTTCAATATTTCCTTATGTTTCAAGTAACACGAATCTACTGTAGTTGGGACATGAAGGTATCCAGAAATGGAATAAAAGTAGAGACACGAAAGTAAAGTTCTGATGATAAGTCCAAGTTCACACGGTTTTTTTGTCGCGCTGCCATGCGAGGGATTTGAATTGAGGACCCCAACCTATTCAAGACTTCAGAAGCACAAATGAAAATTTTAGAAAATTCTTCATCGACATTTTGGCGTATAGATTTCATTTCACTGTTAATATATTCAGCAAGGTTTACTGCTTCCACCAGATCAATAGTTGAATTCTGCAGGAATTTACGCAATGGGAGACTTAAAGAAAACAGTCTCTGAATACAAAACAGCGATATCACAAATTGACAGTCAGTCAGAGCACATAAAAGTGAATTTTCTTGTGAGGACAAGTCTTTGTCTTTCCATTCAGATATGCTTTGAAGGGTTGCAATAATAGGGTCATACAATTCCACCACCGCGGCCACGGAGTTATACCTTTCCAACCAACGTGTTGCACAAAGTTCAACGAGTTTTTCATGGCGTGAAGTTGTAGTTTCCATTTCACTTATCGCCGATTTTAAAACATGTTGCCTTTTAGGTGTATTAAGAAATTCATACACACTCGATATTGTACCCATGCAGTTTCTAATGGCAGCTACTTCACAGGCACTAAGTTGAGGCTGTGTCCTGAACAGCGGACATAAAAAGCTGATGGAATTATTTCCTTTACATGTGCCTGGACTCCGTTTACTTTTCCTGACATGGACGTACCCTCCGTCGTACCCTTGACCACGAATCTTATTTATGTCTATACAGTATTTAATAAACGCAACTTGTCCAATATCGCCGTTGCGATTCCTTTTCCGGTCACATCATATAGTGGTGCTAATTGTAGAAAGTTTTCCTTCACAGTGAAATTTTCTCTATCAACATGACGAACACACAGTGATAATTTTTCTAAGCCTGATATGTCTGACGTCTCATCGGCGAGAATAGAGAAGCAACTGGAGGCGGAGGCATTAAGTTCTTTCACGAGATTTCGAACGATCAGGTCGTTGCACACTTCAATTATTTCATTCTGTATTCTAGGACTGGTGTACTGCGCATTTCCAACACTACACGTCAACATATTTTTTAATACAGAATCAGTCTTACTTCGAAAGCGAAGAAGTGCCCTGAAATTGCCATCATTTTTTTCAGGTTCTTGGTCGACCTCTATTCATCCCGAATCCCTGTGGCCTCGCAGTGCGATACATTGTTTCCCGCAGAACAAAACACTTTCAATAATAGGAATAAGATTTTTCCTGTTCTCCAGTTTCTTTTGCATTGTTGCAGTATCTATTAGCACATCGATAGACTTTTTTCGCCAAATGAAATATCGGCCAAAGTACCGGCTACCTCCAAACTTTGTTTGTGATACAGACACTTCTCATGTTCTGAAAATCGCTGGACGGCATCCTTCCAGTTGTCAAATTTCACACTACAAAGTTGACCTAAGGGTTGTTTGCCAGATCCAACACCATCACTAGGAGCAAAAAGTGCACAAAATTTACAAAAGCTCCCTCCCTTAAATTCGGAATGTGCAAGCCACTTCAAGCGAAGCCATTTAAACTGAAATCGCAAATTTCTCTTTCCTTTTGTTGGAAAAACAAACCCTGGATTTGGTTCCCAGACATTGTTCAAGACATCCAGTTTCTTTTCATTAGACAAGTCTTTTCCTACGTAAACTCCAATATCATAAGCGTGTGGTTCACTGGAACTTGAAGATGTTGATGCTTCCGGAATCAGAACAATACACTTATCACTTCTAAATGATTCAGCAGGCACGTCAATATTGAGTGATGTCGATGTACATTCAATATCAGCCGAGTTTTCACAGGGGGATGTGAAACTAGTTTCGGGAAGATCGTTTGCGACAACATCGTCACGCTGCGGCTGCGAAGAAACATTTGGCAATGTGAAATTTTCACTAACCTCACGAGAATCACTACCAGTACGCGACTTTTTGCTAAAAAATTGTAAAATTGAGCTTTGCGGTCGCTTAGACATATCAAAGAACCCGGAACGATAATGTGAAGTTTCTATTTAAAAATATGAACTGCCAAATGCACAAAACATTAAACGAACGTTCCACAACCAATTCTGAACTCAGACTAATGGGTGAATACCACTCGACAATGTACAATATTTCATATCTGCAGTGCAGAACTGTCAAAACAATATGTTTCACAACAAGTAAGTTTATATGGTGTCAGCCTTATTTTATTACAAGGTCGGTATTATTATCGTACCTTCTTAACAAGCGGCACGGCTTTGATGCTCCTTTCTCTCTTTCAGTAGACGAGGAGGGGTATATGCTTCGACACTCACCGCGCCAGTGAGAGCACTGCCGCGTTCTCAGAATGCTGAATGACAGCTACTTGTGTCCCACGTGGAGTGATGTACTGTACGTGCCGCAGCACCAAGCACAGGGATTATATTATTGAAGAAGTGGAGGGCGGACTGTTCCTTATGTCGATAGATTTTGTTACTCTGACAGTGAGAAATTAGAGGAGAGAAAACGATTATGGATTTTTAAAATGATACTCAAATATAAATATGTCAATTTTTATTTTTATTTTATATAATATTAAAAAAAGTGGTTATACGTTCAAGGGGAAGGTTCAAACCCAGTAACCCCCCTTGCGTACGCCTCTGCACTCTGACACGTCATGGACAACAAAATCCAAGAATATATTTTATCTTCTAAATTTTATCAAGTATTATGTTTGTGTCCTCTTTAATACTCTAGTTATATCCATCATTTTGTTAGATAACAATGTAATAAAAATATTCTTGTGTAGCATACCACAAACTTATAACTTTATTAGCACAGTTGGATGACTTTAAAGTATGCATTGAAAATACAAAAGTCACTAAGCATGCTAAAATGTGTCATTAATGTTCGCACGTTACACACAAACTATGTGTCTAATATCTCCAAAAATTGACACGTGTCATGGAGAGCGGTACCAATGTGAGAAACAAATATTGTAATTTGTAAACGTATAGTATGCGAAATTAAGAAATTCTTTTTTTTTACACTTGTATAAGATATGAATAACAAGCAAGAAACTGTTGTGGAATAAATTACTGCATTATGAATATCGTAAATCAAGTTGAATAAATTGTAGGCTGAATAAACATTTGAAGTTACCTCTTTCCTACTCTTTAAGAGAATATTTGAACCATTATACTCGCTAGATTGTAAAATGCAAACCATTCAATAACCATCAAACATCTAACATTGTTAACATGAAAGGATTTTGTAGTCACAATATGAGTATACTTGTGACAGTACATACCGAGTCACAGGTATAAAACCGGGGTTCAGAGTTTTAATTAGATCAAAATTAGGAATAAAATCATTTTACTGTGTGATCAATGTGAAACAGTGGCGGATGAAACAGTAAGGAATGTGGGGTGCACCTGGTAAACAAGTTAATCAAAAGCTATTTTTAGCTGCGTCTAGCCAGAGTGTCGCCGATTTAACCCAAAAGTGGCCTCAACATCGCAATTTTCAAAAGACGTCACAATCATAATGACTTCAAATCAACATGTTACACCTCTGGATGTAAGAAAACGCAGTGAGAAGAACGTCCAGAGACATCCGAAATGACGTCGTCCATATGGAAGGAGTATCACGTGACCGGCTTTTATATTTTTATATTGGCCGCCCTCTGCCCAAGCTCACTCTGTTCCGCTCAACTCTTAAAACCGGCCAGTTGTATATAATTCAAGTCCGCGGACAAATCAGTTTTGGCAGTGTAAAACAGTTTAAAATGTAACTCAACATAAGTAAAATCAGTAACCAGTGACGAGTCAATTGAACAGTTTCAGACAATTATCGAGTGCAGCAGAAATTAGTGGAACCAGCAATGACGCCGCAAAATGGATAACTTTTTTCGATAAGTCTACAAGTCCTAGGCAATTACGAAATAAAATCAATCATGCTATTTTAAAGTAATAGGTGGGTTTGAAAGAATGAAAGCGAGCGTGTAGGCCTATATGAAGTACTGGTGAGCCTTATTAAAATAAGTAAATGTTTCTATTTAGTATTCATTATGTCTGTTCATTAATGTGGTCTATGAACCACTAGAAACCGTTAATGTTTTAAATGCAAATAAAATAATAAGTTCAATTTACAAAGACCAAGTGTTAGTGTAATTTACTAAACGCTTCCTCAGTCTGTTTGCGTCATTTAAATCCTCGCCTAACGAACTCTGGGGTTGCTGGATACAAGTAAGAGTTGGAATGTCACAGGTAGGTGGTATTTTGGGAGGGATAATTGTTTGTAAAAAGTAAGTAACTTTACGTACTGTAGGCCTACTGCAATTAAAAAGTTTATTCTCATGTAACAAAATAGTCTCATTATTTAATTTGATTTACATGACTACATTAGTTTCAGTAAATTTTCTTAATTTGTGGCATTCCGGCATTCCTTTTTTCCGTATCCTTTTGAGGATACTTTGGACATTACACATATTATACGAGGGCTGTCCAGAAACTAACTTACGTTTCAGTGTGGGCGGCGATGGGGTGGGGCTAGCGCCGCCATCTTCGTGACACTGAGTGGCGTGACTCAGCACGCATCCAGCAATATAGGTTTGTGTTATGTTTCTGTGCTTCACTAATAATTTGTAAAATGAATGCTGCGATTGAAAATCCTGCGAGCTGTGAAAAGTGCTCAGTAATACAATTTCTGCAAGCAGAAAACTGCAGACCGGTGGACATTCATCAGCGACTGTGTGAGGTGTATGGGAACCAGTGGCGAAGCGTCCATAGGCCTATATGCGGTGTATGCGGCGGCGCATACAATTTACAATTGTATATACAATCGTATAAAGTTTTGTAATTCATTTTAAATTATTTGAGATGTAAAAGTTTGTCATCTCAAAAAAAAAAAAAAAAATTTATTTTTCTCTTGAGCGATATAGCGACAGTTAATAAAGCATTACCGTTTACAACCAGACGCATAGTATGCATTGGATCCAACGAATACATTCTCTCGATAGCAGTCATTAACCCATGCAGCAGATTTGTATGTTTCAACAGGCAGGCGTTCTGACTTGTTCTCCCACTCCCTACACTGTGAATAGCTGTAACGCTATGCGTTACTGTTTCTGCATATACAGTGCTTAGTGCGTACGCAGACCGTGTTGTTTAAAGTTTTTTAATAATGAGTTCGTTTGTATAGAGCTCTATAGGAATAGGTATTCACACCAGCCATCTTTGCTCCGAGACTTTTAAATGTAATGTGGCGGAAGCAATGTAAGCACGCTGTGCGTTGCATTATTTAATGTAAATTATGTATGTAAATATTAATATTTTTACATATCAGGGTTATAACCTTAGTGTACTAATTTGATTTATGTATTACACACGAATATTTTAATGAATATTTAAGGGAATTAATTAATTTATTTGTGTTTGCCGTGCTCCACGATCTTGGAGCGCCATTAATATAATGAATGATTATTATGCATAAATTAATAATTGCATAATTTAATTAACTTTTAATTAATATAAATTTCTTTTGGTTATGATTATCTAGTTGAACCTATTTCCTCGTGCCACGCGTTGGGCAACCATTTAACACAATGATTAATATGCAAATTACTTGCATGAATTAATTACTTTTATTATTCTAATTATTTATAGCTCAACAAAAGATATCAGTTTACAATTAATATTGTAAATTCAATTTACATTACTGAGCAAAAGAAACTCTTAGAGAATTACTTTGTGAGTTTTAAAGATCAAGTTAACATCTGTGTTATCTGTAATAATAAACGCATGTGTAGAATCAACTTAAATAACTAATTTATTATTAATTCATAGTAAATTATAATCATACATATAAAAACGTCGTTACACCTGTAAGTACACACATATTTTTCAATAAAACAAGTTCTAGTTTAAATATTCGCTGAAATAAAGAAGACATACATACATAAATCATATGATATAACAATTCAAATTTTAATTATTGATGCTTTCATTAATCCCAGATAGTTTTGTTAACATATTCGTTAATTATACTTTTAATTCTAATTATATTCATTACGTTTATTTATAACTTCCCAGGGTAGGAATTCTTTGAAAGAATCAGGTCAGTAGCAGCAACTTAAAGTAATAATTAAATAATGATTACTTGAGTTTTATGGAATATCCGTTTAGTGTCCAGTGATGTCCGGTCCTAGCGGTGATGATGACAGAAAGACACATCTCGTTGACTGCCGTCGATATCACAAACTTGTATACACCCCCGATCACTCGCGTCGAAGTAGAGTTGTGTAGATAAGTAATGGATTTAGTGTTCGTTTGAATAATTCATTTTAAAATGAGTGTTGTATGTTCATTTTTAACATTAATGTTTATGTCTGTTCGCCACTTATTTCACCTTCTATCAATGTATGTGTGATTAGATTAGTTCGTTAAAACGTTCATGTTCTATAATGTTTAATGTGGTTTAGTAGCACTGACTAATTTTAAGTTCGACTATTTTGTACGATACACAAGTAATGATATTTGTACGTGTCGGGATTGTACTGTTCGCTTTAAATGATCACTACCTGAGTCCATTAAATCGCACTTTGAAATTCACTATTATAAGATCACTAAGTCTGACTATTATGACATGACGATTTCACTAAGTCTGTTAATTTACGATTTTGATGTACTAACTTCTGAAACTTGAGATATACTCTCCGAAAATTAGAATATACTAGTTTGAAAAATTAAAATAAACTGGCTTGAAAATTAAAGTAAAAACTGCCTCGTCCCTGTGTTGGACATATATTTTTATCAATTCGTCCCTACTCAAATTTTGTCTTCCGCGCTGTCCACGCCTTTTCTTACTCGTGATAGGTCAGTTTTTAGTTTTCTCCGAATAGTTTGTCCCACTAGGTTAGGACTCTTCGTTATCTTTCTTCTGATACGTCTTTTGCTTTTGGTTACTATGGAAACTGTCCTCTCCACTAGTGTTCTTCGCAGGTCTTGTCTTCTGATAGGTTGCCAGACATCCCCCAGATTTTGTTCTGTCGAACGTTGACCTATTTCGTAGAATCTCTAGCTATTATACGCTTGTCGATCACTCTTTTGTGTGAGGTATACGCAGTGTTTTTCTGAGTTGCCTTCATCTGTTCTTGGGTCCTTCCGAAGTATTGTTCTCTCTTACACCCCTTTTTTGTAACTATTAATAATTTTGGACATCTGCTAGCTGGTGAAGTCACCCTAACTTTCTACTCGTAAATTGCGTCTGACACTTAGACGTTATCTCCAGTTGTATAGCATGATTGGAGTCCTGTCCATTCTCTGCTTCACTTATTGTTTCTTAAAGTGCTGTACGTCCGCTCCTTTGTAAACGTCTTGTTTCCCCTTTTTGCAGTACCTCGTATTCTGACGTAACCTGACTGAACATATGCCTTGATTCCCAGTACACGTGTGAGTGTCCTCGCCTTCTTTGTCTCGGCTGTTGTGGGTAATAATTCTTAGCTAAACTTTCCCTGTCATCTCGTACATCCAATTTCTATAGTTGAGTAGAACTTAACGTCTTCCTATTGTCTTGTTAGCGACGCTGCTCTGACATCTTCACATTACGTTTTATTTATTGCGTCAACTAGAAGTCGTTGACACAACTTCGTGCGCACACACTCCGTCGAGGAGAAAATTTAAAAATTTTTAAATTTTTGCTCGTTACAATATGTATAATAATCATCTCATCTTGTCAGTGAAAACAATGTTATAAATACTGGTGTTAGAGATATTATTAATGTTATGTAGTATGTTTTGCAGATTGTTGTACTACATCTCATAATCACAATGACTGGTTGTTGTGCTGTAAATTGCAAAAATCGAACAGAAACTAAGTTTAGAACATTTAAATTTCCGGCAGACCCTATTCGATGTGCAAAATGGATTCAAAATATGAGAAAAAACAAATTTATACTAAGCAAGGGAACGCGTCTGTGTGAGGTAAATTTAATGGTTGTTCCTTAAAAGTTTGTGAATGTTAATCATAACGACTAAAAATGTAATACACCTTTGCACTTTTAGGTTAATTTTAAAAGTTCACAGTTTGAACAGGCACGAGTAGATGGTTGGAAAAAACTGAAGCCTAATGCCATACCGACTTTGTTTGACGTACCAAATCCACCTCCTAGGATCGGCCCAGTTCCACGCAGATCACTGTACAAGGTGGTTTATTTTTTTAATCCATTAATTATAAATATAATGTTATAACTAAAGCCCGGATTCACGTGCAATTGCATCTTTTTTTTTTGCTAGTTCGTAAACGGCCAGTGACAAGTTATTTATCCGAATCGGGATGTGTAGGTCATTTTAACATACATTTTATTTTGCACAAAATTGCACGTTTTGGGGGTTACTGCATAAAATTGCACATTCTGTAGTTTTAATGCACAAAATTGCACATTTACCTGTTTTTCGAAAATCAGCTGCGCGATAGCCAAGCGCGAAACATACACGCAGATCGTAAACAAAGTCGAGAACAAAATCAGCACGAAGAAATTCTAGTCCAGTAAACGCAGCTTTTGACGTAACAAAATTTTGACTGTCGATGGAATTTCACGAAATTTGATATGTATGTTCTATATGCACTCTAGAACAAAGTTAAACTGTACGCTTTTTATTTGGGGGTGAGAACCACCCCTTTTTCAAGGGTGATTGATAAAAAAAATTAACCCCAGGATCCAATAGAGAATCAAATTCTAAGCAAAAAAGTCAGTACGCAACTGTTTTGAAAAATGCGTTGTTTTCGAGTTATTCCAAATCAACTTTTTCGATTTTTACCCCCAAAAAACAGGATTTTAGCGAATAACTAAAAAACGTTTGAGTTTATAGTAAAAATGAATAGGACCAAAATTATTCTATACGAAATAACAAACAAAATGCGTTTTGGCCGGGTTTTAATCCATGAGTTGTTTTCAAGATATGGCCTTGATTCAATTAAAATTAATATGCTTCACTGATAATTTCACACTTTGAAATTATATTTTTGGCACGAAAAACTATAATAGTTTATGTAATATCGAAAACAAACTTATACTGCGTCCCATGCATACACAAGCGGCACCATAATATTATGTCAGTCTCGGAACAAAGATGGCGAGTGCGAATACTCCCTTTTATAGATCCTTAGTTTGTAGTGGAGCCTGTGGCGGGAATATCATCGTCGTTTGTAGTTGAGTGCAATTGTGTAACTGAAACTTTATTTATACAGCCATTCAGTAGTAGACGTTTTACAGATAAACTGAACATTATTTCTAGCGGTAGACTAACCCCATTAATTCCCACCTTAACGTCAAAAACAAAAAAATGATAAGGTGGGTGCTCCTGTTATGGCCATGTTCCTGATATGGCCACCCACCTATTGTGAGTTAGCTAACCAAAAATTCCGCTAGATGGCATCACCATCCAGTGAAGGGCCCTCCTAGTGTGTCACGTGATAATTTACCATCCAGCCAGGTTGAGCAATATGGCGTCAGTTGTCTGTTTTGTGTTTTTCGTGTGACTGCTTCTTGTGTTTCTCTGGTGAGTCTCCTTTGTTTTATGCATGTTTTCAAATACTTTTTTCATGAAAACCATCGTACTCTATTTAGTTTTTAATGCTCTTTCGATTGGTGTTGTCGTTGACGGCGTATCTTTTACGAGTTGTTCATAATAAACGATTTTCGTGAAAGCTGACCTGCTCCTGATATGGCCACCCACGTGGCCATATCAAGTGCACCATGGCCATATCAAGTTCACTTCACGTTTATTTTTTCTCCTGACAAAATTACTCAATAAAAACCTGTTTTTTATGTTTTAGATATAAAATAATGTCTGACAACGTGAAGAAGAGGGGATTATGGATTGAAGAAGTGAGCGGTGTGAAGAGTGGGAAGTTCTGAGTTCAAGGGGCAAGTAAAAAGTTTAAAGTACCTAGACGTACTTTACGCCGTTATTTGGAGAAAGATGACCCCTTAAAGAAGTAAAAGTTAGGTGGAAAACCCACCTTAACGCCTGAACAAGAAAAACAGCTATGCCAGAGAATTTTCTGTTTGTCTACTGTGGGTTATCCATTGACTCCTAACATCCTTAAACTCAACGTTTTTCGTTTTTGTCAAGAAAACAACATCCCAAATCGTTTTAAAGAGACTGCTGGTCGTAAGTGGTTCGACAGTTTTTTGAAGAGGAACCCTGACGTTGCACGACGGAAAGGTTTACAACATTAAATTGTAAATGTTAATTTGTTAAACAACTTCATTTTTATTGGAAAATCCTGTTTTGAATCCACTTTTGAATAACAAAAAAAAGGATTATTTAGTATCATGTTTATTCATTTACACCAAAATTATGTAATTTTAGTAGAACTGCACTATGAAACTGAAAAAAAAACACGATTTGTAGAATATGAAACAAGGGTGGCCATATCATGTGCACATGTTCCTGATATGGCCACTAGGTAGACATTTGGAATTTTTTTTTTTTGGACTAGTAAAACTATTTTTATGGGGAATTACAAAATTTTTTATGAAAGTCCATTAGGCTGAGAACGATTAAAACAAAAAACGGTTTTGATTTTTTCCAAAATGGTGGCTAGAAAAATTCTCACACCTTAGCATGGCCATATCAGGGACACCTACCTTACATGACATTTAAAGGAACAACATTATGAAGTAAAAACGTGGCTTTGCGGCTGCAGAAAATCTTTAAAATTTTACTGTTGGCCATGCATTCTTTTTCAACTGAAAAAAATGTCTGGACAAATTCAGGAGTTTTTGATTTGAACAATTTGTTTAATTATAAAAACGCCATGAGGTTTCACAGAGTCATGTTGCTTCCCTTCTTGGTTTAAAACAGTTTGGCAAAACCAGAATTGAATATGTCCTTAGTAAAAAATTTAAAATTAACATGAAACAGGACAATGACATGGTAAAACAAAAACCGGTACATTCTTCGTTGTCTAATTGATGTAGTGTGTTTTTTTGGCTGAAAATGAACTCCCTTTTCATGGACATGATGAATCTGTGGCATCGTCAAATCGAGGAAATTATGTAGGGCTGTTAATTTGTTATGAAATTACGACGGAATGTTAGACAACCACCTTAAAAATCTACAGTCTTTTCTGGTTTATCTAGCGTCATTCAAAATGACTTGATTAACTCCATTTCTCAAGTCTTATAAACAAAAATAAAATAAAATAAACTCCCTTTGTAGCAATAATAATGTACGAAACAACAGATATCACAAATACATCCCAAGTATCAACTGTTTTTCGTTACGTCGATAAGTTTTAGCGATTTTAGTGACGATCGTACAGCTAACGAGTTGGCATACTACGTATTCAATGTCCTGACTGAATACACTTGCGTCTACGGGACGGACATCGGAGCTGTTAACCGACTAATCTGGCGACGTGATGGGGACACTGGAGGGGCAAGTGCCTGACCGACCGTGACACCGACACACCGTGCCACCTGGCGGGCTCAGCTGATACTTGTCTCAGCTGATTTTGGTAAGTTTTTTACCGCGCGCGCTTTTGTATCTATTTTGGATGCGTGTTTGAGTAACCAAGTTAATGGTAAGAATTGTCTTCTATCATGTTTTCTATATAACTATATTACAAATATATTTACTATATAACAAACATTATCATGTTAAATTGCTAAACTCAATGTCAGCAGCGATTATTTCTGTCTTGATGCGTTTACATATCAAATGTAAAACTGATATACAAACAATTCAATGAAAACTAAAAGCAATTAAAATATCGGTATGGAGAACCATACATTACTTCCATGTTCAAAGATTTATATTTAAAATCATAATGGAAATGAAATATTTCCACAGAAACTACTTCTTTCTACTTATAGATTCAGCCTGACCACAGTTCTGTGCATGTGGTCACTAACGTATACCACCTTACATTATCGCACTCGATTTTCACTCATGATGACAGTCGATGGCACTGCCGAAACGTCTGATTTTGCAGATAACATTGTACTTTGCTCAAACAGCCCGGGAAGGAATTTTTACACTAAACTTTTCTTTGTTGCCGATAACGTAGTACACATATAAAAACATAAAACGTTGCAGGTAAACTACCCCTTCTTCTCCACCGATCTTTACCAAAATCAAAAGACCTTGAGTGTTCTACACATTAGGGACGTATGCAAAAAATTATTTGATTCTGTTTGACTTTACGGCAGTTATTGTTCGTCATAGAAAAAAATTACCCTTATTAAAACATTAAATGTTGCAGGTAAACTACCCCTTTCTCTTATCTTGTCTTGATTATCTTCTTGTCTTAACTGATCTTCACCAAAATCAATAGGTCCTGAGAACTCTAGGGCTGTATGCAAAAAATTATTTGATTCTGTTTGAATTTGCGGCTGTTATCGTTGGCCATAGAAAAAAATCTACACACAGACACTTTACGAAAAATGACTTTTTTTCGTGTTTTGAGGGTAGTACACGTATACATGTACATGTATTTGATGTCATTTTGATCAATTTTGCTGCAATTGTAATCAATGTTATGGAACAAACAAATAAAAAATAAGTAGTGTGTGTGTGTGTGTGTGTGTGCGCGCGCGCGCGCGTGTGTGTTTGCATGCGTGTGCGTGCATGCACAGGTGCATGCTCATTACATTCAGTTACTTGATATGTAATGCTTTCATAATTGAAATACATTTCAGTGAGATAACAATTGGATTCGTTCCAGGGAAATGTAAAATTCCTGTTACAACCACACAATTTTTTGTAAAAGTAGTTCTTGACTTTTCCTTGTACAGCAAGATGAACAATATAATTCACAACTCTAACCACTCTTTCCTTCTCGAAACACTATTTTTAAAAAAAGTGACTAACAAAAGATCTGAGTATTCCTTCTTCTAGTTTGTTTGCCAACAGAAGTAAAAATATCGGTATGGAGAACTATACATGACTTCCATATTCTAAGATTTATATTTAAAATCATTTTCGAAATGAAATATTACCATAGAAACTACTTCTTTCTACTTACTGCTTCAGCCTTAACCACAGTACTGTGGTCACTAACGTATACCACCTCACGTTATCGCACTCGATTTTCACTGATGATGGAAGTCGATGGCATTGCCGAAACGTCTGGTTTTGTAGAAAACATTGGACTACAGCCAAATATCCCGGGAAGGAATTTTAACAAAAACTACTTCTTTGTTGCCGATAACGTTGTACACATATATATAAAAAATATGCATAAAATTAATGGCTTGTATAAGTTAATGATTGATCTCCATTAAGTAGTGCTCAAGTTTCCAAAGTTTTAATATTATGATGTTCGTAATTAAAACATCAGAGCAGGTTTAGTGTGAATGAGGGTACACTGTGGACAAAAATTTTCAACATTTCCTATTGAGCGTTGCTTAGAGTAAAGCTGCGAATCTACAGTTTGTTTCACAGAACAAACACGCGAAAAAGAAGGAGCGCTCCGAAGTCACTCATGGACCCTCAGCATCTTGCAGAGGGTTCATTCCCTAAAGACGAAAAGTCTGTCTATGAATCGTTCCTCTGTAAACACGTGCAGTTACACTGCCCAGCGATCCACAGGAAGCAAATTGATGTCCATTTTTTCGGCTTGCACGCGTTATGTTGGTGTGGGTTTCGGCACTTTCGATTTAAAAAGCGTGCAAATGTAAGAAAATAAACATGAGTGAGGCCAGAAATAACGTGAATTGTGTGTGTGTGTGTGTGTGTGTGTGTGTGTGTGTGTGTGTGTGTGTGTGTGTGTGTGTGTGTGTGTGTGTGTGTGTGTGTGTGTGTGTGTGTGTGTGTGTGTGTGTGTGTGTGTGTGTGTGTGTTCCCTGCCTTTTTATTGCTGTAGTCATAATAATAAAATGGAAACGTAAACATTACATAACTGAGATATGCTTACCTGCCAGGAACGATATATTATTTTATACATGTATATTAACTCATACATAATCTATATATTAATACGTGAAGAGAAAACTTTGTACCCCTTTTTAAGCATATTGCGCGCATGGAGGAGTGTGAGATTTGGCATAGTTAAAGTTTATATGGAGAAGGAGTGCAGAAAGCTAAAATTTATATATAATATGTGTTACAAATACATTAAATAAAATAAAATAAAACATTCATTTGCACTTGAAAATTCATTTAAACTTTTTCAAACAATGGTAATTGTTAAAAATAAAATAATTTTGTTGCCAGGCATATAAATGTTGAAGTATGCACTACAGTTAAAAGTGTTAAATACATTTATAAATACATGTATAAAGGCTATGACAGTGCATCTGTTGAATTAGGTTCAGAGAGAAATGAACCAGGTCAAGAAATACAAATTGATGAAGTTAACAATTTTTTAAATGGCCGTTATGTCGGATCAACTGAAGCTGTATGGCGCATCTATGAATTACCAATGCATTTTCAATCACATGTCATCGTTAGACTTGACATTCATTTACCGCGTAGACAGAATGTTTACTTTCGAGAAGGGCAAGAACGTCAAGCAATTGAAAATGCAAGACAAACAAAATTATTAGCATTTTTTGAATTGAATCGATCAGATCCATCAGCGCATGAATATAAGTATATTGAAATTCCTTTGCATTATGTGTGGGAAGATTCCCGAAAAAAATGGAAGAAGAGAAGGCGTGGAGGTGATAAAATCATTACACGCATATATGTAGTATCACCAAAAGACATCGAACTTTTCCATTTACGATTGCTTTTATTACATGTCTGTGGTCCAAAATCATTTGAGGATGTTAGAACGTACAATGGAATTATACACACTTCTTTTGTTGAAGCGTGCCATGCTCGCGGCATTGCTTCAAATGATAATGAATGGCGCGAATGTTTAAATGAAGCAAAAGAATTATATTCACCAAAACAAATGCGAAATTTATTTGGTTACATTTGCGCATTAAATGTGCCAGCCAATGCATTGGCGTTATGGAATGAATTTAAAGTATATCTTAGTGAAGATTTTTTGAGATATTACAACGAAGTATCCTTTAATACAGCTCTATTAGAAATTGAAGATATTTTGAATGTTCATAATTTGTCATATCAAGAACTTGGTTTACCAGTTCCCACGTATTCGCAGAGAACAGACGAAGCAAATGCTATTGATCCAATAGAACAAGAGTTCGCGAAGTTTTGCATCATGATACTAGATCTAATGTTTTTTGTTTAACCGCTCATGCAGGTTGTGGAAAAACATTCACACAAACAGCAATCATTCACAAATTAAATTCGCTTAATCTTAGTTGCATTGCAACAGCGTTCAGTGGCATAGCTTCAACTCTATTACTTGGAGGTAGAACTTTACACAATGTGTTTAAATTGCCTATACCCATTTTGGAAAATTCTGTAGCGAATATTACCGCAAATAGTAGCTATGGACGTTACATAAATTCATCATCATTGATAATTATTGATGAAATTTCTATGTGCCCACTGCAAGTGTTGAAAATCATAGATAGATTATTGCAGGATCTATGCGATGAAAATGATAAACATAAACCATTTGGAGGGAAACGATACTTCTGTGCGGTGATTTTCGGCAAATCTTACCAGTTGTCCCACATGGATCACGTGCAACTTTAATTGAAAATTGTGTCACGAGTTGGCATAAATTTGTTTATTTTCATAAAGTAACGTTTACTCAGAATATGAGAGCCTTACCAAGTGAAATAGAATTTGTCGAATTTTAAAAAAAAATGTGTAATGATGAAGCCCCACAATTCCCTCAGTTTGGTGAAAATATTATTGAAATACCTCAGCAATTAATAGGAGATGAAAATAATATTATTAATGAGGTGTATGGAAATATTTCCGAAAACATACTCTCAGATAACATATTGAAATCAGTTATTTTAGCACCTAAAAATGATGATTGTACTTTTATTAATACTGATATACTTAATCGAATACCAGGTGAACAGAAAACATATCATAGCTACGATAAAATAATTTGTGATGATGACAATGAAATCAATAACTATCCAGTAGAGTTTTTGAATTCTTTGACTATTAGTGGTTTGCCACCACATAAGTTAGTATTGAAAGTTAATTGCATCGTTTTACTGATCAGAAACTTAAATACAAAGGAAGCATTAGTCAATGGAACAAGAATGCGCATCAAGTGTATGCATCGTAATGCTATTGATTGCGAAGTTTTAACTGGAACCGCACGCAATAAGAGAATTTTGATTCCACGTATAAATTTAACATATTCCGGTACTGTTTTACCATTTAACTTTCAAAGAACTCTATTTCCAATTATACCTGCATTTGCGATGAAAATAAGTAAGTCTCAAGGACAAACATTCGAAAAAATTGGAATTTTATTGAGGCAGCCAGTTTTTACACATGGTCAATTGTACGTCGCAGCAAGTACAGTTCGATCATTCGATGGTTTGAGATTTTATATTTCCGAATATAATGGCCAAGGGCATTTAGCAAATGATGACAGAGTTTTTACAAAAAACATCGTTTACACAGAAGTTCTGAATCATTAAATTCACTTTCAAACTATTTTAAGTTCAATGGACAACATTTTTTTTTTAACCGCCCGGTTTTTTTGATTTAATGAAAAAGATATGAAAAAATACGAGGCACATATTTTTTATTTCGTATTAATTTTTTATTTAAATTTTATATAATTCGAAAAAGATGGGCAAAATAACTGTGTAGCCTTGGCGAAACCTGGTCAGTATGGCAATAAAAAAAACCCAAGGAAATGTCAAAAAACGCGTTATTGCTTTTTAAATATGGCTTAGCCAAGCTAAACCTCGTTTTTCCTATCTTTCATATTTTTCAAATAACTCGAAAATTAATGCATAGAAAAAAAAAATTAAAAAATTATATAAGCTTTGTAGCAGATAATCTTCAAACTGTTTTCGAATTTTGTACCTTACCAAAAATGAAATGTAATCCACTGGAATTGAAAACAATGTATCTTATACTTCTATGAATGTCAAGTCTCATTTTTATTAGCGTTTATTTGATTCAATAATAACATGAAAAAATTAAAACTGACAATGAATTATATCAAAAAAATCGGTATGGAGAACCATACATGACTTCCATATTCTAAGATTTATTTTTAAAATCATTTTCGAAATGGAATATTACCATAGAAACTACTTCTTTCTACTTACTGCTTCAGCCTTAACCACAGTACTGTGGTCACTAACATATACCACCTCACGTTATCGCACTCGATTTTCACTGATGATGGAAGTCAATGGCATTGCCGAAACGTCTGGTTTTGTAGAAAACATTGGACTACGGCCAAATATCCCGGGAAGGAATTTTAACAAAAACTACTTCTTTGTTGCCGATAACGTTGTACACATATATATAAAAAATATGCATAAAATTAATGGCTTGTATAAGTTAATGATTGATCTCCATTAAGTAGTGCTCAAGTTTCCAAAGTTTTAACATTATGATGTCCGTAATTAAAACATCAGAGCAGGTTTAGTGTGTATGAGAGTTCACCGTGGACAAAAATTTTCAACATTTCCTATTGAGCGTTGCTTAGAATAAATCTGCGAATCTACAGTGTACGTTTCACAGAACAAACACGCGGAAAAGAAGGAGCGCTCCGAAGTCACTCATGGACCCTCAGCATCTTGCAGAGGGTTCATTCCCTAAAGACGAAAAGTCTGTCTATGAATCGTTCCTCTGTAAACATGTGCAGTTACATTGCCCAGCGATCCACAGGAAGCAAATTGATGTGCCCTTTTTTTCGGCTTGCACGCGTTATGTTGGTATGGGTTTCGGCACTTTCCATTTAAAAACCGTGCAAATGTAAGAAAATAAACATGAATGAGGCCAGAAATAACGCGAATTGTGTGTGTGTGTGTGTGTGTGTGTGTGTGTGTGTGTGTGTCTTCCCTGCCTTTTTATTGCGGTAGTGATAATAATAAAATTGAAACGTAAACAGTACATAACTGAGATATGCTTGCCTGCCACGCACGATATATTTTCTCTTATACATGACTAGCAGAATACCCGTGCTTCGCTACGGAGTTTCACGTTGTACGTAATGAAAATGTTAGTTTAATTAAAAAGTTTAATTAAAGTAGGCTTCTTAAAAATAAATAGCTGTTGCCCACAACTTCGTTCGCGTGGTCTTCAATTTAATGCGATAATATATTTAGAACAGAATCTATTCTATTGGGTTGCCATAGTAACCAGATCTAATAGTTTTTTAAGACCGCAAAGGACCCCCCAGAGGATCGTATGGAAAAAAGCACCTGTCCTATGTTGGTTCTCCCGTTGCGTAAAATATTTGTGCCAAGTTTAGTTGAAATCGGTCCAATGGTTTAGGTGGAGACGTAGAAGACCCCAAAGGACCCCCAAAGGATCGTATCGAAAAAACACTTGTCCTATGTTGGTTCTCCCTTTATCGTGTTCGAGATTATTGCAGATTCTGATTGTACTACACTCAAAACATGAAAAAAGTCGTTTTCCGAAAAGTGTCTGTGTGTGTGTCTGTCTGTCTGTCTGTCTGTGTGTCTGTAGATTTTTTTTCTATGGCAAACGATAACTGCCGCAAATTCAAACTGAATCAAATAATTTTTTGCATACAGCCCTGATTTGTAGAGTACTCGCGACCTATTGTTTTTGGTGAAGATCGGTTGAGGGAAAGGGGTAGTTTACCTGCAACGGTTTTTTTTTAGCAAGGGTAATTTTGTTTGTTTGGCAAACGATAACAGCCGCAAATTCAAACAGAATCAAATAATGTTTCGCATACAGCCCTAAATTGTAGAGTTCTCAAGACCTATTGTTTTTGGTGAAGTTCGGTTGAGGGAAAGGGGTAGTTTACCTGCAACGTTTTTTTAACAAGGGTATTTTTTATGGCAAACGATAACAGCCGCAAATTCAAACAGAATCAAATAATGTTTTGCATACAGCACTGATTTGTAGAGAACTCAAGACCTATTGTTTTTGGTGAAGATCGGTTAAGGGAAAGGGGTAGTTTACCTATAACGTTTTATGTTTTAACAAGGGTATTTCCTATGGCAAACGATAAAAGCCGCAAATTCAAACAGAATCAAAAGATTATTTGCATACAGCCCTAAATTGTAGAGTTCTCATGACCTATTGTTTTTGGTGAAGATCGGTTGAGGCAAAGGGGTAGTTTACCAGCAACGTTTTTTTAACAACGGTATTTTCTATGGCAAACGATAACAGCCGCAAATTCAAACAGAATCAAATAATGTTTTGCATACAGCCCTGATATGTAGAGTACTCAAGACCTTTTGTTTTTGGTAAAGATCGGTTAAGGGGAAGGGGTAGTTTACCTGCAACGTTTTTTTATCCAGCGTATTTTATATGGCAAACGATAACAGCCGCAAATTCAAACAGAATCAAATAATTTTTTGCATACGTCCCTGAATTGTAGAGGTCTCAACGACTTTCGATTTTGGTGAAGATCGGTTAAGGGGAAGGGGTAGTTTACCTGCAACCTTTTACGTTTTAACAAGAGTAAAGTACTTGAAAATTTATATTTTCTAGTACTGCCCTTAATTATAGAGTTCTCAAGACCTATTGTTTTTGGTGAAGATCGGTTAAGGGAAAGGGGTAGTTTACCTACAACGTTTTTTTAATAAGGGTATTTTCTATGGCAAACGATAACAGCCGCAAATTCAAACAGAATCAAACAATTTTCTGCATACAGCCCTGATTTGTAGAGTACTCAAGACCTATTGTTTTTGGTGAAGATCGGTTGAGGGGAAGGGGTAGTTTACCTGCAACGTTTTTTATCAAGCGTATTTTCTATGGCAAACGATAACTGCCGCAAATTCAAACAGAATCAAATAATTTTTTGCATACGTCAGTGAATTGTAGAGGACTCAAGGCCTTTAGATTTTGGTGAAGATCAGTTAAGGGGAAGGGGTAGTTTACCTGCAACCTTTTACGTTTTAACAAGAGTAAAGTACTTGAAAATTCATTTAAACTTTTTCAAACAATGGTAATTGTTGAAAATAAAATAATTTTGTTGCCAGGCAATCTGAAAATTTCAGATTTTGTACCACAAAATCTGAAAAGATTATACGATAGTTTATGAAATGGTTAATAATACGTCAGTGGAAGGTGTAATGAGAAATTAGCAGAAATGGAAACCTGGGGAATGTTAACTGTTCTGTAGATACAATTTTGTCAGAATGTTTGGAAATGATCATCAACATTGAAGAAAAAGTAAGCATATTAAGAAACATATGTAAGTACTTATTATAAAAAAATAATGTTTGTTTTTTGATAAAGTCATTTTGATTATAAAATATAAATATTTACAACAAGAAAAAAGAATTTTCAGTTTTTAAAATTTAAATATATTTTTATAAAACAATGGGTTCTTCATTGAGGTGGGGACCATGTCACTCACTCCATCTCAAGCCTCCTCTCCCATTTTGCAGAAAAAGAGGACCCTGTCAAGGCTGATACTTTGACGACAGTGACAGGGCTTTCCACCAAATTCAGCAGAGTGACAGGTAGGCCCAACTCTGATTGGCTCCTCAGATTTCCCCAGCGTTAGTAGGTTCTATGAAAATATTTTATTTCAAAAATGATTTTAAATATAAATCTTAGATATGTTTTATAAATCTCATGTTTTATGTTTTAACATGGGTAATTTTTTATATGACGAACCATAACTGCCGTAAATTCAAACAGAATCAAATAATTTTTTACATATGTGCCTGAGCTATAGAGAACTCAATGTCTGTTGATTTTGGTGAAGATCGGTTACGGGGAAAGGGCAGTTTACCTGAAACATTTTTTGTTGTAACATGAGTAAAGTACTTAATTTTGATAAAGTATCCTGATAAGATCTTAATAATCCACTGTAGAAACGTAGATGAAATATCTATAAATGAAGAGGCTAGTTGAACGGGCTGGGGGTAATTCTCTATAAATCAAAATTATAGTTTAAGGGGGAGGGGATAATTTTTTTTTATCTGTGTACTACGTTATTGGCAACAAAGAAGTATTTTTTTGTTAAAATTCCTTCCCTGGCTGTTTGGCTGAAAATGATTTTAAATATAAATCTTAGAATATGGAAGTCATGTATGGTTCTCCATACCGATATTTTCTATGGCAAACGATAACTGCCGTAAATTCAAACAGAATCAAATAATTTTTTGCATGCAGCCCTGATTTGCAGAGTACTCGCGATCTATTGTATTTGGTGAAAATCGGTTGAGGGAAAGGGGTAGTTTACCTGCAACGGTTTTTTTTTAGCAAGGGTAATTTTGTTTGTTTGGCAAACGATAACAGCCGCAAATTCAAACAGAATCAAATAATGTTTCGCATACAGCCCTAAATTGTAGAGTTCTCAAGACCTATTGTTTTTGGTGAAGTTCGGTTGAGGGAAAGGGGTAGTTTACCTGCAACGTTTTTTTAACAAGGGTATTTTTTATGGCAAACGATAACAGCCGCAAATTCAAACAGAATCAAATAATGTTTCGCATACAGCACTGATTTGTAGAGAACTCAAGACCTATTGTTTTTGGTGAAGATCGGTTAAGGGAAAGGGGTAGTTTACCTGTAACGTTTTATGTTTTAACAAGGGTATTTCCTATGGCAAACGATAAAAGCCGCAAATTCAAACAGAATCAAAAGATTATTTGCATACAGCCCTAAATTGTAGAGTTCTCATGACCTATTGTTTTTGGTGAAGATCGGTTGAGGCAAAGGGGTAGTTTACCTGCAACGTTTTTTTAACAACGGTATTTTCTATGGCAAACGATAACAGCCGCAAATTCAAACAGAATCAAATAATGTTTTGCATACAGCCCTGATATGTAGAGTACTCAAGACCTTTTGTTTTTGGTAAAGATCGGTTAAGGGGAAGGGGTAGTTTACCTGCAACGTTTTTTTATCCAGCGTATTTTATATGGCAAACGATAACAGCCGCAAATTCAAACAGAATCAAATAATTTTTTGCATACGTCCCTGAATTGTAGAGGTCTCAACGACTTTCGATTTTGGTGAAGATCGGTTAAGGGGAAGGGGTAGTTTACCTGCAACCTTTTACGTTTTAACAAGAGTAAAGTACTTGAAAATTTATTTAAACTTTTTGAAACAATGGTAATTGTTAAAAATAAAATAATTTTGTTGCCAGGCAATAAAATTATAATTTTTTCATTTTAATGTAATATAATATTTTTCATTTAATACAGCAATAAAAAGGCAGGTAAGACACAGCCTGGCTGTTTGGCTGAAAATGATTTTAAATATAAATCTTAGAATATGGAAGTCATGTATGGTTCTCCATACCGATATTTTACTTCCATATTCCTTAAGGAATGGAAGTATGGTGATGGCAAAAAAAATCGTGTTCGAGATTATTGCAGATTCTGATTGTACTACACTCAAAACATGAAAAAAAGTCGTTTTCCGAAAAGTGTCTGTGTGTCTGTCTGTCTGTGTGTCTGTCTGTGTGTCTGTAGATTTTTTTTCTATGGCAAACGATAACTGCCGCAAATTCAAACAGAATCAAATAATGTTTTGCATACAGCACTGATTTGTAGAGAACTCAAGACCTATTGTTTTTGGTGAAGATCGGTTAAGGGAAAGGGGTAGTTTACCAGTAACGTTTTATGTTTTAACAAGGGTATTTCCTATGGCAAACGATAACAGCCGCAAATTCAAACAGAATCAAATAATGTTTCGCATACAGCCCTAAATTGTAGAGTTCTCAAGACCTATTGTTTTTGGTGAAGTTCGGTTGAGGGAAAGGGGTAGTTTACCCGCAACGTTTTTTTAACAAGGGTATTTTTTATGGCAAACGATAACAGCCGCAAATTCAAACAGAATCAAATAATGTTTTGCATACAGCACTGATTTGTAGAGAACTCAAGACCTATTGTTTTTGGTGAAGATCGGTTAAGGGAAAGGGGTAGTTTACCTGTAACGTTTTATGTTTTAACAAGGGTATTTCCTATGGCAAACGATAACAGCCGCAAATTCAAACAGAATCAAAAGATTATTTGCATACAGCCCTAAATTGTAGAGTTCTCATGACCTATTGTTTTTGGTGAAGATCGGTTGAGGCAAAGGGGTAGTTTACCTGCAACGTTTTTTTAACAACGGTATTTTCTATGGCAAACGATAACAGCCGCAAATTCAAACAGAATCAAATAATGTTTTGCATACAGCCCTGACATGTAGAGTACTCAAGACCTATTGTTTTTGGTAAAGATCGGTTGAGGGGAAGGGGTAGTTTACCTGCAACGTTTTTTATCAAGCGTATTTTCTATGGAAAACGATAACTGCCGCAAATCCAAACAGAATCAAATAATTTTTTGCATACGTCAGTGAATTGTAGAGGACTCAAGGCCTTTAGATTTTGGTGAAGATCAGTTAAGGGGAAGGGGTAGTTTACCTGCAACCTTTTACGTTTTAACAAGAGTAAAGTACTTGAAAATTCATTTAAACTTTTTCAAACAATGGTAATTGTTGAAAATAAAATAATTTTGTTGCCAGGCAATCTGAAAATTTCAGATTTTGTACCACAAAATCTGAAAAGATTATACGATAGTTTATGAAATGGTTAATAATACGTCAGTGGAAGGTGTAATGAGAAATTAGCAGAAATGGAAACCTGGGGAATGTTAACTGTTCTGTAGATACAATTTTGTCAGAATGTTTGGAAATGATCATCAACATTGAAGAAAAAGTAAGCATATTAAGAAACATATGTAAGTACTTATTATAAAAAAATAATGTTTGTTTTTTGATAAAGTCATTTTGATTATAAAATATAAATATTTACAACAAGAAAAAAGAATTTTCAGTTTTTAAAATTTAAATATATTTTTATAAAACAATGGGTTCTTCATTGAGGTGGGGACCATGTCACTCACTCCATCTCAAGCCTCCTCTCCCATTTTGCAGAAAAAGAGGACCCTGTCAAGGCTGATACTTTGACGACAGTGACAGGGCTTTCCACCAAATTCAGCAGAGTGACAGGTAGGCCCAACTCTGATTTGCTCCTCAGATTTCCCCAGCGTTAGTAGGTTCTATGAAAATATTTTATTTCAAAAATGATTTTAAATATAAATCTTAGATATGTTTTATAAATCTCATGTTTTATGTTTTAACATGGGTAATTTTTTATATGACGAACCATAACTGCCGTAAATTCAAACAGAATCAAATAATTTTTTACATATGTGCCTGAGCTATAGAGAACTCAATGTCTGTTGATTTTGGTGAAGATCGGTTACGGGGAAAGGGCAGTTTACCTGAAACATTTTTTGTTGTAACATGAGTAAAGTACTTAATTTTGATAAAGTATCCTGATAAGATCTTAATAATCCACTGTAGAAACGTAGATGAAATATCTATAAATGAAGAGGCTAGTTGAACGGGCTGGGGGTAATTCTCTATAAATCAAAATTATAGTTTAAGGGGGAGGGGATAATTTTTTTTTATCTGTGTACTACGTTATTGGCAACAAAGAAGTATTTTTTTGTTAAAATTCCTTCCCTGGCTGTTTGGCTGAAAATGATTTTAAATATAAATCTTAGAATATGGAAGTCATGTATGGTTCTCCATACCGATATTTTCTATGGCAAACGATAACTGCCGTAAATTCAAACAGAATCAAATAATTTTTTGCATGCAGCCCTAAATTGTAGAGTTCTCAAGACCTATTGTTTTTGGTGAAGTTCGGTTGAGGGAAAGGGGTAGTTTACCTGCAACGTTTTTTTAACAAGGGTATTTTTTATGGCAAACGATAACAGCCGCAA
This sequence comes from Magicicada septendecula, assembly GCA_034769895.1. Lineage (NCBI taxonomy): Eukaryota > Metazoa > Arthropoda > Insecta > Hemiptera > Cicadidae > Magicicada > Magicicada septendecula. Next base: position 226,745,000 of record CM068374.1, on the reverse strand, counting down.
ATTCAAACAGAATCAAATAATGTTTTGCATACAGCACTGATTTGTAGAGAACTCAAGACCTATTGTTTTTGGTGAAGATCGGTTAAGGGAAAGGGGTAGTTTACCAGTAACGTTTTATGTTTTAACAAGGGTATTTCCTATGGCAAACGATAACAGCCGCAAATTCAAACAGAATCAAATAATGTTTCGCATACAGCCCTAAATTGTAGAGTTCTCAAGACCTATTGTTTTTGGTGAAGTTCGGTTGAGGGAAAGGGGTAGTTTACCCGCAACGTTTTTTTAACAAGGGTATTTTTTATGGCAAACGATAACAGCCGCAAATTCAAACAGAATCAAATAATGTTTTGCATACAGCACTGATTTGTAGAGAACTCAAGACCTATTGTTTTTGGTGAAGATCGGTTAAGGGAAAGGGGTAGTTTACCAGTAACGTTTTATGTTTTAACAAGGGTATTTCCTATGGCAAACGATAACAGCCGCAAATTCAAACAGAATCAAAAGATTATTTGCATACAGCCCTAAATTGTAGAGTTCTCATGACTTATTGTTTTTGGTGAAGATCGGTTGAGGCAAAGGGGTAGTTTACCTGCAACGTTTTTTTAACAACGGTATTTTCTATGGCAAACGATAACAGCCGCAAATTCAAACAGAATCAAATAATGTTTTGCATACAGCCCTGACATGTAGAGTACTCAAGACCTATTGTTTTTGGTAAAGATCGGTTAAGGGGAAGGGGTAGTTTACCTGCAAAGTTTTTTTATCCAGCGTATTTTATATGGCAAACGATAACAGCCACAAATTCAAACAGAATCAAATAATGTTTTGCATTCGTCCCTGAATTGTAGAGGTCTCAACGACTTTCGATTTTGGTGAAGATCGGTTAAGGGGAAGGGGTAGTTTACCTGCAACCTTTTACGTTTTAACAAGAGTAAAGTACTTGAAAATTTATTTAAACTTTTTGAAACAATGGTAATTGTTAAAAATAAAATAATTTTGTTGCCAGGCAATAAAATTATAATTTTTTCATTTTAATGTAATATAATATTTTTCATTTAATACAGCAATAAAAAGGCAGGTAAGACACAGCCTGGCTGTTTGGCTGAAAATGATTTTAAATATAAATCTTAGAATATGGAAGTCATGTATGGTTCTCCATACCGATATTTTACTTCCATATTCCTTAAGGAATGGAAGTATGGTGATGGCAAAAAAAATCGTGTTCGAGATTATTGCAGATTCTGATTGTACTACACTCAAAACATGAAAAAAAGTCGTTTTCCGAAAAGTGTCTGTGTGTCTGTCTGTCTGTGTGTCTGTCTGTGTGTCTGTCTGTGTGTCTGTCTGTGTGTCTGTAGATTTTTTTTCTATGGCAAACGATAACTGCCGCAAATTCAAACAGAATCAAATTATTTTTTTCATACAGCCCTGATTTGTAGAGGACTCGCGACCTATTGTTTTTGGTGAAGATCGGTTGATGGAAAGGGGTAGTTTACCTGTAACGTTTTATGTTTTAACAAGGGTATTTCTTATGGCAAACGATAACAGCCGAAAATTCAAACAGAATCAAATAATGTTTCGCATACAGCCCTGATTTGCAGAGTACTCGCGATCTATTGTTTTTGGTGAAGATCGGTTGAGGGAAAGGGGTAGTTTACCTGCAACGGTTTTTTTTTAGCAAGGGTAATTTTGTTTGTTTGGCCAACGATAACAGCCGCAAATTCAAACAGAATCAAATAATGTTTCGCATACTGCCCTGAATTGTAGAGTTCTCAAGTTCTGTTGATTTTGGTGAAGATCGGTTAAGGGAAAGGGGTAGTTTACCTGTAACGTTTTACGTTTTAACAAGGGTATTTCCTATGGCAAACGATAACAGCCGCAAATTCAAACAGAATCATATAATGTTTCGCATATAGCCCTGAATTGTAGAGTTCTCAAGATCTGTTGATTTTGGTGAAGATCGGTTAAGGGAAAGGGGTAGTTTACCAGTAACGTTTTATGTTTTAACAAAGATATTTCCTATGGCAAACGATAACAGCCGCAAATTCAAACAGAATCAAAAGATTATTTGCATACAGCCGTAGAGTTCTCAAGACCTATTGTTTTTGGTGAAGTTCGGTTGTGGGAAAGGGGTAGTTTACCTGCAACGGTTTTTTTTTATCAAGGGAAATTTTTTGTTTGGCAAACGATAACAACCGCAAATTCAAACAGAATCAAATAATGTTTCGCATACACCCCTGAATTGTAGAGTTCTCAAGACTTATTGTTTTTGGTAAAGATCGGTTAAGGGAAAGGGGTAGTTTACCTGTAACGTTTTATGTTTTAACAAGGGTATTTCTTATGGCAAACGATAACAGCCGCAAATTCACACAGAATCAAATAATGTTCCGCATACAGCCCTGAATTGTAGAGTTCTCAAGACCTATTGTTTTTGGTGAAGATCGGTTAAGGGAAAGGGGTAGTTTACCTGTAACGTTTTATGTTTTAACAAGGGTATTTCTTATGGCAAACGATAACAGCCGCAAATTCAAACAGAATTAAAAGATTATTTGCATACAGCCCTAAATTGTAGAGTTCTCAAGACCTATTGTTTTTGGTGAAGTTCGGTTGAGGGAAAGGGGTAGTTTACCTGCAACGTTTTTTTAACAAGGGTATTTTCTATGGCACACGATAACAGCCGCAAATTCAAACAGAATCAAATAATGTTTTGCATACAGCCCTGATTTGTAGATTACTCAAGACCTATTGTTTTTGGTGAAGATCGGTTAAGGGAAAGGGGTAGTTTACCTGTAACGTTTTATGTTTTAACAAGGGTATTTCCTATGGCAAACGATAACAGCCGCAAATTCAAACAGAATCAAAAGATTATTTGCATACAGCCCTAAATTGTAGAGTTCTCAAGATCTATTGTTTTTGGTGAAGATCGGTTGAGGGAAAGGGGTAGTTTACCTGCAACGTTTTTTTAACAAGGGTATTTTCTATGGCAAACGATAACAGCCGCAAATTCAAACAGAATCAAATAATGTTTTGCATACATCCCTGATTTGTAGAGTACTCAAGACCTTTTGTTTTTGGTGAAGATCGGTTAAGGGGAAGGGGTAGTTTACCTGCAACGTTTTTTTATCAAGCGTATTTTCTATGGCAAACGATAACAGCCGCAAATTCAAACAGAATCAAATAATTTTTTGCATACAGCCCTGAATTGTAGAGTTCTCAAAACCTGTTGTTTTTGGTGAAGATCGGTTAAGGGAAAGGTGTAGTTTACCAGTAACGTTTTATGTTTTAACAAGGGTATTTCCTATGGCAAACGATAACAGCCGCAAATTCAAACAGAATCAAATAATGTTTCGCATACAGCCCTGAATTGTAGAGTTCTCAAGACCTATTGTTTTTGGTGAAGATCGGTTGAGGGGAAGGGGTAGTTTACCTGCAACGTTTTTTTATCAAGCGTATTTTCTATGGCAAACGATAACAGCCGCAAATTCAAACAGAATCAAATCATTTTTTGCATACGTCCCTGAATTGTAGAGGTCTCAATGACTTTCGATTTAATCCATTTATATTGGGCTTGAGTAATATATTTGTTTAATTTATTGTTGTTGTTGTGTTTTACTATTATTTTTGTGTATTTTGGAAAAATATTAAGGTGTAGGCATTTTTTGTTAAAATATATGTTTCCAAAACAATTAATTAATTGTTTTTTACGGTTAATAAATTGGTTATAAGAATGAGTTACATCACCTTGTACGGTGTTTTCATCCATCATTTTCTATATAAGTAACTCGATGTTTCTTGCAGTAATTATATAATTTGTGATGTTTTCAATTTGTTTCTTCTGCAAGTAGTATAATTTTGTATATTCTTTTTAACACCTGACGCACGTTTCACTGAAAAATATCAGTATCATCACAGGTTTCTAAGCAAATTAATAACAATCGAAATAATTCTATTAATACAAAATTAACGAATAATTGAATTTATATCGATTTTTTTGTAAAATAAAATAACTGATAATCAATTTAGGTCGATTAGTTAACGATTGTTTTAATGTTTATTTTCTTCAGGAGCTGTTTTCTCGGTTATGTTTGAAATTTTGTTGTTTATATTTTATTCATTTTACTTCCATGTTCCTTAAGGAAATGGAAGTATGGTGATGGCAAAAAAAAATCGTGTTCGAGATTATTGCAGATTCTGATTGTACTACACTCACTCAAAACATGAAAAAAAGTCATTTTACTTCCATATTCCTTAACGGAATGGAAGTATGGTGATGGCAAAAAAAATCGTGTTCGAGATTATTGCAGATTCTGATTGTACTACACTCAAAACATGAAAAAAGTCGTTTTCCGAAAAGTGTCTGTGTGTGTGTCTGTCTGTCTGTGTGTCTGTAGATTTTTTTTCTATGGCAAACGATAACTGCCGCAAATTCAAACAAAATCAAATAATGTTTTGCATACAGTCCTGATTTGTAGAGGAATCGCGACCAATGGTTTTTGGTGAAGATCGGTTGAGGGAAAGGGGTAGTTTACCGGCAACGGTTTTTTTTTATCAAGGGAAATTTTTTTTTTGGCAAACGATAACAGCCGCAAATTCAAACAGAATCAAATAATGTTTCACATACAGCCCTGAATTGTAGAGTTCTCAAGACCTATTGTTTTTGGTGAAGATCGGTTAAGAGAAAGGGGTAGTTTACCAGTAACGTTTTATGTTTTAACAAGGGTATTTCCTATGGCAAACGATAACAGCCGCAAATTCAAACAGAATCAAATAATGTTTCGCATACAGCCCTGAATTGTAGAGTTCTCAAGACCTTTTGTTTTTGGTGAAGATCGATTAAGGGAAAGGGGTAGTTTACCAACAACGTTTTTTTAATAAGGGTATTTTCTATGGCAAACGATAACAGCCGCAAATTCAAACAGAATCAAATAATGTTTCGCATACAGCCCTGAATTGTAGAGTTCTCAAGACCTATTGTTTTTGGTGAAGATCGGTTGAGGGGAAGGGGTAGTTTACCTGCAACGTTTTTTATCAAGCGTATTTTCTATGGAAAACGATAACTGCCGCAAATCCAAACAGAATCAAATAATTTTTTGCATACGTCAGTGAATTGTAGAGGACTCAAGGCCTTTAGATTTTGGTGAAGATCAGTTAAGGGGAAGGGGTAGTTTACCAGCAACCTTTTACGTTTTAACAAAAGTAAAGTACTTGAAAATTCATTTAAACTTTTTCAAACAATGGTAATTGTTGAAAATAAAATAATTTTGTTGCCAGGCAATCTGAAAATTTCAGATTTTGTACCACAAAATCTGAAAAGATTATACGATAGTTTATGAAATGGTTAATAATACGTCAGTGGAAGGTGTAATGAGAAATTAGCAGAAATGGAAACCTGGGGAATGTTAACTGTTCTGTAGATACAATTTTGTCAGAATGTTTGGAAATGATCATCAACACTGAAGAAAAAGTAAGCATATTAAGAAACATATGTAAGTACTTATTATAAAAAAATAATGTTTGTTTTTTGATAAAGTCATTTTGATTATAAAATATAAATATTTACAACAAGAAAAAAGAATTTTCAGTTTTTAAAATTTAAATATATTTTTATAAAACAATGGGTTCTTCATTGAGGTGGGGACCATGTCACTCACTCCATCTCAAGCCTCCTCTCCCATTTTGCAGAAAAAGAGGACCCTGTCAAGGCTGATACTTTGACGACAGTGACAGGGCTTTCCACCAAATTCAGCAGAGTGACAGGTAGGCCCAACTCTGATTTGCTCCTCAGATTTCCCCAGCGTTAGTAGGTTCTATGAAAATATTTTATTTCAAAAATGATTTTAAATATAAATCTTAGATATGTTTTATAAATCTCATGTTTTATGTTTTAACATGGGTAATTTTTTATATGACGAACCATAACTGCCGTAAATTCAAACAGAATCAAATAATTTTTTACATATGTGCCTGAGCTATAGAGAACTCAATGTCTGTTGATTTTGGTGAAGATCGGTTACGGGGAAAGGGCAGTTTACCTGAAACATTTTTTGTTGTAACATGAGTAAAGTACTTAATTTTGATAAAGTATCCTGATAAGATCTTAATAATCCACTGTAGAAACGTAGATGAAATATCTATAAATGAAGAGGCTAGTTGAACGGGCTGGGGGTAATTCTCTATAAATCAAAATTATAGTTTATGGGGGAGGGGATAATTTTTTTTTATCTGTGTACTACGTTATTGGCAACAAAGAAGTATTTTTTTGTTAAAATTCCTTCCCTGGCTGTTTGGCTGAAAATGATTTTAAATATAAATCTTAGAATATGGAAGTCATGTATGGTTCTCCATACCGATATTTTCTATGGCAAACGATAACTGCCGTAAATTCAAACAGAATCAAATAATTTTCTGCATGCAGCCCTGATTTGCAGAGTACTCGCGATCTATTGTTTTTGGTGAAAATCGGTTGAGGGAAAGGGGTAGTTTACCGGCAACGGTTTTTTTTTAGCAAGGGTAATTTTGTTTGTTTGGCAAACGATAACAGCCGCAAATTCAAACAGAATCAAATAATGTTTCGCATACAGCCCTGAATTGTAGAGTTCTCAAGATCTGTTGATTTTGGTGAAGATCAGTTAAGGGAAAGAGGTAGTTTACCAGTAACGTTTCATGTTTTAACAAGGGTATTTCCTATGGCAAACGATAACAGCCGCAAATTCAAACAGAATCATAAAATGTTTCGCATACAGCCCTGAATTGTAGAGTTCTCAAGATCTGTTGATTTTGGTGAAGTTCGGTTAAGGGAAAGGGGTAGTTTACCTGTAACGTTTTATGTTTTAACAAGGGTATTTCCTATGGCAAACGATAACAGCCGCAAATTCAAACAGAATCAAAAGATTATTTGCATACAGCCCTAAATTGTAGAGTTCTCAAGACATGTTGTTTTTGGTGAAGTTTGGTTGAGGGAAAGGGGTAGTTTACCTGCAACGTTTTTTTAACAAGGGTATTTTCTATGGCAAACGATAACAGCCGCAAATTCAAACAGAATCAAATAATGTTTTGCATACAGCCCTGATTTGTAGAGAACTCAAGACCTATTGCTTTTGGTGAAGATCGGTTAAGGGAAAGGGGTAGTTTACCTGTAACGTTTTATGTTTTAACAAGGGTATTTCCTATGGCAAACGATAACAGCCGCAAATTCAAACAGAATCAAAAGATTATTTGCATACAGCCCTAAATTGTAGAGTTCTCAAGACCTATTGTTTTTGGTGAAGATCGGTTGAGGCAAAGGGGTAGTTTACCTGCAACGTTTTTTTAACAACGGTATTTTCTATGGCAAACGATAACAGCCGCAAATTCAAACAGAATCAAATAATGTTTTGCATACAGCCCTGATATGTAGAGTACTCAAGACCTATTGTTTTTGGTAAAGATCGGTTAAGGGGAAGGGGTAGTTTACCTGCAACGTTTTTTTATCCAGCGTATTTTCTATGGCAAACGATAACAGCCGCAAATTCAAACAGAATCAAATAATGTTTTGCATACGTCCCTGAATTGTAGAGGTCTCAACGACTTTCGATTTTGGTGAAGATCGGTTAAGGGGAAGGGGTAGTTTACCTGCAACCTTTTACGTTTTAACAAGAGTAAAGTACTTGAAAATTTATTTAAACTTTTTGAAACAATGGTAATTGTTAAAAATAAAATAATTTTGTTGCCAGGCAATAAAATTATAATTTTTTCATTTTAATGTAATATAATATTTTTCATTTAATACAGCAATAAAAAGGCAGGTAAGACACAGCCTGGCTGTTTGGCTGAAAATGATTTTAAATATAAATCTTAGAATATGGAAGTCATGTATGGTTCTCCATACCGATATTTTACTTCCATATTCCTTAAGGAATGGAAGTATGGTGATGGCAAAAAAAATCGTGTTCGAGATTATTGCAGATTCTGATTGTACTACACTCAAAACATGAAAAAAAGTCGTTTTCCGAAAAGTGTCTGTGTGTCTGTCTGTCTGTGTGTCTGTCTGTGTGTCTATCTGTGTGTCTGTAGATTTTTTTTCTATGGCAAACGATAACTGCCGCAAATTCAAACAGAATCAAATAATTTTTTGCATACAGCCCTGATTTGTAGAGGACTCGCGACCTATTGTTTTTGGTGAAGATCGGTTGATGGAAAGGGGTAGTTTACCTGTAACGTTTTATGTTTTAACAAGGGTATTTCTTATGGCAAACGATAACAGCCGCAAATTCAAACAGAATCAAATAATGTTTCGCATACAGCCCTGATTTGCAGAGTACTCGCGATCTATTGTTTTTGGTGAAGATCGGTTGAGGGAAAGGGGTAGTTTACCGGCAACGGTTTTTTTTTAGCAAGGGTAATTTTGTTTGTTTGGCAAACGATAACAGCCGCAAATTCAAACAGAATCAAATAATGTTTCGCATACAGCCCTGAATTGTAGAGTTCTCAAGATCTGTTGATTTTGGTGAAGATCGGTTAAGGGAAAGGGGTAGTTTACCAGTAACGTTTTATGTTTTAACAAGGGTATTTCGTATGGCAAACGATAACAGCCGCAAATTCAAACAGAATCATATAATGTTTCGCATACAGCCCTGAATTGTAGAGTTCTCAAGATCTGTTGATTTTGGTGAAGATCGGTTAAGGGAAAGGGGTAGTTTACCAGTAACGTTTTATGTTTTAACAAGGGTATTTCCTATGGCAAACGATAACAGCCGCAAATTCAAACAGAATCAAAAGATTATTTGCATACAGCCGTAGAGTTCTCAAGACCTATTGTTTTTGGTGAAGTTCGGTTGAGGGAAAGGGGTAGTTTACCTGCAACGTTTTTTTAACAAGGGTATTTTCTATGGCAAACGATAACAGCCGCAAATTCAAACAGAATCAAATAATGTTTTGCATACAGCCCTGTTTTGTAGAAAACTCAAGACCTCTTGTTTTTGGTGAAGATCGGTTAAGGGAAAGGGGTAGTTTACCTGTAACGTTTTATGTTTTAACAAGGGTATTTCCTATGGCAAACGATAACAGCCGCAAATTCAAACAGAATCAAAAGATTATTTGCATACAGCCCTAAATTGTAGAGTTCTCAAGACCTGTTGTTTTTGGTGAAGATCGGTTGAGGCAAAGGGGTAGTTTACCTGCAACGTTTTTTTAACAACGGTATTTTCTATGGCAAACGATAACAGCCGCAAATTCAAACAGAATCAAATAATGTTTTGCATACAGCCCTGATTTGTAGAGTACTCAAGACCTGTTGTTTTTGGTAAAGATCGGTTAAGGGGAAGGGGTAGTTTACCTGCAACGTTTTTTTATCAAGCGTATTTTCTATGGCAAACGATAACAGCAGCAAATTCAAACAGAATCAAATAATTTTTTGCACACGTCCCTGAATTGTAGAGGCCTCAACGACTGTCGATTTTGGTGAAGATCGGTTAAGGGGAAGGGGTAGTTTACCTGCAACCTTTTACGTTTTAACAAGAGTAAAGTACTTGAAAATTTATTTAAACTTTTTGAAACAATGGTAATTGTTAAAAATAAAATAATTTTGTTGCCAGGCAATAAAATTATAATTTTTTAATTTTAATGTAATATAATATTTTTCATTTAATACAGCAATAAAAAGGCAGGTAAGACACAGCCTGGCTGTTTGGCTGAAAATGATTTTAAATATAAATCTTAGAATATGGAAGTCATGTATGGTTCTCCAACCCGATATTTTACTTCCATATTCCTTAAGGAATGGAAGTATGGTGATGGCAAAAAAAATCGTGTTCGAGATTATTGCAGATTCTGATTGTACTACACTCAAAACATGAAAGAAAGTCGTTTTCGGAAAAGTGTCTGTGTGTGTGTCTGTCTGTCTGTCTGTCTGTGTGTCTGTCTGTGTGTCTGTAGATTTTTTTTCTATGGCAAACGATAACTGCCGCAAATTCAAACAGAATCAAATAATTTTTTGCATACAGCCCTGATTTGTAGAGGACTCGCGACCTATTGTTTTTGGTGAAGATCGGTTGATGGAAAGGGGTAGTTTACCAGCAACGGCTTTTTTTATCAAGGGAAATTTTTTTTTTTTTGGCAAACGATAACAGCCGCAAATTCAAACAGAATCAAATAATGTTTCGCATACAGCCCTGAATTGTGGAGTTCTCAAGACCTTTTGTTTTTGGTGAAGATCGGTTAAGGGAAAGGGGTAGTTTACCTGTAACGTTTTATGTTTTAACAAGGGTATTTCCTATGGAAAACGATAACAGCCGCAAATTCAAACAGAATCAAAAGATTATTTGCATACAGCCCTAAATTGTAGAGTTCGCAAGACCTATTGTTTTTGGTGAAGATCGGTTAAGGGAAAGGGGTAGTTTACCTACAACGTTTTTTTAACAAGGGTATTTTCTATGGCAAACTATAACTGCCACAAATTCAAACAGAATCAAATAATTTTTTGCATACGGCCCTGATTTATGGAGTACTCGCGACCTATTGTTTTTGGTGAAGATCGGTTGAGGCAAAGGGGTAGTTTACCTGCAACGGTTTTTTTTATCAAGGGAAATGTTTTTTTTTTGGCAAACGATAACAGCCGCAAATTCAAACAGAATCAAATAATGTTTCGCATACAGCCCTGAATTGTAGAGTTCTCAAGATTTATTGTTTTTGGTGAAGATCGGTTAAGGGAAAGGGGTAGTTTACCTACAACGTTTTTTTAACAAGGGTATTTTCTATGGCAAACGATAACAGCCGCAAATTCAAACAGAATCAAATAATTTTCTGCATACAGCCCTGATTTGTAGAGTACTCAAGACTTATTGTTTTTGGTGAAGATCGGTTGAGGGGAAGGGGTAGTTTACCTGCAACGTTTTTTATCAAGCGTATTTTTTATGGCAAACGATAACTGCCGCAAATTCAAACAGAATCAAATAATTTTTTGCATACGTCAGTGAATTGTAGCGTACTCAAGGCCTTTAGATTTTGGTGAAGATCAGTTAAGGGGAAGGGGTAGTTTACCTGCAACCTTTTACGTTTTAACAAGAGTAAAGTACTTGAAAATTCATTTAAACTTTTTCAAACAATGGTAATTGTTGAAAATAAAATAATTTTGTTGCCAGGCAATCTGAAAATTTCAGATTTTGTACCACAAAATCTGAAAAGATTATACGATAGTTTATGAAATGGTTAATAATACGTCAGTGGAAGGTGTAATGAGAATTTAGCAGAAATGGAAACCTGGGGAATGTTAACTGTTCTGTAGATACAATTTTGTCAGAATGTTTGGAAATGATCATCAACATTGAAGAAAAAGTAAGCATATTAAGAAACATATGTAAGTACTTATTATAAAAAAATAATGTTTGTTTTTTGATAAAGTCATTTTGATTATAAAATATAAATATTTACAACAAGAAAAGAATTTTCAGTTTTCAAAATTTAAATATATTTTTATAAAACAATGGGTTCTTCATTGAGGTGGGGACCATGTCACTCACTCCATCTCAAGCCTCCTCTCCCATTTTGCAGAAAAAGAGGACCCTGTCAAGGCTTATACTTTGACGACAGTGACAGGGCTTTCCACCAAATTCAGCAGAGTGACAGGTAGGCCCAACTCTGATTTGCTTCTCAGATTTCCCCAGCGTTAGTAGGTTCTATGAAAATATTTTATTTCAAAAATGATTTTAAATATAAATCTTAGATATGTTTTATAAATCTCATGTTTTATGTGCCTGAGCTATAGAGAACTCAATGTCTGTTGATTTTGGTGAAGATCGGTTACGGGGAAAGGGCAGTTTACCTGAAACATTTTTTGTTGTAACATGAGTAAAGTACTTAATTTTGATAAAGTATCCTGATAAGATCTTAATAATCCACTGTAGAAACGTAGATGAAATATCTATAAATGAAGAGGCTAGTTGAACGGGCTGGGGGTAATTTTCTATAAATCAAAATTATAGTTGAAGGGGGAGGGGATAATATTTTTTATATGTGTACTACGTTATTGGCAAGAAAGAAGTATTTTTTTGTTAAAATTCCTTCCCTGGCTGTTTGGCTGAAAATGATTTTAAATATAAATCTTAGAATATGGAAGTCATGTATGGTTCTCCATACCGATATTTTTCAACTGTTACTAACATTAAATTTTAAATTTCATAGGTATTGCAGGGAATTAAGGCAAACAACACACGTTAATGACGTATTTGCACATGCTCGCAGCTGAAGTAATAGAACAAAATTCAAAAAAATTATATGCAATGATTATAGAGGTATACTCTTTGACAAAAGAACCTCAATAACGTTCAAACTTAAAAATTTAATGAATTACGGTCGAATTTCGACCACTGGGCGACCACTAGTTTACATTAAAATGAAAAAATTATAATTTTATTTTATTGCCTGGCAACAAAATTATTTTATTTTTAACAATTACCATTGTTTGAAAAAGTTTAAATTAATTTTCAAGTACTTTACTGTTGTAAAAACGTAAAAGGTTGCCGGTATACTACCCCTTCCCCTTAACCGATCTTCACCAAAATCGGAAATCCTTGAGATCTCTACAATTCAGGGATGTATGCAAATAATTATTTGATTCTGTTTGGATTTGCGGCTGTTATCGTTTGCCATAGAAAATACCCTTGATAAAAAAACGTTGCAGGTAAACTACCCCTTCCCCTTAACCGATCTTCACCAAAAACAGTAGGTCTTGAGTACTCTACAAATCAGGGCTGTATGCAAAAAATTATTTGATTCTGTTTGAATTTGCGGCTGTTATCGTTTGCCATAGAAAATACCCTTGATAAAAAAACGTTGCAGGTAAACTACCCCTTCCCCTTAACCGATCTTCACCAAAAACAGTAGGTCTTGAGTACTCTACAAATCAGGGCTGTATGCAAAACATTATTTGATTCTGTTTGAATTTGCGGCTGTTATCGTTTGCCATATAAAATACCCTTGTTAGAAAAACGTTGCAGGTAAACTACCCCTTCCCCTCAACCGATCTTCACCAAAAACAATAGGTCTTGAGAACTCTACAATATAGGGCTGTATGCAAATAATCTTTTGATTCTGTTTGAATTTGCGGCTGTTATCGTTTGCCATAGAAAATACCCTTGTTAAAACATAAAACGTTGCAGGTAAACTACCCCTTTCCCTTAACCGAACTTCACCAAAAACAATAGGTCTTGAGAACTCTACAATTCAGGGCTGTATGCAAAACATTATTTGATTCTGTTTGAATTTGCGGCTGTTATCGTTTGCCAAAAAAAATCTCTTGATAAAAAAAAAACCGTTGCAGGTAAACTACCCCTTTACCTCAACCGATCTTCACCAAAAACAATAGGTCGTGAGTACTCTACAAATCAGGGCTGTATGCAAAAAATTATTTGATTCTGTTTGAATTTGTGGCAGTTATCATTTGCCATAGAAAAAAAATCTAAGACGGACAGACACACACACACACACACACACACACACACACACACACACTTTTCGGAAAACGACTTTTTTTCATGTTTTGAGTGTAGTACAATCAGAATCTGCAATAATCTCGAACACGATTTTTTTTGCCATCACCATACTTCCATTTCCTTAAGGAATATGGAAGTAATAGTGTATACAAATATAGTATTATTTTTTGTACATTTCAAAATTTTGGGACACCAGGTTTCAAAAAGTGCGGCAAAAGTCCGACAAAATCGCAAATTCCATGTGGGACATCGATTAAAGAGAATTTTAACAAAAATCTGAATATACTGTACAGTTTTAGAAATTTCAAAATTCTTTGACCCCATGGCTCAAATAAAACGTTACAGGTAAAATACCCCTTTCCCTTAACCGATCTTCACCAAAAACAATAGGTCTTGAGAACTCTACAATTCAGGGCTGTATGCGAAACATTATTTGATTCTGTTTGAATTTGCGGCTGTTATCGTTTGCCAAACAAACAAAATTACCCTTGCTAAAAAAAAACCGTTGCAGGTAAACTACCCCTTTCCCTCAACCGATCTTCACCAAAAACAATAGGTCGCGAGAACTCTGCAAAACCGGACTGTATGCAAAAAATTATTTGATTCTGTTTGAATTTGCGGCAGTTATCGTTTGCCATAGAAAAAAAATCTACAGACAGACAGACACACAGACAGACAGACACACAGACACACAGACAGACAGACACACAGACAGACACACAGACACTTTTCGGAAAACGACTTTTTTTCATGTTTTGAGTGTAGTAGAATCAGAATCTGCAATAATCTCGAACACGATTTTTTTTGCCATCACCATACTTCCATTCCTTAAGGAATATGGAAGTAAAATGGAATCAATAATTTGAAAAAAGTGTAAGAATCCATCTAGCTGTTAGACTAAAAGAAATTATAACACACATTTAACTGTGTGGAATTTATACTGTTTATTGTATGATCGCTCTATAATATTGTTACTTTACTAAACAAAATATCGGTATGGAGAACCATACATGACTTCCATATTCTAAGACTTATAATCTGAAATATGCTTGCCTGCCAAGCACGATATATTTTCTAATATATACATAATTTACATTAAAATGAAAAAATTATAATTTTATTGCCTGGCAACAAAATTATTTTATTTTTAACAATTACCATTGTTTGAAAAAGTTTAAATGAATTTTCAAGTACTTTACTCTTGTTAAAACGTAAAAGGTTGCAGGTAAACTACCCCTTCCCCTTAACCGATCTTCACCAAAATCTAATAGCCTTGAGTCCTCTACAATTCACTTAAGTATGCAAAAAATTATTTGATTCTGTTTGAATTTGCGGCAGTTATCGTTTGCCATAGAAAATACGCTTTATAACAAACGTTGCAGGTAAACTACCCCTTCCCCTCAACCGATCTTCACCAAAAACAAAGGGTCTTGAGTACTCTACAAACCAGGGCTGTATGGAGAAAATTATTTGATTATGTTTGAATTTGCAGCTGTTATCGTTTGCCATAAAAATTAACCTTGTTAAAAAAACGTTGTAGGTAAACTACCCCTTTCCCTTAACCGATCTTCACCAAAAACAATAGGTCTTGAGACATCTACAATTTAAGGCTGTATGCAAATAATCTTTTGATTCTGTTTGAATTTACGGCTGTTATCGTTTGCCATAGGAAATACCCTTGTTAAAACATAAAACGTTACTGGTAAACTACCCCTTTCCCTTAACCGATCTTCACCAAAATCAACAGATCGTGAGAACTCTACAATTCAGGGCGGTATGCGAAACATTATTTGATTCTGTTTGAATTTGCGGCTGTTATCGTTTGGCAAAAAAAAATTTCCCTTGATAAAAAAAAACCGTTGCAGGTAAACTACCCCTTTCCCTCAACCGATCTTCACCAAAAACAACAGGTCGTGAGTACTCTATAAATCAGGGCTGTATGCAAAAAGTTATTTGATTCTGTTTGAATTTGCGGCAGTTATCGTTTGCCATAGAAAATATCGGTATGGAGAACCATACATGACTTCCATATTCTAAGATTTATATTTAAATTCATTTTCAGCCAAACAGCCAGGCTGTGTCTTACCTGCCTTTTTATTGCTGTATTAAATGAAAAATATTATATTACATTAAAATGAAAAAATTATAATTTTATTGCCTGGCAACAAAATTATTTTATTTTTAACAATTACCATTATTTCAAAAAGTTTAAATAAATTTTCAAGTACTTTACTCTTGTTAAAACGTAAAAGGTTGCAGGTAAACTACCCCTTCCCCTTAACCGATCTTCACCAAAATCTAATAGCCTTGAGTCCTCTACAATTCACTTAAGTATGCAAAAAATTATTTGATTCTGTTTGAATTTGCGGCAGTTATCGTTTGCCATAGAAAATACGCTTTATAACAAACGTTGCAGGTAAACTACCCCTTCCCCTCAACCGATCTTCACCAAAAACAAAGGGTCTTGAGCACTCTACAAACCAGGGCTGTATGGAGAAAATTATTTGATTATGTTTGAATTTGCGGCTGTTATCGTTTGCCATAAAAATTAACCTTGTTAAAAAAACGTTGTAGGTAAACTATCCCTTTTCCTTAACCGATCTTCACCAAAAACAACAGGTCTTGAGACATCTACAATTTAGGGCTGTATGCAAATAATCTTTTGATTCTGTTTGAATTTACGGCTGTTATCGTTTGCCATAGGAAATACCCTTGTTAAAACATAAAACGTTACTGGTAAACTACCCCTTTCCCTTAACCGATCTTCACCAAAATCAACAGATCGTGAGAACTCTACAATTCAGGGCGGTATGCGAAACATTATTTGATTCTGTTTGAATTTGCGGCTGTTATCGTTTGGCAAAAAAAAAATTTCCCTTGATAAAAAAAAACCGTTGCAGGTAAACTACCCCTTCCCCTTAACCGATCTACACCAAAATCGAAAGTCATTGAGACCTCCACAATTCAGAGACGTATACAAAACATTATTTGATTCTGTTTGCATTTGCGGCTGTTATCGTTTGCCATAGAAAATACGCTTGATAAAAAAACGTTGCAGGTAAACTACCCCTTCTCCTTAACCGATCTTCACCAAAAACAATAGATCTTGAGTACTCTACAAATCAGGGCTGTATGCAAAACATTATTTGATTCTGTTTGAATTTGCGGCTGTTATCGTTTGCCATAGAAAATACCCTTGTTAAAAAAACGTTGCAGGTAAACTACCCCTTTCCCTCAACCGATCTTCACCAAAAACAATAGGTCTTGACAACTCTACAATTTAGGGCTGTATGCAAATAATCTTTTGATTCTGTTTGAATTTGCGGCTGTTATCGTTTGCCATAGGAAATACCCTTGTTAAAACATAAAACGTTACAGGTAAACTACCCCTTTCCCTTAACCGATCTTCACCAAAAACAATAGGTCTTGAGTACTCTACAAATCAGGGCTGTATGCAAAAAAGTATTTGATTCAGTTTGAATTTTCGGCTGTTATCGTTTGCCATAAAAAATACCCTTGTTAAAAAAACGTTGCAGGTAAACTACCCCTTTCCCTTAACCGAACTTCACCAAAAACAATGGGTCTTGAGAACTATACAATTTAGGGCTGTATGCAAATAATCTTTTGATTCTGTTTGAATTTGCGGCTGTTATCGTTTGCCATAGGAAATACCCTTGTTAAAACATAAAACGTTACAGGTAAACTACCCCTTCCCCTTAACCGATCTTTACCAAAATCAGCAGATCTTGAGAACTCTACAATTTAGGGCTGTATGCGAAACATTATTTGATTCTGTTTGAATTTGCGGCTGTTATCGTTTGCCAAACAAACAAAATTACCCTTGCTAAAAAAAAACCGTTGCAGGTAAACTACCCCTTTCCCTCAACCGATCTTCACCAAAAACAATAGGTCGCGAGTACTCTGCAAATCAGGGCTGTATGCAAAACATTATTTGATTCTGTTTGAATTTGCGGCAGTTATCGTTTGCCATAAAAAAAAATCTACAGACAGACAGACACACAGACACACAGACAGACAGACAGACAGACAGACAGACACACAGACACTTTTCGGAAAACGACTTTTTTTCATGTTTTGAGTGTAGTAGAATCAGAATCTGCAATAATCTCGAACACGATTTTTTTTGCCATCACCATACTTCCATTCCTTAAGGAATATGGAAGTAAAAATACCGTTGTTAAAAAAACGTTGCAGGTAAACTACCCCTTTCCCTCAACCGATTTTCACCAAAAACAATAGGTCTTGAGAACTCTACAATGTACGGCTGTATGCAAATAAACTTTTGATTCTGTTTGAATTTGCGGCTGTTATCGTTTGCCATAGGAAATACCCTTGTTAAAACATAAAACGTTACAGGTAAACTACCCCTTTCCCTCAACCGAAATTCACCAAAAACAATAGATCTTGACAACTCTACAATCTAGGGCTGTATGCAAATAATCTTTTGATTCTGTTTGAATTTGCGGCTGTTATCGTTTGCCATAAGAAATACCCTTGTTAAAACATAAAACGTTACCGGTAAACTACCCCTTTCCCTTAACCGATCTTCACCAAAATCAACAGATCTTGAGAACTCTACAATTCAGGGCTGTATGCGAAACATTATTTGATTCTGTTTGAATTTGCGGCTGTTATCGTTTGCCAAACAAACAAAATTACCCTTGCTAAAAAAAACCGTTGCAGGTAAACTTCCCCTTTCCCTCAACCGATCTTCACCAAAAACAATAGGTCGCGAGTACTCTGCAAATCAGGGCTGCATGCAAAAAATTATTTGATTCTGTTTGAATTTGCGGCAGTTATCGTTTGCCATAGAAAAAAAATCTACAGACAGACAGACACACAGACAGACAGACAGACACACACACAGACACTTTTCGGAAAACGACTTTTTTTCATGTTTTGAGTGTAGTACAATCAGAATCTGCAATAATCTCGAACACGATTTTTTTGCCATCACCATACTTCCATTCCTTAAGGAATATGGAAGTAAATTATCGGTATGGAGAACCATACATGACTTCCATATTCTAAGATTTATATTTAAAATCATTTTCAGCCAAACAGCCAGGCTGTGTCTTACCTGCCTTTTTATTGCTGTATTAAATGAAAAATATTATATTACATTAAAATTAAAAAATTATAATTTTATTGCCTGGCAACAAAATTATTTTATTTTTAACAATTACCATTGTTTCAAAAAGTTTAAATAAATTTTCAAGTACTTTACTCTTGTTAAAACGTAAAAGGTTGCTGGTAAACTACCCCTTCCCCTTAACCTATCTTCACCAAAATCGAAAGTCATTGAGACCTCTACAATTCAGGGACGAATGCAAAAAATTATTTGATTCTGTTTGAATTTGCGGCTGTTATCGTTTGCCATATAAAATACCCTTGTTAAAAAAACGTTGCAGGTAAACTACCCCTTTCCCTCAACCGATCTTCACCAAAAACAATAGGTCTTGAGAACTCTACAATTTAGGGACGTATGCAAATAATCTTTTGATTCTGTTTGAATTTGCGGCTCTTATCGTTTGCCATAAGAAATACCCTTGTTAAAACATAAAACGTTACAGGTAAACTACCCCTTTCCCTTAACCGATCTTCACCAAAAACAATAGGTCTTGAGTACTCTACAAATCAGGCCTGTATGCAAAACATTATTTGATTCTGTTTGAATTTGCAGCTGTTATCGTTTGCCATAGAAAATACCCTTGTTAAAAAAACGTTGCAGGTAAACTACCCCTTTCCCTCAACCGAAATTCACCAAAAACAATAGGTCTTGAGAACTCTACAATTTAGGGCTGTATGCAAATAATCTTTTGATTCTGTTTGAATTTGCGGCTGTTATCGTTTGCCATAGGAAATACCCTTGTTAAAACATAAAACGTTACAGGTAAACTACCCCTTTCCTTTTAACCGATCTTCACCAAAATCAACAGATCTTGAGAACGCTAGAATTCAGAGTTGTATGCGAAACATTATTTGATTCTGTTTGAATTTGCGGCTGTTATCGTTTGCCAAACAAACAAAATTACCCTTGCTAAAAAAAAACCGTTGCCGGTAAACTACCCCTTTCCCTCAACCGATCTTCACCAAAAACAATAGGTCGCGAGTACTCTGCAAATCAGGGCTGCATGCAAAACATTATTTGATTCTGTTTGAATTTGCGGCAGTTATCGTTTGCCATAGAAAATATCGGTATGGAGAACCATACATGACTTCCATATTCTAAGATTTATATTTAAATTCATTTTCAGCCAAACAGCCAGGCTGTGTCTTACCTGCCTTTTTATTGCTGTATTAAATGAAAAATATTATATTACATTAAAATGAAAAAATTATAATTTTATTGCCTGGCAACAAAATTATTTTATTTTTAACAATTACCATTATTTCAAAAAGTTTAAATAAATTTTCAAGTACTTTACTCTTGTTAAAACGTAAAAGGTTGCAGGTAAACTACCCCTTCCCCTTAACCGATCTGCACCAAAATCTAACAGCCTTGAGTCCTCTACAATTCACTTAAGTATGCAAAAAATTATTTGATTCTGTTTGAATTTGCGGCAGTTATCGTTTGCCATAGAAAATACGCTTTATAACAAACGTTGCAGGTAAACTACCCCTTCCCCTCAACCGATCTTCACCAAAAACAAAGGGTCTTGAGCACTCTACAAACCAGGGCTGTATGGAGAAAATTATTTGATTATGTTTGAATTTGCGGCTGTTATCGTTTGCCATAAAAATTAACCTTGTTAAAAAAACGTTGTAGGTAAACTACCCCTTTTCCTTAACCGATCTTCACCAAAAACAACAGGTCTTGAGACATCTACAATTTAGGGCTGTATGCAAATAATCTTTTGATTCTGTTTGAATTTACGGCTGTTATCGTTTGCCATAGGAAATACCCTTGTTAAAACATAAAACGTTACTGGTAAACTACCCCTTTCCCTTAACCGATCTTCACCAAAATCAACAGATCGTGAGAACTCTACAATTCAGGGCGGTATGCGAAACATTATTTGATTCTGTTTGAATTTGCGGCTGTTATCGTTTGGCAAAAAAAAAATTTCCCTTGATAAAAAAAAACCGTTGCAGGTAAACTACCCCTTCCCCTTAACCGATCTTCACCAAAAGCGAACGTCATTGAGACCTCTACAATTCAGGGAAGTATGCAAAACATTATTTGATTCTGTTTGCATTTGCGGCTGTTATCGTTTGCCATAGAAAATACGCTTGATAAAAAAACGTTGCAGGTAAACTAACCCTTCTCCTTAACCGATCTTCACCAAAAACAATAGATCTTGAGTACTCTACAAATCAGGGCTGTATGCAAAACATTATTTGATTCTGTTTGAATTTGCGGCTGTTATCGTTTGCCATAGAAAATACCCTTTTTAAAAAAACGTTGCAGGTAAACTACCCCTTTCCCTCAACCGATCTTCACCAAAAACAATAGGTCTTGAGAACTCTACAATTTAGGGCTGTATGCAAATAATCTTTTGATTCTGTTTGAATTTGCGGCTGTTATCGTTTGCCATAGGAAATACCCTTGTTAAAACATAAAACGTTACAGGTAAACTACCCCTTTCCCTTAACCGATCTTCACCAAAAACAATAGGTCTTGAGTACTCTACTAATCAGGGCTGTATGCAAAAAAGTATTTGATTCTGTTTGAATTTGCGGCTGTTATCGTTTGCCATAGAAAATACCCTTGTTAAAAAAACGTTGCAGGTAAACTACCCCTTTCCCTTAACCGAACTTCACCAAAAACAATGGGTCTTGAGAACTATACAATTTAGGGCTGTATGCAAATAATCTTTTGATTCTGTTTGAATTTGCGGCTGTTATCGTTTGCCATAGGAAATACCCTTGTTAAAACATAAAACGTTACAGGTAAACTACCCCTTTCCCTTAACCGATCTTTACCAAAATCAGCAGATCTTGAGAACTCTACAATTTAGGGCTGTATGCGAAACATTATTTGATTCTGTTTGAATTTGCGGCTGTTATCGTTTGCCAAACAAACAAAATTACCCTTGCTAAAAAAAAACCGTTGCAGGTAAACTACCCCTTTCCCTCAACCGATCTTCACCAAAAACAATAGGTCGCGAGAACTCTGCAAGTCAGGGCTGTATGCAAAACATTATTTGATTCTGTTTGAATTTGCGGCAGTTATCGTTTGCCATAGAAAAAAAATCTACAGACAGACAGACACACAGACAGACAGACAGACAGACAGACACACAGACACTTTTCGGAAAACGACTTTTTTTCATGTTTTGAGTGTAGTAGAATCAGAATCTGCAATAATCTCGAACACGATTTTTTTTGCCATCACCATACTTCCATTCCTTAAGGAATATGGAAGTAAAAATACCGTTGTTAAAAAAACGTTGCAGGTAAACTACCCCTTTCCCTCAACCGATTTTCACCAAAAACAATAGGTCTTGAGAACTCTACAATGTACGGCTGTATGCAAATAAACTTTTGATTCTGTTTGAATTTGCGGCTGTTATCGTTTGCCATAGGAAATACCCTTGTTAAAACATAAAACGTTACAGGTAAACTACCCCTTTCCCTCAACCGAAATTCACCAAAAACAATAGATCTTGACAACTCTACAATCTAGGGCTGTATGCAAATAATCTTTTGATTCTGTTTGAATTTGCGGCTGTTATCGTTTGCCATAAGAAATACCCTTGTTAAAACATAAAACGTTACCGGTAAACTACCCCTTTCCCTTAACCGATCTTCACCAAAATCAACAGATCTTGAGAACTCTACAATTCAGGGCTGTATGCGAAACATTATTTGATTCTGTTTGAATTTGCGGCTGTTATCGTTTGCCAAACAAACAAAATTACCCTTGCTAAAAAAAACCGTTGCAGGTAAACTACCCCTTTCCCTCAACCGATCTTCACCAAAAACAATAGGTCGCGAGAACTCTGCAAAACCGGGCTGTATGCAAAAAATTATTTGATTCTGTTTGAATTTGCGGCAGTTATCGTTTGCCATAGAAAAAAAATCTACAGACAGACAGACACACAGACAGACAGACACACAGACACACAGACAGACAGACACACAGACAGACACACAGACACTTTTCGGAAAACGACTTTTTTTCATGTTTTGAGTGTAGTAGAATCAGAATCTGCAATAATCTCGAACACGATTTTTTTTGCCATCACCATACTTCCATTCCTTAAGGAATATGGAAGTAAAATGGAATCAATAATTTGAAAAAAGTGTAAGAATCCATCTAGCTGTTAGACTAAAAGAAATTATAACACACATTTAACTGTGTGGAATTTATACTGTTTATTGTATGATCGCTCTATAATATTGTTACTTTACTAAACAAAATATCGGTATGGAGAACCATACATGACTTCCATATTCTAAGACTTATAATCTGAAATATGCTTGCCTGCCAAGCACGATATATTTTCTAATATATACATAATTTACATTAAAATGAAAAAATTATAATTTTATTGCCTGGCAACAAAATTATTTTATTTTTAACAATTACCATTGTTTGAAAAAGTTTAAATGAATTTTCAAGTACTTTACTCTTGTTAAAACGTAAAAGGTTGCAGGTAAACTACCCCTTCCCCTTAACCGATCTTCACCAAAATCTAATAGCCTTGAGTCCTCTACAATTCACTTAAGTATGCAAAAAATTATTTGATTCTGTTTGAATTTGCGGCAGTTATCGTTTGCCATAGAAAATACGCTTTATAACAAACGTTGCAGGTAAACTACCCCTTCCCCTCAA
The DNA here is from genome assembly GCA_034769895.1 of Magicicada septendecula. NCBI lineage: Eukaryota > Metazoa > Arthropoda > Insecta > Hemiptera > Cicadidae > Magicicada > Magicicada septendecula. The sequence continues at coordinate 226,721,735 of CM068374.1, read as the reverse complement.
CCGATCTTCACCAAAAACAAAGGGTCTTGAGTACTCTACAAACCAGGGCTGTATGGAGAAAATTATTTGATTATGTTTGAATTTGCGGCTGTTATCGTTTGCCATAAAAATTAACCTTGTTAAAAAAACGTTGTAGGTAAACTACCCCTTTCCCTTAACCGATCTTCACCAAAAACAATAGGTCTTGAGACATCTACAATTTAGGGCTGTATGCAAATAATCTTTTGATTCTGTTTGAATTTACGGCTGTTATCGTTTGCCATAGGAAATACCCTTGTTAAAACATAAAACGTTACTGGTAAACTACCCCTTTCCCTTAACCGATCTTCACCAAAATCAACAGATCGTGAGAACTCTACAATTCAGGGCGGTATGCGAAACATTATTTGATTCTGTTTGAATTTGCGGCTGTTATCGTTTGGCAAAAAAAAAATTTCCCTTGATAAAAAAAACCGTTGCAGGTAAACTACCCCTTTCCCTCAACCGATCTTCACCAAAAACAACAGGTCGTGAGTACTCTATAAATCAGGGCTGTATGCAAAAAGTTATTTGATTCTGTTTGAATTTGCGGCAGTTATCGTTTGCCATAGAAAATATCGGTATGGAGAACCATACATGACTTCCATATTCTAAGATTTATATTTAAATTCATTTTCAGCCAAACAGCCAGGCTGTGTCTTACCTGCCTTTTTATTGCTGTATTAAATGAAAAATATTATATTACATTAAAATGAAAAAATTATAATTTTATTGCCTGGCAACAAAATTATTTTATTTTTAACAATTACCATTATTTCAAAAAGTTTAAATAAATTTTCAAGTACTTTACTCTTGTTAAAACGTAAAAGGTTGCAGGTAAACTACCCCTTCCCCTTAACCGATCTTCACCAAAATCTAATAGCCTTGAGTCCTCTACAATTCACTTAAGTATGCAAAAAATTATTTGATTCTGTTTGAATTTGCGGCAGTTATCGTTTGCCATAGAAAATACGCTTTATAACAAACGTTGCAGGTAAACTACCCCTTCCCCTCAACCGATCTTCACCAAAAACAAAGGGTCTTGAGCACTCTACAAACCAGGGCTGTATGGAGAAAATTATTTGATTATGTTTGAATTTGCGGCTGTTATCGTTTGCCATAAAAATTAACCTTGTTAAAAAAACGTTGTAGGTAAACTACCCCTTTTCCTTAACCGATCTTCACCAAAAACAACAGGTCTTGAGACATCTACAATTTAGGGCTGTATGCAAATAATCTTTTGATTCTGTTTGAATTTACGGCTGTTATCGTTTGCCATAGGAAATACCCTTGTTAAAACATAAAACGTTACTGGTAAACTACCCCTTTCCCTTAACCGATCTTCACCAAAATCAACAGATCGTGAGAACTCTACAATTCAGGGCGGTATGCGAAACATTATTTGATTCTGTTTGAATTTGCGGCTGTTATCGTTTGGCAAAAAAAAAATTTCCCTTGATAAAAAAAAACCGTTGCAGGTAAACTACCCCTTCCCCTTAACCGATCTACACCAAAATCGAAAGGCATTGAGACCTCCACAATTCAGAGACGTATACAAAACATTATTTGATTCTGTTTGCATTTGCGGCTGTTATCGTTTGCCATAGAAAATACGCTTGATAAAAAAACGTTGCAGGTAAACTACCCCTTCTCCTTAACCGATCTTCACCAAAAACAATAGATCTTGAGTACTCTACAAATCAGGGCTGTATGCAAAACATTATTTGATTCTGTTTGAATTTGCGGCTGTTATCGTTTGCCATAGAAAATACCCTTGTTAAAAAAACGTTGCTGGTAAACTACCCCTTTCCCTCAACCGATCTTCACCAAAAACAATAGGTCTTGACAACTCTACAATTTAGGGCTGTATGCAAATAATCTTTTGATTCTGTTTGAATTTGCGGCTGTTATCGTTTGCCATAGGAAATACCCTTGTTAAAACATAAAACGTTACAGGTAAACTACCCCTTTCCCTTAACCGATCTTCACCAAAAACAATAGGTCTTGAGTACTCTACAAATCAGGGCTGTATGCAAAAAAGTATTTGATTCAGTTTGAATTTTCGGCTGTTATCGTTTGCCATAAAAAATACCCTTGTTAAAAAAACGTTGCAGGTAAACTACCCCTTTCCCTTAACCGAACTTCACCAAAAACAATGGGTCTTGAGAACTATACAATTTAGGGCTGTATGCAAATAATCTTTTGATTCTGTTTGAATTTGCGGCTGTTATCGTTTGCCATAGGAAATACCCTTGTTAAAACATAAAACGTTACAGGTAAACTACCCCTTCCCCTTAACCGATCTTTACCAAAATCAGCAGATCTTGAGAACTCTACAATTTAGGGCTGTATGCGAAACATTATTTGATTCTGTTTGAATTTGCGGCTGTTATCGTTTGCCAAACAAACAAAATTACCCTTGCTAAAAAAAAACCGTTGCAGGTAAACTACCCCTTTCCCTCAACCGATCTTCACCAAAAACAATAGGTCGCGAGTACTCTGCAAATCAGGGCTGTATGCAAAACATTATTTGATTCTGTTTGAATTTGCGGCAGTTATCGTTTGCCATAAAAAAAAATCTACAGACAGACAGACACACAGACACACAGACAGACAGACAGACAGACAGACAGACACACAGACACTTTTCGGAAAACGACTTTTTTTCATGTTTTGAGTGTAGTAGAATCAGAATCTGCAATAATCTCGAACACGATTTTTTTTGCCATCACCATACTTCCATTCCTTAAGGAATATGGAAGTAAAAATACCGTTGTTAAAAAAACGTTGCAGGTAAACTACCCCTTTCCCTCAACCGATTTTCACCAAAAACAATAGGTCTTGAGAACTCTACAATGTACGGCTGTATGCAAATAAACTTTTGATTCTGTTTGAATTTGCGGCTGTTATCGTTTGCCATAGGAAATACCCTTGTTAAAACATAAAACGTTACAGGTAAACTACCCCTTTCCCTCAACCGAAATTCACCAAAAACAATAGATCTTGACAACTCTACAATCTAGGGCTGTATGCAAATAATCTTTTGATTCTGTTTGAATTTGCGGCTGTTATCGTTTGCCATAAGAAATACCCTTGTTAAAACATAAAACGTTACCGGTAAACTACCCCTTTCCCTTAACCGATCTTCACCAAAATCAACAGATCTTGAGAACTCTACAATTCAGGGCTGTATGCGAAACATTATTTGATTCTGTTTGAATTTGCGGCTGTTATCGTTTGCCAAACAAACAAAATTACCCTTGCTAAAAAAAACCGTTGCAGGTAAACTTCCCCTTTCCCTCAACCGATCTTCACCAAAAACAATAGGTCGCGAGTACTCTGCAAATCAGGGCTGCATGCAAAAAATTATTTGATTCTGTTTGAATTTGCGGCAGTTATCGTTTGCCATAGAAAAAAAATCTACAGACAGACAGACACACAGACAGACAGACAGACACACACACAGACACTTTTCGGAAAACGACTTTTTTTCATGTTTTGAGTGTAGTACAATCAGAATCTGCAATAATCTCGAACACGATTTTTTTGCCATCACCATACTTCCATTCCTTAAGGAATATGGAAGTAAATTATCGGTATGGAGAACCATACATGACTTCCATATTCTAAGATTTATATTTAAAATCATTTTCAGCCAAACAGCCAGGCTGTGTCTTACCTGCCTTTTTATTGCTGTATTAAATGAAAAATATTATATTACATTAAAATTAAAAAATTATAATTTTATTGCCTGGCAACAAAATTATTTTATTTTTAACAATTACCATTGTTTCAAAAAGTTTAAATAAATTTTCAAGTACTTTACTCTTGTTAAAACGTAAAAGGTTGCTGGTAAACTACCCCTTCCCCTTAACCGATCTTCACCAAAATCGAAAGTCATTGAGACCTCTACAATTCAGGGACGAATGCAAAAAATTATTTGATTCTGTTTGAATTTGCGGCTGTTATCGTTTGCCATATAAAATACCCTTGTTAAAAAAACGTTGCAGGTAAACTACCCCTTTCCCTCAACCGATCTTCACCAAAAACAATAGGTCTTGAGAACTCTACAATTTAGGGACGTATGCAAATAATCTTTTGATTCTGTTTGAATTTGCGGCTCTTATCGTTTGCCATAAGAAATACCCTTGTTAAAACATAAAACGTTACAGGTAAACTACCCCTTTCCCTTAACCGATCTTCACCAAAAACAATAGGTCTTGAGTACTCTACAAATCAGGCCTGTATGCAAAACATTATTTGATTCTGTTTGAATTTGCAGCTGTTATCGTTTGCCATAGAAAATACCCTTGTTAAAAAAACGTTGCAGGTAAACTACCCCTTTCCCTCAACCGAAATTCACCAAAAACAATAGGTCTTGAGAACTCTACAATTTAGGGCTGTATGCAAATAATCTTTTGATTCTGTTTGAATTTGCGGCTGTTATCGTTTGCCATAGGAAATACCCTTGTTAAAACATAAAACGTGACAGGTAAACTACCCCTTTCCTTTTAACCGATCTTCACCAAAATCAACAGATCTTGAGAACGCTAGAATTCAGAGCTGTATGCGAAACATTATTTGATTCTGTTTGAATTTGCGGCTGTTATCGTTTGCCAAACAAACAAAATTACCCTTGCTAAAAAAAAACCGTTGCCGGTAAACTACCCCTTTCCCTCAACCGATCTTCACCAAAAACAATAGGTCGCGAGTACTCTGCAAATCAGGGCTGCATGCAAAACATTATTTGATTCTGTTTGAATTTGCGGCAGTTATCGTTTGCCATAGAAAATATCGGTATGGAGAACCATACATGACTTCCATATTCTAAGATTTATATTTAAATTCATTTTCAGCCAAACAGCCAGGCTGTGTCTTACCTGCCTTTTTATTGCTGTATTAAATGAAAAATATTATATTACATTAAAATGAAAAAATTATAATTTTATTGCCTGGCAACAAAATTATTTTATTTTTAACAATTACCATTATTTCAAAAAGTTTAAATAAATTTTCAAGTACTTTACTCTTGTTAAAACGTAAAAGGTTGCAGGTAAACTACCCCTTCCCCTTAACCGATCTGCACCAAAATCTAACAGCCTTGAGTCCTCTACAATTCACTTAAGTATGCAAAAAATTATTTGATTCTGTTTGAATTTGCGGCAGTTATCGTTTGCCATAGAAAATACGCTTTATAACAAACGTTGCAGGTAAACTACCCCTTCCCCTCAACCGATCTTCACCAAAAACAAAGGGTCTTGAGCACTCTACAAACCAGGGCTGTATGGAGAAAATTATTTGATTATGTTTGAATTTGCGGCTGTTATCGTTTGCCATAAAAATTAACCTTGTTAAAAAAACGTTGTAGGTAAACTACCCCTTTTCCTTAACCGATCTTCACCAAAAACAACAGGTCTTGAGACATCTACAATTTAGGGCTGTATGAAAATAATCTTTTGATTCTGTTTGAATTTACGGCTGTTATCGTTTGCCATAGGAAATACCCTTGTTAAAACATAAAACGTTACTGGTAAACTACCCCTTTCCCTTAACCGATCTTCTCCAAAATCAACAGATCGTGAGAACTCTACAATTCAGGGCGGTATGCGAAACATTATTTGATTCTGTTTGAATTTGCGGCTGTTATCGTTTGGCAAAAAAAAAATTTCCCTTGATAAAAAAAAACCGTTGCAGGTAAACTACCCCTTCCCCTTAACCGATCTTCACTAAAATCGAACGTCATTGAGACCTCTACCATTCAGGGAAGTATGCAAAACATTATTTGATTCTGTTTGCATTTGCGGCTGTTATCGTTTGCCATAGAAAATACGCTTGATAAAAAAACGTTGCAGGTAAACTACCCCTTCTCCTTAACCGATCTTCACCAAAAACAATAGATCTTGAGTACTCTACAAATCAGGGCTGTATGCAAAACATTATTTGATTCTGTTTGAATTTGCGGCTGTTATCGTTTGCCATAGAAAATACCCTTTTTAAAAAAACGTTGCAGGTAAACTACCCCTTTCCCTCAACCGATCTTCACCAAAAACAATAGGTCTTGAGAACTCTACAATTTAGGGCTGTATGCAAATAATCTTTTGATTCTGTTTGAATTTGCGGCTGTTATCGTTTGCCATAGGAAATACCCTTGTTAAAACATAAAACGTTACTGGTAAACTACCCCTTTCCCTTAACCGATCTTCACCAAAAACAATAGGTCTTGAGTACTCTACTAATCAGGGCTGTATGCAAAAAAGTATTTGATTCTGTTTGAATTTGCGGCTGTTATCGTTTGCCATAGAAAATACCCTTGTTAAAAAAACGTTGCAGGTAAACTACCCCTTTCCCTTAACCGAACTTCACCAAAAACAATGGGTCTTGAGAACTATACAATTTAGGGCTGTATGCAAATAATCTTTTGATTCTGTTTGAATTTGCGGCTGTTATCGTTTGCCATAGGAAATACCCTTGTTAAAACATAAAACGTTACAGGTAAACTACCCCTTTCCCTTAACCGATCTTTACCAAAATCAGCAGATCTTGAGAACTCTACAATTTAGGGCTGTATGCGAAACATTATTTGATTCTGTTTGAATTTGCGGCTGTTATCGTTTGCCAAACAAACAAAATTACCCTTGCTAAAAAAAAACCGTTGCAGGTAAACTACCCCTTTCCCTCAACCGATCTTCACCAAAAACAATAGGTCGCGAGTACTCTGCAAGTCAGGGCTGTATGCAAAACATTATTTGATTCTGTTTGAATTTGCGGCAGTTATCGTTTGCCATAGAAAAAAAATCTACAGACAGACAGACACACAGACAGACAGACAGACAGACAGACACACAGACACTTTTCGGAAAACGACTTTTTTTCATGTTTTGAGTGTAGTAGAATCAGAATCTGCAATAATCTCGAACACGATTTTTTTTGCCATCACCATACTTCCATTCCTTAAGGAATATGGAAGTAAAAATACCGTTGTTAAAAAAACGTTGCAGGTAAACTACCCCTTTCCCTCAACCGATTTTCACCAAAAACAATAGGTCTTGAGAACTCTACAATGTACGGCTGTATGCAAATAAACTTTTGATTCTGTTTGAATTTGCGGCTGTTATCGTTTGCCATAGGAAATACCCTTGTTAAAACATAAAACGTTACAGGTAAACTACCCCTTTCCCTCAACCGAAATTCACCAAAAACAATAGATCTTGACAACTCTACAATCTAGGGCTGTATGCAAATAATCTTTTGATTCTGTTTGAATTTGCGGCTGTTATCGTTTGCCATAAGAAATACCCTTGTTAAAACATAAAACGTTACCGGTAAACTACCCCTTTCCCTTAACCGATCTTCACCAAAATCAACAGATCTTGAGAACTCTACAATTCAGGGCTGTATGCGAAACATTATTTGATTCTGTTTGAATTTGCGGCTGTTATCGTTTGCCAAACAAACAAAATTACCCTTGCTAAAAAAAAACCGTTGCAGGTAAACTACCCCTTTCCCTCAACCGATCTTCACCAAAAACAATAGGTCGCGAGAACTCTGCAAAACCGGGCTGTATGCAAAAAATTATTTGATTCTGTTTGAATTTGCGGCAGTTATCGTTTGCCATAGAAAAAAAATCTACAGACAGACAGACACACAGACAGACAGACACACAGACACACAGACAGACAGACACACAGACAGACACACAGACACTTTTCGGAAAACGACTTTTTTTCATGTTTTGAGTGTAGTAGAATCAGAATCTGCAATAATCTCGAAACACGATTTTTTTTGCCATCACCATACTTCCATTCCTTAAGGAATATGGAAGTAAAATGGAATCAATAATTTGAAAAAAGTGTAAGAATCCATCTAGCTGTTAGACTAAAAGAAATTATAACACACATTTAACTGTGTGGAATTTATACTGTTTATTGTATGATCGCTCTATAATATTGTTACTTTACTAAACAAAATATCGGTATGGAGAACCATACATGACTTCCATATTCTAAGACTTATAATCTGAAATATGCTTGCCTGCCAAGCACGATATATTTTCTAATATATACATAATTTACATTAAAATGAAAAAATTATAATTTTATTGCCTGGCAACAAAATTATTTTATTTTTAACAATTACCATTGTTTGAAAAAGTTTAAATGAATTTTCAAGTACTTTACTCTTGTTAAAACGTAAAAGGTTGCAGGTAAACTACCCCTTCCCCTTAACCGATCTTCACCAAAATCTAATAGCCTTGAGTCCTCTACAATTCACTTAAGTATGCAAAAAAATTATTTGATTCTGTTTGAATTTGCGGCAGTTATCGTTTGCCATAGAAAATACGCTTTATAACAAACGTTGCAGGTAAACTACCCCTTCCCTCAACCGATCTTCACCAAAAACAAAGGGTCTTGAGTACTCTACAAACCAGGGCTGTATGGAGAAAATTATTTGATTATGTTTGAATTTGCGGCTGTTATCGTTTGCCATAAAAATTAACCTTGTTAAAAAAACGTTGTAGGTAAACTACCCCTTTCCCTTAACCGATCTTCACCAAAAACAATAGGTCTTGAGACATCTACAATTTAGGGCTGTATGCAAATAATCTTTTGATTCTGTTTGAATTTACGGCTGTTATCGTTTGCCATAGGAAATACCCTTGTTAAAACATAAAACGTTACTGGTAAACTACCCCTTTCCCTTAACCGATCTTCACCAAAATCAACAGATCGTGAGAACTCTACAATTCAGGGCGGTATGCGAAACATTATTTGATTCTGTTTGAATTTGCGGCTGTTATCGTTTGGCAAAAAAAAAATTTCCCTTGATAAAAAAAACCGTTGCAGGTAAACTACCCCTTTCCCTCAACCGATCTTCACCAAAAACAACAGGTCGTGAGTACTCTATAAATCAGGGCTGTATGCAAAAAGTTATTTGATTCTGTTTGAATTTGCGGCAGTTATCGTTTGCCATAGAAAATATCGGTATGGAGAACCATACATGACTTCCATATTCTAAGATTTATATTTAAATTCATTTTCAGCCAAACAGCCAGGCTGTGTCTTACCTGCCTTTTTATTGCTGTATTAAATGAAAAATATTATATTACATTAAAATGAAAAAATTATAATTTTATTGCCTGGCAACAAAATTATTTTATTTTTAACAATTACCATTATTTCAAAAAGTTTAAATAAATTTTCAAGTACTTTACTCTTGTTAAAACGTAAAAGGTTGCAGGTAAACTACCCCTTCCCCTTAACCGATCTTCACCAAAATCTAATAGCCTTGAGTCCTCTACAATTCACTTAAGTATGCAAAAAATTATTTGATTCTGTTTGAATTTGCGGCAGTTATCGTTTGCCATAGAAAATACGCTTTATAACAAACGTTGCAGGTAAACTACCCCTTCCCCTCAACCGATCTTCACCAAAAACAAAGGGTCTTGAGCACTCTACAAACCAGGGCTGTATGGAGAAAATTATTTGATTATGTTTGAATTTGCGGCTGTTATCGTTTGCCATAAAAATTAACCTTGTTAAAAAAACGTTGTAGGTAAACTACCCCTTTTCCTTAACCGATCTTCACCAAAAACAACAGGTCTTGAGACATCTACAATTTAGGGCTGTATGCAAATAATCTTTTGATTCTGTTTGAATTTACGGCTGTTATCGTTTGCCATAGGAAATACCCTTGTTAAAACATAAAACGTTACTGGTAAACTACCCCTTTCCCTTAACCGATCTTCACCAAAATCAACAGATCGTGAGAACTCTACAATTCAGGGCGGTATGCGAAACATTATTTGATTCTGTTTGAATTTGCGGCTGTTATCGTTTGGCAAAAAAAAATTTCCCTTGATAAAAAAAAACCGTTGCAGGTAAACTACCCCTTCCCCTTAACCGATCTACACCAAAATCGAAAGGCATTGAGACCTCCACAATTCAGAGACGTATACAAAACATTATTTGATTCTGTTTGAATTTGCGGCAGTTATCGTTTGCCATAGAAAATACGCTTGATAAAAAAACGTTGCAGGTAAACTACCCCTTCTCCTTAACCGATCTTCACCAAAAACAATAGATCTTGAGTACTCTACAAATCAGGGCTGTATGCAAAACATTATTTGATTCTGTTTGAATTTGCGGCTGTTATCGTTTGCCATAGAAAATACCCTTGTTAAAAAAACGTTGCTGGTAAACTACCCCTTTCCCTCAACCGATCTTCACCAAAAACAATAGGTCTTGACAACTCTACAATTTAGGGCTGTATGCAAATAATCTTTTGATTCTGTTTGAATTTGCGGCTGTTATCGTTTGCCATAGGAAATACCCTTGTTAAAACATAAAACGTTACAGGTAAACTACCCCTTTCCCTTAACCGATCTTCACCAAAAACAATAGGTCTTGAGTACTCTACAAATCAGGGCTGTATGCAAAAAAGTATTTGATTCAGTTTGAATTTTCGGCTGTTATCGTTTGCCATAAAAAATACCCTTGTTAAAAAAACGTTGCAGGTAAACTACCCTTTCCTTAACGAACTTCACCAAAACAATGGGTCTTGGAAACTATACAATTTAGGGCTGTATGCTGCAATAATCTTTTGATTCTGTTTGAATTGCGGCTGTTATCGTTTGCCATAGGAAATACCCTTGTTAAAACATAAAACGTTACAGGTAAACTACCCCTTCCCCTTAACCGATCTTTACCAAAATCAGCAGATCTTGAGAACTCTACAATTTAGGGCTGATGCGAACATTATTTGATTCTGTTTGAATTTGCGGCTGTTATCGTTTGCCAACAAACAAAATTACCCTTGCTAAAAAAAAACCGTTGCAGGTAAACTACCCCTTTCCCTCAACCGATCTTCACCAAAAACAATAGGTCGCGAGTACTCTGCAAATCAGGGCTGTATGCAAAACATTATTTGATTCTGTTTGAATTTGCGGCAGTTATCGTTTGCCATAAAAAAAAATCTACAGACAGACAGACACACAGACACACAGACAGACAGACAGACAGACAGACACAGACACTTTTCGGAAAACGACTTTTTTCATGTTTGAGTGTAGTAGAATCAGAATCTGCAATAATCTCGAACACGATTTTTTTTGCCATCACCATACTTCCATTCCTTAAGGAATATGGAAGTAAAAATACCGTTGTTAAAAAAACGTTGCAGGTAAACTACCCCTTTCCCTCAACCGATTTTCACCAAAAACAATAGGTCTTGAGAACTCTACAATGTACGGCTGTATGCAAATAAACTTTTGATTCTGTTTGAATTTGCGGCTGTTATCGTTTGCCATAGGAAATACCCTTGTTAAAACATAAAACGTTACAGGTAAACTACCCCTTTCCCTCAACCGAAATTCACCAAAAACAATAGATCTTGACAACTCTACAATCTAGGGCTGTATGCAAATAATCTTTTGATTCTGTTTGAATTTGCGGCTGTTATCGTTTGCCATAAGAAATACCCTTGTTAAAACATAAAACGTTACCGGTAAACTACCCCTTTCCCTTAACCGATCTTCACCAAAATCAACAGATCTTGAGAACTCTACAATTCAGGGCTGTATGCGAAACATTATTTGAATCTGTTTGAATTTGCGGCTGTTATCGTTTGCCAAACAAACAAAATTACCCTTGCTAAAAAAAACCGTTGCAGGTAAACTTCCCCTTTCCCTCAACCGATCTTCACCAAAAACAATAGGTCGCGAGTACTCTGCAAATCAGGGCTGCATGCAAAAAATTATTTGATTCTGTTTGAATTTGCGGCAGTTATCGTTTGCCATAGAAAAAAAATCTACAGACAGACAGACACACAGACAGACAGACAGACACACACACAGACACTTTTCGGAAAACGACTTTTTTTCATGTTTTGAGTGTAGTACAATCAGAATCTGCAATAATCTCGAACACGATTTTTTTGCCATCACCATACTTCCATTCCTTAAGGAATATGGAAGTAAATTATCGGTATGGAGAACCATACATGACTTCCATATTCTAAGATTTATATTTAAAATCATTTTCAGCCAAACAGCCAGGCTGTGTCTTACCTGCCTTTTTATTGCTGTATTAAATGAAAAATATTATATTACATTAAAATTAAAAAATTATAATTTTATTGCCTGGCAACAAAATTATTTTATTTTTAACAATTACCATTGTTTCAAAAGTTTAAATAAATTTTCAAGTACTTTACTCTTGTTAAAACGTAAAAGGTTGCTGGTAAACTACCCCTTCCCCTTAACCGATCTTCACCAAAATCGAAAGTCATTGAGACCTCTACAATTCAGGGACGAATGCAAAAAATTATTTGATTCTGTTTGAATTTGCGGCTGTTATCGTTTGCCATATAAAATACCCTTGTTAAAAAAACGTTGCAGGTAAACTACCCCTTTCCCTCAACCGATCTTCACCAAAAACAATAGGTCTGAGAACTCTACAATTTAGGGACGTATGCAAATAATCTTTTGATTCTGTTTGAATTTGCGGCTCTTATCGTTTGCCATAAGAAATACCCTTGTTAAAACATAAAACGTTACAGGTAAACTACCCCTTTCCTTAACCGATCTTCACCAAAAACAATAGGTCTTGAGTACTCTACAAATCAGGCCTGTATGCAAAACATTATTTGATTCTGTTTGAATTTGCAGCT